>CM055956.1:55626349-56871931 GCA_029490685.1 Schizonepeta tenuifolia
ACATCATAAATGACGGCACATAAGAGGAGGAGGAGGACCCCGAAGAGGATCCAAATGAGGAGGAGGATCCTGAAGAGGATCCCGAGGAGGAAGAGAATCCAGAGACGAATAACCCAGAGGAGTATCCTGACGAAGAACAGTATGATGATGACGGCCCGAGTGAGGGTGATTCTAATGTTTAGAATCAGTTCAAGCAAGCTGTGGAGAAATTCGAACAATCTTTACTTTTATGTTTAAGAGTTGAACTCTTTTTACCTTTCCACAGTAATGTAAATATTTATAACTTGAGATTTGGTTAGCTAGTAGAATTGAACGCGAAGTGATAGCTCGTGTAGTTCGATTTGAGTGTTGACGTGTGGAAAATTTTCTGATGTAAATGTTTAATCCCTTATTTTGTTGTAAGTCCTCCAAAGAGGCCATCGTCAGGTGATATGAAAGAAGAGTCGTTAGGCCGTTAAAATCAACTTTGAGTCTCCTAAGTAATTAAATTAATCTGAAAATTCGAGATTCCTAACTTATGATTGAGACGAGGACAAGTGACGAGACAAGATTTGAGTAAAGTTGAATAAGCTATTCCTTAGCATTAAATAGTAAAATTTGAGTAAAAGTAATTGAGATATATGTGAGCCAAAATAATAGCATGAGAATGCATGATTGCTTTGAGTATTGAGAAAATTTAAATTGAGAATATGTGGACATTGATGTGATGATGCTTGAGATTATGATTGTGATTAATATTTGTTCTGAGAATATATATATATGATGATGATGTGAATGCATGTTCTTCTTTATGATGATTGATTATTTTTTAGTTGAGAATTGAATTGTTTGAGATATGTGAATTTGAGATGATTGAATTATTTGCAGCATTTATTAAATTGATTCTGTTTGATAAGTACCGATCGAGAATAATATTCCTCTTGAAAAAGGGAAACATTTTCAGAATCGAGAAAGGTTTCGAGTGAGATAATTTATTCTTTTCAAGTGGCTTAAGAATTTTCTTTTGTATTTCTTTAGAATGCCGTCAAGACGAAGAAACGTTAGAAATGTTAGAGATGAGGAAGAGGGGTAGCGAGACCCTACTCCGCCCCCTCCCAATGAACGTCGTCTAGAAGAACTCTTTCTTCGCCAAAATCCCCCAACCTTCGATGGTAAATGCACTCCGGCAGAAGCCGAAGACTGGATTCATTCTCTTGAGCGAATTTTTAGATTCCTTTGTTGCACCGATCGCAAACGTCTCGAGTGCATGACGTATCAATTGAAAGGAACTGTCGACTATTGGTGGGAAGCAAGACAGAGGATGTACACTCCAGAAGAGCATGAAAATTTGACGTGGGAACAATTCAAAGAAGCGTTGTACGAAAAGTATGTGCCAAGGAGTTATCATAAGCAGAAGGCGAACGAATTTGCCAATCTGAGACAAGGAAAGAAGACCGTAGCTGAGTACGACCGAGAGTTTTGCGAATTAGCTTGTTTGCGCCTGATAAGGTAGATACCGACGAGAAAATGTGCGAGCTGTTCCGAGCAGAATTGAGGCAAGATATTCGAGTAGTTCTCGCCAGTCAAAGTGGTCTGACTTACGCAGAAGCTCTTAACCGAGCCCTAGACATGGAGTTGGCTATGCAACCAGAAAAAGGATCGCATTTCTCAGTGAATCCTCAGTTCCAAAGCCAAACGACGACGACCGTAACTACCCATCAGTCTCAGTTCGGTCAGCATGAAAAGAGAAAGAGAAAATGGAGTGGTGGAGGCCACCCAAGTAAGAAGCCTTGGCAAGGAAAAGGACAACAACAATCTCAGCAACCCTAGAAAGCGAGAGCTCCGCAGGTTAATCGAAGCAATGTGCCTTTAGGACCTCAATGACTTCCCCCTTGTTCGAAGTGTGGACGGATGCATCAAGGCATCTGTAAAATTGGAAGTAATGTCTGTTATACTTGTGGTCAACCCGGTCATTTCTCGAACCAGTGCCCAAGTAAGCAGCAAGGAATGAGTGGCGGAAGGCCAAATCAGTTTTAGCCTTCACAGATGAAAGCAGTTGAGGCAACTCGACCGCAAAAGTTCCTTCAGCATCAGCGTAAGCCGCAACAGCCAAAGCAGCAACCTTGTCAGCAGGAGCCGCCGCATTTCCAAAGAGCCTTTGCAATTGAGCAGAAACCGTCAGCTAAAGACCCAGGAAACCTAACAGGTATGGGAAAGCCTAACGGCATACCTGTTATCGTTTTGTTTGATACCGGCGCTTCGCATTCGTTTATATCTAGCGTGTGCATAGAAAATTTAGGTTTGAAAGTAGAAGAATCGAACCAAGTGCTTAGAGTCGCGACCCCTTTAGGTAAATCTGCGTTAATTTCGCGTGTTTGCTCGAACTTAGAATTCTAATTCGGAAGTCGTAAGTTGTTAGCGAAATCCCTAAATCTGATTCAAATGTGGGATGTAGACATAATCCTAGGAATGGATTGGTTAATCGAGAATTTTGCAACGATTCGATGCGACCTGAGACAGATTTCGTTTCAACCCCCTAGAGAAGAGCTGACTGTAGTTTTTGGAGTCGAGAAGAGGGTAAGGAAGAGTATGCCAATAATTTCAGCCATGAAAGTGCAGAAGCTAATGAGAAAGAAGAGTACGAAAGTGTATCTAATTTACTTGAACAAAGATGAGAACCAAGAGCTGAGTGTCGACGACGTCTCTATTGTGTGAGAATTTAAAGACGTATTTCCAGAAGTACTACCAGGATTACCCCCTGACCAACAATTGGAGTTTACGATTGATCTAGAACCAGGATCAGCCCCAATATCAAAAGCTCCGTACAGAATGGCCCCAAAGGAACTCTAAGAATTGGAGATCCAGTTGCAAGAACTGTTAGATTTGGGTTTTATCCGACCAAGCGTTTCGCCTTGGGGATCCCCGATTCTCTTTGTGAAGAAAAAAGACGGAAGTTTGAGAATGTGTATAGATTATCGAGAGCTTAACAAGATTACGCTCAAGAACAAGTATCCTTTACTAAGGATAGACGATTTGTTTGATCAACTAAAAGGAGCCGGTGTTTTCTCCAAGATTGACTTAAGATCTGGATACCATCAACTGAAGATCAAGCAAGAAGATGTTCCAAGGATGGCTTTCAGAACGAGATATGGACATTACAAATTCATAGTAATGCTATTTGGATTGACTAATGCTCCAGCAATATTTATAGATTTGATGAATAGAGTCTTTCACAAATTTGTGGTCAAATTTGTGATTGTCTTTATAGACGACATATTGGTGTATTCAAGAGATGAAGCCGAACATGAGAAGCATCTACGAATTGTGTTGGAGAAGTTAAGATCAGAAAAGTTGTATGCCAAATTCAGTAAGTGTGAATTTTGGCTGAAAGAAGTGAATTTCTTAGGACACGTTGTTTCGTCCGAAGGAATTAAAGTTGACATGGAAAAGGTGAAAGCTGTGAAAAATTGGAAATCACCGAAGTCAGTTCATGAAATCTGTAATTTCCTCGGTTTAGCAGGTTACTTTCGGAGATTCATAGAAGGATTTTCCAAGATCACGAAACCGATGACGAGTTTGTTAAAGAAAGAATCAAAGTTTGAATGGACGGAGGAATGTGAGAGAAGTTTCCAAGAGCTCAAAACAAGATTAACTTCAGCTCCAGTATTAGCTCTTCCCGAACCAGGAAAAGACTACACCATTTATACCGATGCATCAGCTCAAGGGTTAGGATGTGTTCTAATGCAAGATGGAAGAGTCATAGCATATGCTTCAAGACAACTTAAACCCCATGAAGAGAAGTATCCGACACGTGATTTGGAATTAGCAGCCGTAGTGCATGCTTTGAAAATTTGGAGACATTATCTTTATGGAGCCAAGTGTGAAATCTTTTCGGGTCACAAGAGTTTGAAGTATTTCTTCGAGCAGAAAGAGCTAAATATAAGACAGAGGAGATGGCTCGAGTTGGTAAAAGATTACGATTGCAAGATATCCTATCATCCCGGTAAAGCTAATGTTGTAGCCAACGCGTTGAGCCAAAAGAGAAGGATGGAGAATTCAGAGGAAAAAAAACCGAGTTAGGATTTTTGCTAAGTAAAGAAGCAAGATTGATTGAGGAGTTTGGGAAAATGAGAATCGAAGTAATTCAACCCCCAACGACACTAGAGCAAGTGATTGCTACTTTAGTAGTAATGTCAGATTTGAGGTCTCGTATCATAGAAGGCTAAAGGAAGGACGAAGAATTGGAGAAGTTGAGGTTGAAGATTAGAAAAGAAAAAGTTAAAGATTTTTCCGAGTCGAGAGATAATGCTTTATTGTTTCAAGGAAGGATTTGTGTGCCCAACGATGAGAAGTTAAGAAACGAGATAATGAGTGAAGCTCATGAGACCCCGTATACAGCCCATCCTGGCAGTACGAAGATGTACTAAGACTTAAAGCAACAGTTTTGGTGGGAAGGATTGAAAAAGGACGTGGCCATGTATGTTGAAAGATGTTTAGCTTGCCAACAAGTGAAGTCTCTACACTAAAGACCGTATGGACCCTTACAACTGCTACCAGTCCTAGAATGGAAGTGGGATGGTATCACGATGGATTTCGTGACGGGTTTGCCTAGATCGAGAAAAGGAAATACAATTGTGTGGGTAATTGTGGATAGATTGACGAAGTCCGCTCATTTCATACCCATTCCACATACCTATGGATCGGATAAGTTGGCTCAGATTTATGTCAAGAAGATTGTGAGATTGCACGGAGTGCCGAGTACGATTACCTCCGACCAAGATTCGAAGTTCATAGCCCGTTTTTGGGAAAGTTTCCAAAAAGAATTGGGAATGCAGTTGCAGTTTAGCACCGCTTATCATCCCCAGACGGATGGTCAGTCAGAATGGACGATTCAAATTCTCGAGGATATGTTAAGAGCTGTTTTATTAGACAAAGGTGACGAGTGGGAGAAAATTTTACCTCTAGTCGAATTTGCTCATAATAATAGCTATCAAAATACGATTGGAATGGCCCCTTACGAAGCCCTTTACAGAAAGAAGTGTAGATCTCCGCTCTATTGCGACGAATTAGGCAATAGAAAAGTGATAGGGCCAAAAGCGATAGAGGAAATGATAGAATCTGTTCGACAGATTCGTGAGAAGATCAAGGAAGCCCAAAGTCGACAGAAGTCGTATGCCGACAACCGAAGATCCGAGTTAGAGTTTGATATAGGGAATAAAGTCTTTTTGAAAGTATCCCCTTCGAGAGGAGTGCACCGTTTCGGTGTTAAAGGAAAGCTAAAGCCTCGTTTCATAGGACCGTTTGAAATTTTTGAGAGGATTGGAGCCGTATCATATAGGTTAGCGTTGCCTCTCACTTTTGGGAATTCGCATAATGTTTTTCACATGTCGCAATTGAGGAAGTATGTTTTCGATCCGAAGCACGTGATTCTCCAAGAAGATGTGACTTTGAAGCCAGACTTAAGCTACGAGGAGAAACCAGAGAAAATTTTAGACCGTAAGGTCCAGCAGCATAGAACAAAATCGATTCCCTTAGTTAAGATTAAGTGGCGTCATCATGATCTTGAAGAAGCTACGTGGGAACTCGAGGAAAAGATGAGAGTGAAATATCCCGAGCTGTTTTCTCAAGGTTAGTAAATTTCGGGACGAAATTTTCTTAAGGGGGTGAGCATGTAATACCCCGAGCTTTTAAAAGTCTTTAAGTGCGTTCTAAATTGCATAATATGCTTAAATAATATGCCTTGAGTAATAAGATTTTTCCAAGAAAAGGAATTTGCTTGAAATAACTAAATTGCCCTTATGTGCTTTGACGTGAATTTTCTTGTTTCGATTACTCGAATCGAGTCTGTGATGCATTGATTGAGTTTATTTATATGAGTTTGAGCATGAGTATGACTTTTGGAGAATTTCGAGAATTTTTACTTTTCAGTGAATAGTAACGAGAATCGAGAAAATACTATTCATCGACGAACTCAGAATTTAACCTAATTAGTGTCTTTTGAATCTAGAATTAATTCTAAGACCCCTGAGATATGTTAGAAGCTTATCCGAGATCACATGAGAGAATTCCAAGAGTTTAGTTCTTAGCGGATAAATTAACCGAGCAATTTTAGGTTTTTCTTCAATACTTGGAATTTTAACCGAAAAATTAGATATTCGGAATCCTTGATTTATTTCGTGGGACATGAGATAGAGTTGAGGTGTTTTCTATGTCGGAAATAATGTCGGAAATAAGACGAGGATAGTTTAGAGCCGTTTTCAGTATAAATGAAATAACACAGACATATTCTACCGGAAAACTTTTATCTGAGTAAAATTTTAGAAGTAAAAGAGAATCTCTCTCATCTCTCTCCCTCTCACCACCGACCTCACCTCTCTCTCTCCCTAATCTCTCTCTCTCCTAGGTAGCCTATTTTCTACCCTAGGGAGAATATCATCATTATATTCTTTTCATGTAGATGATTTATTTCATCTCCTTAGCTGTCACACCCCGACTTCCGAGGTGCGACTTACGAACACTAACACAACTTTAACCATCTAACAATCAACTCAAATACGGGGAACATGCTCGGGGGAATATCAACGAAAAGCAATAGCACTCGAATAAAGCTATCAAAGACATAATGAAGCAAATATCAACGAGAATATGATAGGTATTTCAGGCTAACGAGAACAAGATTCATCAAAACATTAAAGTTAACGAACACATCGCTCGGAACAAAAAAAAGTATCAAATATATAATAACAGGTTTTCATTTCAAAAAGGTTGCAGCGGAAACTCGACTCAAATCCCAACATTCACACGTATGAAGACGTGCAAATGCCAGTCTGACATTCGACTCAACTCAACCAAACAGTCCACACCACCAAGCCTTTCCTGCCATCGCCATCCTGCTAACCTGCACGTTTAGAAATACATGTAGGGCTGAGTACTTCGTACTCAGTGAACACATGCCGATAACATATGGAAAAGATGCTCTTAAAGCTATATCAATTGAACTTGCCTTGTCGAAGCATCACAAGTACTTATGCCATATAATACGATTTTACTTGTGCATGCTAAAAACATTTTCTTATAAATAGATTGCGCAGTCAAAACATAATATATACTCAACAGTATGCATCATCTGTCATAAATTCTCTCACTGTGCCGAGAAGTAGGCCTCCTTCTCGAACACTGTGACCGGCCCAACCGAAGCAAGGCTCACAGTCACCTCAACAATTAACATACCACATGTGGGTTTCCTGCCTTTCACACGATGATAATAACTCAAACAAACAGATGATAACACATACCAAACTCAATAAAATAGCAAGTCAACTGCATTTTAAAAATTCACATAATAATACTCAATAGTATAATAGCATTCATCGATAGTTTTGGTTTAGAAAAGCCCACCTGTCTTCCGATGTTCTAGCTAGGTGGCTTACGTGCTATCTCTCCTTGCTTATTTCTCCGTCCTGCTTGATCCTTCACAGTTTGGCATCGATAAAGAAGATAAGATACTACGCAAAGACGGATATTAAACGTTGGTCTCGACTGAAGGACTTCTACTTGACTCGTTTCTCTCTATGCTATTCTTTTCTAAATAAGTCTCACATTCTCGTCTCTAGGCCATTAACACTACTCGATAATTGATTAATACTACTAACCAATGTCTTAGCACGTCTCGCTTTAATTATGAAACGTCGTCTATCTAAACTCTATTACTCGAGTTTTCTTTTATATTATTAATCAATTCTCGATTTAATTATTAACTTAATAACTCAATTGTTTTGCATACAAAACAAACTCAATAATCTTTCACGTCATCATCAATTAATATCATTCACTTAAGCACATTAATTCAATTGCATAATAATTCCAAATAAATCAAACATATTGTCTCGAATTCAATCACATTTCAAAACACGTTAACATCTACTCAATTTTTATTTTAAAACTTAATTCAAATACGAATTCCTTTTTATAAAAACTCAAATAATAAAATTTATCTTTCTTGACTCAAACTATTACTTTTAGATTATTATTCTCGGTTTATTTTTAATCCAAACGGTTTGAAAAATAACTTACTTAATTAATTTAATTAATTACTTTCAAAATCACTACTCGATATCTTACTCGTATTTTATTCCATTATTTTCTTGATTAAACTATACGAGTATTTAAACTTAATTCGTCTAACACCTTTCCTCGACTTGATTAAATCTTCTCTTCACCTTCTAATTATTTTCTCCTTCTTGGCTCAAAACTCACGGCAATCACACAAAAATTAGGGCAATTGATTTTTTGATTTTTCAAGCACACATAGCAATTCTCAACATATTCAAAGGTATAAATCAAGCATAGCAATAACTCAAGAAATTCAAATTCTCCTATTTTTGCCTAAATTTTCGGTCCTAGCCAATTTTTTAGGGCTTTTATTTTCATTTTCTCTCTTAATTCATAATTTAATCCCTAGAGTTCAAATTTCTTAACGAATTCCTCACTCGAATCTTGAATCGATAAAAACCTAGATTTGCCTAAGCATAAAATAAAATCATGCATGCATTGTTTTCTTTACTTTAGGGCTTTAGAGATACATATATACAATTAATCAAATAAATACCATACTTTGAAAATTAAATTTGATTTCGCCTCCTTGATTTTCCTCTTGGCCGAAAGTGGTGGAGAAATAGGGCTCAAACTTCTAGCTTGGATTCATCATGGAAGAAATCATCTTGAATCCTCAAGGAAAATATGAAGAATAATTAATCATCCATCTAAGGCTATTTAGCCGAATATTAAGAAGAAATTTGGATGATTATTGAATTTTTTATACTCAAGAATTTGAAGAATTTAATACCTTTTGGAATTAGGGTTTTGGAAAGCTTGATGATGGATGATCCTCACTTGATCTTCATGGATTGGAGCTTGAATACTAAGCTTGCATGGAAGAAATCTCAAGTATGTGATGTGTGTGTGTGCTCACGGCATTGAGAGAGAGAGGGAGAGAGAATTTTTCTTCCTTGCTTGGTGGAGAGTTTTCGAGAGAGAGAGAGAGATAGATAGCATGAGAGAAATTTCTCTCGTGAATAAAATGGAGTGATCGAGAGAGAGATTAGGTGGAATTGTGTAAAATGCATGTACTCCATTATTTTATTAGATATTGTTTAGATATTCTTCCAACATATAGAATATTAATGATGAAACCTAGTTTGTAGGTGTTGGAAATAGGGTTGAGAGAGAGATAGATGGATTTGATAGTGATGGGATGAATGCATGTATTTATTTAACTTGTTAGGTAAGTTCTTAGATTTTAGCCATCATTAGGAATCTCATGATGATAACTTAGGTGTAGGCTTTGAAAATAGGTTTGGAGAGAGAGATTAGGGAGAGATGGAGAGAGATGGCGGTGGAGAGGGAGAGGGAGAGAGATGAGAGGGATTTTCCCATTATTTTATCACGGGTATTATTTACCCGGTCGTAAAAGCTTTCCGGATAAAAAGTCCGTATTATTCCATTTATGCTGAAAACGGATCTAATCTCTCCTCGTCTCATTTCCGACACTAAAACATCTCAAACCTATCTCACATCTCACTAAATAGTTCAAAGATTCCGATTATCAAATTTTTAGGTCTAAAATTCAACCAACGAAGAGAACCCAAAAATTAATCGGCTTATTAATCCTTTAATAAGTATGTAATACCCCAGAATTTCTGAACGATCTTAAAAATTTAAAGTTAATAATAATAATGGCTTTGCACGCCTAAGTTTACGATTTTGAATTCTAAGACTAACGGTGAAATCCGTTTCCGAAAATAAATTATGGAAGTCAGTCAGATGACTACTGTATTTAGGGTTATCGCGTACGAAAAATTTTTAGTTATTGAACTCAGAACGGAAAACCGTCTGATTTTTACATTCACAAAATCGAAATACGAACTCGCCCGAGAAAGTTTGTTTTTATGATTTTCCGGACGAAACTCGGAATGTGTCGTCCCGAGTTTTTGTCAGAATTAAAATTTTAAATATTATTTGCCGAGTAAGTTTAATACGTTAGAATTTTTGGACGAATCGGAATGTGACGATTTTGTGCCGAGCTACATTTTTCGTAGTTCGATTTCCGTAACGTCGTATCGCGTAGGAAAAGCGCGTAAATTTCTTCTTTTCCCTCTCTTGGCCGACATTGCACTCTCTCTAAACTAGATATTTTCTTTTTTTTTATCCTAAGTATTGGACACCTAATGTTAATACTATTCCACCTTTACACCTATTAATCTAAGTAATATCTTAATACATAATGTAGTCATCTTCCTTACTTCCCTCCCTCCCAAAACCGACTACACACACCCACATTACTATACTTCCATTTCTTCCATCTCCATTGAAGACATCAAGTTCTTGGATAAGAATTTCTTCACAAGTCCTCATCCAACCATCAATTTTTAATTCTTCCTTTAGTAAAGCTCAAGGTATTTGTCTCCTCTCTTGATCTATCCAATCCAAATCTATTTCTTTTTATTTTTCACTTGGATCGAAACTTAGGGGTGGATGAATTAGATGTTTGATCTTCGATTAGTGTAATTAGATGTGATTAGATATGAATTTAGGGATTAAAATTGGAAGAAAATCATGAACCCTAACTCCTCCTCAATACCGAAAATTTAGGGCTATTATGTAGGATGTTTGAATTCTTCAATTGATGTTATAATCATGCTTAGGAGGTGTTCGATTGAGGATTAAAACAAAAAGAAATCAAAACCCCCAAGTATGGATGAAACCGAGTTCTAGGGTTTAGGGTTTTGATTTGGGGTTTTTCAATTTCATGTTGCAATTAGACTTGGATTGATTAATTGATGATATAGTAGTATGATAATGGGATTAATGATGATGTTTGAGGAAGAAAATCACCCTCTTTAATTATGTGTTATTACCGAAATTTTATGAGAAAATAGGGGTTTGCATGTAGTTGATTTAGTTGAGGATTTGTTGATGAAATAATGTTGTTAATGATATTAGATGTTGTTATGAATTTAATTAGAATTTTCTAAAAATATATTGTGAGTCGTAAGAGACGAAGAACTCGATCTAAGTTGAGATTTAGTAATGATATGAAGTGATGATATGCATGAAAATGATCTATGTTAGATGTTGTTTGATGACGTAGAAAACGAACGGAATCCGATAACTTTGGAAATCTCGTAAGAGACGAACAAGTAGTTGTAATTAATAACCGAGAAGTCGAATAAGAATTCTAACTTGATAATAATGTTCATGATGGACTAAGGCATAACTTTGTAGTTGACGACATGAGCTTTCGAGCCCTTATAATATGAGTTGTAGTTATAGTCGAGAAATAGAAACGAGAAATGTTAACTTGATTTTTAGTTTAGTAATTGGTAGTTGAGACGACGATGTTTAGAACGTCGTGCTAAAGAACAAGTTTTGGAAAGGAGTCTTTCACGTACGGGAGTACGTGTTGACTGCCTTGAGAGTCCAGTTTTGTGAGAAATCGAGTACGAGAACTTAGAACGAACCTAAGAAGTTATACGTCGTTTTTATCGAGCAATTAGGGTTAGCATGGCAGTTTTGCGACCCTTGCCAGAAACTGTAATATCTTTTAGCTCATTTATCGGATTTGAGATCCGTAAATTGGAGCGTAAACTAGATTTCTCAAGCTTTCTAGTGGTACAGAGCTCATTGCCTGTTTCCAATTCCTCTGTTCTGGGCAGTCCCCAGAGTTACTGTAATGCGCAGTGATTTTCAGGATTCATTTTCTTAAGTTGTTTTCTTCGCAACTTAGTTTCTTTCGATCGTTTAAGCCATAATAACTTGACGACTATCCTCTCTACTGACCTAAGAGTCGAGTATGAGACCTTTCGAGTTCTAAACGAGATTTGTTCAAGTCTCGTTCCCGTTTGAACTAAAATGAAACTAGTAAGCGTGCAAATGCCTAAAGAAATGAAACGACTAAAACCTAATTCGAATTTCTATCATCGATTATCTTTTACGACCAATTTTAAGTATTATTATTTTTATGATGAAGGAGGAAGCCAGCAGTAAGGAAAGGACGGAAGATAAGGAGATCGGAAGCTAGTACGTAGTTCTGTAAACACTAAGGTGGACTTTTACATATAAAATAAAACGAGCAATGCTCGGAAAACCTTTCTTTATCGCTTTGATATCTGTGTTTTCAAAGTGATAATTATGGCATGAACTGTTTTATGTTTTATGTGAGTTCTCTTGTACCTATCTGAGTTAACATTCGTGTTTTCCAGATTTAGAGTTAATCTAAATAGGTTAACTAACGATCGGCTCTGAGTTAGCTGCTAAGTGCTTTCCAGAGTTAGTGCACTTTGTAACCTGTGGTGTATGTGATACCCTGTTGAGGGGTACCAGCCACGGTGAATGAGAATTGGTCAAGATTGAACGTAACATACCAGAAAATGCTCGACCGAGTAAATTGTGAAAATAAGTTAGAAAATGTTTAGTAGACACGGGCCCTTTTTAATAAAACCCCCGATGTGCTACAAATTATGAAATGCCATATTTATCTTTACTTATGTTATGTTTTCGGCATCGTGCCCACTAAGTACCTTCGTACTTAGCCCTGCATGTGTTTTCTAAATGTGCAGGTTGAAGCGACGAGAGCGGCGGTGGTTGAAGTTGAGTTGAGAAGTAGGATTGCTTTAGTTTATGACTTACTTCCACTGCAAAACTCTAGACGTTGTGAGAATATGTACATTTTGATGAACCACTGTAGTATAAGTCTGTAAAACTCAAACTTAGATACTTTTGAGTACTTTTGTCGAGTAATCCTCCGTGATTAACTCTTCCTTTATATTAGTAAAGTCTTGTTCATTGAATGTATGTTGTCTTTTATGTATGTTTAGTTAGTCAGTCCCCTTCTTCCCCGCTTCTTTAATCCAATCCCAGTCGCACCCCGGCTTCGGCCGTCCCTCGGGATTTGGGGCTGTGACAAAGTAAATTCTTGTAACTCTCTCAAATAATCTTGGATAAGCTTCTATCTTATCTCAATGATCTTAGAATCAATTCGAGGTTCAGAGATTCTAATTAAAATCTATTCTAAGTTTATCGATGAATAGTGATTTCTCGGTTATCAACATTATTCACTTCAAATCAAAATCCTCAGAAATCTCTGAAAATCATACTCGTACTCATTCTCATACAAATAAGCTCAATATATGCATCATATTATCATTTCAAGAATTAGAAACAGATAATCTCACGTAAAAACACATAAGGGCATTTCAGTCGTTTTACTCATTTCTACTTATTTAGAAAAAAAATTATTCCTCAAATCTCGTCATTTAAACTTATAAAATTATTTCATACGCTCTCTAAGGGTATAAAAGCTCGGGGTATTACATCCTCACCTCCTTAAAAAAAATTTCGTCCAGAAATTTACTAACCTTGAGAAAATAGCTCGGGATATTTTGCCGTCATCTTATCTTCGAGTTCCCATGTGGCTTCTTCGAGATCATGATGACACCACTTGACCTTTACTAAGGGAATTGATTTTGTTCTAAGCTGCTGAACTTTACGATCTAAAATTCTCTCGGGTTTCTCCTCGTAGCTTAGATCGGGCTTCATCTCTACATCCTCTTGACGTATCACGTGCTTCGGATCGAAGACGTACTTTCTCAATTGCGATACGTGAAAAACGTTATGCGAGTTCCCGAAACTGGGAGGTAACGCTAAACGATATGATACGGATCCAATCCTCTCAAGGATTTCGTACGGTCCTATAAAACGAGGTTTAAGCTTTTCTTTGACTCCAAAATGATACACTCCTCTCGAAGGGGATACTTTCAAGAATACTTTATCTCCTACTTCAAACTCCAACTTGGATCTTCGGTTATCAGCGTACGACTATTGTCGACTCTGAGCTTTCTTAACCTTCTCGCGAATTTGGTGTACAGATTCTATCATTTCCTCAATCGTTTCTGGCCCTATCACTTTCCTTTCGCCCACTTCGTCCCAATAAAGCGGCGATCTACATTTCCTTCCGTAAAGAGCTTCGTAAGGGGCCATTCCTATCGTATTCTGATAGCTATTGTTATAAGCAAATTCGACAAGAGGTAAGATTTTCTCCCATTCAACTCCCTTATCTAGCAAAACAACTCTCAACATATCCTCGAGGATTTGAATCGTTCGTTCGGACTAACCATCGGTCTGGCGATGATAAGCAGTGCTGAATTGCAACTGAGTTCCCAACTCCTTGTGGAAGCTTTTCCAAAAACGGGTTGTGAACTTCAAATCTCTATCAGAAGTAATCGTCTTTGGCACTCCGTGCAACTTTACAATTTCCTTAATATAAATCTGGGCTAACTTGTCTGATCCATAGGTGTGTGGAATAGGTATGAAATGAGCAGACTTCGTCAATCTATCCACTATCACCCATACTACTGTGTTTCCTTTCTTTGATCTTGGCAATCCTGTCACAAAATCCATCGCGATTCCATCCCACTTCCATTCTGGGACTGGTAATGGCTGCAGAGGTCCATACGGTCTTTGATGCAAAGACTTTACTTGCTGGCAAGCTAGGCATCTTTCAACGATCAATACCACATCTATTTTCATTCCATTCCACCAAAACTGTTTCTTTAAGTCTTGGTACATCTTCGTGCTGCCAGGATGGGCTGTATACGGGGTCTCATGAGCTTCACTCATTATTTCATTTCTTAACTTGTCGTCATTAGGCACACAAATTCTTCCTTGGTGCAACAAGGCAATATCGCTTGACTCAGAGAATTCTTTAACTTCTTCACTTCTCACTTTCATCCTTAACTTCTCCAACTCTTCATCTCTTCTCTGACCTTCTATGATGCGGGTCCTTAAATCGGGCATTACTACTAAAGTAGCAATCATTTGGTCCACCGTCGCTGGAGGTACAATCACTTCAATTCTCATCTTTCCGAACTCTTCGATCAACTTGACTTCATCAGTTAGAAGGAATCCTAATTCGGTCTCTTCCGAATTTTTCTTCTTTCTCTTTCGACTTAGTGCGTCGACTACTACATTAGCTTTACCGGGATGGTAAGATATCTTGCAATCGTAATCTTTCACCAACTCGAGCCATCTTCTTTGCCTCATGTTTAACTCCTTCTGTTTGAAGAAGTACTTCAAACTCTTATGATCTGAAAATATTTCACACTTGGCTCCATAGAGATAATGTCGCCAAATCTTCAAAGCATGCACGACGGCTGCTAATTCCATGTCATGAGTTGGATACTTCTCTTCATGGTGTTTGAGTTGTCTTGAAGCATATGCAATCACTCTTCCATCTTGCATTAGAACACATCCTAATCCTTGAGCAGATATGACGTAATCTTTGTCTGGTTCGAGCAAGGCTAATACTGGAGCTGTAGTTAATCTATCTTGAGCTCTTGGAAACTTCTTTCACATTCTTCCGGCCACTCGAACTTCATTTCTTTCTTCAACAGGCTCGTCATTGGCTTCGCGATTTTGGAGAATCCTTCTATAAATTTTCGATAGTAACCTGCTAAACCGAGAAAACTATGGATTTCATGCACTGATGTCGGGGATTTCCATTCTTGCACAGCTTTCATCTTTTCAATATCCACCTTAATTCCTTCGGACGAAACAACATGTCCTAGGAAATTCACCTCCTTCAACCAAAATTCACATTTACTGAATTTGGCATACAACTTTTCAGTTCTAAACTTTTCCAACACAATCCTCAAATGCTTCTCGTGCTCGGCTTCATCTCTTGAATACACTAAAATATCGTCTATGAAGAGAATCACGAAATTATCCAAATATTCATGAAAAACTCTGTTCATCATATCCATAAATACTGCTGGAGCATTTGTCAACCTGATTAACACTCATTTTGCATGATTTTAAGTGTTCTTTCATGCACGTTTTCTATAGATTATGCACACTTATGATGTATTATAGTTGGATTTTGTTGATTTGGAATGGTATCACGTTTGTGTGTAGTTCTACGTGTTTTGTGCAGGATTTGAGTGTCTTGGAGTGTGCTCAAGCTCGTGGAGAAGTTCATGTTGATAAATGGTGAAGTCTAAGCCTAAGAATCGAGCAAAAGATGGCGAAAAAATGAGTTTGGATGAAGAATGGTCGATCGGCAACCCACAAGGGCTGGATTGCCGATGTAGCCGAAATTAGCACATCATTCGGCAACCCAAACGGCGAGCACCGTATGGAGTACCAAAGTTACTGGACAAATTGAGGCAAAAAGTGATCGGCACTCCACATTTTTGGAGTGCCGTTTGGAGTGCCGAGTTTCCCATTTTATGAAGAAAAATCGGCAACCCGGTATGGAGTGCTGATTGGGTTGCCGAACGGTCCGAGACTTATTATTTTCGACTTTTTCCTTACCTTTTGAGGATAGATTTCTTCCCTAATGTATAAATAGAGTTTAGATGTGTTTTGGGAGCCAACTTTTACTACCCTATTATTTGCTTGAGTTTCTTTTAGCTTTTGGAGAAGATTTGAGATCGAGGATTGAAGCTTTCAAGACGAGATTGAGAAGTCGACTCTACGGTTTTATAATTAGTATATTTAATTGAGTTTTTCTTATTATTTGATTGTCGTTATTTCAATTATGAGTAGCTAAATTTTCAATTGATCCTAGGATTTGTAAGATTCGATCTAGACTTCAATTTTAATCTATTGAATTTATTTGCCCTCTAATTCTTGTTTGATTTCTTGAGTGTTAATTTCATGTATGAATTGTTGGCCACTTTTTATGCATGTTCAGTGTTCATATAAATTCTTAATAGGTTTGTATGTGCATGGAAAACGAGGAATTCAATATAAACAAACTTTGAGACCTAGCGGAGATAGGTTGGTTTATAGGAGAAATATAAATCTGTGGAGCTTTTTGGAGTTATTATTATCATCTTGAGACCTAGCGGAGATAGGTGGTTTATTAATCAACTTTTGCACGACGTATCGAGAGATAGGGTGTAAATACTTTGTGATTTCTTCGTGAGAATTGGATTAAAATGGTTGGTAGAATAATAGATTAATTTTCGTTGGCAAAGTCGAGTCAATACTTTCCCTGGGATCAGTCTTTTTCTTTGATTAATTTACAAGTTTGTCTCTTTGTTATTTGCATTGCAGTCGCTTGTCTGAAAAGTCTTTAAATTAGTGAGCAACAAATCAAACCGTTAAATCTAAGAGCTTGAATAATAATGAAGTTTCTGAATTTTATTTCCCTCTGTGTTTTCGAATTATAGTCCCTGTGGATACGATACTCGATTTACTAACTGTCTATAATTGCACCATTTAGTTGCGGTATATATTGCTAAGATTTTAGTGATCAACTTTTTGGCTCCGTTGCCGAGGACTTGTATAGATAATACAGTGATAATAATCTTGATATAGAATTATTAGTTAAAGCAATTTATATTTTATATCTTTTATTTATTTATTTTTTTATTCTATTCTTGCTAACTTCTAATCTTGAATTCCTTTAGCAGGTAGTTTATGAACAAAAGAGCCACAAGAGATCAGCTTATTCCTTTGGATCAAGAAATTGAAAAGACACTAAAAGGAATCAAGAGAGAACGAAGAAAGAAAGAGATGGAGGACCAACAAGTAGCTAATACACAAGAAGATTTGCTGCGTCGGATGGAGCAAATGCAAGCTCAGATTGAAGAGCAAAACAGAATAATCAATCGAGCCCCTCTGCCTCCGTTGAATCAGAGATATCAATCTTGGGTGAATCAATTTCGAGATGGAGGATGGGGAACTGGGGTGAATACTCAAACCTTTGAGCTGAAGCCTGGTCTTATTCATATGGTGCAAGCTGACCAATTTGAAGGGTCACCAACTGAGGATCCAAATGCTAATCTTGGAGCATTCATGGATGTATGTGAGACGATCAAGTTACAAGCCGTCTCAAGCGACATAATCAGACTGAGGTTATTTGGGTTTTCCTTGAGGGATAAAGCTAAAGCATGGCATAAGGCCTTAGATCGTTCCAATATTAACACGTGGGAGCAAATGTGTCAGTTGTTCTTAGCAAAATATTTTCCTCAAAGGCTCAGAAACTTATTCAGGAGATTTCCCATTTTGCTCAATTGGGAGACGAGTCTCTTTATGAAGCTTGGGAACGAATCAAAGAGATGCTACGTAGATGTCCACAACATGGATTAAGCAGAGAGGAGCAAATCATTACATTCTATAATGGTCTCACTCCTCACACCAAGGGCATTGTGGATGCTACAGCATGTGGAAGTTTAACTAATCGGGATGTGGATGAAGCATTCAGAATCATAGAAGAGATGGCCTCTAACAGTTATCAGTGGCCAATGGAGAGAAGTCCTACAAGAAGAATTGCTAGTGTCTCCGATGAAAAGTATGAAAGTCTTGTAGCTGAAGTGGCTCGACTCAAACAGGACTATGCCAATGAAAGGAAAGTGAACGAGCTTAAAGTGTTGCAGCCCCAAGGAAGTATCGAGCCGTGGTACATTGCAGATGTGAATTATGTCAATCAGCGGAATTTTGATAACACTCATCAGAGTTATCAAGGAGGAAATCCGGCGTACAATCCGAATAATAGGAATCATCCTAATTTTTCTTACGCCAACCCCAACAATGCTCTACAACCACCCCCAGGTTTTTCTGTCACCAATGAAGTCATCAATGAGCCTAAGAAACAGACATTAGAAGAGATGATGAAGCAGATGATGATATCACAGAACAACTTCATAGGTCAAACAGGCCAGAAGATGTCAGCCACGGAAACAACGGTGACCGCTCTCTCTAAGCAAGTCAAAATGATTGAGATGCAAGTGAGCCAAATGGCGAATCAAGCAGCAGGTCAGCACAAGCCCGAACAATTTCCAAGCAACACGGAAATCAATCCGAAGAATCAATGTCATGCAGTTCATGTGGTGTGTGCAAATTGTGAATCTGAAAATTTCGTTGAGATGGATGTTTCCAAGGTGCTGACCAAGAAGTCGTACTCTCCCCCAAAGGTGATACCTGATGTTCCTGCTCACTCTTCCCAAAAGTCGACTAAAATGGAGATGGATGAGAAGTTGGCCAAGTTCATGAAGATGTTTCAAAAGGTAAACATCAATAGTCCCTTACTTGATACGTTGCGAGATATGCCGGATTATGCTAAGTTCTTGATGGATGTCATCTCACGCAAGAGGAGGTTTGAGAAGCATGAGACAATTAAGTTGTCTGAGGAGTGTACTACTGAATTGCTAAAGAAGCTCCCTTTGAAGTTGAAAGATCCAGGAAGCATCACAATTGCATGTGAGATTGGAGGACAAGCCTTCGATAAAGCGTTATGTGATTTGGGGGCCGGCGTGAATTTGATGCCCCTCTCTATTTTCAACCGTATGAGAATAGGGACTATGAAGCCAACCTCTATCTCTCTACAATTGACGGATCTATCCATGAAGTATCCTCAAGGAATGGTAGAGGACGTTCTTGTCAAAGTTGGCAAGTTTATCTTCCCTGCGGATTTTGTGGTCCTTGACATACCGGAGGATACGAACATTCCGTTGATTCTTGGTCGACTATTTTTAGCCACCGCACGTGCATTGGTTGATGTGCAAAAGGGAGATATCATTCTTAGGGTGAATGATGAAAAGATGACCATCTCCATTCATGACTCTATGAAGAAGAAGCCACTAGAGCATCAACCTCCTTGAAGACATGAGGTATCGTCGAGCTCTAGACGTTAAATTAAGCGCTAGTTGGGAGGCAACCTAATGTTTTTAATTTTGTTTTTATTTTCCTTTTCTTTTTGCATTTTGTTTGTGTGTCGTGTTCCACATAGCTTATTTTTATTTCTCTCCAAGCTTATTTTCGAGCTTTACGCTCTTGAATAAGTTTGGGGGAGGGGGGATAAGATAAGATATGTGTCTCACTTTTATTTGCTTTTAAAAAAAATTAACAAACCAAAAATGTCTTTTATTTATTTTGTGTCTTTTGTTTGTGTCGTTTGCATAAGCCCATTTTTGTGTACTAAGTGAAATTCCTATGATGATAATTTTATATTTTTGCTAAAGTTCAAAATTGAGTGTTCCTTGATTCGATTTGCATGAATTGATGGTGATTATTGATCTCGACTTACAAACTTTGAATGAAACCCGTGAGGATTTGAGCCTTTTATTTATTGTTTCATTCATGAGAGTTTGATCACACTTGCGAATTTTCTTCTAGAACTTGCTTTGGTTTCTATTTCGAGATTGCAATAATGTGCAAAGGACTTGGATATGATTTTAGGCCATTATTTGTTAGCCATGTATTTATCCCAAATACTACCTTGTTCTTACATTTATCCTTTGTACCCACTTTGAGCTTTTTATGCGTTTATTTCTTAGCCGGATGAAAGGGGGTTGATGGAGTATATGGGTACCCCAAGTGTTGTGCTTAGTTGATGATTGACGAATGTAAGGGGATGGTGATAATATTAAAGGGTCCGTTGTTGAAGATTATAAATTCTCATAAGCTCATTAGAGAAAGAAAAAAAAGTGAAGAGTTGAAAAATTATAAGCAATTGAGATTGTTTGCTTAGTCAATTATTTGCTTTAAAAAAAAGTGAGCATAAGAGAATAAATAGATGCACGTTATCATTATTTTTTTGTGCATGTGTGACCTTTGATGAGTGGTGAATGGTTGAGAAGGAAGATGGATTTATTCCATACTCATTTTGAAGTAGAAATAAGGTTGGTACTTGAATAAGTCACTTAGCCAAATTTCCCTACCTTATCCAATGTCCCTACATTATTACCCTATAAAAAGTCCTATTTGGTCCTTTGTTCTTGCACATGCTTAAGCGATGGAGAAATTAGACGATATGCAAGCATATGGTAAGAGATTTGTTTTGTATTGATTTTATGAGCGATATTAGCCAAACACTTGAGCGTTGAGTGATACACTATCTTGTGAGATGAAATTGTTTGAAATGTCGAGGTTAATTTTTGCTATTGGTTTGTGTGGAATTGATGAAAGTTGTGCTTAGTTTTTGAATTAAATTTGTTTTTGTAGTTTGAGGCATTGATGATCTTAGGCATGCTCCCTTCGTATTTATTATTATTTGTTCTACTCATTATTCGAGGACGAACAATGGCTAAGTTTGGGGGAGTTGATTAACACTCATTTTGCATGATTTTAAGTGTTCTTTAATGCACGTTTTCTATAGATTATGCACACTTATGATGTATTATAGTTGGATTTTGTTGATTTGGAATGGTATCACGTTTGTGTGTAGTTCTACGTGTTTTTTTGCAGGATTTGAGTGTCTTGGAGTGTGCTCAAGCTCATGGAGAAGTTCATGTTGATAAATGGTGAAGTCTAAGCCTAAGAATCGAGCAAAAGATGGCGAAAAAATGAGTTTGGATGAAGAATGGTCGATCGGCAACCCACAAGGGCTGGATTGCCGATGTAGCCGAAATTAGCACATCATTCGGCAACCCAAACGGCGAGCACCGTATGGAGTACCAAAGTTACTGGACAAATTGAGGCAAAAAGTGATCGGCACTCCACATTTTTGGAGTGCCGTTTGGAGTGCCGAGTTTCCCATTTTATGAAGAAAAATCGGCAACCCGGTATGGAGTGCTGATTGGGTTGCCGAACGGTCCGAGACTTATTATTTTCGACTTTTTCCTTACCTTTTGAGGATAGATTTCTTCCCTAATGTATAAATAGAGTTTAGATGTGTTTTGGGAGCCAACTTTTACTACCCTATTATTTGCTTGAGTTTCTTTTAGCTTTTGGAGAAGATTTGAGATCGAGGATTGAAGCTTTCAAGACGAGATTGAGAAGTCGACTCTACGGTTTTATAATTAGTATCTTTAATTGAGTTTTTCTTATTATTTGATTGTCCTTATTTCAATTATGAGTAGCTAAATTCTCAATCGATCCTAGGGTTTGTAAGATTCGATCTAGACTTCGATTTTAATCTATTGAATTTATTTGCCCTCTAATTCTTGTTTGATTTCTTGAGTGTTAATTTCATGTATGAATTGTTGGCCACTTTTTATGCATGTTCAGTGTTCATATAAATTCTTAATAGGTTTGTATGTGCATGGAAAACGAGGAATTCAATCTAAACATACTTTGAGACCTAGCGGAGATAGGTTAGTTTATAGGAGAAATATAAATCTGTGGAGCTTTTTGGAGTTATTATTATCATCTTGAGACCTAGCAGAGATAGGTGGTTTATTAATCAACTTTTGCACGACGTATCGAGAGATAGGGTGTAAATACTTTGTGATTTCTTCGTGAGAATTGGATTAAAATGGTTGGTAGAATAATAGATTAATTTTCGTTGGCAAAGTCGAGTCAATACTTTCCCTGGGATCAGTCTTTTTCTTTGATTAATTTACAAGTTTGTCTCTTTGTTATTTGCATTGCAGTCGCTTGTTTGAAAAGTCTTTAAATTAGTGAGCAACAAATCAAACCGTTAAATCTAAGAGCTTGAATAATAATGAAGTTTCTGAATTTTATTTCCCTCTGTGTTTTCGAATTATAGTCCCTGTGGATACGATACTCGATTTACTAACTGTCTACAATTGCACTGTTTAGTTGCGGTATATATTGCTAAGATTTTATTTATCACAACCCGAATGGCATTACTATGAATTCATAATGTCCATATCTCGTTCTTAAAGCAGTCTTTGGAATATCTTCTTGCTTGATCTTCAATTGATGGTATCCAGATCTTAAATCGATCTTGGAGAAAACACCGGCTCCTCTTAGTTGATCAAACAAATCATCTATCATTGGCAAATGATACTTGTTCTTAAGCGTAATCTTGTTTAGCTCTCGGTAGTCTATGCACATCCTTAAACTACCATCCTTCTTCTTCACAAATAAAATTGGAGCACCCCATGGTGACACACTTGGTCGAATAAAACCCAAGTCCAACAATTCCTGCAGTTGGATTTTCAACTCTTGAAGTTCTTTTGAAGCCATTCTATACGGGGCCTTGGATATCGGGGCTGATCCGGGTTCTAAATCGATCGTAAACTCCAATTGTCGATCAGGGGGTAAACCTGGTAATACTTCTGGAAACACGTCTTTGAATTCTCTCACAATCGGTACATTATCGACATTCAACTCTTGATTCTCGTCTTTATTCAGATAAACTAGATACACTTGTGTATCTTTCTTCCTCATTAATCTCTGTGCTTTCATAGCTGAAACTATCGGTATGCTCTTCCTCATTCTCTTCTCAACTCCAAAAACTACGGTTGACTCTTCTCCAGGGGGTTTAAACGATATCTGTTTCAAGTCGCATCGGATCATCGCAAAGTTCTCGGTTAACCAATCCATTCCTAGGATTATATCTACGTCCTACATCTGGATTAAATTCAGGGATTTCGCGATCAACTTACGATTTCCGAATTCAAATTCTGAATTTGAGCAAACGCGCGAAACTAACGCAGATTTTCCTAAAGGGGTTGCGACACTAAGCACCTGGTTTGATTCTTCTTCCTTCAAATCTAGGTTCTCTACGCAAACGCTAGATATAAATGAATGCGAAGCACCCGTATCGAACAAAACAATAACAGGTATGCCGCTAAGCTTTCCCATACCTGCCAAATTTCCTTTATCTTTTTCTAGCGGCTTCTGCTCAATTGCGTAGGCTCTTTGGAAGTACGGGGGCTCTTGCTGAAGAGGTTGCTGCTTGGGCTGCGGCGGCTTGCGTTGATGCTGGATAAACTTTTGCGGAGGAGCTGCCTCAACGGTTTTCATCTGCGAAGGCTGGAACTGATTTGGTCTTCCGCCTCTCATTCCTTGTAGCTCACTCGGGCACTGGTTCGAGAAATGACCAGGCTAACCACAAGTATAGCAAACATTACTCCCACTCTTGCAGACGCCTTGATGTATTTTGCCACACTTCAAACAAGGAGGGAATCCTAAAGGTCCTACAGGTAGGTTACTTCGGTTGACCTGTGGAGCTCTTCCCTTCTGGAGATTGCTATTGGCTTTTCCCTTGTCATGGTTTCTTGCTCGGCTGGTTTCCACCACTCCATTTTCTTTTCCTCTTTCCATGCTGGTCGAATTGGGATTAATGGGTAGTTACAGTCGTCGTTGTCTGGCTTTGAAATTGAGGATTCGCTGAAGGATGCGATCCTTTTTCTGATTGCATGGCCAACTCCATATCTAGGGATTGGTTCAAGGCTTCAGCATAAGTCAGTCCACTCTGACTAGAAAGAACTACTCGGATATCCTGCCTTAGTCCAACTCGAAACAACTCACACATTTTCTCATCAGTGTCTACCATATCAGGCGCAAATCGAGCTAATTCACAGAATTCTCGATCGTACTCGGCCACAGTCTTCTTTCCTTGCCTCAGATTGGCGAATTCGTTTGCTTTCTGCTTGCGATAACTCCTCGGCACATATTTCTCATACAAGGCTTCTTTCAACTGATCCCAAGTTAGGTTCTCGCGTGCTTCGGGTGTATACATTCTTTGTTTTGCCTCCCACCAGTAGTCGGCAGTTCCTCTTAACTGATACGTCATACACTCAAGACGTTCATGATCGGTGCAACGAAGAAAACGGAAAATTTGCTCAAGAGAACGAATCCAGTCCTCGGCATCAGCTGGACTGCCTTTACCATCGAAAGTTGGGGGATTCTGACGAAGAAAAAGTTCTTTGACTCGTCTCTCATTCGGAGGGGGCAGAGTAGGATCACGCTGTCCCTCGGGGTTATCTCCAGGGTTTCTGACATTTCTACGTCTTGGCGGCATTCTAAAAATACAACAAGAAAACTTTAGCCACTCAAATACTTTAGCTCACTAGGAGGACCTTCTTCTCTTACGCATTATGGACTTCATTTCATCCCAAGTGGAAATTGGTCTCTCTCCATAGCGTCTTCTATTTGTTGTCAATTGATCCCACCAAACTAGAGCATAGTCGGTGAATTCAATTACAGCAAGTTTGACCTTCTTCTCCAGGGTTTGAAGTCATTTTGGTAATCAGAGCAATCTGGTATTGATCTCAACCTTTGCTCTTCAATTCTACATCTTCTCTATATTCTATCCATCCTTGTGTCTTTGTTGCTGCAAAAAAAAAAAAAAAGAAAAGAAAAAAGAGGACACCTTGAGTTATAAATAGACTTGTAAATCACTTGTAAGAGGACACCTTGAGTTATAAACGAAAATTGGCTTTGCCTTTGTGAGTTGAATTTCTCTCTTGTAGAGTTTTCACTTGTTCCGAACTTATCAAGACTAGTGAGCAAAGTCTTGTGGCGTTCAACCATACCGAGGTTCTTGGCTGATTATATAGCCAACGGGTCGAGGTTTTCTTCGCTCTAGGAGGTGATCAAACTGGATTCTCGATCTAGGGAGACCGCTGCCTACCTCTTATATGAAGGGTTCTTGGATCTTTTATCCAACGGGTCCTCCGTCCGTATCATTTGGTATCAGAGCAATCTGGTATTGATCTCAACCTTTGCTCTTCAATTCTACATCTTCTCTATATTGTATCCATCCTTGTGTCTTTGTTGCTGCAAAATAAAAAAGAAAGGAAAAAGAAAGAAAAAGAAAAAGGGAAAAAAAATCAGTTTAAAAAAATACAAAAAAAAAAAAACGAAAATCATTTGAATTGTTCCATAAGGGTTGAAGTGTGGTGATTGCTACATCTCTTGTTCTAATCTTGATTTGTTCTAGTTCATTTGAATTCCTACAAGTGAGAATTGAGTGGTAAAAGGCATTGAGTGGTGAGTTTATTTGAGGGGAGGTAAAAGCCTACGAGTGATACACGAGTGTTTGGTGAGGTTTCTTTTTATTTTACATTTTTTTTTACTTTTTGTGTGATACACGAGTGAATTGTGAGGACATGGGCGATAATATCAATCAAAATCCAAATGAATTTACACTGCAAGCTATGCAACAACAATTTGCTAGATTTAACACTATTTTGGAGAGCGTATCAGATCGCTTGGAGAATTTGGAGCTACAAGGACAACAAAGGAATCATGATGAAAGGGAGAGTGAAGAAGAAGAGGAAGCAGAATCCATGCATCGAGCTCCAAGGCATAATGGTAGAAGGAGGCATCAAAATGAAGTTGATCGTGACTTGGGAAGCCTCAAGTTGAAAATTCCTGCTTTCCAAGGAAGGAGTGATCCCGAGGCCTATTTGGAGTGGGAGCGGAAGGTGGAACTCATCTTTGAGTGTCACAACTACTCCGAGGAGAAGAAGGTCAAACTTGCTGTAATTGAATTCGCCGACTATGCTCTAGTTTGGTGGGATCAATTGACAACAAATAGAAGACGCTATGGAGAGAGACCAATTTCCACTTGGGATGAAATGAAGTCCATAATGCGTAAGAGATTTGTTCCTTCTCATTACTTTCGTGAATTGTATCAAAAATTACAAAGTTTGAGTCAAGGTACTAAATCTGTTGATGAGTTCTACAAAGAGATGGAGATTGCCATGATAAGGGCAAATGTTGAAGAAGATAGAGAAGCAACAATGGCTCGATTTCTATGCGGGCTGAATAGGGAGATTGCGAACGTCGTTGATCTTCAACACTATGTGGAGCTTGAAGATATGGTTCATATGGCCATGAAGGTGGAGCGGCAATTTAAGAAGAAGGGAACCTTCCAAAAGAATTTCCCAACGAGTTCTCAATCTTCAAAGCCGAAGGAGTGGACATCTTCGAAACCGACATTTGGGGCTGCTTCAAAACCTCAAAATCAGATGTCAAAACCTTTCAATGAAGTTGATAAAGGCAAAGGTACCTCTACTTCTACTCCCAATACTACTAGAACTAGAGATGTCAAATGTTTTCGCTGTCATGGAATTGGACACATTGCATCTGAATGTCCAAACAAAAGGGTGATGGTTGTAAAATCTAATGGGGAGCTAGAATCGGAAAGTGAACATGAAGATGATGGTGGAGATGAACAGCCTGAAGAGATCACACCAGAACACGGAGAGCTATTTGTGGTTCGAAGAGCTCTTAATGTGCAAGTCAAAGGTGATGATCAACAAAGGGAGAACATCTTTCACACAAGGTGTTTGGTCCAAGGTAAAGTTTGCATGATGATTATTGATGGTGGGAGTTGTACTAACGTTGCAAGTTCAGATATGGTGGACAAGATGAAGTTAGCAACCCAAAAGCATCCTCAACCATACAAGCTTCAATGGTTGAATGAATGTGGTGAAATTCGTGTGACTAAACAAGTTCTAATTTCGTTTTCCATTGGCAATTATAAGGATGATGTTCTTTGTGATGTGGTACCAATGCATGCTAGTCACATTCTCTTGGGCAGGCCTTGGCAATTCGATCGGAGGGTGATTCATGACGGTTTTCAAAATCGTTATACCTTCAAGCACAATAACAAATCTGTCATGCTTGTGCCATTGACTCCACAACAAGTTCATGAGGACCAAATAAAGATGTCTCAAACGAGGAGAGCTAGAGAGAATGAGGGAAAGAAAAGTGAGGGAGTTGATACACATATGAGAGAAAAAAAGAGTGGAGAGAATACACGAGAGGGAAAGGAAAAACAAAACTTCTTTGTGAGAGCAAAAGAGATGAAGAGAGCAATAGTTGAAGAAAAGTCAGTGTGTAGGAATAGGTAATCCAATCCTCCTGGTTTGAAGACGTAATTTTCATCCTTGATTTTGATAGTTGTACATGGTTCCATATCGAAATGATATACCTGCAAAATAGAAACAAACCACGTACCTAGGGGTTTATCATTCCCCTCATCTTGACAATGATTTGTCCTCAAATCCAGAATTGCTCCAATTTGGAATGGTTTCCTTGTTTGTGAGTACACCTCGTTATTGTCATGAACATTCAACCACGACATTTGAAATGAAGATTTGTGATTCAACGGAGGAACGCTCAACAGTGGCACCAAGGGAACACATACCACATCTGCACAACTTTCAACAATGAATTCGCCCCTCGTTATTTTCTGGTCACTTGCAACCACTATGCCTTCATGTTGGTTGTTGTCATGAACTTGAGAAACAAGAACAAATGGATTAGGATCCTCGAGTTCTTCGACCACAATGGAAGAAACCTTGTCGAAAATCTGGGGAACAATCACCTTGTCCTCAATTCCCTTCTCTCCATTTGGTTGGGCCTCCAATTGCAGTGTGGAATCACAACTTTGGATCGGCATGTCACAAAAGGTCTTCCTCGTGGTTGCTTCCACAAGCTTCCTCAACTCTTCATTGGCTGCCTTAATCTCCGCCAACATTAGCTTAGTTTTCATGCGAAGAACATATGCACGCTCTCGATGCTCCTTCAACGATTTGCTCATTTTTTTTGTATTTTTTTTTTGGATAGAAAATTATAAAGATAGAGGTTCAGATCAATACCAGATTGCTCTGATACCAAATGATACGGACGGAGGACCCGTTGGATAAAAGATCCAAGAACCCTTCGTATAAGAGGTAGGCAGCGGTCTCCCTAGATCGAGAATCCAGTTTGATCACCTCCTAGAGCGAAGAAAACCTCGACCCGTTGGCTATATAATCAGCCAAGAACCTCGGTATGGTTGAACGCCACAAGACTTTGCTCACTAGTCTTGATAAGTTCGGAACAAGTGAAAACTCTACAAGAGAGAAATTCAACTCACAAAGGCAAAGCCAATTTTCGTTTATAACTCAAGGTGTATATGTTATCCGATTACAAAGGATATCAAGCCTATTTATAGGTTAGAAAAGGACTCTTCGTAGCCTACCAATAATGATAGTACTTATGATACTAATTAAACTCATAAATAGACTTATTTAACACTAATTAAATCACTTATTAACTACTAATGACTACTTATGACTCAAGACTTCAAAAGTCACTTATTTAACTCATAATAATGAAACTAATTAGATACTTAATTTAGCCTCTTCAATATGCACGAATATCAACCATTTATTCTTCTTCTTGGGCCTTCGAAGTCTGATTGTTGACAAGCCCTTTTAAGACGGATTCAGCCCATCAATATTCACCATTTGGTCCAATATTGATTAGTCTTGGACTTGTAATTAGCCCCCTTTTCATTTATTCTTGAAGTCGGATTTATTGTCCATAGGTTGCTCATCGTGCTCACATCAGAACCTTTCTCAATTCTGAAAACATTTCCTTTTTTGGGAGGAATACAATTCTCGATCGGTACTTAAATAAATAATTAAAAGGCAAATCAAGAATCTTCTCAAATAATTTCATTATTTCAAATTCTCGTATATACATACATCTCATTCGATTTTCAATAGTCATCAAGCATTTACATCATCATTATAAATTCACATATTCTCAAGACAATTATTTTCTCAAGCAATCAATCACAATCATCGAATAAAACATCATCACATTAATACTCACATACTCATTAAAACTTTAACGCATTCATAATTCATTCTCATTCTTTTATTTTTCTCAAGCATAAGTTATTTAGTTATCTTAACCATTAGTTAAGGATCTCACATACTTAATTCAAATTAATAACTCAGGAGACTCAAAATTAATTTTAATAGCCTAACGGCTCATCTTTTATATCGCCCGACGACGGCCTCTTCTGAGGATTTATAAACGATAGGGATTTAAACAATTACATTGAAAATTTCCCTTTCTTCTACTCGATAGCTAATGTTCTACTCGAACTACGCAAGTTTTCACTTTACGTTCGATTCTTACTTACACATTAAGCCACAATAATTACATCACTGCTGAAATTAGAAAGAGTTCATCTCTCAAACACACACGGTAAACTACTTAAATTTGCACGGCTTCCTTGAACTAATTCTACATGCAAGAATCATCTTCACTCGGCCCACTATCATCGTATTGCTCTGCGTTGGAATCTACTTCAGTGTGCTCTCTAGGGTCCTCCTCTTCTTCAGGATCCTCTTCTTCTTCTTCTTCTTCCACATTTATGTTGTCTGCAAGCTGCCCTTCTTCCTCAACGTTGTCATCTTCGATAGTGAAACACTCACGTTCGGCTGCCCTCAATGCTTCCTCGCAATCCTCTAAAGTGTAGTTTAGTGCAGCTAGCTCGGACTCAATCCAAGGCGGGGTGTTGGGGTTTTCCTCTCGACGAAGGTAGGATGTTATATCGACAGAGGAACCAAACTGGGAGTTGTACTCATCTTCTGGCCTTACTACAGAGGTAGATGCACAAGTATAAGGGGTAGGAAAGATATCGCTGGATAATGCTTGGAGGTATCTTCTTTCCACTGTCGCTGCATCTGCTGGCTCATTTTCATTCTCATTATCATCGCCGTTGTTTGAACGGGCTGGTCTGGAGGACTCCACTTCACGATGAACTGGAAGAGTTGCTTGATAACGACGCATATAGGTGGCGAACTGATCCTCAATTGGTGACAGAATTCCATTAGGGTCATTGCATCCGTCCGACTGCGATGTTGGCAAGTTAGACAAAGCAAAGGGATCAAAAGATTGAATTGAAAGTACACCAATTACAATTGGATAATCTTGGTGGGACTCTCGAGGTTAAAGTTCGGTTTGTGGCGGCGAATTAATATGAAGGGAAACAGGGCCATCTTGAGGAATCGGTGGAGGAGCACGGACAATTCCGTTTAGCAGATCTAGAGAGTCGTCCTCATACGGCTCTGGCAGAGGGGTGCCACATGTCATGTAACGAGCTGAGATAGTGGAGATAAACGTATTAACATCTCCGTACAGAGTTCGGTCGAAGTATCGATAGCCTAGGAATCGAGGAACGAGGGATGCTGCCCAGTCTCTCCATTCCCGAGGTAGGGCCTGGATCAAACGTGCCATGCCTTCTAGTGGTCCGATGTCCATAAACTGCACTTTTCCCCAAATCGTGTGATAGCACGCTAGGAATTCAGCTATCGCTTCAATACTCATTTTTCTTACGTGCAGGTACTCCTGCATCTAGTCCTCATCGTCCATCCTATACGAATTTTTAAACACAATAAGCACACTTAAATAATTAATCAAGTATGCTAGAATTTCCACCACATATTCATTTTTGCGTTCCAAAGGGGGATTTTCGTTCCTGGTTTCGGGCAATTCCAAATCACGTAACCATTTGCACAAGCATTTCATCCTTTCCGATTTTTCCACACCAAACACGCATTAGGGAGGACATTCTAGAGAAATCTAGTTATCAATCAACTTAATAGCTTTTATCTCTAAACATCATAACTCATAAATAACTCAAAAATTCTCAATATCTTGATAATTCAAACATCACTTTAACTCGAAAAACTTTAAGAAAATAAGACATACCTGGTTGCCGGATGAGATGGAGGATAGCTTGGTGTGGTTTACTGACTCAAATAAGTCTAGGAATTAAATCTAGACTCGACTCATCAAAGAATATCAGACTTCAGAACAGTCAAACCTGCTCTGATACCAACCTGTCACACCCCGACTTCCGAGGTGCGACTTACGAACACTAACACAACTTTAACCATATAACAATCAACTCAAATACGGGGAACTTGCTCGGAGAAATATCAACGAAAAGCAATAGCACTCGAATAAAGCTATCAAAGACATAATAAAGCAATAACCGAGCATTTTAATTTACATATCAACGAGAATATGATAGGTATTTCAGGCTAACGAGAACAAGATTCATCAAAACATTAAAGTTAACGAGCACATCGCTCGGAACAAAAACAAGTATCAAATATATAATAACAGGTTTTCATTTCAAAAAGGTTGCAGTGGAAACTCGACTCAAATCCCAACATTCACACGTATGGAGACGTGCAAATGCCAGTCTGACATTCGACTCAACTCAACCAAACAGCCCACACCACCAAGCCTTTCCTGCCATCGCCATCCTGCTAACCTGCACGTTTAGAAATACATGCAGGGCTGAGTACTTCGTACTCAGTGAACACATGCCGATAACATTTGGAAAAGATGCTCTTAAAGCTATATCAATTGAACTTGCCTTGCCGAAGCATCACAAGTACTTATGCCATTTAAAACGATTTTACTTGTGCATGCTAAAAACATTTTCTTATAAATAGACTGCGCAGTCAAAACATAATATATGCTCAACAGTATGCATCTTCTGTCACAAATTCTCTCACTGTGCCGAGAAGTAGGCCTCCTTCTCGAACATTGTGACCGGCCCAACCGAAGCAAGGCTCACAGTCACCTCAACAATTAACATACCACACGTGGGTTTCCTGCCTTTCACATAATAACTCAAACAAATAGATGATAACACATACCAAACTCAATAAAATGGCAAGTCAACTGCATTTTACAAATTCACATAATAATACTCAATAGTATAATAGCATTCATCGATAGTTTTGGTTTAGAAAAGCCCACCTGTCTTCCGACATTCTAGCTAGGTGGCTTACGTGCTATCTGTCCTTGCTTATTTCTCCGTCCTGCTTGATCCTTCACAGTTTGGCATCGATAAAGAAGATAAGATATTACGCAAAGACGGATATTAAACGTTGGTCTCGACTGAAGGACTTCTATCTAGATTATTTAATTACTAATTTCCTTTTTGATTTAATTTTATTAAAACTCAAATCTTCAAGTTCTTACTCAAGAACACCTACTTGATGTTCTTCCCTATTATTTTTCAATTTTTCTTTTCTTTTAATTTGAAAACTTCACTCTTTTTATCACAAAAAAAAAAAAATCTTATTCCACTAGGCTTTAAACCTACTACTCAATATCATCACATTAAAATACCAAAATCATCTATAATCATTTTTCATCAAATATTTTCACATAAAACTCGATTTTCACATAATTATGTACATGAAAAATTAAATCATCACATTAAATATAATTTCAAGTTCAACATATCAATAATTTCATCACAAAATTCAACAAAATATTTTCTCCTTCTTGGCTCAAAACTCACGGCAATCACGCAAAAATTAGGGCAATTGATTTCTTGATTTTTCAAGCACACATAGCAATTCTCAACATATTCAAAGGTATAAATCAAGCATAACAATAACTCAAAAAATTCAAATTCTCCTATTTTTGCCTAAATTTTCGGTCCTAGCCAAATTTTTAGGGCTTTTATTTTCTTTTTCTCTCTTAATTCATAATTTAATCCCTAGAGTTCAAATGTCTTAACGAATTCCTCACTCGAATCTGGAATCGATAAAAACCTAGATTTGCCTAAGCATAAAAATAAAATCATGCATGCATTGTTTTCTTTACTTTAGGGCTTTAGAGATACATATATACAATTAATCAAATAAATACCATACTTTGAAAATTAAATTTGATTTCTCCTCCTTGATTTTCCTCTTGGCCGAAAGTGATGGAGAAATAGGGCTCAAACTTCTAGCTTGGATTCATCATGGAAGAAATCATCTTGAATCCTCAAGGAAAATATGAAGAATAATTAATCATCCATCTAAGGCTATTTAGCCGAATATTAAGAAGAAATTTGGATGATTATTGAATTTTTGATACTCAAGAATTTGAAGAATTTAATACCTTTTGGAATTAGGGTTTTGGAAAGCTTGATGATGGGTCCTCACTTGATCTTCATGGATTGGAGCTTGAATACTAAGCTTGCATGGAAGAAATCTCAAGTATGTGATGTGTGTGTATGCCCACGGCATTGAGAGAGAGAGGGAGAGAGAATTTTTCTTCCTTGCTTGGTGGAGAGTTTTCGAGAGAGAGAGAGATAGATAGAATGAGAGAAATTTCTCTCTTGAATAAAATGGAGTGATCGAGATAGAGATTAGATGGAATTGTGTAAAATGCATATACTCCATTATTTTATTAGATATTGTTTAGATATTCTTCCAACATATAGAATATTGATGATGAAACCTAGTTTGTAGGTGTTGGAAATAGGATTGAGAGAGAGATAGATGGATTTGATGGTGATGGGATGAATGCATGTATTTATTTAACTTGTTAGGTAAGTTCTTAGATTTTAGCCATCATTAGGAATCTCATGATGATAACCTAGGTGTAGGCTTTGAAAATAGGTTTGGAGAGAGAGATTAGGGAGAGATGGAGAGAGATGACGGTGGAGAGGGAGAGAGATGAGAGTGATTTTCCCATTATTTTATTACGGGTATTATTTACCCGGTCGTAAAAGCTTTCCGGATAAAAAGCCTGTATTATTCTATTTATGCTGAAAACGGATCTAATCTCTCCTCGTCTCGTTTCCGACACTAAAACATCTCAAACCTATCTCACATCTCACTAAATAGTTCAAAGATTCCGATTATCAAATTTTTAGTTCTAAAATTCAACCAATGAAGAGAACCCAAATATTAATCGGCTTATTAATCCTTTAATAAGTAAATTCTTGTAACTCTCTCAAATAATCTCGGATAAGCTTCTATCTTATCTCAATGATCTTAGAATCAATTCTAGGTTCAGAGATTCTAATTAAAATCCATTCTAAGTTTATCGATGAATAGTGATTTCTCGGTTATCAACATTATTCACTTCAAATCAAAATCCTCAGAAATCTCTAAAAATCATACTCGTACTCATTCTCATACAAATAAGCTCAATATATGCATCATATTATCATTTCAAGAATTAGAAACAGATAATCTCACGTAAAAACACATAAGGGCATTTCAGTCGTTTTACTCATTTCTACTTAATTAGAAAAAAATTTATTCCTCAAATCTCATCATTTAAACTTATAAAATTATTTAATACGCTCTCTAAGGGTATAAAAGCTCGGGGTATTACATTAGCTAAGAAGTTAGCAAATGCATTCATCTATCTTATCATCTATCTCTCTCTCAAACTCTCTCTCTCTCTCGAGCTTATCAAGAAAAGAAAGAAAGAAAATTCTCTCTCCCTCTCTCCCCTCTTTGCCGAGAAAGATACACACACACACACAAGTTGGAGAACCTCCATTGAAGCTTCAACCTTGAAGCTTTCAAGCTTCCAAATTCCAAAGAGATCACCATTATCCTCTGTAGTTCTTCCAACTCTAATTAAAGAGGTAATAATTCTTTGAATCTTGAGTTCAAATCCAAGCAAGATCATCTCTTTATTTCCTTAAATTTTCGGCATCTATGCCCTAGCAAAGATGATTGATTCTTGTTTTATTTTTCTTGAGGATTAAGGTGAATTCCATCATGGAAATTCCAAGCCAAGAACTTGAGCCCTAAATCCCTCATTTTTGGTCCAAAGGAGAATCAAGAGGAGAAGCTTCGATTTAATTTTTAAAGTAGGTTATTCATTTGATTACTTATATATATGTAATCTCTAATCGCTAAAGAAAAGGAAGATGCATGTTTTAAATTTATGCTTAGGCAAACTAGGATTCAATGTGAGAATCGAGTGAGAAAATCGTTAGGAAAATCAAGCCCTAGAAATTAATCTAGGAATTAAAAGAGAAAAGAAAAAAATATAATCCCCTAAAAATTTGTTAATACCGAAAAATATGGAAAAGAAAAAGAGAAAGATCGATTTTCATGATTTATTGATGATTTAATGATCTATATGTGTTTATGAGCATGATTTGAATGAGATTTATGCATGAGAAATTTGAGAAAAAAATCCATGCTTTATTTTTTATGAATGCCGAAAATTATGAGTATATGGAGGAAGAATTTGATTTGATAATTTCTTTGATGATTTGATGATGTTATGAGCATGAGATAAATATGAGATTATGATGATTAAATTCATTATGTTGTTATATGAGAAAATCGAAATTTATGCATGTTTATGGAAGAAAAATATTTTTAATGATTTATGATGATTTTGATGATATGAGTATGTTTGTAGTTGATTTTGAGTGTTAGATGTTCTATAGGAATTATTAGAATAAAGAAAATAGAATTTTAAGCATGAAAACATGAAGAAATCGAAAATTATAAGTTTGAATGCCTAGTATGTGTTCTAGGTGTTCTTGGTGAAAATATGAGTTTTTGAATGAGTGTTATTGGTGTTCTAGGTGTTCTTGGTGAAAATATGAGTTTTTGAATGAGTGTTCTTGGTGTTCTAGGTGTTCTTGGTGAAAATATGAGTTTTTGAATGAGTGTTCTTGGTGTTCTAGGTGTTCTTGGTGTTTTTATGAAGATTTAAAGAACAATAAAATTTATTATAAAATAAATTAAGTTAGAAAAATAATTAAAATAATAATGAGTTTTGGAATTGAGAAAAATAAAGAAAATAATTCTTTATTAAATAAATAGAGTTAAGAAGAGAAAAATTAGTTTTAATAATAAGAGATTAAAAAGAGATAATAATAATTGAAGAAAATAAAAGAGGAGTTCGAGATAAGAAAATCGAGTTCAAAGTCGAGTATAAAGTTAAGACGAGTAGTCAAGGTTAAGACGTTTGATTGAACAAGAAATAACGAATAATAATAAAGAATTAATCTTAAGTTAAATAAATTTTCTTTTAAAGGAAAATTAATTGAAGAGTCGAGCATAAGAAATTAGTAAGGCATTAAGTCGAGTTTAAGATCATTTAGTCGTTTAATAATGAGATTAATAAAAGAATTTTGAGATAAAAATAATAGAGTTAGAATTAATTAAATTACAGAATCAAAAGAAAATTTAGTAAGAGTTGTTTTGATTTGAGAATCGAGTTATAAATTGATGAGTGTTTAATTGCTCGTTTATTAATAAGTCGAGTGTTGAAGAATTGACAATGCTTGAGTAGTATATATCGAGTTTGAATTTCAAATCTTTTTAATAAGACGTTAAAAGTTATCGAGTTTTGAAAGTTAGTTAAAAGTCAAGATTATATAAAATAAGAGTTTAATTGAGAATAAGAAAAAGGGATATACTAAATAAAATAAAATAAGAATACATATACGAGTATGTGTATGTAGTTGACAAAAGACGACGTATTTTGGAAACAATGTCATATTTTGAGTCGAGAAATATTAAGTAAATATTTTCTAAGAAAAACTAAAAAATCGAGCAAAGTCGAGTCAATTCATAATTGAGTTTGGAATATGAATCATGTTGAATTTATTATGCTTGATTGAATCTAAATGTTTACGTGAAATATTGGTATTTTGTTTGTGATAAAATGACTTGTTCAAATTGTTGAGAATGATTATATATGCAGCATGATTGATTGACACGACGATTAGTTGAATTGAGAATTCACGGGAAAAATTTGTATAATATAGTCGAGATAAGAAATATTCCCTTAACTAGTGAGAATTTCTAAGTAGAAGTAATTTAGAAACGAGAATGTGAGACGAAGTAATGAGTAACCGAGTAGAGTCGACAAGTCGAGAACAAGAAAATCGAGAAAGGATATTGATTTAGAAAAGATAAAAATAGAAAGAGACGAGTCAAGTAGAAGTCCTTCAGTCAAAGCCAAAATCTACTTTACGTCTTTCGCATCGAGTCTTATTCTTTTATCGATGTCCAATTGTGAAGGACCTAGCGAGACGAACAAGTAGCAAGGATAGTCAAAAGTAAGCTGCCTAATCTTCGGAAGTCAGGTGGGCTTTTCTAAAAACCAAAATCTCCGATGAATGCTATTACTATATATTGAGTATTATTATTTGAGTTTTAAATTCAATTGACTTGCCGTTTTTACATGAGTTTTGGTATGCTTTATCATCTGCTTAAGATATGAATGCCCTGTGAAAGACAGGAACCCACGTGTGGTATTTGAATGGTTTGAGGTGACTGTGAGCTTTACTTCGGTTTAGCCGGTCACAGTGTTTGAGAAGGAGGCCTACTTCTCGGCACAGAGTTAATGTGGTAGATGATACATGCCTTTGTTGAGTATATACTATGTTTTGACTGCGCAGTCTATTCAGAAAGAAAATGTTTTTGCATTCACAAGTAAACGATTTTAATTGCATTAATACTTGTGATGTGAAAAGGCAAGTTCAATTGTATAGCTCTAAGAACAAGTTTTCAAATGTTTTGGCACGTGTTCACTGAGTACAAAGTACTCAGCCCTACATGTATTTCTAAACGTGCAGGTTAGCGGGATGTGGATGGCGAGGGCGGCTTGGTGGTGTGTTTGTTTTGGTCGAGTAGAAAGTGGACTGGCAATTGCATGTCTTCATACATGTAGTTGTTGGGATTGAGTCGAGATTTCCACTGCAATGCAATGCTATGTTAATTGAAGTCTTTTGATATGTTTTTGAATTATACTCTGATACATGTTCTTATTCACGAGCGATGTGCTCGATATAATTTATCGCTTATCCTTTATTCTCGCTTCTTGTGAACTTGATATCCTTATTCCGCTTGGGTTTGATATGTAAATTATCTATGCTCGTTTGATGTTTTAGTTGCGACTTGGAAGCATGTTTTTATTTGTTATCTCTTTCAGTCAATATTCCCTTGTTTCCCCGAGCATAAAAACCTTAATTGAGTTGAGTTGATGGATGGTTAGTAGTGTTAGTGTCGTTAGTCGCACCTCGGGAGTTGGGGTGTGACATATATGTGCCAGACTTTCGGCGGAACTTGATTTCTATGGTTAAGTTGTGGAAAAACGGATATTCTATTCTTTTTTAGGGTCATGCGATTTTTATGAAAGATGATAAGATTATTGGTTATGCACATGTTTTTGATTCTCTTTATACTATTTAGTATTCACATGCTATGAGTTCTTCAAATAATCCTTTAACTATTAACCAAAAGGAGATATCGAATTCTTCTCAAGAGAATTAAACTCTTCTTTGGCACCTAAGATCGGGTCACATCAAATTAAGGAGGATCCAAAGATTGGTTTTCGATGGGGTCTTGGGTTCTTTCCAAGTCGAGTCCATCCCAATCTGCAAATCCTACATAGAAGGAAAGATGACGACTAGGCCTTTCAAGGCTAAGGGGTATAGAGCCAAAGAAGTGTTAGAATGGATTCATTCCGACTTGTGTGGACCTATGTCTACTCAAGCTCGTGGAGGTTATGAGTACTTTGTCACTTTCATTGACGATTACTCAAGATATGGGTACATCTACCTGTTGCGCTACAAGTCCAAATGCTTTGAAAAGTTCAAACTATTCAAAGCGGAAGTAGAGAAGCGACATGCAAGAGTATCAAGTAGTTGCGATCTGACCGCGGCGGCGAATACCTCAGCAACGAGTTTAAGGAATACTTGTTGGAAAGTGGGATTACATCCCAATTGAATACACCTGGAACACCCCAACAGAATGGTGTGTCGGAGAGAAGAAATTGAACACTTCTAGAGATGGTTCGATCTATGATGAGTTATGCATCTCTACCTATTTCGTTTTGGGGATATGCTTTGGAAACAGCGGCTCACATGCTAAACTTGGTTCCCTCAAAGTCAGTGCTTAAGGCCCCGTCCGAGCTGTGGTCCGGGCTCAAGCCTAGTCTTAACCACATCCGGATTTAGGGTAGTCTGGCACATGTTTTTTGAAAAAGAGGCTGATAAGTTGAGTCCGAGAACCAAGGTGATGATGTTTGTAGGCTATCCTAGAGGTACAAAAGGTGATTATTTCTACTGTCTTAAGGATCAGAAAGTCGTTATTAGCACTAACGCGAGATTCTTGGAAGAGGACTATGTGATTGGCCATAGGAAGAGAAGTGCGTCATACTTCAAGAAGTTATAGGAGAGGAGGTGATTAGTACACCAGTTGTGCAAGACGAGCAATCGTCGAAACCTGCACAAACTATTAATACTAAATCTGCTATAGAGCTTCGTCGTAGTGGGAGGGTAACTCAAGGAAAGTTGCCTAGTCGATACACTCTACTTAATGAATCTAAGGATTCATGGAAATTAGCAGTGATCGAAGAAGATCCCTGGACTTACTATGAAGCGTTAGCAAATCCTGATGCTCTTGAGTGGGAGTCATGTATGATTTCTGAGTGGGAGTCCATTACTACCATGGATGTATAGGAGAAATGTGAGCTTTCTAAGGGCTGTGAAGCCATAGGATGAAAGTGGGTATATAAGAGAAAGATTAAACCGGATGGAAAGGTTGTGGCCTTTAAGGTAAGACTAGTGGCGAAAGGTTTCAACCAAAGAGAGGGAATCGATTACGATGAGACATTTTCACCAGTAGCCATGCTTAAGTCTATCCGAACTCTTATGGCAATGGCCACTCACATGAATCTCAAGGTCTGGTAAATGGATATCAAAACCGCGTTTTTAAACGGGTATCTTGAAAAAGATAGGGACATCTATATACTGCAGCCAGAAGGGTTCATAAAGAAAGGAGAACAACATCTTGTGTGGAAGCTAAAGAAGTCCATTTATGAACTTAAGTAGGCTTCACGATCCTGGAACACATGTTTTAATGATGTTGTTCAGAGCTATAGCTTTGAACAATCTGCAAATGAAGGTTGTGTTTACATGATATGTATTGATGGGAGTCTAGTATTTCTAGTGCTTTATGTCGATGACATTATCGAAGATTAAGGCACTATGTCTAGATATTAGGCTAATCTAGGTAAGGGTCATTGGATTGTTGTAAAGCACATACACAAGAACTTTAAACGGACTAGAGAGTATAAGCTAGTATATCAATCTGGTGTTCTGGTTCTGGTAGGTTATGTAGATGCTGATTATCAAGCCGATAAGAATCAGTGGTATTCTATGTCAGGCTATGTGTTTAAGCTATATGAGGTGGAACCTTTGTGTGGAGAAGTGTGAAGCAGAAATGCAATGCATTATTTACAATGGAAGACGAATATGTAGCAGCCTGGGAGGCTACTAAGAAGGTTGCTTAGCTTATAAACTTCTTAGTGTTTGCTTGATGTGATTCCTAGTTTGCTGAGTGGTATCAAGATTTATTGTGATAACGAGGCTGCAATTGCAAATTGCAAGGAGTCTAGATTTCATCAGACGACTAAGCATATTGATGGAAGGTATCACTACATTCATAAGCTTGTCTAAGATGGCAATGTGGATATGCACAAAGTGACAGGAGTTGATAATTTGGCGGATCTGTTTACAAAGAGCCTGCTGGTTGTTGTCTTTAACAGGCATGTTGAAGGCATGGGGTTGTGTTTCCTCTCACACTAAGTTAAACTTTGAGTATAAGTGGGAGAAGTTGTAATAGATTTTCTAGATGAAAATTAGTCTCATTGTATACTAAAAGTTTGCTTTAGTATAAGTGGGAGAATTGAAGGGTTGTATACGAAAGCAAGACTCTTTGCTTATATACAATTGATATTTATTTCACTATAATTCTTTTATCTGAAATGTTTGTCCAATTATCTCAATATTAAAGATTATATAGTGTGTTGTAGATCACAGAAGATTATATAATCAGCATCTTATGAGACATAAACTAATATTCACAATCGAGACAACTTGGACAAGTTGTTAGTTTAGATTGTAGCATAATAGTATTAAATAGTTTATCTTGACTATTTATTTATGCTAGTACGTTAATCGTATTGAAAGGATCACAGTGAGATTAATTCTTTGTTCTGACTTATTAAGAATTAAAGATCTTGATGACTTAAATGGTCTTAACCTTAATTGGGCTTATTAGTATGAATAAGTGTCTGACTATTGCTTTGATCTATCACAAATGAAAACTTAATAGTTGTTCGAAATATTTCGTATTTTGGGCAATGACAGTTCTTCTTTGATATTGATGAAGCTGCAATAACAATCTGTGTCCTGTGAATAATGGGATGATGATATCCTCTCGAGGAACTTAATAAGTTTATTATACTAAACCTTGCAGGTGGAATTAGTTCCAGTATAATAATAAGTTTAAGTGGTAGCACTCAAGATAATTATTTATTAGTAAATAATTAATTGATTAATTAAATATTGTCAGAAGTATTTTAATTAATTAATGGATATTCGATAATCTTAAACACGGAGATTAATTAAGTCTAATACTAGCCCCCAACTCAACTAAATAAATAAGAGTTACAGTCAGTATTAATTCTTTAGTGGAATGAATTAATATTTATATCCGATTTATATTATTTGCGGAATTGATTAAATCGAATATTATTGGGCCAATCTTATTTAAGCTAGTAGATCCCTGAATTGGCCCAATGGTCTGTGTTTCTTGGTGGGCAAGACGCCTATTCTCCTACGGCCCATTAGGGTTGTCTAGGTTCGATGAATGTGAGCAATTATTTATCTATAAATACAAGGCTCATAAGATTCATTGCGGGCTTGCAATCTAAGCAATGAAAACTCTAGAGTGAGAGAGAGTAGCCGCTGCCCCCTGTGAGAAAGAGAGTTCTTTGTTCGATCCCATCCATCGACGAGCTCTAGCCGGGAACAGTTCAGAAGATCACTCTGAACAAACATCCTATGATTATAATTAAATACGTAGGAGCATGCTAAGTGTGGATTTTGTATGTGTTTTGTTAGATATCCATAATAGATCCTCGGGCAAAACCGAATCGCTTTTCAATAATCGGTTCCAACATTTTCTTCATCAAATATGATTCTTAGAACATTTAAATTCATTATTTATCACATAATTACACACGAAATAAGTCACATCAGCTATGAATACCTCCACACACAATTAAGCCAAATTTTTATTCTAAAATTTAAACGTGATTTTGTAGTTAGGATTTGTTATGCATAAGCAATTACCCTTTTCTTTGGCAAGGAAACTAATTTTACTTTTTTTTTTGGTAAAAGAAATTATCAAAGTTGACAGCATGAAAGTCAATAAACTCACAAACACAAAAACTCAACGCACCAGCTATTACCTTTAAAAAAAATCTTTATCACACACTTTGCCTGGATGATTTTATTATGTTTTGTTCCTAGTTTTACCGTCAACATTTCCTCTGATAAGAGTAAGCACACACAAAGATCTATATGAAGTAAGTTATTCAGTCTGCTATCTATTTTGTTTCAAAATCAAATAACAGATGAATTAACTCTGCTCCTGCAAAAGAGGTTGTTTTCTTTGGATAAGATTAAGTTTATCATATTCACCCTTATATCAAGGTTTGCTTGAGAAGACAACAGTAGATGGTTTTATTATCAAGAAAAGTTAGTCACATATACTACAAAATTAGCTCCATAATTGATAACTTACACCTTATTTGGTTAGTATCTACTACGTATGAATCCTTATCAGAAAAAAAAAAAAAACTCAGTTATAAGATTAAGTTTATCATATTCACCTAGATGAACTAACTCTGCTTTTAAAAATGCAAAAGCTTGTTTACTTAGATTTAACCTTATCATATTCACCCTTATATCCACCACTAAACCACCTATCTCCTTAAATTAATCAGATTATTTGCACACCACCGCCAAAAAGGAATCTAGAAAATAACATTAATTTTCGCACATGATGAAGAGAAGCAACAACATGGTGGTAATCATTTCCATATTATGATCCAAATCAGATTGTACGAATTCAAAAGCTAATTTAAAGCATATAACAATATGATATGAATATTACTTTAATCCCCAAAACATTGGGGAAGAACAACAAAAAAGCCAAAATCTAATATGGCACAAATAAAATAAAGTTCCTCAAAAAATTGTAATGTAAAGCACGAAACAGTAAATTCAAGATGCTTATCATACTACGTATGAATCCATATCATATTTACCCAAATTAAATAACTCTATGTTTCACGAAACAGTAAATTCAAGAGGCTTACACTTTACATGATAACTACTTTATATAATTAATTTCCACTATAATTTTCCAAAATTCACGAACAAACAAAGATGGAGAAGAGGAAAAAGGAAAGAATCTCACTCAACAAAAATCGGCAACAATCAAAAAATTTCCTTCATAACTTTAGATTACAGAAGCAGAATTCAAAAGCTGATTTAAAGCATATAACAATATGATATGAATATCACTTTAATCCCTTAAAAATTGGGGAAGAATAGCAAAAAATGCCAAAATCTAATATGACACAAATAACATAAGGGTCTCCAAGAAACTTACCAAGTAGCGCATAACAATTGAATCGAATGCGGAATAGCAGAATATCGATCCCGGTGAAGTTGTAAGAGTAGAAGATGGAAGCAACCTCACCTTATTAATTATATGATTTTGATCTGCAACTCTCAAGATTAAGTTTATCATATTCACCCATATTCACCCAGACGAATTAACTCTGCTCCTACAAATGCAAAAGCTTGTTTACTAAGATTTAACTTTATCATATTCACCCTTATATCCACCACTAAACCACCTATCTCCTCAAATTAATCAGATTATTTGCACACCACAGCCAAAAAGAAATCTAGAAAATAACATTAATTTTCGCACATGATGGAGAGCAGCAACAACATGGTAGTAATCATTTCCATATTAAGATTCAACATCAGATTGTATGAATTCAAAAACTAATTTAAAGCATATAACAATATGATATGAATATCGCTTTAATGCCCAAAACATTGGGAAAGAACAACAAAAATGCTAAAATCTAATATGGCACAAATAAAATAAAGCTCTCCAAAAAATTTGTGTTGGGAAAATTATAACAGTTTTGAAAGATTCCTAAAACCCAACTAACCCTGACCGAGTAGATGATTGCCTTTAGTCTGTTTAGCTAGAACTCACTATTTAAGCGAAGGAATTTTATCTTTATAAGAGTCAAGGAGAAAAAGTCAGCTCGACTACAGAAGGAAGTTCGTGAAGAACTTAGCTGAGGCTCAAACTCAGCTAAGGTCCAGACTAAGCTAAAGGATCACACTCAGTTGAGACTCGAGGTCAGTTCGGACATCAACCCCAACTGAAGCACGGACTCAGTTGGACATCAGCTCAGTTGACTCACAACTGAAGGCATACATTTGGTGTGAAGAGAAGTTGTGACGACGGAGGAGCTGTAGTCCAGTTCGTAAATCTACTTGGTAGTACAAGTCAGCTGGAAAACTTTCCATAAATGGGCCGACAACAACGACGTGTAAAAAACATGGTCGTAGGCATTATTTCTGAAAAGTTACCTGTAAAGTACGTGGAGTGCGATACTTTTGGCTGAGGTCAAACGGCTCTTTCCAACAGTTGTCTTTGACTTTTCCTCTATAAATAGAGGTCTCCACAACAAGGCTAAAATGAGGCTTTTCGATACAAGTAGAGATAAAGCACTACAGAGTGCCGAAAGACAATACAAAGAGTGAAGCGGCGCAAGCAGCTTTTAACCTCTCTCTCTCTCCAAGCAAGTTGACTGGCGAAGAAGGAGTAGAGTGATTTCTCTTCTCTTCTCCTAGCCTCTCAGATGGTTTGCTTCCTTATTGAGGCTAGCGACCAAGTCCTTGCTTGTTTTGTATCCCCTCAGGACTCCGTTTCAACGTGATTGAGTTCTTAGCCTTGGGTTGAAGCCTCCACTCCCCTAAAGTGTAGTAGGCTTCTTTGTTGGATTCTCCCCCCTAAAATCCAAACCCAGGTTGCTTGGATCCTATAATCCAAGCAGTGGTCCCTTGGAACCAGTAATACAATACCATGCTGAACTTTTGCCCGGAAAAGTGTTAAGGGGTCTTGTTGGAACCCGGAATTGAACTGGTTAGGTTTGCTTGGAACCCGGAATTCAAGTAGGCGTGTGGTGAAGCACGCGTAAGCTTACCTAGTGGATTGCTTCCCCAAAAAAGAAGTCGTGGATGTAGGAGGTCGATCTCCGAACCACGTTAAAATACTGTGTACTTTACTTTCTGTATATTTCATTCAGTATTTTAATTTCTGTACTTAACCTGCTAACATTACATATGCTCTACACTAACTTGGGAGTTTAACACTCATCTTTCACTAAGGTTTCAGTTTATGTAACGAGCTTATCTTTCATTATCTTCCGCATTGCATAATTGTTTAAAACCCCAGTTGGTGCAAGCAACTGATCTTCAGGCATAGGAGTCAGCTGAGCTACCGACTGTGCGATTGGCTCCAACTGGGCAACTCAGTTGTAGAGCTACTCCAACTATCTCTTCCATTTGTGAGTAAACTGACCTGAGCAGTTTATCACAGTGAAAAAATGTTAAGCAAAATGAAAATTGCTACCGGTGTATCCCCTCCCCCCTCCATACACCAGTTACTCGTTCCTGGGAGCATCAAGTGGTACCAGAGCAATGATTCAAAAGACTAATGTTTCTGATTCACAAGGTGTGAGTCGAGTATTTTAGTCAGTAGTTAACTGAACAAATCTTTATCCTTTCTAAAATTGTTAGTGCATTCTGCTGCATATCTTTTTGTTGGTCTCTTATGGTGTGCAGAAAAGATGAACCCAACAATGTCAGGGAGCTTTCCGGAGTTTTCCGTGGAGATTTTGCCTTAAAATGGCTCTGACTGCCAGACATCACAAGATGTGGGAAACCATTGAAAATGGTCCCATTCCGGTGACTCAGTCAGTGTTGGTGACTCCCATCGCTCCAGGGGAAAGAGAGATGATGAAGGAGGAACCTAAAGGCATCCACCATTACACCAAGGAAGAAAAAGACATCCTACAGCTAGATGACATCGCCAAGAGTGTCATCTCTTCCACAGTCGGCAAAGCCTACTTGCCAAAGATTATCAATTGCCTTACGGCAAAAGATATGTAGAAGTCCTTAGTTGCACTCTGTGAGGGCTCTGACAAGATTACGGAGATCAAGTTAACCTTAGCTTGTCAGAAGTTCGAGAACTTCTCTCAGCTTTCTGGGGAATCCATCGACAAGATGGAGCTGAGATTCACAGAGGTCCTAATGGACATTGAGATTATTCGGAAAGGAAAATACTCCCAATGAGAGATGAACCTTAAGGTTCTCTTCACGTTAGGAAAAGATTGGACAGTGTATAAAGTTTTCCACCAAACTCAGAGTGACCTCAGTTGTTTTTCAACTGAGAAGCTATTCTTCATACTCAAAGCAAATGAGTATGATATCTTCTGACTAAAGCCTTGCAAGCATCAGGAAGCAGAACACACAAATGAAGGTTCAACTGCTAAGACCATGGTGCTTCGAGCTGAATCAGGTTGCTCCAAGTTCACCCGACTCTCACAGTCCGCTGTCTCCATAGCTAGGGATCGATTGAGCAGGTCGGAACTCAAGAATAGGGTCGAAGAGCTGACCAATCAACTCAAGGAGATGAACTACAAAATGGACAAGCAAGGGAGGATCAGCCGGAGCAGGCGGCGCTCAACTGATTCATCCTCAAAGATTCAAAGCAAAGGGTGTTTTGAAGGTGGAATGTTAGGAGACTTCAGTGCCAGCTGTCTTGACCTCTCCATAAAGGAGAAGGAAGCCCTTCGAAGAAAAGCCAAGGATATGTCCAAGACTATGATTGTTAAGGAAGACGTCGAGGATACTGACATGTTCTTAGAGTCAGAAGGATAAGAAACTGACTCGTCTTCCAGTCCAGCTAGAATAGAGTAGTGCTTCGTGGCCATGCCTGAAAAGTCAACTAAATATAAGTTGGATAAACTGAGAAAGAAAAGAACCGCCAAATCCGTCTAGGTGTTGGACAGCGGATGCTCCACACACATGACACTACAGAAGAATCTTATCAAAGACATCAGGCTCCGAGAAGGATGTATAGTAACCTTTGGTGAAGACTCTTATGGCAAAACTAAAGGACCCGGTACATTCAAAACTCAACTTGTGTCCATAAGAAATGTGTTGTTGGTAGATGGATTAAAGCATAACTTACTCTCCATTGGCCAACTAAGCGATAATGGTTTTTCTATGAAGTTTGATGCACAGGGGTGTGGGGTGAAAGACGTCAAGACCAAGAAAGTTCTTCTATTTGGTAGACGATTTTCATCAAGTGGAGTTGACGAGGTTTGCTCTCTCAAAATGAATTTGTAGCCTATCCTCACAGCTATATAGTTAGCAAGTAATTACAGGGTCGATCCACAAGGAGTTGATTGTCACTATCTCTTGAAACCTCCTCCACCTATTCAGAAAGTTGGGTTTTGCTATCTTGGTCACTAGGACTCTCTTGCCCAATTCTAGAGCTTAAATAAATGCTGAAAAGTAACAGATAACTTGATCAATAACAAAAATGACTTGAGATAGACTAAGACATTGTTAAGTGAAAACCCTAGCTTGGTCATTAGTGCAAATATGTTCATTACATGCATGCATCGTTAGTTATAGGACTTGAATGCCGAGATCCCTTTTTACTCGTCACACTCTCAACAAACCCTTCCCTTACCTATCCTTACTGAGTTGGCGATGCTCCGCCGGCTCCCTACCTTGGGCAATACCTCTGTCGGAGTCATCGTTCAGTCTCTTGTCCAAGGAGCATTAATCACTAGAAAGGCCTAACAAGGAATCATCACGTCCAGCCCAATTGGGTAGACACCTTCCTCTAAAGTTAATCGATCTTAATTGAGATGATAATGGAAAACACTCCTACTTTCCAATTGATTGGTGATTTAATATGTCCAAAGTGATTAATGACCTATTAATCTCTTAATCGTATTATCTCATATTTGAACAACCTCATTAACATATCGGAAACACATGCATGCAATTATCTAGCACAATTTAGACCTCTCAAGCATAAGTAATCACCTAACTGTCTTGCCCAGATCAAGTATAAAAACTTAGCTAGACATAATAATTAAACTACGAACACAATTAGTAAAGGAACTCATAAAAAGAACTATATTAAAACTTACTAAGTACGTGAAAAGCAAAATACGGCCAAAAGTGTCGATGAACAAAACACAAATCATGTTTGCCCATAGGACTTGTTTTTCTACTCACAATCGCTCAATGAATGACAAAGAATGAAAGCATAAAAGACGGCATTCTTCGTAGCAACCAAGCTTCAATATTTATAGACGAGTACTTAGGGTTTGGGCCCTTAGTCCTTAACATGGAAGGAATCTACGAGCTACCTTGGGATGCAAGTAATACTTGATACGCACGACCCTCAACATAGCAAGTCACATCTATCTTCAAGAGATCCCTTGCGGATCCTAAATCTAGTCGGATAACGAAAGATATTTAAGTTAGATCATCTTTTCTTTATCCTTATAGACCTAGGAGAGAAACTCGCCAACTGACCAAAGCGCTCCACCTATCTTTGTCTCGACCAATAAAGCTCTATCCGACCTGCTTCCAGAAATGATGCTTTCTATCCCTGTATTGCCCAGTTTCTTCCTGCAAGGCAGCAAACACCCTCCTACCCAAAATATGTCCTCCAAGATACTAAAACTAGACAAAACACACACGAAGACTCGATCTAAACTATCTAAGATAGACACTAAAAAGACACAAAATATGGACTCATCATGCGCACACATTTAACCCACACTTGTTCTCAAGTGTGCATAAACAACTTGCCCAAGACAAAAGTACAAAAGACTCAAAACATGATCAACACAGAAGAGTTAGTCAAGGCAATATAACAATTTTCCTAAATAATCTGCAAGTGAGGGGAAAAGAAAATGCCATGCTATCAAACAAGTCAAGACAAAATTGTGAACTTTTAGGATCTCCTCTCCACACTCATCACTCTTGTGTTTAGGCTGTTCTTTACACTTATGGACCATCTTGACTTCGGTATCACCATAGACTTTCCTGCCCTTTAAATCTAAAGTTGATATTTCAAATCTCAAAATTCATCATTAGGTCTTTTTAGGTTTAAAGCTTAAGACAATAGGTAGGAAATATTTAGATCGTAGCTAAGGGCAATTTAAACTTGTATTGGGCAACAGGGGTTCCCAACCTCTTCTTAACTCCTTACCTTATCTTTTCCAGGCTTATGCTTTAATCTCTCTAAGGAACTTAATTTTTGTTTCCTGTTCCCCTTATTTCTTTCATTTTTTTCCTCTTTTCTTGGGCATAACCCAACTATCAACACAAAACATATTTCTGCCCAAAATGTACCCCATTATCTCCTTCTTGCCCCTTTCCTTCTTTATACTGCCCAGGTTCCCACAACCAAATAAGAATCTTTTTAAAGGCAACATCTAAGTGATAGAAAGAATCAATTCGGCTCAAAAGGGGTTATCAAAGGATAATGATATAAGGTAGGCAATTTAAACTTAATGGCTAATGAAAGAATGGCCTAAATCATCTAAATTCAGAGATAATAAACCGAAGTACAGGCAAGTTCTAGTTCCTCCTAATCAAGATGTCCTTAATCACACACAAAGAATGAATTCAATTAAACTCAAATCCTCACAAGGTATGTTCACAACTAAATCCATCATACAAGTCATCTTCTAGCATGCAAAAACTTAGCACTGTTCAACAAGCAGCAAATAAACACACAAATCATCACACCATCTTGCCCAACAACTCCATGCTAATCAACTCAATTATTAAAAATAAAAATAAAAACACGGCACAGACACCCCACGCACACACTTTGCTTATATCAAAGTCTATCCATGGAGGCCTCAACCTTGGACTCAACACATTTTTTAATAAACAATTGGCCTTCCTACGCACACACTTTTCTTATAGCAAAGTAGTGATCGTAGAAAGGTCAACACACTAACATAACAACATGAGTTACTCGTCTACCTCAAAATGTGGATGAAGTATTCGATCACTCCACGGACACAAGACAAATAAAACATAAAGACACTAAACCAAAAATAAAAACAACAAAAACTACTACACAAACAAATAGGAGGACATAATTAAGCTGGCCCTATTTTCAGGTGGCCCTATTTTCAGGTGGCGGGCAAGGCTGTTGAGAGTAGCCTGCATGACCAGTTGCCCATTCCATAGCTCCTTGAGCAACTCCTTAGTCTTGCCCAACCTCTCTAAGACTTCTTTCAACTGGGCAGAAGAAGATTCAACCTCCTCCTCATCATCTTCTTCCTCTTCTTCAATTGCGGACTTCTTAGCCAACCTAGTTGACTTCTTGGGCGGCAAGCGTGCTGAAGCTGGTTGATCCTTGTCATGGGCCTCCAACAGGCGCCATCCTTTTCCATGCTTCACCACCTCCTTCATCCTGCTCAACCTCTCCATGTTGAGCACGTCAGCCGGTGTCACTTCAAAATCCTTCACCTCGTCATGAAGCTCTAACCCCTCGATGTAAGCTGTAACAAAGTGCCCACACGAGTACTTCTGGCTCGCCTTGGCCACCACTGCCCTCAGCTGCTCCATCAAGAAGGCTGCAAAGTTCAGCCTCTTTTTGGTCAACATACAATATAGTATGTAATCCTCCTTGTTGGCCAGCGAGTTCCCGCTATATCCCTTGCCAAACATGTTGTAGGCAAGAATCCAATGGGCAATGCGGAGGTCTGGCGTCTTCAGATCAGAAGCCTTATTATCTCCCGACTTGAACTCCGTTCCATGCTGACCTCCTTCCACATCCGGATCCACTCTTCCTTGGGCAAGTCCACTGGCTCCTTCTTCCCTGGCCTCCTACACTCCGGCTTGTGCAACTCTATCATTGTGGCGAACCCCAAAATCTGGTTCAAGTCACTCAGCCCAGCCACAAACGGTTGCCCATTTATCACAAACTCGATCGAGACACAAACTCCACTGATCCATACCCTCTCTCACTAACTCTTCGCAGATGTGGCAGGGTAGCGTCAGGAATCTTCCCCAGCCACATCCCTCATACAGGGCCCTCACTTCTAATGCTATGCCCAGGGAGTCCAGGTCGCCAAAGTCAACCTCCCTGGGCACAAAAACCTTCCTGGCAGACAAGTCTTCTGCCTTCTTGAACTTCTTCTTTCCTCGTGTGATGTGAGCACGGGTGGGCAACCAACGACTAGAAGTCAGATTTCAGGAACTAAATAAAGTATGCCGATTTCAAGTCCAATATCAAGATAAATCGGGCCAAATGGTGAATATTAATATGCTGAATTCGTCTTAAAAGGGCTTGTCAACAATCAGACTTCGAAGGCCCGAGAAGAAAAATAAATGGTTGATTTTCGTGCATATTGAAGAGACTAAATTAAGTGTCTAATTAGTTTCATTATTATGAGTTAAATAAGTGACTTTTGAAGTCTTGAGTCATAAGTAGTCATTAGTAGTTAATAAGTGATTTAATTAGTGTTAAATAAGTCTATTTATGAGTTTAATTAGTATCATAAGTACTATCATTATTGGTAGGCTACGAAGAGTCCTTTTCTAACCTATAAATAGGCTTGATATCCTTTGTAATCGAATAACATATACACCTTGAGTTATAAACGAAAATTGGCTTTGCCTTTGTGAGTTGAATTTCTCTCTTGTAGAGTTTTCACTTGTTCCGAACTTATCAAGACTAGTGAGCAAAGTCTTGTGGCGTTCAACCATACCGAGGTTCTTGGCTGATTATATAGCCAACAGGTCGAGGTTTTCTTCGCTCTAGGAGGTGATCAAACTGGATTCTCGATCTAGGGAGACCGCTGCCTACCTCTTATACGAAGGGTTCTTGGATCTTTTATCCAACGGGTCCTCCGTCCGTATCATTTGGTATCAGAGCAATCTGGTATTGATCTGAACCTCTATCTTTTTATTTTCTATAAAAAAAAATACAAAAACATGAGCAAAACGTTGAAGGAGCGTCGAGAGCGTGCATATGTTCTTCGCATGGAAACTAAGCTAATGTTGGCGGAGATTAAGGCAGCCAATGAAGAGCTGAGGAAGCTTGTGGAAGTAACAATGAGAAAGACCTTTTGTGACATGCCTATCCAAAGTTGTGATTCCACACCGCAATTGGAGGCCCAACCAAATGAAGAGAAAGAGAATGAGGATAAGGTGATTGATCCAAAGATTTTCGACAAGGTTGTTGCAAATACTGTTGAAGAACAAGCCGAAGATACCAATGAAAGTGAAAACGTGGCTACGTGTGACAAAGAAATCGTAAGAAGGAAACTCATTTTTGAAGAAAGTTGTGTGGATGTGGTTCGTGTTTCCTTGGTGACGCAGTTGGAAATACCTCCGTTGAGCCCCAAATCATCTATTTGGAAGCCGTTGAATGATCATGGCAATGCAAAATTGTACTCTCAAAAGAGGAGGGCTTTTGAAATAACCCATGGTATTGCATTTATGTTTGTTTTTCAGGTTGTTGTATTCGATGTGGTACCAAATGCAAACATCAGAATCATGGATGAAAATCACGTCTTCAAGCCGGGAGGAGTGGAGCTATTTCTACTCACTGACCTTTCTTTTGGAAATAAGATTCGGGACGAATCTTCTTGAAGAAGAAGGGAATGATGTGAGCACGGGTGGGCAACCAACGACTAGAAGTCAGATTTCAGGAACTAAATAAAGTATGCCGATTTCAAGTCCAATATCAAGATAAATCGGGCCAAATGGTGAATATTAATATGCTGAATTCGTCTTAAAAGGGCTTGTCAACAATCAGACTTCGAAGGCCCGAGAAGAAAAATAAATGGTTGATTTTCGTGCATATTGAAGAGGCTAAATTAAGTGTCTAATTAGTTTCATTATTATGAGTTAAATAAGTGACTTTTGAAGTCTTGAGTCATAAGTAGTCATTAGTAGTTAATAAGTGATTTAATTAGTGTTAAATAAGTCTATTTATGAGTTTAATTAGTATCATAAGTACTATCATTATTGGTAGGCTACGAAGAGTCCTTTTCTAACCTATAAATAGGCTTGATATCCTTTGTAATCGAATAACATATACACCTTGAGTTATAAACGAAAATTGGCTTTGCCTTTGTGAGTTGAATTTCTCTCTTGTAGAGTTTTCACTTGTTCCGAACTTATCAAGACTAGTGAGCAAAGTCTTGTGGCGTTCAACCATACCGAGGTTCTTGGCTGATTATATAGCCAACGGGTCGAGGTTTTCTTCGCTCTAGGAGGTGATCAAACTGGATTCTCGATCTAGGGAGACCGCTGCCTACCTCTTATACGAAGGGTTCTTGGATCTTTTATCCAACGGGTCCTCCGTCCGTATCATCGTGACTCGGACTCCTCCTTCTTGACCTTCCGAGTGGCAGACCTTGTTATCCTCTCCCCCACTATTTGGACATCCTCGTCGTCCTCCGACTCCACCACTCTCTACCTCTTCCCTGGGTTCTTGGATGAAGGCGTAGTGGCCTTTTTCTCTTCCGTGGACGACTCTCCACCTAATGATGAGGCAGCTTCAGACATGACTGCCTTCATCTTCTTCTTCTTGGCCTCCTTCCTCTTCTCTTTTCTCTTCTTTGCATCCCGTTCCACTTCTACAAATACCTTGTCGAAGGAATCGGCGGATTCCTTCTTCTCTTCTTGCACTCCCTCTTCTTCCTCGCGAACCTCCATCTGCACATCGTCCTTCTCTTTCTCTTTTTCCTCTGGTTCCGGCTGCGTGTTCTCTGGCGTTGCTTCCGCAGCAGCTTTCTCCGGTGTGGAAAAAATCTCCTAAGCCGGAGCAACTGTTTCTGCTTTTTCTTTCTCTGGTACCGCCATCATCTCAGCGAGCGCGCTGCTAATAATTTCTTCTGCTTCGGCTGTGAGAGGGTACATCATCACCTAACATGTTGAGTCTGCTGCGGCTAAAGGGACTTCCGAGGGTGGCAATTCTAGTTCACCGACATCGATGTGCGTGCTGTGAGGGATTTTGTTGAGTTTGTTTTTGGGGTGTGTGGATACCATGGTGGGATTTAGGGTTTAAATTAAGGGAAAAAATCTGCAAAAATCCGAAATGGGGGGGTTGAGGATGGAAAGTGGATTATGGTAGTTTTTTGGATTGATGGTTTACGTAGGGAAGTGGAAAGGTTTAGAGAGATAATCGTGGTAGGGTGGCAGACGGTTATAGGGCTAGGGGTAGGTTTTGAGTGCAGTTGTCACATCCCATGTGATGTGGCAGTTTTTGTCTCGTCAGCTGTATTGCCCAAGTCCGTCGCTTAGCCCAGAGCCGCCGCTCTTGTCTTCCAATGCACACAGTTTGCTCAAAGCAAAGTGTCAGATCCTCCTTCTCCTCTCGCCCAATACCTATGGTTAGACATTTCTACCCATAATGAAATTAAAATACGCCTAAATTTGATGGAAAACATTAAAATTATGGCTATTTTAATCCCCGTTTTCCCCTTTTTTTTAAGGACTAATTAAGACAGAACATGAAATGTAAAAGAAAACATATCAGGTTGCCTCCTAGCCAGCGCCCCAGTTATCGTCGTGGGCACGACGTCCTCCTTGCCCAAGTTAAGGTTCCCTATCACAGAGGAATTTCAAGTACTCCTCTGGCTTCTCCAAGACTTTGCTAAAGAAAGCCTTCAATCTTTTTCCATTGACTTTGAAAATCTTTCTCGTGTTAGTATTCATCACTTCCATAGCCCCATTTGGATATGTGGCTTGTACTTCGAATAACCAACCCACTTAGTTGATAGTTTTCCTGACATGAGTTTAAACTTGGACTGATATAGTAGCACTTGTTGCCCAGGTTCAAACTTCTTGACCTTGATCAACGCATCGGGAGCCTTCTTCATCCTTTCTTTGTACAACACGGAACTATCGTATGAATTGAGTCGAATTTCCTCGAGTTCTTGCAATCGAAACTTCCTAGCTTGGCCGGCTTCATCCCAATCATATTCCAATACGCTCTATGCTCTATTTTTACGGGAAAGTGACACATCTTGTCAAAGACAATTCTGTAGGGTGATATGCCAAATGGGGTTTTGAGCGCTGTCCTATATGCCAAATGGGGTTTTGAACGCTGTCCTATATGCCCACAGTGCATCATCAATGTTGGTGGATGTTGCCTTAGCCTCCACCTATTTGGACACGTAATCGATTGCCAACAAAATGTAGAGATTCCCTCTTAAGTCGGGCAATGGCCCCATAAAATCCATTCCCCATATATCAAATACTTCAACAGGCATGACTGGGGTCATGGGCATCTCATTCCTCTTACCGTTGTTGCCCTCCTTCTGGCATTGAACGCATTGTTTACACCACTCGAAGTTGTCCTTGAATATATTAGGCCAATAAAATCCACAATCTAATAATTTCCTTGCAGTCATTTTTGGTCCAAAATGTCCCCTACACACCTTGGAATAACAATGTGCGAGGATGCTTGCTTGTTCCTTCTCATCAACACACCTATGGATAACTTGGTCAGTACACATTTTCTATAAATACGGCTCATCCCATATGTAATATCGACTTTCCTCCTTCAACTTGTTCTTTTGATATAGGCTTAGGTTACCTGAAAGTTGTCCCAAGACAATATAGTTGCACAAGTCGGCATACCATGGTTCTGGATTGTCTTGGGCAAGAGCGAGATGTTCATCTGGGAAAGTCTCCTTGATTTGCTCAATCTCCTCTTGTTGGATTATGCGACTCAGATGATCAGCCACTAGATTCTGGGTTCCAGCCTTATCTTTGATTTCCAAATCGAATTCCTAAATCAACAGGATCCACCTTATCAATCTAGGCTTGGTTTCCTTCTTGGCCTATGAGGAACTTCAGGGCGGAGTGGTTAGTGTAGACTATAGTCTTGCCCCCTAGCAGATATGATTGAAATTTCTCGACAGCGAACACCACAGCTAATAGTTTCTTCTCCGTAGTGGAATAATTGCATTAGGCAGGATTGAGAGTTCTGGATGCATAGTATATGACATGATTCACTCGTCCTCTCTTCTGCCCAAGAACCACTCCTACCGCGTAGTCACTCGTGTCACACATCACTTCAAATGGCATTTTCCAATCCGGTGGTTGAATGATAGGTACTGACACTAAGATCTCCTTTAGTGTGTGGAATGCCTTCTTGCAGTCTTCATCAAAGTTCCACTCCACTTCTCCTTGTAATAGTCTGGTCATGGGCTACGCGATCTTGGCAAAATCCTTGAGAAACCTCCTAAAAAATCCTACATGTCCAAGAAAACCACGTAGCTGCTTCACGTTGCTCGGGTAGGCCAACTTGGCTATGATATCGATCTTGGCCTTATCGACCTGTATCCCTCATTCTAATATGACATGCCCAAGGACTATGCCCTCCTCGACCAAGAAGTGGCACTTCTCAAAGTTCATGACCAAACTCTTATCCACACATCTTTTCAGCACCATCCCCAGGTTGTTTAGGCATTTGTCAAAGTCCGATCCATAGACAGTAAAGTCTTCCATGAACACCTCTATGTAGGTTTTGAGCAAATCTGAGAATATACTCATCATACATCTTTGGCAAGTCACATCTATCTCCAAGAGATCCCTTGCGGATCCTAAATATAGTTGGATAAGGAAAGATATTTAAGTTAGATCATCTTTTCCTTATCCTTCTGGACCTAGAAGAGAAACTCGCCAGCTGACCAAAGCGCTCCACCTATCTTTGTCTCGACCAATAAAGCTCTGCCCGACCTGCTTCCAGAAATGATGCTTTCTATCCCTGTATTGCCCAGTTTCCTTCTGTAAGGCAGCAAACACCCTCCTACCCAAAATATGTCCTCCAAGACACTAAAACTAGACAAAACACACACGAAGCCTCGATCTAAACTATCTAAGATAGACACTAAAAAGACACAAAATATGGACTCATTAGGAGTCTTTAACACTGGCTGGTCGAGTAGTTTGCCAGAAACATGCCTTGTATCCAAGAGCAGCTCTGAGACTAGCTGGCTATGGTATAAAAGACTCAACCAGCTCAACTTCAAAACCATGAACGCACTAGCTCGCCAACAACATGCAGTTGGAATACCGAACTTGAAATTTAGTCCGACGCACCACTACAGTGCCTGTCAGCTCGGAAAGTTAGCTAGAGCATTATTCCATCTCAAAGTGTCACGATCAACGGATTGAGTTCTGCAACTAATCCATATGGTTTTGTTCGGTTTGGTCACCCCTGAGAGCCTTAATGGAAATAAATACACTCTTGTAGTTACTGATGACTACTCGAGGTACACATGGGTGATCTTCATGGCACACAAGAATGAGACGAGAGAAGAGTTGCCTAAACTGATGCATAGACTTGTAATTCAGCAAGGAAAATCTATCGTTACCATCAGATCTGATCGCGGAACTGAGTTCCTCAATAAGTCTATCATTGAGTATTGCGAGAAAAAAGGCACAACTCACCAGACCTTAGTTGCAAGGACTCCACAGTAGAATGGAGTAGCTGAAAGAAGAAATCACACGTTGAAGGATGCAGCAACTTGCATGCTCACCAGCTCAGCTCTGCCAAAAAGATTTTGGGCAAAAGCGGTCAACACAGCGTGCTACATGCAGAATCGATCCCTCCTGATGAAACGGCAAGGAAAGACTCCATACGAGCTGTGGAGGAACAGGAAGCCAAACATTTCCAACTTTCGTGTGTTCGGTTCTAGGTGTTATATCCACAACAATTGAAAGGCTCAGTTGAAAACCTTCGAGCTGAAACCTGTCAAAGGCATATTCCTAGGATATGCTATGAAGTCTAAAGCTTACAAATTTTTCATTAGCAGCTCCAAAATTGTGGAAATAACACCTTATGTGTTGTGTGATGAATCTGCTTTTGAGTGCAGGGAACAGGCAAACTGGCAGATAGTTGAAGGAAGTGCACCGGCCCAGCCAGCTGAGACAAAGATCTCAAGCTCAAAGATTGAAAAATCTAGCAGAGCCAATTAATTGGTCAGCTGAAGTCGAAGAAGTGTACTCTTCTGACGACGAAACTGAAGATCTTGCCTCAATTCAAGGGGGAACTCCAGAGCCAACTGACCAAGTGCCAACCGCAGCTGAAGCTCAGTCAGCTGACGCAATTGAGCAGCCATCAGGTCCAGGACGTCCCAGTCCGAGATCAGTCAGCTCCCCAGTTTATCCTTCATCTCCAACAGAGGATGGAACTGTACCAGAAGCAAGATCGCCAAGATCGGCACCTCCTACATCTCCAAGATCGGACTATTCCATCACAATGCTCGGCTCAGCCAAGCTAGCCAGGAATCACAATATGAACAAGTTGATGATACCTCAGTTTATGTTCCGACTCAGTCAAGAACCTCAGCTGATGATGAATCAACTTTGGAAGCACAGTATGCTGACAAGCTCAGGTGATGAACCCATATTTGTGTCCATCTTTTCTTGTATTTTTCTTGTTCTTTTTAGTCTTTATCGAGTCAAAGTGTGTCTGGGAGGACACGAAGTCGAGAAATGGTGTGCAGGGAAGAACAAGTGGGATCTTGGGCAAATCCAGTGAAAATCTGTTGCTGAGATGTTGAGATGGCGATACAATGCAAATGGGCATAGGGTTGGAAGCTTGTAGCTGGGTAACAACGTTATATTCAATCTATAAGTCAGGAAGTACCTCTCCATATCCTTGAAGCCAACAGACAGAGTACCCGGAGGAGCCAGAATCTTGGTCAGCATAGGAAGTGATACAGGATGCAGACATCGAAGTCAAGATGTAACTCGGAGCAGCTGCAGATTTCTTTTTCTCCAAGGAAGAGGATAAAAATCGAAGATTTCTTTCGTTATCTTAGCTAAACCTAATCAACGAAGATATCTACCACGAAAGGAAAGTAAAATTGCAGCCGGATAAGGATGGAAAGAGTCCTTAACCAACAAGGATTCTAACCTAATCCTAATTCCATCGCCTATATATATGGCCGACTTCATATTATAACTCGTGCGAGTTTTAGTTCGAGTTTAGAGAATTCTTTTAGCTTAGTTCTGCATTTTAGATCGAGTGAATGGGAGGAAGAAACAAGTCCTACGGGCAAATTTACTTTTATATTTCATTTCCAGTTTTTCTGCATTAGTTTTCAGTTGTTAACTTGAAGTCAAGACCTTCGTTGCCGACTTACGTTTTGGAGCAGCAACCTTTTCCAGTTTAATTTCAAGTATGGTTTCCCTTATAGGTTTTGTATTTTCATTTAAGATTATGTCTAGCTAAATTTATTGTTTGGTTGGATGTAGATGACGTGATCTTAATTACTCGTTCAAAACTTGTGAGGTCAAATTGTGTGAGTTCATTATTTAATTTTGTTCCCGAAACACTTAGGAATAATTCTAGACTTAATTTATATTGACATATGCTTGATCACCATCTAGTTATTAAGATTAAGTCATTAACAGGATTTGGGATCAACTCGAGAGTGTCTCTCGTGCCCAAGAAGGTAAAGAGTGTTGGAGAGCAGTCGGTATTGACCTACCTCTTGGCTGTCTTGGGTCTGTTTATTCTTAATGCCTTTTGGGCAGCATCGTTACTGAAGTGTCTTCGTGACTTTTTGATCAAAGGAGGAGATCTTGCCTTTTAGTCAAGATCTGTAAAATTGGATAGACATAGGCTTGGTGTGTTTATATCGTGACCTCGTGACCATTAGGGTATAAACTAATCTTTGTCTTAAACCAAGTAATGAGACCAGGTAATTGAATATCTTTGCACCAGTGAACGAATAATGAGTAATTAGGATCACTGATTCGAAACCCTAACCCAAACTTCTTTGTTATTTGATATTTCACTTGTTGAGTTACAGGATATTGAGATACATCTCGACCATAACCCTTTTCGTTGAGAACTACCTGAAGAGCAGATCTACGCCAAGTCCCTTGGGATCGACCCCACTTGCTATTAACTACTACCTTGTTGGGCAAGAGGTGTTTTATAAATTTATTTGTGCGAAGAGTGTGACGACAACCCTTCGTCAAATTGGCGTCATTGCCGGGGACTTGGTTTTGAGCTAGTGTGCTCTTCTAGCTTGAGTTGAGCGCGGTTTATGCCCAAGCCATATCTACGGAGTGACGGAGATCTACAAGATCATGGTGCATGCCCAGAGGTGATAGCTAGGAGAAATCGCACAGAACTAAGAAAGAAGAAGAAAGATCTGGAAGAAGGCATCAACGAACCTTCAGAGGCCCCGTGCTTGATAGACGATCAGGCTATCGAGTAAGAAGACGATTCTTGCTCAACAGCGAGTACAGAAACTTTTCCTATTATTTTGCTTTACGAGAACTTCATGAGAGTCCAAAACAAACGAAAAAGTGACTATTTTGGGGCGTATTCGGCCGATTTACCCGCGATCTGGGCCTCAAATTACGCAAGCTCACTTTAAAATGCCATAAGTACATGTGAATGTGCTAATGTGCAAAAAAATCAGCATTTCGTTTCGGATGATTTTTCAGCCCCCGAACCCCTAGGGGTACCCCTAGGGCCCGGCCCGAAAATTGAAACTCTTTGTTCGGCACGTTGGATAGGAATTCCGATCATTAGGGGTCTTAGGCCTTTAGATAAGGATTCTGTGGACATAAAGATCGACCGAATCGGGCGAGTAACGAAGAAGTTATGGTCAAAATAGTTATTAGCCCGGGCCCCTAGGGGGTACTGCTAAGGCTCGGCCCAAAAATTGAAGCTCTTTGTTAAGCACAATGGATAGGAATTCCAATCATGCGGGGTCTTGGGCCTTTACATAAGGATTCCGTCGACATAAAGATCGACCGAATCGGGCGAGAAACGAAGAAGTTATGGCCAAAATAGTTTTTGCGTCGGGTCCCGTTTTGCGCAGTTCCACTATTTTTGCCATAACTTCTAGGCTATTTGTCCGATTTGGCCGATTCAAGCGGCGTTGGAAACCTTATTCCAAGGGCTATCCCCCAAAAAGTAAAAACTTTTCCTATTATTTTGCTTTACGAGAACTTCGTGAGAGTCCAAAACAAGCGAAAAAGTGACTATTTTGGGGCGTATTCGGCCAATTTACCCGCGATCTGGGCCTTCAAATTACGCAAGCTCACTTTAAAATGCCATAAGTACATGTTAATGTGCTAATGTGTGAAAAAATCAACATTTCGTTTCGGATGATTTTTCAGCCCCCGAACCCCTAGGGGTACCCATAGGGCCCGCCTGGGTGAAGTACCAGCCCAAAATCCGACCGAGAGATAATCATAATCTGCTAGGACCATCACGTTGTTCTTCAAAAATGATTTCCAACGGCATGTGAACAGACCAAATCGGACAAGGGACGGGCACGGAATGGGGGGATGAGTGTCGGCTCCCGACGAACCGTTTTGGCCATATCTCCCATTTTGCCAGTGCCATTAACCTTATTTTTGCACCTTTGGGCTTCTATGTGATGGAGAACAAGTGGTGAATTGCCTATCCAATTCCGCTTCCGTGCAAAATATGAGTTTTCGGTCACTTATGCCTAATAAATGGCTTGGGTTAAATACTAGCCCATAATCCGACCAAGAGATAATCAAAATCTGCTTGGACCATCACGTAGTTCTTCAAAAAAGATTTCCAACGGCGTGTGAATAGACCAAATCGGACAAGGGACGGGCTTAGAACGCGGGGGGGGGGGGGGGGGGGGGGGGGGGGCGAGTGTTGGCTCCCGACGATCCGTTACGGCCAAATCTCCCATTTTGCCCATGCCATTGGCCTTATTTTTGCACCGTTGGACTTCTTTTGTGATGGAGAAGCAGTGGTGAAGTGCCCATCCAATTCCGATTCCGTGCAAAAAATGAGTTTTATGTCACTTATGCCTAATAAATGGCCCACGCGAAGAGCCAGCCCAAAATTTGATCGAGAGATATTCAAAATTTGCTCCGACCATTATGTAGCCCTTCAAAAAAGATTTCCAACAGCATGTGAACGGACCAAATCGGATAAGGGACGGACACGGAACGGGGGGGATGAGTGCCAGCTCCTGACGAGCAATTTTGGCCATATCTCACATTTTGTCTGTAAATGAGTTTTCGGTCACCTATGCCTAATAAATGGCCTGGGTGAAGTACCAGCCCAAAATCCGAACGAGGATTAATCTAAAATTACTCCGACCATCACGTAGCCCTTCAAAAAAGATTTCCAACGGTGTGAATGGACAAAATCAGACATGGGACGGGCACGGAACGGGGGGGGCGAGTGTTGGCTCCCGACGATCCGTTACGGCCAAATCTCCCATTTTGCCCATGCCATTGGCCTTATTTTTGCACCGTTGGACTTCTTTTGTGATGGAGAAGCAGTGGTGAAGTGCCCATCCAATTCCGATTCCGTGCAAAAAATGAGTTTTATGTCACTTATGCCTAATAAATGGCCCACGCGAAGAGCCAGCCCAAAATTTGATCGAGAGATATTCAAAATTTGCTCCGACCATTATGTAGCCCTTCAAAAAAGATTTCCAACAGCATGTGAACGGACCAAATCGGATAAGGGACGGACACGGAACGGGGGGGATGAGTGCCAGCTCCTGACGAGCAATTTTGGCCATATCTCACATTTTGTCTGTAAATGAGTTTTCGGTCACCTATGCCTAATAAATGGCCTGGGTGAAGTACCAGCCCAAAATCCGAACGAGGATTAATCTAAAATTACTCCGACCATCACGTAGCCCTTCAAAAAAGATTTCCAACGGTGTGAATGGACAAAATCAGACATGGGACGGGCACGGAACGGGGGGGACGAGTGTCGGCTCCCGACGAACCGTTTTGGCCATATCTCCCATTTTGTCCGTGCCATTGGCCTTATTTTTGCACCTTTTGGCTTCTATTGTGATCGAGAACCAGTGGTGAAGTGCCAATTCAATTCTGCTTCCGTGCAAAAAATGAGTTTTCCGTCACCTATGCCTAATAAATGGCCTGGGTGAAGTACCAGCCCATAATCCGACGAGAGATAATCAAAATCTGCTAGGACCATCACGTAGTTCTTCAAAAAAGATTTCCAACAGGGTGTGAACAGACCAAATCGGACAAGGGACGGGCACAGAACGGGGGGGACGAGTGTCGGCTCCCGACAAAGCGTTTCGGCCATATCTCCCATTTCGTCCATGCCATTGGCCTTATTTTTGCACCGCTGGACTACTTTTGTGATGGAGAAGCAGTGGTGAAGTGCCCGACTAATTCCGCTTCCATGCAAAAAATGAGTTTTAGGTCACCTATGCCTAATAAATGGCCTGGGCGAAGAGCCAGCTATCCGACCGAGAGATAATCAAAATCTGCTCCAACCATCATGTAGCCCTTCAAAAAAGATTTTCAACGGCATGTGAACGGACCAAATCGTACAAGGGACGGGCATAGAACGCAGGGGACGAGTGTCGGCTTCCGATGAACCGTTTTTGCCATATCTCCCATTTGGCCCATGCTATTGGCCTTATTTTTGCACCTTTGGTCTTCTCTTATGATGAGGAACCAGTGGACTTGCCCGTCTAATTCCGCTTCCGTGTAAAAAATGAGTTTTCGGTCACATATGCATAATAAATGGCCTGGGCAAAGAGTTTGCCCTAAATCTGACCGAGAGATAATCAAAATTTGCTCCAACCATCACGTAACCCTTCAAAAAAGATTTTCAACGGCGTGTGAACGGACCAAATCAGACAAGGGACGGGCACGAAACGCGTGGGACGAGTGTCGGCTCCCGACGAACTGTTTTGGCCATGTCTCCCATTTTGCTCGTGCCATTGGCCTTATTTTGCACCTTTGGGCTTCTATTGTGATGGAGAACCATAGGTGAATTGCCCATCCAATTCCACTTCCGTGCAAAAAAAGAGTTTTCGGTCACCTATGCCTAATAAGTGGTCTGGGCAAAGTACCTGCACAAAATCCGATCGAGAGATAATCAAAATCTGCTCTGACCATCACATAGTTCTTCAAAAAAGATTTCCAATGGCGTGTGAACAGACCAAATCGGACAAGGGACGGGCACGGAACGGTGGGGACGAGTGTCGGCTCCCCACGAACCGTTTTGGCCATATCTCCCATTTTGCTTGTGCCATTGGCCTTATTTTTGCACATTTGGGATTCTATTATGATGAAGAACCAGTGGTGAATTGCCCATCTAATTCCGCTTCCGTGCAAAAAATGAGTTTTCGGTAACCTATGCCTAATAAATGGCCTAGGCAAAGTACCAGCATAAAATACGATCGAAAGATCTCAAAATCTACTCCGACCATCACGTAGTTTTTCAGAAAAGATTTCCAACAGCGTGTGAACAGACCAAATCAGACAAGGGACGGGCACGGAACGGTGGGGACGAGTGTCGGCTCCCGACGAACCGTTTTGGCCATGTCTCCCATTTTGTCCGTGCCATTGGCCTTATTTTTGCACCATTGGGCTTCTATTGTGATGGAGAACAAGTGGTGAATTATCCATCCCATTCCGCTTCCGTGCAAAAAATGAATTTTCGGTCACCTATGCCAAATAAATGGCCTGGGCGAAGTACCAGCCCAAAATCCGAACGAGAGATAATCTAAATCTACTCCGACCATCACATAACCCTTCAAAAAAGATTTCCAACGGCGTGTGAACGGACCAAATAAGACAAGGGACTGGCACGGAACGGGGGGGACGAGTGTCGGCTCCCGACGAACCATTTTGGCCATATCTCCCATTTTGCCCGTGCCATTGGCCTTATTTTTGCACCTTTGGGCTTATATTGTGATCGAGAACCAGTGGTGAAGTGCCAATCCAATTATGCTTCCGTGCAAAAAATGAGTTTTCGGTCACCTATGCCTAATAAATGGCCTGGGTGAAGTACCAGCCCAAAATCTGACCGAGAGATAATCATAATCTGCTAGGACCATCACGTTGTTCTTCAAAAATGATTTCCAACGGCGTATGAACAGACCAAATCGGACAAGGGACGGGCACGGAATGGGAGGATGAGTGTCGGCTCCCGACGAACCGTTTTGGCCATATCTCCCATTTTGCCAGTGCCATTGACCTTATTTTTCCACCTTTGGGCTTCTATTGTGATGGAGAACAAGTGGTGAATTGCCCATCCAATTCCGCTTCCGTGCAAAATATGAGTTTTCAGTCACTTATGCCTAATAAATGGCTTGGGTGAAATACTAGCCCATAATCCGACCGAGAGATAATCAAAATCTGCTAGGACCATCACGTAGTTCTTCAAAAAAGATTTCCAACGGCGTGTGAATAGACCAAATCGGACAAGGGACGGGCTTAGAACGGGGGGGGGGGGGGGGGGGGCGAGTGTCGGCTCCCGACGAACCGTTACGGCCAAATCTCCCATTTTTGACCATGCCATTGGCCTTATTTTTGCACCGTTGGACTTCTTTTGTGATGGAGAAGCAGTAGTGAAGTGCCCATCCAATTCCGCTTCCGTGCAAAAAATGAGTTTTAGGTCACCTATGCCTAATAAATGGCCCTCGCGAAGAGCCAGCCCAAAATTTGATCTAGAGATATACAAAATTTGCTCTGACCATTATGTAGCCCTTCAAAAAAGATTTCCAACAGCATGTGAACGGACCAAATCGGATAAGTGACGGGCACGGAACGGGGGGGATGAGTGTCAGCTCCTGACGAGCTATTTTGGCCATATCTCCCATTTTGTCTGTAAATGAGTTTTCGGTCACCTATGCCTAATAAATGGCCTGGGTGAAGTACCAGCCCAAAATCCGAACGAGAATTAATCTAAAACTACTCCGACCATCATGTAGCCCTTCAAAAAAGATTTCCAACGGCATTGAACAGACCAAATCCAACAAGGGACGGGCACGGATCGGGGGGGACGAGTGTCAGCTTCTGACGAACCATTTTGGCCATATCTCCCATTTTGCTCGTGCCATTGGCCTTATTTTTGAACCTTTGGGCTTATATTGTGATCGATAACCAGTGGTGAAGTGCCAATCCAATTCTACTTCCGTGCAAAAAATGAGTTTTCGGTCACCAAAATGGCCTGGGTGAAGTACCATCCCAAAATCCGACCGAGAGATAATCATAATCTGCTAGGACCATCACGTAGTTCTTCAAAAATGATTTTCAACGGCGTGTGAACAGACCAAATCGGACAAGGGACGGGCACGGAACGAGGGGGATGAGTGTCGGCTCCCGACGAACCGTTTTGGCCGTATCTCCCATTTTGCCAATGCCATTGACCTTATTTTTGCACCTTTGGGCCTCTATTGTGATGGAGAACAAGTGGTGAATTGCCCATCCAATTCCGCTTCTGTGCAAAAAATGAGATTTCGGTCACCTATGCTTAATAAATGGCCTGGGCGAAGTACCAACACAAAATCCGATCAAGAGATAATCAAAATCTGCTCCGACCATCACGTAGTTCTTAAAAAAATATTTCCAACGCTGTGTGAACAGACCAAATCAGACGAGGGACGGGCACAGAACGGGGGGGGGGGGGGGGGACGAGTGTCGGCTCCCGACGAACCGTTTCGGCCATATCTCCTATTTCGCCCATGCCATTGGCCTTATTTTTGCACCGTTGGTCTTCTTTTGTGATGGTGAAGCAGTGGAGAAGTGCCCATCCAATTCGGCTACCGTGTAAAAAATGAGTTTTAGGTCACCTATGCCTAAGCAATGGCCCTCGCGAAGAGCCAGCCCAAAATTTGATCGAGAGATAATCAAAATTTGCTCCGACCATTATGTAGCCCTTCAAAAAAGATTTCCAACAGCATGTAAACGGACCAAATCGGACAAGGGACGGGCACGGAAGGGGGGGGGGGGGGGACGAGTGCCAGCTCCTGACGAGCTATTTTGGCCATATCTCCCATTTTGTCTGTGTTGTTGGCCTAATTTATGCACCTTTGGTCTTCTCTTATGATGAGGAACCAGTGGTGATGATGGGGCTGCATACAAGTTAACCAACGACAACAATAGAGATCCCTTGATCATTCATGGTGGGCCGGTTACAAGAGCTAGAGCTAAGAAGATAAAGGAGGCCATGGTGTTGATTATAGCTGAAATGAAAGCCCAAGTTCAAGAGCAATCTACGTTGGGCCAAATGGTGAATCTTATACAAATCGGTGGGCTGAATCCAACTTGAAGAATGGGCTATTTACAAATCAGATTTGGAGGCCCAAGATGAGGAATAAAGATTCATATTTTCGTGCATGTTCAAGAGGGCAAATAAAGAGTCATGTTAGTTTCTTTATTATGACTTAAATAAGTGACCTTTGAGTCCAAGGGTCATAGGTACTTAATAAGTGATGTAATGAGTGTTAAATAAGTCTATTTATGAGTTTAATTAGTGTTATCAATGATAGGATACCAAGAATCCTTTCCTAGCCTATAAATAGACTTGTAAATCACTTGTAAGAGGACACCTTGAGTTATAAACGAAAATTGGCTTTGCCTTTGTGAGTTGAATTTCTCTCTTGTAGAGTTTTCACTTGTACCGAACTTATCAAGACTAGTGAGCAAAGTCTTGTGGCGTTCAACCATACCGAGGTTCTTGGCTGATTATATAGCCAACGGGTCGAGGTTTTCTTCGCTCTAAGAGGTGATCAAACTGGATTCTCGATCTAGGGAGACCGCTGCCTACCTCTTATACGAAGGGTTCTTGGATCTTTTATCCAACGGGTCCTCCGTCCGTATCATTTGGTAATCAGAGCAATCTGGTATTGATCTCAACCTTTTCTCTTCAATTCTACATCTTCTCTATATTCTATCCATCCTTGTGTCTTTGTTGCTGCAAAAAAAAAAAAAAAAAAAAAAGAAAGGAAAAAGAAAGAAAAAGAAAAAGGGAAAAAAAATCAGTTTAAAAAAATACAAAAAAAAAAAAAAACGAAAATCATTTGAATTGTTCCATAAGGGCTGAAGTGTGGTGATTGCTACATCTCTTGTTCTAATCTTGATTTGTTCTAGTTCATTTGAATTCCTACAAGTGAGAATTGAGTGGTAAAAGGCATTGAGTGGTGAGTTTATTTGAGGGGAGGTAAAAGCCTACGAGTGATACACGAGTGTTTGGTGAGGTTTCTTTTTATTTTACTTTTTTTTTTTTTTTTTACTTTTTGTGTGATACACGAGTGAATTGTGAGGACATGGGCGATAATATCAATCAAAATCCAAATGAATTTACACTGCAAGCTATGCAACAACAATTTGCTAGATTTAACACTATTTTGGAGAGCGTATCAGATCGCTTGGAGAATTTGGAGCTACAAGGACAACAAAGGAATCATGATGAAAGGGAGAGTGAAGAAGAAGAGGAAGCAGAATCCATGCATCGAGCTCCAAGGCATAATGGTAGAAGGAGGCATCAAAATGAAGTTGATCGTGACTTGGGAAGCATCAAGTTGAAAATTCCTGCTTTCCAAGGAAGGAGTGATCCCGAGGCCTATTTGGAGTGGGAGCGGAAGGTGGAACTCATCTTTGAGTGTCACAACTACTCCGAGGAGAAGAAGGTCAAACTTGCTGTAATTGAATTCACCGACTATGCTCTAGTTTGGTGGGATCAATTGACAACAAATAGAAGACGCTATGGAGAGAGACCAATTTCCACTTGGGATGAAATGAAGTCCATAATGCGTAAGAGATTTGTTCCTTCTCATTACTTTCGTGAATTGTATCAAAAATTACAAAGTTTGAGTCAAGGTTATAAATCTGTTGATGAGTTCTACAAAGAGATGGAGATTGCCATGATAAGGGCAAATGTTGAAGAAGATAGAGAAGCAACAATGGCTCGATTTCTATGCGGGCTGAATAGGGAGATTGCGAACGTCGTTGATCTTCAACACTATGTGGAGCTTGAAGATATGGTTCATATGGCCATGAAGGTGGAGCGGCAATTTAAGAAGAAGGGAACCTTCCAAAAGAATTTCCCAACGAGTTCTCAATCTTCAAAGCCGAAGGAGTGGACATCTTCGAAACCGACATTTGGGGCTGCTTCAAAACCTCAAAATCAGATGTCAAAACCTTTCAATGAAGTTGATAAAGGCAAAGGTACCTCTACTTCTACTCCCAATACTACTAGAACTAGAGATGTCAAATGTTTTCGCTGTCATGGAATTGGACACATTGCATCTGAATGTCCAAACAAAAGGGTGATGGTTGTTAAATCTAATGGGGAGCTAGAATCGGAAAGTGAACATGAAGATGATGGTGGAGATGAATAGCCTGAAGAGATCACACCAGAACACGGAGAGCTATTTGTGGTTCGAAGAGCTCTTAATGTGCAAGTCAAAGGTGATGATCAACAAAGGGAGAACATCTTTCACACAAGGTGTTTGGTCCAAGGTAAAGTTTGCATGATGATTATTGATGGTGGGAGTTGTACTAACGTTGCAAGTTCAGATATGGTGGACAAGATGAAGTTAGCAACCCAGAAGCATCCTCAACCATACAAGCTTCAATGGTTGAATGAATGTGGTGAAATTCGTGTGACTAAACAAGTTCTAATTTCGTTTTCCATTGGCAATTATAAGGATGATGTTCTTTGTGATGTGGTACCAATGCATGCTAGTCACATTCTCTTGGGCAGGCCTTGGCAATTCGATCGGAGGGTGATTCATGACGGTTTTCAAAATCGTTATACCTTCAAGCACAATAACAAATCTGTCATGCTTGTGCCATTGACTCCACAACAAGTTCATGAGGACCAAATAAAGATGTCTCAAACGAGGAGAGCTAGAGAGAATGAGGGAAAGAAAAGTGAGGGAGTTGATACACATATGAGAGAAAAAAAGAGTGGAGAGAATACACGAGAGGGAAAGGAAAAACAAAACTTCTTTGTGAGAGCAAAAGAGATGAAGAGAGCAATAGTTGAAGAAGAGAGTGTGTTGATCTTGGTGTACAAAGAGTCTTTTTTTAGCACTAACGAATTAACCCCATCTTTGCCTAGTACCTTTGTGTCTCTTTTGAAGGAATTTGAAGACGTTTTCCCGGAAGAGGAGCCAAGTGGTTTACCTCCGTTAAGAGGTATTGAACATCAAATTGATTTTGTGCCCGGAGCTGTGCTTCCAAACCGACCAGCCTATAGAGCCAATCCGGAAGAGACTAGGGAGATCCAAAGGCAAGTGGAAGACTTGATGGAGAAGGGAAGAGTTCGTGAGAGCATGAGTCCATGTGCCGTACCGGTGATCGTTGTATCCAAGAAAGATGGATCATGGAGGATGTGCACCGATTGTCGAGCAATCAATAAGATCACGGTAAAGTATCGCTATCCTATTCCTAGGTTAGACGATATGCTTGATGAGTTGCATGGGGCTGTTGTGTTTACTAAGATTGATTTGAAAAGTGGTTATCATCAAATTCGAATTCGAGAAGGAGATGAGTGGAAAACTGCTTTTAAAACAAAGTATGGTCTTTATGAGTGGTTAGTAATGCCTTTTGGTTTAACTAATGCACCTAGTACTTTCATGAGATTGATGCATCATGTTTTGCGAAGTTTCATTGGGAAATTTGTGGTTGTTTACTTTGATGATATTTTGATCTATAGCAAAAATGTGGATGAACATCTTGACCATGTGCATGCTGTTTTAGACACCTTAAGAAAGGAATCATTGTATGCTAATCTTAAGAAGTGTTCTTTTTGCATGGATAAAGTTGTTTTTCTTGGTTTTGTTGTAAGTGCTAATGGGATTGAAATGGAGAGGGAAAAAGTGCAAGCTATCTTACAGTGGCCAACTCCTCAAAACATTGCTCAAGTAAGAAGTTTTCATGGTCTTGCAAGTTTTTATAGGAGGTTTGTTAAAGATTTTAGCACAATTGCTGCACCTTTGAATGAGATTGTGAAAAAAGATGTTGGTTTTCATTGGGGAGAGAAACAAGAACATGCTTTTAATCTTCTTAAAGAGAAACTAACTAGTGCTCCTATTCTTGCATTGCCTAACTTCGATAAAACTTTTGAGCTTGAATGTGATGCATCCGGAGTGGGTGTAGGAGCTGTTTTGTTGCAGGATGGAAAGCCAATTGCTTACTTTAGCGAGAAGTTGAAGGGCGCTCAATTGAATTATCCAACCTACGACAAGGAGTTGTATGCTTTGGTGAGAGCTTTTGAAACGTGGCAGCATTACTTGTGGCCTAAAGAGTTCGTTGTTCACACGGATCATGAATCTCTCAAATACCTTAAAGGTCAAGGAAAGCTTAGCAAGAGGCATGTTAAGTGGGTGGAATTCATTGAATCATTTCCTTATGTGATCAAGTATAAGAAGGGCAAGGAGAATATTGTGGCTGATGCGTTGTCTCGGAGGTATTCTTTAATCTCTACTTTGAGTTCTAAACTTCTTGGTTTTGAGTCAATTAAGGAGATGTATACTAATGATTCTGATTTTGCTTCGATATATCTAGCTTGTGAGCATGCTGCATTTGATAAGTTTTATAGGCATGAGGGCTACTTGTTTAGAGAGTCTAAGTTGTGCATTCCTAAGTGTTCCATGCGTGAGTTGCTTGTTCGTGAAGCTCATGGTGGTGGGTTAATGGGGCATTTTGGAGTTCATAAGACTTTGGATGTTTTGCATGAACATTTTTATTGGCCTAAAATGCGTGTTGATGTTGAAAGAATTTGTGGTAGATGTATAACTTGCATGCAAGCTAAATCCAAGTCACATCCACATGGTTTGTATACACCTTTACCTATTCCTAATGCACCTTGGGAGAACATGATACGGACGGAGGACCCGTTGGATAAAAGATCCAAGAACCCTTCGTATAAGAGGTAGGCAGCGGTCTCCCTAGATCGAGAATCCAGTTTGATCACCTCCTAGAGCGAAGAAAACCTCGACCCGTTGGCTATATAATCAGCCAAGAACCTCGGTATGGTTGAACGCCACAAGACTTTGCTCACTAGTCTTGATAAGTTCGGAACAAGTGAAAACTCTACAAGAGAGAAATTCAACTCACAAAGGCAAAGCCAATTTTCGTTTATAACTCAAGGTGTATATGTTATTCGATTACAAAGGATATCAAGCCTATTTATAGGCTAGAAAAGGACTCTTCATAGCCTACCAATAATGATAGTACTTATGATACTAATTAAACTCATAAATAGACTTATTTAACACTAATTAAACCACTTATTAAATACTAATGAGTACTTATGACTCAAGACTTCAAAAGTCACTTATTTAACTCATAATAATGAAACTAATTAGACACTTCATTTAGCCTCTTCAATATGCACGAAAATCAACCATTTATTTTTCTTCTCGGGCCTTCGAAGTCTGATTGTTGACGAGCCCTTTTAAGACGAATTCAGCCCATTAATATTCACCATTTGGCTCAATTTATCTTGATATTGGACTTGAAATCGGCATACTTTATTTAGTTCCTGAAATCTGACTTGTAGTCGTTGGTTGCCCATCCGTGCTCACATCAGAACATTTCTATGGACTTTGTTTTGGGTTTGCCTAGAACAAGTAGGGGTAAGGATTCTGTATTTGTTGTTGTTGATAGATTTTCAAAAATGGCACATTTCATACCATGTCATAAGAGTGATGATGCTACTCATATTGCTGATTTGTTCTTTAAAGAAATTGTGCGTTTGCATGGAATTCCAAGAAGCATTGTTAGTGATCGAGATGTGAAGTTTTTGAGTCATTTTTGGCGCGTGTTATGGAATAAATTGGGAACTAAACTTCTGTTTTCTACTACTTGTCATCCCCAAACCGATGGACAAACCGAAGTAGTTAATAGGACTTTATCTCAATTGCTTCGAACATTGATTCAAAGGAACTTGAAAAGTTGGGAGGATTGCTTACCTTTTGCTGAATTTGCTTATAATCGAAGTGTTCATTCTGCTACTAACTTTTCTCCATTTGAAGTTGTTTATGGCTTTAATCCATTGAGTCCACTTGATCTTATTCCAATTCCAATTGAGGAACGAGCTAGTCTTGATGGTAAAGCTAAGGCAGAAATGGTGAAAAAGTTGCATGAGAAGGTGAAGCAAAACATTGAGAAGAGGACGGAGCAATACATCAAGCAAGCAAACAAGGGCCGAAAGCAAGTCATCTTTGAGCCGGGAGATTGGGTTTGGCTACACTTGAGAAAGGAGAGGTTTCCATCCAAAAGGAAGTCCAAGTTGCAACCAAGAGGAGATGGACCATTTCAAGTCATTGCACGAGTGAATGATAATGCTTACAAACTGGACCTACCGGGTGAGTATAATGTAAGTGCTACTTTCAATGTTGCTGATTTGTCTCCTTATCTTGGTGATTTAGATTCGAGGACGAATCCTTTTGAAGAAGAAGGGAATGATGGGGCTGCATCCAAGTTAACCAACGACAACAATAGAGATCCCTTGATCATTCATGGTGGGCCGGTTACAAGAGCTAGAGCTAAGAAGATAAAGGAGGCCATGGTGTTGATTATAGCTGAAATGAAAGCCCAAGTTCAAGAGCAATCTACGTTGGGCCAAATGGTGAATCTTATACAAATCGGTGGGCTGAATCCAACTTGAAGAATGGGCTATTTACAAATCAGATTTGGAGGCCCAAGATGAGGAATAAAGATTCATATTTTCGTGCATGTTCAAGAGGGCAAATAAAGAGTCATGTTAGTTTCTTTATTATGACTTAAATAAGTGACCTTTGAGTCCAAGGGTTATAGGTACTTAATAAGTGATGTAATGAGTGTTAAATAAGTCTATTTATGAGTTTAATTAGTGTTATCAATGATAGGATACCAAGAATCCTTTCCTAGCCTATAAATAGACTTGTAAATCACTTGTAAGAGGACACCTTGAGTTATAAACGAAAATTGGCTTTGCCTTTGTGAGTTGAATTTCTCTCTTGTAGAGTTTTCACTTGTACCGAACTTATCAAGACTAGTGAGCAAAGTCTTGTGGCGTTCAACCATACCGAGGTTCTTGGCTGATTATATAGCCAACGGGTCGAGGTTTTCTTCGCTCTAAGAGGTGATCAAACTGGATTCTCGATCTAGGGAGACCGCTGCCTACCTCTTATACGAAGGGTTCTTGGATCTTTTATCCAACGGGTCCTCCGTCCGTATCAGGTGAAGTGCCCGAATAATTCCGCTTCCGTGCAAAAAATAAGTTTTCGGTCACCTATGCCTAATAAATGGCCTGGGCGAAGAGCCAGCCCTAAATCCAACCGAGAGATAATCAAAATCTGCTCCAACCATCATGTAGCCCTTCAAAAAAGATTTTCAACGGCATGTGAATGGACCAAATCGTACAAGGGACGGGCACAGAACGCGAAGGATGAGTTTCGGCTCCCGACGAACCGTTTTGGCCATGTCTCCCATTTTGCCTGTGCCATTGGCCTTATTTTTGCACCATTGGGCTTCTATTGTGATGGAGAACAAGTGGTGAATTGCCCATCCAATTCCGCTTCCATGCAAAAAATGAGTTTTCAGTCACCTATGCCAAATAAATGGCCTGGACGAAGTACCAGCCCAAAATCCGAACGAGAGATAATCTAAATCTACTCCAACCATCACGTAGCCCTTCAAAAAAGATTTCCAACGGCGTGTGAACGAACCAAATAAGACAAGGGACGGGCACGGAACGGGGGGGGCGAGTGTCGGCTCCCGACGAACCATTTTGGCCATATATCCCATTTTGCCCATGCCATTGGCCTTATTTTTGCACCTTTGAGCTTCTATCCCGACCTGCCGGCGGGAGAAAGTAAATATTCTGTGAGGTTGTCTTGAGTGATGAGTAGGGAGGCGGATTCCCAATCAATGGATTCGTCTTCGTCTTTGACCCATCAAATACTTACCTAATCCTCAGCACTCTCACTTCCTAAACAGTTCACCTCTAGTATAGAACACCTTGTAGAGTACACAACAATACCTAGCGATGCTGTCGTAGAAAAAACAATTCCTCCTCTTGTTAGTCCTTACAATATCTACCGTAAATACGGAAGTCTTACCAAAAGCATAAAATCTCTTGTTTCCTCTAAAGATCCTCCCCTTCGAGAATATGTTCAATCTTCTAAAATGGATCAGTGCGGTTTGCCAGCAACTTCACAAGAGCAATATGTTACTTTGGCAATCCCACCAGAATATATTGAAGCATGGCGCAAAGATGGATACACTCATCTTCATCTGAGTGTTGTTCGTCTAGTCCTTTCATATAATGGAAGGAAGGGACTTCTTGTTACAGCAAGAATTGCTCTGTTGGATACTCGATATCTGCACTATGAGCATGCTGTAATCGGAACGGTTCTTACAACTCTTAATTCGGGAAGTGTAGTCATCACTTTCTTCCCTAATTTTGCATTGTCCCTCCGAGATGCTTCATTAGAATCCACATTCAAGGTCCAGATCCAGATATCAGGGGCAGATCAATTTCCTAACAGCTTTATGGCGACCTTGCACCACCAAATCGTCTACAGGCTGCAGAATCATAGCCTTAATCTTAAAAATCAAGGTACTCGTGACGCCTTGATGATCTTGGCCGAAGCCGGAATGAAGTTCCAACAATCGTTCAAGTCCCGAGACAGATTAATAGAGAAGATCTCAAAAAATTGGTTCCCACCGAGTGGATTACCAATTATGAGTCATTCCATCAGACGGTGGAGTCAATTCAAGCCACGGAGTTTAAATTCTCAAAAATAAAGGATGGGAAGACCAAGACCATCTTCACGCCAATCAAAGAAGACGGTCCATCCAATCCGATGTTTCAGCTCATGATCCTCCCCGTTCAAAATGTCATACAAACCTTATCTGATGGATTTCCTCTCCCTATTGCTTCATTTAAGGCAGATGGGAAGGAAACTTATACGGATAGGATTGACGGCCATTTTATTTGGGACTGCGATCCATCCATGTGCGATCCAAGATGTACCTGCCAAGACGATGATTCCAATGATGATGATAGTGATGGCGATGATGATGAAGATGGCTACTATGAATTTGGGTTTGATGATGATGAATACATACTTCCGCCCAAACCATGCCTGATGTTAAAAGGTTATGATGTTGAATTTCCACCACTGTCTCGACATGAAGATTCCATCAATAATATCATTAAAACGGCTTGTCGGGAGCCGACACTCGTCCCTCCAGTTCAGTGCCCATTCCTTGACCGATTTGGTCCGTTAACACGCCGTTGGAAATCTTTTTTGAAGGGCTACGTGATGGTCCGAGCAGATTTTGATTATCTCTCGGTCGGATTTTGGGCTGGTGCTTCACCGGGGCCATTTACTAGGCATAGGTGACTGAAAACTCATTTTTTGCACGGTAACGGAATTGGACGGGCACTTCACCACCGCTTCTCCATCACAAAAGAAGCCCAAAGGTGCTAAAATAAGGTTAATGGAACGGGCAAAACGGGAGATATGGAAAAAACGGCTCGTCGGGAGCCGACACTCATCACTACCGTTCCGTGCCCGTCCCTTGTCCGATTTGGTCTATTCACACGCCTTTGCAAATCTTTTCTGAAGGCCTACGTGATGTCGTCAGAGCAGATTTTGATTATCTCTCGGTCGGATTTTGGGCTGGCTCTTCACGCAGGCCATTTATTCGGCATAGGTGACCGAAAACTCATTTTTTGTGCTGAAGCGGAATTGGACGGGCACTTTACCACTGGTTCCCCATCATAAGAGAAGCCCAAAGGTGGAAAAATAAGCCCAATAGCACAAGCAAAATGGGAGATATGGCCAAAATTGCTCGTTAGGAGCCGGCACTCGACCCCCCCCCCCCCCTTCCGTGCCCGTCCTTTGTCCGATTTAGTCCGTTCACACGCCATTGGAAATCTTTTTTGATGGGCTACGTGATGGATGGTCAGAGCATATTTTAAGTATCTCTCGGTCAGATTTTAGGCTCGTGCTTCGCCCGGGCCATTTATTAGGCATAGGTGACCGAAAATCACTTTTTTATGCGGAAGCGGAATTGAATGGGCACTTCACCACAGGTTCCCCATCACAATAGAATCCCAAAGGTGCAAAAATATGGCCAATGGCACGGGCAAAATGGGAGATATGGCCAAAACGGTTCGTCGGGAGCCGACACTCGTCCCTCCAGTTCAGTGCCCATTCCTTGACCGATTTGGTCCGTTAACACGCCGTTGGAAATCTTTTTTAAAGGGCTACGTGATGGTCGGAGCAGATTTTGATTATCTCTCGGTCGGATTTTTGGCTGGTGCTTCACCCGGGCCATTTACTAGGCATAAGTGACTGAAAACTCATTTTTTGCACGGTAACGGAATTGGACGGGCACTTCACCACCGCTTCTCCATCACAAAAGAAGCCCAAAGGTGCAAAAATAAGGCTAATGGAACGGGCAAAACGGGAGATATGGCCAAAACAGCTCGTCGGGAGCCGACACTCATCACTCCCGCTCCGTGCCCGTCCCTTGTCCGATTTGGTCTGTTCACACGGCTTTGGAAATCTTTTTTGAAGGGCTATGTGATGTCGTCAGAGCAGATTTTGACTATCTCTCGGTCGGATTTTGGGCTGGCTCTTCACGCAGGCCATTTATTAGGCATAGGTTACCGAAAACTCATTTTTTGTGCTGAAGCAGAATTGTACGGGCACTTTACCACTGGTTCCCCATCATAAGAGAAGCCCAAAGGTGGAGAAATAAGCCCAATAGCACAGGCAAAATGGGAGATATGGCCAAAATTGCTCGTTAGGAGCCAGCACTCGACCCCCTTCCTTCCGTGCCCGTCCTTTGTCCGATTTAGTCCGTTCACACGCCATTGGAAATCTTTTTGGATGGGCTACGTGATGGATGGTCAGAGCATATTTTAAGTATCTCTCGGTCGGATTTTGGGCTGGTGCTTCGCCCGGGCCATTTATTAGGCATAGGTGACCGAAAATTCATTTTTTGTGCGGAAGCGGAATTGAAATGGCACTTCACCACAGGTTCCCCATCACAATAGAATCCCAAAGGTGCAAAAATACGGCCAATGGCACGGGCAAAATGGGAGATATGGCCAAAACGGTTCGTCGGGAGCCGACACTCGTCACCCCCATTCCGTACCCGTCCCTTGTCCGATTTGGTTTGTTCACACGCCGTTGGAGATTTGTTTTGAAGGGCTACAAGATGGTCGGAGCAGATTTTGATTATCTCTCGGTCGAATTTTGGGCTGGCTCTTCACCCAAGCCATTTATTAGGCATAGGTGACCGAAAACTCATAATAAATGGCCCGGGCGCTGCACCAGCCCAAAATCCGATCGAGAGATACTTCAAATTTGTTCCGACCATTACGTAGCAATTCAATAAAGATTTTCAACGGCATGTGAACGAACCAAATCGGACAAGGGACGGGCATGAAATAGGGGGGATGAGTGTCGGCTCCCGACGAGCCGTTTTGGCCATATCTACAATTTTGCTTGTGCCATTAGCCTTATTTTTGCACCTTAGGGCTTCTCTTATGATGGTCAACTAGTGTTGAAGTGCACGTCAAATTCCGCTTCCGTGCAAAAAATGTGTTTTCGGTCACCTATGCCTAATAAATTGCCCAGGCGACGCACCAGCCCAAAATCAGATCGAGACAAACTTGAAATTTGCTCCGACCATCACGTAGCAATTCAAAAAAGATTTTCAACGGCATGTTAACGAACCAAATCTCACAAGAGACAGGCACGGAACAGGGGGGACGAGTGTTGGCTCCCGACGAGCCGTTTTGGCCATATTTACAATTTTGCTCGTGCCATTGTCCTTATTTTTGCACCTTTGGGCTTTTCTTTTGATGGGCAACAAGTGGTGAAGTGCCCGTCAAATTCCGCTTCGTGCAAAAAATGAGTTTTTGGTCATCGATGCCTAATAAATGGCTCGGGCGAAGCACCGGCCCAAAATCGGACCGAGAGATAATCAAAATCTACTTCAACCATCACGTAGCCCTTCAAAAATGATTTCCAACGGTGTGTGAACCGACCAAATCGAACAAGGGACGGGAGTGGAACAGGTGGGACGAGTGCCGGCTCCCAACGAGCCATTTTGGCCATATCTCCCATTTTGCCTGTGCCATTTGCCTTATTTTGGCACCTTTTAGCTTCTCTTATGATGGGGAACCAACGGTGAAGTGCCCGTCCAATTCCGCTTCCGTTCCAAAAATAAGTATTCTGTCACCTATGCCTAATAAATGGCCGGGCAATGCACCAGCTAAAAATACGATCGAGAGATAATCAAAATCTGGTCTAACCATCACGTAGCCCTTCAAAAAAGATTTCCAACAGCGTGTGAATGGACAAAATCTGATAATGGATGGGCGTGGAACGGGGGGACGAGTGCCGGCTCCAGACGAGCCGCTTTGGTCATATCTCCCATTTTGCCCGTGCCATTGGCCTTATTATTGCACGTTTGGGCTTCTCTTATGATGGGGAACCAGTGGTGAAGTGCTCGTCCAACTCCGCTTCCATTCCAAAAATGAGTTTTCGGTCACCGATGCATAATGAAAGCCCGGGCGAAGCACCAGCCCAAAATCCGACCGAGAGATAATCAAAATCTGCTCCAACCATCACGTAGCCTTTCAAAAAAGACTTTCAGCGGCATGTTAATGGACGATATCGGACAAAGGACGGGCACGGAACAGGGGGGACGAGTGCCGTATCCCGACGAGCCGTTTTGGCCATATCTCCCATTTTGCCCGTGCCATTGGCCTTATTTTTGCATCTTTATGCATCTCTTATGATGGGCAACTAGTGGTAAAATGCCCGTCAAATTCCGCTTCCGTGCCAAAAATGAGTTTTCGGTCACCTATGCTTAATAAATGGCCCGGGCTCGTCACCAGCCCAAAATCCGACCGAGAGATACTTGAAATTTGCTCCGACCATCACGTAGCAATTCAAAAAAGATTTTCAACGGCATGTGAACAAACCAAATCAGACAAGGGACGGGCATGGAACATGGGGGACGAGTGCCGATTCCCGACGAGCCGTTTTGGCCATATCTCCCATTTTGCTCGTGCCATTGACCTTATTTTTGCACCTTTGGGCTTCTCTTATGATGGGCAACTAATGGTGAAGTGCCCGTCAAATACCGCTTCCGTACAAAAAATGAGTTTTCGGTCACCTATGCCTAATAAATGGCCCGGGAGAAGCACCAGCCCAAAATCCGACCGAGACATACTTGAAATTTGCTCTGACCATTACGTAGCAATTCAAAAAAGATTTTCAACGGCAAGTGAACGAACCAAATCGGACAAAGGACGGGCACGGAATAGGGGGGACGAGTGCCTGCTCCCGACGAGCCATTTTAGCCATATCTCCCATTTTGCTCGTGCCATTGGCCTTATTTTTGCACCTTTTTGATGGGCAACCAGTGATCAAGTGCCCGTCAAATTCCACTTCCGTGCCAAAAATGAGTTTTCGATCACTTATGCCTAATAAGTGGCCCGGGCGAAGCACCAGCCCTAAATTCTATCGAGAGATAATCAAAATATGATTCAAAAAAGATTTCTAACAGCGTGTGAACGGACAAAATCTGGCAAGGGATGGGCGTGGAACGGGGGGGTCGAGTGCCGGTTCCCGACGAGCCGTTTTGGCCATATCTCCCATTTTGCCTGAGCCATTGGTCTTATTGTTGCACATTTGGGCTTCTATTATTTTGGGGAACCGGTGGTGAAGTGCCCGTCCAATTCCGCTTCCATGCCAAAAATGAGTTTTCGATCACCTATGCCTAATAAATGGTCCGGGCAAAGCACCAGCGCAAAATCCGACCAAGAGATAATCAAAATCTTGTCCAACCATCACGTAGCCCTTCAAACAAGATTTCCAACAGCGTGTGAACGGACCAAATCGAATAAGGGACGGGCGTGGAACCAGAGGAACAAGTGCCGGCTCCCGACGAGCCATTTTTGCCATATCTCCCATTTTGCCCGTGCCATTGGCCTTATTTTTGCACCTTCGGTCTTGTCATATGATGTGCAACTAGTGGTGAAGTGCCCGTCAAATTCCACTTCCGTGCAAAAAATGAGTTTTCGGTCACCTATGCCTAATAAATGGCCCGCGCAAAGCACCAGCCCAAAATCCGACCGAGACACTCTTGAAATTTGCCCCGACCATCACGTAGCAAATCAAAATAGATTTACAACGGCATGTGTACGAACCAAATCGGACAAGGGACGTGTATGGAACAGGGGGGACGAGTGCCGCCTCCCGACGAGCCGTTTTTGCCACATCTCCCATTTTGCCCGTGCCATTGGTCTTATTATTGCACCTTTGGGGAATTAGTGGTGAAGTGCCCGTCCAACTCCGCTTCCATTCCAAAAGTGAGTTTTCGATCACCGATGCCTAATAAATGGCCCAGGCGAAGCACCAGCCCAAAATCCAACCGAGAGATAATCAAAATCTGCTCTGACCATCACCTAGACCTTCAAAAAAGATTTCCAACGGTGTTTTAACGGACGATATCGGACAAGGGATGGGCGTGGAACGGGGGGGTCTAGTGCCGGCTCCCGACGAGCCGTTTTGGCCATATCTCTTATTTTGCCCGTGCCATTGGCCTTATTGTTGCACCTTTGGGCTTCTATTATTTGGGGGAACCAGTGGTGAAGTGCCCGTCCAATTCTGCTTCTGTGCCAAAAATGAGTTTTCGATCACCTATGCCTAATAAATGGCCCGGGCGAAGCACCAGCCCAAAATCCGACCGAGATATAATCAAAATCTTTTCCAACCATCACGTAGCCCTTCAAAAAAGATTTCCAACGGCGTGTGAACGGACCAAATCGGACAAGGGACAGGCGTGGAACGGGGGGGACGAGTGCCGGCTCCCAACGAGCCATTTTGGCCACATCTCTCTCATTTTGCCCGTGCCATTGGCCTTATTTTTGCACCTTTTGGCTTCTCTTATGATGGGGAACCAGCGGTGAAGTGCCCGTCTAATTCCGCTTCCATTCCAAAAATAAGTTTTCGGTCATCGATGCCTAATAAATGGCTCGGGCGAAGCACCGGCCCAAAATCGGACCGAGAGATAATCACAATCTACTTCAACCATCACGTAGCCCTTCAAAAATGATTTCCAACGGTGTGTGAACCGACCAAATCGAACAAGGGACGGGAGTGGAACAGGTGGGACGAGTGCCGGCTCCCGACGAGCCATTTTGGCCATATCTCCCATTTTGCCTGTGCCATTTGCCTTATTTTGGCACCTTTTAGCTTCTCTTATGATGGGGAACCAACGGTGAAGTGCCCGTCCAATTCCGCTTCCGTTCCAAAAATAAGTGATACGGACGGAGGACCCGTTGGATAAAAGATCCAAGAACCCTTCGTATAAGAGGTAGGCAGCGGTCTCCCTAGATCGAGAATCCAGTTTGATCACCTCCTAGAGCGAAGAAAACCTCGACCCGTTGGCTATATAATCAGCCAAGAACCTCGGTATGGTTGAACGCCACAAGACTTTGCTCACTAGTCTTGATAAGTTCGGAACAAGTGAAAACTCTACAAGAGAGAAATTCAACTCACAAAGGCAAAGCCAATTTTCGTTTATAACTCAAGGTATATATGTTATTCGATTACAAAGGATATCAAGCCTATTTATAGGTTAGAAAAGGACTCTTCGTAGCCTACCAATAATGATAGTACTTATGATACTAATTAAACTCATAAATAGACTTATTTAACACTAATTAAATCACTTATTAACTACTAATGACTACTTATGACTCAAGACTTCAAAAGTCACTTATTTAACTCATAATAATGAAACTAATTAGACACTTAATTTAGCCTCTTCAATATGCACGAATATCAACCATTTATTCTTCTTCTTGGGCCTTCGAAGTCTGATTGTTGACAAGCCCTTTTAAGACGGATTCAGCCCATCAATATTCACCATTTGGTCCAATATTGATTAGTCTTGGACTTGTAATTAGCCCCCTTTTCATTTATTCTTGAAGTCGGATTTATTGTCCATAGGTTGCTCATCGTGCTCACATCATTCCCTTCTTCTTCAAGAAGATTCGTCCCGAATCTTATTTCCAAAAGAAAAGTCAGTGTGTAGGAATAGGTAATCCAATCCTCCTGGTTTGAAGACGTAATTTTCATCCTTGATTTTGATAGTTGTACATGGTTCCATATCGAAATGATATACCTGCAAAATAGAAACAAACCACATACCTCGGGGTCTGTCATTCCCCTCATCTTGACAATGATTTGTCCTCAAATCCAGAATTGCTCCAATTTGGAATGATTTCCTTGTTTGTAAGTACACCTCGTTATTGTCATGAACATTCAACCACGACATTTGAAATGAAGATCTGTGATTCAATGGAGAAACGCTCAATAGTGGCACCAAGGGAACACATACCATATCTGCACAACTTTCAACAATGAATTCGCCCCTCGTTATTTTCTGGTCACTTGCGACCACTATGCTTTCATGTTGGTTGTTGTCATGAACTTGAGCAATAAAAACAATTGGATTAGGATCCTTAAGTTCTTCGACCACAATGGAAGAAACCTTGTCAAAAATCTGGGGAACAATCACCTTGTCCTCAATTCCCTTCTCTCCATTTGGTTGGGCCTCCAATTGCAGTGTGGAATCACAACTTTGGATCGGCATGTCACAAAAGGTCTTCCTCGTTGTTGCTTCCACAAGCTTCCTCAACTCTTCATTGGCTGCCTTAATCTCCGCCAACATTAGCTTAGTTTTCATGCGAAGAACATATGCACGCTCTCGATGCTCCTTCAACGATTTGCTCATTTTTTTGTATTTTTTTTTTGGATAGAAAATTATAAAGATAGAGGTTCAGATCAAAACCAGATTGCTCTGATACCAAATGATACGGACGGAGGACCCGTTGGATAAAAGATCCAAGAACCCTTCGTATAAGAGGTAGGCAGCGGTCTCCCTAGATCGAGAATCCAGTTTGATCACCTCCTAGAGCGAAGAAAACCTCGACCCGTTGGCTATATAATCAGCCAAGAACCTCGGTATGGTTGAACGCCACAAGACTTTGCTCACTAGTCTTGATAAGTTCGGAACAAGTGAAAACTCTACAAGAGAGAAATTCAACTCACAAAGGCAAAGCCAATTTTCGTTTATAACTCAAGGTATATATGTTATTCGATTACAAAGGATATCAAGCCTATTTATAGGTTAGAAAAGGACTCTTCGTAGCCTACCAATAATGATAGTACTTATGATACTAATTAAACTCATAAATAGACTTATTTAACACTAATTAAATCACTTATTAAGTACCTATGACCCTTGGACTCAAAGGTCACTTATTTAAGTCATAATAAAGAAACTAACATGACTCTTTATTTGCCCTCTTGAACATGCACGAAAATATGAATCTTTATTCCTCATCTTGGGCCTCCAAATCTGATTTGTAAATAGCCCATTCTTCAAGTTGGATTCAGCCCACCGATTTGTATAAGATTCACCATTTGGCCCAACGTAGATTGCTCTTGGACTTGGGCTTTCATTTCAGCTATAATCAACACCATGGCCTCCTTTATCTTCTTAGCTCTAGCTCTTGTAACCGGCCCACCATGAATGATCAAGGGATCTCTATTGTTGTCGTTGGTTAACTTGGATGCAGCCCCATCATTCCCTTCTTCTTCAATATGCACGAATATCAACCATTTATTCTTCTTCTTGGGCCTTCGAAGTCTGATTGTTGACAAGCCCTTTTAAGACGGATTCAGCCCATCAATATTCACCATTTGGTCCAATATTGATTAGTCTTGGACTTGTAATTAGCCCCCTTTTTATTTATTCTTGAAGTCGGATTTATTGTCCATAGGTTGCTCATCGTGCTCACATAAATAAGTATTCTGTCACCTATGCCTAATAAATGGCCGGGCAATGCACCAGCTAAAAATACGATCGAGAGATAATCAAAATCTGGTCTAACCATCACGTAGCCCTTCAAAAAAGATTTCCAACAGCGTGTGAATGGACAAAATCTGATAATGGATGGGCGTGGAACGGGGGGACGAGTGCCGGCTCCAGACGAGCCGCTTTGGTCATATCTCCCATTTTGCCCGTGCCATTGGCCTTATTATTGCACCTTTGGGCTTCTCTTATGATGGGGAACCAGTGGTGAAGTGCTCGTCCAACTCCGCTTCCATTCCAAAAATGAGTTTTCGGTCACCGATGCATAATGAAGGCCCGGGCGAAGCACCAGCCCAAAATCCGACCGAGAGATAATCAAAATCTGCTCCAACCATCACGTAGCCTTTCAAAAAAGACTTTCAGCGGCATGTTAATGGACGATATCGGACAAAGGACGGGCACGGAACGGGGGGGACGAGTGCCGTATCCCGACGAGCCGTTTTGGCCATATCTCCCATTTTGCCCGTGCCATTGGCCTTATTTTTGCATCTTTATGCATCTCTTATGATGGGCAACTAGTGGTAAAATGCCCGTCAAATTCCGCTTCCGTGCCAAAAATGAGTTTTCGGTCACCTATGCTTAATAAATGGCCCGGGCTCGTCACCAGCCCAAAATCCGACCGAGAGATACTTGAAATTTGCTCCGACCATCACGTAGCAATTCAAAAAAGATTTTCAACGGCATGTGAACAAACCAAATCAGACAAGGGACGGGCATGGAACATGGGGGACGAGTGCCGATTCCCGACGAGCCGTTTTGGCCATATCTCCCATTTTGCTCGTGCCATTGACCTTATTTTTGCACCTTTGGGCTTCTCTTATGATGGGCAACTAATGGTGAAGTGCCCGTCAAATACCGCTTCCGTACAAAAAATGAGTTTTCGGTCACCTATGCCTAATAAATGGCCCGGGAGAAGCACCAGCCCAAAATCCGACCGAGACATACTTGAAATTTGCTCCGACCATTATGTAGCAATTCAAAAAAGATTTTCAACGGCAAGTGAACGAACCAAATCGGACAAAGGACGGGCACGGAATAGGGGGGACGAGTGCCTGCTCCCGACGAGCCATTTTAGCCATATCTCCCATTTTGCTCGTGCCATTGGCCTTATTTTTGCACCTTTTTGATGGGCAACCAGTGATTAAGTGCCCGTCAAATTCCGCTTCCGTGCCAAAAATGAGTTTTCGATCACCTATGCCTAATAAGTGGCCCGGGCGAAGCACCAGCCCTAAATTCTATCGAGAGATAATCAAAATATGATTCAAAAAAGATTTCTAACAGCGTGTGAACGGACAAAATCTGGCAAGGGATGGGCGTGGAACGGGGGGGTCGAGTGCCGGTTCCCGACGAGCCGTTTTGGCCATATCTCCCATTTTGCCCGAGCCATTGGTCTTATTGTTGCACATTTGGGCTTCTATTATTTTGGGGAACCGGTGGTGAAGTGCCCGTCCAATTCCGCTTCCATGCCAAAAATGAGTTTTCGATCACCTATGCCTAATAAATGGTCCGGGCAAAGCACCAGCGCAAAGTCCGACCAAGAGATAATCAAAATCTTGTCCAACCATAACGTAGCCCTTCAAACAAGATTTCCAACAGCGTGTGAACGGACCAAATCGAATAAGGGACGGGCGTGGAACCAGAGGAACAAGTGCCGGCTCCCGACGAGCCATTTTCGCCATATCTCCCATTTTGCCCGTGCCATTGGCCTTATTTTTGCACCTTCGGTCTTGTCTTATGATGTGCAACTAGTGGTGAAGTGCCCGTCAAATTCCACTTCCGTGCAAAAAATGAGTTTTCGGTCACCTTTGCCTAATAAATGGCCCGCGCAAAGCACCAGCCCAAAATCCGACCGAGACATTCTTGAAATTTGCCCCGACCATCACGTAGCAAATCAAAATAGATTTACAACGGCATGTGTACGAACCAAATCGGACAAGGGACGTGTATGGAACAGGGGGGACGAGTGCCGCCTCCCGACGAGCCGTTTTTGCCACATCTCCCATTTTGCCCGTGCCATTGGTCTTATTATTGCACCTTTGGGGAATTAGTGGTGAAGTGCCCGTCCAACTCCGCTTCCATTCCAAAAGTGAGTTTTCGATCACCGATGCCTAATAAATGGCCCAGGCGAAGCACCAGCCCAAAATCCAACCGAGAGATAATCAAAATCTGCTCTGACCATCACCTAGACCTTCAAAAAAGATTTCCAACGGTGTTTTAACGGACGATATCGGACAAGGGATGGGCGTGGAACGGGGGGGTCTAGTGCCGGCTCCCGACGAGCCGTTTTGGCCATATCTCTTATTTTGCCCGTGCCATTGGCCTTATTGTTGCACCTTTGGGCTTCTATTATTTTGGGGAACCAGTGGTGAAGTGCCCGTCCAATTCTGCTTCCTTGCCAAAAATGAGTTTTCGATCACCTATGCCTAATAAATGGCCCGGGCGAAGCACCAGCCCAAAATCCGACCGAGATATAATCAAAATCTTTTCCAACCATCACATAGCCCTTCAAAAAAGATTTCCAACGGCGTGTGAACGGACCAAATCGGACAAGGGACAGGCGTGGAAGGGGGGGGGACGAGTGCCGGCTCCCAACGAGCCATTTTGGCCACATCTCTCTCATTTTGCCCGTGCCATTGGCCTTATTTTTGCACCTTTTGGCTTCTCTTATGATGGGGAACCAGCGGTGAAGTGCCCGTCTAATTCCGCTTCCGTTCCAAAAATAAGTTTTCGGTCATCGATGCCTAATAAATGGCCCGGGCAAAGCACCAGACCAAAATCTGACCGAGAGATAATCAAAATCTGCTCCGACCATCACGTAGCCCTTCAAAGAAGATTTCCAATGGCGTATTAACGGACCAAATCGGACAAGAGACGGGCATGAAATGGGGTGGACGAGTGCCGGCTCCCAACGAGCCGTTTTGGCTATATCTTCCATTTGGCCATTGCCATTGGCGTTATTTTTGCACCTTTGGGCTTCTCTTATTATGCGGAATCAGTGGTGAAAGTACCCGTCCAATTCCGCTTCCATTCAAAAAATGAGTTTTCGATCACCTCTGCCTAATAAATGGCCCGGGCGAAGCACCAGCTCAAAATCCAACCGAGAGATAATCAAAATCTGCTCCAACTATCACGTAGCCCTTCAAAAAAGATATCCAACGGCATTTGAAATTACCAAATCGGAGATGGAACGGGCGTGGAACGGGGGGACGAATGTCGGCTCCCGACGAGCCGTTTTGGCCATATCTCTTATTTTGTCCGTGCCATTTGCCTTATTTTTGCACTTTTGGGCCTCTCTTATGATGCGGAACTAGTGGTGAAGTGCCCATCCAAGTCTGCTTCAGTTCCAAAAATGAATTTTCGGACACCTATGCCTAATAAATGGCCCGGGCGAAGCACCAGCCCAAAATCCGATCAAGAGATAATCAAAATCTGGTCCAACCATCACGTAGCCCTTCAAAAAAGATTTCCAACAGCGTGTGAACGGACAAAATCGGACAAGGGATGAGCATGGAACGGGGGGACGAGTGCCAGCTCCAGACGAGTCGCTTTGGTCATATCTCCCATTTTACCCGTGCCATTGGCCTTATTATTGCACCTTTGTGCTTCTCTTATAATGGGGAACCAGGTGAAGTGCCCGTCCAACTCCGCTTCCATTCCAAAAATGAGTTTTCGGTCACCGATGCCTAATAAATGGCCCGGGCGAAGCACCAGCCCAAAATCCGACCGAGAGATAATCAAATCTACTCCGACCATCACGTAGCCCTTCAAAAAAGATTTGCAACAGCGTGTTAAACGATATCGGACAAGGGACGAGCACGGAACGAAAGGAACGAGTGCCGTCTCCCGACGAGCCGTTTTGGCCATATCTCCCATATTGCCCGTGCCATTGGCCTTATTTTTTCACCTTTGGGCTGCTCTTATGATGGGCAACTAGTGGTGAAGTGCCCGTCAAATTCCGCTTTCGTGCAAAAAATGAGTTTTCGATCACCTATGCCTAATAAATGGCCCGGGCGAAGCACCAGCACAAAATCCGACCGAGACATACTTGAAATTCGCTGCGACCATCACTTAGCAATTCAAAAAAAAAATTCAGTGGCATGTGAATGAACCAAATCGGACAAGGGACAGGCATGGAATAGGGGGGACGAGTGTCGGCTCCCGACGAGCCGTTTTGGCCATATCTAAAATTTTTCTTGTGGCATTAGGCTTATTTTTGCACCTTGGGGCTTCTCTTATAATGGGCAACTAGTGGTGAAGTGCACGTCAAATTCCGCTTCCATGCAAAAAATGAGTTTTCAGTCACCTATGCTTAATAAATGGCCCGGGCGAAGCACCATCCCAAAATCCGACCGAGACATACTTGAAATTTGCTCTGACCATCATGTAGCAATTCAAAAAAGATTTTCCGGACAAAGGATGGGCACGGAACAGGGGGGACGAGTGTCGGCTCTTGACAAGCCTTTTTGGCCATATCTACAGTTTTGCACGTGCCATTGGCCTTATTTTTACACCTTTAGGCTTCGGATCTATCAGACACGTGAGAAATGAGATAAAGCGAGATCGATTTTTTGGGGGTCAGGACACCGGGTGTCATTTGCCCCCTCATAACTTATCTGATTTAGTTCTCTCACACTCCGATGGAAATCTTATCCGAAGGGCTACGGGGATGTCTGATCAGAATCCCATTCCGTCTCCGTTGATTTTAGGGTAAATTCCTCGCCAATGTCATTTAAAGCGGCAGAGGTGAACGAAATCTCATTTTATGCACAGGAGCAGAAAGTGACGGTAACTTCGTCCCTGGTTCACCAACATAAAAGAAACCCCACAGTGTAAGAATCAGATCAATCAGACAGGTGACAAAAAAGATATGGCCAGATCAATTTCTCGGATGTCGGGACATCGGGTGTCATTTGCCCCCTTAAAACTTATCCAATTTAGTCCACTCACTCACCGATGGAAATCTTATTCGAAGGGCTAACCGTCTGATCAGAATCCCATTCTGTTTCCGCTGATTTTAGGGTAAATTCCTCGCCAATGTCATTTAAGGCGGTAGAGGTGACCGAAATCTCATTTTTGGCACGGGAGCAGAAAGTGACAGAATCTTCATCCCTCGTTCACCAATACAAAAGAAGCCCCATGGTGCATGAATTGGATCAATCAGACAGGTGACGAAGAGGATATGGCCAGATCAATTTCTTGGGGGTCGGGACACCGGGTGTTATTTGCCCCCTCAAAACTTATCCGATTTAGTCCACTGACACACTAATGGAAATCTTATCCGAAGGGCTACGGGACAGTCTGATCAGAATCCCATTCCGTCTCCGTTGATTTTAGGGCAAATTCCTCGCCAATGCCATTTAAGGCGGCAGAGGTGAACGAAATCTCATTTTTGGCACGGGAGCAGAAAGTGACGGTAACTTCGTCCCTGGTTCACCAACACAAAAGAAGCCTCACGGTGCAAGAATCGGATCAATCAGACATGTGACAAATGAGTTAAAGCCAGATCGATTTTTTTGGGGTCAGGACACTGGGTGTCATTTGCCCTCTCAAAACTTATCTGATTTAGTCCACTCATACACCGATGGAAATCTTATACGAAATGCTACGGGAATGTCTGATTAGAATCCCATTGCGTTTCCGTTGATTTTAGGGTAAATTCCTCGCCAATGCCATTTAAGGCGGTAGAGGTGACCGAAATCTCTTTTTTGGCACGGGAGTAGAAAGTAACGGAATCTTCGTCCCTCGTTTACCAACACAAAAGAAGCCCCATGGTGGAATAATCGGATCAATCAAACAGTTGACAAAGGAGATATGGCCAGATCAATTTCTCGGGGGTCGGGACACCGGGTGTTATTTTCCCTCTCAAAACTTATCTGATTTAGTCCACTCACACACCGATGGAAATCTTATCTGAAGGGCTACGAGGCATTCTGATCAGAATCTCATTCCGTCTCCGTTGATTTTAGGGCAAATTCCTCGCCAATGCTATTTAAGGCGGCAGAGGTGAACGAAATCTCATTTTTGGTACGGGAGCTGAAAGTGACAGCCTTGTCCCTGGTTCACCAAAACAAAAGAAGCCCCACGGTGCAAGAATCAGATCAATCAGACAGGTGACGAAGGAGATATGGCCACATCAATTTCTCGGGGGTCGGGACACCGAGTGTCATTTGCCCCCTTAAAACTTATCCAATTTAGTCTACTCACACATCGATGGAAATCTTATATGAAGGGCTACGGGGTAGTTTGATCAGAATCCCATTTTGTTCCCGTTGATTTTAGGGCAAATTCCTCGCCAATGCTATTTAAGGCGGCAGAGGTGAACGAAATCTCATTTTTGGCACGGGAGAAGAAAGTGACAGCCTTGTCTGGTTCACCAAAACAAAAGAAGCCCCACGGTGCACGAATCAGATCAATCAGACAGGTGACGAAGGAGATATGGCCACATCAATTTCTCGGGGGTCAGGACACCGAGTGTCATTTGCCCCCTTAAAACTTATCCGATTTAGTCCACTCACACATCGATGGAAATCTTATATGAAGGGCTACGGGGTAGTTTGATCAGAATCCCATTTTGTTCCCATTGATTTTAGTGCAAATTCCTCGCCAATGCCATTTAAGGCGGCAGAGGTGAACGAAATCTCATTTTTGGCACGGGAGCAGAAAGTGACGGCAACTTCGTCCCTGGTTCACCAACATAAAAGAAGCCCCACGGTGTAAGAATCAGACCAATCAGACAGGTTACGAAGGAGATATGGCCAGATCAACTTCTTGGGTGTCGGGACATCGGGTGTCATTTGCCCCCTTAAAACATATCCGATTTAGTCCACTCACACACTGATGGAAATCTTATTCGAAGGACTATGGGGTTGTCTGAACAGAAACTCATTCCGTTTCCACTGATTTTAGAGAAAATTCCTCACCAATGTCATTTAAGGCGGTAGAGGTGACCGAAATCTCATTTTTTGCACCGGAGCAGAAAGTGACAGAATCTTCGTCCCTCGTTCACCAACACAAAAGAAGCCTCACAGTGCAAGAATCAGATCAATCAGACATGTGACAAATGAGTTAAAGCCAGATCAATTTTTTTGGGGTCAGGACACTGGGTGTCATTTGCCCTCTCAAAACTTATCTGATTTAGTCCACTCATACACCGATGGAAATCTTATCCGAAATGCTACGGGAATGTCTGATTAGAATCCCATTGCATTTCCGTTGATTTTAGGGTAAATTCCTCGCCAATGCCATTTAAGGCGGTAGAGGTGACCGAAATCTCTTTTTTAAAATCTCTTGTTTCTTCTAAAGATCCTCCCCTTCGAGAATATGTTCAATCTTCTAAAATGGATCAGTGCGATTTGCCAGCAACTTCACAAGAGCAATATGTTACTTTGGCAATCCCACCAGAATATATTGAAGCATGGCGCAAAGATGGATACACTCATCTTCATCTGGGTGCTGTTCGTCTAGTCCTTTCATATAATGGAAGGAAGGGACTTCCTGTTACAGCAAGAATTGTTCTGTTGGATACTCGATATCTGCACTATGAGCATGCTGTAATCGGAACGGTTCTTACAACTCTTAATTCGGGAAGTGTAGTCATCACTTTCTTCCCTAATTTTGCGTTGTCCCTCCGAGATGCTTCATTAGAATCCACATTCAAGGTCCAGATCCAGATATCAGGGACAGATCAATCTCCTAACAGCTTTATGGCGAACTTGCACCACCAAATCGTCTACAGGCTGCAGAATCATAGCCTTGATCTTAAAAATCAAGGTACTCCTGATGCCTTGATGATCTTGGCCGAAGCCGGAAATGAAGTTCCAACAATCGTTCAAGTCCTGAGACAGATTAATAGAGAAGATCTCAAAAAATTGGTTCCCACCGAGTGGATTACCAATTATGAGTCATTTCATCAGACGGTGGAGTCAATTCAAGCCACAGAGTTTAAATTCTCAAAAACAAAGGATGGGAAGACCAAGACCATCTTCACGCCAATCAAAGAAGACGGTCCATCCAATCCGATGTTTCAGCTCATGATTCTCCCCGTTCAAAATGTCATACAAACCTTATCTGATGGGTTTCCTCTCCTTATTGCTTCATTTAAGGCAGATGGGAAGGAAATTTATACGGATAGGATTGACGGCCATTTTATTTGGGACTGTGATCCATCCATGTGCGATCCAAGATGTACCTGCCAAGACGATGATTCCAATGATGATGATAGTGATGGCAATGATGATGAAGATGGCTACTATGAGTTTGGGTTTGATGATGATGAATACATACTGATACGGACGGAGGACCCGTTGGATAAAAGATCCAAGAACCCTTCATATAAGAGGTAGGCAGCGGTCTCCCTAGATCGAGAATCCAGTTTGATCACCTCCTAGAGCGAAGAAAACCTCGACCCGTTGGCTATATAATCAGCCAAGAACCTCGGTATGGTTGAACGCCACAAGACTTTGCTCACTAGTCTTGATAAGTTCAGAACAAGTGAAAACTCTACAAGAGAGAAATTCAACTCACAAAGGCAAAGCCAATTTTCGTTTATAACTCAAGGTCTCCTCTTACAAGTGATTTACAAGTCTATTTATAGGCTAGGAAAGGATTCTTGGTATCCTATCATTGATAACACTAATTAAACTCATAAATAGACTTATTTAACACTCATTACATCACTTATTAAGTACCTAAGACCCTTGGACTCAAAAGTCACTTATTTAAGTCATAATAAAGAAACTAACATGACTCTTTATTTGCCCTCTTGAACATGCACGAAAATATGCATCTTTATTCCTCATCTTGGGCCTCCAAATCTGATTTGTAAATAGCCCATTCTTCAAGTTGGATTCAGCCCACCGACTTGTATAAGATTCACCATTTGGCCCAACGTAGATTGCTCTTGGACTTGGGCTTTCATTTCAGCTATAATCAACACCATGGCCTCCTTTATCTTCTTAGCTCTAGCTCTTGTAACCGGCCCACCATGAATGATCAAGGGATCTCTATTGTTGTCGTTGGTTAACTTGGATGCAGCCCCATCATTCCCTTCTTCTTCAAAAGGATTCGTCCTCGAATCTAAATCACCAAAATAAGGAGACAAATCAGCAACATTGAAAGTAGCACTTATATTATACTCATCCGGTAGGTCTAGTTTGTAAGCATTATCATTCACTCGTGCAATGACTTGAAATGGTCCATCTCCTCTTGGTTGCAACTTGGACTTCCTTTTGGATGGAAACCTCTCCTTTCTCAAGTGTAGCCAAACCCAATCTCCCGGCTCAAAGATGACTTGCTTTCGGCCCTTGTTTGCTTGCTTGATGTATTGCTCCGTCCTCTTCTCAATGTTTTGCTTCACCTTCTCATGCAACTTTTTCACCATTTCTGCCTTACCTTTACCATCAAGACTAGCTCGTTCCTCAATTGGAATTGGAATAAGATCAAGTGGACTCAATGGATTAAAGCCATAAACAACTTCAAATGGAGAAAAGTTAGTAGCAGAATGAACACTTCGATTATAAGCAAATTCAGCAAAAAGGTAAGCAATCCTCCCAACTTTTCAAGTTCCTTTGAATCAATGTTCGAAGCAATTGAGATAAAGTCCTATTAACTACTTCGGTTTGTCCATCGGTTTGGGGATGACAAGTAGTAGAAAACAGAAGTTTAGTTCCCAATTTATTCCATAACACACGCCAAAAATGACTCAAAAACTTCACATCTCGATCACTAACAATGCTTCTTGGAATTCCATGCAAACGCACAATTTCTTTAAAGAACAAATCAGCAATATGAGTAGCATCATCACTCTTATGACATGGTATGAAATGTGCCATTTTTGAAAATCTATCAACAACAACAAATACAGAATCCTTACCCCTACTTGTTCTAGGCAAACCCAAAACAAAGTCCATAGAAATGTTCTCCCAAGGTGCATTAGGAATAGGTAAAGGTGTATACAAACCATGTGGATGTGATTTGGATTTAGCTTGCATGCAAGTTATACATCTACCACAAATTCTTTCAACATCAACACGCATTTTAGGCCAATAAAAATGTTCATGCAAAACATCCAAAGTCTTATGAACTCCAAAATGCCCCATTAACCCACCACCATGAGCTTCACGAACAAGCAACTCACGCATGGAACACTTAGGAATGCACAACTTAGACTCTCTAAACAAGTAGCCCTCATGCCTATAAAACTTATCAAATGCAGCATGCTCACAAGCTAGATATATCGAAGCAAAATCAGAATCATTAGTATACATCTCCTTAATTGACTCAAAACCAAGAAGTTTAGAACTCAAAGTAGAGATTAAAGAATACCTCCGAGACAACGCATCAGCCACAATATTCTCCTTGCCCTTCTTATACTTGATCACATAAGGAAATGATTCAATGAATTCCACCCACTTAACATGCCTCTTGCTAAGCTTTCCTTGACCTTTAAGGTATTTAAGAGATTCATGATCCGTGTGAACAACGAACTCTTTAGGCCACAAGTAATGCTGCCACGTTTCAAAAGCTCTCACCAAAGCATACAACTCCTTGTCGTAGGTTGGATAATTCAATTGAGCGCCCTTCAACTTCTCGCTAAAGTAAGCAATTGGCTTTCCATCCTGCAACAAAACAGCTCCTACACCAACTCCGGATGCATCACATTCAAGCTCAAAAGTTTTATCGAAGTTAGGCAATGCAAGAATAGGAGCACTAGTTAGTTTCTCTTTAAGAAGATTAAAAGCATGTTCTTGTTTCTCTCCCCAATGAAAACCAACATCTTTTTTCACAATCTCATTCAAAGGTGCAGCAATTGTGCTAAAATCTTTAACAAACCTCCTATAAAAACTTGCAAGACCATGAAAACTTCTTACTTGAGCAATGTTTTGAGGAGTTGGCCACTGTAAGATAGCTTGCACTTTTTCCCTCTCCATTTCAATCCCATTAGCACTTACAACAAAACCAAGAAAAACAACTTTATCCATGCAAAAAGAACACTTCTTAAGATTAGCATACAATGATTCCTTTCTTAAGGTGTCTAAAACAGCACGCACATGGTCAAGATGTTCATCCACATTTTTGCTATAGATCAAAATATCATCAAAGTAAACAACCACAATAATGAAACTTCGCAAAACATGATGCATCAATCTCATGAAAGTACTAGGTGCATTAGTTAAACCAAAAGGCATTACTAACCACTCATAAAGACCATACTTTGTTTTAAAAGCAGTTTTCCACTCATCTCCTTCTCGAATTCGAATTTGATGATAACCACTTTTCAAATCAATCTTAGTAAACACAACAGCCCCATGCAACTCATCAAGCATATCGTCTAACCTAGGAATAGGATAGCGATACTTTACCGTGATCTTATTGATTGCTCGACAATCGGTGCACATCCTCCATGATCCATCTTTCTTGGATACAACGATCACCGGTACGGCACATGGACTCATGCTCTCACGAACTCTTCCCTTCTCCATCAAGTCTTCCACTTGCCTTTGGATCTCCCTAGTCTCTTCCGGATTGGCTCTATAGGCTGGTCGGTTTGGAAGCACAGCTCCGGGCACAAAATCAATTTGATGTTCAATACCTCTTAACGGAGGTAAACCACTTGGCTCCTCTTCCGGGAAAACGTCTTCAAATTCCTTCAAAAGAGACACAAAGGTACTAGGCAAAGATGGGGTTAATTCGTTAGTGCTAAAAAAAGACTCTTTGTACACCAAGATCAACACACTCTCTTCTTCAACTATTGCTCTCTTCATCTCTTTTGCTCTCACAAAGAAGTTTTGTTTTTCCTTTCCCTCTCGTGTATTCTCTCCACTCTTTTTTTCTCTCATATGTGTATCAACTCCCTCACTTTTCTTTCCCTCATTCTCTCTAGCTCTCCTCGTTTGAGACATCTTTATTTGGTCCTCATGAACTTGTTGTGGAGTCAATGGCACAAGCATGACAGATTTGTTATTGTGCTTGAAGGTATAACGATTTTGAAAACCGTCATGAATCACCCTCCGATCGAATTGCCAAGGCCTGCCCAAGAGAATGTGACTAGCATGCATTGGTACCACATCACAAAGAACATCATCCTTATAATTGCCAATGGAAAACGAAATTAGAACTTGTTTAGTCACACGAATTTCACCACATTCATTCAACCATTGAAGCTTGTATGGTTGAGGATGCTTTTGGGTTGCTAACTTCATCTTGTCCACCATATCTGAACTTGCAACGTTAGTACAACTCCCACCATCAATAATCATCATGCAAACTTTACCTTGGACCAAACACCTTGTGTGAAAGATGTTCTCCCTTTGTTGATCATCACCTTTGACTTGCACATTAAGAGCTCTTCGAACCACAAATAGCTCTCCGTGTTCTGGTGTGATCTCTTCAGGCTGTTCATCTCCACCATCATCTTCATGTTCACTTTCCGATTCTAGCTCCCCATTAGATTTTACAACCATCACCCTTTTGTTTGGACATTCAGATGCAATGTGTCCAATTCCATGACAGCGAAAACATTTGACATCTCTAGTTCTAGTAGTATTGGGAGTAGAAGTAGAGGTACCTTTGCCTTTATCAACTTCATTGAAAGGTTTTGACATCTGATTTTGAGGTTTTGAATCAGCCCCAAATGTCGGTTTCGAAGATGTCCACTCCTTCGGCTTTGAAGATTGAGAACTCGTTGGGAAATTCTTTTGGAAGGTTGATACGGACGAAGGACCCGTTGGATAAAAGATCCAAGAACCCTTCGTATAAGAGGTAGGCAGCGGTCTCCCTAGATCGAGAATCCAGTTTGATCACCTCCTAGAGCGAAGAAAACCTCGACCCGTTGGCTATATAATCAGCCAAGAACCTCGGTATGGTTGAACGCCACAAGACTTTGCTCACTAGTCTTGATAAGTTCGGAACAAGTGAAAACTCTACAAGAGAGAAATTCAACTCACAAAGGCAAAGCCAATTTTCGTTTATAACTCAAGGTATATATGTTATCCGATTACAAAGGATATCAAGCCTATTTATAGGTTAGAAAAGGACTCTTCGTAGCCTACCAATAATGATAGTACTTATGATACTAATTAAACTCATAAATAGACTTATTTAACACTAATTAAATCACTTATTAACTACTAATGACTACTTATGACTCAAGACTTCAAAAGTCACTTATTTAACTCATAATAATGAAACTAATTAGACACTTAATTTAGCCTCTTCAATATGCACGAAAATCAACCATTTATTTTTCTTCTCGGGCCTTCGAAGTCTGATTGTTGATAAGCCCTTTTAAGACGAATTCAGCATATTAATATTCACCATTTGGCCCGATTTATCTTGATATTGGACTTGAAATCGGCATACTTTATTTAGTTCCTGAAATCTGACTTCTAGTCGTTGGTTGCCCACCCGTGCTCACATCAAAGGTTCCCTTCTTCTTAAATTGCCGCTCCACCTTCATGGCCATATGAACCATATCTTCAAGCTCCACATAGTGTTGAAGATCAACGACGTTCGCAATCTCCCTATTCAGCCCGCATAGAAATCGAGCCATTGTTGCTTCTCTATCTTCTTCAACATTTGCCCTTATCATGGCAATCTCCATCTCTTTGTAGAACTCATCAACAGATTTAGTACCTTGACTCAAACTTTGTAATTTTTGATACAATTCACGAAAGTAATGAGAAGGAACAAATCTCTTACGCATTATGGACTTCATTTCATCCCAAGTGGAAATTGGTCTCTCTCCATAGCGTCTTCTATTTGTTGTCAATTGATCCCACCAAACTAGAGCATAGTCGGTGAATTCAATTACAGCAAGTTTGACCTTCTTCTCCTCGGAGTAGTTGTGACACTCAAAGATGAGTTCCACCTTTCGCTCCCACTCCAAATAGGCCTCGGGATCACTCCTTCCTTGGAAAGCAGGAATTTTCAACTTGATGCTTCCCAAGTCACGATCAACTTCATTTTGATGCCTCCTTCTACCATTATGCCTTGGAGCTCGATGCATGGATTCTGCTTCCTCTTCTTCTTCACTCTCCCTTTCATCATGATTCCTTTGTTGTCCTTGTAGCTCCAAATTCTCCAAGCGATCTGATACGCTCTCCAAAATAGTGTTAAATCTAGCAAATTGTTGTTGCATAGCTTGCAGTGTAAATTCATTTGGATTTTGATTGATATTATCGCCCATGTCCTCACAATTCACTCGTGTATCACACAAAAAGTAAAAAAAAAAAAAAGTAAAATAAAAAAGAAACCTCCCCAAACACTCGTGTATCACTCGTAGGCTTTTACCTCCCCTCAAATAAACTCACCACTCAATGCCTTTTACCACTCAATTCTCACTTGTAGGAATTCAAATGAACTAGAACAAATCAAGATTAGAACAAGAGATGTAGCAATCACCACACTTCAGCCCTTATGGAACAATTCAAATGATTTTCGTTTTTTTTTTTTTTGTATTTTTTTAAACTGATTTTTTTTCCCTTTTTCTTTTTCTTTCTTTTTCCTTTCTTTTTTTTTTTTTTTTTTTTTTTTTTGCAGCAACAAAGACACAAGGATGGATAGAATATAGAGAAGATGTAGAATTGAAGAGCAAAGGTTGAGATCAATACCAGATTGCTCTGATTACCAAAATGATACGGACGGAGGACCCGTTGGATAAAAGATCCAAGAACCCTTCGTATAAGAGGTAGGCAGCGGTTTCCCTAGATCGAGAATCCAGTTTGATCACCTCCTAGAGCGAAGAAAACCTCGACCCGTTGGCTATATAATCAGCCAAGAACCTCGGTATGGTTGAACGCCACAAGACTTTGCTCACTAGTCTTGATAAGTTCGGAACAAGTGAAAACTCTACAAGAGAGAAATTCAACTCACAAAGGCAAAGCCAATTTTCGTTTATAACTCAAGGTGTCCTCTTACAAGTGATTTACAAGTCTATTTATAGGCTAGGAAAGGATTCTTGGTATCCTATCATTGATAACACTAATTAAACTCATAAATAGACTTATTTAACACTCATTACATCACTTATTAAGTACCTATGACCCTTGGACTCAAAAGTCACTTATTTAAGTCATAATAAAGAAACTAACATGACTCTTTATTTGCCCTCTTGAACATGCACGAAAATATGCATCTTTATTCCTCATCTTGGGCCTCCAAATCTGATTTGTAAATAGCCCATTCTTCAAGTTGGATTCAGCCCACCGACTTGTATAAGATTCACCATTTGGCCCAATGTAGATTGCTCTTGGACTTGGGCTTTCATTTCAGCTATAATCAACACCATGGCCTCCTTTATCTTCTTAGCTCTAGCTCTTGTAACCGGCCCACCATGAATGATCAAGGGATCTCTATTGTTGTCGTTGGTTAACTTGGATGCAGCCCCATCACTTAGCCTTGGAGAATATCGACAACGTCAAATTCTTGGTGCTCAGACTCCAGGAGAAGCTCTAGGAGAAATTCATCGTGAATTTATCGGTGATCTCTCTCTTTACACCAAAGCAATATCTCAAGAATACTTCTCTATGAGATGCTGCTCTCTTTCAAAAAAGGATTTAGACTGGCATTTTAAAAGAATGTCAGAAAGATTCTACTGCCTGAATGGATTCAATGATCCGAATCTGAAGAATGTCTATCTAGCTTCTCTTCCGAAAGAATTGCAACCAGAAATGGCACGAATGATGCAGGCCGCTAGGAAAGACGTCGCAAGTACCAGTATGGGACAAATCCATCAAATTTGTCTAGCTGCACTTGACAAGCTTTGCGAGCAACAAAATCTTTTCAAAGAAATGATGGAATGAAGGAAGATTCACAAGTCCGTGTGCGACAAATCCTATATCGAAATCAAATGCAAAGAGCATGATTGCAAGTGTTCATCTTCAAAGAAAAAGGGGAATAAGAGCAAATTTCGGAAGAAGGAAAACAAGAAGAAGTACAGATTCTTCCGACGAAAGCCTTCCGACAGAAGAGATCTAAAAGGTGTTTTCTTTGCCCTAAAGAAGGACATTTTGCCAAGAATTGTCCCAATAAAGCAGGCACAACTTCCAAATTAGCTTCACAGGCTTTCTTATCTCATGAAGCCAATCTCGCAGATGCTAATATCGAGTCCCTCTACTCAGAACAAGAAGAGCAAGATATAAATACTGCATTTATTTTGCAGGAATCTGCCACCGAAGATGAACAATCAGAGACCGAAGATCCCGAAGATAATATTCCAATTTTCATGTTGCAACCGATGACATCTCAGTCCAACATGATGATCCAGGAAGGCATTCAATCTCCCCATCTTGAAGTTCGAATTCTACAAACCAAATATGATAAGTCAATCAAGGTGATTGGAGTGATACTGGAGCAAGAAGAACCATGTTTAATCTTGATATCCTTCCGAAAGAAGCATGGGAAATACATCATCAATATTTCTATGCAGCTGATGGTCAAACCTTTCATACATCATTAATCTCCAAGCATCCAATTGGAATCCTACTTTTTCCAGATTGTATCATATGGATAAAAGTTATTGGAAGCAAACTACATGGGCATGATCTCTTGATGGGCTTTGATCTATTTTTCAAAGCACAACGTCTTCAAATACTTCCACAAGGCATAAAATACAAAAGGAGATTTCAGGCCTATACAACTGTCCAGAAGTTATTCTCCCTACAAGAGACTCCTGATGAGTATGGTCGCTTCTCAAAAGAGCTGAAAGGATGTTGCGCCGACTCTCATGCTGAATTCCAACATCCCTATCCTCTCTGGAAGAATGAACAATTCTTTGTTCAGCTACCATTCAAAAAGAACGAGGATATCAATGCCACTAAAGCCACTCATCCCGGAATGAATCCTGAAGAATTAGCTTTGGCAAGACAAGAGTGTCAGTAGCTGTTATCCCTTGGGCTCATCGAACCAACCAATTCAAATTGGGCATGTCCAGCATTCAAATTAGTCATCGATTACAAACTCTTAAACCTTTTTCTTCTTGATGATAAATTTCCTTTACCAAGAACCCAAATGCTTTTTGCCCAACTATCTGAAGCCCGCATATTCTCCAAATTCGACCTTAAGTCTGGCTTTTAGCAACTGGGTATTGATCCAAAAGATAGATACAAAACAGCTTTTTGTATTCCCATAGCCCAATATCAATGGAAAGTCGTCCCATTTGGCCTGAAGGTTGCACCCTCCTTATTCCAAAAAGCCATGATCAAATTGTTTGAGCCAATATTATACTCTTCCTTGATTTATATTGATGATATTTTGTTATACTCAAAAACCAAGGGAGAACATTATGTCCTGCTCAAAAAATTTCTTGAAGTGGTTCGCACTTTTGGAATAATGCTATCTGAAAAGAAAAGCACGATTAGCCAGTCTTGTATAGACTTTCTTGGAATGAAGATATCAGATGGGAATTATGAACCAGACCCACACATTGCTCAGGAACTTCTTAAGTTCCCAAAAGAAAAGTTGTCTGTGAAGGAAATTCAACAGTTCCTTGGAATTGTGAATTATGTCAAAGACTTCATCCCAAGCTGCTCCCGGTATACCTGCCATCTTTCTAAACTTCTTAGAAAGAATCCTCCACCTTGGGGAAAGTCGCAAACATAAGCTGTCCAACATCTCAAAGACATATGCCAGAATTTCGCACCTCTGCGAATCCCGGGTGATGGCCAAAGAATCCTCCAAACTGATGCAAGCGATGATCATTGGGGAGCAATTTTGCTAGAAAAGAAAGACGCAAAGATACACTATTGTGCACATGCCAGCGGCCAATTCAAAGATTCTGAAAAGCACTACCATGCCGTCTACAAAGAAACACTGGCGGTAAAGAATGGCATCAAAAAGTTCGAGTTCCATCTTGTCGGCTACGAGTTTATTGTCCAACTGGATAATACATCTTTCCCAGCTATAATGGAGCTCAAGCACAAAGGAGTACCTGAGAAGCAACTTCTTCGTCTCAAAGATTGGTTTTCCAAATATCAATTCACCGTTCAACACATCAAAGGTAAAGATAATATTGTTCCTGATTATCTTTCATGAAAACCAACCTTACAACTCATATCTTCTACCCAAATTCTCCCTATAATCTTCATGATCAAGAAAAAGAAACCACGACAGTCATTCATTTGTGTAGGGGGAAAGGGGAAAAATCCATTTCTTTCAAACAATTCCTTGGTTACTCCAAAACCACCAGATCTCACTTTTCCTCCTTATGTTAAACCATTCGAAACCATTCGTGAGATCCGTTTATTTGCAAGGCAAAATATGTTCAAGTTTCTCTCTAATTATATCCTAGAAACCAAGTTACCCTTAGAAAAAGCATGTTTTGATATACATAAACCTTTTCTTATGGTAACTTATCTCAATCATTCAACCTCTGTCATACCCAACATGTTCTGGTATCTTTGGTGTTTATCCTCTCTTTATTATCATGCCATTGAACTCTGTATTGAAGAAATGATATCATTCTTTTGCAACACCGAGAATGATAACACTCTGCAATGGAACCTCTTGGCATGGTATGCCTCAGCAGAAGAATGGCTATCCTTACTCTATCATGAATTTACAAGATGCTAATGAAGGCAAACCAAATCCACACCTAGTCCTGATGTGTCATAGACCTTATTCCAATGACATAAAAGGACAATTGGTCCCTCTTCCAATGTACTATAAATGGAAGACGACAGTTGGCTCAACAGGAGATAATATGTTCGAACAAAGGCAGATGTATATCCACCTATGTCTCACCAACAAAGTGACTCCTCTGGATCATCCCGAAGGACTTATCTACACCTCTTTTGTCCTCGAATCAATACGGGCCAGCATTTACTCTTCTGACGATGAAGGAACCAGCCAAGGACCAAATACCAAGAAGCCTAATGCATACAAAGAAGCAAGTTCCAAGATGCCTAATAAAGCCATCCAGCCTAATACCAACGAAGAAGCAAGTTCCAAGATGCCTAATAAAGCCATCCAATCTAATGCGAGGAAGAGACACATCATTGAAGAAGATGATAAGATCATCTTGGAATACTTCATCAAATTACAAATACCATGGTCCTCAGAAGATGAAGACAACCAAGGCAATCACATGGATTTAGATAAAGATAACAAGAGCTTGCCACCTCATGCTACTTCTTCATCCATGCAGCCATAGATACGTGTCTTTCTAGATACGTGTCCTTCATCTTGTAAATACGTGTCTACCTTGTTGTAATAGAGATAGAGATGCATGTTGCAGCCATAGTCCTATATATAGGCTTGGTGCATGCTGAATGTAACATACGAAAAATAAAAAAAAACCTATCTCTTTACTTATGAATTCCAACTAAACCTTCTCCTTCTTCCGAAAGTCCTCTAGATATTTTCATAGATATTTATGATCTCCCAATTCTGCTTTCGTGCAAAAAATGAGTTTTCGGTCACCTATGTCTAATAAATGGCCTGGGCGAAGAGCCAGCCCAAAATCCGACCGAGAGATAATCAAAAAAGATTTCCAAAGGCGTTTGAATAGACCAAATCAGACAAGGGACAGGCATAGAACGGTGGGGATGAGTGTCGGCTTCCGACGAACCGTTTTGGCCATATCTCCCATTTTGCCTGTGCCATTGGCTTTATTTTTGCACCTTTGGTTTTTTTTTGTGATGGAGAAGCAGTGGTGAAGTGCCCGTCCGATTCCACTTCCGTGCAAAAAATGAGTTTTCAGTTACTTATGCTTAATAAAGGGCTTTGGCGAAGAGCCAGCCCAAAATCCGACAGAGAGATAATCAAAATCTGCTCTGACCATCACGTAGCTCTTCAAAAAAGATTTCCAGCGGTGCGCGAACGGACCAAATCGGACAAGGGACGGGCACAGAATGGGGGGACGAGTGTTGGCTCCTGACGAACCGTGTTGGCCATATCTCCCATTTTGCCATGCCATTGGCCTTATTTTTGCACCTTTGGGCTTCTATTATGATTGAGAACTGGTGGTGAAGTGCCCATCTAATTCCGCTTCCGTGCAAAAAATGAGTTTTCGGTCATCTTTGCCAAATAAATGGCCTGGGTGAAGTACCAGGCCAAAATCCGAATGAGAGATAATCTAAATCTGCTCCGACAACATGTAGCCCTTCAAAAAAGATTTCCCACGGTGTGTGAATGGACCAAATCAGACAAGGGACGGGCAGAGAATGGGGGGACGAGTGTCGGCTCCCGACGAACCGTTTTGGCCATATCTCCCATTTTGTACGTACACCATTGGCCTTATTTTGCACCTTTCGGCTTCTATTGTGATCGACAACCAGTGGTGAAGTTCCAATCCAATTCTGCTTCCGTGCAAAAAATAAGTTTTCGGTCACCTATGCCTAATAAATGGCCTGGGTGAAGTACCAGCCCAAAATCCGACCGAGAGATAATCAAAATCTGCTAGTACCATCACGTAGTTCTTCAAAAAAGATTTCCAACGGTGTGTTAATAGACAAAATCGGACAAGGGACGGGCACGGAACGGGGGGACGAGTGTCGGCTCCCGAGGAACCGTTTTGGCCATATCTCCCATTTTACCCATGTCATTGGCCTTATTTTTGCACCTTTGGACTTCTTTTGTGATGGAGAAGCAGTGGTGAAGTGCCCATCCAATTCCGCTTCCGTACAAAAAATGAGTTTTATGTCACCTATGCCTAATAAATGGCCCTCACGAAGAGCCAGCCCAAAATTCGATTGAGAGATAATCAAAATTTGCTCCAACCATCATGTAGCCCTTCAAAAAAGATTTCCAACAGTATGTGAACAGACCAAATCAGACAAAGAACGGGCACGGAACGGTGGGGACGAGTGCCAGCTCCTAACGAGCCATTTTGGCCATATCTCCCATTTTGCCTGTGTCGTTGGCCTAATTTTTGCACCTTTGGTCTTCTCTTATGATGAGGAACCAGTGGTGAAGTGCCCGTTTAATTCCACTTCCGTGCAAAAAATGAGTTTTCGGTCACCTATGCCTAATAAAAATGGCCTGGGCGAAGATCCAGCCCTAAATCTGACCGAGAGATAATCAAAATCTGCTCCAACCATCACCTAACCCTTCAAAAAAGATTTTCAACGGCGTCTGAATGGACCAAATCGGACTAGGGACGGGCAGGGAACGAGGGGGACGAGTGTCGGCTCCCGACGAACCGTTTTGGCCATATCTCCCATTTTGCCCGTGCCATTGGCTTTATTTTTGCACCTTTGGGCTTCTATTGTGATGGAGAACAAGTGGTGAATTGCCCATCCAATTCCGCTTCCGTGCAAAAAATGAGTTTTCGGTCACCTATGCTTAATAAATGGCCTGGGCGAAGTACCAGCACAAAATCTGATCGAGCGATAATCAAAATCTACTCCAACCATCACGTAGTTCTTCAAAAAAGATTTCCAAAGGCGTGTGAACAGACCAAACCGGACAAGGGACGGGTATAGAATGGTGGCGACGAGTGTTGACTCCCGACGAACCTTTTTGGACATATCTCCCATTTTCCCTGTGCCATTGGCCTTTTTTTTGCACCTTTGGGTTTTTTTTTTGTGATGGAGATGCAGTGGTGAAGTGCCCGTCCAATTCTGCTTCCGTGCAAAAAATGAGTTTTCCGTCACTTATGCCTAAAAATGGCTTTGGCGAAGAGCAAACCCAAAATCCGACCGAGAGATAATCAAAATCTGCTCTGACTATCATGTAGCCTTGCAAAAAAGATTTCCAACGGCATGTGAACGAACCAAATCGGACAAGGGACAGGCACGTAATGAGGGGGGACGAGTGCCAGCTCCCGACGAGCCGTTTTGGCCATATCTCTCATTTTACCTGTGCCGTTGGCCTTATTTATGCACCTTTGGTCTTCTCTTATGACGAGAACCCATTAGTGAAGTGCCCGTCTAATTCTGCTTCCATGCAAAAATGAGTTTTCGGTCACCTATGTCTAATAAATGGCCTAGGCGAAGAGCCAGCCCAAAATCCGATCGAGAGATAATCATAATCTGCTAGGACCAACCCGTAGTTCTTCAAAAAAGATTTCCAACGGTGTGTGAACAGACCAAATCGGACAAGGGACGGGCACGGAACGGGGGGGGATGAGTGTCGGCTCCCAGCGAACCGTTTTGGCCATATCTCTCATTTTGCCCGTGCCATTGGCCTTATTTTTGCACCATTAGGCTTCTATTGTGATGGAGAACCAGTGGTGAATTGCCCATCCAATTCCGCTTTCGTGCAAAAAATGAGTTTTCGGTCACCTATGCCTAATAAATGGCCTGGGCGAAGTACTAGCCCAAAATCCGAACGAGAGATAATCTAAATCTACTCAAACCATCACGTAGCCCTTCAAAAAAGATTTCCAACGGCGTGTGAACGGACCAAATAAGACAAGGGACTGGCACGCTACGATGGGGGACGAGTGTCGGCTCCCGACGAACCATTTTGGCCATATCTCCCATTTTGCCCGTGCCACGTGCAAAAAATGAGTTTTCGGTCACCTATGCCTAATAAATGGCCTGGGTGAAGTACCAGCCCAAAATCCGACCGAGAGATAATCATAATCTGCTAGGACCATCACGTAGTTCTTCAAAAATGATTTCCAACGGCGTGTGAACAGACCAAATCGGACAACGGACGGGCACGGAATGGGGGGATGAGTGTCGGCTCCCGACGAACCGTTTTTGTCATATCTCCTATTTTGCCAGTGCCATTGACCTTATTTTTGCACCTTTGGTGATACGGACGGAGGACCCGTTGGATAAAAGATCCAAGAACCCTTCGTATAAGAGGTAGGCAGCGGTCTCCCTAGATCGAGAATCCAGTTTGATCACCTCCTAGAGCGAAGAAAAACCTCGACCCGTTGGCTATATAATCAGCCAAGAACCTCGGTATGGTTGAACGCCACAAGACTTTGCTCACTAGTCTTGATAAGTTCGGAACAAGTGAAAACTCTACAAGAGAGAAATTCAACTCACAAAGGCAAAGCCAATTTTCGTTTATAACTCAAGGTGTCCTCTTACAAGTGATTTACAAGTCTATTTATAGGCTAGGAAAGGATTCTTGGTATCCTATCATTGATAACACTAATTAAACTCATAAATAGACTTATTTAACACTCATTACATCACTTATTAAGTACCTATGACCCTTGGACTCAAAAGTCACTTATTTAAGTCATAATAAAGAAACTAACATGACTCTTTATTTGCCCTCTTGAACATGCACGAAAATATGCATCTTTATTCCTCATCTTGGGCCTCCAAATCTGATTTGTAAATAGCCCATTCTTCAAGTTGGATTCAGCCCACCGACTTGTATAAGATTCACCATTTGGCCCAACGTAGATTGCTCTTGGACTTGGGCTTTCATTTCAGCTATAATCAACACCATGGCCTCCTTTATCTTCTTAGCTCTAGCTCTTGTAACCGGCCCACCATGAATGATCAAGGGATCTCTATTGTTGTCGTTGGTTAACTTGGATGCAGCCCCATCATTTGGGCTTCTATTGTGATGGAGAACAAGTGGTGAATTGCCCATCCAATTCCGCTTCCGTGCAAAATATGAGTTTTCGGTCACCTATGCCTAATAAATGGCTTGGGTGAAATACCAGCCCATAATCCGACTGAGAGATAATCAAAATCTGCTAGGACCATCACGTAGTTCTTCAAAAAAGATTTCCAACGGCGTGTGAACAGACCAAATCGGACAAGGGACGGGCATAGAACGGGGGGGGGGGGGGGCTCCCGACGAACCGTTACGGCCAAATCTCCCATTTTGCCCATGCCATTGGCCTTATTTTCGCACCGTTGGACTTCTTTTGTGATGGAGAAGCAGTGGTGAAGTGCCCATCCAATTCCGATTCCGTGCAAAAAATGAGTTTTAGGTCACCTATGCCTAATAAATGGCCCTCGCGAAGAGCCAGCCCAAAATTTGATCGAGAGATATTCAAAATTTGCTCCGATCATTATGTAGCCCTTCAAAAATGATTTCCAACAGCATGTGAACGGACCAAATCGGATAAGGGACAGACACGGAACGGGGGGGATGAGTGCCAGCTCCTGACGAGCAATTTTGGCTATATCTCCCATTGTGTCTGTAAATGAGTTTTTGGTCACCTATGCCTAATAAATGGCCTGGGTGAAGTACCAGCCCCAAATCCGAACGAGAATTAATCTAAAATTACTCCGTCCATCACGTAGCCCTTCAAAAAAGATTTCCAACGGCGTGTGAATGGACAAAATATGACATGGGACGAGCACGGAACGGGGGGACGAGTGTCGGCTCCCGACGAACCGTGTTGGCAATATCTCCCATTTTGCCCGTGCCATTAGCCTTATTTTTGCACCTTTTGGCTTCTATTGTGATCGAGAACCAGTGGTGAAGTGCCAATCCAATTCTGCTTCCGTGCAAAAAATGAGTTTTCTGTCACCTATGCCTAATAAATGGCCTGGGTGAAGTACCAACCCATAATCCGACGATAGATAATCAAAATCTGCTAGGACCATCACGTAGTTCTTCAAAAAATATTTCCAACGGGGTGTGAACAGACCAAATCGGACAAGGGACGGGCATAGAACGGGGGGGACGAGTGTCGGCTCCCGACAAACCGTTTCGGCCATATCTCCCATTTCGTCCATGCCATTGGCCTTATTTTTGCACCGCTGAACTTCTTTTGTGATGGAGAAGCAGTGGTGAAGTGCCCGACTAATTCCGCTTCCATGCAAAAAATGAGTTTTAGGTCACCTATGCCTAATATATGGCCTGGGCGAAGAGCCAGCCCTAAATCCGACCAAGAGATAATCAAAATCTGCTCCAACCATCATGTAGCCCTTCAAAAAAGATTTTCAACGGCATGTGAATGGACCAAATCGTACAAGGGACGGGCACAGAACGCAGGGGACGAGTGTTGGCTTCCGACGAACCGTTTTCGCCATATCTCCCATTTGGCCCATGCTATTGGCCTTATTTTTGCACCTTTGGTCTTCTCTTATGATGAGGAACCAGTGGTGAAGTGCCCGTCTAATTCCACTTCCGTGTAAAAAATGAGTTTTCGGTCACATATGGATAATAAATGGCCTGGGCAAAGAGTTTGCCCTAAATCTGACCGAGAGATAATCAAAATTTGCTCCAACCATCACGTAACCTTTCAAAAAAGATTTTCAACGGCGTGTGAACGGACCAAATCAGACAAGGGACGGGCACGGAACGCGTGGGACGAGTGTCGGCTCCCGACGAACCGTTTTGGCAATATCTCCCATTTTGACCGTGCCATTGGCCTTATTTTTGCACCTTTGGGCTTCTATTGTGATGGAGAACCATTGGTGAATTGCCCATCCAATTCCACTTCCGTGCAAAAAATGAGTTTTCGGTCACCTATGCCTAATAAGTGGCCTAGGCAAAGTACCAGCACAAAATCCGATCGAGAGATAATCAAAATCTGCTCTGACCATCACGTAGTTCTTCAAAAAAGATTTCCAATGGCGTGTGAACAGACCTAATCGGACAAGGGACGGGCACGGAACGGTGGGGACGAGTGTCAGCTCCCCACGAACCGTTTTGGCCATATCTCCCATTTTGCCCGTGCCATTGGCCTTATTTTTGCACATTTGGGATTCTATTATGATGGAGAACCAGTGGTGAATTGCCCATCTAATTCCGCTTCCGTGAAAAAAATGAGTTTTCGGTAACCTATGCCTAATAATTGGCCTAGGCAAAGTACCAGCATAAAATACTATCGAAATATCTCAAAATCTGCTCCGACCATCACGTAGTTTTTCAGAAAAGATTTCCAACAGCGTGTGAACAGACCAAATCAGACAAGGGACGGGCACGGAACGGTGGGGACGAGTGTTGGCTCCCGACGAACCGTTTTGGCCATGTCTCCCATTTTGCCCGTGCCATTGGCCTTATTTTTGCACCATTGGGCTTATATTGTGATGGAGAACAAGTGGTGAATTACCCATCCCATTCCGCTTCCGTGCAAAAAATGAATTTTCGGTCATCTATGCCAAATAAATGGCCTGGGCGAAGTACCAGCCCAAAATCCGAACGAGAGATAATCTAAATCTACTCCGACCATCACATAGCCCTTCAAAAAAGATTTCCAACGGCGTGTGAACGGACCAAATAAGACAAGGGACTGGCACGGAACGGGGGGGACGAGTGTCGGCTCCCGACGAACCATTTTGGCCATATCTTCCATTTTGCCCGTGCCATTGGCCTTATTTTGGCACCTTTGGGCTTATATTGTGATCGAGAACCAGTGGTGAAGTGCCAATCCAATTCTGCTTCCGTGCAAAAAATGAGTTTTCGGTCACCTATGCCTAATAAATGGCCTGGGTGAAGTACCAGCCCAAAATCCGACCGAGAGATAATCATAATCTGCTAGGACCATCACATAGTTCTTCAAAAATGATTTCCAACGGCGTGTGAACAGACCAAATCGGACAAGGGACGGGCACGGAATGGGGGGATGAGTGTCGGCTCCCGACGAACCGTTTTGGCCATATCTTCCATTTTGCCAGTGCCATTGGCCTTATTTTTGCACCTTTGGGCTTCTATTGTGATGGAGAACAAGTGTGAATTGCCCATCCAATTCCGCTTCCGTGCAAAAATGAGTTTTCGGTCACCTATACCTAATAAATGGCTTAGGTGAAATACTAGCCCATAATCCAACCGAGAGATAATCAAAATCTGCTAGGACCATTCTTCGAAAAAGATTTCCAACGGCGTGTGAATAGACCAAATCGGACAAGGGACGGGCTTAGAACGGGGCCGCTTCCGACGAACCGTTACGGCCAAATCTCCCATTTTGACCATGCCATTGGCCTTATTTTTGCACCGTTGGACTTCTTTTGTGATGGAGAAGCAGTGGTGAAGTGCCCATCCAATTCCGTTTCCATGCAAAAAATGAGTTTTAGGTCATCTATGCCTAATAAATGTCCCTCGCGAAGAGCCAGCCCAAAATTTGATCTAGAGATATTCAAAATTTGCTCCGACCATTATGTAGCCCTTCAAAAAAGATTTCCAACAACATGTGAACGGACCAAATCGGATAAGTGACGGGCACGGAACGGGGGGGGGGGGGGATGAGTGCTAGCTCCTGACGAGCTATTTTGGCCATATCTCCCATTTTGTCTGTAAATGAGTTTTCGGTCACCTATGCCTAATAAATGGCCTGGGTGAAGTACCAGCCCAAAATCCGAACGAGAATTAATCTAAAACTACTCCAACCATCACGTAGCCCTTCAAAAAAGATTTCCAACGGCATTGAACGGACCAAATCCAACAAGGGACGGGCACGGAATGGGGGGGATGAGTGTCAGCTCCCGACGAACCATTTTGGCCATATCTCCCATTTTGCCCGTGCCATTGGCCTTATTTTTGAACCTTTGGGCTTATATTGTGATCGAGAACAAGTGGTGAAGTGCCAATCCAATTCTACTTCCGTGCAAAAAATGAGTTTTCGGTCACCTAAATGGTCTGGGTGAAGTACCATCCCAAAATCCGACCGAGAGATAATCATAATCTGCTAGGACCATCACGTAGTTCTTCAAAAATGATTTCCAACGGCGTGTGAACAGACCAAATCGGACAAGGGACGGGCACAAAACTAGGGGGATGAGTGTCGGCTCCCGACGAACCGTTTTGGCCGTATCTCCCATTTTGCCAGTGCCATTGACCTTATTTTTGCACCTTTGGGCCTCTATTGTGATGGAGAACAAGTGGTGAATTGCCCATCCAATTCCGCTTGTGTGCAAAAAATGAGATTTCGGTCACCTATGCTTAATAAATGGCCTGGGCGAAGTACCAACACAAAATCCGATCGAGAGATAATCAAAATCTGCTCCGACCATCACGTAGTTCTTAAAAAAAGATTTCCAACGCTGTGTGAACAGACCAAATCGGACAAGGGACGGGCACAGAACGGGGGGGGGGGGGGGGACGAGTGTCGGCTCCCGACGAACCGTTTCGGCCATATCTCCCATTTCGCCCATGCCATTGGCCTTATTTTTGCACCGTTGGACTTCTTTTGTGATGGAGAAGCAGTGGAGAAGTGCCCATCCAATTCCGCTACCGTGTAAAAAATGAGTTTTAGGTCACCTATGCCTAAGCAATGGCCCTCGCGAAGAGCCAGCCCAAAATTTGATCGAGAGATAATCAAAATTTGCTCCGACCATTATGTAGCCCTTCAAAAAAGATTTCCAACAGCATGTAAACGGACCAAATCGGACAAGGGACGGGCACGAAACGGGGGGGACGAGTGCCAGCTCCTGACGAGCTATTTTGGCCATATCTCCCATTTTGTCTGTGTTGTTGGCCTAATTTTTGCACCTTTAGTCTTCTCTTATGATGTGGAACCAGTGGTGAAGTGCCCGACTAATTCCGCTTCCGTGCAAAAAATAAGTTTTCGGTCACCTATGACCTAATAAATGGCCTGGGCGAAGAGCCAGCCCTAAATCCGACCGAGAGATAATCAAAATCTGCTCCAACCATCATGTAGCCCTTCAAAAAAGATTTTGAACGGCATGTGAATGGACCAAATCGTACAAGGGACGGGCACAGAACGCGAAGGATGAGTGTCGGCTCCCGACGAACCGTTTTGGCCATGTCTCCCATTTTGCCCGTGCCATTGGCCTTATTTTTGCACCATTGGGCTTCTATTGTGATGGAGAACAAGTGGTGAATTGCCCATCCAATTCCGCTTCCATGCAAAAAATGATTTTTCAGTCACCTATGCGAAATAAATGGCCTGGACGAAGTACCAGCCCAAAATCCGAACGAGATATAATCTAAATCTACTCCAGCCATCACGTTGCCCTTCAAAAAAGATTTCCAACGGCGTGTGAACGGACCAAATAAGACAAGGGACGGGCACGGAACGGGGGGGACGAGTGTCAGCTCCCGACGAACCATTTTGGCCATATATCCCATTTTGCCCATGCCATTGGCCTTATTTTTGCACCTTTGAGCTTCTATCCCGACCTGGCGGCGGGAGAAAGTAAATATTCTGTGAGGTTGTCTTGAGTGATGAGTAGGGAGGCGGATTCCCAATCAATGGATTCGTCTTCGTCTTTGACCCATCAATACCCAATCCTCAGCACACTCACTTCCTAAACAGTTCACCTCTAGTATAGAACACCTTGTAGAGTACACAACAATACCTAGCGATGCTATCGTAGAAAAAACAATTCCTCCTCTTGTTAGTCCTTACAATATCTACCGTAAATACGGAAGTCTTACCAAAAGCATAAAATCTCTTGTTTCCTCTAAAGATCCTCCCCTTCGAGAATATGTTTAATCTTCTAAAATGGATCAGTGCGGTTTGCCAGCAACTTCACAAGAGCAATATGTTACTTTGAAAATCCCACTAGAATATATTGAAGCATGGCGCAAAGATGGATACACTCATCTTCATCTGAGTGTTGTTCGTCTAGTCCTTTCATATAATGGAAGGAAGGGACTTCTTGTTACAGCAAGAATTGCTCTGTTGGATACTCGATATCTGCACTATGAGCATGCTGTAATCGGAACGGTTCTTACAACTCTTAATTCGGGAAGTGTAGTCATCACTTTCTTCCCTAATTTTGCATTGTCCCTCCGAGATGCTTCATTAGAATCCACATTCAAGGTCCAGATCCAGATATCATGGGCAGATCAATTTCCTAACAGCTTTATGGCGACCTTGCACCACCAAATCGTCTACAGGCTGCAGAATCATAGCCTTGATCTTAAAAATCAAGGTACTCCTGACGCCTTGATGATCTTGGCCGAAGCCGAAAATGAAGTTCCAACAATCGTTCAAGTCCCGAGACAGATTAATAGAGAAGATCTCAAAAAATTGGTTCCCACCGAGTGGATTACCAATTATGAGTCATTCCATCAGACGGTGTCAATTCAAGCCACGGAGTTTAAATTCTCAAAAATAAAGGATGGGAAGACCAAGACCATCTTCACGCCAATCAAAGAAGACGGTCCATCCAATCCGATGTTTCAGCTCATGATCCTCCCCGTTCAAAATGTCATACAAACCTTATCTGATGGATTTCCTCTCCCTATTGCTTCATTTAAGGCAGATGGGAAGGAAATTTATACGGATAGGATTGACGGCCATTTTATTTGGGACTGCGATCCATCCATGTGCGATCCAAGATGTACCACCTGTGATACGGACGGAGGACCCGTTGGATAAAAGATCCAAGAACCCTTCGTATAAGAGGTAGGCAGCGGTCTCCCTAGATCGAGAATCCAGTTTGATCACCTCCTAGAGCGAAGAAAACCTCGACCCGTTGGCTATATAATCAGCCAAGAACCTCGGTATGGTTGAACGCCACAAGACTTTGCTCACTAGTCTTGATAAGTTCGGAACAAGTGAAAACTCTACAAGAGAGAAATTCAACTCACAAAGGCAAAGCCAATTTTCGTTTATAACTCAAGGTGTATATGTTATTCGATTACAAAGGATATCAAGCCTATTTATAGGCTAGAAAAGGACTCTTCATAGCCTACCAATAATGATAGTACTTATGATACTAATTAAACTCATAAATAGACTTATTTAACACTAATTAAACCACTTATTAAATACTAATGAGTACTTATGACTCAAGACTTCAAAAGTCACTTATTTAACTCATAATAATGAAACTAATTAGACACTTCATTTAGCCTCTTCAATATGCACGAAAATCAACCATTTATTTTTCTTCTCGGGCCTTCGAAGTCTGATTGTTGACGAGCCCTTTTAAGACGAATTCAGCCCATTAATATTCACCATTTGGCCCAATTTATCTTGATATTGGACTTGAAATCGGCATACTTTATTTAGTTCCTGAAATCTGACTTGTAGTCGTTGGTTGCCCATCCGTGCTCACATCATTCCCTTCTTCTTCAAGAAGATTCGTCCCGAATCTTATTTCCAAAAGAAAGGTCAGTGTTTAGTAACAACCAATCCAATCCTCCGGGTTTGAAGACGTGATTTTCATCCTTGATTTTGATAGTTGTACGTGGTTCCATATCGAAATGATATACCTGTAAAATAGAAACAAACCACGTACCTAGGGGTTTATCATTCCCCTCATCTTGACAATGATTTGTCCTCAAATCCAGAATTGCTCCAATTTGGAATGATTTCCTTGTTTGTGAGTACACCTCGTTATTGTCATGAACATTCAACCACAACATTTGAAATGAAGATTTGTGATTCAACGGAGGCACGCTCAACAGTGGCACCAAGGGAACACATACCACATCTGCACAACTTTCAACAATGAATTCGCCCCTCGTTATTTTCTGGTCACTTGCAACCACTATGCCTTCATGTTGGTTGTTGTCATGAACTTGAGAAACAAGAACAAATGGATTAGGATCCTCGAGTTCTTCGACCACAATGGAAGAAACCTTGTCGAAAATCTGGGGAACAATCACCTTGTCCTCAATTCCCTTCTCTCCATTTGGTTGGGCCTCCAATTGCGGTGTGGAATCACAACTTTGGCAATGCATGTCACAAAAGGTCTTCCTCGTTGTTGCTTCCACAAGCTTCTTCAACTCTTCATTGGCTGCCTTAATCTCCGCCAACATTAGCTTAGTTTTCATGCGAAGAACATATGCACGCTCTTGATGCTCCTTCAACGATTTGCTCATTTTTTTGTATTTTTTTTTTTGGATAGAAAATATAAAGATAGAGGTTTAGATCAATACCAGATTGCTCTGATACCAAATGATACGGACGGAGGACCCGTTGGATAAAAGATCCAAGAACCCTTCGTATAAGAGGTAGGCAGCGGTCTCCCTAGATCGAGAATCCAGTTTGATCACCTCCTAGAGCGAAGAAAACCTCGACCCGTTGGCTATATAATCAGCCAAGAACCTCGGTATGGTTGAACGCCACAAGACTTTGCTCACTAGTCTTGATAAGTTCGGAACAAGTGAAAACTCTACAAGAGAGAAATTCAACTCACAAAGGCAAAGCCAATTTTCGTTTATAACTCAAGGTGTATATGTTATTCGATTACAAAGGATATCAAGCCTATTTATAGGCTAGAAAAGGACTCTTCATAGCCTACCAATAATGATAGTACTTATGATACTAATTAAACTCATAAATAGACTTATTTAACACTAATTAAACCACTTATTAAATACTAATGAGTACTTATGACTCAAGACTTCAAAAGTCACTTATTTAACTCATAATAATGAAACTAATTAGACACTTCATTTAGCCTCTTCAATATGCACGAAAATCAACCATTTATTTTTCTTCTCGGGCCTTCGAAGTCTGATTGTTGACGAGCCCTTTTAAGACGAATTCAGCCCATTAATATTCACCATTTGGCCCAATTTATCTTGATATTGGACTTGAAATCGGCATACTTTATTTAGTTCCTGAAATCTGACTTGTAGTCGTTGGTTGCCCATCCGTGCTCACATCAACCTGCCAAGACGATGATTCCAACGATGATGATAGTGATGGCGATGATGATGAAGATGGCTACTATGAATTTGGGTTTGATGATGATGAATACGTACTTCCGCCCAAACCATGCCTGATGTTAAAAGGTTATGATGTTGAATTTCCACCACTGTCTCGACATGAAGATTCCATCAATAATATCATTTCCAGACCGTATGTCCAGAGTACAATTATGGAGTCTGGTGGTCAACGAAAACCTTTAAATCAAGGAGAAGAGGTTTTGAACTGGCATACTTGTAATGCTAATGCTCAGAACAAATCTCTTCGACTTATTGATTCAAAGGTTTCTCAAATACTGGAAAAGGTGCAAGATTCCACCGACAAAGTGAATTCGCTCGAGACGCAACTACAAGAAATCGAGTAAAAGCTTTCTGAAAGGATTTCTCAACTGGATGCAGAAATTCAGACCCTAATTGCAAGCCGTCATTTTGGAGCTGAATTCTCGCAAAAAGAAGCAGAAATAAGAGCGCTCAAAAAGGAGTTGCAAAGGATCGAGGATGACAAGAATCAAGCCAAATCTCTTTTCATCCCTCAACCAAGCTTCATTCATTCCCCGCCAGATTCACCAGAATATTCTAAATATTTTGGGATGGTTTCAAGTATTCTTCTGGATGTTCCCAAAAGGAGTAAGAAGAAGGAACCCCAACGGAGAGAAGAGCTTGAAGGAGACACTCAACCTCCAGAAGCACTTATGGTGGATGAGATACCAAAAATCAACAATATCACGGAGTCATCAAAGTCATCTAGCTATTCTCTTAATAGCATGGATGAAGGATATAGGAATGACAGACTTTTCTGTTATTCTTATGGCGGACCAATCGGACCCAGGATACGGCCAGCCATTTACCGAACCAGAATCCCATTCCGTCTCCGTTGATTTGGGCAAATTCCTCATCAATGCCATTTAAGGCGACAGAGGTGACCGAAATCTCATTTTTCGCATGAAAGCAGAAAGTGATGAAAATTTCATCCCTCGTAAACCAACACAAAAGAAACTCCACAGTTCAAGAATCGTATCAATCAAACAGGTGACGAAGGAGATATGGCCATATAGATTTCTCGGGGATAGGGACACCGAGCGTCATTTGCCTCCTCAATACAAATCCGATTTAGTTCACTCACACACTGATGGTAATCTTATCTGAAGGGCTATGGGGCTGTCTGATCAGAATCTCATTTCGTCTCTTTTGATTTTAGGGCAAATTTCTCACCAATGCAATTTAAGGCAACAGAGGTGACCGAAATCTATTTTTTGGCACAGGAGCATAAAGTGACGGAAACTTCATCCCTCGTTCACCAACACAAAAGAAGCCCCACGGTGCAAGAATCGGATCAATCAGACAGGTGACGAAAGAGATATGGCCAAATTGATTTCTCGGGGGTCGGGACACCGGGTGTCATTGGCCCCCTCAAAACTTATCAAATTTAGTCCATTGACACACCGATGGAAATCTTATCCGAACGGCTATGGAGCAGTTTGATCAGAATCCCATTCCGTCTCCATTGATTTTAGAGCAAATTCCTCGCCAATGCCATTTAAGGCGGCAGAGGTGACCGAAATCTAACTTTTGGCACGGGAGCAGAAAGTGACGGAAACTTGATCCCTCGTTCACCAACACAAATGAAGTCCCACGGTGCAAGAATCGGATCAATCAGACAAGTGACGAAAGAGATATGGCCACATCGATTTCTCGGGGGTCACGACTCCGGGTGTCATTTGCACCTTCAAAATTTATCCGATTTAGTCCACTCACACATCAATGGAAATCTTATCCGAAGAACTAAGGGGCTGTCTGATCAGAATCTCATTCCGTCTCCATTGATTTTAAGGCAAATTCTTTGCCAATGCCATTTAAGGCGGAAGAGGTGACCGAAATCTCATTTTTGGCACGAGAGCAGAAAGTGAGGGAAATTTCGTCCCTCGTTCACCAACACAAAAGAAGCCCCACGGTGCAAGAATCGGATCAATCAGACAGGTGACGAAAGAGATATGTCATGATCGATTTCTCGGGGGTCAGGACACCGGGTGTCATTTGCCCCCTCAAAACTTATCCCATTTAGTCTATTGACACACTGATAGAAATCTTATCCGAAGGGCTATGGGGTTGTTTGATCAGAATCCTATTCCGTCTCCGTTGATTTTAGGGAAAAGTCGTCGTCAATGCCATTTAAGGCGACAGAGGTGACCGAAATCTCATTTTTGGCACGAGAGTAGGAAGTGACGGAAGCTTCGTCCCTCTTTAACCAACACAAAATAAACCCCACGGTACAAGAATCGGATCAATCAAACAGGTGACGAAGGAGATATGGCCATATCGATTTCTTGGAGATCGGGACACTGTGTGTCATTTGCCCCCTCAAAACTTATCCGATTTAGTCCACTCACACACTGATGGAAATCTTATCTGAAGGGCGATGGGGCTGTCTGATCTGAATCCCATTCCGTCTCCGTTGATTTTAGGGCAAATTCCTCGCCAATGCCATTTAAGGCGACAAAGGTGACCGAAATCTCATTTTTGGCACAGGAGCAGAAAGTGACAGAAACTTCATCCCTCGTTCACCAACACAAAGGAAGTCCCACGGTGCAAGAATCTGATCAATCAGACAGTTGACGAAAGAGATATGGCCACATCGATTTCTCGGGGGTCAGGACACCGGGTGTCATTTGACCAGTCATAACTTATCCAATTTAGTCCACTCACACACCGATGGAAATCTTATCTTAAGGGCTATGGGGTTGTCTGATCAGAATCTCATTCCGTCTCCGTTGATTTTAAGGCAAATTCTTTCGCAATGCCATTTCAGGCAGCAGAGGTGACCGAAATCTCATTTTTGGCACAGGAGCAGAAAGTGACGGAAATTTCGTCCCTCGATCACCAACACAAAAGTAGCCCCACAGTGCAAGAATCGGATCAATCAGACAGGTGACGAAAGAGATATGGCCAGATCAATTACTCTGGGGTCGGGACACCGGGTGTCATTTGCCCCCTCAAAACTTATCCATTTTAGTCCATTGACACACCGATGGAAATCTTATCCGAAGGGCTATGGGGCTGTCTGATCACAATCCCATTCTGTCTCCGTTGATTCTAGGGCAAATTCCTCGCCAATGACATTTAAGGCGGCAGAGATGACCGAAATCTCATTTTTTGCACGGGAGCAGAAAGTGACGGAAACTTCGTCCCTCGTTCACCAACACAAAAGAAGTCGCAAGGTGCAAGAATCAGATCAATCAGACATGTGACGAAAGAGATATGGCCAGATAGATTTCTTGGGGGTCGGGACGCCGGGTGTCATTTGCCCCCTCAAAACTTATCCCATTTAGTCCATTGACACACCGATGGAAATCTTATCCGAAGGGCCATGGCTGTGTAATCAGAATACCATTCCTTCTCCGTTGATTTGGGAAAATTCCTCATCAATGCAATTTAAGGCAACAGAGGTGACCGTAATCTCATTTTTGGCACTAGAGCAGAAAGTGACGGAAATTTCATCCCTCGTTAACCAACACAAAAGAAGCCGCACGGTTCAAGAATTGGATCAATCAAACAGGTGACGAAGGAGATATGGCCATATAGATTTCTCGGGGATCGGGACACCGGGTGTCATTTGCCTCCTCAAAACATATCCGATTTAGTACACTCACACACTGATGAAAATCTTATCTGAAGGGCTATGGGGCTGTCTGATCAGAATCTCATTCCGTCTCCGTTGATTTTAGAGCAAATTTCTCACCAATGCCATTTAAGGCGACAGAAGTGACCGAAATTTCGTTTTTGGCACGGGACCATAAAGTGACGGAAACTTCATCCCTCGTTCACCAACACAAAAGAAGCCCCACGGTGCAAGAATCGGATCAATCAAACAGGTGACGAAGGAGATATGGCCATATCGATTTCTTGGGGATCGGGACATTGGGTGTCATTTACCCCTCAAAACTTATCCGATTTAGTTCACTCACACACTGATGGAAATCTTATTCGAAGGGCGATGGGGTAGTCTGATCAGAATCTCATTCCGTCTCCGTTGATTTTAGGGCAAATTCCTCGCCAATGCCATTTAAGGCGACAAAGCTGACCGAAATCTCATTTTTGGCACAGGAGCAGAAAGTGATGGAAACTTCATCCCTCGTTCACAACAACAAAGGAAGTCCTACGGTGCAAGAATCGAATCAATCAGACAGTTGAAGAAAGAGATATGGCCACATCGATTTCTCGGGGGTCAGGACACCGGGTGTCATTTGCCCCGTGAAAACTATCCGATTTAGTCCACTCACACACCGATGGAAATCTTATCCCAAGGGCTATGGGGTTGGTTGTCTGATCATAATCCCATTCCGTCTCCGTTGATTTTAAGGCAAATTCTTTTGCCAATTTTTCAGAGGTGACCAAAATCTCATTTTTGGCACAAGAGCAGAAAGTGACGGAAATTTCGTCCCACGTTCACCAACACAAAAGAAGCCCCACGGTGCTAGAATTGGATCAATCAGACAGGTGACGAAAGAGATATGGCCAGATCGATTTCTCGGGGGTCGGGACACCGGGTGTCATTTGCCCCCTCAAAACTTATCCGATTTAGTCCATTGACACACCGACAGAAATCTTATCCGAAGGGCTATGGGGCTGTCTGATCACAATCCCATTCCGTCTCCATTGATTTTAGGGCAAATTCCTCGCCAATGCCATTTAAGGCGACAGAGATGACCGAAATCTTATTTTTGGCACGGGAGCAGAAAGTGACGGAAACTTCGTCCCTCGTTCACCAACACAAAAGAAGCCGCACGGTGCAAGAATCAGATCAATCAGACAGGTGACGAAAGAGATATGGCCAGATCGTTTGCTCAGCGGTCGGGACGCCGGGTGTCATTTGCCCCCTCAAAACTTATCCCATTTAGTCCATTGACACACCGATGGAAATATTATTCGAAGGGATATGGCTGTCTGATCAAAATCTCATTCCGTCTCCGTTGATTTGGGCAAATTCTTCATCAATGCCATTTAAGGCGACAGAGGTGACCGAAATCCAACTTTTGGCACGGAGTAGAAAGTGATGGAAATTTCATACCGAGTGTCATTTGCCCCCTCATAACTTATCCGATTTAGTCCATTCACACACCGATGGAAATCTTATCCGAACGGCTATGGAGCTGTTTGATCAGAATCCCATTCCGTCTCCATTGATTTTAGAGCAAATTCCTCGCCATTTAAGGCAGCAGAGGCGAAATCTCATTTTTGGCATGGGAGCAGAAAGTGACGGAAACTTCGTGCCTCGTTCACCAACACAAAAGAAGCTGCACGGTGCAAGAATCGTATCAATCAGACAGGTGACGAAAGAGATATGGCCAGATCGATTTCACTGGGGTCGGGACCCCGAGTGTCATTTGCCCCCTCAAAACTTATCCCATTTAGTCCATTGACACACCGATGGAAATCTTATCCGAAGGGCTATGGGGCTGTCTGATCATAATCCCATTCTGTCTCCGTTGATTTGGGTAAATTCCTCATCAATGCCATTTAAGTCGACAGAGGTGACCGAAATCTCATTTTTGGCACGAGAGCTGAAAGTTACGTAAATTTCATCCCTCGTTAACCAACACAAAAGAAACCCCACGGTGCAAGAATCAGATCAATCAAACAGGTAACGAAGGAGATATGGCCATATAGATTTCTCGGGGATCGCCCCTCAAAACATATCCGATTTAGTTACTCACACACCGATGTAAATCTTATTTGAAAGGCTATGGGGCTGTCTGATTAGAATCCCATTACGTCTCCGTTGATTTTAGGGCAAATTCCTCGCTAATGCCATTTAAGGCAGCAGAGATGACCGAAATCTTATTTTAGGCACGAGAGTTGAAAATGATGGAAACTTCGTCCCTCATTAACAAACACAAAATAAGCACCACGGTGCAAGAATCGGATCAATCAGACAGGTGAAGAAAGAGATGTGGCCGGCTCGATTTCTCGGGGGTCGGGACAATGGGTGTCATTTGCCCCCTCATAACTTATCCGATTTAGTCCTCTCACACACCAAAGAAAATCTTATCCGAAGGGCTATGGGACTGTCTGATAAGAATCCCATTCCGTCTCCGTCGATTTTAGGGAAAATTCCTTGCCAATGCAATTTAAGGCGGCAGAGGTGACCGACTCATTTTTGACACTGGAGCATAAAGTGACGGAAACTTCATCCCTCGTTCACCAACACAAAAGAAGCCCCACGGTGCAAGAATCGGATCAATCAAACAGGTGACGAAGGAGATATGGCCATATCGATTTCTTGGGGATCGGGACATTGGGTGTCATTTACCCCTCAAAACTTATCCGATTTAGTTCACTCACACACTGATGGAAATCTTATTCGAAGGGCGATGGGGCTGTCTGATCAGAATCTCATTCCGTCTCCGTTGATTTTAGGGCAAATTCCTCGCCAATGCCATTTAAGGCGACAAAGCTGACCGAAATCTCATTTTTGGCACAGGAGCAGAAAGTGATGGAAACTTCATCCCTCGTTCACAACAACAAAGGAAGTCCTACGGTGCAAGAATCGAATCAATCAGACAGTTGAAGAAAGAGATATGGCCACATCGATTTCTCGGGGGTCAGGACACCGGGTGTCATTTGCCCCGTGAAAACTATCCGATTTAGTCCACTCACACACCGATGGAAATCTTATCCCAAGGGCTATGGGGTTGGTTGTCTGATCATAATCCCATTCCGTCTCCGTTGATTTTAAGGCAAATTCTTTTGCCAATTTTTCAGAGGTGACCAAAATCTCATTTTTGGCACAAGAGCAGAAAGTGACGGAAATTTCGTCCCACGTTCACCAACACAAAAGAAGCCCCACGGTGCTAGAATTGGATCAATCAGACAGGTGACGAAAGAGATATGGCCAGATCGATTTCTCGGGGGTCGGGACACCGGGTGTCATTTGCCCCCTCAAAACTTATCCGATTTAGTCCATTGACACACCGACAGAAATCTTATCCGAAGGGCTATGGGGCTGTCTGATCACAATCCCATTCCGTCTCCATTGATTTTAGGGCAAATTCCTCGCCAATGCCATTTAAGGCGACAGAGATGACCGAAATCTTATTTTTGGCACGGGAGCAGAAAGTGACGGAAACTTCGTCCCTCGTTCACCAACACAAAAGAAGCCGCACGGTGCAAGAATCAGATCAATCAGACAGGTGACGAAAGAGATATGGCCAGATCGTTTGCTCAGCGGTCGGGACGCCGGGTGTCATTTGCCCCCTCAAAACTTATCCCATTTAGTCCATTGACACACCGATGGAAATATTATTCGAAGGGATATGGCTGTCTGATCAAAATCTCATTCCGTCTCCGTTGATTTGGGCAAATTCTTCATCAATGCCATTTAAGGCGACAGAGGTGACCGAAATCCAACTTTTGGCACGGAGTAGAAAGTGATGGAAATTTCATACCGAGTGTCATTTGCCCCCTCATAACTTATCCGATTTAGTCCATTCACACACCGATGGAAATCTTATCCGAACGGCTATGGAGCTGTTTGATCAGAATCCCATTCCGTCTCCATTGATTTTAGAGCAAATTCCTCGCCATTTAAGGCAGCAGAGGCGAAATCTCATTTTTGGCATGGGAGCAGAAAGTGACGGAAACTTCGTGCCTCGTTCACCAACACAAAAGAAGCTGCACGGTGCAAGAATCGTATCAATCAGACAGGTGACGAAAGAGATATGGCCAGATCGATTTCACTGGGGTCGGGACCCCGAGTGTCATTTGCCCCCTCAAAACTTATCCCATTTAGTCCATTGACACACCGATGGAAATCTTATCCGAAGGGCTATGGGGCTGTCTGATCATAATCCCATTCTGTCTCCGTTGATTTGGGTAAATTCCTCATCAATGCCATTTAAGTCGACAGAGGTGACCGAAATCTCATTTTTGGCACGAGAGCTGAAAGTTACGTAAATTTCATCCCTCGTTAACCAACACAAAAGAAACCCCACGGTGCAAGAATCAGATCAATCAAACAGGTAACGAAGGAGATATGGCCATATAGATTTCTCGGGGATCGCCCCTCAAAACATATCCGATTTAGTTACTCACACACCGATGTAAATCTTATTTGAAAGGCTATGGGGCTGTCTGATTAGAATCCCATTACGTCTCCGTTGATTTTAGGGCAAATTCCTCGCTAATGCCATTTAAGGCAGCAGAGATGACCGAAATCTTATTTTAGGCACGAGAGTTGAAAATGATGGAAACTTCGTCCCTCATTAACAAACACAAAATAAGCACCACGGTGCAAGAATCGGATCAATCAGACAGGTGAAGAAAGAGATGTGGCCGGCTCGATTTCTCGGGGGTCGGGACAATGGGTGTCATTTGCCCCCTCATAACTTATCCGATTTAGTCCTCTCACACACCAAAGAAAATCTTATCCGAAGGGCTATGGGACTGTCTGATAAGAATCCCATTCCGTCTCCGTCGATTTTAGGGAAAATTCCTTGCCAATGCAATTTAAGGCGGCAGAGGTGACCGACTCATTTTTGACACTGGAGCATAAAGTGACGGAAACTTCATCCCTCGTTCACCAACACAAAAGAAGCCCCACGGTGCAAGAATCGGATCAATCAAACAGGTGACGAAGGAGATATGGCCATATCGATTTCTTGGGGATCGGGACATTGGGTGTCATTTACCCCTCAAAACTTATCCGATTTAGTTCACTCACACACTGATGGAAATCTTATTCGAAGGGCGATGGGGCTGTCTGATCAGAATCTCATTCCGTCTCCGTTGATTTTAGGGCAAATTCCTCGCCAATGCCATTTAAGGCGACAAAGCTGACCGAAATCTCATTTTTGGCACAGGAGCAGAAAGTGATGGAAACTTCATCCCTCGTTCACAACAACAAAGGAAGTCCTACGGTGCAAGAATCGAATCAATCAGACAGTTGAAGAAAGAGATATGGCCACATCGATTTCTCGGGGGTCAGGACACCGGGTGTCATTTGCCCCGTGAAAACTATCCGATTTAGTCCACTCACACACCGATGGAAATCTTATCCCAAGGGCTATGGGGTTGGTTGTCTGATCATAATCCCATTCCGTCTCCGTTGATTTTAAGGCAAATTCTTTTGCCAATGCCATTTAAGGCGGCAGAGGTGACCAAAATCTCATTTTTGGCACAAGAGCAGAAAGTGACGGAAATTTCGTCCCACGTTCACCAACACAAAAGAAGCCCCACGGTGCTAGAATTGGATCAATCAGACAGGTGACGAAAGAGATATGGCCAGATCGATTTCTCGGGGGTCGGGACACCGGGTGTCATTTGCCCCCTCAAAACTTATCCGATTTAGTCCATTGACACACCGACAGAAATCTTATCCGAAGGGCTATGGGGCTGTCTGATCACAATCCCATTCCGTCTCCATTGATTTTAGGGCAAATTCCTCACCAATGCCATTTAAGGCGACAGAGATGACCGAAATCTTATTTTTGGCACGGGAGCAGAAAGTGACGGAAACTTCGTCCCTCGTTCACCAACACAAAAGAAGCCGCACGGTGCAAGAATCAGATCAATCAGACAGGTGACGAAAGAGATATGGCCAGATCGTTTGCTCAGCGGTCTGGACGCCGGGTGTCATTTGCCCCCTCAAAACTTATCCCATTTAGTCCATTGACACACCGATGGAAATATTATTCGAAGGGTTATGGCTGTCTGATCAAAATCTCATTCCGTCTCCGTTGATTTGGGCAAATTCTTCATCAATGCCATTTAAGGCGACAGAGGTGACCGAAATCCAACTTTTGGCACGGAGCAGAAAGTGATGGAAACTTCGTCCCTCATTAACAAACACAAAATAAGCCCCACGGTGCAAGAATCGAATCAATCAGACAGGTGAAGAAAGAGATGTGGCCGGCTCGATTTCTCGGGGGTCGGGACAATGGGTGTCATTTGCCCCCTCATAACTTATCCGATTTAGTCCACTCACACACCAAAGAAAATCTTATCCGAAGGGCTATGGGACTGTCTGATAAGAATCCCATTCCGTCTCCGTCGATTTTAGGGAAAATTCCTCGCCAATGCAATTTAAGGCGGCCGAGGTGACCGACTCATTTTTGACACTGGAGCATAAAGTGACGGAAACTTCATCCCTCGTTCACCAACACAAAAGAAGCCCCACGGTGCAAGAATCGGATCAATCAGACAGGTGACGAAAGAGATATGGCCAAATCGATTTCTCGGGGGGTCGGAACACCAGGTGTCATTTGCCCCCTCAAAACTTATCCGATTTAGTCCACTCACACACTGATGGAAATCTTATCCGAAGGGCGATGGGGCTGTCTGATCAGAATCCCATTCCGTCTCCGTTGATTTTAGGGCAAATTTCGCACCAATGCCATTTAAGACGACAAAGGTGACCGAAATCTCATTTTTGGCACGGGAGCAGAAAGCGACGGAAACTTCATCCCTCGTTCACGAACACAAAGGAAGTCCCACGGTGCAAGAATCGGATCAATCAGACAGGTGACGAAAGAGATATGGCCAGATCGTTTGCTCAGCGGTCGGGACGCCGGGTGTCATTTGGCCCCTCAAAACTTATCCCATTTAGTCCATTGACACACCGATGGAAATATTATTCGAAGGGTTATGGCTGTCTGATCAAAATCTCATTCTGTCTCCGTTGATTTGGGCAAATTCTTCATCAATGCCATTTAAGGCGACAGAGGTGACCGAAATCCTACTTTTGGCATGGAGCAGAAAGTTATGGAAACTTCGTCCCTCATTAACAAACACAAAATAAGCCCCACGGTGCAAGAATCGAATCAATCAGACAGGTGAAGAAAGAGATGTGGCCGGCTCGATTTCTCGGGGGTCGGGACAATGGGTGTCATTTGCCCCCTCATAACTTATCCGATTTAGTCCACTCACACACCAAAGAAAATCTTATCCGAAGGGCAATGGGACTGTCTGATAAGAATCCCATTCCGTCTCCGTCGATTTTAGGGAAAATTCCTCGCCAATGCAATTTAAGGCGGCAAAGGTGACCGACTCATTTTTTACACTGGAGCATAAAGTGACGGAAACTTCATCCCTCGTTCACCAACACAAAAGAAGCCCCACGGTGCAAGAATCGGATCAATCAGACAGGTGACGAAAGAGATATGGCCAAATCGATTTCTCGGGGGGTCGGAACACCAGGTGTCATTTGCCCCCTCAAAACTTATCCGATTTAGTCCACTCACACACTGATGGAAATCTTATCCGAAGGGCGATGGGTCTATCTGATCAGAATCCCATTCCGTCTCCGTTGATTTTAGGGCAAATTTCTCGCCAATGCCATTTAAGACGACAAAGGTGACCGAAATCTCATTTTTGGCACGGGAGCAGAAAGCGACGGAAACTTCATCCCTCGTTCACGAACACAAAGGAAGTCCCACGGTGCAAGAATCGGATCAATCAGACAAGTGACGAAGAAGATATGGCCATATCGATTTCTTGGGGATCGGGACACTGGGTGTCATTTGCCCCCTCAAAACTTATCCGATTTAGTCCACTTACACACTGATGGAAATCTTATCCGAAGGGCGATGGGGCTGTCTGATCGGAATCCCATTCCGTCTCCGTTGATTTTAGGGCAAATTCCTCGCCAATGCCATTTAAGACAACAAAGGTGACCGAAATCTCATTTTTGGCACGGGCGCAGAAAGCGATGGAAACTTCATCCCTCGTTCACGAACACAAAGGAAGTCCCACGGTGCAAGAATCAGATCAATCAGACAAGTGACGAAAGAGATGTGGCCACATCGATTTCTCGGGGGTCAGGACACCGGGTGTCATTTGCTCCGTCAAAAATTATCTGATTTAGTCCACTCACACACCAAAGGAAATCTAATCCGAAGAGCTAAGGGGCTGTCTGATCAGAATCCCATTCCGTCTCCAAATTCTTTGCCAATGCAATTTAAGGCGGCAGAGGTGACCGAAATCTCATTATTGGCACAGTAGCAGAACGTGACAGAAATTTCATCCCTCATTCACCAACACCAAAGAAGCCCCACGGTGCAAGAATCAGATCAATCAAACAGGTGATGAAGAAGATATGGCCATATCGATTTCTTGGGGATCGGGACACTGGGTGTAATTTGCCCCATCAAAAGTTATCCGATTTTGTCCACTTACACAGTGATAGAAATCTTATCCGAAGGGCGATGGGGCTATCTAATCAGAATCTCATTCCGTCTCCGTTGATATTAGGGCAAATTCCTCGCCAATGCCATTTAAGGCGACAGAGGTGACCGAAATCTCATTTTTGGCACAAGAGCAGAAAGTGACGGAAACTTCATCCCTCGTTCACCAACACAAAGGAAGTCCCACGGTGCAAGAATCAGATCAATCAGACAGTTGACGAAAGAGATATGGCCAGATCGATTTCTCGGGGGCCAGGACACCGGGTGTCATTTGCCCCGTCAAAACTTATCCGATTTAGTCCACTCACACACCGATGGAAATCTTATCCGAAGGGCTATGATGCTGTCTAATCAGAATCCCATTCCGTCTCCGTTGATTTTAAGGCAAATTCTTTGCCAATGCCATTTAAGGCGGCATAGGTGACCGAAATCTCATTTTTGGCACAGGAGCAGAAAGTGACGGAAATTTCGTCCCTCGTTCACCAACACAAAAGAAGCCCCACGGTGCAACAATCGGATCAATCAGACAGGTGATGAATGAGATGTGGTCGGCTCGATTTCTCGGGGTCGGGACAATGGGTGTCATTTGCTCACTCATAACTTATCAAATTTAGTCCACTCACACACTGATGGAAACCTTATCTGAAGAGCTATGGGGATGTCTGATCAGAATTTCATTCTGTCTCCGTTGATTTTAGGGCAAATTTCACACCAATGCCATTTAAGGCGATAGAGGTGACCGAAATCTCGTTTTTGGCACGGGAGCATAAAGTGACGGAAACTTCATCCCTCGTTCACGAACACAAAGGAAGTCCCACGGTGCAAGAATCGGATCAATCAGACAAGTGACAAAAGAGATATGTCCACATCGATTTCTCGGGGGTCAGGACACCCGGTATCATTTGCCCCGTCAAATCTTATCTGATTTATTCCACTCACACACCGATGGAAATCTTATCCGAAGGGCTAAGGGGCTGTCTGATCAGAATCCCATTCCGTCTCCATTGATTTTAAGGCAAATTCTTTGCCAATGCCATTTAAGGCGGTAGAGGTGACCGAAATCTCATTTTTGGCACAGTAATAGAAAGTGACGGAGATTTCATCCCTCGTTCACCAAAGCAAAAGAAGCCCTACGGTGCAGGAATCGGATCAATCAGACAGTTGATGAAAGAGATATGGCCAAATCGATTTCTCGGGGGTCGGGACACCGGGTGTCATTTGCCCCCTCAAAACATATCCGATTTAGTAGACTCACACACTAATATAAATCTTATCTAAAGGGCTATGGGGCTGTCTGATCAGAATCTCATTCCGTCTCCGTTGATTTTAAAGCAAATTTCTCACCAATGCCATTTAAGGCGACAGAGGTGACCGAAATCTCGTTTTTGGCACGGGAGTATAAATTGACGGAGACTTCGTTCCTCGTTTACCAACACAAAAGACGCCCCACGGTGCAAGAATCGTATCAATCAAACAGGTGACGAAGAAGATATGGCAATATCGATTTCTTGGGGATCGGGACACTGGGTGTCATTTGCCCCCTCAAAACTTATCCGATTTAGTCCACTCACACTGATGAAAATCTTATCCGAAGGGCGATTGGGCTGTCTGATCAGAATTCCATTCCGTCTCCGTTGATTTTTGGACAATTTCCTCGCCATGCCATTTAAGGCGACAAAGGTCACCGAAATCTCATTTTTGAAACACGAGCAAAGAGTGACAGAAACTTCGTCCCTCGTTCATCAACACAAAAGAAGCCCCACGGTGCAAGAATCGGATCAATCAAACAGGTGACGAAGAAAATATGGCAATATCGATTTCTCGGGGGTCAGGACACCGGGTTTCATTTGCCCCCTCAAAACTTATCCGATTTAGTCCACTCACACACTGATGAAAATCTTATCCGAAGGGTGATTGGGCTGTCTGATCAGAATCCCATTCCGTCTCCGTTAATTTTTGGGCAATTTCCTCGCCATGCCATTTAAGGCGACAAAGGTGATCGAAATCTCATTTTTGAAACAGGAGCAGAAAGTGACGGAAACTTCATCCCTCGTTCACCAACACAAAGGAAGTCCCACGGTGCAAGAATCGGATCAATCAGACAGTTGACGAAAGAGATATGGCTACATCGATTTCTCGGGGGTCAGGACACCGGGTGTCATTTGCCCCGTCAAAACTTATCCGATTTAGTCCACTCACACACCGATGGAAATCTTATCCGAAGGGCTATGGGGCTGTCAAATCAGAATCCCATTCCGTCTCCGTTGCTTTTAAGGCAAATTCTTCGCCAATGCCATTTAAGGCGGCAGACGTGACCGAAATCTCATTTTTAGCACAGGAGCAGAACGTAACGGAAATTTCGTCCCTCGTTCACCTACACAAAAGAAGCTTCACGGTTTAAGAAACGGATCAATCAGACAGGTGACGAAAGAGATATGGCCATATAGATTTCTCGGGGATTGGGACACCGGGTGTCATTTGCCTCCTCAAACATATCATATTTAGTACAGTCACGCACTGATGGAATCCTTATCTTAAGGGCTATGGTGCTGTCTGATCAGAATCTCATTCCGTCTCCGTTGATTTTAGGGCTAATTTCTCACCAATGCCATTTAAAGCGACAGAAGTGACCGAAATCTCGTTTTTGGCACGGGAGCATAAAGTAACGGAAAGTTCATCCCTCGTTCACCAACACAAAAGAAGCCCCACGGTGCAAGAATCGGATCAATCTGACAGGCGATGAAGGAGATATAGCCAAATCGATTTCCCCGGGGTCGGCACACCGGGTGTCATTTGCCTCCTCAAACATATCCGATTTAGTACACTCACACACTGATGGAAACCTTATCTGAAGGGCTATGGAGCAGTCTGATCAAAATCTTATTCCGTCTCCATAGATTTTAAGACAAATTCTTTGTCAATGCCATTTAAGGCAACAGAGGTGAACGAAATCTCGTTTTTGGCACGGGAGCATAAAGTGACGGAAACATCATCCCTCGTTCACTAACACAAAAGAAGACCCACGGTGCAAGAATCGGATCAATCAAACAGGTGACGAAGGAGATATGGCCAGATCGATTTCTTGGGGATCGCCCCTCCAAACATATCCAATTTAGTACACTCGCACACCGATGGAAATTTTATCTGAAGGGTATGGGGCTGTCTGATCTGAATCCCATTACGTCTCCGTTGATTTTAGGGCAAATTCCTCGTTAATGCCATTTAAGGCAGCAGAGATGACCGAAATCTCATTTTAGGCACGAGAGTTGAAAATGACGGAAACTTCGTCCCTCATTAACCAACACACAATAAGCCCCATGGTGCAATAATCGGATCAATCAAACAGGTGACGAAAGAGATGTGGCCGGCTCGATTTCTCGGGGGTCGGGACACCAGGTGTCATTAGCCCCCTCAAAACTTATCCGATTTAGTCCACTCACACAGTGATGGAAATCTTATCCGAAGGGCGATGGGGCTGTCTGATTAGAATCCCATTCCGTCTCCGTTGAGTTTAAGGCAAATTCTTTGCCAATGCCATTTAAGGCGCAGAGGCGACCGAAATCGCATTTTTGGCACGGTAGCAGTAAGTAACGGAAATTTCATCCCTCGTTCACCAACACGAAAGAAGCCCCACGGTGCAAGAATCGGATCAATCAGACAGTTGATGAAAGAGATATGGCCAAATAAATTTCTCGGGGGTTGGGACACTGGATGTCATTTGCCCCCTCAAAACATATCCAATTTAGTACACTCTCACACTGATGTAAATCTTATCTGAAGCGCCGTCTGATTAGAATCTCATTCCGTCTCCGTTGATTTTAGGGCAAATTTCTCACCAATGCCATTTAAGGCGACAGAGGTGACCGAAATCTCATTTTTGGCACGGGAGCATAAAGTGATGGAAACCTCGTCCCTCGTTCACCAACACAAAAGAAGCCCCACGGTGCTAGAATCGGATCAATCAAACAGGTGACGAAGAAGATATGGCTATATCGATTTCTTGGGGATCGGTACACTGGGTGTCATTTTCCCCCTCAAAACTTATCCGATTTAGTCCACTCACACACTGATAGAAATCTTATCCGAAGGGCGATGGGGCTGTCTGATCAGAATCTCATTCCATCTCCGTTGATTTTAGGGCAAATTCCTCGCCAATGCCATTTAAGGCGACAAAGGTGACCGAAATCTCATTTTTGGCATAGGAGCAGAAAGTGACGGAAACTTCATCCCTCATTCACCAACATTAAGGAAGTCCCACGGTGCAAGAATCGGAACAATCAGACAGTTGATGAAAGAGATTTGGCCACATCGATTTCTCGGGGTCAGGACACCGGGTGTTATTTGCCCCGTCAAAACTTATCCGATTTAGTCCACTCACACACCGATGGAAATCTTATCCGAAGGGCTATGGGGCTGTCAAATCATAATCCCATTCCGTCTCCGTTGATTTTAAGGCAAATTCTTTGCCAATGCCATTTAAGGCGGCAGACGTGACCGAAATCTCATTTTTGACACAGGAGCAGAAAGTGACGGAAATTTCGTCCCTCGTTCACCTACACAAAAGAAATTCACGGTGAGAGAATCGGATCAATCAGACAGGTGACGAAAGAGATATGGCCAGACCGATTTCTCGGGGGTCGGGACACCAGGTGTCATTTGCCCCCTCAAAACTTATCCGATTTAGTCCATTGACACACCGATGAAAATCTTATCCGAACGGCTACGGGGAGGTTTGATCAGAATCCCATTCTATCTCCATTGATTATAGGGCAAATTCCTCGTTAATGCCATTTAAGGCAGGAGAGATGACCGAAATCTCATTTTAGGTACGAGAGTTGAAAATGACGGAAACTTCGTCCCTCATTAACCAACACAAAATATAAGCCCCACGGTGCAAGAATCGGATCAATCAAACAGGTGACGAAAGGGATGTGGCCGGCTCGATTTCTCGGGGGTCGGGACACCAGATGTCATTTGCCACCTCAAAACTTATTCGATTTAGTCCACTCTTACACTGATGGAAATCTTATCCGAAGGGCGATGGGGCTGTCTGATCAGAATCCCATTCCGTCTCCGTTGATTTTAAGGCAAATTCTTTACCAATGCCATTTAAGGCGGCAGAGGCGACCGAAATCGCATTTTTGGCACGGTAGCATTAAGTAACGGAAATTTCATCCATCATTCACCAACACAAAAGAAGCTCCACGGTGCAAGAATCGGATCAATCAGACAATTGATGAAAGAGATATGGCCAAATCGATTTCTCGAGGGTCGGGACACCGGATGTCATTTTCCCCCTCAAAACATATCCAATTTAGTACACTCACACACAAATGTAAATCTTATCTGAAGGGCTATGGGGCTGTCTGATTAGAATCTCATTCCGTTTCCGTTGATTTAAGGGTAAATTTCTCACCAATGCCATTTAAGGAGGTGACCGAAATCACATTTTTGGCACGAGAGCATAAAGTGACGGAAACTTCGTCCCTCGTTCACCAACACAAAGGAAGTCCCACGGTGTAAGAATCGGATCAATCAACAGATGACGATGAAGATATGGCCATATCGATTTCTTGGGGATCGGTACACTGGGTGTCATTTGCCCCCTCAAAACTTATCCGATTTTGTCCACTCACACTGATAGAAATCTTCTCCAAAGGGCGATTCGGCGTTCTGATCAGAATCCCATTCCGTCTCCGTTGATTTTAGGGCAAATTCCTCGCCAATGCCATTTAAGGCAACAAAGGTAACCGAAATCTCATTTTTGAAACACGTGCAGAAAGTGACGGAAACTTCATCCCTCGTTCACCAACACAAAGGAAGTCCCACGGTGTAAGAATCGGATCAATCAGACAGTTGACGAAAGAGATATGGCCACATCGATTTCTCGGGGGTCAGGACACCTGGTGTCATTTGCCCCGTCAAAACTTATCCGATTTTGTCCACTCACACACCGATGGAAATCTTATCCGATAGGCTATGGAGTGTTTTATCAGAATCCGCTGTCTAATCAGAATCTCATTCCGTCTCCGTTGATTTTAAGGCAAATTCTTTGCCAATGCCATTTAAGGCGGCAGAGGTGACCGAAATCTCAATTTTGGCACAGGAGCAGAAAGTGACGGAAATTTCGTCCCTCGTTCACCAACACAAAGGAAGTCCCACGGTGCAAGAATCGAATCAATCAGACAGTTGACGAAAGAGATATGGCCACATCGATTTCTCGGGGGTCAGGACACCGGGTGTCATTTGCACCGTCAAAACTTATCCGATTTAGTCCACTCACACACCGATGGAAATCTTATTCGAAGGGCTATGGGGCTGTCTAATTAGAATCCCCTTCCGTCTCCGTTGATTTTAAGGCAAATTATTTGCCAATACCATTTAAGGCGACAGAGGTGATCGAAATCTCATTTTTGGCACAGGAGCAGAAAGTGACGGAAATTTCATCACTCGTTAACCAACATAAAAGAAACCACACGGTTCAAGAATCGGATTAATCAAACAGGTGACGAAGGAGATTTGGCCATATAGATTTCTCGGGGATCGGGACACCGAGTGTCATTTGCCTCCTCAAACATATCCGATTTAGTACACTCACACACTGATGGAAACCTTATATGAAGAGCTATGGAGCTGTCTGATCAAAATCTCATTCCATCTCCATTGATTTTAGGGCAAATTTCTCACCAATGCCATTCAAGGCGACAGAGGTGACCGAAATATCATTTTTGGCACGAGAGCATAAAGTAATGGAAACTTCATCCCTCGTTCACGAACACAAAGGACGTCCCACGGTGCAAGAATCGTATCAATCGTCTCAGTTGATGAAAGAGATATAGCCAAATCGATTTCTCGGGGGTCGGGACACCGGGTGTCATTTGCCCCCTCAAAACATATCCGATTTAGTACACTCACACACTAATGTAAATCTTATCTAAAGGGCTATGGGGCTGTCTGATCAGAATCACATTCCGTCTCCGTTGATTTTAGGGCAAATTTCTCACCAATGCCATTTAAGGCGACAGAGGTGACCGAAATCTCGTTTTTGGCACGGGAGCATAAAGTGACGGAAACTTCGTCCCTCGTTCACCAACACAAAAGAAGCCCCACGGTGCAAGAATCAGATCAATCAAACAAGTGACGAAGAAGATATGGCCATATCGATTTCTTGGCGATCGGGACACTGGGTGTCATTTGCACCCTCAAAACTTATCCGAATTAGTCCACTCACACACTGATGGAAATCTTATCCGAAGGGCGATTGGGCTGTCTGATCAGAATCCCATTCCGTCTCCGTTGATTTTTGGGTAAATTCCTCGCCATGCCATTTAAGGTGACAAAGGTGACCGAAATCTCATTTTTGAAACAGGAGCAGAAAGTGACGGAAACTTTATCCCTCGATCACCAACACAAAAGAATCCCCACGGTGCAAGAATCGGATCAATTGACGAAGGAGATATAGCCAAATCGATTTCTCAGGGGTCGGGACACCGGGTGTCATTTGCCCCCTCAAAACATATCCGATTTAGTCCACTCACACACTGATGGAAATCTTATCTGAAGGGCTATGCGGCTGTCTGATCAGAATCCCATTCCGTCTCCATTGATTTTAAGACAAATTCTTTGCCAATGCCATTTAAGGCGGCAGAGGTGACCGAAATCTCATTTTTGGCACAGTAGCAGAAAGTGACGAAAATTTCATACCTCGTTAACCAACACAAAAGAAGCCCCACGGTGCAAGAATCGGATAAATCAGACACGTGACGAAAGAGATATGGCCAAATCTATTTCTCGGGGGTCGGGACACCGGGTGTCATTTGCCCCCTTAAAACATATCCGATTTAGTACACTCACACACTGATGGAAATCTTATCTGAAGGGCTATAGGGCTGTCTGATCAGAATCTCATTCCGTATAGGTTGATCTTGGGGCGAATTTCTCACCAATGCCATTTAAGGCGACAGAGGTGAACGAAATCTCGTTTTTGGCACGAGAGCATAGAGTGAAGGAAACTTCGTCCCTCGTTCACCAACAAAAAAGAAGCCCCACGGTGAAAGAATCGGATCAATCAAACAAGTGACGAAGGAGATATGGCCATATCGATTTCTTGGGGATCGGGACACTGGGTGTGATTTGCCCCCTCAAAACTTATCCGATTTAGTCCACTCACACACTGATAGAAATCTTATCCGAAGGGCGATGGGGCTGTCTGATCAGAATCTCATTCCGTCTCCGTTGATTTTTGGGTAAATTCCTCGCCATGCCATTTAAGGCGACAAAGGTGACCGAAATCTCATTTTTGAAACAGGAGCAGAAAGTGACGGAAACTTTATCCCTCGTTCACCAACACAAAAGAATTCCCACGGTGCAAGAATCAGATCAATCAGACATGTGATGAAGGAGATATAGCCAAATCGATTTCTCAGGGGTCGGGACACCGGGTGTCATTTTCCCCCTCAAAACATATCCGATTTAGTCCACTCACACACTGATGGAAATCTTATCTGAAGGGCTATGCGGCTGTCTGATCAGAATCCCATTCCGTCTCCATTGATTTTAAGACAAATTCTTTGCCAATGCCATTTTAGGCGGCAGAGGTGACCGAAATCTCATTTTTGAAACAGGAGCAGAAAGTGACGGAAACTTTATCCCTCGTTCACCAACACAAAAGAATCCCCACGGTGCAAGAATCGGATCAATCAGACAGGTGACGAAGGAGATATAGCCAAATCGATTTCTCAGGGGTCGGGACACCGGGTGTCACTTGCCCCCTCAAAACATATCCGATTTAGTACACTCACACACTAATGGAAATCTTATCTGAAGGGCTATAGGGCTGTCTGATCAGAACCTCATTCCGTCTACGTTGATTTTAGGGCAAATTTCTCACCAATGCCATTTAAGGCGACATAGGTGAACGAAATCTCGTTTTTGGCAAGGGAGCATAAAGTGAAGGAAACTTCGTCCCTCGTTCACCAACAAAAAGGAAGCCCCACGGTGAAAGAATCGGATCAATCAAACAGGTGACGAAGGAGATATGGCCATATCGATTTCTTGGGGATCGGGACACTAGGTGTCATTTGACCCCTCAAAACATATCCAATTTAGTCCACTCACACACACTGATGGAAATCTTATCTGAAGGCCTATGGGGCTGTCTGATCAGAATCTCATTCCGTATCCATTGATTTTAAGACAAATTCTTTACCAATGCCATTTAAGGCGGCAGAGGTGACCGAAATCTCATTTTTGGCACAGTAGCAGAAAGTGTTGAAAATTTCATCCTTCATTCACCAACACAAAAGAAGCTCCACGGTGCAAGAATCGGATCAATCAGACAGGAGACGGAAGAGATATGGCCAAATCGATTTCTCGGGGGTCGGGACACCGGGTGTCATTTGCCCCCTCAAAACATATCCGATTTAGTACACTCACACACTGATGGAAATCTTATGTGAAGGGCTATAGGGCTGTCTGATCAGAATCTCATTCCGTCTACGTTGATTTTAGGGCAAATTTCTCACCAATGCCATTTAAAGCGACAGAGGTGAACGAAATCTCATTTTTGGCACGGGAGCATAAAGTGACGGACACTTTGTCCCTCGTTCATCTACACAAAAGAAGCTTCAAGGTGTAAGAATCGGATCAATCAGACAGGTGACGAAAGAGATATGGCCATATAGATTTCTCGGGGATCGGGACACCGGGTGTCATTTGCCTCCTCAAACATATCCAATTTAGTTCACTCACACACTGATAGAAATCATATCCGAAGGGCGATGGTGCTGCCTGACTAGAATCCCATTCCGTCTCCGTTGATTTTAGGGCAAATTCCTCGCCAATGGCGACAAAGGTGACCGAAATCTCATTTTTGGCACAGGAGCAGAAAGTGACGGAAACTTCATCCCTCGTTCACCAACATAAAGGAAGTTCCACGGTGCAAGAATCGGATCAATCAGACAGTTGATTAAAGAGATATGGCCACATCGATTTCTCGGGGGTCAGGACACCGGGCGTCATTTGCCCCGTCAAAACTTATCCGATTTAGTCCACTAACACACCGATAGAAATCTTATCCGAAGGGCTATGGGGCTGTCTAATCCGAATCTCATTCCGTCTCCGTTGATTTTAAGGCAAATTCTTTGCCAATGTCATTTAAGGCGGCATACATGACCGAAATCTCATTTTTTGCACAGGAGCAGAAAGAGACGGAAATTTCGTCCCTCGTTCACCTACACAAAAGAAGCCTCACGGTGCAAGAATCGGATCAATCAGACAGGTAACGAAAGAGATATGGCCATATAGATTTCTCGGGGATCGTGACACCGGCTGTCATTTGCCCTCTCAAAACATATCCGATTTAGTACACTCACACACTGATGGAAACTTTATCTGAAGGGCTATGGTGTTGTCTGATCAGAATCTCATTCCGTCTCGGTTGATTTTAGGGCAAATTTCTCAACAATGCCATTTAAGGCGACAGAGGTGAACGAAATCTCGTTTTTGGCACGGGAGCACAAAGTGACGGAAACTTCATCCCTCGTTCACCAACACAATAGTAGCCCCACAGTGCAAGAATCGGATCAATCAGACAGGTGACGAAGGAGATATAGCCAAATCGATTTCTCAGGGGTCGGGACACTAGGTGTCATTTGACCCCTCAAAACATATCCAATTTAGTCCACTCATACACACTGATAGAAATCTTATCTGAAGGGCTACGGGGCTGTCTGATCAGAATCCCATTCTGTATCCATTGATTTTAAGACAAGTTCTTTACCAATGCCATTTAAGGCGGCAGAGGTGACTGAAATCTCATTTTTGGCACAGTAGCAGAAAGTGATGAAAATTCATCCCTCGTTCACTAACACAAAAGAAGCTCCACGGTGCAAGAATCGGATCAATCAGACCGGTGACGAAAGAGATATGGCCAAATCGATTTCTCGGGGGTCGGGACACCAGGTGTCATTTGCCCCCTCAAAACATATCCGATTTAGTACACTCACACACACTGATGGAAATCTTATGTGAAGGGCTATAGGGCTGTCTGATCAGAATCTAATTCCGCCTACATTGATTTTAGCGCAAATTTCTCACCAATGCCATTTAAGGCGACAGAGGTGAACGAAATCTCGTTTTTGGCACGGGAGCATAAAGTGACGGACACTTTGTCCCTCGTTCACCAACACAAAAGAAGCCCCACGGTGCAAGAATCAGATCAATCAAACAAGTGACGAAGAAGATATGGCCATATCGATTTCTTGGGGATCGGGACACTGGGTGTCATTTGCCCCCTCAAAACTTATCCGAATTAGTCCACTCACACACTGATGAAAATCTTATCCGAAGGGCGATTGGGCTGTCTGATCAGAATCCCATTCCGTCTCCGTTGATTTTTGGGTAAATTCCTCGCCATGCCATTTAAGGTGACAAAGGTGACCGAAATCTTATTTTTGAAACAGGAGCAGAAAGTGACGGAAAATTTATCCCTCTTTCGCCAACACAAAAGAATCCCCACGGTGCAAGAATCGGATCAATCAAACAGGTGACGAAGGAGATATGGCCATATCGATTTCTTGGGGATCGGGACATTGGGTGTCATTTACCCCTCCAAACTTATCCGATTTAGTTCACTCACACACTGATGGAAATCTTATTCGAAGGGCGATGGGGCTGTCTGATCAGAATCTCATTCCGTCTCCGTTGATTTTTGGGTAAATTCCTCGCCATGCCATTTAAGGTGACAAAGGTGACCGAAATCTCATTTTTGAAACAGGAGCAGAAAGTGACGGAAACTTTATCCCTCGATCACCAACACAAAAGAATCCCCACGGTGCAAGAATCGGATCAATTGACGAAGGAGATATAGCCAAATCGATTTCTCAGGGGTCGGGACACCGGGTGTCATTTGCCCCCTCAAAACATATCCGATTTAGTCCACTCACACACTGATGGAAATCTTATCTGAAGGGCTATGCGGCTGTCTGATCAGAATCCCATTCCGTCTCCATTTATTTTAAGACAAATTCTTTGCCAATGCCATTTAAGGCGGCAGAGGTGACCGAAATCTCATTTTTGGCACAGCAGCAGAAAGTGACGAAAATTTCATCCCTTGTAAACCAACACAAAAGAAGCCCCACGGTGCAACAATCGGATAAATCAGACACGTGACGAAAGAGATATGGCCAAATCTATTTCTCGGGGGTCGGGACACCGGGTGTCATTTGCCCCCTTAAAACATATCCGATTTAGTACACTCACACACTGATGGAAATCTTATCTGAAGGGCTATAGGGCTGTCTGATCAGAATCTCATTCCGTCTACATTGATTTTTGGGCGAATTTCTCACCAATGCCATTTAACGCGACAGAGGTGAACGAAATCTCGTTTTTGGCACGAGAGCATAGAGTGAAGGAAACTTCGTCCCTCGTTCACCAACAAAAAAGAAGCCCCACGGTGAAAGAATCGGATCAATCAAACAGGTGACGAAGGAGATATGGCCATATCGATTTCTTGGGGATCGGGACACTGGGTGTGATTTGCCCCCTCAAAACTTATCCGATTTCGTCCACTCACACACTGATAGAAATCTTATGTGAAGGGCTATAGGGCTGTCTGATCAGAATCTCATTCGGCCTACGTTGATTTTAGGGCAAATTTCTCACCAATGCCATTTAAGGCGACAGAGGTGAACGAAATCTCATTTTTGGCACGGGAGCATAAAGTGACGGACACTTCGTCCCTCATTCACCAACACAAAAGAAGCCCCACGGTGCAAGAATCAGATCAATCAAACAAGTGACGAAGATGATATGGCCATATCGATTTCTTGGGGATCGGGACACTGGGTGTCATTTGCCCCCTCAAAACTTATCCGAATTAGTCCACTCACACACTGATGGAAATCTTATCCGAAGGGCGATTGGGCTGTCTGATCAGAATCCCATTCCGTCTCTGTTGATTTTTGGGTAAATTCCTCGCCATGCCATTTAAGGTGACAAAGGTGACCGAAATCTCATTTTTGAAACTGGAGCAGAAAGCGACGGAAACTTTATCCCTCGTTCACCAACACAAAAGAATCCCCACGATGCAAGAATCGGATCAATCAGACAGGTGACGAAGGAGATATAGCCAAATCGATTTCTCAGGGGTCGGGACACCGGGTGTCATTTGCCCCCTCAAAACATATCCGATTTAGTCCACTCAAACACTGATGGAAATCTTATCTGAAGGGCTATGCGGCTGTCTAATCAGAATCCCATTCCGTCTCCATTGATTTTAAGACAAATTCTTTGCCAATGCCATTTAAGGCGGCAGAGGTGACCGAAATCTCATTTTTGGCACAGCAGCAGAAAGTGACGAAAATTTCATCCCTCGTTAACCAACACAAAAGAAGCCCCACAGTGCAAGAATCGGATAAATCAGACACGTGACGAAAGAGATATGACCAAATCTATTTCTCGGGGGTCGGGACACCGGGTGTCATTTGCCCCCTTTAAACATATCCGATTTCGTACACTCACACACTGATGGAAATCTTATCTGAAGGGCTATAGGGCTGTCTGATCAGAATCTCATTCCGTCTACGTTGATTTTAGGGCGAATTTCTCACCAATGCCATTTAAGGCGACAGAGGTGAACGAAATCTCGTTTTTAGCACGAGAGACTAGAGTGAAGGAAACTTCGTCCCTCGTTCACCAACAAAAAAGAAGCCCCACGGTGAAAGAATCGGATCAATCAAACAGGTGACGAAGGAGATATGGCCATATCGATTTCTTGGGGATCGGGACACTGGGTGTGATTTGCCCCCTCAAAACTTATCCGATGTAGTCCACTCACACAATGATAGAAATCTTATCCGAAGGGCGATGGGGCTGTCTGATCAGAATCCCATTCCGTCTCCGTTGATTTTCGGGTAAATTCCTCGCCATGCCATTTAAGGCGACAAAGGTGACCGAAATCTCATTTTTGAAACAGGAGCAGAAAGTGACGGAAACTTCATCCCTCGTTCACCAACACAAAAGAATCCCCACGGTGCAAGAATCGGATCAATCAGACAGGTGACGAAGGAGATATAGCCAAATCGATTTCTCAGGGGTCGGGACACCGGGTGTCATTTGCCCCCTCAAAACAAATCCGATTTAGTCCACTCACACACTAATGGAAATCTTATCTGAAGGGCTATGCGGCTGTCTGATCAGAATCCCATTCCGTCTCCATTGATTTTAAGACAAATTCTTTGCCAATGCCATTTTAGGCGGCAGAGGTGACCGAAATCTCATTTTTGGCACAGTAGCAGAAAGTGACGAAAATTATATCCCTCGTTAACCAGCACAAAAGAAGCCCCACGGTGCAAGAATCGGATCAATCAGACACGTGACGAAAGAGATATGGCCAAATCTATTTCTCGGGGGTCGGGACACCGGGTGTCATTTGCCCCCTTAAAACATATCCGATTTAGTACACTCACACACTGATGGAAATCTTATCTGAAGGGCTATAGGGCTGTCTGATCAGAATCTCATTCCGTCTACATTGATTTTTGGGCGAATTTCTCACCAATGCCATTTAACGCGACAGAGGTGAACGAAATCTCGTTTTTGGCACGAGAGCATAGAGTGAAGGAAACTTCGTCCCTCGTTCACCAACAAAAAAGAAGCCCCACGGTGAAAGAATCGGATCAATCAAACAGGTGACGAAGGAGATATGGCCATATCGATTTCTTGGGGATCGGGACACTGGGTGTGATTTGCCCCCTCAAAACTTATCCGATGTAGTCCACTCACACAATGATAGAAATCTTATCCGAAGGGCGATGGGGCTGTCTGATCAGAATCCCATTCCGTCTCCGTTGATTTTCGGGTAAATTCCTCGCCATGCCATTTAAGGCGACAAAGGTGACCGAAATCTCATTTTTGAAACAGGAGCAGAAAGTGACGGAAACTTCATCCCTCGTTCACCAACACAAAAGAATCCCCACGGTGCAAGAATCGGATCAATCAGACAGGTGACGAAGGAGATATAGCCAAATCGATTTCTCAGGGGTCGGGACACCGGGTGTCATTTGCCCCCTCAAAACAAATCCGATTTAGTCCACTCACACACTAATGGAAATCTTATCTGAAGGGCTATGCGGCTGTCTGATCAGAATCCCATTCCGCCTCCATTGATTTTAAGACAAATTCTTTGCCAATGCCATTTTAGGCGGCAGAGGTGACCGAAATCTCATTTTTGGCACAGTAGCAGAAAGTGACGAAAATTATATCCCTCGTTAACCAGCACAAAAGAAGCCCCACGGTGCAAGAATCGGATCAATCAGACACGTGACGAAAGAGATATGGCCAAATCGATTTCTCAGGGTTCGGGATACCGGGTGTCATTTGCCCCCTTAAAACATATCCGATTTAGTACACTCACACACTGATGGAAATCTTATCTGAAGGGCTATAGGGCTGTCTGATCAGAATCTCATTCCGTCTACGTTGATTTTAGGGCAAATTTCTCACCAATGCCATTTAAGGCGACAGAGGTGAACGAAATCTCGTTTTTGGCACGGGAGCATAAAGTGAAGGAAACTTCGTCCCTCGTTCACCAACAAAAAAGAAGCCCCACGGTGAAAGAATCGGATCAATCAAACAGGTGACGAAGGAGATATGGCCATATCGATTTCTTAGGGATCGGGACACTGGGTGTGATTTGCCCCCTCAAAACTTATCCGATTTAGTCCACTCACACACTGATAGAAATCTTATCCGAAGGGCAATGGGGCTGTCTGATCAGAATCCCATTCCGTCTCCGTTGATTTTAGGGCAAATTTCTCGCCAATGCCATTTAAGGCAACAAAGGTGACAGAAATCTCATTTTTAACATAGGAGCAGAAAGTGAAGGAAACTTCATCCCTCGTTCACCAACATTAAGGAAGTCCCACGGTGCAAAAATCGGATCAATCAAACAGTTGATGAAAGAGATATGGCCACAACGATTTCTCGGGGGTCAGGACACTGGGTGTCATTTGCCCCGTCAAAACTTATCCGATTTAGTCCACTCACGCAACGATGGAAATCTTATCCGAAGGGCTATGGGGCTGTCAAATCAGAATCCCATTCCGTCTCAGTTGATTTTAAGGCAAATTCTTTGCCCATGCCATTTAAGGCGGCAGACGTGACCGAAATCTCATTTTTAGCACAGGAGCAGAAAGTGACGGAAACTTTATCCCTCGTTCACCAACATAAAAGAAGCCCCACGGTGCAAGAATCGGATCAATCAGACAGGTGATGAAGGAGATATAGCCAAATCGATTTCTCAGGGGTCGGGACACCGGGTGTCATTTGCATCCTCAAACATATCCGATTTAGTACACTCACACACTGATGGAAACCTTATCTGAAGGGCTATGGGGCTGTCTGATCAGAATCTCATTCCGTCTCCATTGATTTTAGGGCAAATTTCTCACCAATGCCATTTAAGGCGACAGAGGTGACCGAAATCTCGTTTTTGGCACGGGAGCATAAAGTGACGGAAACTTCATCCCTCGTTCACCAACACAAAAGAAGCCCCACGGTGCAAGAATCGGATTAATCAGACAGGTGACGAAGGAGATATAGCCAAATCGATTTCTCAGGGGTCGGGACACTAGGTGTCATTTGACCCCTCAAAACATATCCAATTTAGTCCACTCACACACACTGCTGGAAATCTTATCTGAAGGGCTGATCATAATCTCATTCCGTATCCATTCATTTTAAGACAAATTCTTTACCAATGCCATTTAAGGCGGCAGAGGTGACCGAAATCTCATTTTTGGCACAGTAGCAGTAAGTGATGAAAATTTCATCCCTCATTCACCAACACAAAAGAAGCTCCACGGTGCAAGAATCGGATCAATCAGACAGGAGACGAAAGAGATATGGCCAAATCGATTTCTCGGGGGTCGGGACACCGGGTGTCATTTGCCCCCTCAAAACATATCCGATTTAGTACACTCACACACTGATGGAAATCTTATGTGAAGGGCTATAGGGCTGTCTGATCAGAATCTCATTCCGCCTACGTTGATTTTAGGGCAAATTTCTCACCAATGCCATTTAAGGCGACAGAGGTGAACGAAATCTCGTTTTTGGCACGGGAGCATAAAGTGACGGACACTTCGTCCCTCGTTCACCTACACAAAAGAAGCTTCAAGGTGTAAGAATCGGATCAATCAGACAGGTGACGAAAGAGATATGGCCATATAGATTTCTCGGGGATCGGGACACCGGGTGTCATTTGCCTCCTCAAACATATCCAATTTAGTTCACTCACACACTGATAGAAATCTTATCCGAATGGCGATGGTACTGTCTGATCAGAATCCCATTCCGTCTCCGTTGATTTTAAGGCAAATTCCTCGCCAAAGGCGACAAAGGTGACCGAAATCTCATTTTTGGCACAGGAGCAGAAAGTGACGGAAACTTCATCCCTCGTTCACCAACATAAAGGAAGTTCCACGGTGCAAGAATCGGATCAATCAGACAGTTGATTAAAGAGATATGGCCACATCGATTTCTCGGGGGTCAGGACACCGGGCGTCATTTGCCCCGTCAAAACTTATCCGATTTAGTCCACTCACACACCGATGGAAATCTTATCCGAAGGGCTATGGGGCTGTCTAATCCGAATCTCATTCCGTCTCCGTTGATTTTAAGGCAAATTCTTTGCCAATGCCATTTAAGTCGGCATACATGACCGAAATCTCATTTTTGGCACAGGAGCAGAAAGAGACGGAAATTTCGTCCCTCGTTCACCTACACAAAAGAAGCCCCACGGTGCAAGAATCGGATCAATCAGACAGGTAACGAAAGAGATATGGCCATATAGATTTCTCGGGGATCGTGACACCGGCTGTCATTTGCCTCCTCAAACATATCCGATTTAGTACACTCACACACTGATGGAAACCTTATCTGAAGGGCTATGGTGTTGTCCGATCAGAATCTCATTCCGTCTCGGTTGATTTTAGGGCAAATTTCTCACCAATGCCATTTAAGGCGATAGAGGTGATCGAAATTTCGTTTTTGGCACGGGAGCATAATGTGACGGAAACTTCATCCCTCGTTCACCAACACAAAAGAAGAAAGAATCGGATCAATCAGACAGGTGTCGAAGGAGATATAGCCAAATCGATTTCTCAAGGGTCGGGACACCGGGTGTCATTTGCCCCCTCAAAACATATCCGATTTAGTCCACACTCACACTGATGGAAATCTTATCTGAAGGGCTATAGGGCTGTCTGATCTGAATCTCATTCCATCTACGTTTATTTTAAGGCTAATTTTTCACCAATGCCATTTAAGGCGACAGAGGTGAACGAAATCTCGTTTTTGGCACGGGAGCATAAAGTGACGGAAACTTCATCCCTCGTTCGCTAACACAATAGAAGCTCCACAGTGCAAGAATCGGATCAATCAGACCGGTGACGAAAGAGATATGGCCAAATCGATTTCTCGGGGGTCGGGACACCGGGTGTCATTTGCCCCCTCAAAACATATCCGATTTAGTACACTCACACACTGATGGAAATCTTATGTGAAGGGCTATAGGGCTGTCTGATCAGAATCTCATTCGGCCTACGTTGATTTTAGGGCAAATTTCTCACCAATGCCATTTAAGGCGACAGAGGTGAACGAAATCTCATTTTTGGCACGGGAGCATAAAGTGACGGACACTTCGTCCCTCATTCACCAACACAAAAGAAGCCCCACGGTGCAAGAATCAGATCAATCAAACAAGTGACGAAGATGATATGGCCATATCGATTTCTTGGGGATCGGGACACTGGGTGTCATTTGCCCCCTCAAAACTTATCCGAATTAGTCCACTCACACACTGATGGAAATCTTATCCGAAGGGCGATTGGGCTGTCTGATCAGAATCCCATTCCGTCTCTGTTGATTTTTGGGTAAATTCCTCGCCATGCCATTTAAGGTGACAAAGGTGACCGAAATCTCATTTTTGAAACTGGAGCAGAAAGCGACGGAAACTTTATCCCTCGTTCACCAACACAAAAGAATCCCCACTATGCAAGAATCGGATCAATCAGACAGGTGACGAAGGAGATATAGCCAAATCGATTTCTCAGGGGTCGGGACACCGGGTGTCATTTGCCCCCTCAAAACATATCCGATTTAGTCCACTCAAACACTGATGGAAATCTTATCTGAAGGGCTATGCGGCTGTCTAATCAGAATCCCATTCCGTCTCCATTGATTTTAAGACAAATTCTTTGCCAATGCCATTTAAGGCGGCAGAGGTGACCGAAATCTCATTTTTGGCACAGCAGCAGAAAGTGACGAAAATTTCATCCCTCGTTAACCAACACAAAAGAAGCCCCACAGTGCAAGAATCGGATAAATCAGACACGTGACGAAAGAGATATGACCAAATCTATTTCTCGGGGGTCGGGACACCGGGTGTCATTTGCCCCCTTTAAACATATCCGATTTCGTACACTCACACACTGATGGAAATCTTATCTGAAGGGCTATAGGGCTGTCTGATCAGAATCTCATTCCGTCTACGTTGATTTTAGGGCGAATTTCTCACCAATGCCATTTAAGGCGACAGAGGTGAACGAAATCTCGTTTTTGGCACGAGAGACTAGAGTGAAGGAAACTTCGTCCCTCGTTCACCAACAAAAAAGAAGCCCCACGGTGAAAGAATCGGATCAATCAAACAGGTGACGAAGGAGATATGGCCATATCGATTTCTTGGGGATCGGGACACTGGGTGTGATTTGCCCCCTCAAAACTTATCCGATGTAGTCCACTCACACAATGATAGAAATCTTATCCGAAGGGCGATGGGGCTGTCTGATCAGAATCCCATTCCGTCTCCGTTGATTTTTGGGTAAATTCCTCGCCATGCCATTTAAGGCGACAAAGGTGACCGAAATCTCATTTTTGAAACAGGAGCAGAAAGTGACGGAAACTTCATCCCTCGTTCACCAACACAAAAGAATCCCCATGGTGCAAGAATCTGATCAATCAGACAGGTGACGAAGGAGATATAGCCAAATCGATTTCTCAGGGGTCGGGACACCGGGTGTCATTTGCCCCCTCAAAACATATCCGATTTAGTCCACTCACACACTGATGGAAATCTCATCTGAAGGGCTATGCGGCTGTCTGATCAGAATCCCATTCCGTCTCCATTGATTTTAAGACAAATTCTTTGTCAATGCCATTTTAGGCGGCAGAGGTGACCGAAATCTCATTTTTGGCACAGTAGCAGAAAGTGACGAAAATCTGATCTCTCGTTAACCAACACAAAAGAAGCCCCACGGTGCAAGAATCGGATCAATCAGACAGTTGATTAAAGAGATATGGCCACATCGATTTCTCGGGGGTCAGGACACCGGGCGTCATTTGCCCCGTCAAAACTTATCCGATTTAGTCCACTGACACACCGATGGAAATCTTATCCGAAGGTCTATGGGGCTGTCTAATCCGAATCTCATTCCGTCTCCGTTGATTTTAAGGCAAATTCTTTGCCAATGCCATTTAAGGCGGCATACATGACCGAAATCTCATTTTTGGCACAGGAGCAGAAAGAGACGGAAATTTCGTCCCTCGTTCACCTACACAAAAGAAGCCCCACGGTGCAAGAATCGGATCAATCAGACAGGTAACGAAAGAGATATGGCCATATAGATTTCTCGGGGATCGTGACACCGGCTGTCATTTGCCTCCTCAAACATATCCGATTTAGTACACTAACACACTGATGGAAACCTTATCTGAAGGGCTATGGTGTTGTCCGATCAGAATCTCATTCCGTCTCGGTTGATTTTAGGGCAAATTTCTCACCAATGCCATTTAATGCGATAGAGGTGATCGAAATTTCGTTTTTGGCACGGGAGCATAATGTGACGGAAACTTCATCCCTCGTTCACCAACACAAAAGAAGCAAGAATCGGATCAATCAGACAGGTGTCGAAGGAGATATAGCCAAATCGATTTCTCAAGGGTCGGGACACCGGGTGTCATTTGCCCCCTCAAAACATATCCGATTTAGTCCACACTCACACTGATGGAAATCTTATCTGAAGGGCTATAGGGCTGTCTGATCAGAATCTCATTCCATCTACGTTGATTTTAAGGCTAATTTCTCACAAATGCCATTTAAGGCGACAGAGGTGAACGAAATCTCGTTTTTGGCACGGGAGCATAAAGTGATGGAAACTTCATCCCTCGTTCGCTAACACAATAGAAGCTTCACGGTGCAAGAATCGGATCAATCAGACAGGTGACGAAGGAGATATAGCCAAATCGATTTCTCAGGGGTCGGGAGACTAGGTGTCATTTGACCCCTCAAAACATATCCAATTTAGTCCACTCACACACACTGATGGAAATCTTATCTGAAGGGCTATGGGGCTGTCTGATCAGAATCCCATTCTGTATCCATTGATTTTAAGACAAATTCTTTACCAATGCCATTTAAGGCGGCAGAGGTGACCGAAATCTCATTTTTGGCACAGTAGCAGAAAGTGATGAAAATTTCATCCCTCGTTCACCAACACAAAAGAAGCTCCACGGTGCAAGAATCGGATCAATCAGACCGGTGACGAAAGAGATATGGCCAAATCGATTTCTCGGGGGTCGGGACACCGGGTGTCATTTGCCCCCTCAAAACATATCCGATTTAGTACACTCACACACTGATGGAAATCTTATGTGAAGGGCTATAGGGCTGTCTGATCAGAATCTCATTCGGCCTACGTTGATTTTAGGGCAAATTTCTCACCAATGCCATTTAAGGCGACAGAGGTGAACGAAATCTCGTTTTTGGCACGGGAGCATAAAGTGACGGACACTTCGTCCCTCGTTCACCAACACAAAAGAAGCCCCACGGTGCAAGAATCAGATCAATCAAACAAGTGACGAAGATGATATGGCCACATCGATTTCTTGGGGATCAGGACACTGGGTGTCATTTGCCCCCTCAAAACTTATCCGAATTAGTCCACTCACACACTGATGGAAATCTTATCCGAAGGGCGATTGGGCTGTCTGATCAGAATCCCATTCCGTCTCTGTTGATTTTTGGGTAAATTCCTCGCCATGCCATTTAAGGTGACAAAGGTGACCGAAATCTCATTTTTGAAACTGGAGCAGAAAGCGACGGAAACTTTATCCCTCGTTCACCAACACAAAAGAATCCCCACGATGCAAGAATCGGATCAATCAGACAAGTGACGAAGGAGATATAGCCAAATCGATTTCTCAGGGGTCGGGACACCGGGTGTCATTTGCCCCCTCAAAACATATCCGATTTAGTCCACTCACACACTGATGGAAATCTTATCTGAAGGGCTATGCGGCTGTCTAATCAGAATCCCATTCCGTCTCCATTGATTTTAAGACAAATTCTTTGCCAATGCCATTTAAGGCGGCAGAGGTGACCGAAATCTCATTTTTGGCACAGCAGCAGAAAGTGACGAAAATTTCATCCCTCGTTACCAACACAAAAGAAGCCCCACAGTGCAAAAATCGGATAAATCAGACACGTGACGAAAGAGATATGACAAAATCTATTTCTCGGGGGTCGGGACACCGGGTGTCATTTGCCCCCTTTAAACATATCCGATTTCGTACACTCACACACTGATGGAAATCTTATCTGAAGGGCTATAGGGCTGTCTGATCAGAATCTCATTCCGTCTACGTAGATTTTAGGGCGAATTTCTCACCAATGCCATTTAAGGCGACAGAGGTGAACGAAATCTCGTTTTTGGCACGAGAGACTAGAGTGAAGGAAACTTCGTCCCTCGTTCACCAACAAAAAAGAAGCCCCACGGTGAAAGAATCGGATCAATCAAACAGGTGACGAAGGAGATATGGCCATATCGATTTCTTGGGGATCGGGACACTGGGTGTGATTTGCCCCCTCAAAACTTATCCGATGTAGTCCACTCACACAATGATAGAAATCTTATCCGAAGGGCGATGGGGCTGTCTGATCAGAATCCCATTCCGTCTCCGTTGATTTTTGGGTAAATTCCTCGCCATGCCATTTAAGGCGACAAAGGTGACCGAAATCTCATTTTTGAAACAGGAGCAGAAAGTGACGGAAACTTCATCCCTCGTTCACCAACACAAAAGAATCCCCACGGTGCAAGAATCTGATCAATCAGACAGGTGACGAAGGAGATATAGCCAAATCGATTTCTCAGGGGTCGGGACACTAGGTGTCATTTGACCCCTCAAAACATATCCAATTTAGTCCACTCACACACACTGATGGAAATCTTATCTGAAGGGCTATGGGGCTGTCTGATCAGAATCTCATTCCATATCCATTGATTTTAAGACAAATTCTTTACCAATGCCATTTAAGGCGGCAGAGGTGACCGAAATCTCATTTTTGGCACAGTAGCAGAAAGTGATGAAAATTTCATCCCTCATTCACCAACACAAAAGAAGCTCCACGGTGCAAGAATCGGATCAATCATACAGGAGACGAAAGAGATATGGCAAAATCGATTTCTCGGGGGTCGGGATACCGGGTGACATTTGCCCCCTAAAAACATATCCGATTTAGTACACTCACACACTGATGGAAATCTTATGTGAAGGGCTATAGGGCTGTCTAATCAGAATCTCATTCCGCCTATGTTGATTTTAGGGCAAATTTCTCACCAATGCCATTTAAGGCGACAGAGGTGAACGAAATCTCGTTTTTGGCACGGGAGCATAAAGTGACGGACACTTCGTCCCTCGTTCACCTACACAAAAGAAACTTCAAGGTGTAAAAATCGGATCAATCAGACAGGTGACGAAAAAGATATGGCCATATAGATTTCTCGGGGTTCGGGACACCGGGTGTCATTTGCCTCCTCAAACATATCCAATTTAGTTCACTCACACACTGAAAGAAATCTTATCCGAAGGGCGATGGTGTTGTCTGATCAGAATCCCATTCCGTCTCCGTTGATTTTAGGGCAAATTCCTCGCCAAAGGCGACAAAGGTGACCGAAATCTCATTTTTGGCACAGGAGCAGAAAGTGACGGAAACTTCATCCCTCGTTCACCAACATTAAGGAAGTTCCACGGTGCAAGAATCGTATCAATCAGACCGGTGACGAAAGAGATATGGCCAAATCGATTTCTCGGGGGTCGGGACACCGGGTGTCATTTGCCCCCTCAAAACATATCCGATTTAGTACACTCACACACTGATGGAAATCTTATGTGAAGGGCTATAGGGCTGTCTGATCAGAATCTCATTCGGCCCACGTTGATTTTAGGGCAAATTTCTCACCAATGACATTTAAGGCGACAGAGGTGAACGAAATCTCGTTTTTGGCACGGGAGCATAAAGTGACGGACACTTCGTCCCTCGTTCACCAACACAAAAGAAGCCCCACGGTGCAAGAATCAGATCAATCAAACAAGTGACGAAGAAGATATGGCCATATCGATTTCTTGGGGATCGGGACACTGGGTGTCATTTGCCCCCTCAAAACATATCCGAATTAGTCCACTCACACACTGATGGAAATCTTATCCGAAGGGCGATTGGGCTGTCTGATCAGAATCCCATTCCGTCTCCGTTGATTTTTGGGTAAATTCCTCGCCATGCCATTTAAGGTGACAAAGGTGACCGAAATCTCATTTTTGAAACTGGAGCAGAAAGTGACAGAAACTATATCCCTCGTTCACCAACACAAAATAATCCCCACGGTGCAAGAATCGGATCAATCAGACAGGTGACGAAGGAGATATGGCCAAATCGATTTCTCAGGGGTCGGGACACCGGGTGTCATTTGCCCCCTCAAAACATATCCGATTTAGTCCACTCACACACTGATGGAAATCTTATCTGAAGGGCTATGCGGCTGTTTGATCAGAATCCCATTCCGTCTCCATTGATTTTAAGACAAATTCTTTGCCAATGCCATTTAAGGCGGCAGAGGTGACCGAAATCTCATTTTTGGCACAGTAGCAGAAAGTGACGAAAATTTCATCCCTCGTTAACCAACACAAAAGAAGCCCCACGGTGAAAGAATCCGATAAATCAGACACGTGACGAAAGAGATATGGCCATATCGATTTCTTGGGGATCGGGACACTGGGTGTGATTTGCCCCCTCAAAACTTATCCGATTTAGTCCACTCACACACTGATAGAAATCTTATCCGAAGGGCAATGGGGCTGTCTGATCAGAATCCCATTCCGTCTCCGTTGATTTTAGGGCAAATTTCTCTCACCAATGCCATTTAAGGCGACAGAGGTGACCGAAATCTCATTTTTAACAAAGGAGCAGAAAGTGAAGGAAACTTCATCCCTCGTTCACCAACATTAAGGAAGTCCCATGGTGCAAGAATCGGATCAATCAGACAGTTGATGAAAGAGATATGGCCACATCGATTTCTCGGGGGTCAGGACACCGGGTGTCATTTGACCCGTCAAAACTTATCCGATTTAGTCCACTCACGCACCGATGGAAATCTTATCCGAAGGGATATGGGGCTGTCAAATCAGAATCCCATTCCGTCTCAGTTGATTTTAAGGCAAATTCTTTGCCAATGCCATTTAAGGCGGCAGACGTGACCGAAATCTCATTTTTAGCACAGGAGCAGAAAGTGACGGAAACTTTATCCCTCGTTCACCAACACAAAAGAAGCCCCACGGTGCAAGAATCGGATCAATCAGATAGGTGATGAAGGTGATATAGCCAAATCGATTTCTCAGGGGTCGGGACACCGGGTGTCATTTGCCTCCTCAAACATATCCGATTTAGTACACTCACACACTGATGGAAACCTTATCTGAAGGGCTATGGGGCTGTGTGATCAGAATCTCATTCCGTCTCCATTGATTTTAGGGCAAATTTCTCACCAATGCCATTTAAGGCGACAGAGGTGACCGAAATCTCGTTTTTGGCACGGGAGCATAAAGTGACGGAAACTTCATCCCTCGTTCACCAACACAAAAGAAGCCCCACGGTGCAAGAATCGGATTAATCAGACAGGTGACGAAGGAGATATAGCCAAATCGATTTCTCAGGGGTCGGGACACTAGCTGTCATTTGACCCCTCAAAACATATCCAATTTAGTCCACTCACACACACTGATGGAAATCTTATCTGAAGGGCTATGGGACTGTCTGATCAGAATCTCATTCCATATCCATTGATTTTAAGACAAATTCTTTACCAATGCCATTTAAGGCGGCAGAGGTGACCGAAATCTCATTTTTGGCACAGTAGCAGAAAGTGATGAAAATTTCATCCCTCATTCACCAACACAAAAGAAGCTCCACGGTGCAAGAATCGGATCAATCATACAGGAGACGAAAGAGATATGGCAAAATCGATTTCTCGGGGGTCCGGATACCGGGTGACATTTGCCCCTAAAAACATATCCGATTTAGTACACTCACACACTGATGGAAATCTTATGTGAAGGGCTATAGGACTGTCTAATAAGAATCTCATTCCGCCTATGTTGATTTTAGGGCAAATTTCTCACCAATGCCATTTAAGGCGACAGAGGTGAACGAAATCTCGTTTTTGGCACGGGAGCATAAAGTGACGGACACTTCGTCCCTCGTTCACCTACACAAAAGAAACTTCAAGGTGTAAAAATCGGATCAATCAGACAAGTGACGAAAAAGATATGGCCATATAGATTTCTCGGGGTTCGGGACACCGGGTGTCATTTGCCTCCTCAAACATATCCAATTTAGTTCACTCACACACTGAAAGAAATCTTATCCGAAGGGCGATGGTGTTGTCTGATCAGAATCCCATTCCGTCTCCGTTGATTTTAGGGCAAATTCCTCGCCAAAAGCGACAAAGGTGACCGAAATCTCATTTTTTGCACAGGAGCAGAAAGTGACGGAAACTTCATCCCTCGTTCACCAACATTAAGGAAGTTCCACGGTGCAAGAATCGTATCAATCAGACCGGTGACGAAAGAGATATGGCCAAATCGATTTCTCGGGGGTCGGGACACCGGGTGTCATTTGCCCCCTCAAATCATATCCGATTTAGTACACTCACACACTGATGGAAATCTTATGTGAAGGGCTATGCGGCTGTTTGATCAGAATCCCATTCCGTCTCCATTGATGTTAAGACAAATTCTTTGCCAATGCCATTTAAGGCGGCAGAGGTGACCGAAATCTCATTTTTGGCACAGTAGCAGAAAGTGACGAAAATTTCATCCCTCGTTAACCAACACAAAAGAAGCCCCACGGTGCAAGAATCGGATAAATCAGACACGTGACGAAAGAGATATGGCCAAATCTATTTCTCGGGGGTCGGAACACCGGGTGTCATTTGCCCCCTTAAAACATATCCGATTTAGTACACTCACACACTGATGGAAATCTTATCTGAAGGGCTATAGGGCTGTCTGATCAGAATCTCATTCCGTCTACGTTGATTTTAGGGCGAATTTCTCACCAATGCCATTTAAGGCGACAGAGGTGAACGAAATCTCGTTTTTGGCACGAGAGCATAGAGTGAAGGAAACTTCGTCCCTCGTTCACCAACAAAAAAGAAGCCCCGTGGTGAAAGAATCGGATCAATCAAACAGGTGACGAAGGAGATATGGCCATATCGATTTCTTGGGGATCGGGACACTGGGTGTGATTTGCCCCCTCAAAACTTATCCGATTTAGTCCACTCACACAATGATAGAAATTTTATCCGAAGGGCGATGGGGCTGTCTGATCAGAATCCCATTCCGTCTCCGTTGATTTTTGGGTAAATTCCTCGCCATGCCATTTGAGGCGACAAAGGTGACCGAAATCTCATTTTTGAAACAGGAGCAGAAAGTGACGGAAACTTCATCCCTCGTTCACCAACACAAAAGAATCCCCACTGATACTGACGGAGGACCCGTTGGATAAAAGATCCAAGAACCCTTCGTATAAGAGGTAGGCAGCGGTCTCCCTAGATCGAGAATCCAGTTTGATCACCTCCTAGAGCGAAGAAAACCTCGACCCGTTGGCTATATAATCAGCCAAGAACCTCGGTATGGTTGAACGCCACAAGACTTTGCTCACTAGTCTTGATAAGTTCGGAACAAGTGAAAACTCTACAAGAGAGAAATTCAACTCACAAAGGCAAAGCCAATTTTCGTTTATAACTCAAGGTGTCCTCTTACAAGTGATTTACAAGTCTATTTATAGGCTAGGAAAGGATACAAATAGACTTATTTAACACTCATTACATCACTTATTAAGTACCTATGACCCTTGGACTCAAAAGTCACTTATTTAAGTCATAATAAAGAAACTAACATGACTCTTTATTTGCCCTCTTGAACATGCACGAAAATATGCATCTTTATTCCTCATCTTGGGCCTCCAAATCTGATTTGTAAATTGCCCATTCTTCAAGTTGGATTCAGCCCACCGACTTGTATAAGATTCACCATTTGGCCCAACGTAGATTGCTCTTGGACTTGGGCTTTCATTTCAGCTATAATCAACACCATGGCCTCCTTTATCTTCTTAGCTCTAGCTCTTGTAACCGGCCCACCATGAATGATCAAGGGATCTCTATTGTTGTCGTTGGTTAACTTGGATGCAGCCCCATCACCCACGGTGCAAGAATCGGATCAATCAGACAGGTGACAAAGGAGATATAGCCAAATCGATTTCTCAGGGGTCGGGACACCGAGTGTCATTTGCCCCCTCAAAACATATCCGATTTAGTCCACTCACACACTGATGGAAATCTTATCTGAAGGGCTATGCGGCTGTCTGATCAGAATCCCATTCCGTCTCCATTGATTTTAAGACAAATTCTTTGCCAATGCCATTTTAGGCGGCAGAGGTGACCGAAATCTCATTTTTGGCACAGTAGCAGAAAGTGACGAAAATCTTATCCCTCGTTAACCAACATAAAAGAAGCCCCACGGTGCAAGAATCGGATCAATCAGACACGTGACGAAAGAGATATGGCCAAATCGATTTCTCGGGGGTCGGGACACCGAGTGTCATTTGCCCCCTTAAAACATATCCGATTTAGTACACTCACACACTGATGGAAATCTTATCTGAAGGGCTATAGGGCTTTCTGATCAGAAACTCATTCCGTCTACGTTGATTTTAGGGCAAATTTCTCACCAATGCCATTTCAGGCGACAGAGGTGAACGAAATCTCGTTTTTGGCACGGGAGCATAAAGTGAAGGAAACTTCGTCCCTCGTTCACCAACAAAAAAGAATCCCCACGGTGAAAGAATCGGATCAATCAAACAGGTGACGAAGGAGATATGGCCATATCGATTTCTTGGGGATCGGGACACTGGGTGAGATTTGCCCCGTCAAAACTTATCCGATTTAGTCCACTCACACACCGATGGAAATCTTATCCAAAGGGCAATGGGGCTGTCTAATCCGAATCTCATTCCGTCTCCGTTGATTTTAAGGCAAATTCTTTGCCAATGCCATTTAAGGCGGCATACATGACCGAAATCTCATTTTTGGCACAGGAGCAGAAAGAGACGGAAATTTCGTCCCTCGTTCACCTACACAAAAGAAACCCCACGGTGCAAGAATCGGATCAATCAGACAGGTAACGAAAGAGATATGGCCATATAGATTTCTCGGGGATCGTGAAACCGGCTCAAACATATCCGATTTAGTACACTCACACACTGATGGAAACCTTATCTGAAGGGCTATGGTGTTATCTGATCAGAATCTCATTCCGTCTCGGTTGATTTTAGGGCAAATTTCTCACCAATGCCATTTAAGGCGATAGAGGTGACCGAAATTTCGTTTTTGGCACGGGAGCATAAAGTGACGGAAACTTCATCCCTCGTTCACCAACACAAACGAAGCCCCACGGTGCAAGAATCGGATCAATCAGACAGGTGTCGAAGGAGATATAGCCAAATCGATTTCTCAAGGGTCGGGACACCGGGTGTCATTTGCCTCCTCAAACATATCCGATTTAATACACTCACACACTGATGGAAACCTTATCTGAAGGGCTATGGTGCTGTCTGATCAGAATCTCATTCCGTCTCGGTTGATTTTAGGGCAAATTTCTCACAAATGCCATTTGACAGATGTGACCGAAATCTCGTTTTTGGTACGGGAGCATAAAGTGACGGAAACTTCATCCCTCGTTCTCGAACACAAAAGAAGCCCCACGGTGCAAGAATCGGATCAATCAGACAGGTGTCGAAGGAGATATAGCCAAATCGATTTCTCAGGGGTCGGGACACCGGGTGTCATTTGCCCCGTCAAAACATATCCGATTTAGTCCACTCACACACAGATGCAAATCTTATCTGAAGGGCTATAGGGCCTGATCAGAATCTCATTCCGTCTACGTTGATTTTAGGGCTAATTTCTCACCAATGCCATTTAAGGCGACAGAGGTGAACGAAATATCGTTTTTGGCACGGGAGCATAAAGTGACGGAAACTTCATCCCTCGTTCACTAACACAAAAGAAGCCCCACGGTGCAAGAATCGGATCAATCAAACAGGTGACGAAGGAGATATGGCCATATTGATTTCTTGGGGATCGGGACACTTGGTGTGATTTGCCCCCTCAAAACTTATCCGATTTAGTCCACTCACACACTGATAGAAATCTTATCCAAAGGGCGATGGGGCTGTCTGATCAGAATCCCATTCCATCTCCGTTGATTTTAGGGCAAATTCCTCGCCAATGCCATTTAAGGCGACAAAGGTGAACGAACTCTCGTTTTTGGCACAGGAGCAGAAAGTGACGGAAACTTCATCCCTCGTTCACCAACATTAAGGAAGTCACACGGTGCAAAAATCGGATCAATCAAACAGTTGATGAAAGAGATATGGCCACATCGATTTCTCGGGGTCAAGACACCGGGTGTCATTTGCCCCGTCAAAACTTATCCGATTTAGTCCACTCTCACACCGATGGAAATCTTATCCGAAGGGCTATGGGGCTGTCAAATCAGAATCTCATTCCGTCTCTGTTGATTTTAAGGCAAATTCTTTGCCAATGCCATTTAAGGCGGCAGACGTGACCGAAATCTCATTTTTGGCACAGTAGCAGAAAGTGACGGAAATTTCGTCCCTCGTTCACCTACACAAAAGAAGCCCCACGGTGCAAGAATCGGATCAATCAGACAGGTAACGAAAGAGATATGGCCATATAGATTTCTCGGGGATCGGGACACCGGGTGTCATTTGCCTCCTCAAACATATCCGATTTAGTACACTCACACACTGATGGAAACCTTATCTGAAGGGCTATGGTGCTGTCTGATCAGAATCTCATTCCGTCTCGGTTGATTTTAGGGCAAATTTCTCACCAATGCCATTTAAGGCGATAGAGGTGACCGAAATCTCGTTTTTGGCACGGGAGCATAAAGTGACGGAAACTTCATCCCTCGTTCACCTACACAAAAGAAGCCCCACGGTGCAAGAATCGGATCAATCAGACAGGTAACGAAAGAGATATGGCCATATAGATTTCTCGAGGATCGGGACACCGGGTGTCATTTGCCTCCTCAAAAATATTCGATTTAGTACACTCACACACTGATGGTAACCTTATCTGAAGGGCTATGGTGCTGTCTGATCAGAATCTCATTCCGTCTCGGTTGAGTTTAGGGCAAATTTCTCACAAATGCCATTTAAGGCGACAGAGGTGACCGAAATCTCGTTTTTGGTACGGGAGCATAAAGTGACGGAAACTTCATCCCTCGTTCTCGAACACAAAAGAAGCCCCACGGTGCAAGAATCGGATCAATCAGATAGGTGTCGAAGGAGATATAGCCAAATCGATTTCTTAGGGGTCGGGACACCGGGTGTCATTTGCCCCGTCAAAACATATCCGATTTAGTCCACTCACACACAGATGCAAATCTTATCTGAAGGGCTATGGGCTGTCTGATCAGAATCTCATTCCGTCTACGTTGATTTTAGGGCTAATTTCTCACCAATGTCATTTAAGCCGACAGAGGTGAACGAAATCTCGTTTTTGGCACGGGAGCATAAAGTGACGGAAACTTCATCCCTCGTTCACTAACACAAAAGAAGCCCCACGGTGCAAGAATCGGATCAATCAAACAGGTGACGAAGGAGATATGGCCATATTCATTTCTTGGGGATCGGGACACTGGGTGTGATTTGCCCCCTCAAAACTTATCCGATTTAGTCCACTCACACACTGATAGAAATCTTATCCAAAGGGCGATGGGGCTGTCTGATCAGAATCCCATTCCATCTCCGTTGATTTTAGGGCAAATTCCTCGCCAATGCCATTTAAGGCGACAAAGGTGAACGAACTCTCGTTTTTGGCACGGGAGCATAAAGTGACGGAAACTTCATCCCTCGTTCACTAACACAAAAGAAGCCCCACGGTGCAAGAATCGGATCAATCAAACAGGTGACGAAGGAGATATGGCCATATTCATTTCTTGGGGATCGGGACATTGGGTGTGATTTGCCCCCTCAAAACTTATCCGATTTAGTCCACTCACACACAGATGCAAATCTTATCTGAAGGGCTATAGGGCTGTCTGATCAGAATCTCATTCCGTCTACGTTGATTTTAGGGCTAATTTCTCACCAATGCCATTTAAGGCGACTGAGGTGAACGAAATCTCGTTTTTGGCACGGAAGCATAAAGTGACGGAAACTTCATCCCTCGTTCACGAACACAAAAGAAGCCCCACGGTGCAAGAATCGGATCAATCAAACAGGTGACGAAGGAGATATGGCCATATTGATTTCTTGGGGATCGGGACACTGGTGTGATTTGCCCCCTCAAAACTTATCCGATTTAGTCCACTCACACAATGATAGAAATCTTATCCAAAGGGCGATGGGGCTGTCTGATCAGAATCCCATTCCATCTCCGTTGATTTTAGGGCAAATTTCTCGCCATTGCCATTTAAGGCGACAAAGGTGACCGAAATCTCATTTTTGGCACAGGAGCAGAATGTGACGGAAACTTCATCCCTCGTTCACCAACATTAAGGAAGTCACGGTGCAAGAATTGGATCAATCAGACAGTTGATGAAAGAGATATGGCCACATCGATTGTTCGGGGTCAGGACACACGGGTGTCATTTGCCCAGTCAAAACTTATCCGATTTAGTCCACTCACACACCGATGGAAATCTTATCCGAAGGGCTATGGGGCTGTCAAATCAGAATCTCATTCCGTCTTTGTTGATTTTAAGGCAAATTCTTTGCCAATGCCATTTAAGGCGGCAGACGTGACCGAAATCTCATTTTTGGCACAGGATTAGAAAGTGACGGAAATTTCGTCCCTCCTTCACCTACACAAAAGAAGCTTCAAGGTGCAAGAATCGGATCAATCAGATAAGTGAAGAAAGAGATATGGCCATATCGATTTCTCGGGGGTCGGGACACCGGTTGTCATTTGCCCCCTCAAAACATATCCGATTTAGTACACTCACACACTGATGGAAACCTTATCTGAAGGGCTATGGTGCTGTCTGATCAGAATCTCATTCCGTCTCCGTTGATTTTAGGGCAAATTTCTCAACAATGCCATTTAAGGCGACAGAGGTGACCGAAATCTCGTTTTTGGCACGGGAGCATAAAGTGACGGAAACTTCATCCCTCGTTCACCAAAACAAAAGAAGCCCCGCGGTGCAAGAATCGGATCAATCAAACAGGTGACGAATGAGATATGGCCATATCGATTTCTTGGGGATCGGAACACTGGGTGTGATTTGCCCCCTCAAAACTTATCCGATTTAGTCCACTCACACACTGATAGAAATCTTATCCGAAGGGCGATGGGGCTGTCTGATCAGAATCCCATTCTGTCTCCGTTGATTTTAGGGCAAATTCCTCGCCAATGTCATTTAAGGCGACAAAGGTGACCGAAATCTCATTTTTGGCACAAGAGCAGAAAGTTACGGAAACTTCATCCCTCGTTCACCAACATTAAAGAAGTCCCACGGTGCAAGAATCGGATCAATCAGACAATTGATGAAAGAGATTTATGGCCACATCGATTTCTCGGGGGTCAGGACACCGGGTGTCATTTGCCCCGTCAAAACTTATCCGATTTAGTCCACTCACACACCGATGGAAATCTTATCCGAAGGGCTATGGGGCTGTCAAATCAGAATCCCATTCCGTCTCCGTTGATTTTAAGGTAAATTCTTTGCCAATGCCATTTAAGGCGGCAGACGTGAGCAAATTCTCATTTTTGGCACAGGAGCAGAAAGAAGCCCCACGGTGCAAGAATCGGATCAATCAAACAGGTGACGAATGAGATATAGCCAAATCGTTTTCTCAAGGGTCGGGACACCGGGTGTCATTCGCCTTCTCAAACATATCCGATTTAGTACACTCACACACTGATGGAAACCTTATCTAAAGGGCTATAGGGCTGTCTGATCAGAATCTCATTCCGTCTCCGTTGATTTTAGGGCAAATTCCTCGCCAATGCCATTTAAGGCGACATAGGTGACCGAAATCTCGTTTTTGGCACGGGAGCATAAAGTGACGGAAACTTCATCCCTCGTTCACCAAAATAAAAGAAGCCCCACGGTGCAAGAATCGGATCAATCAAACAGGTGACGAATGAGATATGGCCATATCGATTTCTTAGGGATCGGGACACTGGGTGTGATTTGCCCCCTCAAAACTTATCCGATTTAGTCCACTCACACACTTATAGAAATCTTATCCGAAGGGCGATGGGGCTGTCTGATCAGAATCCCATTCTGTCTCCGTTGATTTTAGGGCAAATTCCTCGCCAATGTCATTTAAGGCGACAAAGGTGACCGAAATCTCATTTTTGGCACAGGACCAGAAAGTGACGGAAACTTCATCCCTCATTCACCAACATTAAGGAAGTCCCACGGTGCAAGAATCGGATAAATCAGACAGTTGATTAAAGAGATATGGCCACATCGATTTCTCGGGGGTCAGGACACCGGGTGTCATTTGCGCGGTCAAAACTTATCCGATTTAGTCCACTCACACACCGATGGAAATCTTATCCGAAGGGCTATGGGGCTGTCTAATCAGAATCCCATTCCGTCTCGGTTGATGTTAGGGCAAATTTCTCACCAATGCCATTTAAGGCGACAGAGGTGACCGAAATCTCGTTTTTGGCACAGGAGCAGAAAGTGACGGAAATTTCGTCCCTCGTTCACCTACACAAAAGAAGCCCCACGGTGCAAGAATCGGATAAATCAGACAGGTAACGAAAGAGATATATGGCCATATAGATTTATCGGGGATCAGGACACCGGGTGTCATTTGCCTCCTCAAACATATCCGATTTAGTACACTCACACACTGATGGAAACCTTATCTGAAGGGCTATGGTGCTGTCTGATCAGAATCACATTCCGTCTCGGTTGATGTTAGGGCAAATTTCTCACCAATGCCATTTAAGGCGACAGAGGTGACCGAAATCTCGTTTTTGGCACGGGAGCATAAAGTGACGGAAACTTCATTCCTCGTTCACCAACACAAAAGAAGCTCCACGGTGCAAGAATCGGATCAATCAGACAGGTGTCGAAGGAGATATAGTCAAATCGATTTTTCAGGGGTCGGGACACCGGGTGTCATTTGCCCCCTCAATACATATCCAATTTAGTCCACTCACACACAGATGGAAATCTTATCTGAAGAACTATGGGGCTGTCTGATCAGCATCACATTCCGTCTCCATTGATTTTAAGACAAATTCTTTGCCAATGCCATTTAAGGCGGCAGAGGTGACCGAAATCTCATTTTTGTCACAGTAGCACAAAGTGACGGAAATTTCATCCCTCGTTCACCAACACAAAAGAAGCCCCACGGTGCAAGAATCGGATCCATCAGACAGGTGACGAAAGAGATATGGCCATATAAATTTCTCGGGGATCGGGACACCGGGTGTCATTTGCCCCATCAAAACTTATCCGATTTAGTCCATTGACATACCGATGGAAATCTTATCCGAAGGGCTATGGGACTGTCTAATCAGAACGCTATTCCGTCTCCGTTAATTTTAAGGCAAATTCTTTGCCAATGCCATTTAAGGCGGCAGACGTAACCGAAATCTCATTTTTGGCACAGAAGCAGATAGTGACGGAAATTTCGTCCCTCGTTCACCTACACAAAAGAAGCCCCACGGTGCAAGAATCGGATCAATGAGACAGGTGACGAAAGAGATATGGCCAGATCGATTTCTCGGGGATCGGGACACCGGGTGTCATTTGCCCCATCAAAACTTATCCGATTTAGTCCATTGACATACCGATGGAAATCTTATCCGAAGGGCTATGGGGCTGTCTGATCACAATCCCATTCCGTCTGATAAACCCCTAGGTACGTGGTTTGTTTCTATTTTACAGGTATATCATTTCGATATGGAACCACGTACAACTATCAAAATCAAGGATGAAAATCACGTCTTCAAACCCGGAGGATTGGATTGGTTGTTACTAAACACTGACCTTTCTTTTGGAAATAAGATTCGGGACGAATCTTCTTGAAGAAAAAGGGAATGATGTGAGCACGGATGGGCAACCAACGACTACAAATCAGATTTCAGGAACTAAATAAAGTATGCCGATTTCAAGTCCAATATCAAGATAAATCGGGCCAAATGGTGAATATTAATGGGCTGAATTCTTCTTAAAAGGGCTTGTCAACAATCAGACTTTGAAGGCCCGAGAAGAAAAATAAATGGTTAATTTTCGTGCATAATAAAGAGGCTTCATAAAGAGTCTAATTATTTTATTTATTATGTGTTAAATAAGTGACTTTTGAAGTCTAGAGTCATAAGTAGTCATTAGTAGTTAATAAGTGGTTTAATTAGTGTTAAATAAGTCTATTCATGAGTTTAATCAGTGTCATAAGTACTGTCATTATTGGTAGGCTACGAAGAGTCATTTTCCAACATATAAATAGGTGTGATATCATTTGTAATCGAATAACATATACACCTTGAGTTATAAACGAAAATTGGCTTTGCCTTTGTGAGTTGAATTTCTCTCTTGTAGAGTTTTCACTTGTTCCGAACTTATCAAGACTAGTGAGCAAAGTCTTGTGGCGTTCAACCATACCGAGGTTCTTGGCTGATTATATAGCCAACGGGTCGAGGTTTTCTTCGCTCTAGGAGGTGATCAAACTGGATTCTCGATCTAGGGAGACCGCTGCCTACCTCTTATACGAAGGGTTCTTGGATCTTTTATCCAACGGGTCCTCCGTCCGTATCATTTGGTATCAGAGCAATCTGGTATTGATCTGAACCTCTATCTTTATATTTTCTATCCAAAAAAAAAAAAAAATACAAAAAAATGAGCAAATCGTTGAAGGAGCATCGAGAGCGTGCATATGTTCTTCGCATGAAAACTAAGTTAATGTTGGCGGAGATTAAGGCTGCCAACGAAGAGTTGAAGAAGCTTGTGGAAGCAACAACGAGGAAGACCTTTTGTGACATGCATTGCCAAAGTTGTGATTCCACACCGCAATTGGAGGCCCAACCAAATGGAGAGAAGGGAATTGAGGACAAGGTGATTGTTCCCCAGATTTTCGACAAGGTTTCTTCCATTGTGGTCGAAGAACTCGAGGATCCTAATCCATTTGTTCTTGTTTCTCAAGTTCATGACAACAACCAACATGAAAGCATAGTGGTTGCAAGTGACCAGAAAATAACGAGGCGCGAATTCATTGTTGAAAGTTGTGCAGATGTGGTATGTGTTCCCTTGGTGCCACTGTTGAGCGTTCCTCCGTTGAATCACAAATCTTCATTTCAAATGTCGTGGTTGAATGTTCATGACAATAACGAGGTGTACTCACAAACAAGGAAATCATTCCAAATTGGAGCAATTCTGGATTTGAGGACAAATCATTGTCAAGATGAGGGGAATGATAAACCCCTAGGTACGTGGTTTGTTTCTATTTTACAGGTATATCATTTCGATATGGAACCACGTACAACTATCAAAATCAAGGATGAAAATCACGTCTTCAAACCCGGAGGATTGGATTGGTTGTTACTAAACACTGACCTTTCTTTTGGAAATAAGATTCGGGACGAATCTTCTTGAAGAAAAAGGGAATGATGTGAGCACGGATGGGCAACCAACGACTACAAGTCAGATTTCAGGAACTAAATAAAGTATGCCGATTTCAAGTCCAATATCAAGATAAATCGGGCCAAATGGTGAATATTAATGGGCTGAATTCTTCTTAAAAGGGCTTGTCAACAATCAGACTTTGAAGGCCCGAGAAGAAAAATAAATGGTTAATTTTCGTGCATAATAAAGAGGCTTCATAAAGAGTCTAATTATTTTATTTATTATGTGTTAAATAAGTGACTTTTGAAGTCTAGAGTCATAAGTAGTCATTAGTAGTTAATAAGTGGTTTAATTAGTGTTAAATAAGTCTATTCATGAGTTTAATCAGTGTCATAAGTACTGTCATTATTGGTAGGCTACGAAGAGTCATTTTCCAACATATAAATAGGTGTGATATCATTTGTAATCGAATAACATATACACCTTGAGTTATAAACGAAAATTGGCTTTGCCTTTGTGAGTTGAATTTCTCTCTTGTAGAGTTTTCACTTGTTCCGAACTTATCAAGACTAGTGAGCAAAGTCTTGTGGCGTTCAACCATACCGAGGTTCTTGGCTGATTATATAGCCAACGGGTCGAGGTTTTCTTCGCTCTAGGAGGTGATCAAACTGGATTCTCGATCTAGGGAGACCGCTGCCTACCTCTTATACGAAGGGTTCTTGGATCTTTTATCCAACGGGTCCTCCGTCCGTATCACCGTCTCCATTGATTTTAGGGCAAATTCCTCGCCAATGCTATTTAAGGCGGCAGAGATGGCCGAAATCTCATTTTTGGCACGGGAGCAGAAAGTGAAAACTTCGTCCCTCGTTCACCAACACAAATGAAGTCGCATGTTGCAAGAATCAGATCAATCAGACAGGTGATGAAAGAGATATGGCCAGATCGATTTCTCGGCGGTCAGGACGCCGGGTATCATTTTCACCCCTCAAAACTTATTCCATTTAGTCCATTGACACACCGATGGAATTCTTATCCGAAGGGTCATGGCTGTCTGATCAGAATCCTATTCCGTCTCCGTTGATTTGGGCAAATTCCTCATCAATGCCATTTAAGGCGAGAGAGGTGACCGAAATCTCATTTATGACACGAGAGCAGAAAGAAACCCCACGGTTCAAGAATCGGATTAATCAAACACGTGACGAAGGAGATATGGCCATATAAATTTCTCGGGGACCGAGACACCGGGTGTCATTTGCCTCCTCAAAATATATCTGATGGAAATCTTATACGAAGGGCTAAGGGGCTGTCTGATCAGAATCTCATTCCATCTCCGTTGATTTTAGGGCAAATTTCTCACCAATGCCATTTAAGGCGATAGAGGTGACCGAAATCTCATTTTTGGCACAGGAGCATAAATTGACGGAAACTTCGTCCCTCGTTCACTAACACAAAAGAAGCCCCATGGTGCAAGAATCGGATCAATCAAACAGGTGACGAAAGAGATATGGCCAAATCGATTTCTTGGGGATCGGGACACAGGGTGTCATTTGCCCTCTCAAAACTTATCCGATTTAGTCCACTCACACACTTATAGAAATCTTATCCGAAGGGCGATGGGGCTGTGATGTGAGCACGATGAGCAACCTATGGACAATAAATCCGACTTCAAGAATAAATGAAAAGGGGGCTAATTACAAGTCCAAAGACTAATCAATATTGGACCAAATGGTGAATTTTAATCAAGTTGGTGGGCTGAACTCAACATGAAGTGTGGACTCATTAGCTATCAGATTCTGGAGGCTCGAGAACAAGAATGAAGATGCAATTTTCGTGCATAATAAAGAGGCTTCATAAAGAGTCTATTTATTTTATTTATTATGTGTTAAATAAGTGACTTTTGAAGTCTAGAGTCATAAGTAGTCATTAGTAGTTAATAAGTGATTTAATTAGTGTTAAATAAGTCTATTTATGAGTTTAATTAGTATCATAAGTACTATCATTATTGGTAGGCTACGAAGAGTCCTTTTCTAACCTATAAATAGGCTTGATATCCTTTGTAATCGAATAACATATACACCTTGAGTTATAAACGAAAATTGGCTTTGCCTTTGTGAGTTGAATTTCTCTCTTGTAGAGTTTTCACTTGTTCCGAACTTATCAAGACTAGTGAGCAAAGTCTTGTGGCGTTCAACCATACCGAGGTTCTTGGCTGATTATATAGCCAACGGGTCGAGGTTTTCTTCGCTCTAGGAGGTGATCAAACTGGATTCTCGATCTAGGGAGACCGCTGCCTACCTCTTATACGAAGGCTTCTTGGATCTTTTATCCAACGGGTCCTCCGTCCGTATTAGGCTGTCTGAATCCCATTCCGTGTCCGTTGATTTTAGGGCAAATTCCTCGCCAATGCCATTTAAGGCGACAAAGGTGACCGGAATCTCATTTTTGGCACAGGAGCAGAAAGTGACGGAAACTTCATCCCTCGTTTACCAACATAAAGGAAGTCCCACGGTGCAAGAGTCGGATCAATCTGACAGTTGATGAAGGAGATATGGCCACATCGATTTCTCGGGGGTCAGGACACCGGGTGTCATTTGCCCTGTCAAAACTTATCCGATTTAGTCCACTCACACACTGATGGAAATCTTATCCGAAGGGCTATGGGGCTGTCTAATCATAATCCCATTCCGTCTCCGTTGATTTTAAGGCAAATTCTTTGCTAATGCCATTTAAGGCGGCAGACGTGACCGAAATCTCATTTTTGGCTCAGGAGCAGAAAGTGACGGCAATTTCGTCCCTCGTTCACCTATACAAAATAAGCCCCAAGGTGCAAGAATCGGATCAATCAGACAGGTGACGAAAGAGATATGGCCAGATCTTTTTTTAGGGGATCGGGTCACCCGGTGTCATTTGCCCCCTGAAAACTTATCCGATTTAGTCCAATGACACACCGATGGAAATCTTATCCGAAGGGCTATGGGGCTGTTTGATCACAATCCCATTCCGTCTCCATTGATTTAAGGGCAAATTCCTCGCCAATGCTATTTAAGGCGGCAGAGATTGCCGAAATCTCATTTTTGGCACGGGAGAAGAAAGTGGAAACTTCATCCCTCGTTCACCAACACAAACGAAGTTGCACGGTGCAAGAATCAGATCAATCAAACAGGTGATGAAAGAGATATGGCCAGATCGATTTCTCGGGGGTCGGGACACCGGGTGTTATTTTTCCCCCTCAAAACTTATCCCATTTAGTCCATTGACACACCGATGGAAATCTTATCCGAAGGGTCATGGCTGTGTGATTAGAGAATCCTATTCCGTCTCCGTTGATTTGGGCAAATTCCTCATCAATGCCATTTAAGGCGACAGAGGTGACCGAAATCACATTTTTGACACGAGAACAGAAAGTGACGGAAATTTCATCCCTCGTTAACCAACACAAAAGAAACCCCACGGTTCAAGAATCGAATTAATCAAACAGGTGACGAATGAGATATGGCCATATAGATTTCTCGGGGATCGGGACACCAGGTGTCATTTGCCTCCTCAAAATATATCCGATTTAGTACACTCACACACTGATGGAAATCTTATCTGAAGGGCTATGGGGCTGTCTTATCAGAATCTCATTCCATCTCCGTTGATTTTAGGGCAAATTTCTCACCAATGCCATTAAATGGCCCGGGCGAAGCACCAGCCCAAAATCCGAACGAGAGATACTTGAAATTTTCTCTGGCCATCATGTAGCAATTCAAAAAAGATTTTTAATGGCATGTGAACGAACCAAATCGGATAAGGGACGGGCACGGAACAGGGGGGACAAGTATCGTCTCCCGACTAGCCGTTTTGGCCATATCTACAATTTTGCTCGTGCCATTGGCCTTATTTTTGCACCTTTGGGCTTCTCTTAAGATGGGCAACTAGTGGTGAAGTGCCCGTCAAATTCCGCTTCCGTGCAAAAAATGTGTTTTCGGTCACCTATGCCTAATAAATTGCCCAGGCGACGCACCAGCCCAAAATCAGATCGAGACAAACTTGAAATTTGCTCCGACCATCACGTAGCAATTCAAAAAAGATTTTCAACGGCATGTTAACGAACCAAATCTCACAAGGAACAGGCACGGAACAGGGGGGACGAGTGTTGGCTCCCGACGAGCCGTTTTGGCCATATTTACAATTTTGCTCGTGCCATTGTCCTTATTTTTGCACCTTTGGGCTTTTCTTTTGATGGGCAACAAGTGGTGAAGTGCCCGTCAAATTCCGCTTCGTGCAAAAAATGAGTTTTCGGTCATCGATGCCTAATAAATGGCTCGGGCGAAGCACCGGCCCAAAATCCGACCGAGAGATAATCAAAATCTACTTCAACCATCACGTAGCCCTTCAAAAATGATTTCCAACGGTGTGTGAACCGACCAAATCGAACAAGGGACGGGAGTGGAACAGGTGGGACGAGTGCCGGCTCCCGACGAGCCATTTTGGCCATATCTCCCATTTTGCCTCTGCCATTGGCCTTATTTTGGCACCTTTTAGCTTCTCTTATGATGGGGAACCAAAGGTGAAGTGCCCGTCCAATTCCGCTTCCGTTCCAAAAATAAGTATTCTGTCACTTATGCCTAATAAATGGCCGGGCAATGCACCAGCTAAAAATACGATCGAGAGATAATCAAAATCTGGTCTAACCATCACGTAGCCCTTCAAAAAAGATTTCCAACAGCGTGTGAATGGACAAAATCTGATAATGGATGGGCGTGGAACGGGGGGACGAGTGCTGGCTCCAGACGAGCCGCTTTGGTCATATCTCCCATTTTGCCCGTGCCATTGGCCTTATTATTGCACCTTTGGGCTTCTCTTATGATGGGGAACCAGTGGTGAAGTGCTCGTCCAACTCCGCTTCCATTCCAAAAATGAGTTTTCGATCACCGATGCATAATGAAGGCCCGGGCGAAGCACCAGCCCAAAATCCGACCGAGAGATAATCAAAATCTGCTCCCATTTTGGCCATATCTCCCATTTTGCTCGTGCCATTGACCTTATTTTTGCACCTTTGGGCTTCTCTTATGATGGGCAACTAATGGTGAAGTGCCCGTCAAATACCGCTTCCGTACAAAAAATGAGTTTTCGGTCACCTATGCCTAATAAATGGCTCGGGAGAAGCACCAGCCCAAAATCTGACCGAGACATACTTGAAATTTGCTCCGACCATTACGTAGCAATTCAAAAAAGATTTTCAACGGCATGTGAACGAACCAAATCGGACAAAGGACGGGCACGGAACAGGGGGGACGAGTGCCTGCTCCCGACGAGCCATTTTAGCCATATCTCCCATTTTGTTCGTGCCATTGGCCTTATTTTTGCACCTTTTTGATGGGCAACCAGTGATGAAGTGCCCGTCAAATTCCGCTTCCGTGCCAAAAATGAGTTTTCGATCACCTATGCCTAATAAGTGGCCCGGGCGAAGCACCAGCCCAAAATTCTATCGAGAGATAATCAAAATATGATTCAAAAAAGATTTCTAACAGCGTGTGAACGGACAAAATCTGGCAAGGGATGGGCGTGGAACGGGGGGGTCGAGTGCCGGTTCCCGACGAGCCGTTTTGGCCATATCTCCCGTTTTGCCCGAGCCATTGGTCTTATTGTTGCACATTTGGGCTTCTATTATTTTGGGGAACCGGTGGTGAAGTGCCCGTCCAATTCCGCTTCCATGCCAAAAATGAGTTTTCGATCACCTATGCCTAATAAATGGCCCGGGCAAAGCACCAGCGCAAAATCCGACCAAGAGATAATCAAAATCTTGTCCAACCATCACGTAGCCCTTCAAACAAGATTTCCAACAGCGTGTGAACGGACCAAATCGAATAAGGGACGGGCGTGGAACCATATTTTGCCATATCTCCCATTTTGCCCGTGCCATTGGCCTTATTTTTGCACCTTTGGTCTTCTCTTATGATGTGCAACTAGTGGTGAAGTGCCCGTCAAATTCCACTTCCGTGCAAAAAATGAGTTTTCGGTCACCTATGCCTAATAAATGGCCCGCGCAAAGCACCAGCCCAAAATCCGACCGAGACATTCTTGAAATTTGCCCCGACCATCACGTAGCAAATCAAAATAGATTTACAACGGCATGTGTACGAACCAAATCGGACAAGGGACGTGTATGGAACAGGGGGGACGAGTGCCGCCTCCCGATGAGCCGTTTTTTCCACATCTCCCATTTTGCCCGTGCCATTGGTCTTATTATTGCACCTTTGGGGAATTAGTGGTGAAGTGCCCGTCCAACTCCGCTTACATTCCAAAAGTGAGTTTTCGATCACCGATGCCTAATAAATGGCCCAGGCGAAGCACCATCCCAAAATCCAACCGAGAGCTAATCAAAATCTGCTCTGACCATCACCTAGACCTTCAAAAAAGATTTCCAACGGTGTTTTAACGGACGATATCGGACAAGGGATGGGCGTGGAACGGGGGGTCGAGTGCCGGCTACCGACGAGCCGTTTTGGCCATATCTCTTATTTTGCCCGTGCCATTGGCCTTATTGTTGCACCTTTGGGCTTCTATTATTTTGGGGAACCAGTGGTGAAGTGCCCGTCCAATTCTGCTTCCGTGCCAAAAATGAGTTTTCGATCACCTATGCCTAATAAATGGCCCGGGCGAAGCACCAGCCCAAAATCCGACCGAGATATAATCAAAATCTTTTCCAACCATCACGTAGCCCTTCAAAAAAGATTTCCAACGGCGTGTGAACGGACCAAATCGGACAAGGGACAGGCGTGGAACGGGGGGGACGAGTGCCGGCTCCCAACGAGCCATTTTGGCCACATCTCTCTCATTTTGCCCGTGCCATTGGCCTTATTTTTGCACCTTTTGGCTTCTCTTATGATGGGGAACCAGCGGTGAAGTGCCCGTCTAATTCCGCTTCCATTCCAAAAATAAGTTTTCGGTCATCGATGCCTAATAAATGGCCCGGGCAAAGCACCAGACCAAAATCTGACCGAGAGATAATCAAAATCTGCTCCGACCATCACGTAGCCCTTCAAAGAAGATTTCCAACGGCGTATTAACGGACCAAATCGGACAAGAGACGGGCATGAAATGGGGGGGGACGAGTGCCGGCTCCCAACGAGCCGTTTTGGCTATATCTCCCATTTGGCCATTGCCATTGGCGTTATTTTTGCACCTTTGGGCTTCTCTTATTATGCGGAATCAGTGGTGAAAGTACCCGTCCAATTCCGCTTCCATTCAAAAAATGAGTTTTCGGTCACCTCTGCCTAATAAATGGCCTGGGCGAAGCACCAGCTCAAAATCCAACCGAGAGATAATCAAAATCTGCTCCAACTATCACGTAGCCCTTCAAAAAAGATATCCAACGGCATTTGAAATTACCAAATCGGAGATGGGACGGGCGTGGAACGGGGTGACGAATGTCGGCTCCCGACGAGCAGTTTTGGCCATATCTCTTATTTTGTCCGTGCCATTTGCCTTATGTTTGCACTTTTGGGCCTCTCTTATGATGCGGAACTAGTGGTGAAGTGCCCATCCAAGTCTGCTTCAGTTCCAAAAATGAGTTTTCGGACACCTATGCCTAATAAATGGCCCGGGCGAAGCACCAGCCCAAAATCCGATCGAGAGATAATCAAAATCTGATCCAACCATCACGTAGGCCTTCAAAAAAGATTTCCAACAGCGTGTGAACGGACAAAATCGGACAAGGGATGAGCATGGAACGGGGGGACGAGTGCCAGCTCCAGACGAGTCGCTTTGGTCATATCTCCCATTTTACCCGTGCCATTGGCCTTATTATTGCACCTTTGTGCTTCTCTTATAATGGGGAACCAGGTGAAGTGCCCGTCCAACTCCGCTTCCATTCCAAAAATGAGTTTTCGGTCGCCGATGCCTACTAAATGGCCCGGGCGAAGCACCAGCCCAAAATCCGACCGAGAGATAATCATACCCTTCAAAAAAGATTTGCAACAGCGTGTTAAACGATATCGAACAAGGGACGAGCACGGAACGAAAGGAACGAGTGCCGTCTCCCGACAAGCCGTTTTGGCCATATCTCCCATATTGCCCGTGCCATTGGCCTTATTTTTGCACCTTTGGGCTGCTCTTATGATGGGCAACTAGTGGTGGAGTGCCCGTCAAATTCCGCTTTCGTGCAAAAAATGAGTTTTCGATCACCTATGCCTAATAAATGGCCCGAGCGAAGCACCAGCACAAAATCCGACCGAGACATACTTGAAATTCGCTGCGACCATCACTTAGCAATTCAAAAAAAAAATTCAGTGGCATGTGAATGAACCAAATCGGACAAGGGACAAGCATGGAACAGGGGGGACGAGTGTCGGCTCCCGACGAGCCATTTTGGCCATATCTAAAATATTTCTTGTGGCATTAGGCTTATTTTTGCACCTTGGGGCTTCTCTTATAATGGGCAGCTAGTGGTGAAGTGCACGTCAAATTCCGCTTCCATGCAAAAAATGAGTTTTCAGTCACCTATGCTTAATAAATGGCCCGGGCGAAGCACCATCCCAAAATCCGACCGAGACATACTTGAAATTTGCTCCGACCATCATGTATCAATTCAAAAAAGATTTTCCTGACAAAGGATGGGCACGGAACATGGGGGACGAGTGTCGGCTCCCGACAAGCCGTTTTGGCCATATCTACAGTTTTGCACGTGCCATTGGCCTTATTTTTACACCTTTAAGCTTCGGATCTATCAGACACGTGAGAAATGAGATAAAGCAAGATCGATTTTTTGGGGGTCAGGACACCGGGTGTCATTTGCCCCCTCATAACTTATCTGATTTAGTCCACTCACACACCGATGGAAATCTTATCCGAAGGGCTACGGGGATGTCTGATCAGAATCCCATTCCGTCTCCGTTGATTTTAGGGTAAATTCCTCGCCAATGCCATTTAAGGCGGCAGAGGTGAACGAAATCTCATTTTATGCACAGGAGCAGAAAGTGACGACAACTTCGTCCCTGGTTCACCAACATAAAAGAAGCCCCACAGTGTAAGAATCAGATCAATCAGACAGGTGACAAAAAAGATATGGCCAGATCAATTTCTCGGATGTCGGGACATCGGGTGTCATTTGCCCCCTTAAAACTTATCCAATTTAGTCCACTCACTCACCGATGGAAATCTTATTCGAAGGGCTAACCGTCTGATCAGAATCCCATTCTGTTTCCGCTGATTTTAGGGTAAATTCCTCGCCAATGTCATTTAAGGCGGTAGAGGTGACCGAAATCTCATTTTTGGCACGGGAGCAGAAAGTGACAGAATCTTCATCCCTCGTTCACCAATACAAAAGAAGCCCCATGGTGCATGAATTGGATCAATCAGACAGGTGACAAAGAGGATATGGCCAGATCAATTTCTTGGGGGTCGGGACACCGGGTGTTATTTGCCCCCTCAAAACTTATCCGATTTAGTCCATTGACACACTGATGGAAATCTTATCCGAAGGGCTACGGGACAGTCTGATCAGAATCCCATTCCGTCTCCGTTGATTTTAGGGCAAATTCCTCGCCAATGCCATTTAAGGCGGCAGAGGTGAACGAAATCTCATTTTTGGCACGGGAGCAGAAGGTGACGGTAACTTCGTCCCTGGTTCACCAACACAAAAGAAGCCTCACGGTGCAAGAATCGGATCAATCAGACATGTGACAAATGAGTTTAAAGCCAGATCGATTTTTTTGGGGTCAGGACACTGGGTGTCATTTGCCCTCTCAAAACTTATCTGATTTAGTCCACTCATACACCGATGGAAATCTTATACGAAATGCTACGGGAATGTCTGATTAGAATCCCATTGCGTTTACGTTGATTTTAGGGTAAATTCCTCGCCAATGCCATTTAAGACGGTAGAGGTGACCGAAATCTCTTTTTTGGCACGGGAGTAGAAAGTAACGGAATCTTCGTCCCTCGTTTACCAACACAAAAGAAGCCCCATGGTGGAATAATCGGATCGATCAAACAGTTGACGAAGGAGATATGGCCAGATCAATTTCTCGGGGGTCGGGACACCGGGTGTTATTTGCCCTCTCAAAACTTATCCGATTTAGTCCACTCACACATCGATGGAAATCTTATCTGAAGGGCTACGAGGCATTCTGATCAGAATCTCATTCCGTCTCCGTTGATTTTAGGGCAAATTCCTCGCCAATGCTATTTAAGGCGGCAGAGGTGAACGAAATCTCATTTTTGGTACGGGAGCAGAAAGTGACAGCCTTGTCCCTGGTTCACCAAAACAAAGAAGCCCCACGGTGCAAGAATCAGATCAATCAGACAGGTGACGAAGGAGATATGGCCACATCAATTTCTCGAGGGTCGGGACACCGAGTGTCATTTGCCCCCTTAAAACTTATCCGATTTTAGTCCACTCACACATCGATGGAAATCTTATATGAAGGGCTACAGGGTAGTTTGATCAGAATCCCATTTTGTTCCCGTTGATTTTAGGGCAATTCCTCGCCAATGCTATTTAAGGCGGCAGAGGTGAACGAAATCTCATTTTTGGTACGGGAGAAGAAAGTGACAGCCTTGTTTGGTTCACCAAAACAAAAGAAGCCCCACGGTGCAAGAATCAGATCAATCAGACAGGTGACGAAGGAGATATGGCCACATCAATTTCTCGGGGGTCGGGACACCGAGTGTTATTTGCCCCCTTAAAACTTATCCGATTTAGTCCACTCACACATCGATGGAAATCTTATATGAAGGGCTACGGGGTAGTTTGATCAGAATCCCATTTTGTTCCCGTTGATTTTAGTGCAAATTCCTCGCCAATGCCATTTAAGGCGGCAGAGGTGAACGAAATCTCATTTTTGGCACGGGAGCAGAAAGTGACGGCAACTTCGTCCCTGGTTCACCAACATAAAAGAAGCCCCACGGTGTAAGAATCAGACCAATCAGACAGGTTACGAAGGAGATATGGCCAGATCAACTTCTTGGGTGTCGGGACATCGGGCGTCATTTGCCCCCTTAAAACATATCCGATTTAGTCCACTCACACATTGATGGAAATCTTATTCGAAGGACTACGGGGTTGTCTGAACAGAAACTCATTCCGTTTCCACTGATTTTAGAGAAAATTCCTCGCCAATGTCATTTAAGGCGGTAGAGGTGACCGAAATCTCATTTTTTGCACCGGAGCAGAAAGTGACAGAATCTTCGTCCCTCGTTCACCAACACAAAAGAAGCCTCACAGTGCAAGAATCAGATCAATCAGACATGTGACAAATGAGTTAAAGCCAGATCGATTTTTTTGGGGTCAGGACACAGGGTGTCATTTGCCCTCTCAAAACTTATCTGATTTAGTCCACTCATACACCGATGGAAATCTTATCCGAAATGCTACGGGAATGTCTGATTAGAATCCCATTGCGTTTCCGTTGATTTTAGGGTAAATTCCTCGCCAATGCCATTTAAGGCGGTAGAGGTGACCGAAATCTCTTTTTTAAAATCTCTTGTTTCTTCTAAAGATCCTCCCCTTCGAGAATATGTTCAATCTTCTAAAATGGATCAGTGCGGTTTGCCAGCAACTTCACAAGAGCAATATGTTACTTTGGCAATCCCACCAGAATATATTGAAGCATGGCACAAAGATGGATACACTCATCTTCATCTGGGTGCTGTTCGTCTAGTCCTTTCATATAATGGAAGGAATGGACTTCCTGTTACAGCAAGAATTGTTCTGTTGGATACTCGATATCTGCACTATGAGCATGCTGTAATCGGAACGGTTCTTACAACTCTTAATTCGGGAAGTGTAGTCATCACTTTCTTCCCTAATTTTGCATTGTCCCTCCGAGATGCTTCATTAGAATCCACATTCAAGGTCCAGATCCAGATATCAGGGACAGATCAATCTCCTAACAGCTTTATGGCGAACTTGCACCACCAAATCGTCTACAGGCTGCAGAATCATAGCCTTGATCTTAAAAATCAAGGTACTCCTGATGCCTTGATGATCTTGGCCGAAGCCGGAAATGAAGTTCCAACAATCGTTCAAGTCCCGAGACACATTAATTGATACGGACGGAGGACCCGTTGGATAAAAGATCCAAGAACCCTTCGTATAAGAGGTAGGCAGCGGTCTCCCTAGATCGAGAATCCAGTTTGATCACCTCCTAGAGCGAAGAAAACCTCGACCCGTTGGCTATATAATCAGCCAAGAACCTCGGTATGGTTGAACGCCACAAGACTTTGCTCACTAGTCTTGATAAGTTCGGAACAAGTGAAAGCTCTACAAGAGAGAAATTCAACTCACAAAGGCAAAGCCAATTTTCGTTTATAACTCAAGGTGTCCTCTTACAAGTGATTTACAAGTCTATTTATAGGCTAGGAAAGGATTCTTGGTATCCTATCATTGATAACACTAATTAAACTCATAAATAGACTTATTTAACACTCATTACATCACTTATTAAGTACCTATGACCCTTGGACTCAAAAGTCACTTATTTAAGTCATAATAAAGAAACTAACATGACTCTTTATTTGCCCTCTTGAACATGCACGAAAATATGCATCTTTATTCCTCATCTTGGGCCTCCAAATCTGATTTGTAAATAGCCCATTCTTCAAGTTGGATTCAGCCCACCGACTTGTATAAGATTCACCATTTGGCCCAACGTAGATTGCTCTTGGACTTGGGCTTTCATTTCAGCTATAATCAACACCATGGCCTCCTTTATCTTCTTAGCTCTAGCTCTTGTAACCGGCCCACCATGAATGATCAAGGGATCTCTATTGTTGTCGTTGGTTAACTTGGATGCAGCCCCATCATTCCCTTCTTCTTCAAAAGGATTCGTCCTCGAATCTAAATCACCAAAATAAGGAGACAAATCAGCAACATTGAAAGTAGCACTTACATTATACTCACCCGGTAGGTCTAGTTTGTAAGCATTATCATTCACTCGTGCAATGACTTGAAATGGTCCATCTCCTCTTGGTTGCAACTTGGACTTCCTTTTGGATGGAAACCTCTCCTTTCTCAAGTGTAGCCAAACCCAATCTCCCGGCTCAAAGATGACTTGCTTTCGGCCCTTGTTTGCTTGCTTGATGTATTGCTCCGTCCTCTTTTCAATGTTTTGCTTCACCTTCTCATGCAACTTTTTCACCATTTCTGCCTTAGCTTTACCATCAAGACTAGCTCGTTCCTCAATTGGAATTGGAATAAGATCAAGTGGACTCAATGGATTAAAGCCATAAACAACTTCAAATGGAGAAAAGTTAGTAGCAGAATGAACACTTCGATTATAAGCAAATTCAGCAAAAGGTAAGCAATCCTCCCAACTTTTCAAGTTCCTTTGAATCAATGTTCGAAGCAATTGAGATAAAGTCCTATTAACTACTTCGGTTTGTCCATCGGTTTGGGGATGACAAGTAGTAGAAAACAGAAGTTTAGTTCCCAATTTATTCCATAACACGCCAAAAATGACTCAAAAACTTCACATCTCGATCACTAACAATGCTTCTTGGAATTCCATGCAAACGCACAATTTCTTTAAAGAACAAATCAGCAATATGAGTAGCATCATCACTCTTATGACATGGTATGAAATGTGCCATTTTTGAAAATCTATCAACAACAACAAATACAGAATCCTTACCCCTACTTGTTCTAGGCAAACCCAAAACAAAGTCCATAGAAATGTTCTCCCAAGGTGCATTAGGAATAGGTAAAGGTGTATACAAACCATGTGGATGTGATTTGGATTTAGCTTGCATGCAAGTTATACATCTACCACAAATTCTTTCAACATCAACACGCATTTTAGGCCAATAAAAATGTTCATGCAAAACATCCAAAGTCTTATGAACTCCAAAATGCCCCATTAACCCACCACCATGAGCTTCACGAACAAGCAACTCACGCATGGAACACTTAGGAATGCACAACTTAGACTCTCTAAACAAGTAGCCCTCATGCCTATAAAACTTATCAAATGCAGCATGCTCACAAGCTAGATATATCGAAGCAAAATCAGAATCATTAGTATACATCTCCTTAATTGACTCAAAACCAAGAAGTTTAGAACTCAAAGTAGAGATTAAAGAATACCTCCGAGACAACGCATCAGCCACAATATTCTCCTTGCCCTTCTTATACTTGATCACATAAGGAAATGATTCAATGAATTCCACCCACTTAACATGCCTCTTGCTAAGCTTTCCTTGACCTTTAAGGTATTTGAGAGATTCATGATCCGTGTGAACAACGAACTCTTTAGGCCACAAGTAATGCTGCCACGTTTCAAAAGCTCTCACCAAAGCATACAACTCCTTGTCGTAGGTTGGATAATTCAATTGAGCGCCCTTCAACTTCTCGCTAAAGTAAGCAATTGGCTTTCCATCCTGCAACAAAACAGCTCCTACACCCACTCCGGATGCATCACATTCAAGCTCAAAAGTTTTATCGAAGTTAGGCAATGCAAGAATAGGAGCACTAGTTAGTTTCTCTTTAAGAAGATTAAAAGCATGTTCTTGTTTCTCTCCCCAATGAAAACCAACATCTTTTTTCACAATCTCATTCAAAGGTGCAGCAATTGTGCTAAAATCTTTAACAAACCTCCTATAAAAACTTGCAAGACCATGAAAACTTCTTACTTGAGCAATGTTTTGAGGAGTTGGCCACTGTAAGATAGCTTGCACTTTTTCCCTCTCCATTTCAATCCCATTAGCACTTACAACAAAACCAAGAAAAACAACTTTATCCATGCAAAAAGAACACTTCTTAAGATTAGCATACAATGATTCCTTTCTTAAGGTGTCTAAAACAGCACGCACATGGTCAAGATGTTCATCCACATTTTTGCTATAGATCAAAATATCATCAAAGTAAACAACCACAAATTTCCCAATGAAACTTCGCAAAACATGATGCATCAATCTCATGAAAGTACTAGGTGCATTAGTTAAACCAAAAGGCATTACTAACCACTCATAAAGACCATACTTTGTTTTAAAAGCAGTTTTCCACTCATCTCCTTCTCGAATTCGAATTTGATGATAACCACTTTTCAAATCAATCTTAGTAAACACAACAGCCCCATGCAACTCATCAAGCATATCGTCTAACCTAGGAATAGGATAGCGATACTTTACCGTGATCTTATTGATTGCTCGACAATCGGTGCACATCCTCCATGATCCATCTTTCTTGGATACAACGATCACCGGTACGGCACATGGACTCATGCTCTCACGAACTCTTCCCTTCTCCATCAAGTCTTCCACTTGCCTTTGGATCTCCCTAGTCTCTTCCGGATTGGCTCTATAGGCTGGTCGGTTTGGAAGCACAGCTCCGGGCACAAAATCAATTTGATGTTCAATACCTCTTAACGGAGGTAAACCACTTGGCTCCTCTTCCGGGAAAACGTCTTCAAATTCCTTCAAAAGAGACACAAAGGTACTAGGCAAAGATGGGGTTAATTCGTTAGTGCTAAAAAAAGACTCTTTGTACACCAAGATCAACACACTCTCTTCTTCAACTATTGCTCTCTTCATCTCTTTTGCTCTCACAAAGAAGTTTTGTTTTTCCTTTCCCTCTCGTGTATTCTCTCCACTCTTTTTTTCTCTCATATGTGTATCAACTCCCTCACTTTTCTTTCCCTCATTCTCTCTAGCTCTCCTCGTTTGAGACATCTTTATTTGGTCCTCATGAACTTGTTGTGGAGTCAATGGCACAAGCATGACAGATTTGTTATTGTGCTTGAAGGTATAACGATTTTGAAAACCGTCATGAATCACCCTCCGATCGAATTGCCAAGGCCTGCCCAAGAGAATGTGACTAGCATGCATTGGTACCACATCACAAAGAACATCATCCTTATAATTGCCAATGGAAAACGAAATTAGAACTTGTTTAGTCACACGAATTTCACCACATTCATTCAACCATTGAAGCTTGTATGGTTGAGGATGCTTTTGGGTTGCTAACTTCATCTTGTCCACCATATCTGAACTTGCAACGTTAGTACAACTCCCACCATCAATAATCATCATGCAAACTTTACCTTGGACCAAACACCTTGTGTGAAAGATGTTCTCCCTTTGTTGATCATCACCTTTGACTTGCACATTAAGAGCTCTTCGAACCACAAATAGCTCTCCGTGTTCTGGTGTGATCTCTTCAGGCTGTTCATCTCCACCATCATCTTCATGTTCACTTTCCGATTCTAGCTCCCCATTAGATTTTACAACCATCACCCTTTTGTTTGGACATTCAGATGCAATGTGTCCAATTCCATGACAGCGAAAACATTTGACATCTCTAGTTCTAGTAGTATTGGGAGTAGAAGTAGAGGTACCTTTGCCTTTATCAACTTCATTGAAAGGTTTTGACATCTGATTTTGAGGTTTTGAATCAGCCCCAAATGTCGGTTTCGAAGATGTCCACTCCTTCGGCTTTGAAGATTGAGAACTCGTTGGGAAATTCTTTTGGAAGGTTGATACGGACGGAGGACCCGTTGGATAAAAGATCCAAGAACCCTTCGTATAAGAGGTAGGCAGCGGTCTCCCTAGATCGAGAATCCAGTTTGATCACCTCCTAGAGCGAAGAAAACCTCGACCCGTTGGCTATATAATCAGCCAAGAACCTCGGTATGGTTGAACGCCACAAGACTTTGCTCACTAGTCTTGATAAGTTCGGAACAAGTGAAAACTCTACAAGAGAGAAATTCAACTCACAAAGGCAAAGCCAATTTTCGTTTATAACTCAAGGTATATATGTTATCCGATTACAAAGGATATCAAGCCTATTTATAGGTTAGAAAAGGACTCTTCGTAGCCTACCAATAATGATAGTACTTATGATACTAATTAAACTCATAAATAGACTTATTTAACACTAATTAAATCACTTATTAACTACTAATGACTACTTATGACTCAAGACTTCAAAAGTCACTTATTTAACTCATAATAATGAAACTAATTAGACACTTAATTTAGCCTCTTCAATATGCACGAAAATCAACCATTTATTTTTCTTCTCGGGCCTTCGAAGTCTGATTGTTGACAAGCCCTTTTAAGACGAATTCAGCATATTAATATTCACCATTTGGCCCGATTTATCTTGATATTGGACTTGAAATCGGCATACTTTATTTAGTTCCTGAAATCTGACTTCTAGTCGTTGGTTGCCCACCCGTGCTCACATCAAAGGTTCCCTTCTTCTTAAATTGCCGCTCCACCTTCATGGCCATATGAACCATATCTTCAAGCTCCACATAGTGTTGAAGATCAACGACGTTCGCAATCTCCCTATTCAGCCCGCATAGAAATCGAGCCATTGTTGCTTCTCTATCTTCTTCAACATTTGCCCTTATCATGGCAATCTCCATCTCTTTGTAGAACTCATCAACAGATTTAGTACCTTGACTCAAACTTTGTAATTTTTGATACAATTCACGAAAGTAATGAGAAGGAATAAATCTCTTACGCATTATGGACTTCATTTCATCCCAAGTGGAAATTGGTCTCTCTCCATAGCGTCTTCTATTTGTTGTCAATTGATCCCACCAAACTAGAGCATAGTCGGTGAATTCAATTACAGCAAGTTTGACCTTCTTCTCCTCGGAGTAGTTGTGACACTCAAAGATGAGTTCCACCTTTCGCTCCCACTCCAAATAGGCCTCGGGATCACTCCTTCCTTGGAAAGCAGGAATTTTCAACTTGATGCTTCCCAAGTCACGATCAACTTCATTTTGATGCCTCCTTCTACCATTATGCCTTGGAGCTCGATGCATGGATTCTGCTTCCTCTTCTTCTTCACTCTCCCTTTCATCATGATTCCTTTGTTGTCCTTGTAGCTCCAAATTCTCCAAGCGATCTGATACGCTCTCCAAAATAGTGTTAAATCTAGCAAATTGTTGTTGCATAGCTTGCAGTGTAAATTCATTTGGATTTTGATTGATATTATCGCCCATGTCCTCACAATTCACTCGTGTATCACACAAAAAGTAAAAAAAAAAAAAAGTAAAATAAAAAAGAAACCTCCCCAAACACTCGTGTATCACTCGTAGGCTTTTACCTCCCCTCAAATAAACTCACCACTCAATGCCTTTTACCACTCAATTCTCACTTGTAGGAATTCAAATGAACTAGAACAAATCAAGATTAGAACAAGAGATGTAGCAATCACCACACTTCAGCCCTTATGGAACAATTCAAATGATTTTCGTTTTTTTTTTTTTGTATTTTTTTAAACTGATTTTTTTTCCCTTTTTCTTTTTCTTTCTTTTTCCTTTCTTTTTTTTTTTTTTTTTTTTTTTTTGCAGCAACAAAGACACAAGGATGGATAGAATATAGAGAAGATGTAGAATTGAAGAGCAAAGGTTGAGATCAATACCAGATTGCTCTGATTACCAAAATGATACGGACGGAGGACCCGTTGGATAAAAGATCCAAGAACCCTTCGTATAAGAGGTAGGCAGCGGTCTCCCTAGATCGAGAATCCAGTTTGATCACCTCCTAGAGCGAAGAAAACCTCGACCCGTTGGCTATATAATCAGCCAAGAACCTCGGTATGGTTGAACGCCACAAGACTTTGCTCACTAGTCTTGATAAGTTCGGAACAAGTGAAAGCTCTACAAGAGAGAAATTCAACTCACAAAGGCAAAGCCAATTTTCGTTTATAACTCAAGGTGTCCTCTTACAAGTGATTTACAAGTCTATTTATAGGCTAGGAAAGGATTCTTGGTATCCTATCATTGATAACACTAATTAAACTCATAAATAGACTTATTTAACACTCATTACATCACTTATTAAGTACCTATGACCCTTGGACTCAAAAGTCACTTATTTAAGTCATAATAAAGAAACTAACATGACTCTTTATTTGCCCTCTTGAACATGCACGAAAATATGCATCTTTATTCCTCATCTTGGGCCTCCAAATCTGATTTGTAAATAGCCCATTCTTCAAGTTGGATTCAGCCCACCGACTTGTATAAGATTCACCATTTGGCCCAACGTAGATTGCTCTTGGACTTGGGCTTTCATTTCAGCTATAATCAACACCATGACCTCCTTTATCTTCTTAGCTCTAGCTCTTGTAACCGGCCCACCATGAATGATCAAGGGATCTCTATTGTTGTCGTTGGTTAACTTGGATGCAGCCCCATCATTAATAGAGAAGATCTCAAAAAATTGGTTCCCACCGAGTGGATTACCAATTATAAGTCATTTCATTAGACGGTGGAGTCAATTCAAGCCACAGAGTTTAAATTCTCAAAAACAAAGGATGGGAAGACCAAGACCATCTTCACGCCAATCAAAGAAGACGGTCCATCCAATCCGATGTTTCAGCTCATGATTCTCCCCGTTCAAAATGTCATACAAACCTTATCTGATGGGTTTCCTCTCCCTATTGCTTCATTTAAGGCAGATGGGAAGGAAATTTATACGGATAGGATTGACGGCCATTTTATTTGGGACTGCGATCCATCCATTTGCGATCCAAGATGTACCTGCCAAGACGATGATTCCAATGATGATGATAGTGATGGCAATGATGATGAAGATGGCTACTATGAGTTTGGGTTTGATGATGATGAATACATACTTCCGCCCAAACCATGCCTAATGTTATAAGGTTATGATGTTGAATTTCCACCACTGTCTCGACATGAAGATTCCATCAATAATATCATTTCCAGGCCGTATGTTCAGAATACAATTATGGAGTCTGGTGGTCAACGAAAACCTTTAAATCAAGGAGAAGAGGTTTTGAACTGGCATACTTGTAATGCTAATGCTCAGAACAAATCTCTTCGACTTATTGATTCAAAGGTTTCTCAAATACTGGAAAAGGTGCAAGATTCCACCGACAAAGTGAATTCGCTCGAGACACAACTACAAGAAATCGAGAAAAAGCTTTTTGAAAGGATTTCACCAGAATATTCTAAATATTTTGGGATGGTTTCAAGTATTCCTCTGGATGTTCCCAAAAAGAGTAAGAAGAAGGAACCCCGACGGAGAGAAGAGCTTGAAGATGACACTCAACCAGCAGAAGCACTTATGGTGGATGAGATACCAAAAATCAACAATATCACGGAGTCATCAAAATCATCTAGATATTCTCTTAATAGCATGGATGAAGAAGATATAGGAATGACAGACTTTTCCGTTATTCTTATGGCGGACCGATCGGACCCAGGATACGGCCAACCATTTACCGAACCAGTCTCAGAAGATTCGGAACCCGAGACAACTGAAGGTCCATATATCAGCCAACCAAATGAAGGACGGACTCCAAGACCAGCAACAGGTCCATGGTTCACCTTTGATGACATCCCAATCCTCAAACGAAGAGATCGCATGCACACCTTTGCTGCTTGGATAGACAATCAATTCAATAGGGATGACGCTGATCTCAGGTTAGTCCTTAAGGAATTTACCTCTAGATTCCTTGGGACCTTGAGAGAATGGTTTCTTAGCCTTGGAGAATATCGACAACGTCAAATTCTTGGTGCTCAGACTCCAGGAGAAGCTCTAGGAGAAATTCATCGTGAATTTATCGGTGATCTCTCTCTTTACACCAAAGCAATATCTCAAGAATACTTCTCTATGAGATGCTGCTCTCTTTCAAAAAAGGATTTAGACTGGCATTTTAAAAGAATGTCAGAAAGATTCTACTGCCTGAATGGATTCAATGATCCGAATCTGAAGAATGTCTATCTAGCTTCTCTTCCCAAAGAATTGCAACCAGAAATGGCACGAATGATGCAGGCCGCTAGGAAAGACGTCGCAAGTACCAGTATGGGACAAATCCATCAAATTTGTCTAGCTGCACTTGACAAGCTTTGCGAGCAACAAAATCTTTTCAAAGAAATGATGGAATGAAGGAAGATTCACAAGTCCGTGTGCGACAAATCCTATATCGAAATCAAATGCAAAGAGCATGATTGCAAGTGTTCATCTTCAAAGAAAAAGGGGAATAAGAGCAAATCCGGAAGAAGGAAAACAAGAAGAAGTACAGATTCTTCCGACGAAAGCCTTCCGACAGAAGAGATCTAAAAGGTGTTTTCTTTGCCATAAAGAAGGACATTTTGCCAAGAATTGTCCCAATAAAGCAGGCACAACTTCCAAATTAGCTTCACATGCTTTCTTATCTCATGAAGCCAATCTCGCAGATGCTAATATCGAGTCCCTCTACTCAGAACAAGAAGAGCAAGATATAAATACTGCATTTATTTTGCAGGAATCTGCCACCGAAGATGAACAATCAGAGACCGAAGATCCCGAAGATAATATTCCAATTTTCATGTTGCAACCGATGACATCTCAGTCCAACATGATGATCCAGGAAGGCATTCCGTCTCCCCATCTTGAAGTTCGAATTCTACAAACCAAATATGATAAGTCAATCAAGGTGATTGGAGTGATATTGGAGCAAGAAGAACCATGTTGAATCCTGATATCCTTCCGAAAGAAGCATGGGAAATACATCATCAATATTTCTATGCAGCTGATGGTCGAACCTTTCATACATCATTAATCTCCAAGCATCCAATTGGAATCCTACTTTTTCCAGATTGTATCATATGGATAAAAGTTATTGGAAGCAAACTACATGGGCATGATCTCTTGATGGGCTTTGATCTATTTTTCAAAGCACAACGTCTTCAAATACTTCCACAAGGCATAAAATACAAAAGGAGATTTCAGGCCTATACAACTGTCCAGAAGTTATTCTCCCTACAAGAGACTCCTGATGAGTATGGTCGCTTCTCAAAAGAGCTGAAAGGATGTTGCGCCGACTCTCATGCTGAATTCCAACATCCCTATCCTCTCTGGAAGAATGAACAATTCTTTGTTCAGCTACCATTCAAAAAGAACGAGGATATCAATGCCACTAAAGCCACTCATCCCGGAATGAATCCTGAAGAATTAGCTTTGGCAAGACAAGAGTGTCAGCAGCTGTTATCCCTTGGGCTCATCGAACCAACCAATTCAAATTGGGCATGTCCAGCATTCAAATTAGTCATCGATTACAAACTCTTAAACCTTTTTCTTCTTGATGATAAATTTCCTTTACCAAGAACCCAAATGCTTTTTGCCCAACTATCTGTAGTCCGCATATTCTCCAAATTCGACCTTAAGTCTGGCTTTTGGCAACTGGATATTGATCCAAAAGATAGATACAAAACAACTTTTTGTATTCCCATAGCCCAATATCAATGGAAAGTCGTCCCATTTGGCCTGAAGGTTGCACCCTCCTTATTCCAAAAAGCCATGATCAAATTGTTTGAGCCAATATTATACTCTTCCTTGATTTATATTGATGATATTTTGTTATACTCAAAAACCAAGGGAGAACATTATGTCCTGCTCAAAAAATTTCTTGAAGTGGTTCGCACTTTTGGAATAATGCTATCTGAAAAGAAAAACACGATTGGCCAGTCTTGTATAGACTTTCTTGGAATGAAGATATCAGATGGGAATTATGAACCAAGCCCACACATTGCTTAGGAACTTCTTAAGTTCCCAAAAGAAAAGTTGTCTGTGAAGGAAATTCAACAGTTCCTTGGAATTGTGAATTATGTCAAAGACTTCATCCCAAGCTGCTCCCGGTATACCTGCCATCTTTCTAAACTTCTTAGAAAGAATCCTCCACCTTGGGGAAAGTCGCAAACAGAAGCTGTCCAACATCTCAAAGACATATGCCAGAATTTCGCACCTCTGCGAATCCCGGGTGATGGCCAAAGAATCCTCCAAACTGATGCAAGCGATGATCATTGGGGAGCAATTTTGCTAGAAAAGAAAGACGCAAAGATACACTATTGTGCACATGCCAGCGGCCAATTCAAAGATTCTGAAAAGCACTACCATGTCGTCTACAAAGAAACACTGGCGGTAAAGAATGGCATCAAAAAGTTCGAGTTCCATCTTGTCGGCTACGAGTTTATTGTCCAACTGGATAATACATCTTTCCCAGCTATAATGGAGCTCAAGCACAAAGGAGTACCTGAGAAGCAACTTCTTCGTCTCAAAGATTGGTTTTCCAAATATCAATTCACCGTTCAACACATCAAAGGTAAAGATAATATTGTTCCTGATTATCTTTCACGAAAACCAACCTTACAACTCATATCTTCTACCCAAATTCTCCCTATAATCTTCATGGTCAAGAAAAAGAAACCACAACAGTCATTCATTTGTGTAGGGGGAAAGGGGAAAAATCCATTTCTTTCAAACAATTCCTTGGTTACTCCAAAACCACCAGATCTCACTTTTCCTCCTTATGTTAAACCGTTCGAAACCATTCATGAGATCCGTTTATTTGCAAGGCAAAATATGTTCAAGTTTCTCTCTAATTATATCCTAGAAACCAAGTTACCCTTAGAAAAAGCATGTTTTGATATACATAAACCTTTTCTTATGGTAACTTATCTCAATCATTCAACCTCTGTCATACCCAACATGTTCTGGTATCTTTGGTGTTTATCCTCTCTTTATTATCATGCCATTGAACTCTGTATTGAAGAAATGATATCATTCTTTTGCAACACCGAGAATGATAACACTCTGCAATGGAACCTCTTGACATGGTATGCCTCAGCAGAAGAATGGCTATCCTTACTCTATCATGAATTACAAGATGCTAATGAAGGCAAACCAAATCCACACCTAGTCCTGATGTATCATAGACCTTATTCCAATGACATAAAAGGACAACTGGTCCCTCTTCCAATGTACTATAAATGGAAGACGACAGCTGGCTCAACCGGAGATAATATGTTCGAACAAAGGCAGATGTATATCCACCTATGTTTCACCAACAAAGTGACTCCTCTGGATCATCCCGAAGGACTTATCTACACCTCTTTTGTCCTCGAATCAATACGGGCCAGCATTTACTCTTCTGACGATGAAGGAACCAGCCAAGGACCAAATACCAAGAAGCCTAATGCATACAAAGAAGCAAGTTCCAAGATGCCTAATAAAGCCATCCAGCCTAATACCAACGAAAAAGCAAGTTCCAAGATGCCTAATAAAGCCATCCAATCTAATGCGAGGAAGAGACACATCATTGAAGAAGATGATAAGATCATCTTGGAATACTTCATCAAATTACAAATACCATGGTCCTCGGAAGATGAAGACAACCAAGGCAATCACATGGATTTAGATAAAGATGCCACCTCATGCTACTTCTTCATCCATGCAGCCATAGATACGTGTCTTTCTAGATACGTGTCCTTCATCTTGTAAATACGTGTCTACCTTGTTGTAATAGAGATAGAGATGCATGTTGCAGCCATAGTCCTATATATAGGCTTGGTGCATGCTGAATGTAACATACGAAAAATAAAATAAAACCTATCTCTTTACTTATGAATTCCAACTAAACCTTCTCCTTCTTCCGAAAGTCCTCTAGATATCTTCAGAGATATTTATGATCTCCCAATTCTGCTTTCGTGCAAAAAATGAGTTTTCGGTCACCTATGTCTAATAAATGGCCTGGGCGAAGAGCCAGCCCAAAATCCAACCGAGAGATAATCAAAAAAGATTTCCAAAGGCGTTTGAACAGACCAAATCAGACAAGGGACAGGCATAGAACGGTGGGGACGAGTGTCGGCTTCCGACGAACCGTTTTGGCCATATCTCCCATTTTGCCTGTGACATTGGCTTTATTTTTGCACCTTTGGGTTTTTTTTGTGATGGAGAAGCAGTGGTGAAGTGCCCGTCCGATTCCACTTCCGTGCAAAAAATGAGTTTTCAGTTACTTATGCTTAATAAAGGGCTTTGGCGAAGAGCCAGCCCAAAATCCGACAGAGAGATAATCAAAATCTGCTCTGACCATCACGTAGCTCTTCAAAAAAGATTTCCAGCGGTGCGCGAACGGACCAAATCGGACAAGGGACGGGCACAGAATGGGGGGACGAGTGTTGGCTCCTGACGAACCGTGTTGGCCATATCTCCCATTTTGCCATGCCATTGGCCTTATTTTTGCACCTTTGGGCTTCTATTATGATTGAGAACTGGTGGTGAAGTGCCCATCTAATTCCGCTTCCGTGCAAAAAATGAGTTTTCGGTCATCTTTGCCAAATAAATGGCCTGGGTGAAGTACCAGGCCAAAATCCGAATGAGAGATAATCTAAATCTGCTCCGACAACATGTAGCCCTTCAAAAAAGATTTCCCACGGTGTGTGAATGGACCAAATCAGACAAGGGACGGGCACGGAATAGGGGGACGAGTGTCGGCTCCCGACGAACCGTTTTGGCCATATCTCCCATTTTGTACGTACACCATTGGCCTTATTTTTGCACCTTTCGGCTTCTATTGTGATCGACAACCAGTGGTGAAGTTCCAATCCAATTCTGCTTTCCGTGCAAAAAATAAGTTTTCGGTCACCTATGCCTAATAAATGGCCTGGGTGAAGTACCAGCCCAAAATCCGACCGAGAAATAATCAAAATCTGCTAGGACCATCACGTAGTTCTTCAAAAAAGATTTCCAACGGCGTGTTAATAGACCAAATCGGACAAGGGACGGGCACGGAACGGGGGGACGAGTGTCGGCTCCCGAGGAACCGTTTTGGCCATATCTCCCATTTTACCCATGTCATTGGCCTTATTTTTGCACCTTTGGACTTCTTTTGTGATGGAGAAGCAGTGGTGAAGTGCCCATCCAATTCCGCTTCCGTACAAAAAATGAGTTTTATGTCACCTATGCCTAATAAATGGCCCTCACGAAGAGCCAGCCCAAAATTCGATTGAGAGATAATCAAAATTTGCTCCGACCATCATGTAGCCCTTCAAAAAACATTTCCAACAGTATGTGAACGGACCAAATCAGACAAAGAACGGGCACGGAACGGTGGGGACGAGTGCCAGCTCCTGACGAGCCATTTTGGCCATATCTCCCATTTTGCCTGTGCCGTTGGCCTAATTTTTGCACCTTTGGTCTTCTCTTATGATGAGGAACCAGTGGTGAAGTGCCCGTTTAATTCCACTTCCGTGCAAAAAATGAGTTTTCGGTCACCTATGCCTAATAAAAATGGTCTCGGCGAAGATCCAGCCCTAAATCCGACCGAGATATAATCAAAATCTGCTCCAACCATCACCTAACCCTTCAAAAAAGATTTTCAACGGCGTCTGAATGGACCAAATCGGACAAGGGACGGGCAGGGAACGGGGGGGACGAGTGGTGACTCCCGACGAACCGTTTTGGCCATATCTCCCATTTTGCCCGTGCCATTGGCCTTATTTTTGCACCTTTGGGCTTCTATTGTGATGGAGAACCATTGGTGAATTGCCCATCCAATTCCAGTTCCGTGCAAAAAATGAGTTTTCGGTCACCTATGCCTAATAAGTGGCCTGGGCAAAGTACCAGCACAAAATCCGATCGAGAGATAATCAAAATCTGCTCTGACCATCACGTAGTTCTTCAAAAAAGATTTCCAATGGCGTGTGAACAGACCTAATCGGACAAGGGATGGGCACGGAACGGTGGGGACGAGTGTCGGCTCCCCACGAACCGTTTTGGCCATATCTCCCATTTTGCCCGTGCTATTGGCCTTATTTTTGCACATTTGGGATTCTATTATGATGGAGAACCAGTGGTGAATTGCCCATCTAATTCCGCTTCCGTGCAAAAAATGAGTTTTCGGTAACCTATGCCTAATAAATGGCCTAGGCAAAGTACCAGCATAAAATACGATCGAAATATCTCAAAATCTGCTCCGACCATCACGTAGTTTTTCAGAAAAGATTTCCAACAGCGTGTGAACAGACCAAATCAGACAAGGGACGGGCACGGAACAGTGGGGACGTGATACGGACGGAGGACCCGTTGGATAAAAGATCCAAGAACCCTTCGTATAAGAGGTAGGCAGCGGTCTCCCTAGATCGAGAATCCAGTTTGATCACCTCCTAGAGCGAAGAAAACCTCGACCCGTTGGCTATATAATCAGCCAAGAACCTCGGTATGGTTGAACGCCACAAGACTTTGCTCACTAGTCTTGATAAGTTCGGAACAAGTGAAAACTCTACAAGAGAGAAATTCAACTCACAAAGGCAAAGCCAATTTTCGTTTATAACTCAAGGTGTATATGTTATTCGATTACAAAGGATATCAAGCCTATTTATAGGCTAGAAAAGGACTCTTCGTAGCCTACCAATAATGATAGTACTTATGATACTAATTAAACTCATAAATAGATTATTTAACACTAATTAAACCACTTATTAACTACTAATGACTACTTATGACTCAAGACTTCAAAAGTCACTTATTTAACTCATAATAATGAAACTAATTAGACACTTAATTTAGCCTCTTCAATATGCACGAATATCAACCATTTATTCTTCTTCTTGGGCCTTCGAAGTCTGATTGTTGACAAGCCCTTTTAAGACGGATTCAGCCCATCAATATTCACCATTTGGCCCGATTTATCTTGATATTGGACTTGAAATCGGCATACTTTATTTAGTTCTTGAAATCTGACTTGTAGTCGTTGGCTGCCCACCCGTGCTCACATCATTCCCTTCTTCTTCAAGAAGATTCGTCCCGAATCTTATTTCCAAAAGAAAGGTCAGTGTTTAGTAACATCCAATCCAATCCTCCGGGTTTGAAGACGTGATTTTCATCCTTGATTTTGATAGTTGTACGTGGTTCCATATCGAAATGATATACCTGCAAAATAGAAACAAACCACGTACCTCGGGGTCTATCATTCCCCTCATCTTGACAATGATTTGTCCTCAAATCGAGAACTGCTCCAATTTGGAATGATTTCCTTGTTTGTGAGTACACCTCGTTATTGTCATGAACATTCAACCACGACATTTGAAATGAAGATTTGTGATTCAATGGAGGAACGCTCAACAGTGGCACCAAGGGAACACATACCACATCTGCACAACTTTCAACAATGAATTCGCCCCTCGTTATTTTCTGGTCACTTGCAACCACTATGCTTTCATGTTGGTTGTTGTCATGAACTTGAGAAACAAGAACAAATGGATTATGATCCTCGAGTTCTTGGACCACAATGGAAGAAACCTTGTCGAAAATCTGTGGAACAATCACCTTGTCCTCAATTCCCTTCTCTCCATTTGGTTGGGCCTCCAATTGTGGTGTGGAATCACAACCTTGGATCGGCATGTCACAAAAGGTCTTCCTTGTTGTTACTTCCACAAGCTTCCTCAACTCTTCATTGGCTGCCTTAATCTCCGCCAACATTAGCTTAGTTTTCATCCGAAGAATATATGCACGCTCTCGATGCTCCTTCAACGATTTGCTCATTTTTTCGTATTTTTTTTGGATAGAAAATATAAAGATAGAGGTTCAGATCAATACCAGATTGCTCTGATACCAAATGATACGGACGGAGGACCCGTTGGATAAAAGATCCAAGAACCCTTCGTATAAGAGGTAGGCAGCGGTCTCCCTAGATCGAGAATCCAGTTTGATCACCTCCTAGAGCGAAGAAAACCTCGACCCGTTGGCTATATAATCAGCCAAGAACCTCGGTATGGTTGAACGCCACAAGACTTTGCTCACTAGTCTTGATAAGTTCGGAACAAGTGAAAACTCTACAAGAGAGAAATTCAACTCACAAAGGCAAAGCCAATTTTCGTTTATAACTCAAGGTGTATATGTTATTCGATTACAAAGGATATCAAGCCTATTTATAGGCTAGAAAAGGACTCTTCGTAGCCTACCAATAATGATAGTACTTATGATACTAATTAAACTCATAAATAGATTATTTAACACTAATTAAACCACTTATTAACTACTAATGACTACTTATGACTCAAGACTTCAAAAGTCACTTATTTAACTCATAATAATGAAACTAATTAGACACTTAATTTAGCCTCTTCAATATGCACGAATATCAACCATTTATTCTTCTTCTTGGGCCTTCGAAGTCTGATTGTTGACAAGCCCTTTTAAGACGGATTCAGCCCATCAATATTCACCATTTGGCCCGATTTATCTTGATATTGGACTTGAAATCGGCATACTTTATTTAGTTCTTGAAATCTGACTTGTAGTCGTTGGCTGCCCACCCGTGCTCACATCAGGACGAGTGTCGGCTCCCGACGAACCGTTTTGGCCATGTCTCCCATTTTTCCCGTGCCATTGGCCTTATTTTTGCACCATTAGGCTTCTATTGTGATGGAGAACAAGTGGTGAATTACCCATCCCATTCCGCTTCCGTGCAAAAAATGAATTTTCGGTCACCTATGCCAAATAAATGGCCTGGACGAAGTACCAGCCCAAAATTCGAACGAGAGATAATCTAAATCTACTCCGACCATCACATAGCCCTTCAAAAAAGATTTCCAACGGCGTGTGAACGGACCAAATAAGACAAGGGACTGGCACGGAACGGGGGGGACGAGTGTCGGCTCCCGACGAACCATTTTGGCCATATCTCCCATTTTGCCCGTGCCATTGGCCTTATTTTTGCACCTTTGGGCTTATATTGTGATCGAGAACCAGTGGTGAAGTGCCAATCCAATTCTGCTTCCGTGCAAAAAATGAGTTTTCGGTCACCTATGCCTAATAAATGGCCTGGGTGAAGTACCAGCCCAAAATCCGACCGAGAGATAATCATAATCTACTAGGACCATCACGTAGTTCTTCAAAAATGATTTCCAACGGCGTGTGAACAGACCAAATCGGACAAGGGACGGGCACGGAATGGGGGGATGAGTGTCGGCTCCCGACGAACCGTTTTGGCCATATCTCCCATTTTGCCAGTGCCATTGGCCTTATTTTTGCACCTTTGGGCTTCTATTGTGATGGAGAACAAGTGGTGAACTGCCCATCCAATTCCGCTTCCGTGCAAAATATGAGTTTTCGGTCACCTATGCCTAATAAATGGCTTAGGTGAAATACTAGCCCATAATCCGACCGAGAGATAATCAAAATCTGCTAGGACCATCACGTAGTTCTTCAAAAAAGATTTCCAACAGCGTGTGAATAGACCAAATCGGACAAGGGACGGGCTTAGAACGGGGGGGGGGGGGGGGGGGGGGGGGGGCGAGTGTCGGCTTCCGACGAACCGTTACGGCCAAATCTCCCATTTTGACCATGCCATTGGCCTTATTTTTGCACCGTTGGACTTCTTTTGTGATGGAGAAGCAGTGGTGAAGTGCCCATCCAATTCCGTTTCCGTGCAAAAAATGAGTTTTAGGTCATCTATGCCTAATAAATGGCCCTCGCGAAGAGCCAGCCCAAATTTTGATCTAGAGATATTCAAAATTTGCTCCGACCATTATGTAGCCCTTCAAAAAAGATTTCCAACAGCATGTGAACGGACCAAATCGGATAAGTGACGGGCACGGAACGGGGCGGGGGATGAGTGCCAGCTCCTGACGAGCTATTTTGGCCATATCTCCCATTTTGTCTGTAAATGAGTTTTCGGTCACCTATGCCTAATAAATGGCCTGGGTGAAGTATCAGCCCAAAATCCGAACGAGAATTAATCTAAAACTACTCCGACCGTATCCCTTCAAAAAAGATTTCCAACGGCATTGAACGGACCAAATCCAACAAGGGACGGGCACGGAATGGGGGGGATGAGTGTCAGCTCCCGACGAACCATTTTGGCCATATCTCCCATTTTGCCCGTGCCATTGGCCTTATTTTTGAACCTTTGGGCTTATATTGTGATCGAGAACAAGTGGTGAAGTGCCAATCCAATTCTACTTCCGTGCAAAATATGAGTTTTCGGTCACCTAAATGGCCTGGGTGAAGTACCATCCCAAAATTCGACCGAGAGATAATCATAATCTGCTAGGACCATCACGTAGTTCTTCAAAAATGATTTCCAACGGCGTGTGAACAGACCAAATCGGACAAGGGACGGGCACAGAACGAGGGGGAGGAGTGTCGGCTCCCGACGAACCGTTTTGGCCGTATCTCCCATTTTGCCAGTGCCATTGACCTTATTTTTGCGGGCCTCTATTGTGATGGAGAACAAGTGGTGAATTGCCCATCCAATTCCGCTTCTGTGCAAAAAATGAGATTTCGGTCACCTATGCTTAATAAATGGCCTGGGCGAAGTACCAACACAAAATCCGATCGAGAGATAATCAAAATCTGCTCCGACCATCACGTAGTTCTTAAAAAAAGATTTCCAACGCTGTGTGAACAGACCAAATCGGACAAGGGACGGGCACAGAACGGGAGGGGGGGGGGACGAGTGTCGGCTCCTGACGAACCGTTTCGGCCATATCTCCCATTTCGCCCATGCCATTGGCCTTAGTTTTGCACCGTTGGACTTCTTTTGTGATGGAGAAGCAGTGGAGAAGTGCCCATCCAATTCCGCTACCGTGTAAAAAATGAGTTTTAGGTCACCTATGCCTAAGCAATGGCCCTCGCGAAGAGCCAACCCAAAATTTGATAGAGAGATAATCAAAATTTGCTCCGGCCATTATGTAGCCCTTCAAAAAAGATTTCCAACAGCATGTAAACGGACCAAATCGGACAAGGGACGGGCACGGAACGGGGGGGACGAGTGCCAGCTCCTGACAAGCTATTTTGGCCATATCTCCCATTTTGTCTAGTTGTTGGCCTAATTTTTGCACCTTTGGTCTTCTCTTATGATGAGGAACCAGTGGTGAAGTGCCCGACTAATTCCGCTTCCGTGCAAAAAATAAGTTTTCGGTCACCTATGCCTAATAAATGGCCTGGGCGAAGAGCCAGCCCTAAATCCGACTGAGAGATAATCAAAATCTGCTCCAACCATTATGTAGCCCTTCAAAAAAGATTTTCAACGGCATGTGAATGGACCAAATCGTACAAGGGACGGGCACAGAACGCGAAGGATGAGTGTCGGCTCCCGACGAACCGTTTTGGCCATGTCTCCCATTTTGCCCGTGCCATTGGCCTTATTTTTGCACCATTGGGCTTCTATTGTGATGGAGAACAAGTGGTGAATTGCCCATCCAATTCCGCTTCCATGCAAAAAATGAGTTTTCAGTCACCTATGCCAAATAAATGGCCTGGACGAAGCACCAGCCCAAAATCCGAACGCGAGATAATCTAAATCTACTCCAACCATCACGTAGCCCTTCAAAAAAGATTTCCAACGGCGTGTGAACGGACCAAATAAGACAATGGACGGGCACGGAACGGGGGGGACGAGTGTCAGCTCCCGACGAACCATTTTGGCCATATATCCCATTTTGCCCATGCCATTGTCCTTATTTTTGCACCTTTGAGCTTCTATCCCGACCTGGCGGCGGGAGAAAGTAAATATTCTGTGAGGTTGTCTTGAGTGATGAGTAGGGAGGCGGATTCCCAATCAATGGATTCGTCTTCGTCTTTGACCCATCAAATACTTACCCAATCCTCAGCACACTCACTTCCTAAACAGTTCACCTCTAGTATAGAACACCTTGTAGAGTACACAACAATACCTAGCGATGCTATCGTAGAAAAAACAATTCCTCCTCTTGTTAGTCCTTACAATATCTACCGTAAATACGGAAGTCTTACCAAAAGCATAAAATCTCTTGTTTCCTCTAAAGATCCTCCCCTTCGAGAATATGTTCAATCTTCTAAAATGGATCAGTGCGGTTTGCCAGCAACTTCACAAGAGCAATATGTTACTTTGGCAATCCCACCAGAATATATTGAAGCATGGCGCAAAGATGGATACACTCATCTTCATCTGAGTGTTGTTCGTCTAGTCCTTTCATATAATGGAAGGAAGGGACTTCTTGTTACAGCAAGAATTGCTCTGTTGGATACTCGATATCTGCACTATGAGCATGCTGTAATCGGAACGGTTCTTACAACTCTTAATTCGGGAAGTGTAGTCATCACTTTCTTCCCTAATTTTGCATTGTCCCTAATTCGGGAAGTGTAGTCATCCACATTCAAGGTCCAGATCCAGATATCATGGGCAGATCAATTTCCTAACAGCTTTATGGCGACCTTGCACCACCAAATCGTCTACAGGCTGCAGAATCATAGCCTTGATCTTAAAAATCAAGGTACTCCTGACGCCTTGATGATCTTGGCCGAAGCCGGAAATGAAGTTCCAACAATCGTTCAAGTCCCGAGACAGATTAATAGAGAAGATCTCAAAAAATTGGTTCCCACCGAGTGGATTACCAATTATGAGTCATTCCATCAGACGGTGTCAATTCAAGCCACGGAGTTTAAATTCTCAAAAATAAAGGATGGGAAGACCAAGACCATCTTCACGCCAATCAAAGAAGACGGTCCATCCAATCCGATGTTTCAGCTCATGATCCTCCCCGTTCAAAATGTCATACAAACCTTATCTGATGGATTTCCTCTCCCTATTGCTTCATTTAAGGCAGATGGGAAGGAAATTTATACGGATAGGATTGACGGCCATTTTATTTGGGACTGCGATCCATCCATGTGCGATCCAAGATGTACCACCTGCCAAGACGATGATTCCAACGATGATGATAGTGATGGCGATGATGATGAAGATGGCTACTATGAATTTGGGTTTGATGATGATGAATACGTACTTCCGCCCAAACCATGCCTGATGTTAAAAGGTTATGATGTTGAATTTCCACCACTGTCTCGACATGAAGATTCCATCAATAATATCATTTCCAGACCGTATGTCCAGAGTACAATTATGGAGTCTGGTGGTCAACAAAAACCTTTAAATCAAGGAGAAGAGGTTTTGAACTGGCATACTTGTAATGCTAATGCTCAGAACAAATCTCTTCGACTTATTGATTCAAAGGTTTCTCAAATACTGGAAAAGGTGCAAGATTCCACCGACAAAGTGAATTCGCTCGAGACGCAACTACAAGAAATAGAGAAAAAGCTTTCTGAAAGGATTTCTCAACTGGATGCAGAAATTCAGACCCTAATTGCAAGCCGTCATTTTGGAGCTGAATTCTCGCAAAAAGAAGCAGAAATAAGAGCGCTCAAAAAAGAGTTGCAAAGGATCGAGGATGACAAGAATCGAGCCAAATCTCTTTTCATCCCTCAACCAAGCTTCATTCATTCCCTGCCAGATTCACCAGAATATTCTAAATATTTTGGGATGGTTTCAAGTATTCTTCTGGATGTTACCAAAAGGAGTAAGAAGAAGGAACCCCGACGGAGAGAAGAGCTTAAAAGGAGACACTCAACCTGCAGAAGCACTTATGGTGGATGAGATACCAAAAATCAACAATATCACGGAGTCATCAAAGTCATCTAGCTATTCTCTTAATAGCATGGATGAAGAAGATATAGGGAATGACAGACTTTTCTGTTATTCTTATGGCGGACCGATCGGACCCAGGATACGGCCAGCCATTTACCGAACCAGTCTCAGAAGATTCGGAACCCGAGACAATTGAAGTCCATATATCAGCCAACCAAATGAAGGACGGGTCCATGGTTCACCTTTGATGACATCCCAATCCTCAAACGAAGAGATCGCATGCACACCTTTGCTGCTTGGATAGACAATCAATTCAATAGGGATGACGCTGATCTCAGGTTAGTCCTTAAGGAATTTACCTCTAGATTCCTTGGGACCTTGAGAGAATGGTTTCTTAGCCTTGGAGAATATCGACAACGTCAAATTCTTGGTGCTCAGACTCCAGGAGAAGCTCTAGGAGAAATTCATCGTGAATTTATCGGTGATCTCTCTCTTTACACCAAAGCAATATCTCAAGAATACTTCTCTATGAGATGCTGCTCTATTTCAAAAAAGGATTTAGACTGGCATTTTAAAAGAATGTCAGAAAGATTCTACTGCCTGAATGGATTCAATGATCTGAATCTGAAGAATGTCTATCTAGCTTCTCTTCCCAAAGAATTGCAACCAGAAATGGCACGAATGATGCAGGCCGCCAGGAAAGACGTCGCATGTACCAGTATGAAATCAAATGCAAAGAGCACGATTGCAAGTGTTCATCTTCAAATAAAAAGGGGAAGAAGAGCAAATTTCGGTAGAAGGAAAACAAGAAGAAGAACAAATTCTTCCAACGAAAGCCTTTCCGACAGAAGAGATCTAAAAGGTGTTTTCTTTGCCATAAAGAAGGACATTTTGCCAAGAATTGTCCCAATAAAGCAGGCACAGCTTCCAAATTAGCTTCACATGCTTTCTTATCTCATGAAGCCAATCTCGCAGATGCTGATATCGAGTCCCTCTATTCTAAACAAGAAGAACAAGATATAGATACTGCATTTATTTTGCAGGAATCTGCCACCGAAGATGAACAATCAGAGACCGAAAATCCCGAAGATAATATTCCAATTTTCATGTTGCAACCAATGACATCTCAGTCTAACATGATGATCCAGGAAGGAATTCCGTCTCCCCATCTTGAAGTTCGAATTCTACAAACCAAATATGATAAGTCAATCAAGGTGATTGGAGTGTTGGATACTGGAGCAATAAGAACCATGTTGAATCCTGATATCCTTCCGAAAGAAGCATGGGAAATACATCATCAATATTTCTATGCAGCTGATGGTCAAACCTTTCATACATCATTAATCTCCAAGCATCCAATTGGAATCCAACTTTTTCCAGATTGTATCATCTGGATAAAAGTTATTGGAAGCAAACTACATGGGCATGATCTCTTGATGGGCTTTGATCTGTTTTTCAAAGCACAACGTCTTCAAATAATTCCACAAGGCATAAAATACAAAAGGAGATTTCAGGCCTATACAACTGTCCAGAAGTTATTCTCCCTACAAGAAACTCCTGATGAGTATGGTCGCTTCTCAAAAGAGCTGAAAGGATGTTTGCACCGACTCTCATGCTGAATTCCAACATCGCTATCCTCTCTGGAAGAATGAACAATTCTTTGTTCAGCTACCATTCAAAAAGAACGAGGATATCAATGCCACTAAAGCCACTCATCCCGGAATGAATCCTGAAGAATTAGCTTTGACAAGACAAGAGTGTTAGCAGCTGTTATCCCTTGGGCTCATCGAACCAACCAATTCAAATTGGGCATGTCCAGCATTCTATGTCAATAATCGGGCTTCAGCTAGGCAAATTCCTCATCAATGCAATTTAAGGCGACAGAGGTTGTCGAAATCTCATTTTTGGCACGAGAGCAGAAAGTGACGGAAATTTCATCCCTCGTTCACCAACACAAAAGAAGCCCCACGGTGCAAGAATCAGATCAATCAGACAGGTGACGAAAGAGATATGTCCTGATCGATTTCTTGGGGGTCGGGACACCGGGTGTCATTTGCCCCCTCAAAACTTATCCCATTTAGTCTATTCACACACCGATAGAAATCTTATCCGAAGGGCTATGGGGCTGTCTGATCAGAATCCTATTCCGTCTCCGTTGATTTTAGGGAAAAGTCGTCGTCAATGCCATTTAAGGCGACAGAGGTGACCGAAATCTCATTTTTGGCATGAGAGTAGGAACCTACGGAAGCATCGTCCCTCTTTAACCAACACAAAAGAAACCCCACGGTCCAAGAATCGGATCAATCAAACAGGTGACGAAGGAGACATGGCCATATCGATTTCTTGTGGATCGGGACACTGGGTGTCATTTGCCCCCTCAAAACTTATCCGATTTAGTCCACTCACACAATGATGGAAATCTTATCCGAAGGGCGATGGGGCTGTCTGATCAGAATCCCATTCCGTCTCCGTTGATTTTAGGGTAAATTCCTCGCCAATGCCATTTACGGCGACAAAGGTGACCGAAATCTCATTTTTGGCACAGGAGCAGAAAGTGACGGAAACTTCATCCCTCGTTCACTAACACAAAGGAAGTCCCACAGTGCAAGAATCGGATCAATCAGACAGTTGACGAAAGAGATATGGCCAGATCGATTTCTCGTGGGTCGGGACGCCGGGTGTCATTTGCCCCCTCAAAACTTATCCCATTTAGTCCATTGACACACCGATGGAAATCTTATCCGAAGGGCCATGGCTGTCTAATCAGAATCCCATTCCGTCTCCGTTGATTTGGGCAAATTCCTCATCAATGCATTTAAAGCGATAGATGTGACCGAAATTTCATTTTTGGCACGGTACCATAAAGTTACAGAAACTTCATCCCTCGTTCACCAACAGAAAAGAAGCCCCACGGTGCAAGAATCGGATCAATCAAACAAGTGACGAAGGAGATATGGCCATATAGATTTCTTGGGGATCGGGACACTAGGTGTCATTTGCCCCCTCAGAACTTATCCGATTTAGTCCAGTCACACACTGATGGAAATCTTATCCGAAGGGTGATAGGGCTGTCTGATCTGAATCCCATTCCGTCTCCGTTGATTTTAGGGCAAATTCCTCGCCAATGCCATTTAAGGCGACAAAAGTGACCAAAATCTCATTTTTGGCACAGGAGCAGAAAGTGACGGAAACTTCATCCCTTGTTCACAACCACAAAGGAAGTCCCACGGTGCAAGAATCGAATCAATCAAACAGTTGACAAAAGAGATATAGCCACATCGATTTCTCGGGGATCAGGACACCGGGTGTCATTTGCCCCGTTAAAACTTATCCGATTTAGTCCACTCACACACCGATGGAAATCTTATCCGAAGGTCTATGGGGTTGTCTGATCAGAATCCCATTCCGTCTCCTTTGATTTTAAGGCAAATTCTTTGCCAATGCCATTCATTTAAGGCGGCAGAGGTGACCGAAATCTCATTTTTGGCACAAGAGCAGAAATTGACGGAAATTTCGTCCCTCGTTCACCCACACAAAAGAAGCCCCACTGTGCTAGAATCGGATCAATCAGACAGGTGACGAAAGAGATATGGCCAGATCGATTTCTCTGGGGTCGGGACACCGGGTGTCATTTGCCCCCTCAAAACTTATACGATTTAGTCCATTGACACACCGACAGAAATCTTATTCGAAGGGCTATGGGGATGTCTGATCACAATCCCATTCCGTCTCTATTGATTTTAGGGGTAAATTCCTCGCCAATGCCATTTAAGGCCACAAAGGTGACCGAAATCTCATTTTTGGCACAGGAGCAGAAAGTGACGAAAACTTCATCACTCATTTACTAACGAAAAAGAAGCCGCACGGTGCAAGAATCGGATCAATCAGACAGTTGACGAAAGAGATATGGCCAGATTGATTTCTCGTGGGTCGGGACGCCGGGTGTCATTTGCCCCCTCAAAACTTATCCCATTTAGTCCATTTACACACCGATGGAAATCTTATCCGAAGGGAAGGCTGTCTGATCAGAATCCCATTCCGTCTCCGTTGATTTGGGCAAATTCCTCATCAATGCCATTTAAGGCGACAGAGGTGACCGAAATCTCATTTTTGGCACGAAAGCAGAAAGTGACGGAAATTTCATCCCTCGTAAACCAACACAAAAGAAACTCCACACTTCTCGTATCAATCGTATCAATCAAACAGGTGACGAAGGAGATATGGCCATATAGATTTCTCGGGGATAGGGACACCGAGCGTCATTTGACTCCTCAATACAAATCCGATTTAGTTCACTCACACACTGATGGTAATCTTATCTGAAGGGCTATGGGGCTGTCTGATCAGAATCTCATTCCGTCTCTGTTGATTTTAGGGCAAATTTCTCACCAATGCAATTTAAGGCAACAGAGGTGACCGAAATCTATTTTTTGGCACAGGAGCATAAACTGACGGAAACTTCATCCCTCGTTCACCAACACAAAAGAAGCCCCACGGTGCAGGAATCGGATCAATCAGACAGGTGACGAAAGAGATATGGCCAAATTGATTTCTCGGGGGTCGGGACACCGGGTGTCATTGGCCCCCTCAAAACTTATCAAATTTAGTCCATTGACACACTGATGGAAATCTTATCCGAACGGCTATGGAGCTGTTTGATCAGAATCCCATTCCGTCTCCATTGATTTTAGAGCAAATTCCTCGCCAATGCCATTTAAGGCGGCAGAGGTGACCGAAATCTAAATTTTGGCACGGGAGCAGAAAGTGACGGAAACTTGATCCCTCGTTCACCAACACAAATGAAGTCCCACGGTGCAAGAATCGGATCAATCAGACAAGTGACGAAAGAGATATGGCCACATCGATTTCTCGGGGGTCACGACTCCGGGTGTCATTTGCAACTTCAAAACTTATCCGATTTAGTCCACTCACACACCAATGGAAATCTTATCCGAAGGGCTAAGGGGCTGTCTGATCAGAATCCCATTCCGTCTCCATTGATTTTAAGGCAAATTCTTTGCCAATGCCATTTAAGGCGGAAGAGGTGACCGAAATCTCATTTTTGGCACGAGAGCAGAAAGTGAGGGAAATTTCGTCCCTCGTTCACCAACACAAAAGAAGCCCCACGGTGCAAGAATCGGATCAATCAGACAGGTGACGAAAGAGATATGTCATGATCGATTTCTCGGGGGTCAGGACACCGGGTGTCATTTGCCCCCTCAAAACTTATCCCATTTAGTCTATTGACACACCGATAGAAATCTTATTCGAAGGGCTATGGGGCTGTTTGATCAGAATCCTATTCCGTCTCCGTTGATTTTAGGGAAAAGTCGTCGTCAATGCCATTTAAGGCGACAGAGGTGACCAAAATCTCATTTTTGGCATGAGAGTAAGAAGTGACGGAAGCTTCGTGATACGGACGGAGGACCCGTTGGATAAAAGATCCAAGAACCCTTCGTATAAGAGGTAGGCAGCGGTCTCCCTAGATCGAGAATCCAGTTTGATCACCTCCTAGAGCGAAGAAAACCTCGACCCGTTGGCTATATAATCAGCCAAGAACCTCGGTATGGTTGAACGCCACAAGACTTTGCTCACTAGTCTTGATAAGTTCGAAACAAGTGAAAACTCTACAAGAGAGAAATTCAACTCACAAAGGCAAAGCCAATTTTCGTTTATAACTCAAGGTGTATATGTTATTCGATTACAAAGGATATCAAGCCTATTTATAGGCTAGAAAAGGACTCTTCGTAGCCTACCAATAATGATAGTACTTATGATACTAATTAAACTCATAAATAGACTTATTTAACACTAATTAAACCACTTATTAACTACTAATGACTACTTATGACTCAAGACTTCAAAAGTCACTTATTTAACTCATAATAATGAAACTAATTAGACACTTAATTTAGCCTCTTCAATATGCACGAAAATCAACCATTTATTTTTCTTCTCGGGTCTTCGAAGTCTGATTGTTGACAAGCCCTTTTAAGACGAATTCAGCCCATTAATATTCACCATTTGGCCAGATTTATCTTGATATTGGACTTGAAATCGGCATACTTTATTTAGTTCCTGAAATCTGACTTGTAGTCGTTGGTTGCCCATCCGTGCTCACATCACTTCGTCCCTCTTTAACTAACACAAAAGAAACCCCACGGTCCAAGAATCGGATCAATCAAACAGGTGACGAAGGAGATATGACAATATCGATTTCTTGGAGATCGGGACACTGTGTGTCATTTGCCCCCTCAAAACTTATCCGATTTAGTCCACTCACACACTGATGGAAATCTTATCTGAAGGGCGATGGGGCTGTCTGATCTGAATCCCATTCCGTCTCCGTTGACTTTAGGGCAAATTCCTCGCCAATGCCATTTAAGGCGACAAAGCTGACCGAAATCTCATTTTTGGCACAGGAGCAGAAAGTGACGGAAACTTCATCCCTCGTTCACCAACACAAAGGAAGTCCCACGGTGCAAGAATCGGATCAATCAGACAGTTGACGAAAGAGATATGGCCACATCGATTTCTCGGGGGTCAGGACACCGGGTGTCATTTGACCCGTCAAAACTTATCCATTTTAGTCCATTGACACACCGATGGAAATCTTATCCGAAGGGCTATGGGGCTGTCTGATCACAATCCCATTCTGTCTCCATTGATTCTAGGGCAAATTCCTCGCCAATGCCATTTAAGGCGGCAGAGATGACCGAAATCTAATTTTTTGCACGGGAGCAGAAAGTGACGGAAACTTCGTCCCTCGTTCACCAACACAAAAGAAGTCGCACGGTGCAAGAATCAGATCAATCAGATAGGTGACGAAAGAGATATGGCCAGATCGATTTCTCGGAGGTCGGGACGCCGGGTGTCATTTGCCCCCTCAAAACATATCCCATTCAGTACATTGACACACCGATGGAAATCTTATCCGAAGGGCCATGGCTGTCTGATCAGAATCCCATTCCGTCTCCGTTGATTTGGGCAAATTCTTCATCAATGCCATTTAAGGCGACAGAGGTGACCGAAATCTAACTTTTGGCACTGGAGCAGAAAGTGACGGAAATTTAATCCCTCGTTAACCAACACAAAAGAAACCCCACGGTTCAAGAATCGGATCAATCAAACAGGTGACGAAAGAGATATGTCATGATCGATTTCTCGGGGGTCGGGACACCGGGTGTCATTTGCCCCCTCAAAACTTATCCCATTTAGTCTATTGACACACCGATAGAAATCTTATCCGAAGGGCTATGGGGCTGTTTGATCAGAATCCTATTCCGTCTCCGTTGATTTTAGGGAAAAGTCGTCGTCAATGCCATTTAAGGCGACAGAGGTGACCGAAATCTCATTTTTGGCACGAGAGTACGAAGTGACGGAAGCTTCGTCCCTCTTTAACCAACACAAAAGAAACCCCACGGTCCAAGAATCGGATCAATCAAACAGGTGACGAAGGAGATATGGCCATATCGATTTCTTGGAGATCGGGACACCGGGTGTGATACGGACGGAGGACCCGTTGGATAAAAGATCCAAGAACCCTTCGTATAAGAGGTAGGCAGCGGTCTCCCTAGATCGAGAATCCAGTTTGATCACCTCCTAGAGCAAAGAAAACCTCGACCCGTTGGCTATATAATCAGCCAAGAACCTCGGTATGGTTGAACGCCACAAGACTTTGCTCACTAGTCTTGATAAGTTCGGAACAAGTGAAAACTCTACAAGAGAGAAATTCAACTCACAAAGGCAAAGCCAATTTTCGTTTATAACTCAAGGTGTATATGTTATTCGATTACAAAGGATATCAAGCCTATTTATAGGCTAGAAAAGGACTCTTCGTAGCCTACCAATAATGATAGTACTTATGATACTAATTAAACTCATAAATAGACTTATTTAACGCTAATTAAACCACTTATTAAATACTAATGAGTACTTATGACTCAAGACTTCAAAAGTCACTTATTTAACTCATAATAATGAAACTAATTAGACACTTCATTTAGCCTCTTCAATATGCACGAAAATCAACCATTTATTTTTCTTCTCGGGCCTTCGAAGTCTGATTGTTGACGAGCCCTTTTAAGACGAATTCAGCCCATTAATATTCACCATTTGGCCCAATTTATCTTGATATTGGACTTGAAATCGGCATACTTTATTTAGTTCCTGAAATCTGACTTGTAGTCGTTGGTTGCCCACCCGTGCTCACATCAGGGTGTCATTTGCCTCCTCAAAACATATCCGATTTAGTACACTCACACACTGATGAAAATCTTATCTTAAGGGCTTATGGGGCTGTCTGATCAGAATCTCATTCCGTCTCCGTTGATTTTAGAGCAAATTTCTCACCAATGCCATTTAAGGCGATAGAGGTGACCGAAATTTCATTTTTGGCACGGGACCATAAAGTGACGGAAACTTCATCCCTCGTTCACCAACACAAAAGAAGCCCCACGGTGCAAGAATCGGATCAATCAAACAGGTGACGAAGGAGATATGGCCATATCGATTTCTTGGGGATCGGGACATTGGGTGTCATTTACCCCTCAAAACTTATCCAATTAGTCCATTGACACACAGATGGAAATCTTATCTGAAGGGCTATGGGGTTGTCTGATCAATATCTCATTCCGTCTCCGTTGATTTTAAGGCAAATTCTTTCGCAATGCCATTTCAGGCGGCAGAGGTGACCGAAATCTCATTTTTTGCACAGGCGCAGAAAGTGACGGAAATTTCATCCCTCGATCACCAACACAAAAGTAGCCCCAGGGTGCAAGAATCAGATCAATCAGACAGGTGACGAAAGAGATATGGCCAGATCTATTACTCTGGGGTCGGGACACCGGGTGTCATTTGCTGCCTCAAAACTTATCCATTTTAGTCCATTGACACACAGATGGAAATCTTATCCGAAGGGCTATGGGGCTGTCTGATAATAATCCCATTCTGTCTCCATTGATTCTAGGGCAAATTCCTCGCCAATGCCATTTAAGGCGGCAGAGATGACCGAAATCTAATTTTTTGCACGGGAGCAGAAAGTGACGGAAACTTCGTCCCTCGTTCACCAACACAAAAGAAGTCGCACGGTGCAAGAATCAGATCAATCAGATAGGTGACGAAAGAGATATGGCCAGATCGATTTCTCGGAGGTCGGGACGCCGGGTGTCATTTGCCCCCTCAAAACATATCCCATTTAGTACATTGACACACCGATGGAAATCTTATCCGAAGGGCCATGGCTGTCTGATCAGAATCCCATTCCGTCTCCGTTGATTTGGGAAAATTCCTCATCAATGCAATTTAAGGCGACAGAGGTGATCGAAATCTCATTTTTCGCACGAGAGCAGAAAGTGACGGAAATGTCATCCCTCGTTCACCAACACAAAAGAAGCCCCACGGTGCAAGAATCGGATCAATCAGACAGGTGATGAAGGAGATATAGCCAAATCGATTTCCCAGGGGTCGGGACACCGGGTGTCATTTGCCTCCTCAAACATATCCGATTTAGTACACTCACACACTGATGAAAATCTTATCTTAAGGGCTATGGGGCTGTCTGATCAGAATCTCATTCCGTCTCCGTTGATTTTAGAGCAAATTTCTCACCAATGCCATTTAAGGCGATAGAGGTGACCGAAATTTCATTTTTGGCACGGGACCATAAAGTGACGGAAACTTCATCCCTCGTTCACCAACACAAAAGAAGCCCCACGGTGCAAGAATCGGATCAATCAAACAGGTGACGAAGGAGATATGGCCATATCGATTTCTTGGGGATCGGGACATTGGGTGTCATTTACCCCTCAAAACTTATCCGATTTAGTTCACTCACACACTGATGGAAATCTTATTCGAAGGGCGACGGGGCTATCTGATCAGAATCTCATTCCGTCTCCGTTGATTTTAGGGCAAATTCCTCGCCAATGCCATTTAAGGCGACAGAGCTGACCGAAATCTCATTTTTGGCACAAGAGCAGAAAGTGACGGAAACTTCATCCCTCGTTCACAACAACAAAGGAAGTCCCACGGTGCAAGAATCGAATCAATCAGACAGTTGACGAAAGAGATATGGCCACATCGATTTCTCGGGGGTCAGGACACCGGGTGTCATTTGCCCAGTCAAAACTATCCGATTTAGTCCACTCACACACCGATGGAAAGCTTATCCGAAGGGCTATGGAGTTGGTTGTCTGATCATAATCCCATTCCGTCTCCGTTGATTTTAAGGCAATTTTTTTGCCAATGCCATTTAAGGCGGCATAGGTGACCGAAATCTCACTTTTGGCACAAGAGCAGAAAGTGACGGAAATTTCGCCCACGTTCACCAACACAAATGAAGCCCCACGGTGCTAGAATCGGATCAATCAGACAGGTGACGAAAGAGATATGGCCAGATCGATTTCTCGGGGGTCGGAACACCAGGTGTCATTTGCCCCCTCAAAACTTATCCGATTTAGTCCACTCACACACTGATGGAAATCTTATCCGAAAGGCGATGGGGCTGTCTGATCAGAATCCCATTCCGTCTTCGTTGATTTTAGGGCAAATTCCTCGCCAATGCCATTTAAGACGACAAAGGTGACTGAAATCTCATTTTTGGCACGGGAGCAGAAAGCGACGGAAACTTCATCCCTCGTTCACGAACACAAAGGAAGTCCCACGGTGCAAGAATCGGATCAATAAGACAAGTGACGAAAGAGATGTGGCCACATCGATTTCTCGGGGGTCAGGACACCGGGTGTCATTTGCTCTGTCAAAAATTATCTGATTTAGTCCACTCACACACCAAAGGAAATCTTATCCGAAGAGCTAAGGGGCTGTCTGATCAGAATCCCATTCCGTCTCCAAATTCTTTGCCAATGCTATTTAAGGCGGCAGAGGTGACCGAAATCTCGTTTTTGGCACAGTAGCAGAATGTGACGGAAATTTCATCCCTCGTTCACCAACATATCCGATTTAGTTACTCACACACCGATGGAAATCTTATCTGAAAGGTTATGGGGCTGTCTGATTAGAATCCCATTACGTCTGATACGGACGGAGGACCCGTTGGATAAAAGATCCAAGAACCCTTCGTATAAGAGGTAGGCAGCGGTCTCCCTAGATCGAGAATCCAGTTTGATCACCTCCTAGAGCGAAGAAAACCTCGACCCGTTGGCTATATAATCAGCCAAGAACCTCGGTATGGTTGAACGCCACAAGACTTTGCTCACTAGTCTTGATAAGTTCGGAACAAGTGAAAACTCTACAAGAGAGAAATTCAACTCACAAAGGCAAAGCCAATTTTCGTTTATAACTCAAGGTGTATATGTTATTCGATTACAAAGGATATCAAGCCTATTTATAGGCTAGAAAAAGGACTCTTCGTAGCCTACCAATAATGATAGTACTTATGATACTAATTAAACTCATAAATAGACTTATTTAACACTAATTAAACCACTTATTAACTACTAATGACTACTTATGACTCTAGACTTCAAAAGTCACTTATTTAACACATAATAAATAAAATAAATAGACTCTTTATGAAGCCTCTTTATTATGCACGAAAATTGCATCTTCATTCTTGTTCTCGGGCCTCCAGAATCTGATAGCTAACGAGTCCACACTTCATGTTGAGTTCCGCCCACCAACTTGATTAAAATTCACCATTTGGTCCAATATTGATTAGTCTTGGACTTGTAATTAGCCCCCTTTTCATTTATTCTTGAAGTCGGATTTATTGCCCATAGGTTGCTCATCGTGCTCACATCATTCCCTTCTTCTTCAAGAAGATTCGTCCCGAATCTTATTTCCAAAAGAAAAGTCAGTGTGTAGGAATAGGTAATCCAATCCTCCTGGTTTGAAGACGTAATTTTCATCCTTGATTTTGATAGTTGTACATGGTTCCATATCGAAATGATATACCTGCAAAATAGAAACAAACCACGTACCTCGGGGTCTGTCATTCCCCTCATCTTGACAATGATTTGTCCTCAAATCCAGAATTGCTCCAATTTGGAATGATTTCCTTGTTTGTGAGTACACCTCGTTATTGTCATGAACATTCAACCACGACATTTGAAATGAAGATTTGTGATTCAATGGAGGAACGCTCAACAGTGGCACCAAGGGAACACATACCACATCTGCACAACTTTCAACAATGAATTCGCCCCTCCTTATTTTCTGGTCACTTGCAACCACTATGCTTTCATGTTGGTTGTTGTCATGAACTTGAGAAACAAGAACAAATGGATTAGGATCCTCGAGTTCTTCGACCACAATGGAAGAAACCTTGTCGAAAATCTGGGGAACAATCACCTTGTCCTCAATTCCCTTCTCTCCATTTGGTTGGGCCTCCAATTGCGGTGTGGAATCACAACTTTGGCAATGCATGTCACAAAAGGTCTTCCTCGTTGTTGCTTCCACTAGCTTCTTCAACTCTTCGTTGGCAGCCTTAATCTCCGCCAACATTAACTTAGTTTTCATGCGAAGAACATATGCACGCTCTCGATGCTCCTTCAACGATTTGCTCATTTTTTTGTATTTTTTTTTTTTTTTGGATAGAAAATATAAAGATAGAGGTTCAGATCAATACCAGATTGCTCTGATACCAAATGATACGGACGGAGGACCCGTTGGATAAAAGATCCAAGAACCCTTCGTATAAGAGGTAGGCAGCGGTCTCCCTAGATCGAGAATCCAGTTTGATCACCTCCTAGAGCGAAGAAAACCTCGACCCGTTGGCTATATAATCAGCCAAGAACCTCGGTATGGTTGAACGCCACAAGACTTTGCTCACTAGTCTTGATAAGTTCGGAACAAGTGAAAACTCTACAAGAGAGAAATTCAACTCACAAAGGCAAAGCCAATTTTCGTTTATAACTCAAGGTGTATATGTTATTCGATTACAAAGGATATCAAGCCTATTTAGACTTATTTAACACATAATAAATAAAATAAATAGACTCTTTATGAAGCCTCTTTATTATGCACGGAAACTTCGTCCCTCATTAACAAACACAAAATAAGCCCCATGGTGCAAGAATCGGATCAATCAGACAGGTGAAGAAAGAGATGTGGCCGGCTCGATTTCTCAGGGGTCAGGACAATGGGTGTCATTTGCCCCCTCATAACTTATCCGATTTAGTCCACTCACACACCAAAGGAAATCTTATCCGAAGGGCTACGGGACTGTCTGATAAGAATCCCATTCCGTCTCCGTCGATTTTAGGGAAAATTCCTCGCCAATGCAATTTAAGGCGGCAGAGGTGACCGAAATCTCATTTTTGACACGGGAGCATAAAGTGACGGAAACTTCATCCCTCGTTCACCAACACAAAAGAAGCCCCACGGTGCAAGAATCGGATCAATCAGACAAGTGACGAAAGAGATATGGCCAAATCGATTTCTCGGGGGGTCGGAACACCAGGTGTCATTTGCCCCCTCAAAACTTATCCGATTTAGTCCACTCACACACTGATGGAAATCTTATCCGAAAGGCGATGGGGCTGTCTGATCAGAATCCCATTCCGTCTTCGTTGATTTTAGGGCAAATTCCTCGCCAATGCCATTTAAGACGACAAAGGTGACTGAAATCTCATTTTTGGCACGGGAGCAGAAAGCGACGGAAACTTCATCCCTCGTTCACGAACACAAAGGAAGTCCCACGGTGCAAGAATCGGATCAATAAGACAAGTGACGAAAGAGATGTGGCCACATCGATTTCTCGGGGGTCAGGACACCGGGTGTCATTTGCTCTGTCAAAAATTATCTGATTTAGTCCACTCACACACCAAAGGAAATCTTATCCGAAGAGCTAAGGGGCTGTCTGATCAGAATCCCATTCCGTCTCCAAATTCTTTGCCAATGCTATTTAAGGCGGCAGAGGTGACCGAAATCTCGTTTTTGGCACAGTAGCAGAATGTGACGGAAATTTCATCCCTCGTTCACCAACACAAAAGAAGCCCCACGGTGCAAGAATCGGATCAATCAAACAGGTGACAAAGAAGATATGGCCATATCGATTTCTTAGGGATCGGAACACTGGGTGTCATTTGCCCCCTCAAAACTTATCCGATTTAGTCCACTTACACACTGATGGAAATCTTATTCGAAGGGCGATGGGGCTGTCTGATCAGAATCCCATTCCGTCTCTATTGATTTTAGGGCAAATTCCTCACCAATGCCATTTAAGACAACAAAGGTGACCGAAATCTCATTTTTGGCACGGGCGCAGAAAGCGACGGAAACTTCATCCCTCGTTCACGAACACAAAGGAAGTCCCACGGTGCAAGAATCAGATCAATCAGACAAGTGACGAAAGAGATGTGGCCACATCGATTTCTCGGGGGTCAGGACACCGGGTGTCATTTGCTCTGTCAAAAATTATCTAATTTAGTCCACTCACACACCAAAGGAAATCTTATCCGAAGAGATAAGGGGCTGTCTGATTAGAATCCCATTCCGTCTCCAATTTTTTTGCCAATGCTATTTAAGGCTGCAAAGGTTACCGAAATCTCATTTTTGGCACAATAGCAGAAAGTGACGGAAATTTCATCCCTCGTTCACCAACACAAAAGAAGCCCCACGGTACAAGAATCGGATCAATCAAACAGGTGATGAAGAAGATATGGCCATATCGATTTCTTGGGGATCGGGACACTGGGTGTAATTTGCCCCCTCAAAACTTATCCGATTTAGTCCACTTACACACTGATGGAAATCTTATCCGAAGGGCGATGGGGCTATCTAATCAGAATCCCATTCAGTCTCCGTTGATATTAGGGCAAATTCCTCGCCAATGCCATTTAAGGCGACAGAGGTGACCGAAATCTCATTTTTGGCACAGGAGCAGAAAGTGACGGAAACTTCATCCCTCATTCACCAACACAAAGAAAGTCCCACGGTGCAAGATTCGGATCAATCAGACATTTGATGAAAGAGATATGGCCAGATCGATTTCTCGGGGGCCAGGACACCGGGTGTCATTTGCCCCGTCACAACTTATCCGATTTAGTCCACTCACACACCGATGGAAATCTTATCCGAAGGGCTATGATGCTGTCTAATCAGAATCCCATTCCGTCTCCGTTGATTTTAAGGCAAATTCTTTGCCAATGCCATTTAAGGCGGCAGAGGTGACCGAAATCTCATTTTTGGCACAGGAGCAGAAAGTGACGGAAATTTCGTCCCTCGTTCACCAACACAAAAGAAGCCCCACGGTGCAACAATCAGATCAATCAAACAGGTGACGAAAGAGATATGTCATGATCGATTTCTCGGGGGTCGGGACACCGGGTGTCATTTGCCCCCTCAAAACTTATCCCATTTAGTCTATTGACACACCGATAGAAATCTTATCCGAAGGGCTATGGGGCTGGCTGTTTGATCAGAATCCTATTCCGTCTCCGTTGATTTTAGGAAAAAGTCGTCGTCAATGCCATTTAAAGCGACAGAGGTGACCGAAATCTCATTTTTGGCACGAGAGTAGGAAGTGACGGAAACTTCATCCCTCGTTCACGAACACAAAGGAAGTCCCACGGTGCAAGAATCGGATCAATCAGACAAGTGACAAAAGAGATATGTCCACATCGATTTCTCGGGGGTCAGGACACCGGGTGTCATTTGCCCCGTCAAAACTTATCCGATTTAGTCCACTCACACACCGATGGAAATCTTATCCGAAGGGCTATGGGGCTGTCAAATCAGAATCCCATTCCGTCTCCGTTGATTTAAAGGCAAATTCTTTGCCAATGCCATTTAAGGCGGCAGACGTGACCGAAATCTCATTTTTGGCACAGGAGCAGAACGTAACGGAAATTTCGTCCCTCGTTCACCTACACAAAAGAAGCTTCACGGTGCAAGAATCGGATCAATCAGACAGGTGACGAAAGAGATATGGCCATATAGATTTCTCGGAGATCGGGACACCGGGTGTCATTTGCCTCCTCAAACATATCCGATTTAGAACACTCACGCACTGATGGAATCCTTATCAGAATCTCATTCTGTCTTCGTTGATTTTAGGGCAAATTTCTCACCAATGCCATTTAAAGCGATAGAAGTGACCGAAATCTCATTTTTGGCACGAGAGCATAAAGTGACGGAAACTTTATCCCTCATTCACCAACACAAAAGAAGCCCCACGGTGCAAGAATCGGATCAATCAGACAGGTGATGAAGGAGATATAGCCAAATCGATTTCCCAGGGGTCGGGACACCGGGTGTCATTTGCCTCCTCAAACATATCCGATTTAGTACACTCACACACTGATGGAAACCTTATCTAAAGGGCTATGGGGCTGTCTGATCAGAATCTTATTCTATCTCCGTTGACTTTAGGGCAAATTTCTCACCAATGCCATTTAAGGCGATAGAGGTGATCGAAATCTCATTTTTGGCACAGGAGCAGAAAGTGACGGAAATTTTTTCCCTCGTTCACCTACACAAAAGAAGCTTCAAGGTGCAAGAATCGGATCAATCAGATAGGTAAAGAAAGAGATATGGCCAAATCGATTTCTCGGGGGTCGGGACACCGGGTGTCATTTGCCCATATAGATTTCTCAGGGATCGGGACACCGGGTGTCATTTGCCTCCTCAAACATATCCGATTTAGTACACTCACGCACTGCTGGAATCCTTATCTGAAGGGCTATGGTGCTGTCTGATCAGAATCTCATTCCGTCTCCGTTGATTTTAGGGCAAATTTCTCACCAATGCCATTTAAAGCGACAGAAGTGACCCAAATTTCGTTTTTGGCACGAGAGCATAAAGTGACGGAAAGTTTATCCCTCGTTCACCAACACAAAAGAAGCCCCACGGTGCAAGAATCGGATCAATCAGACAAGTGATGAAAGAGATATGGCCAAATCGATTTCTCGGGGGTCGGGACACCGAGTGTCATTTGCCCCCTCAAAACATATCCAATTTAGTACACTCACACACTAATGTAAATCTTATCTAAAGGGCTATGGGGCTGTATGATCAGAATCTCTTTCCGTCTCCGTTGATTTTAGGGCAAATTTCTCACCAATGCCATTTAAGGCGACAGAGGTGACCGAAATCTCATTTTTGGCACGGGAGCATAAAGTGACAGAAACTTCGTCCCTCGTTCACCAACACAAAAAAAGCCCCACGGTGCAAGAATCGGATCAATCAGACAGGTGACGAAAGAGATATAGCCAAATCGATTTCTCAGGGGTCGGGACACCTGGTGTCATTTGCTCCCTCAAAACATATCCGATTTAGTCCACTCACACACTGATGGAAATCTTATCCGAAGGGCGATTGGGCTGTCTGATCAGAATCCCATTCCGTCTCCGTTGATTTTTGGGCAATTTCCTCGCCATGCCATTTAAGGCGACAAAGGTGACCGAAATCTCATTTTTGAAACAGGAGCAAACAGTGACAGAAACTTCGTCCCTCGTTCATCAACACAAAAGAAGGCCCACGGTGCAACAATCGGATCAATCAAACAGGCGACGAAGAAGATCCAATATCGATTTCTTGGGGATCGGGACACTGGGTGTCATTTGCCCCCTCAAAACATATCCGATTTAGTCCACTCACACACTGATGGAAATCTTATCCGAAGGGCGATTGGGCTGTCTGATCAGAATCCCATTCCGTCTCCATTGATTTTTGGGCAATTTCCTCGCCATGCCATTTAAGGCGACAAAGATGACCGAAATCTCATTTTTGAAACAGGAGCAGAAAGTGACGGAAACTTCATCCCTCGTTCACCAACACAAAGGAAGTCCCACGGTGCAAGAATCGGATCAATCAGACAGTTGACGAAAGAGATATGGCTACATCGATTTCTCGGGGGTCAGGACACCGGGTGTCATTTGCCCCGTCAAAACTTATCCGATTTAGTCCACTCACACACCGATGGAAATCTAATCCGAAGGGCTATGGGGCTGTCAAATCAGATTCCCATTCCGTCTCCGTTGATTTTAAGGCAAATTCTTTGCCAATGCCATTTAAGGCGGCAGACATGACCGAAATCTCATTTTTGGCACAGGAGCAGAATGTAACGAAAATTTCGTCCCTCATTCACCTACACAAAAGAAGCTTCACGGTGCAAGAATCGGATCAATCACACAGGTGACGAAAGAGATATGGCCATATAGATTTCTCGGGGATCGGGACACCGGGTGTCATTTGCCTCCTCAAACATATCCGATTTAGTACACTCACGCACTGATGGAATCCTTATCTGAAGGGCTATGGTGCTGTCTGATCAAAATCTCATTCCGTCTCCGTTGATTTTAGGGCAAATGTCTCACCAATGCCATTTAAAGCGACAGAAGTGACCGAAATCTCGTTTTTGGCACGAGAGCACAAAGTGACGGAAAGTTTATCCCTCGTTCACCAACACAAAAGAAGCCCCACGGTGCAAGAATCGGATCAATCAGACAGGTGATGAAGGAGATATAGCCAAATCGATTTCCCAGGGGTCGGCACACCGAGTGTCATTTGCCCCCTCAAAACTTATCCGATTTAGTCCACTCACACACTGATAGAAATCTTATCCGAAGGGCGATGGGGCTGTCTGATCAGAATCCCATTCCATCTCCGTTGATTTTAGGGCAAATTCCTCGCCAATGCCATTTAAGGCGACAAAGGTGACCGAAATCTCATTTTTGGCACAGGAGCAGAAAGTGACGGAAACTTCATCCCTCGTTCACCAACATTAAGGAAGTCCCACGGTGCAAGAATCGGATCAATCAGACAGTTGATGAAAGAGATATGGCCACATCGATTTCTCGGGGTCATGACACCGGGTGTCATTTGCCCCGTCAAAACTTATCCGATTTAGTCCACTCACACACCGATTGAAATCTTATCCGAAGGGCTATGGGGCCGTCAAATCAGAATCTCATTCCGTCTCTGTTGATTTTAAGGCAAATTCTTTGCCAATGCCATTTAAGGCGGCAGACGTGACCGAAATCTCATTTTTGGCACAGGAGCAGAAAGTGACGGAAACTTCGTCACTCGTTCACCTACACAAAAGAAGCTTCAAGGTGCAAGAATCGGATCAATCAGATCGGTAAAGAAAGAGATATGGCCAAATCGATTTCTCGGGGGTCGGGACACCGGGTGTCATTTGCCCCCTCAAAACATATCCAATTTAGTACACTCACACACTGATGGAAACCTTATTTGAAGGGCTATGGTGTTGTCTGATTAGAATCTCATTCCGTCTCTGTTGATTTTAGGGCAAATTTCTCACCAATGTCATTTAAGGCGACAGAGGTGACCGAAATCTCGTTTTTGGTACAGGAGCATAGAGTGACGGAAACTTCATCCCTTGTTCACCAACACAAAAGAAGCCCCACGGTGTAAGAATCGGATCAATCAAACAGGTGACGAAGGAGATATAGCCAAATCGATATCTCAGGGGTCGGGACACCTGGTGTCATTTGCTCCCTAAAACATATCCGATTTAGTCCACTCACACACTTATGAAAATCTTATCTGAAGGGCTATGGGGCTGTGTGATCAGAATCCTATTCCGTCTCCATTGATTTTAAGACAAATTCTTTGCCAATGCCACCATTTAAGGCGGCAGAGGTGACCGAAATCTCATTTTTGGCACAATAGCAGAAAGTGACGAAAATTTCATCCCTCGTTCACCAACACAAAAGAAGCCCCACGGTGCAAGAATCGGATCTATGAGACAAGTGACGAAAGAGATATGGCCAAATCGATTTCTAGGGGCGGGACACCGGGTGTCATTTGCCCCCTCAAAACATATCCGATTTAGTACACTCACACACTGATGGAAATCTTATCTGAAGGGGCTATAGGGCTGTCTGATAAAAATCTCATTCCGTCTACGTTGATTTTAGGGCAAATTTCTCACCAATGCCATTTAAGGCGACAGAGGTGAACGAAATCTCGTTTTTGGCACTGGAGCATAAAGTGACGGAAACTTTATCCCTCGTTCACTAACACAAAAGATGCCCCACGGTGCAAGAATCGGATCAATCAAACAGGTGACTAAGGAGATATGGCCATATCGATTTCTTGGGGATCGGGACACTGGGTGTGATTTGCTCCCTTAAAACTTATCCGATTTAGTCTACTCACTCATTGATAGAAATCTTATCCGAAGGGCGATGGGGCTGTCTGATCAGAATCCCATTCCATCTCCGTTGATTTTAGGGCAAATTCCTCGCCAATGCCATTTAAGGCGACAAAGGTGACCGAAATCTCATTTTTGGCACAGGAGCAGAAAGTGACGGAAACTTCATCCCTCGTTCACCAACATTGAGGAAGTGCCACGGTGCAAGAATCGGATCAATCAGACAGTTGATGAAAGAGATATGGCCACATCGATTTCTCGGGGTCAGGACACAGGGTGTCATTTGCCCCGTCAAAACTTATCCGATTTAGTCCACTCACACACCGATGGAAATCTTATCCGAAGGGCTATGGGGCTGTCAAATCAGAATCCCATTCCGTCTCCATTGATTTTAAGGCAAATTCTTTGCCAATGCCATTTAAGGCGACAGACGTGACCGAAATCTCATTTTTGGCACAGGAGCAGAACGTAACGAAAATTTCGTCCCTCGTTCACCTACACAAAAGAAGCTTCACGGTGCAAGAATCGGATCAATCAGACAGGTGACGAAAGAGATATGGCCATATAGATTTCTCGGGGATCGGGACACCGGGTGTCATTTGCCTCCTCAAACATATCCGATTTAGTACACTCACGCACTGATGGAATCCTTATCTGAAGGGCTATGGTGCTGTTTGATCAGAATCTCATTCCGTCTCTGTTAATTTTAGGGCAAATTTCTCACCAATGCCATTTAAAGCTACAGAAGTGACCGAAATCTCGTTTTTGGCATGAGAGCATAAAGTGTTGGAAAGTTTATCCCTCGTTCACCAACACAAAAGAAGCCCCACGGTGCAAGAATCGGATCAATCAGACAGGTGACGAAAGAGATATAGCCAAATCTATATCTCAGGGGTCGGGACACCTGGTGTCATTTGCTCCCTAAAACATATCCGATTTAGTCCACTCACACACTGATGAAAATCTTATCTGAAGGGCTATGGGGCTGTGTGATCAGAATCCTATTCCGTCTCCATTTATTTTAAGACAAATTCTTTGCCAATGCCACCATTTAAGGCGGCAGAGGTGACCGAAATCTCATTTTTGGCACAATAGCAGAAAGTGACGAAAATTTCATCCCTCGTTCACCAACACAAAAGAAGCCCCACGGTGCAAGAATCGGACTATGAGACAGGTGACGAAAGAGATATGGCCAAATCGATTTCTAGGGGGTCGGGACACCGGGTGTCATTTGCCCCCTCAAAACATATCCGATTTAGTACACTCACACACTGATGGAAATCTTATCTGAAGGGGCTATAGGGCTGTCTGATAATAATCTCATTCCGTCTACGTTGATTTTAGAGCAAATTTCTCACCAATGCCATATAAGGCAACAGAGGTGAACGAAATCTCGTTTTTGGCACGGGAGCATAAAGTGACGGGACTTCATCCCTCGTTCACTAACACAAAAGAAGCCCCACGGTGCAAGAATCGGATCAATCAAACAGGTGACGAAGGAGATATGGCCATATCAATTTCTTGGGGATCGGGACACTGGGTGTGATTTGCCCCCTCAAAACATATCCGATTTAGTATACTCACACACTGATGGAAATCTTATCCGAAGGGGCTATAGGGCTGTCTGATAAAAATCTCATTCCGTCTACGTTGATTTTAGGGCAAATTTCTCACCAATGCCATTTAAGGCGACAGAGGTGAACGAAATCTCGTTTTTGGCACGGGAGCATAAAGTGATGGAAACTTCATCCCTCATTAACCAACACAAAAGAAACCCCACGGTGCAAGAATCGGATCAATCAAACAGGTGACGAAGGAGATATGGCCCATATAGATTTCTCGGGGATCGCCCCTCCAAACATATCCAATTTAGTACACTAGCACACCGATGGAAATTTTATCTGAAGGGTATGGGGCTGTCTGATCAGAATCCCATTCCGTCTCCGTTGATTTAAGGCAAATTCTTTGCCAATGCCATTTAAGGCGGCAGAGGCGACCGAAATCGCATTTTTGGCACGGTAGCAGTAAGTAACGGAAATTTCATCCCTCGTTCACCAACACAAAAGAAGCACCACGGTGCAAGAATCGGATCAATCAGACAGTTGATGAAAGAGAAATGGCCAAATCGATTTCTCGGGGGTCGGGACTCCGGGTGTCATTTGCCCACTAAAAACATATCCGATTTAGTACAGTCACACACTGATGGAAATCTTATCTGAAGGGGCTATAGGGCTGTCTGATCAGAATCTCATTCCGTCTACGTTGATTTTAGGGCAAATTTCTCACGAATGCCATTTAAGGCGACAGAGGTGAACGAAATCTCGTTTTTGGCACTGGAGCATAAAATGACGGAAACTTTATCCCTCGTTCACTAACACAAAAGAAGCCCCACGGTGCAAGAATCGGATCAATCAAACAGGTGACGAAGGAGATATGGCCATATCGATTTCTTGGGGATCGGGACACTGGGTGTGATTTGCTCCCTCAAAACTTATCCGATTTAGTCCACTCACACACTTTTAGAAATCTTATCCGAAGGGCGATGGGGCTGTCTGATCAGAATCCCATTCCATCTCCGTTGATTTTAGGGCAAATTCCTCGCCAATGCCATTTAAGGCGACAAAGGTGACCGAAATCTCATTTTTGGCACAGGAGCAGAAAGTGACGGAAACTTCATCCCTCGTTCACCAACATTGAGGAAGTGCCACGGTGCAAGAATCGGATCAATCAGACAGTTGATGAAAGAGATATGGCCACATCGATTTCTCGGGGTCAGGACACCGGGTGTCATTTGCCCCGTCAAAACTTATCCGATTTAGTCCACTCACACACCGATGGAAATCTTATCCGAAGGGCTATGGGACCGTCAAATCAGAATCTCATTCCGTCTCTGTTGATTTTAAGGCAAATTCTTTGCCAATGCCATTTAAGGCGGCAGACGTGACCGAAATCTCATTTTTGGCACAGGAGCAGAAAGTGATGGAAATTTCGTCCCTCCTTCACCTACACAAAAGAAGCTTCAAGGTGCAAGAATCAGATCAATCAGATAGGTAAAGAAAGAGATATGGCCAAATCGATTTCTCGGGGGTGAGAACACCGGGTGTCATTTGCCCCCTCAAAACATATCCGATTTAGTACACTCACACACTGATGGAAACCTTATCTGAAGGGCTGTGGTGCTGTCTGATCAGAATCTCATTCCGTCTCCGTTGATTTTAGGGCAAATTTCTCACCAATGTCATTTAAGGCGACAGAGGTGACCGAAATCTCGTTTTTTGCACAGGAGCATAAAGTGACGGAAACTTCATCCCTTGTTCACCAACACAAAAGAAGCCCCACGGTGCAAGAATCGGATCAATCAAATAGGTGACGAAAGAGATATGGCCATATCGATTTCTTAGGGATCGGGACACTGGGTGTAATTTGCCCCCTCAAAACTTATCCGATTTAGTCCACTCACACACTGATAGAAATCTTATCCGAAGGGCGATGGGGCTGTCTGATCAGAATCCCATTCCGTCTCCGTTGATTTTAGGGCAAATTCCTCGCTAATGCCATTTAAGGCGACAAAGATGACCGAAATCTCATTTTTGGAATAGGAGCAGAAAGTGACGGAAACTTCATCCCTCGTTCACCAACATTAAGGAAGTCCCACAGTGCAAGAATCAGATCAATCAGACAGTTGATGAAAGAGATATGGCCACATCGATTTCTTGGGGGTCAGGACACCGGGTGTCATTTGCCCGGTCCAAACTTATCCGATTTAGTCCACTCACACACCGATGGAAATCTTATCCGAAGGGCTATGGGGCTGTCTAATTAGAATCTCATTCCGTCTCCGTTGATTTTAAGGCAAATTCTTTGCCAATGCCATTTAAGGCGACAGAGGTGATCGAAATCTCATTTTTGGCACAAGAGCAGAAAGTGATGGAAATTTCATCACTCGTTAACCAACACAAAAGAAACCCCACGGTTCAAGAATCGGATTAATCAAACAGGTGACGAAGGAGATTTGGCCATATAGATTTCTCGGGGATCGGGACACCGGGTGTCATTTGCCTCCTCAAACATATCCGATTTAGTACACTCACCCACTGATGGAAACCTTATCTGAAGAGCTATGGGGTTGTCTGATCAGAATCTCATTCCGTCTCCGTTGATTTTAGTGCAAATTTCTCACCAATGCCATTTAAGGCGATAGAGGTGACCGAAATCTCGTTTTTGGCACGGGAACATAAAGTGACGAAAACTTCATCCCTCGTTCACGAACACAAAGGAAGTCCCACGGTGCAAGAATCGGATCAATCAGACAAGTGACAAAAGAGATATGTCCACATCGATTTCTCGGGGGTCAGGACACCGGGTGTCTTTTGCCCCGTCAAATCTTATCTGATTTATTCCACTCACACACCGATGGAAATCTTATCCGAAGGGCTAAGGGGCTGTCTGATCATAATCCCATTCCGTCTCCATTGATTTTAAGGCAAATTCTTTGCCAATGCCATTTAAGGCGGTATAGGTGACCGAAATCTCATTTTTGGCACAGTAGCAGAAAGTGACGGAGATTTCATCCCTCGTTCACCAAAACAAAAGAAGCCCCACGGTGCAAGAATCGGATCAATCAGACAGTTGATGAAAGAGATATGGCCAAATCGATTTCTCGGGGGTCGGGACACCGGGTGTCATTTGCCCCCTCAAAACATATCCAATTTAGTACACTCACACTGATACGGACGGAGGACCCGTTGGATAAAAGATCCAAGAACCCTTCGTATAAGAGGTAGGCAGCGGTCTCCCTAGATCGAGAATCCAGTTTGATCACCTCCTAGAGCGAAGAAAACCTCGACCCGTTGGCTATATAATCAGCCAAGAACCTCGGTATGGTTGAACCCCACAAGACTTTGCTCACCAGTCTTGATAAGTTCGGAACAAGTGAAAACTCTACAAGAGAGAAATTCAACTCATAAAGGCAAAGCCAATTTTCGTTTATAACTCAAGGTGTATATGTTATTCGATTACAAAGGATATCAAGCCTATTTATAGGCTAGAAAAAGGACTCTTCGTAGCCTACCAATAATGATAGTACTTATGATACTAATTAAACTCATAAATAGACTTATTTAACACTAATTAAACCACTTATTAACTACTAATGACTACTTATGACTCAAGACTTCAAAAGTCACTTATTTAACTCATAATAATGAAACTAATTAGACACTTAATTTAGCCTCTTCAATATGCACGAAAATCAACCATTTATTTTTCTTCTCGGGCTTTCGAAGTCTGATTGTTGACAAGCCCTTTTAAGACGAATTCAGCCCATTAATATTCACCATTTGGCCAGATTTATCTTGATATTGGACTTGAAATCGGCATACTTTATTTAGTTCCTGAAATCTGACTTGTAGTCGTTGGTTGCCCATCCGTGCTCACATCATTCCCTTCTTTTTCAAGAAGATTCGTCCCGAATCTTATTTCCAAAAGAAAGGTCAGTGTTTAGTAACAACCAATCCAATCCTCCGGGTTTGAAGACGTGATTTTCATCCTTGATTTTGATAGTTGTACGTGGTTCCATATCGAAATGATATACCTGCAAAATAGAAACAAACCACGTACCTAGGGGTCTATCATTCCCCTCATCTTGACAATGATTTGTCCTCAAATCCAGAATTGCTCCAATTTGGAATGATTTCTTTGTTTGTGAGTACACCTTGTTATTGTCATGAACATTCAACCACGACATTTGAAATGAAGATTTGTGATTCAACGGAGGAACGCTCAACAGTGGCACCAAGGGAACACATACCACATCTGCACAACTTTCAACAATGAATTAACACCTCGTTATTTTCTGGTCACTTGCGACCACTATGCATTCATGTTGGTTGTTGTCATGAACTTGAGCAACAAGAACAAATGGATTAGGATTCTCAAGTTCTTCAACCACAATGGAAGAAACCTTGTCGAAAATCTGGGGAACAATCACCTTGTCCTCAATTCCCTTCTCTCTATTTGGTTGGACCTCCAATTGTGGTGTGGAATCACAACTTTGGATCGACATGTCACAAAAGGTCTTCCTCGTTGTTACTTCCACAAGCTTCCTCAACTCTTCATTGGCTGCCTTAATCTCCGCCAACATTAGCTTAGTTTCCATGCGAAGAACATATGCACGCTCTCGATGCTCCTTCAACGATTTGCTCATTTTTGTATTTTTTTTTTATAGAAAATATAAAGATAGAGGTTCAAATCAATACCAGATTGCTCTGATACCAAATGATACGGACGGAGGACCCGTTGGATAAAAGATCCAAGAACCCTTCGTATAAGAGGTAGGCAGCGGTCTCCCTAGATCGAGAATCCAGTTTGATCACCTCCTAGAGCGAAGAAAACCTCGACCCGTTGGCTATATAATCAGCCAAGAACCTCGGTATGGTTGAACGCCACAAGACTTTGCTCACCAGTCTTGATAAGTTCGGCACAAGTGAAAACTCTACAAGAGAGAAATTCAACTCACAAAGGCAAAGCCAATTTTCGTTTATAACTCAAGGTGTATATGTTATTCGATTACAAAGGATATCAAGCCTATTTATAGGCTAGAAAAAGGACTCTTCGTAGCCTACCAATAATGATAGTACTTATGATACTAATTAAACTCATAAATAGACTTATTTAACACTAATTAAACCACTTATTAACTACTAATGACTACTTATGACTCAAGACTTCAAAAGTCACTTATTTAACTCATAATAATGAAACTAATTAGACACTTAATTTAGCCTCTTCAACATGCACGAAAATCAACCATTTATTCTTCTTCTCGGGCTTTCGAAGTCTGATTGTTGACAAGCCCTTTTAAGACGAATTCAGCCCATTAATATTCACCATTTGGCCAGATTTATCTTGATATTGGACTTGAAATCGGGATACTTTATTTAGTTCCTGAAATCTGACTTGTAGTCGTTGGTTGCCCATCCGTGCTCACATCACACACACGAATGTAAATCTTATCTAAAGGGCTGTGGGGCTGTATGATCAGAATCTCATTCCATCTCCGTTGATTTTAGGGCAAATTTCTCACCAATGCCATTTAAGGCGACAGAGGTGACCGAAATTTCATTTTTGGCACGGGAGCATAAAGTGACAGAAACTTCGTCCCTCGTTCATCAACACAAAAGAAACCCCACGGTGATAGAATAGGATCAATCAAACAGGTGACGAAGAAGATATGGCAATATCGATTTCTTGGGGATCGGGACACTGGGTGTCATTTGCCCCCTCAAAACTTATCCGATTTAGTCCACTCACACACTGATGGAAATCTTACCCGAAGGGCGATTGGGCTGTCTGATCAGAATCCCATTCCGTCTCCGTTGATTTTTGGGCAATTTCCTCACCATGCCATTTAAGGCGACAAAGGTGACCGAAATCTCATTTTTGAAACAGGAGCAGAAAGTGACGGAAACTTCATCCCTCGTTCACCAACACAAAGGAAGTCCCACGGTGCAAGAATATGATCAATCAGACAGTTGACGAAAGAGATATGGCTACATCGATTTCTCGGGGGTCAGGACACCGGGTGTCATTTGCCCCGTCAAAACTTATCTGATTTAGTCCACTCACACACCGATGGAAATCTTATCCGATGGGCTATGGGGCTGTCAAATCAGAATCCCATTCCGTCTCCGTTGATTTTAAGGCAAATTCTTTGCCAATGCCATTTAAGGCGGCAGACGTGACCGAAATCTCATTTTTGGCACAGGAGCAGAACGTAACGAAAATTTCGTCCCTCGTTCACCTACACAAAAGAAGCTTCACGGTGCAAGAATCGGATCAATCAGACAGGTGACGAAAGAGATATGGCCATATAGATTTCTCGGGGATCGGGACACCGGGTGTCATTTGCCTCCTCAAACATATCTGATTTAGTACACTCATGCACTGATGGAATCCTTATCTGAAGGGCTATGGTGCTGTCCAATCGGAATCTCATTCCGTCTCTGTTGATTTTAGGGCAAATTTCTCACCAATGCCATTTAAAGCGACAGAATTGACCGAAATCTCGTTTTTGGCACGAGAGCATAAAGTGACGAAAAGTTTATCCCTCGTTCACCAACACAAAAGAAACCCCACGGTGCAAGAATCAGATCAATCAGACAGGTGATGAAGGAGATATAGCCAAATCGATTTCCCAGGGGTCGGCACACCGGGTGTCATTTGCCTCCTCAAACATATCCGATTTAGTACACTCACACACTGATGGAAACCTTATCTGAAGGGCTGTGGGGCTGTATGATCAGAATCTTATTCCGTCTCCGTTGATTTTAGGGCAAATTTCTCACCAATGCCATTTAAGGCGACAGAGGTGACCGAAATCTCGTTTTTGGCACGGGAGCATAAAGTGACGGAAACTTCATCCCTCGTTCACCAACACAAAAAAGAAGCCCCACGGTGCAAGAATCGGATCAATCAGACAAGTGATGAAAGAGATATAGCCAAATCGATATCTCATGGGTCGGGACACCTGGTGTCATTTGCTCCCTAAAACATATCCGATTTAGTCCACTCACACACTGATGAAAATCTTATCTGAAGGGCTATGGGGCTGTCTGATCAGAATCCCATTCCGTCTCCATTGATTTTAAGACAAATTCTTTGCCAATGCCACCATTTAAGGCGGCAGAGGTGACCGAAATCTCATTTTTGGCACAGTAGCAGAAAGTGACGAAAATTTCATCCCTCGTTCACCAACACAAAAGAAGCCCCACGGTGCAAGAATCGGATCTATCAGACAGGTGACGAAAGAGATATGGCCAAATCGATTTCTAGGGGGTCGGGACACCCGGTGTCATTTGCCCCCTCAAAACATATCCGATTTAGTATACTCACACACTGATGGAAATCTTATCTGAAGGGGCTATAGGGCTGTCTGATAAAAATCTCATTCCGTCTACGTTGATTTTAGGGCAAATTTCTCACCAATGCCATTTAAGGCGACAGAGGTGAACGAAATCTCGTTTTTGGCACGGGAGCATAAAGTGATGGAAACTTCATCCCTCGTTCACTAACACAAAAGAAGCCCCACGGTGCAAGAATCGGATCAATCAAACAGGTGACGAAGGAGATATGGCCATATCGATTTCTTGGGGATCGGGACAATGTGATGTGAGCACGGATGGGCAACCAACGACTACAAGTCAGATTTCAGGAACTAAATAAAGTATGCCGATTTCAAGTCCAATATCAAGATAAATCGGGCCAAATGGTGAATATTAATGGGCTGAATTCTTCTTAAAAGGGCTTGTCAACAATCAAACTTTGAAGGCCCGAGAAGAAAAATAAATGGTTAATTTTCGTGCATAATAAAGAGGCTTCATAAAGAGTCTATTTATTTTATTTATTATGTGTTAAATAAGTGACTTTTGAAGTCTTGAGTCATAAGTAGTCATTAGTAGTTAATAAGTGATTTAATTAGTGTTAAATAAGTCTATTTATGAGTTTAATTAGTATCATAAGTACTATCATTATTGGTAGGCTATGAAGAGTCCTTTTCTAACCTATAAATAGGCTTGATATCCTTTGTAATCGAATAACATATACACCTTGAGTTATAAACGAAAATTGGCTTTGCCTTTGTGAGTTGAATTTCTCTCTTGTAGAGTTTTCACTTGTTCCGAACTTATCAAGACTAGTGAGCAAAGTCTTGTGGCGTTCAACCATACCGAGGTTCTTGGCTGATTATATAGCCAACGGGTCGAGGTTTTCTTCGCTCTAGGAGGTGATCAAACTGGATTCTCGATCTAGGGAGACCGCTGCCTACCTCTTATACGAAGGGTTCTTGGATCTTTTATCCAACGGGTCCTCCGTCCGTATCATTTGGTATCAGAGGTCGAGGTTTTCTTCGCTCTAGGAGGTGATCAAACTGGATTCTCGATCTAGGGAGACCGCTGCCTACCTCTTATACGAAGGGTTCCTTGTTGTTACTTCCACAAGCTTCCTCAACTCTTCATTGGCTGCCTTAATCTCCGCCAACATTAGCTTAGTTTTCATGCGAAGAACATATGCACGCTCTCGATGCTCCTTCAACGATTTGCTCATTTTTTTGTATTTTTTTTTTTGAATAGAAAATATAAAGATAGAGGTTCAGATCAATACCAGATTGCTCTGATACCAAATGATACGGACGGAGGACCCGTTGGATAAAAGATCCAAGAACCCTTCGTATAAGAGGTAGGCAGCGGTCTCCCTAGATCGAGAATCCAGTTTGATCACCTCCTAGAGCGAAGAAAACCTCGACCCATTGGCTATATAATCAGCCAAGAACCTCGGTATGGTTGAACGCCACAAGACTTTGCTCACTAGTCTTGATAAGTTCGGAACAAGTGAAAACTCTACAAGAGAGAAATTCAACTCACAAAGGCAAAGCCAATTTTCGTTTATAACTCAAGGTGTATATGTTATTCGATTACAAAGGATATCAAGCCTATTTATAGGTTAGAAAAGGACTCTTCGTAGCCTACCAATAATGATAGTACTTATGATACTAATTAAACTCATAAATAGACTTATTTAACACTAATTAAATCACTTATTAACTACTAATGACTACTTATGACTCAAGACTTCAAAAGTCACTTATTTAACACATAATAAATAAAATAAATAGACTCTTTATGAAGCCTCTTTATTATGCACGAAAATTAACCATTTATTTTTCTTCTCGGGCCTTCAAAGTCTGATTGTTGACAAGCCCTTTTAAGAAGAATTCAGCCCATTAATATTCACCATTTGGCCCGATTTATCTTGATATTGGACTTGAAATCGGCATACTTTATTTAGTTCCTGAAATCTGACTTGTAGTCGTTGGTTGCCCATCCGTGCTCACATCACAATGGGTGTAATTTGCCCCCTCAAAACTTATCCGATTTAGTCCACTCACACACTGATAGAAATCTTATCCGAAAGGCGATGGGGCTGTCTGATCAGAATCCCATTCCATCTCCGTTGATTTTAGGGCAAATTCCTCGCCAATGCCATTTAAGGCGACAAAGGTGACGGAAATCTCATTGTTGGCAAGAGAGCAAAAAGTTACGGAAATTTCATCTCTCATCAACCAACACAAAAGAAACCCCCACGGTGCAAGAATCAGATCAATCAAACAGGTGACGAAGGAGATATGGCCCATATAGATTTCTCGGTGATCGCCCCTCCAAACATATCCAATTTAGTACACTCGCACACCGATGGAAATTTTATCTGAAGGGTATGGGGCTGTCTGATCTGAATCCCATTTCGTCTCCGTTGATTTTAGGGCAAATTCCTCGTTAATGCCATTTAAGGCAGCAGAGATGACCGTAATCTCATTTTAGGCACGAGAGTTGAAAATGACGGAAACTTCGTCCCTCATTAACCAACACAAAATAAGCCCCACGGTGCAAGAATCGGATCAATCAAACAGGTGACGAAAGAGATGTGGCCGGCTCGATTTCTCGGGGGTCGGCACACCAGGTGTCATTAGCCCCCTCAAAACTTATCCGATTTAGTCCACTCACACACTGATGGAAATCTTATCCGAAGGGCGATGGGGCTGTCTGATCAGAATCCCATTCCGTCTCCGTTGATTTTAAGGCAAATTCTTTTCCAATGCCATTTAAGGCGGCAGAGGCGACCGGAATCGCATTTTTGGCACGGTAGCAGTAAGTAACGGAAATTTCATCCCTCGTTAACCAACACAAAAGAAGCCCCACGGTGCAAGAATCGGATCAATCAGACATTTGATGAAAGAGATATGGCCAAATCGATTTCTCGGGGGTCGGGACACCGGATGTCATTTGCCCCCTCAAAACATATCCAATTTAGTACACTCTCACACAGATGTAAATCTTATCTGAAGGGCTATGGGGCTGTCAAATCAGAATCTCATTCCGTCTTTGTTGATTTTAAGGCAAATTCTTTGCCAATGCCATTTAAGGCGGCAGACGTGACCGAAATCTCATTTTTGGCACAGGAGCAGAAAGTGACGGAAATTTCGTCCCTCGTTCATCTACACAAAAGAAGCTTCAAGGTGCAAGAATCAGATCAATCAGATAGGTAAAGAAAGAGATATGGCCAAATCGATTTCTCGGGGGTCGGGACACCGGGTGTCATTTGCCCCATCAAAACATATCCGATTTAGTACACTCACACACTGATGGAAACCTTATCTGAAGGGCTATGGTGTTGTCTGATCAGAATCTCATTCCGTCTCCGTTGATTTTAGGGCAAATTTCTCACCAATGCCATTTAAGGCGACAGAGGTGAACGAAATCTCGTTTTTGGCACGGGAGCATAAAGTGATGGAAACTTCATCCCTCGTTCACTAACACAAAAGAAGCCCCACGGTGCAAGAATCGGATCAATCAAACAGGTGACGAAGGAGATATGGCCATATCGATTTCTTGGGGATCGGGACACTGGTTGTGATTTGCCCCCTCAAAACTTATTCGATTTAGTCCACTCACACACTGATAGAAATCTTATCCGAAAGGCGATGCGGCTGTCTGATCAGAATCCCATTCCATCTCCGTTGATTTTAGGGCAAATTCCTCGCCAATGCCATTTAAGGCGACAAAGGTGACCGAAATCTCATTGTTGGCAGGAGAGCAGAAAGTTACGGAAATTTCATCCCTCATTAACCAACACAAAAGAAACCCCCACGGTGCAAGAATCGGATCAATCAAACAGGTGACGAAGGAAATATGGCCCATATAGATTTCTCGGGGATCGCCCCTCCAAACATATCCAATTTAGTACACTCGCACACCGATGGAAATTTTATCTGAAGGGTATGGGGCTGTGATGTGAGCACCAACGACTACAAGTCAGATTTCAGGAACTAAATAAAGTATGCCGATTTCAAGTCCAATATCAAGATAAATTGGGCCAAATGGTGAATATTAATGGGCTGAATTCGTCTTAAAAGGGCTCGTCAACAATCAGACTTCGAAGGCCTTTTGAAGAAAAATAAATGGTTGATTTTCGTGCATATTGAAGAGGCTAAATGAAGTGTCTAATTAGTTTCATTATTATGAGTTAAATAAGTGACTTTTGAAGTCTTGAGTCATAAGTACTCATTAGTATTTAATAAGTGGTTTAATTAGTGTTAAATAAGTCTATTTATGAGTTTAATTAGTATCATAAGTACTATCATTATTGGTAGGCTATGAAGAGTCCTTTTCTAGCCTATAAATAGGCTTGATATCCTTTGTAATCGAATAACATATACACCTTGAGTTATAAACGAAAATTGGCTTTGCCTTTGTGAGTTGAATTTCTCTCTTGTAGAGTTTTCACTTGTTCCGAACTTATCAAGACTAGTGAGCAAAGTCTTGTGGCGTTCAACCATACCGAGGTTCTTGGCTGATTATATAGCCAACGGGTCGAGGTTTTCTTCGCTCTAGGAGGTGATCAAACTGGATTCTCGATCTAGGGAGACCGCTGCCTACCTCTTATACGAAGGGTTCTTGGATCTTTTATCCAACGGGTCCTCCGTCCGTATCATTTGGTATCAGAGCAATCTGGTATTGATCTGAACCTCTATCTTTTTATTTTCTATAAAAAAAAATACAAAAACATGAGCAAAACGTTGAAGGAGCGTCGAGAGCGTGCATATGTTCTTCGCATGGAAACTAAGCTAATGTTGGCGGAGATTAAGGCAGCCAATGAAGAGTTGAGGAAACTTGTGGAAGTAACAATGAGAAAGACCTTTTGTGACATGCCGATCCAAAGTTGTGATTCCACACCGCAATTGGAGGCCCAACCAAATGAAGAGAAAGAGAATGAGGATAAGGTGATTGATCCAAAGATTTTCGACAAGGTTGTTGCAAATACTGTTGAAGAACAAGCCGAAGATACCAATGAAAGTGAAAACGTGGCTACGTGTGACAAAGAAATCGTAAGAAGGAAACTCATTTTTGAAGAAAGTTGTGTGGATGTGGTTCGTGTTTCCTTGGTGACGCAGTTGGAAATACCTCCGTTGAGCCCAAATCATCTATTTGGAAGCCGTTGAATGATCATGGCAATGCAAAATTGTACTCTCAAAAGAGGAGGGCTTTTGAAATAACCCATGGTATTGCATTTATGTTTGTTTTTCAGGTTGTTGTATTCGATGTGGTACCAAATGCAAACATCAGAATCATGGATGAAAATCACGTCTTCAAGCCGGGAGGAGTGGAGCCATTTCTACTCACTGACCTTTCTTTTGGGAATAAGATTCGGGACGAATCTTCTTGAAGAAGAAGGGAATGATGTGAGCACGGATGGGCAACCAACGACTACAAGTCAGATTTCAGGAACTAAATAAAGTATGCCGATTTCAAGTCCAATATCAAGATAAATTGGGCCAAATGGTGAATATTAATGGGCTGAATTCGTCTTAAAAGGGCTCGTCAACAATCAGACTTCGAAGGCCCGAGAAGAAAAATAAATGGTTGATTTTCGTGCATATTGAAGAGGCTAAATGAAGTGTCTAATTAGTTTCATTATTATGAGTTAAATAAGTGACTTTTGAAGTCTTGAGTCATAAGTACTCATTAGTATTTAATAAGTGGTTTAATTAGTGTTAAATAAGTCTATTTATGAGTTTAATTAGTATCATAAGTACTATCATTATTGGTAGGCTATGAAGAGTCCTTTTCTAGCCTATAAATAGGCTTGATATCCTTTGTAATCGAATAACATATACACCTTGAGTTATAAACGAAAATTGGCTTTGCCTTTGTGAGTTGAATTTCTCTCTTGTAGAGTTTTCACTTGTTCCGAACTTATCAAGACTAGTGAGCAAAGTCTTGTGGCGTTCAACCATACCGAGGTTCTTGGCTGATTATATAGCCAACGGGTCGAGGTTTTCTTCGCTCTAGGAGGTGATCAAACTGGATTCTCGATCTAGGGAGACCGCTGCCTACCTCTTATACGAAGGGTTCTTGGATCTTTTATCCAACGGGTCCTCCGTCCGTATCAGGCTGTCTGATCTGAATCCCATTACGTCTCCGTTGATTTTAGGGCAAATTCCTCGTTAATGCCATTTAAGGCAGCAGAGATGACCGAAATCTCATTTTAGGCATGAGAGTTGAAAATGACAGAAACTTCGTCCCTCATTAACCAACACAAAATAAGCCCCACGGTGCAAGAATCGGATCAATCAAACAGGTGACGAAAGAGATGTGGCCGGCTCAATTTCTCGGGGGTCGGGACACCAGGTGTCATTAGCCCCCTCAAAACTTATCCGATTTAGTCCACTCACACACTGATGGAAATCTTATCCGAAGGGCGATGGGGCTGTCTGATCAGAATCCCATTCCGTCTCCGTTGATTTTAAGGCAAATTCTTTGCCAATGCCATTTAAGGGGGCAGAGGCGACCGGAATCGCATTTTTGGCACGGTAGCAGTAAGTAACGGAAATTTCATCCCTCGTTCACCAACACAAAAGAAGCCCCACGGTGCAAGAATCGGATCAATCACACATTTGATGAAAGAGATATGGCCAAATCGATTTCTCGGGGGTCGGGACACCGGATATCATTTGCCCCCTCAAAACATATCCAATTTAGTACACTCTCACACAGATGTAAATCTTATCTGAAGGGCTATGGGGCTGTCAAATCAGAATCTCATTCCGTCTTTGTTGATTTTAAGGCAAATTCTTTGCCAATGCCATTTAAGGCGGCAGACGTGACCGAAATCTCATTTTTGGCACAGGAGCAGAAAGTGACGGAAATTTCATCCCTCGTTCACCTACACAAAAGAAGCTTCAAGGTGCAAGAATCAGATCAATCAGTTAGGTAAAGAAAGAGATATGGCCAAATCGATTTCTCGGGGGTCGGGACACCGGGTGTCATTTGCCCCCTCAAAACTTATCCGATTTAGTCCATTGACACACCGATGAATATCTTATCCTAACGACTATGGGGAGGTTTGATCAGAATCCCATTCTGTCTCCATTGATTTTAGGGCAAATTTCTCGCCAATGCCATTTAAGGCGGCAGAGGTGACCGAAATCTCGTTTTTGGCACGGGAGCAGAAAGTGACGGAAACTTCGTCCCTCGTTCACCAACACAAAAGAAGCCGCACGGTGCAAGAATCGGATCAATCTGACAAGTGACGAAAGAGATATGGCCAGATCGATTTCTCGGGGGTCGGGACACCGGGTGTCATTTGCCCCCTGAAAACATATCCCATTTAGTCCATTGACACACCGATGGAAATCTTATCCGAAGGGCTATATGGGGCTGTCTGATCATAATCCCATTCCGACTCCGTTGATTTGGGCAAATTCCTCATCAATGACATTTAAGGCGACAGAGGTGACCGAAATCTCATTGTTGGCAGGAGAGCAGAAAGTTACAGAAATTTCATCCCTCATTAACCAACACAAAAGAAACCCCACGGTGCAAGAATCGGATTAATCAAACATGTGACGAAGGAGATATGGCCCATATAGATTTCTCGGGGATCGCCCCTCAAAACATATCCAATTTAGTACACTCGCACACCGATGGAAATTTTATCTGAAGGGCTATGGGGCTGTCTGATCTGAATCCCATTACGTCTCTGTTGATTTTAGGGCAAATTCCTCGTTAATGCCATTTAAGGCAGCAGAGATGACCGAAATCTCATTTTAGGCACGAGAGTTGAAAATGACGGAAACTTCGTCCCTCATTAACCAACACAAAATAAGCCCCACGGTGCAAGAATCGGATCAATCAAACAGGTGACGAAAGAGATGTGGCCGGCTCGATTTCTCGGGTGTCGGGACACCAGGTGTCATTTGCCCCCTCAAAACTTATCCGATTTAGTCCACTCACACACTGATGGAAATCTTATCCGAAGGGCGATGGGGCTGTCTGATCAGAATCTCATTCCGTCTCCATTGATTTTAAGGCAAATTCTTTGCCAATGCCATTTAAGGCGGTAGAGGTGACCGAAATCTCATTTTTGGCACGGTAGCAGTAAATTACGGAAATTTCATCCCTCGTTCACCAACACAAAAGAAGACCCACGGTGCAAGAATCGGATCAATCAGACAGTTGATGAAAGAGATATGGCCAAATCGATTTCTCGGGGGTTGGGACAGCGGATGTCATTTTCCCCCTCAAAACATATCCAATTTAGTACACTCACACACTGATGTAAATCTTATCTGAAGGGCTATGGGGCTGTTTGATTAGAATCTCATTCCGTCTCCATTGATTTAAAGGTAAATTTCTCACCAATGCCATTTAAGGAGGTGACCGAAATCTCATTTTTGGCACGGGAGCATAAAGTGACGGAAACTTCGTCCCTCGTTCACCAACACAAAAGAAGCCCCACGGTGCTAGAATCGGATCAATCAAACAGGTGACGAAGAAGATATGGCCATATCGATTTCATGGGGATTGGTACACTGGGTGTCATTTGCCCCCTCAAAACTTATCCGATTTAGTCCACTCACACTGATGGAAATCTTATCCGAAAGGCTATGGGGCTGTTTTATCAGAATCCGCTGTCTAATCAGAATCCCATTCCGTCTCCGTTGATTTTAAGGCAAATTCTTTGCCAATGCCATTTAAGGCGGCAGAGGTGACCGAAATCTCATTTTTGGCACAGGAGCAGAAAGTGACGGAAACTTCGTCCCTCGTTCACCAACACAAAGGAAGTCCTACGGTGCAAGAATCGGATCAATCAGACAGTTGACGAAAGAGATATGGCCACATCGATTTCTCGGGGGTCAGGACACCGGGTGTTTTTTGCACCGTCAAAACTTATCCGATTTAGTCCACTCACACACTGATGGAAATCTTATTCGAAGGGCTATGGGGCTGTCTAATTAGAATCCCATTCTGTCTCCGTTGATTTTAAGGCAAATTCTTTACCAATGCCATTTAAGGCGACAGAGGTGATCGAAATCTCATTTTTGGCACAGGAGTAGAAAGTGACGGAAATTTCATCACTCGTTAACCAACACAAAAGAATCCCCACGGTGCAAGAATCGGATCAATCAAACAGGTGACGAAGGAGATATAGCCATATAGATTTCTCAGGGGTCGGGACACCGGGTGTCATTTGCCCCCTCAAAACATATCCGATTTAGTCCACTCACACACTGATGGAAATCTTATCTGAAGGGCTATGCGGCTGTCTGATTAGAATCCAATTCCGTCTCCATTGATTTTAAGACAAATTCTTTGCCAATGCCATTTAAGGCGGCAGAGGTGACCGAAATCTCATTTTTGGCACAGTAGCAGAAAGTGACGAAAATTTCATCCCTCGTTAACCAACACAAAAGAAGCCCCACGGTGCAAGAATCTGATCAATCAGACACGTGACGAAAGAGATATGGCCAAATCGATTTCTTGGGGGTCGTGACACCGGGTGTCATTTGCCCCATTAAAACATATCCGATTTAGTACACTCACACACTGATGGAAATCTTATCTGAAGGGCTATAGGGCTGTCTGATCAGAATCTCATTCCGTCTATGTTGATTTTTGGGCAAATTTCTCACCAATGCCATTTAAGGCGACAGAGGTGAACGAAATCTCGTTTTTGGCACGGGAGCAAAGAGTGAAGGAAACTTCGTCCCTCGTTCACCAACAAAAAAGAAGCCCCACGGTGAAAGAATCGGATCATTTAAACAGGTGACTAAGGAGATATGGCCATATCGATTTCTTGGGGATCGGGACACTGGGTGTGATTTGCCCCCTCAAAACTTATCCGATTTAGTCCACTCACACATTGATAGAAATCTTATCCGAAGGGCGATGGGGCTGTCTGATCAGAATCCCATTCCGTCTCCGTTGATTTTTGGGGAAATTCCTCGCCATGCCATTTAAGGCGACAAAGGTGACCGAAATCTCATTTTTTAGACAGGAGCAGAAAGTGACGGAAACTTCATCCCTCGTTCACCAACACAAAAGAATCCCCACGGTGCAAGAATCGGATCAATCAGACAGGTGACGAAGGAGATATAGCCAAATCAATTTCTCAGGGGTCGGGATACCGGGTGTCATTTGCCTCCTCAAACATATCCGATTTAGTACACTCACACACTGATGGAAACCGTATCTGAAGGGCTATGGGGCTGTCTGATCAGAATCTCATTCTGTCTCCGTTGATTTTAGGGCAAATTTCTCACCAATGCCATTTAAGGCGACAGAGGTGACCGAAATCTCGTTTTTGGCACGGGAGCATAAAGTGACGGAAACTTCATCCCTCATTCACCAACACAAAAGAAGCCCCACGGTGCAAGAATCGGATCAATCAGACAGGTGACGAAAGAGATATAGCCAAATCGATTTCTAAGAGGTTGTCATTTGCTCTCTCAAAACATATCCGATTTAGTCCACTCACACACTGATGGAAATCTTATCTGAAGGGCGATGGGGCTGTCTGATCATAATCCCATTCCGTCACCATTGATTTTATGACAATTTTTTGCCTATGCCACCATTTAAGGAGGCAGAGGTGACCGAAATCTCATTTTTGGCAAAGTAGCAGAAAGTGACGAAAATTTCATCCCTCGTTCACCAACACAAAAGAAGCCCCACGGTGCAAGAATCGGATCTATCAGACAGGTGACGAAAGAGATATGGCCAAATCGATTTCTAGGGGGTCGGGACACCCGGTGTCATTTGCCCCCTCAAAACATATCCGATTTAGTAGCAGAAAGTGACGAAAATTTCATTCCGTCTACGTTGATTTTAGGGCAAATTTCTCACCAATGCCATTTAAGGCGATAGAGGTGAACGAAATCTCGTTTTTGGCACGGGAGCATAAAGTGACGGAAACTTCATCCCTCGTTTACTAACACAAAAGAAGCCCCACGGTGCAAGAATCGGATCAATCAAACAGGTGACGAAGGAGATATGGCCATATCGATTTCTTGGGGATCGGGACTTTGGGTGTGATTTGCCCCTCAAAACTTATCCGATTTAGTCCACTCACACACTGATAGAAATCTTATCCGAAAGGCGATGGGGCTGTCTGATCAGAATCCCATTCAGTCTCCGTTGATTTTAGGGCAAATTCCTCGCCAATGTCATTTAAGGCGACAAAGGTGACCGAAATCTCATTTTTGGCACAGGAGCAGAAAGTGACGGAAACTTCATCCCTCGTTCACCAACATTAAGGAAGTCCCACGGTGCAAGAATCGGATCAATCAGACAGTTGATGAAAGAGATATGGCCACATCGATTTCTCGGGGGTCAGGACACCGGGTGTCATTTGCCCCGTCAAAACTTATCCGATTTAGTCCATTCACACACCGATGGAAATCTTATCCGAAGGGCTATGGGGCTGTCAAATCAGAATCTCATTCCGTCTCCGTTGATTATAAGGCAAATTCTTTGCCAATGCCATTTAAGGCGGCAGACGTGACCGAAATCTCATTTTTGGCACAGGAGCAGAAAGAAGCTTCACGGTGAGAGAATCGGATAAATCAGACAGGTGACGAAAGAGATATGGCCATATAGATTTCTCGGGGATCGGGACACCGGGTATCATTTGCCTCCTCAAACATATCCGATTTAGTACACTCACACACTGATGGAATCCTTATCTGAAGGGCTATGGTGCTGTCTGATCAGAATCTCATTCCGTCTCCGTTGATTTTAGGGCAAATTTCTCACCAATGCCATTTAAAGCGACAGAAGTGACCGAAATCTCGTTTTTAGCACGGGAGCATAAAGTGACGGAAACTTTATCCCTCGTTCACCAACACAAAAGAAGCCCCACGGTGCAAGAATCGGATCAATCATACAGGTGATGAAGGAGATATAGCCAAATCGATTTCCCAGGGGTCGGGACACCGGGTGACATTTGCCTCCTTAAACATATCCGATTTAGTACACTCACACACTGATGGAAACCTTATCTGAAGGGCTATGGGGCTGTCTGATCAGAATCTCATTCTGTCTCCGTTGATTTTAGAGCAAATTTCTTACCAATGCCATTTAAGGCGTCAGAGGTGACCGAAATCTCGTTATTAGCACGGGAGCATAAAGTGACGGAAACTTCATCCCTCGTTTACCAACATAAAAGAAGCCCCACGGTGCAAGAATTGGATCAATCAGACAGGTGATGAAGGAGATATAGCCAAATCGATTTCCCAGGGGTCGGGACACCGAGTGTCATTTGCCTCCTCAAACATATCCGATTTAGTACACTCACACACTGATGGAAACCTTATCTGAATGGCTATGGGCTGTCTGATCAGAATCTCATTCCGTCTCCGTTGATTTTAGGGCAAATTTCTCACCTATGCAATTTAAGGCGACAGAGGTGACCGAAATCTCGTTTTTGGCACGGGAGCATAAAATGACGGAAACTTCATCCCTCATTCACCAACACAAAAGAAGCCCCACGGTGCAAGAATCGGATCAATCAGACAGGTGACGAAAGAGATATAGCCAAATCGATTTCTCAGGGGTCGGGACACCTGGTGTCATTTGCTCCCTCGAAACAAATCCGATTTAGTCCACTCACACAGTGATGGAAATCTTATCTCAAGGGCGATGGGGCTGTCTGATCAGAATCCCATTCCGTCTCCATTGATTTTAAGACAAATTCTTTGCCATTGCCACCATTTAAGGCGGCAGAGGTGACCGAAATCTCATTTTTGGCACAGTAGCAGAAAGTGACAAAAATTTCAACCCTCGTTCTCCAACACAAAAGAAGCCCCACGGTGCAAGAATCGGATCAATCAGACAGGTGACGTAAGAGATATGGCCAAATCGATTTCTCGGGGGTCGGGACACCGGGTGTCATTTGCCCCCTCAAAACATATCCGATTTAGTACAGTCACACACTGATGGAAATCTTATCTGAAGGGCTATAAGGCTGTCTGATCATAATCTCATTCCGTCTACGTTGATTTTAGGGCAAATTTCTCACCAATGCCATTTAAGGCGACAGAGGTGAACGAAATCTCATTTTTGGCACGGGAGCATAAAGTGACGGAAACTTCATCCCTCGTTCACTAACACAAAAGAAGCCCCACGGTGCAAGAATCGGATCAATCAAACAGGTGACGAAGGAGATATGGCCATATCGATTTCTTGGGGATCGGGACACTGGTGTGATTTGCCCCCTCAAAACTTATCCGATTTAGTCCACTCACACACTGATCGAACTCTTATCCGAAAGGCGATGGGGATGTCTGATCATAACCCCATTCCATCTCCGTTGATTTTAGGGCAAATTCCTCGCCAATGCCATTTAAGGCAACAAAGGTGACCGAAATCTCATTTTTGGCAGAGGAGCAGAAAGTGACGGAAACTTCATCCCTCGTTCACAACCATTAAGGAAGTTGATGGGGCTGCATCCAAGTTAACCAACGACAACAATAGAGATCCCTTGATCATTCATGGTGGGCCGGTTACAAGAGCTAGAGCTAAGAAGATAAAGGAGGCCATGGTGTTGATTATAGCTGAAATGAAAGCCCAAGTCCAAGAGCAATCTACGTTGGGCCAAATGGTGAATCTTATACAAATCGGTGGGCTGAATCCAACTTGAAGAATGGGCTATTTACAAATCAGATTTGGAGGCCCAAGATGAGGAATAAAGATTCATATTTTCGTGCATGTTCAAGAGGGCAAATAAAGAGTCATGTTAGTTTCTTTATTATGACTTAAATAAGTGACCTTTGAGTCCAAGGGTCATAGGTACTTAATAAGTGATGTAATGAGTGTTAAATAAGTCTATTTATGAGTTTAATTAGTGTTATCAATGATAGGATACCAAGAATCCTTTCCTAGCCTATAAATAGACTTGTAAATCACTTGTAAGAGGACACCTTGAGTTATAAACGAAAATTGGCTTTGCCTTTGTGAGTTGAATTTCTCTCTTGTAGAGTTTTCACTTGTTCCGAACTTATCAAGACTAGTGAGCAAAGTCTTGTGGCGTTCAACCATACCGAGGTTCTTGGCTGATTATATAGCCAACGGGTCGAGGTTTTCTTCGCTCTAGGAGGTGATCAAACTGGATTCTCGATCTAGGGTGACCGCTGCCTACCTCTTATACGAAGGGTTCTTGGATCTTTTATCCAACGGGTCCTCCGTCCGTATCATTTGGTATCAGAGCAATCTGGTATTGATCTCAACCTTTGCTCTTCAATTCTACATCTTCTCTATATTCTATCCATCCTTGTGTCTTTATTGCTGCAAAAAAAAGAAAAAAAAAAAAGAAAGGAAAAAGAAAGAAAAAGAAAAAGGGAAAAAAAATCAGTTTAAAAAAAATACAAAAAAAAAAAAAAACGAAAATCATTTGAATTGTTCCATAAGGGCTGAAGTGTGGTGATTGCTACATCTCTTGTTCTAATCTTGATTTGTTCTAGTTCATTTGAATTCCTACAAGTGAGAATTGAGTGGTAAAAGGCATTGAGTGGTGAGTTTATTTGAGGGGAGGTAAAAGCCTACGAGTGATACACGAGTGTTTGGTGAGGTTTCTTTTTATTTTACTTTTTTTTTTTTACTTTTTGTGTGATACACGAGTGAATTGTGAGGACATGGGCGATAATATCAATCAAAATCCAAATGAATTTACACTGCAAGCTATGCAACAACAATTTGCTAGATTTAACACTATTTTGGAGAGCGTATCAGATCGCTTGGAGAATTTGGAGCTACAAGGACAACAAAGGAATCATGATGAAAGGGAGAGTGAAGAAGAAGAGGAAGCAGAATCCATGCATCGAGCTCCAAGGCATAATGGTAGAAGGAGGCATCAAAATGAAGTTGATCGTGACTTGGGAAGCATCAAGTTGAAAATTCCTGCTTTCCAAGGAAGGAGTGATCCCGAGGCCTATTTGGAGTGGGAGCGGAAGGTGGAACTCATCTTTGAGTGTCACAACTACTCCGAGGAGAAGAAGGTCAAACTTGCTGTAATTGAATTCACCGACTATGCTCTAGTTTGGTGGGATCAATTGACAACAAATAGAAGACGCTATGGAGAGAGACCAATTTCCACTTGGGATGAAATGAAGTCCATAATGTGTAAGAGATTTGTTCCTTCTCATTACTTTCGTGAATTGTATCAAAAATTACAAAGTTTGAGTCAAGGTACTAAATCTGTTGATGAGTTCTACAAAGAGATGGAGATTGCCATGATAAGGGCAAATGTTGAAGAAGATAGAGAAGCAACAATGGCTCGATTTCTATGCAGGCTGAATAGGGAGATTGCGAACGTCGTTGATCTTCAACACTATGTGGAGCTTGAAGATATGGTTCATATGGCCATGAAGGTGGAGCGGCAATTTAAGAAGAAGGGAACCTTTGATGTGAGCACGGGTGGGCAACCAACGACTAGAAGTCAGATTTCAGGAACTAAATAAAGTATGCCGATTTCAAGTCCAATATCAAGATAAATCGGGCCAAATGGTGAATATTAATATGCTGAATTCGTCTTAAAAGGGCTTGTCAACAATCAGACTTCGAAGGCCCGAGAAGAAAAATAAATGGTTGATTTTCGTGCATATTGAAGAGGCTAAATTAAGTGTCTAATTAGTTTCATTATTATGAGGTAAATAAGTGACTTTTGAAGTCTTGAGTCATAAGTAGTCATTAGTAGTTAATAAGTGATTTAATTAGTGTTAAATAAGTCTATTTATGAGTTTAATTAGTATCATAAGTACTATCATTATTGGTAGGCTACGAAGAGTCCTTTTCTAACCTATAAATAGGCTTGATATCCTTTGTAATCGGATAACATATATACCTTGAGTTATAAACGAAAATTGGCTTTGCCTTTGTGAGTTGAATTTCTCTCTTGTAGAGTTTTCACTTGTTCCGAACTTATCAAGACTAGTGAGCAAAGTCTTGTGGCGTTCAACCATACCGAGGTTCTTGGCTGATTATATAGCCAACGGGTCGAGGTTTTCTTCGCTCTAGGAGGTGATCAAACTGGATTCTCGATCTAGGGAGACCGCTGCCTACCTCTTATACGAAGGGTTCTTGGATCTTTTATCCAACGGGTCCTCCGTCCGTATCAACCTTCCAAAAGAATTTCCCAACGAAGGAGATATATAGCAAAATCGATTTCTCAGGGGTCAGAACACCGGGTGTCATTTGCCTCCTCAAACATATATGATTTAGTACACTCACACTGATGGAAACCTTATCTGAAGGGCTATGGGGCTGTCTGATCAGAATCTCATTCCGTCTTCGTTGATTTTAGGGCAAATTTCTCACCAATGCCATTTAAGGCGACAGAGGTGACCGAAATCTCGTTTTTGGCACGGGAGCATAAAGTGACGGAAACTTCATCCCTCGTTCACCAACACAAAAGAAGCCCCACGGTGCAAGAATCGGATCAATCAGACAGGTGACGAAGGAGATATAGCCAAATCGATTTCTCAGGGGTCGAGACACCGGGTGTCATTTGCCTCCTCAAACATATCCGATTTAGCACACTCACACACTGATGGAAACCTTATCTGAAGGGCTATGGGGCTGTCTGATCAGAATCTCATTCCGTCTCCGTTGATTTTAGGGCAAATTTCTCACCAATGCCATTTATGGCGACAGAGGTGACCGAAATCTCGTTTTTGGCACGGGAGAATATAGTGACGGAAACTTCATCCCTCGTTCACTAACACAAAAGAAGCCCCACGGTGCAAGAATTGGATCAATCAGACAGGTGACGAAGGAGATATAGCCAAATCGATTTCTCAGGGGTCGGGACACCGAGTGTCATTTGACCCCTCAAAACATATCCGATTTAGTCCACTCACACACTGATGGAAATCTTATCTGAAGGGCTATGGGGCTGTCTGATCAGAATCCCATTCCGTCTCCATTGATTTTAAGACAAATTCTTTGCCAATGCCATATAAGGCGGCAGAGGTGACCGAAATCTCATTTTTGGCACAGTAGTAGAAAGTGACGAAAATTACATCCCTCGTTCACCAACACAAAAGAAGCTCCACGGTACAAGAATCGGATCAATCAGACAGGTGACGAAAGAGATATGGCCAAATCGATTTCTCGGGGGTCGGGACACCGGGTGTCATTTTCCCCCTCAAAACATATCCGATTTAGCACACTCACACACTGATGGAAACCTTATCTGAAGGGCTATGGGGCTGTCTGATCAGAATCTCATTCCGTCTCCGTTGATTTTAGGGCAAATTTCTCACCAATGCCATTTATGGCGACAGAGGTGACCGAAATCTAGTTTTTGGCACGGGAGAATATAGTGACGGAAACTTCATCCCTCGTTCACCAACACAAAAGAAGCCCCACAGTGCAAGAATTGGATCAATCAGACAAGTGACGAAGGAGATATAGCCAAATCGATTTCTCAGGGGTCGGGACACCGAGTGTCATTTGACCCCTCAAAACATATCCGATTTAGTCCACTCACACACTGATGGAAATCTTATCTGAAGGGCTATGGGGCTGTCTGATCAGAATCCCATTCCGTCTCCATTGATTTTAAGACAAATTCTTTGCCAATGCCATATAAGGCGGCAGAGGTGACCGAAATCTCATTTTTGGCACAGTAGTAGAAAGTGACGAAAATTACATCCCTCGTTCACCAACACAAAAGAAGCTCCACGGTGCAAGAATCGGATCAATCAGACAGGTGACGAAAGAGATATGGCCAAATCGATTTCTCGGGGGTCGGGACACCGGGTGTCATTTTCCCCCTCAAAACATATCCGATTTAGTACGCTCACACACTGATGGAAATCTTATCTGAAGGGCTATAGGGCTGTCTGATCAGAATCTCATTCCGTCTACGTTGATTTTAGGGCAAATTTCTCACCAATGCCATTTAAGGCGACAGAGGTGAACGAAATCTCGTTTTTGGCACGGGAGCATAAAGTGACGGACACTTCGTCCCTCGTTCACCTACACAAAAGAAGCTTTACGGTGTAAGAATCGGATCAATCAGACAGGTGACGAAAGAGATATGGCCATATGGATTTCTCGGGAATCGGGACACCGGCTGTCATTTGCCTCCTCAAACATATCCGATTTAGTCCACTCACAAACTAATAGAAATCTTATCCGAAGGGCGATGGGGATGTCTGATCAGAATCCCATTCCGTCTATGTTGATTTTAGGGCGAATTCCTCGCCAAAGGCGACAAAGTTGACCGAAATCTCATTTTTGGCACTGGAGCAGAAAGTGACGGAAACTTCATCCCTCGTTCACCAACATTAAGGAAGTCCCACGGTGCAAGAATCGGATCAATCAGACAGTTGATGAAAGAGATATGGCCACATCGATTTCTCGGGGGTCAAGAGACCGGGTGTCATTTGCCCCGTCAAAACTTATCCGATTTAGTCCACTCACACACCGATGGAAATCTTATCCGAAAGGCTATGGGGCTGTCTAATCAGAATACCATTCCGTCTCCGTTGATTTTAAGGCAAATTCTTTGCCAATGCCATTTAAGGCGGCATACATGACCGAAATCTCATTTTTGGCACAGGAGCAGAAAGTGACGGAAATTTCGTCCCTAGTTCACCTACACAAAAGAAGCCCCACGGTGCAAGAATCGGATCAATCAGACAGGTAACGTAAGAGATATGGCCATTTAGATTTCTCGAGGATCGGGACACCGGGTGTCATTAGCCTCCTCAAACATATCCGATTTAGTACACTCACACACTGATGGAAACCTTAACTGAAGGGCTATGGTGCTGTCTGATCAGAATCTCATTCTGTCTCCGTTGATTTTAGGGCAAATTTCTCACCAAAGGCGACAAAGTTGACCGAATTCTCGTTTTTGGCACGGGAGCATAAAGTGTCGGAAACTTCATCCCTCGTTCACCAACATAAAAGAAGCCCCACGGTGCAAGAATCGGATCAATCAGACATGTGACGAAGGAGATACAGCCAAATCGATTTCTCAGGGTCGGGACACCGGGTGTTATTTACCTCCTCAAACATATCCGATTTAGTACACACACACTGATGGAAACCTTATCTTAAGGGCTATGGGGCTGTCTGATCAGAATCTCATTCCGTCTCTGGTGATTTTAGGGCAAATTTCTCACCAATGACATTTAAGGCGACAGAGGTGAACGAAATAAAGAAGAAGGGAATGATGTGAGCACGATGAGCAACCTATGGACAATAAATCCGACTTCAAGAATAAATGAAAAGGGGGCTAATTACAAGTCCAAGACTAATCAATATTGGACCAAATGGTGAATTTTAATCAAGTTGGTGGGCTGAACTCAACATGAAGTGTGGACTCGTTAGCTATCAGATTCTGGAGGCCCGATGATGGGGCTGCATCCAAGTTAACCAACGACAACAATAGAGATCCCTTGATCATTCATGGTGGGCCGGTTACAAGAGCTAGAGCTAAGAAGATAAAGGAGGCCATGGTGTTGATTATAGCTGAAATGAAAGCCCGAGTCCAAGAGCAATCTACGTTGGGCCAAATGGTGAATCTTATACAAGTCGGTGGGCTGAATCCAACTTGAAGAATGGGCTATTTACAAATCAGATTTGGAGGCCCAAGATGAGGAATAAAGATGCATATTTTCGTGCATGTTCAAGAGGGCAAATAAAGAGTCATGTTAGTTTCTTTATTATGACTTAAATAAGTGACTTTTGAGTCCAAGGGTCATAGGTACTTAATAAGTGATGTAATGAGTGTTAAATAAGTCTATTTATGAGTTTAATTAGTGTTATCAATGATAGGATACCAAGAATCCTTTCCTAGCCTATAAATAGACTTGTAAATCACTTGTAAGAGGACACCTTGAGTTATAAACGAAAATTGGCTTTGCCTTTGTGAGTTGAATTTCTCTCTTGTAGAGTTTTCACTTGTTCCGAACTTATCAAGACTAGTGAGCAAAGTCTTGTGGCGTTCAACCATACCGAGGTTCTTGGCTGATTATATAGCCAACGGGTCGAGGTTTTCTTCGCTCTAGGAGGTGATCAAACTGGATTCTCGATCTAGGGAGACCGCTGCCTACCTCTTATACGAAGGGTTCTTGGATCTTTTATCCAACGGGTCCTCCGTCCGTATCATTTTGGTAATCAGAGCAATCTGGTATTGATCTCAACCTTTGCTCTTCAATTCTACATCTTCTCTATATTCTATCCATCCTTGTGTCTTTGTTGCTGCAAAAAAAAAAAAAAAAAAAAAAAGAAAGGAAAAAGAAAGAAAAAGAAAAAGGGAAAAAAAATCAGTTTAAAAAAATACAAAAAAAAAAAAACGAAAATCATTTGAATTGTTCCATAAGGGCTGAAGTGTGGTGATTGCTACATCTCTTGTTCTAATCTTGATTTGTTCTAGTTCATTTGAATTCCTACAAGTGAGAATTGAGTGGTAAAAGGCATTGAGTGGTGAGTTTATTTGAGGGGAGGTAAAAGCCTACGAGTGATACACGAGTGAATTGTGAGGACATGGGCGATAATATCAATCAAAATCCAAATGAATTTACACTGCAAGCTATGCAACAACAATTTGCTAGATTTAACACTATTTTGGAGAGCGTATCAGATCGCTTGGAGAATTTGGAGCTACAAGGACAACAAAGGAATCATGATGAAAGGGAGAGTGAAGAAGAAGAGGAAGCAGAATCCATGCATCGAGCTCCAAGGCATAATGGTAGAAGGAGGCATCAAAATGAAGTTGATCGTGACTTGGGAAGCATCAAGTTGAAAATTCCTGCTTTCCAAGGAAGGAGTGATCCCGAGGCCTATTTGGAGTGGGAGCGAAAGGTGGAACTCATCTTTGAGTGTCACAACTACTCCGAGGAGAAGAAGGTCAAACTTGCTGTAATTGAATTCACCGACTATGCTCTAGTTTGGTGGGATCAATTGACAACAAATAGAAGACGCTATGGAGAGAGACCAATTTCCACTTGGGATGAAATGAAGTCCATAATGCGTAAGAGATTTGTTCCTTCTCATTACTTTCGTGAATTGTATCAAAAATTACAAAGTTTGAGTCAAGGTACTAAATCTGTTGATGAGTTCTACAAAGAGATGGAGATTGCCATGATAAGGGCAAATGTTGAAGAAGATAGAGAAGCAACAATGGCTCGATTTCTATGCGGGCTGAATAGGGAGATTGCGAACGTCGTTGATCTTCAACACTATGTGGAGCTTGAAGATATGGTTCATATGGCCATGAAGGTGGAGCGGCAATTTAAGAAGAAGGGAACCTTCCAAAAGAATTTCCCAACGAGTTCTCAATCTTCAAAGCCGAAGGAGTGGACATCTTCGAAACCGACATTTGGGGCTGCTTCAAAACCTCAAAATCAGATGTCAAAACCTTTCAATGAAGTTGATAAAGGCAAAGGTACCTCTACTTCTACTCCCAATACTACTAGAACTAGAGATGTCAAATGTTTTCGCTGTCATGGAATTGGACACATTGCATCTGAATGTCCAAACAAAAGGGTGATGGTTGTAAAATCTAATGGGGAGCTAGAATCGGAAAGTGAACATGAAGATGATGGTGGAGATGAACAGCCTGAAGAGATCACACCAGAACACGGAGAGCTATTTGTGGTTCGAAGAGCTCTTAATGTGCAAGTCAAAGGTGATGATCAACAAAGGGAGAACATCTTTCACACAAGGTGTTTGGTCCAAGGTAAAGTTTGCATGATGATTATTGATGGTGGGAGTTGTACTAACGTTGCAAGTTCAGATATGGTGGACAAGATGAAGTTAGCAACCCAAAAGCATCCTCAACCATACAAGCTTCAATGGTTGAATGAATGTGGTGAAATTCGTGTGACTAAACAAGTTCTAATTTCGTTTTCCATTGGCAATTATAAGGATGATGTTCTTTGTGATGTGGTACCAATGCATGCTAGTCACATTCTCTTGGGCAGGCCTTGGCAATTCGATCGGAGGGTGATTCATGACGGTTTTCAAAATCGTTATACCTTCAAGCACAATAACAAATCTGTCATGCTTGTGCCATTGACTCCACAACAAGTTCATGAGGACCAAATAAAGATGTCTCAAACGAGGAGAGCTAGAGAGAATGAGGGAAAGAAAAGTGAGGGAGTTGATACACATATGAGAGAAAAAAAGAGTGGAGAGAATACACGAGAGGGAAAGGAAAAACAAAACTTCTTTGTGAGAGCAAAAGAGATGAAGAGAGCAATAGTTGAAGAAGAGAGTGTGTTGATCTTGGTGTACAAAGAGTCTTTTTTTAGCACTAACGAATTAACCCCATCTTTGCCTAGTACCTTTGTGTCTCTTTTGAAGGAATTTGAAGACGTTTTCCCGGAAGAGGAGCCAAGTGGTTTACCTCCGTTAAGAGGTATTGAACATCAAATTGATTTTGTGCCCGGAGCTGTGCTTCCAAACCGATCAGCCTATAGAGCCAATCCGGAAGAGACTAGGGAGATCCAAAGGCAAGTGGAAGACTTGATGGAGAAGGGAAGAGTTCGTGAGAGCATGAGTCCATGTGCCGTACCGGTGATCGTTGTATCCAAGAAAGATGGATCATGGAGGATGTGCACCGATTGTCGAGCAATCAATAAGATCACGGTAAAGTATCGCTATCCTATTCCTAGGTTAGACGATATGCTTGATGAGTTGCATGGGGCTGTTGTGTTTACTAAGATTGATTTGAAAAGTGGTTATCATCAAATTCGAATTCGAGAAGGAGATGAGTGGAAAACTGCTTTTAAAACAAAGTATGGTCTTTATGAGTGGTTAGTAATGCCTTTTGGTTTAACTAATGCACCTAGTACTTTCATGAGATTGATGCATCATGTTTTGCGAAGTTTCATTGGGAAATTTGTGGTTGTTTACTTTGATGATATTTTGATCTATAGCAAAAATGTGGATGAACATCTTGACCATGTGCGTGCTGTTTTAGACACCTTAAGAAAGGAATCATTGTATGCTAATCTTAAGAAGTGTTCTTTTTGCATGGATAAAGTTGTTTTTCTTGGTTTTGTTGTAAGTGCTAATGGGATTGAAATGGAGAGGGAAAAAGTGCAAGCTATCTTACAGTGGCCAACTCCTCAAAACATTGCTCAAGTAAGAAGTTTTCATGGTCTTGCAAGTTTTTATAGGAGGTTTGTTAAAGATTTTAGCACAATTGCTGCACCTTTGAATGAGATTGTGAAAAAAGATGTTGGTTTTCATTGGGGAGAGAAACAAGAACATGCTTTTAATCTTCTTAAAGAGAAACTAACTAGTGCTCCTATTCTTGCATTGCCTAACTTCGATAAAACTTTTGAGCTTGAATGTGATGCATCCGGAGTGGGTGTAGGAGCTGTTTTGTTGCAGGATGGAAAGCCAATTGCTTACTTTAGCGAGAAGTTGAAGGGCGCTCAATTGAATTATCCAACCTACGACAAGGAGTTGTATGCTTTGGTGAGAGCTTTTGAAACGTGGCAGCATTACTTGTGGCCTAAAGAGTTCGTTGTTCACACGGATCATGAATCTCTCAAATACCTTAAAGGTCAAGGAAAGCTTAGCAAGAGGCATGTTAAGTGGGTGGAATTCATTGAATCATTTCCTTATGTGATCAAGTATAAGAAGGGCAAGGAGAATATTGTGGCTGATGCGTTGTCTCGGAGGTATTCTTTAATCTCTACTTTGAGTTCTAAACTTCTTGGTTTTGAGTCAATTAAGGAGATGTATACTAATGATTCTGATTTTGCTTCGATATATCTAGCTTGTGAGCATGCTGCATTTGATAAGTTTTATAAGCATGAGGGCTACTTGTTTAGAGAGTCTAAGTTGTGCATTCCTAAGTGTTCCATGCGTGAGTTGCTTGTTCGTGAAGCTCATGGTGGTGGGTTAATGGGGCATTTTGGAGTTCATAAGACTTTGGATATTTTGCATGAACATTTTTATTGGCCTAAAATGCGTGTTGATGTTGAAAGAATTTGTGGTAGATGTATAACTTGCATGCAAGCTAAATCCAAATCACATCCACATGGTTTGTATACACCTTTACCTATTCCTAATGCACCTTGGGAGAACATTTCTATGGACTTTGTTTTGGGTTTGCCTAGAACAAGTAGGGGTAAGGATTCTGTATTTGTTGTTGTTGATAGATTTTCAAAAATGGCACATTTCATACCATGTCATAAGAGTGATGATGCTACTCATATTGCTGATTTGTTCTTTAAAGAAATTGTGCGTTTGCATGGAATTCCAAGAAGCATTGTTAGTGATCGAGATGTGAAGTTTTTGAGTCATTTTTGGCGTGTGTTATGGAATAAATTGGGAACTAAACTTCTGTTTTCTACTACTTGTCATCCCCAAACCGATGGACAAACCGAAGTAGTTAATAGGACTTTATCTCAATTGCTTCGAACATTGATTCAAAGGAACTTGAAAAGTTGGGAGGATTGCTTACCTTTTGCTGAATTTGCTTATAATCGAAGTGTTCATTCTGCTACTAACTTTTCTCCATTTGAAGTTGTTTATGGCTTTAATCCATTGAGTCCACTTGATCTTATTCCAATTCCAATTGAGGAACGAGCTAGTCTTGATGGTAAAGCTAAGGCAGAAATGGTGAAAAAGTTGCATGAGAAGGTGAAGCAAAACATTGAGAAGAGGACGGAGCAATACATCAAGCAAGCAAACAAGGGCCGAAAGCAAGTCATCTTTGAGCCGGGAGATTGGGTTTGGCTACACTTGAGAAAGGAGAGGTTTCCATCCAAAAGGAAGTCCAAGTTGCAACCAAGAGGAGATGGACCATTTCAAGTCATTGCACGAGTGAATGATAATGCTTACAAACTAGACCTACCGGGTGAGTATAATGTAAGTGCTACTTTCAATGTTGCTGATTTGTCTCCTTATTTTGGTGATTTAGATTCGAGGACGAATCCTTTTGAAGAAGAAGGGAATGATGGGGCTGCATCCAAGTTAACCAACGACAACAATAGAGATCCCTTGATCATTCATGGTGGGCCGGTTACAAGAGCTAGAGCTAAGAAGATAAAGGAGGCCATGGTGTTGATTATAGCTGAAATGAAAGCCCGAGTCCAAGAGCAATCTACGTTGGGCCAAATGGTGAATCTTATACAAGTCGGTGGGCTGAATCCAACTTGAAGAATGGGCTATTTACAAATCAGATTTGGAGGCCCAAGATGAGGAATAAAGATGCATATTTTCGTGCATGTTCAAGAGGGCAAATAAAGAGTCATGTTAGTTTCTTTATTATGACTTAAATAAGTGACTTTTGAGTCCAAGGGTCATAGGTACTTAATAAGTGATGTAATGAGTGTTAAATAAGTCTATTTATGAGTTTAATTAGTGTTATCAATGATAGGATACCAAGAATCCTTTCCTAGCCTATAAATAGACTTGTAAATCACTTGTAAGAGGACACCTTGAGTTATAAACGAAAATTGGCTTTGCCTTTGTGAGTTGAATTTCTCTCTTGTAGAGTTTTCACTTGTTCCGAACTTATCAAGACTAGTGAGCAAAGTCTTGTGGCGTTCAACCATACCGAGGTTCTTGGCTGATTATATAGCCAACGGGTCGAGGTTTTCTTCGCTCTAGGAGGTGATCAAACTGGATTCTCGATCTAGGGAGACCGCTGCCTACCTCTTATACGAAGGGTTCTTGGATCTTTTATCCAACGGGTCCTCCGTCCGTATCACCCGAGAACAAGAATGAAGATGCAATTTTCGTGCATTATAAAGAGGCTTCATAAAGAGTCTATTTATTTTATTTATTATGTGTTAAATAAGTGACTTTTGAAGTCTTGAGTCATAAGTAGTCATTAGTAGTTAATAAGTGGTTTAATTAGTGTTAAATAAGTCTATTTATGAGTTTAATTAGTATCATAAGTACTATCATTATTGGTAGGCTACGAAGAGTCCTTTTCTATCCTATAAATAGGCTTGATATCCTTTGTAATCGAATAACACATACACCTTGAGTTATAAACAAAAATTGGCTTTGCCTTTGTGAGTTGAATTTCTCTCTTGTAGAGTTTTCACTTGTTCCGAACTTATCAAGACTAGTGAGCAAAGTCTTGTGGCGTTCAACCATACCGAGGTTCTTGGCTGATTATATAGCCAACGGGTCGAGGTTTTCTTCGCTCTAGGAGGTGATCAAACTGGATTCTCGATCTACGGAGACCGCTGCCTACCTCTTATAAGAAGGGTTCTTGGATCTTTTATCCAATGGCGCGCCAGGGTTCAGGGTTTAGGGTTCAGGGATTAATCCATTTAAGGCGACAAAGGTGACCGAAATCTCATTTTTGGTACAGGAGCAGAAAAAGACGGAAACTTCATCCCTCGTTCACAACCAAGAACCTCGGTATGGTTGAACGCCACAAGACTTTGCTCACCAGTCTTGATAAGTTCGGAACAAGTGAAAACTCTACAAGAGAGAAATTCAACTCACAAAGGCAAAGCCAATTTTCGTTTATAACTTAAGGTGTATATGTTATTCGATTACAAATGATATCACACCTATTTATATGTTGGAAAATGACTCTTCGTAGCCTACCAATAATGACAGTACTTATGACACTGATTAAACTCATGAATAGACTTATTTAACACTAATTAAACCACTTATTAACTACTAATGACTCTAGACTTCAAAAGTCACTTATTTAACACATAATAAATAAAATAAATAGACTCTTTATGAAGCCTCTTTATTATGCACGAAAATTGCATCTTCATTCTTGTTCTCGGGCCTCCAGAATCTGATAGCTAACGAGTCCACACTTCATGTTGAGTTCCGCCCACCAAGTTGATTAAAATTCACCATTTGGTCCAATATTGATTAGTCTTGGACTTGTAATTAGCCCCCTTTTCATTTATTCTTGAAGTCGGATTTATTGCCCATAGGTTGCTCATCGTGCTCACATCACTTCGGTCACCAATGTCGCCTTAAATGGCATTGGCGAGGATTTTCCCAAAAATCAATGGAGACAGAATGGGATTCTGATCAGACAGCCCCATAGCCCTTTGGATAAGATTTCCAATCGGTGTGTCAATGTACTAAATCGGATAAGTTTTGAGGGGGCAAATGACACCCGGTGTCCCGACCCCCGAGAAATCGATCAGGCCATATCTCTTTCGACACCTATCTGATTGTTCCGATTCTTGCACCGTGGGGCTTCTTTTGTGTTGAACGAGGGATGAAGTTTCCATCGCTTTTTGCTCCCGTGCCAAAAATGAGACTTTGGTCACCAATGTTGTCTTAAATTGCATTGGCGAGGAATTTGCCATAAAATCAATAGAGACGGAATGGTATTCTGATCAGACAGCCCCATAGCCCTTCAGATAAGATTTTGTTCGGTGTGTGAGTGGACTAAATCGGATAAGTTATGAGGGGGTAAATGACACCCGGTGTCCCGACCCCCGAGAAATCGAGCTGGCCATATCTCTTTCGTCACCTATCATATTGATCCGATTCTTGCACCGTGGAGTTTCTTTTGTGTTGGTTAATGAGGGACGAAGTTTCCGTCACTTTCAACTCTCGTGCCTAAAATGAGATTTCGGTCATCTCTGCCGCCTTAAAAGGCATTGGCGAGGAATTTGCCCTAAAATCAACCTAGACGGAATGGAATTCTGATCAGACAGCCCCATAGCCCTTTGGATAGGATTTCCATCGGTGTGTCAATGGTCTAAATTGGATAAGTTTTGAGGGGGCAAATGACACCCGGTGTCCCGACCCCCGAGAAATCGATTTGCCCATATCTCTTTCGTCACCTATCTTATTGATCCCATTTTGCACCATGGGGCTTCTTTTGTGTTGGTGAACGAGGGATAATTTTCCGTCACTTTATGCTCCCGTGCTAAAAATGAGATTTCGGTTACCTCTGCCGCCTTAAATGGCATTGGCGAGGAATTTTCCCTAAAATCAACGGAGACGGAATGGGATTTTTATCAGACAGCCCCATAGCCCTTCGGATAAGATTTCCATCGGTGTGTCAATGGACTAAATGGCATAAGTTTTGAGGGGGCAAATGACACCCTGTGTCCCGACCCCCGAGAAATCGATATGGCCATATCTCTTTCGTCTCTTTTCTGATTGATGCGATTCTTGCACCGTGGGGCTTCTTTTGTGTTGGTGAACGATGGATGAAGTTTCCGTCACTTTCTGCTCCCGTGCCAAAAATGAGATTTCGGTCACCTCTGCCGCCTTAAATGGCATTGGCAAGGAATTTGCTCTAAAATAAACGGAGACGGAATGGGATTCTGATTAGACAGCCCTATAGCCCTTCGGATAAGATTTTCATCGGTGTGTCAATTGACTAAATAAAATAAGTTTTTAGGGGGCAAATGACACCCGGTGTCCCGAACCCTGAGAATCCGATCAGGCCATATCTTTATCGTCACCTGTATGATTGATCCAATACTTGAACCGTAGGGCTTCTTTTGTGTTGGTGAACGAGGCATAGAGTTTCCATCGCTTTCTGCTCCCGTGCCAAAAATGAGATTTCGGTCACCAATGTCGCCTTAAATGGCATTGGCGATGAATCTGCCCTAAAATCAACGCAGACGGAATGGGATTCTGATCAGACAGCCCCATAGCTCTTCGGATAAGATTTCTATCGGTGTGTCAATGGACTAAATGGCATAAGTTTTGAGGGGGCAAATGACACCCAGTGTCCCGACCCCCGAGAAATCGATCTAGCCATATCTCTTTCGTCTCCTTTCTGATTGATGTGATTCTTGCACCGTGGGGCTTCTTTTGTGTTGGTGAACGATGGACGATGTTTCCGTCACTTTCTGCTCCCGTGCCAAAAATGAGATTTCGGTCACCTCTGCCGCCTTAAATGGCATTGGCAAGGAAATTTCCCTAAAATTAACAGAGACGGAATGGGATTCTGATCAGACAGCTCCATAGCTCTTCCGATAAGATTTTCCATCGGTGTGTCAATGGACTAAATCGGATAAGTTTTGAGGGGGCAAATGACACCCAGTGTCCCGATCCCCAAGAAATCGATATGGCCATATCTCCTTCGTCGCCTGTCTGATTGATCCGATTTTTGCATCGTGGGGCTTCTTCTGTATTGGTGAACAAGGAATGAAGTTTCCGTCACTTTATGCTCCCGTGCCAAAAATGAGATTTCGGTCACCTCTAACGCCTTGAATGGCATTGGCAAGGAAATTGCCCTAAAATCAATGGAGACGGAATGGGATTCTGATCAGACAGCCCCATAGCCATTCAGATAAGATTTCCATCGTTGTGTCAACGGACTAAATCAGATAAGTTTTGAGGGGGCAAATGACACCCGGTGTCCCGACCCCTGAGAAATTGATCAGGCCATATCTCTTTCCTCACCAGTATGATTGATCCAATTCTTGTACTGTGGGGCTTCTTTTGTGTTGGTGAACGAGAGACGAAGTTTCCATCGCTTTCTGCTCACTTGCCAACATGAGATTTCGGTCACCTCTGCCACCTTGAATGCATTGGCAAGGAAATTGCCCTAAAATCAACGGAGACGGAATGGGATTCTGATCAGACAGCCCCATAGCCCTTCGGATAAGATTTCCATCGGTGTGTCAATGGACTAAATCGGATAAGTTTTGAGGGGGCAAATGACACCCAGTGTCCCGATCCCAAAGAAATCGATATGGCCATATCTCTTTCTTCACCTGTCTGATTGATCCGATTTTTGCACCGTGGGGCTTCTTTTGTATTGGAGAATGAGGGATGAAGTTTCCGTCACTTTATGCTCCCGTGCCAAAAATGAGATTTCGGTCACCTCTGCCGCCTTAAATGGCATTGGCGAGGAATTTTCCCCAAAAGCAATGGAGATGTAATGGGATTCTGATCAGACAGCCCCATAGCCCTTCGGATAAGATTTCCATCGTTGTGTTATTGAAATAAATCGGATAAGTTTTGAGGGGGCAAATGACACCCGGTGTCCCGATCCCCGAGATATCGATCAGGCCATATCTCTTTCGTCACCTGTCTGATTGATCCGATTCTTGCACCGTGGGGCTTCTTTTGTGTTGGTGAACGAGGGATAAAGTTTCCATCGCTTTTTGCTCCCGTGCCAAAAATGAGATTTAGGTCATCTCTGCCGCCTTAAATGGCATTGGCGAGGAATTTTCCTTAAAATCAACGGAGACGGAATGGGATTCTGATCAGACGGCCCTTCGGATAAGATTTCAATCGGTGTGTCAATGAACTAAATCGGATAAGGTTTGATGGGCAAATGACACCTGGTGTCCCGATCCCCGAGAAATCGATCTGGCCATATCTCTTTCGTCACCTGTTTGATTGATCCGATTCTTGCACCGTGGGGCTTGTTTTGTGTTGGTGAACGAGGGATGAAGTTTCCATCGCATTTTGCTCCCGTGCCAAAAATGAGATTTCGGTCACCTCTGCCGCGTTAAATGGCATTGGCAAAGAATTTGCCCTAAAATCAACGGAGAGACAGCCCCATAAGTCCTTCGGATAAGATTTCCATCGGTGTGTGAGTGGACTAAATCGGATAAGTTTTGAGGGGGCAAATGACACTTGGTGTCCCGACCCCCGAGAAATTGATCTGGCCATATCTCTTTCGTTACTTGTCTGATTGATTAAATTCTTGCACCGTAGGGATTCTTTTGTGTTGGTGAACAAGGGATGAAGTTTCCGTCACTTTCTGCTACTGTGCCAAAAATGAGATTTCAGTCACCTCTGCTGCCTTAAATGGCATTGACAAAGAATTTGCCTTAAAATCAACAGAGACGGAATGGGATTCTGATCAGACTGTCCCATAGCCCTTCGGATAAGATTTCCATCGGTGTGTAAGTGGACTAAATCGGAATAGTTTTGACGGGGCAAATGACACCTGGTGTCCTGACCCCCGAGAAATTGATGTGGCCATATCTCTTTCGTCACCTGTCTGATTAATCCAATTCTTGCACCGTCGAACTTTTTTTTTGTTGGTGAACGAGGGATGAAGTTTCCGTCACTTTCAGCACCCGCGCCAAAAATGAGATTTCGGTAAACTTTGTTGCCTAAAATGGCATTAGCGAGGAAATTGCCCTAAAATCATTGGAGACGTAATGGGATTCTGATCAGATAGCTCCATAGCCCTTCGGATAAGATTTCCATCGGTGTGTCAATGGACTAAATCGGATAAGTTTTGAGGGGGCAAATGACACTTGGTGTCCCGATCTCCGAGAAATCGATCAGGCCATATCTCTTTCATCACCTGTCTGATTGATCCGATTCTTGCACCGTGGGGCTTCTTTTGTGTTGGTTAACGAGAGACGAAGTTTCCATCACTTTCAGCTCCCGCGCCAAAAATGAGATTTCGGTCACCTCTGTTGCCTTACAGCATTGGCGAGGAATTTGCCCTACAATCAACGGAGACGGAATTTGATTCTGATCAGACAGCCCCATCGCCCTTCGGATATGATTTCCATCAGTGTGTGAGTGAACTAAATCGGATAAGTTTTGAGGGGGCAAATGACACCCGGTGTCCCGATCCCTGAGAAAACAATATGGCCATATCTCCTTCGTCACCGGTTTGATTGATCCGATTCTTGCACTGTGGGGTTTCTTTTGTGTTGGTTAAAGAGGGACGAAGCTTCCGTCACTTTCTACTCTCGTGCCAAAAATGAGATTTCGGTCAACTCTGTCTCCTTAAATGGCATTAACTAGGAATTTTCCCTAAAATCAACTCAGACGGAATGAGATTCTGATCTGACAGCCCCATAGCCCTTCGGATAAGATTTCCATCGGTGTGTCAATAGAATAAATCGGATAAGTTTTGAGGGGGCAAATGACACCCGGTGTCCCGATCCCAAAGAAATCGATATGGCCATATGTCCTTCGTCACCTGTCTGATTGATCCGATTTTTGCACCGTGGGGCTTCTTTTGTATTGGTGAACGAGGGATGAAGTTTCCGCCACTTTATGCTCCCGAGCCAAAAATGAGATTTCGGTCACCTCTGCCGCCTTAAATGGCATTGGCGAGGAATTTTGCCAAAAAACAACGGAGACGGAATGGGATTCTGATCAGACAGACCCATAGCTCATCGGATAAGATTTCCATCAGTGTGTCAATGGACTAAATGGCATAAGTTTTGAGGGGGCAAATGACACCTAGTTTCCTGACCCCCGAAAACTCGATCAGGCCATATCTCTTTCGTCACATGTCTGATTGATCCGATTCTTGCACCGTGGGGCTTCTTCTTTGGTGAACGAGGGATAAAGTTTCCATCGCTTTTTGCTCCCGTGCCAAAAATGAGATTTAGGTCATCTCTGCCGCCTTAAATGGCATTGGCGAGGAATTTTCCCTAAAATCAACGGAGACGGAATGGGATTCTGATCAGACGGCCCTTCAGATAAGATTTCAATCAGTGTGTCAATGAACTAAATCGGATAAGGTTTGAGGGGCAAATGACACCTGGTGTCCCGATCCCCGAGAAATCGATCTGGCCATATCTCTTTCGTCACCTGTTTGATTGATCCGATTCTTGCACCGTGGGGCTTGTTTTGTGTTGGTGAACGAGGGATGAAGTTTCCATCGCATTTTGCTCCCGTGCCAAAAATGAGATTTCGGTCACCTCTGCCGCGTTAAATGGCATTGGCAAAGAATTTGCCCTAAAATCAACGGAGAGACAGCCCATAGTCCTTCGGATAAGATTTCCATCGGTGTGTGAGTGGACTAAATCGGATAAGTTTTGAGGGGGCAAATGACACTTGGTGTCCCGACCCCCGAGAAATTGATCTGGCCATATCTCTTTCGTTACTTGTCTGATTGATTAAATTCTTGCACCGTAGGGATTCTTTTGTGTTGGTGAACAAGGGATGAAGTTTCCGTCACTTTCTGCTACTGTGCCAAAAATGAGATTTCAATCACCTCTGCTGCCTTAAATGGCATTGACAAAGAATTTGCCTTAAAATCAACAGAGACGGAATGGGATTCTGATCAGACTGTCCCATAGCCCTTCGGATAAGATTTCCATCGGTGTGTAAGTGGACTAAATCGGAAGGGTTTTGACGGGGCAAATGACACCTGGTGTCCTGACCCCCGAGAAATCGATGTGGCCATATCTCTTTCGTCACCTGTCTGATTAATCCAATTCTTGCACCGTCGAACTTTTTTTTTGTTGGTGAACGAGGGATGAAGTTTCCGTCACTTTCAGCACCCGCGCCAAAAATGAGATTTCGGTAAACTCTATTGCCTAAAATGGCATTAGCGAGGAATTTGCCCTAAAATCATCGGAGACGTAATGGGATTCTGATCAGATAGCCCCATAGCCCTTCGGATAAGATTTCCATCGGTGTGTCAATGGACTAAATCGGATAAGTTTTGAGGGGGCAAATGACACCTGGTGTCCCGATCCCCGAGAAATCGATCAGGCCATATCTCTTTCGTCACCTGTCTGATTGATCCGATTCTTGCACCGTGGGGCTTCTTTTGTGTTGGTTAACGAGGGACGAAGTTTCCATCACTTTCAGCTCCCGCGCCAAAAATGAGATTTCGGTCACCTCTGTTGCCTTACAGCATTGGCGAAGAATTTGCCCTACAATCAACGGAGACGGAATTTGATTCTGATCAGACAGCCCCATCGCCCTTCGGATATGATTTCCATCAGTGTGTGAGTGAACTAAATCGGATAAGTTTTGAGGGGGCAAATGACACCCGGTGTCCCGATCCCTGAGAAATCAATATGGCCATATCTCCTTCGTCACCGGTTTGATTGATCCGATTCTTGCACTGTGGGGTTTCTTTTGTGTTGGTTAAAGAGGGACAAAGCTTCCGTCACTTTCTACTCTCGTGCCAAAAATGAGATTTCGGTCACCTCTGTCTCCTTAAATGGCATTAACTAGGAATTTTCCCTAAAATCAACTCAGACGGAATGAGATTCTGATCTGACAGCCCCATAGCCCTTCGGATAAGATTTCCATCGGTGTGTCAATAGACTAAATCGGATAAGTTTTGAGGGGGCAAATGACACCCGGTGTCCCGATCCCAAAGAAATCGATATGGCCATATCTCCTTCGTCACCTGTCTGATTGATCCGATTTTTGCACTGTGGGGCTTCTTTTGTATTTGTGAACGAGGGATGAAGTTTCCGCCACTTTATTCTCCCGAGCCAAAAATGAGATTTCGGTCACCTCTGCCGCCTTAAATGGCATTGGCGAGGAATTTTGGCAAAAAACAATAGAGAGGGAATGGGATTCTGATCAGACAGACCCATAGCTCATCGGATAAGATTTCCATCAGTGTGTCAATGGACTAAATGAAATAAGTTTTGAGGGGGCAAATGACACCTAGTTTCCTGACCCCCGAAAAATCGATCAGGCCATATCTCTTTCGTCACCTGTCTGATTGATGCGATTCTTGCACCGTGGGGCTTTTTTTGTGTTGGTGAACGATTGACAAAGTTTCCGTCACTTTCTGCTCCCGTGCCAAAAATGAGATTTTGGTCACCTCTGCCGCCTTAAATGGCATTGGCAAGGAAATTGCCCTAAAATCAATGGAGACGGAATGGGATTCTGATCAGACAGCCCCATAGCCCTTCGGATAAGATTTCCATCGGTGTGTCAATGGACAAAATCGGATAAGTTTTGAGGGGGCAAATGACACCCAGTGTCCCGATCCCAAAGAAATCGATATGGCCATATCTCCTTCGTCACTTGTCTGATTGATCCGATTTTTGCACCGTGGGGCTTTTTTTGTATTGGTGAACGAGGGATGAAGTTTCCGTCACTTTATGCTCCCGTGCCAAAAATGAGATTTCAGTCATCTCTGCAGCATTAAATGGTATTGGCGAGGAATTTTCCCTAAAATCAACGGAGACGGAATGAGATTCTGATCAGACAGCCCCATAGCCCTTCGGATAAGATTTCCATCGGTTTGTCAATGAACTAAATCGGATAAGTTTTGAGGGGGCAAATGACACCCGGTGTCCCGACCCCCGAGAAATCGATCAGGCCATATCTCTTTCGTCACCTGTTTGATTGATCCGATTCTTGCACCGTGGGGCTTCTTTTGTGTTGGTGAACGAGGGATGAAGTTTCCATCGCTTTTTGCTCCCGTGCCAAAAATGAGATTTCGGTCATCTCTGCCGCCTTAAATGGTATTGGCGAGGAATTTTCCCTAAAATCAACGGAGACGGAATGGGATTCTGATCAGACAGCCCCATAGCCCTTCGGATAAGATTTCCATCGGTTTGTCAATGAACTAAATCGGATAAGTTTTGAGGGGGCAAATGACACCCGGTGTCCCGACCCCCGAGAAATCGATCAGGCCATATCTCTTTCGTCACCTATCTGATTGATGCGATTCTTGCACCGTGGGGCTTCTTTTGTGTTGGTTAACGAGGGACGAAGTTTCAGTCACTTTCAGCTCCCGCGCCAAAAATGAGATTTCGGTCACCTCTGTTGCCTTACAAGGCATTAGCGAGGAATTTGCCCTGTAATCAACGGAGACGGAATTTGATTCTGATCAGACAGCCCCATTGCCCTTCGGATAAGATTTCCATCAGTGTATGAGTGAACTAAATCGGACAAGTTTTGAGGGGGCAAATGACACCCGGTGTCCCGATCCCTGAGAAATCAATATGGCCATATCTCCTTCGTCATCAGTTTGATTGATCTGATTCTTGCACTGTGGGGTTTCTTTTGTGTTGGTTAAACAGGGACGAAGCTTCCGTCACTTTCTGCTCTCGTGCCAAAAATGAGATTTCGGTCACCTCTGTAGCCTTAAATGGCATTAACGAGGAATTTGCCCTAAAATCAACGCAGACGGAATGGGAATCTGATCTGACAGCCCCATAGCCCTTCGGATAAGATTTCCATCGGTGTGTCAATGGACTAAATCAGATAAGTTTTTAGTGGGCAAATGACACCCGGTGTCCCGACCCCCGAGAAATCGATCAGGCCATATCTCTTTCGTCACCTGTCTGATTGATGCGATTCTTGCACCGTGGGCTTCTTTTGTGTTGGTTAACGAGGGATGAAGTTTCCATCACTTTCAGCTCCCGCGCCAAAAATGAGATTTCGGTCACCTCTGTTGCCTTACAAGGCATTGGCGAGGAATTTGCCCTACAATCAACGGACACGGAATTTGATTCTGATCAGACAACCCCATCGCCCTTCGGATAAGATTTCCATCAGTGTGTGAGTGAACTAAATCGGATAAGTTTTGAGGGGGCAAATGACACCCGGTGTCCCGATCCCTGAGAAATCAATATGGCCATATCTCCTTCGTCACCGGTTTGATTGATCCGATTCTTGCACTGTGGGGTTTCTTTTGTGTTGGTTAAAGAGGGACGAAGCTTCCGTCAATTTCTGCTCTCGTGCCAAAAATGAGATTTCAGTCACCTCTGTCGCCTTAAATGGCATTAACGAGGAATTTGCCCTAAAATCAACGCAGACGGAATGGGATTCTGATCTGACAGCCCCATAGCCCTTCGGATAAGATTTCCATCGGTGTGTCAATAGACTAAATGGGGTAAGTTTTGACGGGGCAAATGAAACCTGGTGTCCTGACCCCCGAGAAATCGATGTGGCCAAATCTCTTTCGTCACCTGTCTGATTGATTCAATTCTTGCATTGTCGAACTTCTTTTTTGTTGGTGAACGAGGGATGAAGTTTCCGTCACTTTCAGCACCTGCGCCAAAAATGAGATTTCGGTCAACTCTATTGCCTAAAATGGCATTAGCGAGGAATTTGCCCTAAAATCAATGGAGACGGAATGGGATTCTGATCAGACAGACCCATAGCCCTTCGGATAAGATTTCCATCGGTGTGTGAGTGGACTAAATCGGATAAGTTTTGACGGGGCAAATGACACCCGGTGTCTTGACCCCTGAGAAATCGATGTGGCCATATCTCTTTCGTCACCTGTCTGATTGATCCGATTCTTGCACCGTGGAATTTCCTTTGTGTTGGTGAACGAGGGATGAAGTTTCCGTCACTTTCAGCACCTGCGCCAAAAATGAGATTTCGGTCAACTCTGTTGCCTAAATGGCATTAGCGAGGAATTTGCCCTAAAATCAACGGAGACGGAATGGGATTCTGATCAGACAGTCCCATAGCCCTTCGGATAAGATTTCCATCGGTGTGTGAGTGGACTAAATCGGATAAATTTTGAGGGGGCAAATGAAACCCGGTGTCCCGATCCCTGAGAAATCAATATGGCCATATCTCCTTCGTCACCGGTTTGATTGATCCGATTCTTGCACTGTGGGGTTTCTTTTGTGTTGGTTAAAGAGGGATGAAGCTTCCGTCACTTTCTGCTCTCGTGCCATAAATGAGATTTTGGTCACCTCTGTCGCCTTAAATATGGCATTAACGAGGAATTTGCCCTAAAATCAACGCAGACGGAATGGGATTCTGATCTGACATCCCCATAGCCCTCCGGATAAGATTTCCATCGGTGTGACAATGGACTAAATCGGATAAGTTTTGAGGGGGCAAATGACACCCAGTGTCCCGATCCCCAAGAAATCGATATGGCCATATCTCCTTCGTCGCCTCTCTGATTGATCCGATTTTTGCATCGTGGGGCTTCTTTTGTATTGGTGAACGAGGGATGAAGTTTCCGTCACTTTATGCTCCAGTGCCAAAAATGAGATTTCGGTCACCTCTGCCGCTTTGAATGGCATTGTCGAGGAACTTTCCCTAAAATCAACGGAGACGGAATGGGATTCTGATCAGACAGCTCCATAGCCCTTCAGATAGGATTTCTATCGGTGTGTCAATGGACTAAATGACACCCAATGTCCCGACCCTCGAAAAATCGATCTGGCCATATCTCTTTCGTCACCTGTCTGATTGATGCGATTCTTACACCTTGGGGCTTTTTTTGTGTTGGTGAACGATGGACGAAGTTTCGTCACTTTCTGCTCCCGTGCCAAAAATGAGATTTCGGTCACCTCTGCCGCCTTAAATGGCATTGGCAAGGAAATTTCCCTAAAATTAACAGAGATGGAATGGGATTCTGATCAGACAGCTCCATAGCCCTTCAGATAAGATTTCCATCGGTGTGTCAATGGACTAAATCGGATAAGTTTTGAGCCGACAAATGACACCCAGTGTCCCGATCCCCAAGAAATCGATATGGTCATATCTCCTTCGTCAACTGTCTGATTGATCCGATTTTTGCACCGTGGGGCTTCTTTTGTATTGGTGAACGAGGGATGAAGTTTCCGTCAATTTATGTTCTCGTGCCAAAAATGAGATTTCGGTCACCTCTGCCGCCTTAAATGGCATTGGCGAGGAATTTTCCCTAAAATCAACTGAGACGGAATGGTATTCTGATCAGACTGCCCCATAGCCCTTCGGATAAGATTTCCATCGGTGTGTCAATGAACTAAATCGGATAAGTTTTTGGGTGCAAATGACACCCGGTGTCCCGACCCACGTGAAATCGAGCTGGCCATATCTCTTTTGTCACCTGTCTGATTGATCCGATTCTTGCACCGTGGGACTTCTTTTGTGTTGGTTAACGAGGGACGAAGTTTCCGTCACTTTCTGCTCCTGTGCCAAAATGAGATTTCGGTCACCTCTGCCACCTCAAATAGCATTGGCGAGAAATTTGCCCAAAAATCAATGGAGGCGGAATGTGATTCTGATCAGACGGCACCATAGCCCTTCGGATAAGATTTCCATCGTTGTGTGAGTGGACTAAATCGGATATGTTTTGAGGGGGCAAATGACACTTGGTGTCCCGACCCCCGAGAAATTGATCTGGCCATATCTCTTTCGTTACCTTTCTGATTGATTCATTTCTTGCACCGTAGGGATTCTTTTGTGTTGGTGAACAAGTGATGAAGTTTCCGTCAGTTTCTGCTACTGTGCCAAAAATGAGATTTCGGTCACCTCTACTGCCTTAAATGGCGTTGACAAAGAATTTGCCTTAAAATCAAGGGAGACGGAATGGGATTCTGATCAGACTGTCCCATAGCCCTTCGGATAAAATTTCCATCGGTGTGTGAGTGGACTAAAACGGATAAGTTTCGACGGGGCAAATGACACCCGGTGTCATGACCCCCGAGAAATCGATGTGGCCATATCTCTTTCGTCACATGTCTGATTGATCCAATTCTTGCACCGTGGAACTTCTTTTGTGTTGGTGAACGAGGGATGAAGTTTCCGTCACTTTCAGCTCCCGCGCCAAAAATGTGATTTCGGTCAACTCTGTTGCCTAAAATGGCATTAGCGAGGAATATGCCCTAAAATCAACGGAGACGGAATGGGATTCTGATCAGACAGTCCCATAGCCCTTCGGATAAGATTTGCATCGGTGTGTGAGTGGACTAAATCGGATAAGTTTTGACGGGGCAAATGACACCCTTTGTCCTGACCCCCGAGAAATCGATGTGGCCATATCTCTTTCGTCACCTATCTGATTGATCTGATTCTTGCACCAGGGAACTTCCTTTGTGTTGGTGAACGAGGGATGAAGTTTCCATCACTTTCAGCTCCCGCACCAAAAATGAGATTTCGGCCACTTCTGTTGCCTTAAATGGCATTGGCGAGGAATTTGCCCAACAATCAACGGAGACGGAATTTGATTCTGATCAGACAGCCCCATCGCCCTTCGGATAAGATTTCCATCATTGTGTGAGTGAACTAAATCGGATAAGTTTTGAGGGGGCAAATGACACCCGGTGTCCCGATCCCTAAGAAATCAATATGGCCATATCTCCTTCGTCACCGGTTTGATTGATCCGATTCTTGCACTGTGGGGTTTCTTTTGTGTTGGTTAAAGAGGGACGAAGCTTCCGTCACTTTCTGCTCTCGTGCCAAAAATAAAATGATACGGACGGAGGACCCGTTGGATAAAAGATCCAAGAACCCTTCGTATAAGAGGTAGGCAGCGGTCTCCCTAGATCGAGAATCCAGTTTGATCACCTCCTAGAGCGAAGAAAACCTCGACCCGTTGGCTATATAATCAGCCAAGAACCTCGGTATGGTTGAACGCCACAAGACTTTGCTCACCAGTCTTGATAAGTTCGGCACAAGTGAAAACTCAGATTGCTCTGATACCAAATGATACGGACGGAGGACCCGTTGGATAAAAGATCCAAGAACCCTTCGTATAAGAGGTAGGCAGCGGTCTCCCTAGATCGAGAATCCAGTTTGATCACCTCCTAGAGCGAAGAAAACCTCGACCCGTTGGCTATATAATCAGCCAAGAACCTCGGTATGGTTGAACGCCACAAGACTTTGCTCACTAGTCTTGATAAGTTCGGAACAAGTGAAAACTCTACAAGAGAGAAATTCAACTCACAAAGGCAAAGCCAATTTTCGTTTATAACTCAAGGTGTATATGTTATCCGATTACAAAGGATATCAAGCCTATTTATAGGTTAGAAAAGGACTCTTCGTAGCCTACCAATAATGATAGTACTTATGATACTAATTAAACTCATAAATAGACTTATTTAACACTAATTAAATCACTTATTAACTACTAATGACTACTTATGACTCAAGACTTCAAAAGTCACTTATTTAACTCATAATAATGAAACTAATTAGACACTTAATTTAGCCTCTTCAATATGCACGAAAATCAACCATTTATTTTTCTTCGGGCCTTCGAAGTCTGATTGTTGACAAGCCCTTTTAAGACGAATTCAGCCCATTAATATTCACCATTTGGCCCGATTTATCTTGATATTGGACTTGAAATCGGCATACTTTATTTAGTTCTTGAAATCTGACTTGTAGTCGTTGGCTGCCCACCTGTGCTCACATCATTCCCTTCTTCTTCAAGAAGATTCGTCCCGAATCTTATTTCTAAAAGAAAGGTCAGTGTTTAGTAACATCCAATCCAGTCCTCCGGGTTTGAAGACGTGATTTTCATCCTTGATTTTGATAGTTGTACGTGGTTCCATATCGAAATGATAGACCAGCAAAATAGAAACAAACCACGTACCTTGGGGTCTATCATTCCCCTCATCTTGAAAATGACACCCAATGTCCCGACCCTCGAAAAATCGATCTGGCCATATCTCTTTCGTCACCTGTCTGATTGATACGATTCTTACACCTTGGGGCTTTTTTGTGTTGGTGAACGATGGACGAAGTTTCCGTCACTTTCTGCTCCCGTGCCAAAAATGAGATTTCGGTCACCCCTGCCTCCTTAAATGGCATTGGCAAGGAAATTTCCCTGAAATTAACAGAGACGGAATGGGATTCTGATCAGAAGGCCCCATAGCCCTTCGGATAAGATTTCCATCGGTGTGTCAATGGACTAAATCGGATAAGTTTTGAGCGGGCAAATGACACCCAGTGTCCCGATCCCCAAGAAATCGATATGGTCATATCTCCTTCGTCAACTGTCTGATTGATCCGATTTTTGCACCGTGGGGCTTCTTTTGTATTGGTGAACGAGGGATGAAGTTTCCGTCAATTTATGTTCTCGTGCCAAAAATGAGATTTCGGTCACCTCTGCCGCCTTAAATGGCATTGGCGAGGAATTTTCCCTAAAATCAACTGAGACGGAATGGGATTCTGATCAGACTGCCCCATAGCCCTTCGGATAAGATTTCCATCGGTGTGTCAATGAACTAAATCGGATAAGTTTTTGGGTGCAAATGACACCCGGTGTCCCGACCCACGTGAAATCGAGCTGGCCATATCTCTTTTGTCACCTGTCTGATTGATCCGATTCTTGCACCGTGGGCTTCTTTTGTGTTGGTTAACGAGGGATGAAGTTTCCATCACTTTCAGCTCCCGCGCCAAAAATGAGATTTCGGTCACCTCTGTTGCCTTACAAGGCATTGGCGAGGAATTTGCCCTACAATCAACGGAGACGGAATTTGATTCTGATCAGACAGCCCCATCGCCCTTTGGATAAGATTTCCATCAGTGTGTGAGTGAACTAAATCGGATAAGTTTTGAGGGGGCAAATGACACCCGGTGTCCCGATCCCTGAGAAATCAATATGGCCATATCTCCTTCGTCACCGGTTTGATTGATCCGATTCTTGCACTGTGGGGTTTCTTTTGTGTTGGTTAAAGAGGGACGAAGCTTCCGTCACTTTCTGCTCTCGTGCCAAAAATGAGATTTCAGTCACCTCTGTCGCCTCAAATGGCATTAACGAGGAATTTGCCCTAAAATCAACGCAGACGGAATGGGATTCTGATCAGACAGCCCCATAGCCCTTCGGATAAGATTTCCATCGGTGTGTCAATAGACTAAATGGGGTAAGTTTTGAGGGGGCAAATGACACCCGGTGTTCCGACCCCCGAGAAATCGATCTGGCCATATCTCTTTCATCACCTGTCTGATTGATCTGATTCTTGCACCGTGGGGCTACTTTAGTATTGGTGAACGAGGGACGAAGTTTCCGTCACTTTCTACTCCTGAGCCAAAAATGAGATTTCGGTCACCTCTGCCGCCTTAAATGGCATTGGCGAGGAATTTTCCCATAAAACAACGGAGATTGAATGGGATTCTGATCAGATAGCCCCAAGCTCTTCGGATAAGATTTCCATCGGTGTGTCAATGGAGTAAATGGCATAAGTTTAGAGGGGGCAAATGACATCTAGTTTCCCGACCCCCAAAAAATCGATCTGGCCATATCTCTTTCGTCACCTGTCTGATTGATGCGATTCTTGCACCGTGAGGCTTTTTTTGTGTTGGTGAACGAAGGAAAAAGTTTCCGTCACTTTCTACTCCCGTGCCAAAAATGAGATTTCGGTCACCTCTGCCGCCTTAAATGGCATTGGCAATGAAATTGCCCTAAAATCAACGGAGACGGAATGGGATTCTGATCACACAGCCCCATAGCCCTTCGGATAAGATTTCCATCGGTGTGTCAATGGACTAAATTGGATAATTTTTGAGGGGAAAAATGACACCAAGTGTCCCGATCCCCTAGAAATCGATATGGCCATATCTCTTTCGTCATCTGTCTGATTGAACTGATATTTGCACCGTGGGGCTTTTTTTGTGTTGATAAACGAGGGACAAAGTTTCCGTCACTTTATGCTCCCGTGCCAAAAATGAGATTTCGATCACCTCTGCCGCCTTGAATGGCATTGGCAAGGAAATTGCCCTAAGATCAACGGATACGGAATGGGATTCAGATCAGACAGCCCCATAGCCCTTCGGATAAGATTTCCATCAGTGTGTCAATGGACTAAATCGGATAAGTTTTGAGGGGACAAATGACACCCAGTGTCCCGATCCCAAAGAAATCGATATGGCCATATCTCCTTCGTCACCTGTCTGATTGATCCGATTTTTGCACCGTGGGGCTTCTTTTATATTGGTGAACGAGGGATGAAGTTTCCGTAACTTTATGCTCCCGTGCCAAAAATGAGATTTCGGTCACCTCTGCCGCCTTAAATGGCATTGGCAAGGAATTTGCCCTAAAATAAACGAAGACGGAATGGGATTCTGATTAGACAACCCTATAGCCCTTCGGATAAGATTTTCATCGGTGTGTCAATGGACTAAATAAAATAAGTTTTTAGGGGGCAAATGACACCCGGTGTCCCGAACCCTGAGAATCCGATCAGGACATATCTCTTTCGTCACCTGTATGATTGATTAATTACTTGAACCGTAGGGCTTCTTTTGTGTTGGTGAACGAGGCATAATGTTTCCATCGCTTTCTGCTCCCGGGCCAAAAATGAGATTTCGGTCACCAATGTCGCCTTAAATGGCATTGGCGATGAATCTGCCCTAAAATCAACGCAGACGGAATGGGATTCTGATCAGACAGCTCCATAGCTCTTCGGATAAGATTTCTATCGGTGTGTCAATGGACTAAATGGCATAAGTTTTGAGGGGGCAAATGACACCCAGTGTCCCGACGCCCGAGAAATCGATCTAGCCATATCTCTTTCGTCTCCTTTCTGATTGATGCGATTCTTGCACCGTGGGGCTTCTTTTGTGTTGGTGAACGATGGACGATGTTTCCATCACGTTCTGCTCCCGTGCCAAAATTGAGATTTCGGTCACCTCTACCGCCTTAAATGACATTGGCAAGGAATTTGCCCTAAAATCAACGGAGACGGAATGAGATTCTGATCAGACAGCCCCATAACCCTTCGGATAAGATTTCCATTGGTGTGTCAATGGACTAAATCAGATAAGTTTTGTGGGGGCAAATAACACCCTGTGTCCCGACCCCTGAGAAATTGATCAGGCCATATCTCTTTCGTCACCAGTATGATTGATCCAATTCTTGCACAGTGGGGCTTCTTTTATGTTGGTGAACGAGAGACGAAGTTTTCATCGCTTTCTGCTCCCGTGCCTAAATGAGATTTCGGTCACCTCTGCCACCTTGAATGCATTGGCAAGGAAATTGCCCTAAAATCAACGGAGACGGAATGGGATTCTGATCAGACAACCCCATAGCCCTCGGATAAGATTTCCATCGGTGTGTCAATGAACTAAATCGGATAAGCTTTGAGGGTGCAAATGACACCCGGTGTCTCGACCCCCGAGAAATCGATCAGGCCATATCTCTTTCGTCACATGTTTTATTGATGCAATTCTTGCACCGTGGGGCTTTTTTTGTGTTGCAGAACGATGGACGAAGTTTCCGTCACTTTATGCTCCCGTGCCAAAAATGAGATTTCGGTCACCTCTGCCGCCTTGAATGGCATTGGCGAGGAATTTTCCCTAAAATCAACGGAGATGGAATGGGATTCTGATCAGACAGCCCCATAGCCTTTCGGATAGGATTTCCATCGGTGTGTCAATGGACCAAATGGCATAAGTTTGAGGGGGCAAATGACACTCAGTATCCCGACCCCCGAAAAATCGATATGGCCATATCTCTTTCGTCACCTGTCTGATTGATGCGATTCTTGCACCGTCGGGCTTTTTTTGTGTTGGTGAACGATGAACGAAGTTTCCGTCACTTTCTGCTCTCGTGCCAAAAATGAGATTTCGGCACCTCTGCCGCCTTAAATGGGATTGGCAAGGAAATTGTTCTAAAATCAACGGAGACGGAATGAGATTCTGATCAGACAGCCCCATAGCCCTTCGGATAAGATTTCCATCGGTGTGTCAATGGACTAAATCGGATAAGTTTTGAGGGGGCAAATGACACCCAGTGTCCCGATCCCCAAGACATCAAAATGGCAATATCTCCTTCGTCACCTGTCTGATTGATCCAATTTTTGCACCGTGGGGCTTCTTTTGTATTGGTGAACGAGGCATGAAGTTTCCGTCACTCTCAGCTCCACTGCCAAAAATGAGATTTCGGTCATCTCTGCCGCCTTAAAAGGCATTGGCGAGGAATTTTCCGTAAAATCAACGGAGACGGAATGGGATTCTGATCAGACAGCCCCATAGCCTTTGGGATAAGATTTCCATCGGTGTGTCAATGAACTAAATCGGATAAGTTTTGAGGGGGCAAATGACACCCAGTGTCCCGACCTCCGAGAAATCGATCAAGCCATATCTCTTTCGTCTCCTTTCTGATTGATGCGATTCTTGTACCGTGGGGCTTCTTTTGTGTTGGTGAACGATGGACGAAGTTTCCGTCACTTTCTGCTCCCGTGCCAAAAATGAGATTTCGGTCACCTCTGCCGCCTTAAATGGAAATGGCAAGGAATTTGCCCTAAAATCAACGGAGACGGAATGGGATTCTGATTAGACAGCCCCTATAGCCCTTCGGATAAGATTTCCATCGGTGTGTGAGTGAACTAAATCGGATAAGTTTTGAGAGGGCAAATGACACCCGGTGTTTCGATCCCCGAGAAATCAATATGGCCATATCTCCTTCGTCACCAGTTTGATTGATCCGATTCTTGCATTGTAGGGTTTCTTTTGTGTTGGTTAAAGAGGGACGAAGCTTCCGTCACTTTCTACTCTCGTGCCAAAAATGAGATTTCGGTCACCTCTGTCGCCTTAAATGGCATTAACGAGGAATTTGCCCTAAAATCAACGCAGACGGAATGGGATTCTGCTCTGACAACCCCATAGCCCTTCGGATAAGATTTCCATCTGTGTGTCAATAGACTAAATGGGGTAAGTTTTGAGGGGGCAAATGACACCCGGTGTTCCGACCCCCGAGAAATCGATCTGGCCATATCTATTTCATCACCTGTCTGATTGATCTGATTCTTGCACCGTGGGGCTTCTTTTTTATTGGTGAACGAGGGACGAAGTTTCCGTCACTTTCTACTCCCGAGCCAGAAATGAGATTTCGGTCACCTCTGACGCCTTAAATGGCATTGGCGAGGAATTTTCCCAAAAAACAATGGAGACGGAATCGGATTCTGATCAGACAGCCCCATAGCTCTTCGGATAAGATTTCCATCGGTGTGTCAATGGACTAAATGGCATAAGTTTTGAGGGGGCAAATGACACCTAGTTTCCCTACCCCCGAAAAATCGATCTGGCCATATCTCTTTCGTCACCTTTCTGATTGATGCGATTCTTGCACCGTGGGGCTTTTTTTGTGTTGGTGAACGATGGATGAAGTTTCCGTCACTTTCTGCTCCCGTGCCAAAAATGAGATTTCGGTCACCTCTGCCGCCTTAAATGGCATTGGCAAGGAAATTGCCCTAAAATCAACGGAGACGGAATGGGATTCTGATCAGACAGCCCCATAGCCCTTCGGATAAGATTTCCATCGGTGTGTCAATGGACTAAATTGGATAATTTTAGAGGGGGCAAATGACACCAAGTGTCCCGATCCCCAAGTAATCGATATGGCCATATCTCTTTCGTCACCTGTCTGATTGATCTGATTTTTGCACCGTGGGGCTTTTTTTGTGTTGATGAACGACGGACGAAGTTTCCTTCACTTTATGCTCCCGTGCCAAAATTGAGATTTCGGTCACCTCTGCCGCCTTGAATGGCATTGGCAAGGAAATTACCCTAAAATCAATGGAGACGGAATGAGATTCTGATCAGACAGCCCCATAGCCCTTCAGATAAGATTTCCATCGTTGTGTCAACGGACTAAATCAGACAAGTTTTGAGGGGGCAAATGACACCCGGTGTCCCGACCCCTGAGAAATTGATCAGGCCATATCTCTTACGTCACAGTATGATTGATCCATTTCGTGTACTGTGGGGCTTCTTTTGTGTTGGTGAACGAGAGACGAAGTTTCCATCGCTTTCTGCTCCCGTGCCAACATGAGATTTCGGTCACCTCTGCCACCTTGAATTCATTGGCAAGGAAATTTCCCTAAAATCAACGGAGACGGAATGGGATTCTGATCAGACAGCCCCATAGCTCTTCGGATAAGGTTTCCATCGGTGTGTCAATGGACTAAATCGGATAAGTTTTGAGGGGGCAAATGACACCCAGTGTCCCGATCCCAATGAAATCGATATGGCCATATCTCTTTCGTCACCTGTCTGATTGATCCGATTTTTGCACCGTGGGGCTTCTTTTGTATTGGTGATCGAGGGATGAAGTTTCCGTCACTTTATGCTCCCGTGCCAAAAATGAGATTTCGGTCACCTCTGCCGCCTTAAATGGCATTGGCGAGGAATTTTCCCCAAAAGCAATGGAGACGTAATGGGATTCTGATCAGACAGCCCCATAGCCCTTCGGATAAGATTTCCATCGGTGTGTCATTGAAATAAATCGGATAAGTTTTGAGGGGGCAAATGACACCCGGTGTCCCGACCCCCGAGAAATCGATCAGGCCATATCTCTTTCGTCACCTGTCTGATTGATCTGATTCTTGCACCGTGGGGCTTCTTTTGTGCGTACCCTCTAGGCGGAACACGATACGGATAACACCATGACTAGTTTGTCTTATGGATAACTTGGCATCAACGCCTCAATCCTTAGACCAACATATCATGATGAAATCTTTACCAAAATCCACCGTACATAATACAGGGACCGTAGCTAACACTTTTCTGATGTACAGGATCCTTTTAACAAAGGCAAGTACAGAGCATACTTTGTGTGTATATACAGACCTTGGGAGATCATAAATATCTATGAAGATATCTAGAGGACTTTCGGGAGAAGGAGAAGGTTTAGCTGGAATTCATAAGTAAAGAGATAGGTTTTATTTTATTTTTTCCGTATCTTACATTCAGCATGCACCAAGCCTATATATAGGACTATGGCTGCAACATGCATCTCTATCTCTATTACAACAAGGTAGACGCGTATTTACAAGATGAAGGCCACGTATCTAGGATGAAAGACACGTATCTATGGCTGCATGGATGAAGAAGTAGCATGAGGTGGCAAGCTCTTGTCATCTTTATCTATATCCATGTGATTGCCTTGGTTGTCTTCATCTTCCGAGGACCATGGTATTTGTAATTTGATGAAGTATTCCAAGATGATTTTATCATCTTCTTCAATGATGTGTCTCTTCCTTGCTTCTTTGTCTGCATTAGGCTGGATGGCTTTATTGGGCATCTTGGAACTTGCTTCTTTGTTGGTATTAGGCTGGATGGCTTTATTAGGCATCTTGGAACTTGCTTCTTTGTATGCATTAGGCTTCTTGGTATTTGGTCCTTGGCTGGTTCCTTCATCGTCAGAAGAGTAAATGCTGGCCCGTATTGATTCGAGGACAAAAGAGGTGTAGGTAAGTCCTTCGGGATGATCCAGAGGAGTCACTTTGTTGGTGAGACATAGGTGGATATACATCTGCCTTTGTTCGAACAAATTATCTCCGGTTGAGCCAGCTGTGGTCTTCCATTTATAGTACATTGGAAGAGGGACCAGATGTCCTTTTATGTCATTGGAATAAGGTCTATGACACATCAGGACTAGGTGTGGATTTGGTTTGTCTTCATTAGCATCTTGTAATTCATGATAGAGTAAGGATAGCCATTCTTCTGCTGAGGCATACCATGTCAAGAGGTTCCATTGCAGAGTGTTATCATTCTCGGTGTTGCAAAAGAATGATATCATTTCTTCAATACAGAGTTCGATGGCATGATAATAAAGAGATGATAAACACCAAAGATACCAGAACATGTTGGGTATGACAGAGGTTGAAAGGTTGAGATAAGTTACCATAAGAAAAGGTTTATGTATATCAAAACACGCTTTTTCTAAGGGTAACTTGGTCTCCAGGATATAACTAGAGAGAAACTTGAACATATTTTGCCTTGCAAATAACCGGATCTCACGGATGGTTTCGAATGATTTAACATAAGGAGGAAAAGTGAGATCTGGTGGTTTTGGAACGGCCAAGGAATTGTTTGAAAGAAATGGATTTTTCCCCTTCCCCCCTACACAGATGAATGACTGTCGTGGTTTCTTTTTCTTGACCATGAAGATTATAGGGAGAATTTGTGTAGAAGATACGAGTTGTAAGGTTGGTTTTCTGGAAAGATAATCAGGAATAATATTATCTTTACCTTTGGATGTGTTGGACGGTGAACTGATATTTGGAAAACCAATCTTTGAGACGAAGAAGTTGCTTTTCAGGTACTCCTTTGTGCTTGAGCTCCATTATAGCTGGGAAAGATGTATTATCCAGTTGGACAATAAACTCGTAGCCGACAAGATGGAACTCGAACTTTTTGATGCCATTCTTTACCGCCAGTATTTCTTTGTAGACGGCATGGTAGTGCTTTTCAGAATCTTTGAATTGGCCGCTGGCATGTGCACAATAGTGTATCTTTGCGTCTTTCTTTTCTAGTAAAATTGCTCCCCAATGATCATCGCTTGCATCAGTTTGGAGGATTCTTTGGCCATCACCCGGGATTCGTAGAGGTGCGAAATTCTGGCATATGTCTTTAAGATGTTGGACAGCTTCTGTTTGCAACTTTCCCCAAGGTGGAGGATTCTTTCTAAGAAGTTTAGAAAGATGGCAGGTATACCGGGAGCAGCTTGGGATGAAATCTTTGACATAATTCACAATTCCAAGGAACTGTTGAATTTCTTTCACAGAGAACTTTTCTTTTGGGAACTTTAGAAGTTCCTGAGCAATGTGTGGGCCTGGTTCATAATTCCCATCTGATATCTTCATTCCAAGAAAGTCTATACAAGACTGGCCAATCGTGCTTTTCTTTTCAGATAGCATTATTCCAAAAGTGCGAACCACTTCAAGAAATTTTTTGAGCAGGACATAATGCTCTCCCTTGGTTTTTGAGTATAACAAAATATCATCAATATAAATCAATGAAGAGTATAATATTGGCTCAAACAATTTGATCATGGCTTTTTGGAATAAGGAGGGTGCAACCTTCAAGCCAAATGGGACGACTTTCCATTGATATTGGGCTATGGGAATACAAAAAGCTGTTTTATATCTATCTTTTGGATCAATACCCAATTGCCAAAAGCCAGACTTAAGGTCGAATTTGGAGAATATGCGGGCTTCAGATAGTTGGGCAAAAAGCATTTGGGTTCTTGGTAAAGGAAATTTATCATCAAGAAGAAAAAGGTTTAAGAGTTTGTAATCGATGACTAACCTCTTTTTCCCTCTAGCTTGTTCAGCCCGATTATTGACATAGAATGCTGGACATGCCCAATTTGAATTGGTTGGTTCGATGAGCCCAAGGGATAACAGCTGCTGACACTCTTGTCTTGCCAAAGCTAATTCTTCAGGATTCATTCCGGGATTACTTGTGGCCTAAAGAGTTCGTTGTTCACACGGATCATGAATCTCTCAAATACCTTAAAGGTCAAGGAAAGCTTAGCAAGAGGCATGTTAAGTGGGTGGAATTCATTGAATCATTTCCTTATGTGATCAAGTATAAGAAGGGCAAGGAGAATATTGTGGCTGATGCGTTGTCTCGGAGGTATTCTTTAATCTCTACTTTGAGTTCTAAACTTCTTGGTTTTGAGTCAATTAAGGAGATGTATGCTAATGATTCTGATTTTGCTTCGATATATCTAGCTTGTGAGCATGCTGCATTTGATAAGTTTTATAGGCATGAGGGCTACTTGTTTAGAGAGTCTAAGTTGTGCATTCCTAAGTGTTCCATGCGTGAGTTGCTTGTTCGTGAAGCTCATGGTGGTGGGTTAATGGGGCATTTTGGAGTTCATAAGACTTTGGATGTTTTGCATGAACATTTTTATTGGCCTAAAATGCGTGTTGATGTTGAAAGAATTTGTGGTAGATGTATAACTTGCATGCAAGCTAAATCCAAATCACATCCACATGGTTTGTATACACCTTTACCTATTCCTAATGCACCTTGGGAGAATATTTCTATGGACTTTGTTTTGGGTTTGCCTAGAACAAGTAGGGGTAAGGATTCTGTATTTGAAGTTGTTTATGGCTTTAATCCATTGAGTCCACTTGATCTTATTCCAATTCCAATTGAGGAACGAGCTAGTCTTGATGGTAAAGCTAAGGCAGAAATGGTGAAAAAGTTGCATGAGAAGGTGAAGCAAAACATTGAGAAGAGGACGGAGCAATACATCAAGCAAGCAAACAAGGGCCGAAAGCAAGTCATCTTTGAGCCGGGAGATTGGGTTTGGCTACACTTGAGAAAGGAGAGGTTTCCATCCAAAAGGAAGTCCAAGTTGCAACCAAGAGGAGATGGACCATTTCAAGTCATTGCACGAGTGAATGATAATGCTTACAAACTGGACCTACCGGGTGAGTATAATGTAAGTGCTACTTTCAATGTTGCTGATTTGTCTCCTTATCTTGGTGATTTAGATTCGAGGACGAATCCTTTTGAAGAAGAAGGGAATGATGGGGCTGCATCCAAGTTAACCAACGACAACAATAGAGATCCCTTGATCATTCATGGTGGGCCGGTTACAAGAGCTAGAGCTAAGAAGATAAAGGAGGCCATGGTGTTGATTATAGCTGAAATGAAAGCCCGAGTCCAAGAGCAATCTACGTTGGGCCAAATGGTGAATCTTATACAATTCGGTGGGCTGAATCCAACTTGAAGAATGGGCTATTTACAAATCAGATTTGGAGGCCCAAGATGAGGAATAAAGATTCATATTTTCGTGCATGTTCAAGAGGGCAAATAAAGAGTCATGTTAGTTTCTTTATTATGACTTAAATAAGTGACCTTTGAGTCCAAGGGTCATAGGTACTTAATAAGTGATGTAATGAGTGTTAAATAAGTCTATTTATGAGTTTAATTAGTGTTATCAATGATAGGATACCAAGAATCGTTTCCTAGCCTATAAATAGACTTGTAAATCACTTGTAAGAGGACACCTTGAGTTATAAACGAAAATTGGCTTTGCCTTTGTGAGTTGAATTTCTCTCTTGTAGAGTTTTCACTTGTTCCGAACTTATCAAGACTAGTGAGCAAAGTCTTGTGGCGTTCAACCATACCGAGGTTCTTGGCTGATTATATAGCCAACGGGTCGAGGTTTTCTTCGCTCTAGGAGGTGATCAAACTGGATTCTCGATCTAGGGAGACCGCTGCCTACCTCTTATACGAAGGGTTCTTGGATCTTTTATCCAACGGGTCCTCCGTCCGTATCACCTTTGGATAGGATTCTCATCGGTGTGTCAATGGACTAAATCGGATAAGTTTTGAGGGGGCAAATGACACCCGATGTCCCGACCCCATAGAAATCTATCTGGCCATATCTCTTTCGTCACCTGTCTGTCAGATTGATCCGATTCTTGCACCGTGGGGCTTCTTTTGTGTAGACTAATGAGGGACGAAATTTCCGTCACTTTCTGCTACTGTGCCAAAAATGAGTTTTCGGTCACCTCTGCCGCCTTAAATGGCATTGGCGAAGAATTTGCCTCAAAATCAATGGAGACGGAATGGGATAAGATTCCCATCGGTGTGTGAGTGGACTAAATCGGATAAGTTTTGACGGGGCAAATGACACCTGGTGTGCTGACCCCCGAGAAATCGAAGATTTCCATCAGTGTGTGAGTGGACTAAATCGGATAAGTTTTGAGGGGGCAAATGACACCCGGTCCTGACCCTCGAGAAATCGATTTGGCCATATCTCTTTCGCCTCCTGTCTGATTGATCCGATTCTTGCACCGTGGGGATTCTTTTGTGGTGGTGAAAGAGGGTTGAAGTTTCCGTCACTTTTTGCTCCCAAGCCTAAAATGTGATTTCGGTCACCTCTGCCGCCTTAAATGGCATTGGCAAGGAATTTGCCCTAAAATCAACGGAGACGGAATGGGATTCTGATCGGACACCCCATAGCCCTTCGGATAAGATTTCCAACAGTGTGTCATTAGACTAAATCAGATTAGTTTTGAGGGGGCAAATGACACCCGGTGTCCCGACCCCCGACAAATCTATCAGGCCATATATCTCTTTCGTCACCTGTCTGATTGATCCGATTCTTGCACCATGGGCTTCTTTTGTGTTGGTGACTGAGGGATGAAGTTTCCATCGCTTTCCGCTCCCGTGCTAAAAATGAGACTTCGGTCCCCTCTGTCGCCTCAAATGGCATTGGTGAGAAATTTTCCCTAAAATCAACGGAGACGGAATGGGATTCTGATCAGACAGTCCCATAACATAGCCCTTCAGATAAGATTTCCATCTGTGTGTGAGTGTACTAAATTGGATAAGTTTTGAGGAGGCAAATGACACTTGGTGTCCCGATCCCCGAGAAATCTATATGGCCATATCTCCTTCGTCACCTGTTTGATTAATCTGATTTTTGCACCGTGGGGATTCTTTTGTGTTGTTTAACGATGGATGAAATTTCCATCACTTTTTGCTCTCGTGCCAAAAATGAGATTTCGGTCACCTCTATCGCCTTAAATGGCATTGATGAGGAATTTGCCCAAATCAACGGAGACGGAATGGGATTCTGACCGGACAGCCCCATAGCCCTTCGGATAAGATTTCCATCGGTGTGTCAATGGACTAAATGGCATAAGGTTTGAGGGGGCAAATGACACCAGGTGTCCCGACCCCCGAGAAATTAATTTGGCCATATCTCTTTCGTCACCTGTCTGATTGAAGTGATTCTTGCACCGTCAGGCTTCTTTTGTGTTGGTGAACGAGGGACTAAGTTTCCGTCACTTTCTTCTCCCGTGCCAAAAATGAGATTTCGGTCACCTCTGCCGCCTTAAATGGCAATGGCGAGGAATTTGCCATAAAATCAACGGAGATGGAATGGGATTCTGATCAGACAGCCCCATAGCCCTTCGGATAAGATTTCCATCAGTGTGTCAATGGACTAAATGGCATAAGTTTTGAGGGGGCAAATGACACCCAGTGTTCCGACCCTCGAGAAATCGATCTGGCCATATCTCTTTCGTCACCTTTCTGATTGATGCGATTCTTGCACCGTGGGGCTGGGACGGGCACGGAACGTGGGGGACGAGTGTCGATTCCGAACGAACCGTTTTTGCCATATCTCCCATTTTGCGCGTGCCATTGGCCGTATTTTTGCATCTTTGGGATTCTATTATGATGGGGAACCAGTAGTGAAGTTCCCGTTCAATTCCGCTACCGTGCAAAAAATGAATTTTCGGTCACCTATGCCTAATAAATGACCCGGGCGAAGCACCAGCCAAAAATCCGATCCGAGAGATACTTAAAATATGCTTTGACCATATCAAGTAGCCCTTAAAAAAATATTTCCAACGGCGTTTGAACAGACCAAATCGGACAAGGTACGGGCACGGAACCGGGGGGTCGAGTCCCAGCTCCTAACGAAATTTTTTTGCCATATCTCCCATTTTGCCTGTGCTATTGGCCTTATTTTGGTAACTTTGAGCTTCTCTTATGATGGGGAACCAATGGTGAAGTGCCCGTCCAATTTCTATTCCGCACAAAAAATGAGTTTTCGGTCATCTATGCCTAATAAATGGCCTGGGTGAAGAGCCAGCCCAAATTGAGGTCGAGAGATAATCAAAATATGCTCCAACCATCACGTAGCTCTTCAAAAATGATCTCCAACGGTGTGTGAACAAACCAAATCGGACAAGGGACGGCCACGGAACGGGGGGGACGAGTGTCGGCTCCCGACGAACCGTTTTGGCCATATCTCCCATTTTGTCTGGTCCATTAGCCTTGTTTTTGCACCTTTGGGCTTCTTTTGTGATGGAGAAGCAGTGGTGAAGTGCCCGTCCAATTCCGCTTCCGTGCAAAAAATAAGTTTTCGGTCACCTATGCCTAATAAATGGCCCGGGCGAAGCACCAGTCTAAAATCCGACAGAGAGATACTTAAAATATGCTCTAACCATCCATCATGTAGCCCTCCAAAAAAGATTTTCAACGTTGGGTGAACGGACCAAATCAGACAAGGGACGGGCACGGAAGGGGGGAGTCGAGTGCCGGCTCCTAACGAACAATTTTAGCCATATCTCCCATTTTGCCTGTGCTACTGGCCTTATTTTTCCACCTTTGGGCTTCTCTTATATAATCAGCCAAGAACCTCGGTATGGTTGAACGCCACAAGACTTTGCTCACTAGTCTTGATAAGTTCGGAACAAGTGAAAACTCTACAAGAGAGAAATTCAACTCACAAAGGCAAAGCCAATTTTCGTTTATAACTCAAGGTGTCCTCTTACAAGTGATTTACAAGTCTATTTATAGGCTAGGAAAGGATTCTTGGTATCCTATCATTGATAACACTAATTAAACTCATAAATAGACTTATTTAACACTCATTACATCACTTACCTATGACCCTTGGACTCAAAAGTCACTTATTTAAGTCATAATAAAGAAACTAACATGACTCTTTATTTGCCCTCTTGAACATGCACGAAAATATGCATCTTTATTCCTCATCTTGGGCCTCCAAATCTGATTTGTAAATAGCCCATTCTTCAAGTTGGATTCAGCCCACTGACTTGTATAAGATTCACCATTTGGCCCAACGTAGATTGCTCTTGGACTTGGGCTTTCATTTCAGCTATAATCAACACCATGGCCTCCTTTATCTTCTTAGCTCTAGCTCTTGTAATCGGCCCACCATGAATGATCAAGGGATCTCTATTGTTGTCGTTGGTTAACTTGGATGCAGCCCCATCATTCCCTTCTTCTTCAAAAGGATTCGTCCTCGAATCTAAATCACCAAAATAAGGAGACAAATCAGCAACATTGAAAGTAGCACTTACATTATACTCACCCGGTAGGTCTAGTTTGTAAGCATTATCATTCACTCGTGCAATGACTTGAAATGGTCCATCTCCTCTTGGTTGCAACTTGGACTTCCTTTTGGATGGAAACCTCTCCTTTCTCAAGTGTAGCCAAACCCAATCTCCCGGCTCAAAGATGACTTGCTTTCGGCCCTTGTTTGCTTGCTTGATGTATTGCTCCGTCCTCTTCTCAATGTTTTGCTTCACCTTCTCATGCAACTTTTTCACCATTTCTGCCTTAGCTTTACCATCAAGACTAGCTCGTTCCTCAATTGGAATTGGAATAAGATCAAGTGGACTCAATGGATTAAAGCCATAAACAACTTCAAATGGAGAAAAGTTAGTAGCAGAATGAACACTTCGATTATAAGCAAATTCAGCAAAAGGTAAGCAATCATCCCAACTTTTCAAGTTCCTTTGAATCAATGTTCGAAGCAATTGAGATAAAGTCCTATTAACTACTTCGGTTTGTCCATCGGTTTGGGGATGACAAGTAGTAGAAAACAGAAGTTTAGTTCCCAATTTATTCCATAACACACGCCAAAAATGACTCAAAAACTTCACATCTCGATCACTAACAATGCTTCTTGGAATTCCATGCAAACGCACAATTTCTTTAAAGAACAAATCAGCAATATGAGTAGCATCATCACTCTTATGACATGGTATGAAATGTGCCATTTTTGAAAATCTATCAACAACAACAAATACAGAATCCTTACCCCTACTTGTTCTAGGCAAACCCAAAACAAAGTCCATAGAAATGTTCTCCCAAGGTGCATTAGGAATAGGTAAAGGTGTATACAAACCATGTGGATGTGATTTGGATTTAGCTTGCATGCAAGTTATACATCTACCACAAATTCTTTCAACATCAACACGCATTTTAGGCCAATAAAAATGTTCATGCAAAACATCCAAAGTCTTATGAACTCCAAAATGCCCCATAGTAAATGTTATGATATGCTCGATTGATTAATAGAAATGAGATATACGATGTATGAGGATGATTATATATTTAATTGGGATTTTTCTAAAAATAAATTGAAAAACGTAAGAGACGGAAACGTGTCGATAAGTGGAAGCTCGATAATGTTTTGATAATATGGTTTGCATATTAGTGATACTCGTTAGATGATGATCGTTGTTGTAAAATTTGAACGAAAATGGAGAACGTAAGATTTTCGTTAAGAGACGAACAATCGACGATAAGTCGAGAATAGGTAATGTTTTAGGGTTGTGATTCGAACCTTTGATAATCTTGTTAGTTAATGATCGTGACCGTAAAGTTTCAACGAATTCTAAGAAGTTTCGATTTTGAATAAGAGACGAAGAATCAAGTTTAAAAGCCGCTAGAAAAGTCGAATAAGGAAATCTCTTTTAATAATAATAATTGTTATTGATTGTCGAACGATATTGTAGTTAACGATTTTTCCATCCGAGAAACGAGACGTTATGAGATTTAGTTAAGAATCGAGAGGTTGTTGAACGAAATAGAAATTGAAGTTTGTTTTGGTATAGTAAATGGTTAGTTGGAAATGACGAGGAAATGCTCGTCGTTTGTTAATCAAAAGTTGTGAATATGAACCCGTTTAAAGGATACTGCATGTAGACTGTATTGGGATGAAAATTTTGTGAAAATAAAAGTGGGATAGTATTAATCGAACCTAGGGAATCGTGAGTCGAGTTTTGTCGAGCATTAGGGTTTCACGCGACTATTTTGCGACGTTTCACGGAAACTGTCACATCTTTTAGCTCGCTTAACAAAATTGAGATCCGTAAATTGGAGAGTAAACTAGACACCCGTACCTTTTTTTTGGTATAAGATTCATCCCCTGTTTTCGTATGATCTGTTCTGTACAGACTTACTGACTTGCGCAGTGAGTATCCCAAGCCTAGTTTCCTAAGTTGAATCCTTTTCAACTTCGTTCCTTGTGAACTTTTAAGTCGTTCTAAGTTATCGACACCCATTTTACCAACTGACCTAAGTGTCGAGTAATGAGCTGAGTCAGTTTGTAGATGAGAATTGATCGAAGTCTCGTTTATTAGTTAATCAAAAGGAAGTAGTAAAGTGCAAATGCCTAAAGAACTAAAAAAAACCGTTTCGATTTCCTTTTTCTTTTATCGATTGCGTTCAAGTTACTTAAAGTCTGTTTATTTACGATAGAAGGAGGAAGTCAACACCGAGGATAGGACGGAAGACCAGAGACGGAAGCTCGTTAAATAGTTCTGTAATCAGTCAGGTGGGCTTTTATATATGAAACAAAATGAGCAATGCTCGAAAACCTTTTCTTTATCGCTTTGATAATTGTGTTTTCAAGGTGATAATCATGGCATGAACTATTTGTTTTATGTGAGTTCTCTTGTACCTTATGAGTTAGCCAAAAGGGGTTAACTAAACGATCGACTTTGAGTTAGTCAAAAGGGACTTTCCAAAGTTAAGTGTACACAGTAGCCGTTGAAGTATGGAACCCTGTTGAGGGGACGACCTGCCGCGGTGATAATAAATGGTCAAGATTGAACGTAACATTTATGAAAAATGCTTGCACAAGCTACTTTATGAAAATTAGAAAGAAAATATTTAGTAGACACGGGCCTTTAATGAAAAACCCGGTGTGCTACAGAAATAAAATGCCTGATTATCTATACTTATTATTATGTTTTCGGCAACGTGCCCACTAAGTGCTTTTGTACTTAGCCCTGCATATGTTTTATAAAATGTGCAGGTTGAGCGACGGGAGCGGCGATGGTTGATGTTGAGTTATGAAGTCGTGATTAGAATAAGAACTTGTTTTCAGATTTACGTTTTTCCGCTGCCAAACTCCAATCTCTTTTTGAAGTTAATGTATCTTTCGGTTGGGTCTAAACCCCGTACAATTAACTCAGTTTCTTTGAGAAAAACTTGTCGAGTGATCCTTCGAGATCAACTCTTTCATTATATTAAAGTCTTGTTCATAGTATTCCATTCTGTTATTAATGTCTGTTTATTCTTTCATTCTTATTCATCCCCCTTCTTCCCCGCTTCTTTAATCCAACCCCTAGTCGCACCCCGACTTTTGCCGTCCCTCGGGATTTGGGGCTGTGACATGCTTACCAGCTCGGCCCTGCCAAAATGATTTTTGGCTGCAGCGTGCTACACATAGAACCGCTCCCTCCTCACGAAGAGACAAGAAAAAACTCCATATGAAATGTGGAGAAACATGAAGCCCAATCTTTCCTACTTTCGTGTATTCCGTCCTAAGTGTTATATTCAAAGTAATGGGAAAGCTTAGTTGAAAACTTTCGAGCCAAAAGCTATGAAAAGGCATATTCTTAGGATATGGTGCAAAGATTAAAGCTTATAGAGTTTTCAACATGAGCACCAAAATTGTGGAGGTAACACCTCATGTTATTTTTGATGAAACTACTTTCGAGTGCAGTGAAAAGGATAAACTGCAAGCAGTTGAAGGAAGCACACCGGCTCAGCTAGCTGAGATAAGATCTCAAGCCCAAAGACTGAAGAATTTTGTAGAACCGCTCATCTGATCAACTGAGGAAGAAGAAGTATATTCTTGTGACCATGAGAGTGAAGATCCCATCACACATCAAGGGGGAACTTCAGAGTCAACTGACCAAGTCCCACCTCCAGCTGACGCTTTGCCAGCATCAACAATTGATCAGCCTTTCAGTCTAAGACCAGCCAGCTTCCCAGTTTATCCTTCATCTCCAACTGAGGATCGAACTGCACCAGAAGTCAGAAGACTAAGCTCGGCACCTCCAACATCTCCAAGACCGGACTATTCCATCACTATGCTCGAATCTGCTAGGCGAGCAAGGAAGCACAAATGATGGTATGAAGACCACGTTAAAGATCCAGTGATAGGAAATCTGCAAGATAGTGTTTGAACCAGAAGATCAGCTCAAGTTGTAGATCCCACATCTTATGTTCTGACTCAGCCAACTGAGTCAGGAACCTCAGTAGATGATGAACCAACTTTGGAAGCACAGTATGCTAACGAGCTCAGGATACTAAGAAAGCTGGAGCAAGCAGGAGATGTAAGCATGATTGCATGCTTTGTAGCAGACGTGCCTGAACTCAAAAACATCTTGGAAGCTTTAGGATGTATCCACTGGACTCAGGCTATGCAAGAAGAGCTAAATGAGTTCCTCAAAAACTAGTGTGGGAACTTGTTGAAACATCTGAAGGGGTCAAGGTGATTGGCACGAAGTTGATATTCAAGAATAAGTGTGACGCCATTGGATGTGTAGTGAGAAACAAGGCTAGACTGGTAGCTCAAGCTTACTGCTAGCAAGAAGGAATAGACTTTGAAGACTCCTTCACTCTAGTTGCTCGTCTGGAAGCAATTCGAATTTTCCTAGCCTATGCTGCCTTTCACATGTTCAAGGTGTATAAAATGGATGTGAAGTGCTCGTTTCTCAATGGTGACATTAAAAAAGATGTTTTTGTATCATAGCCTCCTGGTTTCGAAACAGGTGACGACAGAGTCTACAAACTGAAGAAAGCCATATACGGATTGAAACAGGCTCCGCGTGCATGGTATGAAACACTGTGCGGCTTTCTACTAAAGTCAAGGTTCATCTGAGGCTTAGTCGACAAAACTTTATTCACCATCAAAGTTGGAGAAGATATCATGGTGGTACAAATATATGTCGACGACATCATCTTTGGATCCAAATCCGAAGATCTGTGCGAGAAATTCTCCCGACTTATGAAGGAAAACATCGAGATGTCCATGATGGGAGAGATGAATTATTTCCTTAGGCTGCAAAAGAAGCAGTCGCCAGAAGGAATCTTCATCAATCAGTCCAAGTACACAAATGAGCTAATCTCCAAGTATGGACTGAACTCAAGCCGAACAATGAAGTTCCGAATGAACATCAATTGGAAGATTGTAATACCCCAAACTTTTGTAAGTCCTTTAGTGCGTTCTAAATGCGTTTCTATATTCAAATAATGAGCCTTGAGTGATAAAATTCTTCAGGAAAAGAAATTTTCTTGAAAATGACCAAAATGCCCTCGTGTGCTTTGATGTGAATTTTTCTCGTTTCAATGCATCACATACTCGGAATCGAGTATGTGATGCATTGATTCAGTTTAGTTATGTGAATTTGAGTATGAATATGAATTTTAGAGAATTCCGAGAACTTTTACTTTTTAGTGAATAGTAACGAGAACCGAGAAAATATTATTCGCCGACGAACTCCGAATTGGGTTTAATTAGAGTCTTTTGAATCTAGAATTAATTCTAAGACCTTTGAGATATGTTAGAAGCTCATCCGAAATCATATGAGAGAATTCTAAAAATTTAGTTCTTAACGGATTAATTATCCGAGCAATTTTAGGTTTTTCTTCGTTACTCAGAATTTTGACCTAAAAATTAGATATTCGGAATCCTTGATTTATTTCGTGAGATATGAGATAGAGATGAGGTTTTTTCGATGTCGGAAACGAGTCAAGGAGAGTTTAGAGCCGTTTTCAGTATAAACAAAATAATACGGATATATTCTACCGGAAAACTTTTTCATTCGAGAAAAATTATATCAGTGAAAAATATGAAAATATCTCTCTCCTCTCTCTCTCTCCAGCCGACATAAGCCTCTCTCTCTCTCCCTGATAATTATATTCTTTCCCTACTTACTCCTATTTTCAACACCTACATGGAATAATCATCATTATATTCTTTTAACCTAGCTACTAATTCATTTTCCTTCTTAGAGAAGCATAACAAAATTCATTCATTTCTCATTTCTCTCCTAACTCTCTCTCTCTCTCTACCGTGAGTATCATAAGAGAAAAGAAGAAGAAAACTCTCTCCCCAATTCCCTCTCAATACCGACACACACACATATACACTTAGAAGTGCATAATATCCATTGAAGTTCAAGTATTCAAGCTCCAAGATCATCATCATTTCATTTCATCAAACCTAAGAGGTAAATTAATTCTTCAAATCTTGAGTTCAATTCCAACTCAAAATCATCTCTCTTTTTTTTATTATCTTCGGCACTTTTTGCCCTAGAAGAGATGATTAATTTTGTTATATTTTTCTTGAGGTTCAAGATGAGATCCACCATGGAAAATCCAAGCTAGAGACTTGAGCCCTCAATCCCTTCATTTTTGGCCAAGCTTCAATCCAGAGGAGGATTTTGATTTAATCTTTAAAAGTATGTTTATTCATTTGATTACTTGTAAATATGTAATCCCTATGCATGCTTTAAATTATGTTTAGGCAAACTAGGACGTGAGATATGATAATCGATGTGAGGAAAATATTAGGAAATCAAGCCCTAAAAGAGATTATCTAGGAATTAAAAAGAAAATAATTAATCCTATAAAAATATGAGGAAAACCGAAAATAGGGAAAGAAAAAAGGAAAAATTGATTTTCATGATTTCTTGATGATTTATTGTTTATATGTGTTTATGATGATGATTGGAATAATATATGTGCATGAGAAAATGAGAAAAATAATTTATCCTAATTTCTATGATTAAACCGTGAGTTATAAGTATGTAGAGAAAAATTTGATCTAGTTTGATGTTTGATGATTTAATGATGTTATGAGCATGCTATGAGTATGAGGTTATGAATGATTTAATTTATTATGTTGATTATGTGAGAAGAATCGAAATTTATGAGTTTATGGAGGAAAATAGTTTTTGATGAATTTTTGATGATTTTGATGTTATGAATGTGTTTGTGTTTGATTTAGAGTGTTAGATGTTCAATAGTAATTTTTGAGGTGAATGAAATGAAATTTTAAGCATGGAAATATGCAAAAATCGATGAAGATGAATTTTGAAGATTAGTGTGTGTTCTAGGTGTTCTTGGTGAAATTATGAATTTTTGAATGTGTGTTCTTGGTGTTTTTGGTGAAAAAAAAATATGAAGATTTGAAGATTAATAAAATTAATCTTAAAATAAATTAAATTAATTATTTAAATAATTAAAAATTCAAAAATTATAGAAATAAAATTTAATAGAAAATAAAAAGAAAATTATTAAATTATTTTTGGGACATAGAATTGAGAAAAACAAAGAAAAATACTTCTTTGTTAAATAATTAGAATTTAAGAGGAAAAATTAAGTGAGATTAATTGTAGTGATTAAAAGAAATAATAATTGAGAAATAAAAGAGGAGTTAGAGTTAAGGAAATAGAATTAGAAGTTGAGTATAAAATTTGAGACGAGTTAGTCGAGGTTAAGTCGTTCAATCGAACGAGAAATAATAATAAATTAATCTTAAGTTGAATAAAATCTCTTTTAAAAGAGAAAAATATTGTAGAGTCGAGTATAAGGAGTAATAAGGAGTTAATTCGAGTTCGAATTCGTTTACTCGTTTAATTACAAAATTTATCGAGGAATTTTGAAATAAAAATAATAAAGTTAGAGTTTAATAATTGAAGAGATAATTTCTTAATAAAATAAGAAATAATCGAGCATGAGAATAATAATTTGAGTTTTAAATTCAAAAATTCTTATTACTTGAACTTTTATTCACTTTTATTAAAAAGGCGTGGATTTATTTCATGAGATCAAAGTTAAAATCTTTTCCAAAACTAGAGTCGAGCAATGTCGAGTAATTGTTAATTAAATTTGAAATGTGAATCATGTGAGATAAAATGTTTGATTAAATTTCTATGTTGAATATATTATGCTTGATTGCACCTATGTGCTTGAGTGGAATGCTATGATTCGTTATGATAAAATGACTTGTTCGATTGTTGAGGATGCTTATATATGCAACATGATTGTCTGAAATGACGTTAGTTGAATCAAGTATTCAAGTAAGAATTCGAGTAATGTAATCGAGATAAGTAATATTTCCTTAACTAGTGAGAAATGCTAAAGTAGAAATGATTTAGAAACGAGAATATGAGACGAAGTATTTAGTAACCGAGTAGAGTCGACGAACTGAGAACGAGAAAGTCGAGAAAAGATATTGACTTAGAAAAAGATAAACATAGAAGGACCCGAGTCAAGTAGAAATCCTTCAGCCGAGACAAACGACTACTTTATGTCTTACGTCTCGAGAATCTTATTTATTATTCGATGTCAAATTGTGAAGGACCGAGCGGGACGAACAAGTAGCGAGGACACAAAAGAGTAAGCCGCCTAGCTAGAATCTTCAGAAGTCAGGTGAGCTTTCTAAACTAAAACCAAATGATGAATGCGTGTACTATTTATGTATTACGTGCGCTTTTCAAATCGATTGACTTGCCTAGATATTCTAAATGTTCATGTATGCAATCATCTACGTGTTAAAGTTATTTAAGGTCCTATGGATCCATGGGATAATAAAGGTCCTGTGGACGCACGAGATAAAGGTCATGTAAGATACGGGACAATGCATGCATTAGTTAAGGTGACTGTGAGCCTTGCTTCGGTTGGGCCGATCACGGTGTTCGAGGAGGAGGCCTACTTCTCGACACCACAGAAAGATAAGTTGTAGATTGATTCATACCTAAGTATAATTGTCTGCAGACGATTTCGGAAAAGTATGAAAATATTTTTATGGCTCACAAGTGGTAAACTCTTTTAAAATGCTTATATCTTGTAATACCCCAGATATTTCTTCCGTCGTTAAAATAAAAAAAAATTAATTATTAATTAAGGCTTTGCACGCCTAAGTTAAGGATTTTCGATTCTAAGACTAACGGTGAAATTCGTTTCTGAAAATAAATTCCAGAAGTCGGTTGAACGACTACTGTATTAGGGTTTTCGGGTCCGATAGAATTTTCGTTCGAAAACTCAAATCGAAAAACCGTCAGACTTTACATTCACTTTTTCTGCGATACGAGTCTACAGGAGAAAGTCAGTTTTTATTATTTTTCCGGGCGAATCTTGGACTATCATGTCCCGACTTTTCATCGGATTTCGAAAATCGAAATATGCTTTCCGAGTAAGTGATTTATTTCTAATCTAATGGTCGAATTAGATTTCGTCAAAAACCTAACTATCTAGGAAATTAATTTCTCAATTTTATTACGTCGTATTAGACCCGAAAAACGAGATATTTTTGCACAAAAAATCCCCCCAAACCGCCTCCCCCTTGTGAGTCATCACTCTTAGATATCTTTCTACTTTATAACATAACACCTCATCACCATTTTCTTCCCTCTCTCCCTCATCAATACCGCCACCTCCCTCTCTTCTCTCTCTCTTCTCTCTCTTCCACCATTGTTGAAGTTCTTCAAGCTTTCAAAGCTCCACAACTAGTTTATCTTCCGATCAATCTTAAAACCGATCACATAATTGTCAAGGTAAGAGCTTCCTCTATAGTTTGAACCGAACGAAATTTGATTCCTTCAATATTGTTATTTTCGAAATTTTCTTGAGGATGAATGATGATGTTCTAAGATTAATACATGTTATTTCATGCTTAGGATTAGATTTCTATGGATGAAATTTAATAAAAATCACCTCCCCTTAATATTTGAAATTACCGAAAATTATAAGAAAATTGTAGGTGAAGTTAAGTTCGATTTTTAGATGATTGATTGGTGGATTTGTGTTCTATGTATTGATAGATTGATGTGGGAATTAATTGAGATTTTTCTAAAAATAGAAACCAAGTAGTAAGAGAGAAAGAAGTGAGGTTTTGAATGAGAAATTTTTATGATTTGTATGATGTGATGATATAAATGAGATGTAGTAAGTGTATAGATGAACATATAATTTAATTGGATTTTTCTAAAAATAAAATAGAAATCGTAAGAGACGAAGAACCGACGATAAGTTAAGATTCGATAATAATTTGAGTATATAGTTCTCATATTAGTAAATCTTAGTAGTTGTTGAACGTAATTGGAAAGTTTGAGCCAATTCGGAGAATGTTGAAATTTTAGTAAGAGACGAAGAATCGTCGATAAGTTTAGTATGGATAATGATATAGGTTTATGGTTTGAATATTCGCTAATCTTAGTAGTTAAGGAACGTTATTGGATAATTTGAACGAATTCTAAGAAAGTCGAATTTTTGGTAAGAGACGAGTAATCGAGCTTAATTGTCGATAGGAAAGTCGAATGAGGAAACTAATTTGATATTAATGATTGTTGTTGATAAATAAACGAGATTGTAGTTGACGATATTTTCATATGAGATAAGTTATAAAATATAAGTTAGAAGTTGATATGAGTTTGAATTTGAAATGGATTTTGGTTTAGTAATTGATTAGTTAAAAGACGAGGAAATATACGTCGTGTTTTTAATCGAGAAATATGGAGTTCATCATGAAAGATTACGCGTATTAACTGTCTTGAGACTGAAATTTCGTGAGTATAAAAGTGATATAGCATTAGTCGAACCTAGGGAGTCGTGCGTCAAGTTGTACGAGCACCTAGGGTTTCACTCAGACTGATTTGCGATACGTTACGGAAACTGTCATAACTTCCTGCTCGTTACACGAAATCGATATCCGTAAATTGAAAAATAAACTAGACATCCGTAGCTTTCTTTTGGTATCAATTTCATCCCCTGTTTCGCAGCAATCGGTTCTGTAGACGCTCCAGAGTTACTGCCTTGTACAGAAATTTTCCGAAACTTATTTTCTTAAGTTGAATTCTTTTTAACTTCGTTCTTTGAGAACTTCTAAGTCGTTATAAGTTATTGACTTCCGTTATTAACTGACCTAAGTGTCGAGTAAAGGAACCGAGTTAGTTTCTAAACGAGATATGTTCGAGTCTCGTTTATTCGTTAATCAAAAGAATGTAGTTAAAGTGCAAAGGCCTAAAAGTCATAAAACGAATTCAATTTCATTTCTTTTATCGTCTCGACCGTTTACTAAAGTTTATTTATTTGCGATAGAAGGAGGAAGTCGAGTTTAGAAGACAAGATGGAAGACCAAAGCCGGAAGCTCGTGTTTTAGTTCTATAATCGCCTAAGGTGGGCTTTTCTATATATCAAATCAAATGAGCGATGCTCGAAAATGTTTACTTATCGCTTTATAACTGTGTTTTAAAGTGATTATCAAGGCATGAAAATATTTGTTTTATGTGAGTTCTTTTGTGCCTTTCTAAGTTAGCCAAAGGGGTTAACTAATTGATCGGACCGCTGAGTTAACCGTAAGGGTTTTCCAGGGTTTAGTTGTAATGCCCCGACTTTTTCTACAGTCTTTAAAAATAAAAGTTAATAATAATTATGGCTTTGCACGCCTAAGATCATGAAATTAAATTCTAAGATTTACGGTGAAATCCGCTTCCGAAAATAATTTCCAGAAATCGGACGAACGACTACTGTATTAGGGTTTTCGCGTCCGGTAAGTTTTTCGTCCAAAAGCTCGGAATTAAATTCCGTCAGAATTTACATTCACTTTTTCTTCGAGACGAGTTCACCGGAGAAAGTTAGTTTTTATGATTTTCCGGACGAAATTTGGACTGTGATGTCCCGACTTTTTTCTCGGATTTTGAAAATCGAATTAGGTTTTCCGAGTACGTAAATTATTTCCAATCTAACGGACGAATTAGAATTCGTCGAATCCGTAACTATCTAGGAAAGTATTTCTCGACTTTTAAATCGATGTTTAAGAGCTGGAAACGAGATTTTTCGTCTAACAATCCCTCGCCAAACGCATCCTTAACGAGTCACTATGCTTTTGTCACAGCCCCAAATCCCGAGGGACGGCAGAAGTCGGGGTGCGACTGGGGTTGGATTAAAGAAGCGGGGAAGAAGGGGGCTAACTGACTAATCATACATGAAAGACATAAAATAAACCATGAACAAGACTCGAATATAATAAAGAAAGAGTTAATCGCTAAGGATTACTCTACAAAAGTACACAGTATTTCACTAAGTTCAAATTTACAGACTTAACTACAGTTTATTGCTCAAAAGGTACATTTCAAAAGATTTAGAGTTCTGCAGCGGAAGAGTTCTAACTAAAGCATCCTATCTTTCAACTCAACATCAACCGTTGCCGCTCCCATCGCTTCAACCTACACATTTAGAAAACAATGCAGGGCTAAGTACAAAAGTACTTAGTGGACACGATGCCGAAATCATAATCATAAGTATAAATAATCTGGCATTTTATAACCGTAGTGCATCGGGGGTTGTTGAAAAGGCCCGTGCCTACTAAACATTTTCTGACTGATTTGTATAAAGCAGCTTGCGCAAGCATTTTTAGAGTATGTTATGTTCAATCTTGACCCAAACTAATTCACCGTGGTTGGTTACCCCTCAACAGGATACCACATACACCACAGGTTACAAAGTGCACTAACTCTGGAAAGCACTTAGCAGCTAACTCAGAGCCGATCGTTAGTTAACCTAGTTAGATTAACTCTAAAAGTCTAGAAAACCCGAAGGTTAACTCAGAAATCTGGAAAACCCGAAGGTTAACTCAGATAGGTACAAGAGAACTCACATAACATAGTTGAAACAGTTTATGCCAAGATTATCACTTTGAAAACACAATTATCAAAGCGATAAATAATACTTTCGAGTTGTGGAAAAACCCACATTTTATTTGATATAGATAAAAGCCCACCTTGTAATACAGAACTAAAAGCACTAGCTTCCAATCTTCGGATCTTCCGTCCTTTCTTTACAGTTGGCTTCCTCCTTCTTCGTAAAATAATAATGCTTAAAAATGATTCGTAAAAGATAATCGATCATAGAGAATCAAAATAAGATTTAGTCGTTTCATTCTTTAGGCATTTGCACGCTTACTAGATTCATTTTACTTAAACTGGAACGAGACTCGTACAAATCCCATTTAGAGCTCGAAAGGTCTCATACTCGACTCTTAGGTCAGTAGAGAGGGTAGTCGGTAACTTAATACGACTTAAAAGATCATAAGAAACTAGTTGGAAAGAATCAACTTAGGAAAAATTACGTTTTAGTTCATTAAACGACTTAAGAAATTTCTCGCTTACTTCTTCTTTATTTGAACGGATAAGAGATAAGATCTCGACCGGTTTTATCACTCAAGGCCCTGTACTTGACTCTAGGGTCAGTAGGAAGATATTCATTAGATAATACGGCTTAAACGAGAAAGAAACTAAGTTGCGAACGAAACAACTTAGGAGAATTGAAACTGAAATTTTACTGCGCAATACAGTGACGCTGGAAGCTGCTCAGAACAGAGGATCTGGAAACAGGGGATGAGCCATGTACCATTGGAAAGTTTGGGATGTCTAGTTTACGCTCCAATTTACGGATCGCAAATCCGATAAACGAGCTAGAAGTTATTACAGTTTCCGGCGAGGGTCGCAAAACTGCCGCGAAAACCCTATTTGCTCGATAGATTCGACGTATAACGTCTTAGGTTCGTTCTAAGCTCTCGTATTCGATTTCTTTAGAAACTGGACCCTCAAGGCAGTCATCACGTACTCCTGTACGTGGTGAACTCCTTCTCAAGACTCGCTCAATAGCACGACGTTCTAAACGTCGGCTTTCAACTAACAATTACTAAACCAACAATTTATGAAACTCGCATTCTAGTTCTCGACTATAACCATAGCTCATATTATATTAGCTCGAAAGCTCATGACATCAACTACAAAGTTGTTCTCGAGTCCATCATAGACAATAATATCAAATTAAAATTCTCATTCGACTTCTCGGTTATTAGTTACGACTAATTGTTCGTCTCTTACGCGATTTTCAAAGTTGTCGAATTCCGTTCAAATTTTACGTCATTAAACTACATCTATCGAGAATCACTTTTATGCATACAATCATTTCATACCAACTCTATATTTCAACTTACGACGAGTTCTTCGTCTCTTACATTACATAAAATATTTTTAGAAAATTCTCAATTAAATCCTATTATCAACTAACACCATTTGTAACTATATTCCATCATCAATTCATCAATTAAAACAAACACATGAAATCCCCTAATTTCTTATTAATTTTCGGTATTTATATAATGGATAAGTGGGTGATTTTCTTCTCCAATTAACACCATTTATCCATTAATCATCCTATTAAAACAACAATTAATCAATTGCAATCCAATTTCAAACTAACATGCAAAAATCCCTAATTCTTTACCTAAACCCTAAATCGGTTTTCACAAAACATAGGGCTTTCGATTTCTTTTTGTTCTAATCATCAATTAAGCACCTCTTAAGCATGAATCTATCATCAATTGAAGAAATCTAAAAATCCTACAAATTCCCTAAATTTTCGGTACATACATAGGATTAGGGTTCTTAAATTTCAATCAATTTCAAACCTAGAATTCACATCCTAACACTTCTAATTTCATTAATTCAAGATCGAAACATCTATTTCAAAACTCTAATTTTCGATCATAAGAAGAAAATGAAAAGAAAAAGATGATGGATGGATAGAAGTTAAGAGGAGAGGATTACCTTGCTAATTATTGAAGAAAGTATTAAGTTTGGATGGATGGATTAAGACTTATGTGTTTCTTCTTGATGTTCTTGAAGCTTTCTTCAATGGAGATGGAAGAAATGAAGATAGGAGATGGAGGAGATGGTGCAGCCGAAATGGGGGAGGGAAAGGAGGAGATGGAATGATTTAAATGTTAGCTTAGGTTGTAAGGTATGATAGGTGTAAAGTAGTGAATAGTTCTACCTTAGGTGTCCTAATTAAACTATATAAAACATAAATATCCTCTAATGAGAGTAGGGTGATGTCGGTCATGGGGGAGAGGGAGAGGGAAATACGCACTTTTCCGGCGCGATCCGACGTTACGGAAAACGTTCGACGAAAAACGTTGCTCGGTACAAAATCGTCGCGATCCGATTCGACCTAAAATTTTAACGTACAAAACTTAATCGGAAAAAAAAATTACAAAATTTATTTTGACAAAAACTCGGGACGACACAGTCCGAGTTTTGTCCGGAAAATCATAAAAATGAACTTTCTCGGGCGAGTTCGTATCGCGATTTCGTGAATGTAAAAATCAGACGGTTTTCCATTCTGAGTTCAAGAACTAAAAACTTTTCGTACGCGCTAACCCTAAATACAGTAGTCGTCTAGCTGACTTCCGTAATTTAGTTTTGCCTTCAACAAGGACTTATACTAATTAGACTACAACGAGTCTAAGCTAGGCTAACTGCCTACGTGTACAGAATGCACTAACATATTGCATTGTCGTACAACTGGAAGTACTAGAATGGAAACGATTCGTAAAATTTCGTATCCGATGGAGTACTACAAAACTATCTAGTTACTGATCCAACTATGTACAACAAAAGGCTACCATACTACTATGCGTCTCTGACGTCTTGCTCAACAAACTGCGGTCAAATCACCACTGCCCACTATGGCCTAATTTTCCTCGAGGTCCTCGTCCGGATCCTCGTCCGAATCCTCATCAGTGTCCTCTTCCGGATCCTCATCCGGGTCCTCATCCTCTGACTCTAAACCGAAAGCAAACTGAAGTGCCTCGTCAACCCTCAAAGTAGTGCCATCTGCAAGTGTAAGTGATGGTGGTGCAGGCACATCTAAAACTGTCATCTCTGAATCTGAAACCAAGTAGTCCCAGCAGGTCGCCGATGCCCGCTTCTTCAGAGGCAGCAGGTGGTCGGGAAGTGAAACAGACTCGTACTCCTTTCTGGAATGGACCCTGGACGGTCCTGCCTCAAACTCAGCCCGAACTCTGGCCAACTCCGCGCAAATCTCATCAAGGGGTCTGTATGAGGATGGCAACTGTAACAGTGCGGCAAGCTCTGCGTCTGTGTCTAAATACTCTGGTCCTGACTGAAATGGTCCCTGAACTCTCATGGAAGGCTCATGCTGAAAAGGAGCGGGTAACCCTAGGCCATCTGTTATCTCTGCAACTAACTCCCCTGTGTCCACACTAGGTACCATCACTGAAGGGATCTCCAACTGCGCAATCATCTCTGGTCCCGTCTCATCATGCTCTGACTCTGAATCTGCCGGAAAGTGAGTGTAAGGAGGATGCGCCTGAACAGGATATGCTGCTATGTGTCTGCTCTCGAAGAAACGCTTGTGTACCTCCAAAGCGAATCCATTGTAATCACCTGTCGGCTCTATATCGTCGTCAAACATCCCAAGGTAATACCATGCTGTGTCGTGTGCCCAACCACGCCATTCCTCTGGTAGACGTCTAACAAAGTCAAGTATAGCCTGACTCTCTGAAATAGTATACCGGACTGGATAATAAACTGACGAGAAGTAACTAATCCTCTGTCCTACGTCATGTCTCGGGTTTGCCTCATAATCTCTATACCTATCTAATAACTGATCTGCCCAAGTACGCTGTGGCGAGGACTGACTCTCCAAAGCCATGTCACTACTAGAAGCCATCCTACAAGTTTTTAAGAAACACGAATCAGTAACGGTAAGATGATATCTTATCTTACGGAAAATCTTAAATTACAAAATGAATACTCCTTATTCAATTGTAATATTACCACACTTAATCTAACAACTTATCTTAGACATCTAACAATTTTACAGAAAATTGCTCTCGTACTCACAATATATAGAAATAAAATTTCAAGGTTTTATTCTCATTTCTTATCTCATTCTTTTAATTTCTTACTTTAATTCCTTATTTTCTTTCATTAATCCTTATCTCTTTCTCAAGGAAAAATTTCTTATCGATTTTCATTTATTAAAACAAGGCACGTATACTTTGTTCATTTTACTTATGCAAAAGTAACATTCATTTACAAAAGACTTTGTCGTTTACTAATCATAATACTTATACCGATTTTGGGGAGAAATTGGGGCTTTGATCGTAGCTCGATTTCTTTGTCGTGTGATTGATAGATTAGTGTTCCTCTTGATATTAATTGACTCTATGAATTATTTTAGATTTTTCTAAAAATAAACTTTGAAACCTAAGAGATGAAGAAGGTTCGATTTAGGATAGTAAATGTTATGATATGCTCGATTGTTTAATGGAAATGAGATATACGATGCATGAGGATGATAATATATTTAATTGAGATTTTTCTAAAAATAAAACGAAAAACGTAAGAGACGAAGACGCGTCGTTTAGTTGAAGCTCGATAATGTTTTGATAATATGATTTGCATGTTAGTAATGCTCATTAGATGATAATCGTTGTCGTAAAATTTGAACGAAAACGGGGAACGTAAAATTTATCGTAAGAGACGAACGACGGACGATAAGTCGAGATTAGATAATAGTTTGAGGTTATGATTTATGTAATTATGATTCTTGATAGATGATGAATAAGATTGTAGAATTTGATTGAATTCTAATGGCGTTGGAATTTTGGTAAGAAACGAAACAACGATCCTAAGTAACGATAGAAAAGACGAGTAAGAAAAGTAATTAGATAATAGTGATTGTTATGAATAAAAGAACAAGTTTGTAGTTGACGGCTTTTGCATTTGAGTTATGAAATGACGAATTATAGTTGTGAACAAGAAGTAGAAACGAGAAGTTAGGATTTGTTTTGGTATAGTAATTGTTTAGTTTGAAAGGACGAGTTTTAATCGTCGTGCTTATAGACGAGAAATGAAAAGGAGTTCATCACGTATGATGATACGTGGTGACTGCCTTGGGTCAGTTTTTGCATAAAAATAAAAGTGTTTAAGCTTTAAACGAACCTAGAAAACCGTGCGTCAATTTTATCGAGCATTAGGGTTTCACTCGGCAGTTTTGCGACCTTCCACGGAAACTGCAATATCTCCTAGCTCATTTATCGGAATCGAGATCTGCAAATTGGAGAGTAAACTAGACACCCGTACCTTTCTTGTAGTATAAGATTCGTCCCCTGTTTCGAAATCTCCTGTTCTGGGTGGACTTACTGATCTGATCTTATGCAGTGAATTTCCAAAATCTATTTTCTTAAGTTAAATTCTTCTCAACTTGAACTCTTTTGATCTTTTTAGTCGTTTAAAGTTATCGACTACCTTCTTTCTACTGAACTAAGTGTCAAGTTCAGAACCGAGTGAGTGTCAAACGAGACGCGTTCGTATCTCGTTTCTTTTTAACTAAAAGAGTTTAGTTTAGAGTGCAAATGCCTAAAAAGTCTAAAGGACTAAAACTTAACTTGATTCTCGTATTCGTTTATCGTTTGCGACCGAGCTTTAAAGTATGATTTTTATGATGAAGGAGGAAGTCGACACCAAGGATAGGACGGAAGATCAGAAGACGGAAGCACGTGTCTTAGTTCTGTATTCTATCAAGGTGGGCTTTTTTATACATGAAACAATACGAGCAATGCTCGAAAACCTTTTCTTTATCGCTTTGATAATCGTGTTTTCAAAGTGATAATTATGGCATGAACTGTTTTGTGTTTTATGTGAGTTCTCTTGTACCTTATGAGTTAATCAAAAGGGGTTAACTAACGATCGGCTTTGAGTTAGCTATTATGCTTTCCAAAGTTTTGTGTACACTGTAGCCTGTGGTGTATGTGGTATCATGTTGAGGGGTAGCCAGCCACGGTGAATTATGACTAGTCAAGATTGAACGTAACATCTTTGAAAAATGCTCTACAGAGCTAACCTTTATGAAAATGAGAACGAAAATGTTTAGTAGGCACGGGCTCTTAAAAAGAAAAAACCCCAGTGCGCTACAGAAATGAAATGCCTGATTATCTATACTTATGATTATGTTTTCGACAACGTGCCCACTAAGTACTTTTGTACTTAGCCCTGCATATGTTTTCTAAATGTGCAGGTTGAAGCGACGGAAGCAGCGACGGTTGAGTTAGAGTGAATAGAGTTAAGGGAGACTTTTGTTTATAGTTCACAAATCCGCTGCTAGACTTTAAACTCTTTGATGTTATGTATAATAATCACTGTAGTCTAAGTTCTGTAATATAACTTAGAAGCTTTTGAAGTATCTTGTTCGAGTGATCCTTCGAGATCAACTCTTTCTTTTGTTAATGAAGTCTTGTTCATAAAAATTATGCCGTTTCTTATGTATGTCTATTCTTTCATCCCCTTTCTTCCCCGCTTCTTTAATCCAACCCCAGTCGCACCCCGGCTTCTGCCGTCCCTCGGGATTTGGGGCTGTGACATTAGTGTACACGGTAGCCGGTGCGTGTGGTGCCATGTTGAGGGGTAGCCAGCCACGGTGAATAGAACGTTCGCGAGAGAAGTATACTCTCCCCCGGCGTTGAAACAGAAGTTGGGCAAGTTGAACGCAACATCAAGTAAAGGCTTGGCCAAGCTATATTGTGAAAAGTGAAAGAAAATGTTTAGTAGGCACGGGTATTTGATGAAAAACCACGATGCGCTATTTATCGAGATACCTGATTTAACCTATAATTATGATATGTTTTCGGCAATGTGCCCACTAAGTATGTTTATACTTAGCCCTGCATATGTTTTATAAATGTGCAGGTTGAGTGACGGGAGCGGCGGAGGTTGAGTAAAGAGTTATAAATAGGATGAAGAACTGTGTGTCAAGCTTTACGCTTTCCGCTGTCAAACTCTTTTTTTTGAGTTGATGTATAAACCTTTTGATCTAAGTTCCGTGCTTAAAACTTAGTTAACTTTTGAACAACTTGTCGAGCAATCCTTCAAGGTCGACTCTTTTTTTTTTAATAAAGTCTGTTCATAGATCTCAGTTGTTGCTTAGTTATTGTGTTTATTTATCTTATTCCCCCTTCTTCCCCACTTCTTTAATCCAATCCCTAGTCGCACCCCGGCTTTGCCGTCCCTCAGGATTTGAGGCTGTGATAGAGTGGTATCAGAGCAGTCGTTTCTGCTCTACATATAAGTTCCTTTCAGTAGTAAGGTAGAGTATTTGTATATGCTCTACACCTAAGTCTTCTTTCAAGTAAAGTTAGGTCGTAACACTAAGTTTAAGAGTGTAGACGACAACTCAACCTCCCGCTACGTCGACTCAACCAAAGAAGGAAAGTAAGGAAAGAGTTTCAGAAGTATGATTTCTTTTAAAAAGAAATTTTCTGATAAAGTATGCAAGTATGTTGTGAATAAGTATGCCAAGTATGAATTTGATTGAAGTATAAGAGTTATACTTTGTGATATTATGTGAATTATGTGAAAGTATGAGTACTATACTTCGTGAAATTATGTGAACTATAATTTCTTTGATTGAGATGTTCGTTTGACATGAGAATCTAGACTAATTCTAAGGCCTTCCCGATTCTTTGAGAACATAGACGTTCTAAGAAGCGTTGGTTCCAAAATTTAAAAAAAAAAAAAAACGATCGGATCGGAAAGGACAGAATAAAGGGAATCAAAGTGAATAAACGAATATGTCACATGCGTAAAGTGACATGAACAACAGACTCGTTGGAGTCGACTTGTTTTTATAAATGAAAGCCGGAAGAGTTTCCTTTTTAAAGGAATTAAAATAAAGAATAATAAAATAATAAGTTAAAAAGATGGAAAGAAATAGCGGGGAATGATTTGCTTACGTATATTGTTTAAGTGTAATTTCTTAAAATTGCTAGATGATTAAGATAAGTTGTGATTAAGTGGTTAAGTATTGCAATTTGAATAATGGAATATTCTAATTGTAATTTAAGAATTCCTTAAGATATGTTAATTATCCTACCAGTTACTAATCCGTGCTCTCTTAAAATCTTGTAGGATGCCTGCTACACGTGTCACGGCTCGGAAGAGCCAACCCCTAAGACAGCGTACTGTGGTGGACGAGATCTTGGACGAGTACCACGACTACGAGGTGGACCCAAACCATGATATAGGGCAGTTAGTCAGTGACTTCGCTGCACGTTTCTACGCAGCTCGTCACTTTATTTCGGAGCGTCAAGCAATAGCCGATTTGACCGTACGGCTGCCCGACGAGTGGCACGGTTGGGCACACCACATCACCTGGTACCACCTTGCACTGATCGGAGACGACACTGAGCCGATCGGTGACTTTTCTGGATTTGCTCTAGCCATACACGAGTGTTTCTTTGAGAGTGAATTCATGTGGTCTGTTTCGGTTCAGAAGCACCTTCCCTACGTCCACGTTCCGACAGATTTTGAGCCTGAGCCGTTTGCCATGGATCTAGAGATGGCCGCACTGTTAGAGTTGCCGCCAGTGCTTGCACCTAGTGAGGAGATAGTTCCCGGAGAAGGATACTTAGAGGTAGATGCAGAGCTTGCTGCGATGCTAGAGCTACCATCTTCTCTTACACCACTTGAGGAGATTTGTGCTGAGTGGACGAGGGTCCGAGGACAGTTCGAGGCGGGACCATCTAGGGCCCGTTCTGCAGAGGCATACGTGCCTAGTTCACTTCCTGAGTACCTTCTTCCCCTGAAGAAGCGTACAGTAGAGACCAGTTTGGACGACTCAGAGAGGACAGTTTCAAACGTGCCTTCGCCACCACCACCTGTACTGTTAGACGGCACCACTTTGAGGGTTGACGAGGCACTTCAGCTCGTCTTTGGTACAGATTCAGAGAAGGATCCAGAGGAGGACCCGGAGGAAGACCCCGAGGAGTTTCAGGCCGTAGAGGGCAGCAGTGACTCGACCGTAGCTAGTTGAGCAGAGCGTCTTAGACACGTAGTAGTAGTAGAAGTTTCTTTTGTCTTGTACATAGTCGGATCAGTAGGCTTCTTTATAGTACTCTATGCGGATACGAAATTTTTGGAATTGTTTCCGTTCTAGTACTTCCGGTAGATACGGAGATGCAACCTGTTAGTGCACCCGGTACATAGATAGGCAGTTAGCCTAGTTTAGACTAGTCGTAGTCTAACTTTTTGTATAAGTCCTCGTTGGAGGCAAAATTAGTATTCTTTTTGACGTATATATATATATTATGACCCAAGAGTGGGCTTTGATCTTGTGAAAGCTTCTTCTAAATGTGATTAGAAGAAAAGTTTAAGATGAATATTCCGGTTTAACTTGGGAAGTTAAAAGTTTAAAGAGCTAGTATCGATGTTATGGTCTATTTCTTTCCATGAACTTGTTAAGTTGGAAAAAGGTTTAGTAAGTAAAACGAAAGCTTAAAAATCAAATGCTAATGAGAATTCTTGTTTCCTATAGTTAAAAAAAAAAAAAAATGCCACCAAGAGTAGTTAACAACAGAGGAGGACCTGGTAGGCCCAGGGGACGTGGTAGACGTCAAGCTCAAAATAATAGAGAGGAGGAACAAGAACGACAAGATACCCCTCCACCACCATCACCATCAACACCTCCACCACCACCCCGTCGTGATATTGAGGACTTATTCCTCAAACGAAACCCACCTGTGTTCAATGAATCTGGTAACCCAAGCGTTGCTGAGCTTTGGGTACAAACCATAGAGAGAATCTTCAAACTCCTCAGATGTACCGATGAGGAGCGTCTGTTATGCGTTGCATTCCAGCTTTCCAGACCAGCTGACTACTGGTGGGAAGCTGGGCAGAAGGTTATACCCGCAGAGCACCTGGCTCGTTTCACTTGGGAAGAATTTAAGGAAGCATTGTACGATAAGTACGTACCTAAGACCTATAGAGCTCAGAAAGAGGCTGAGTTCTATAATTTAAAACAAGAAGATGACAGTGACCGAGTATGACTCAAAGTTCTGCGAATTGTCAAGGTATACACCTGCTTAGGTGGATACCGAAGAAAAGATAGTAAAGAAGTTTCGTGGAGGACTTAAGCTTAATCATGAGTTTGGTATAGCGCTAGCTAGTTATGGAGGACTAAGCTACACCAAGGTTTTAGGACGAGCTCTGGAGATGGAGGCCGTAGTGCCTGATGAAAGGAAAGCCATAACACCTGCACTAGTCCCAACCCAGAATCGAGGCTATTACAACAAAATAATAACAACTATCAAGGGAAAAGGAAATGGGAAGAGAGAAACAACAGTGGCTACTATCAGAGCTACAATAATCAAGGAAACTAGATGAATGGAAACCAGCAAGGCTATCAGCAGCCTAACCAGAATAACAATTATGGCAAGAAGCCATGGCAAGGAAACAGTCAGTCGGGACTGTATTTACAAGGAAATAATCAAGCGGGATCATGGAAAGGAAATAACCAGCAAGGTCAGCCACAAGGGCAACAAAGGAACAACCCAGGAGGAAATAACCAAGAAGAGCTACCGTTCCTGCCTGTCCTAAGTGTAATAGGGTACACTATGTGATACGGACGGAGGACCCGTTGGATAAAAGATCCAAGAACCCTTCGTATAAGAGGTAGGCAGCGGTCTCCCTAGATCGAGAATCCAGTTTGATCACCTCCTAGAGCGAAGAAAACCTCGACCCGTTGGCTATATAATCAGCCAAGAACCTCGGTATGGTTGAACGCCACAAGACTTTGCTCACTAGTCTTGATAAGTTCGGAACAAGTGAAAACTCTACAAGAGAGAAATTCAACTCACAAAGGCAAAGCCAATTTTCGTTTATAACTCAAGGTGTATATGTTATCCGATTACAAATGATATCACACCTATTTATATGTTGGAAAATGACTCTTCGTAGCCTACCAATAATGACAGTACTTATGACACTGATTAAACTCATGAATAGACTTATTTAACACTAATTAAACCACTTATTAACTACTAATGACTACTTATGACTCTAGACTTCAAAAGTCACTTATTTAACACATAATAAATAAAATAAATAGACTCTTCATGAAACCTCTTTATTATGCACGAAAATTAACCATTTATTTTTCTTCTCGGGCCTTCAAAGTCTGATTGTTGACAAGCCCTTTTAAGACGAATTCAGCCCATTAATATTCACCATTTGGCCCGATTTATCTTGATATTGGACTTGAAATCGGCATACTTTTATTTAGTTCCTGAAATCTGACTTGTAGTCGTTGGTTGCCCATCCGTGCTCACATCATTCCCTTTTTCTTCAAGAAGATTCGTCCCGAATCTTATTTCCAAAAGAAAGGTCAGTGTTTAGTAACAACCAATCCAATCCTCCGGGTTTGAAGACGTGATTTTCATCCTTGATTTTGATAGTTGTACGTGGTTCCATATCGAAATGATATACCTGTAAAATAGAAACAAACCACGTACCTAGGGGTTTATCATTCCCCTCATCTTGACAATGATTTGTCCTCAAATCCAGAATTGCTCCAATTTGGAATGATTTCCTTGTTTGTGAGTACACCTCGTTATTGTCATGAACATTCAACCACGACATTTGAAATGAAGATTTGTGATTCAACGGAGGAACGCTCAACAGTGGCACCAAGGGAACACATACCACATCTGCACAACTTTCAACAATGAATTCGCCCCTCGTTATTTTCTGGTCACTTGCAACCACTATGCCTTCATGTTGGTTGTTGTCATGAACTTGAGAAACAAGAACAAATGGATTAGGATCCTCGAGTTCTTCGACCACAATGGAAGAAACCTTGTCGAAAATCTGGGGAACAATCACCTTGTCCTCAATTCCCTTCTCTCCATTTGGTTGGGCCTCCAATTGCGGTGTGGAATCACAACTTTGGCAATGCATGTCACAAAAGGTCTTCCTCGTTGTTGCTTCCACAAGCTTCTTCAACTCTTCGTTGGCAGCCTTAATCTCCGCCAACATTAACTTAGTTTTCATGCGAAGAACATATGCACGCTCTCGATGCTCCTTCAACAATTTGCTCATTTTTTTGTATTTTTTTTTTTTTTTGGATAGAAAATATAAAGATAGAGGTTCAGATCAATACCAGATTGCTCTGATACCAAATGATACGGACGGAGGACCCGTTGGATAAAAGATCCAAGAACCCTTCGTATAAGAGGTAGGCAGCGGTCTCCCTAGATCGAGAATCCAGTTTGATCACCTCCTAGAGCGAAGAAAACCTCGACCCGTTGGCTATATAATCAGCCAAGAACCTCGGTATGGTTGAACGCCACAAGACTTTGCTCACTAGTCTTGATAAGTTCGGAACAAGTGAAAACTCTACAAGAGAGAAATTCAACTCACAAAGGCAAAGCCAATTTTCGTTTATAACTCAAGGTGTATATGTTATCCGATTACAAATGATATCACACCTATTTATATGTTGGAAAATGACTCTTCGTAGCCTACCAATAATGACAGTACTTATGACACTGATTAAACTCATGAATAGACTTATTTAACACTAATTAAACCACTTATTAACTACTAATGACTACTTATGACTCTAGACTTCAAAAGTCACTTATTTAACACATAATAAATAAAATAAATAGACTCTTCATGAAACCTCTTTATTATGCACGAAAATTAACCATTTATTTTTCTTCTCGGGCCTTCAAAGTCTGATTGTTGACAAGCCCTTTTAAGACGAATTCAGCCCATTAATATTCACCATTTGGCCCGATTTATCTTGATATTGGACTTGAAATCGGCATACTTTTATTTAGTTCCTGAAATCTGACTTGTAGTCGTTGGTTGCCCATCCGTGCTCACATCACTATGGGATCTGTCAAGCAAACTCTGGAAGTTGCTTCAACCGTGGGCAGAAGGGGCACATTAAGAGGGATTGCCTGAAACCGTTGCAAGCGGCAAGACAAAAACAGTATGGACAGCCCCAGCCTTTGAGGGCAATTCAAGCACAGCCGCAGCAACAGATGACACAGCAGCAATTCCAGCAGCACGCTCAACAGCAACAGAATGCCAGGGCATGTGCGATCAAACAGAATGCGCGGAATAAGGGCAAGGGAAACCTAGCAGGTATGGGTAAACTTCATAATACCCCTATTAAGATATTGTTTGATATTGGCGCATCGCATTCTTTTATTGCTGGTTCGTGTGCGGATAAGTTAGATATCAGACCTGTACGAGCTGAACACGCTATGAGAGTAGCTACACCTTCAGGAGAGATCACTACTTCCACGCTGATGGGGCTGCATCCAAGTTAACCAACGACAACAATAGAGATCCCTTGATCATTCATGGTGGGCCGGTTACAAGAGCTAGAGCTAAGAAGATAAAGGAGGCCATGGTGTTGATTATAGCTGAAATGAAAGCCCGAGTCCAAGAGCAATCTACGTTGGGCCAAATGGTGAATCTTATACAAGTCGGTGGGCTGAATCCAACTTGAAGAATGGGCTATTTACAAATCAGATTTGGAGGCCCAAGATGAGGAATAAAGATGCATATTTTCGTGCATGTTCAAGAGGGCAAATAAAGAGTCATGTTAGTTTCTTTATTATGACTTAAATAAGTGACTTTTGAGTCCAAGGGTCATAGGTACTTAATAAGTGATGTAATGAGTGTTAAATAAGTCTATTTATGAGTTTAATTAGTGTTATCAATGATAGGATACCAAGAATCCTTTCCTAGCCTATAAATAGACTTGTAAATCACTTGTAAGAGGACACCTTGAGTTATAAACGAAAATTGGCTTTGCCTTTGTGAGTTGAATTTCTCTCTTGTAGAGTTTTCACTTGTTCCGAACTTATCAAGACTAGTGAGCAAAGTCTTGTGGCGTTCAACCATACCGAGGTTCTTGGCTGATTATATAGCCAACGGGTCGAGGTTTTCTTCGCTCTAGGAGGTGATCAAACTGGATTCTCGATCTAGGGAGACCGCTGCCTACCTCTTATACGAAGGGTTCTTGGATCTTTTATCCAACGGGTCCTCCGTCCGTATCATTTTGGTAATCAGAGCAATCTGGTATTGATCTCAACCTTTGCTCTTCAATTCTACATCTTCTCTATATTCTATCCATCCTTGTGTCTTTGTTGCTGCAAAAAAAAAAAAAAAAAAAAAAAGAAAGGAAAAAGAAAGAAAAAGAAAAAGGGAAAAAAAATCAGTTTAAAAAAATACAAAAAAAAAAAAAACGAAAATCATTTGAATTGTTCCATAAGGGCTGAAGTGTGGTGATTGCTACATCTCTTGTTCTAATCTTGATTTGTTCTAGTTCATTTGAATTCCTACAAGTGAGAATTGAGTGGTAAAAGGCATTGAGTGGTGAGTTTATTTGAGGGGAGGTAAAAGCCTACGAGTGATACACGAGTGAATTGTGAGGACATGGGCGATAATATCAATCAAAATCCAAATGAATTTACACTGCAAGCTATGCAACAACAATTTGCTAGATTTAACACTATTTTGGAGAGCGTATCAGATCGCTTGGAGAATTTGGAGCTACAAGGACAACAAAGGAATCATGATGAAAGGGAGAGTGAAGAAGAAGAGGAAGCAGAATCCATGCATCGAGCTCCAAGGCATAATGGTAGAAGGAGGCATCAAAATGAAGTTGATCGTGACTTGGGAAGCATCAAGTTGAAAATTCCTGCTTTCCAAGGAAGGAGTGATCCCGAGGCCTATTTGGAGTGGGAGCGAAAGGTGGAACTCATCTTTGAGTGTCACAACTACTCCGAGGAGAAGAAGGTCAAACTTGCTGTAATTGAATTCACCGACTATGCTCTAGTTTGGTGGGATCAATTGACAACAAATAGAAGACGCTATGGAGAGAGACCAATTTCCACTTGGGATGAAATGAAGTCCATAATGCGTAAGAGATTTGTTCCTTCTCATTACTTTCGTGAATTGTATCAAAAATTACAAAGTTTGAGTCAAGGTACTAAATCTGTTGATGAGTTCTACAAAGAGATGGAGATTGCCATGATAAGGGCAAATGTTGAAGAAGATAGAGAAGCAACAATGGCTCGATTTCTATGCGGGCTGAATAGGGAGATTGCGAACGTCGTTGATCTTCAACACTATGTGGAGCTTGAAGATATGGTTCATATGGCCATGAAGGTGGAGCGGCAATTTAAGAAGAAGGGAACCTTCCAAAAGAATTTCCCAACGAGTTCTCAATCTTCAAAGCCGAAGGAGTGGACATCTTCGAAACCGACATTTGGGGCTGCTTCAAAACCTCAAAATCAGATGTCAAAACCTTTCAATGAAGTTGATAAAGGCAAAGGTACCTCTACTTCTACTCCCAATACTACTAGAACTAGAGATGTCAAATGTTTTCGCTGTCATGGAATTGGACACATTGCATCTGAATGTCCAAACAAAAGGGTGATGGTTGTAAAATCTAATGGGGAGCTAGAATCGGAAAGTGAACATGAAGATGATGGTGGAGATGAACAGCCTGAAGAGATCACACCAGAACACGGAGAGCTATTTGTGGTTCGAAGAGCTCTTAATGTGCAAGTCAAAGGTGATGATCAACAAAGGGAGAACATCTTTCACACAAGGTGTTTGGTCCAAGGTAAAGTTTGCATGATGATTATTGATGGTGGGAGTTGTACTAACGTTGCAAGTTCAGATATGGTGGACAAGATGAAGTTAGCAACCCAAAAGCATCCTCAACCATACAAGCTTCAATGGTTGAATGAATGTGGTGAAATTCGTGTGACTAAACAAGTTCTAATTTCGTTTTCCATTGGCAATTATAAGGATGATGTTCTTTGTGATGTGGTACCAATGCATGCTAGTCACATTCTCTTGGGCAGGCCTTGGCAATTCGATCGGAGGGTGATTCATGACGGTTTTCAAAATCGTTATACCTTCAAGCACAATAACAAATCTGTCATGCTTGTGCCATTGACTCCACAACAAGTTCATGAGGACCAAATAAAGATGTCTCAAACGAGGAGAGCTAGAGAGAATGAGGGAAAGAAAAGTGAGGGAGTTGATACACATATGAGAGAAAAAAAGAGTGGAGAGAATACACGAGAGGGAAAGGAAAAACAAAACTTCTTTGTGAGAGCAAAAGAGATGAAGAGAGCAATAGTTGAAGAAGAGAGTGTGTTGATCTTGGTGTACAAAGAGTCTTTTTTTAGCACTAACGAATTAACCCCATCTTTGCCTAGTACCTTTGTGTCTCTTTTGAAGGAATTTGAAGACGTTTTCCCGGAAGAGGAGCCAAGTGGTTTACCTCCGTTAAGAGGTATTGAACATCAAATTGATTTTGTGCCCGGAGCTGTGCTTCCAAACCGATCAGCCTATAGAGCCAATCCGGAAGAGACTAGGGAGATCCAAAGGCAAGTGGAAGACTTGATGGAGAAGGGAAGAGTTCGTGAGAGCATGAGTCCATGTGCCGTACCGGTGATCGTTGTATCCAAGAAAGATGGATCATGGAGGATGTGCACCGATTGTCGAGCAATCAATAAGATCACGGTAAAGTATCGCTATCCTATTCCTAGGTTAGACGATATGCTTGATGAGTTGCATGGGGCTGTTGTGTTTACTAAGATTGATTTGAAAAGTGGTTATCATCAAATTCGAATTCGAGAAGGAGATGAGTGGAAAACTGCTTTTAAAACAAAGTATGGTCTTTATGAGTGGTTAGTAATGCCTTTTGGTTTAACTAATGCACCTAGTACTTTCATGAGATTGATGCATCATGTTTTGCGAAGTTTCATTGGGAAATTTGTGGTTGTTTACTTTGATGATATTTTGATCTATAGCAAAAATGTGGATGAACATCTTGACCATGTGCGTGCTGTTTTAGACACCTTAAGAAAGGAATCATTGTATGCTAATCTTAAGAAGTGTTCTTTTTGCATGGATAAAGTTGTTTTTCTTGGTTTTGTTGTAAGTGCTAATGGGATTGAAATGGAGAGGGAAAAAGTGCAAGCTATCTTACAGTGGCCAACTCCTCAAAACATTGCTCAAGTAAGAAGTTTTCATGGTCTTGCAAGTTTTTATAGGAGGTTTGTTAAAGATTTTAGCACAATTGCTGCACCTTTGAATGAGATTGTGAAAAAAGATGTTGGTTTTCATTGGGGAGAGAAACAAGAACATGCTTTTAATCTTCTTAAAGAGAAACTAACTAGTGCTCCTATTCTTGCATTGCCTAACTTCGATAAAACTTTTGAGCTTGAATGTGATGCATCCGGAGTGGGTGTAGGAGCTGTTTTGTTGCAGGATGGAAAGCCAATTGCTTACTTTAGCGAGAAGTTGAAGGGCGCTCAATTGAATTATCCAACCTACGACAAGGAGTTGTATGCTTTGGTGAGAGCTTTTGAAACGTGGCAGCATTACTTGTGGCCTAAAGAGTTCGTTGTTCACACGGATCATGAATCTCTCAAATACCTTAAAGGTCAAGGAAAGCTTAGCAAGAGGCATGTTAAGTGGGTGGAATTCATTGAATCATTTCCTTATGTGATCAAGTATAAGAAGGGCAAGGAGAATATTGTGGCTGATGCGTTGTCTCGGAGGTATTCTTTAATCTCTACTTTGAGTTCTAAACTTCTTGGTTTTGAGTCAATTAAGGAGATGTATACTAATGATTCTGATTTTGCTTCGATATATCTAGCTTGTGAGCATGCTGCATTTGATAAGTTTTATAAGCATGAGGGCTACTTGTTTAGAGAGTCTAAGTTGTGCATTCCTAAGTGTTCCATGCGTGAGTTGCTTGTTCGTGAAGCTCATGGTGGTGGGTTAATGGGGCATTTTGGAGTTCATAAGACTTTGGATATTTTGCATGAACATTTTTATTGGCCTAAAATGCGTGTTGATGTTGAAAGAATTTGTGGTAGATGTATAACTTGCATGCAAGCTAAATCCAAATCACATCCACATGGTTTGTATACACCTTTACCTATTCCTAATGCACCTTGGGAGAACATTTCTATGGACTTTGTTTTGGGTTTGCCTAGAACAAGTAGGGGTAAGGATTCTGTATTTGTTGTTGTTGATAGATTTTCAAAAATGGCACATTTCATACCATGTCATAAGAGTGATGATGCTACTCATATTGCTGATTTGTTCTTTAAAGAAATTGTGCGTTTGCATGGAATTCCAAGAAGCATTGTTAGTGATCGAGATGTGAAGTTTTTGAGTCATTTTTGGCGTGTGTTATGGAATAAATTGGGAACTAAACTTCTGTTTTCTACTACTTGTCATCCCCAAACCGATGGACAAACCGAAGTAGTTAATAGGACTTTATCTCAATTGCTTCGAACATTGATTCAAAGGAACTTGAAAAGTTGGGAGGATTGCTTACCTTTTGCTGAATTTGCTTATAATCGAAGTGTTCATTCTGCTACTAACTTTTCTCCATTTGAAGTTGTTTATGGCTTTAATCCATTGAGTCCACTTGATCTTATTCCAATTCCAATTGAGGAACGAGCTAGTCTTGATGGTAAAGCTAAGGCAGAAATGGTGAAAAAGTTGCATGAGAAGGTGAAGCAAAACATTGAGAAGAGGACGGAGCAATACATCAAGCAAGCAAACAAGGGCCGAAAGCAAGTCATCTTTGAGCCGGGAGATTGGGTTTGGCTACACTTGAGAAAGGAGAGGTTTCCATCCAAAAGGAAGTCCAAGTTGCAACCAAGAGGAGATGGACCATTTCAAGTCATTGCACGAGTGAATGATAATGCTTACAAACTAGACCTACCGGGTGAGTATAATGTAAGTGCTACTTTCAATGTTGCTGATTTGTCTCCTTATTTTGGTGATTTAGATTCGAGGACGAATCCTTTTGAAGAAGAAGGGAATGATGGGGCTGCATCCAAGTTAACCAACGACAACAATAGAGATCCCTTGATCATTCATGGTGGGCCGGTTACAAGAGCTAGAGCTAAGAAGATAAAGGAGGCCATGGTGTTGATTATAGCTGAAATGAAAGCCCGAGTCCAAGAGCAATCTACGTTGGGCCAAATGGTGAATCTTATACAAGTCGGTGGGCTGAATCCAACTTGAAGAATGGGCTATTTACAAATCAGATTTGGAGGCCCAAGATGAGGAATAAAGATGCATATTTTCGTGCATGTTCAAGAGGGCAAATAAAGAGTCATGTTAGTTTCTTTATTATGACTTAAATAAGTGACTTTTGAGTCCAAGGGTCATAGGTACTTAATAAGTGATGTAATGAGTGTTAAATAAGTCTATTTATGAGTTTAATTAGTGTTATCAATGATAGGATACCAAGAATCCTTTCCTAGCCTATAAATAGACTTGTAAATCACTTGTAAGAGGACACCTTGAGTTATAAACGAAAATTGGCTTTGCCTTTGTGAGTTGAATTTCTCTCTTGTAGAGTTTTCACTTGTTCCGAACTTATCAAGACTAGTGAGCAAAGTCTTGTGGCGTTCAACCATACCGAGGTTCTTGGCTGATTATATAGCCAACGGGTCGAGGTTTTCTTCGCTCTAGGAGGTGATCAAACTGGATTCTCGATCTAGGGAGACCGCTGCCTACCTCTTATACGAAGGGTTCTTGGCTGATTATATAGCCAACGGGTCGAGGTTTTCTTCGCTCTAGGAGGTGATCAAACTGGATTCTCGATCTAGGGAGACCGCTGCCTACCTCTTATACGAAGGGTTCTTGGATCTTTTATCCAACGGGTCCTCCGTCCGTATCACACGCATGTTTGCTCTAACCTAGAATTAGAAATTGGAACTCTTAAGGTTAAGGCGAACAACTTGAACGTTATGATAATGTGGGATGTAGATATAATCTTAGGAATGGACTGGTTGTCTGAGAATTATGCCACGATTCTCTGCAACGAGAGGAAAATCTCTTTCCAACCCCCGGGAAAGGAGCCGACAGAATTTCATGGGATTGCAATGGGCAGGAGGATACCGATAATATCCGCCCTACAAGCCAAGAAGTTGATGAAAAAGAAGGGTTGCACAGCTTATCTTGTGTACCTAGTTGAAGAACCAGGAGCCATGAAGACCATTCAAGACGTGAAAGTTGTTAACGAATATGAAGACGTCTTTCCAGAAATATTACCTAGTTTACCACCTAACCGTCACATAGATTTCACAATTGACTTAGAACCAGTTTCGGCCCCCAAATCAAAAGCCCCATATAGGATGGCACCCAAGGAGTTAGAAGAGCTTAAAATCCAACTGCAAGAGTTGTTAGACCTTGATTTCATTAGACCGAGTGTTTCGCCTTGGGGAGCACCTATTTTGTTCGTCAGAAAGAAGGATGGTTCTATAAGAATGTGCATAGACTATCGAGAGCTAAATAAGATCACCCTTAAGAATAAGTATCCTTTGCCAAGGATAGAAGACCTCTTTGATCAGCTTAAAGGCGCAGGTGTCTTTTCGAAAATAGACTTGAGATCTGGGTATCATCAATAGAAAATCAAACCTGAGGATATACCTAAGACTGCATTCTGAACTAGATATGGCCATTACGAATTCCTAGTTATGCCATTCGGTTTGACTAACGCTCCCGCAGTATTCATGGATCTCATGAATCGAATTTTTCACCCATACTTAGACAAATTTGTCTTAGTATTCATCGACGACATTCTCATTTACTCCAAGAATGAGAATGAGCATGAGGAACACTTATGAATAGTATTAGAAATGCTTAGAACTGAGAAACTTTACGCCAAATTTAGTAAGTGCGAGTTTTGGCTGAAGGAAGTAATGTTTCTTGAACACATAGTATCAGCAAAAGGCATTAAAGTAGATCCTGCCAAGGTAGAGGCAGTACGCGAATGGAAATCGCCAACAAGTCCGAATGAAATTAGGAGTTTCTTAGGTTTAGCCGGCTATTATAAAAGATTCATCGAGGGATTTTCTACAATTGCTAGACCTATGACGCAACTGCTCCGAAAGGAAAACAAGTATAAATGGACTGATGAATGCGAGACAAGTTTTCAGACACTCAAGGAAAAGTTAACCACAGCACCCGTGTTAGCTCTGCCAGAAGCGAATAAGGAATATGCTGTTTATACAGATGCTTCAAAGAACAGATTAGGGTGTGTATTGATGCAAGACGGAAAGGTGATAGCTTATGCTTCACGACAACTTCGACCTCATGAAGTTGAGTACCCAACCCACAATTTAGAACTAGCAGCCGTTGTGCATGCGTTGAAAATTTGGAGACACCATCTCTATGGTGTTAGGGTTGAGATTTTTACGGACCACAAGAGTTTAAAGTACTTCTTCGAGCAAAAGGAATTGAACATGAGGCAAAGACGATGGCTCGAACTAGTAAAGGATTATGATTGCAGAATTAACTATCATCCAGGAAAAGCAAACGTTGTAGCTGACGCGCTGAGTCGCAAGACTCCAACCAAGTTAGGATGTCTCTTTATTGAGGAAGAAACTCTTGTACGAGAATTTGAGAAAATGAATTTAGAAGTGCTCGATGCACCTGCAACGATAACAAACCATATAGCAGCACTCGTAGCTACACCGATTTACGAGAAAGAATCATAAGTGCTCAGAGAAATGACGAATCGATTGAGAAGCTTCGACTAAGGATAAGAACGGATAAACCGAATGGTTTCTCCGAGGCACCAGATAATGCAATTTTGTTTGAAGGCAGACTTTGTATCCCTGAAGACGACAAATTGAAGAACGATATCATGAGTGAGGTTCACGATACGCCTTATACAGCACACCCAGGGAGTACGAAGATGTATCAAGATTTAAGAAGGAATTTCTGGTGGAACGGTTTGAAACGAGACGTTGCCTCGTTTGTAGAAAGATGTTTGGCTTGTCAACAAGTGAAAGCTCTACACCGACGACCATACGGGTTGTTATAGCCATTAAGTATTCCAACATGGAAATGGGAAGATATAGCCATGGATTTTGTGACAGGTTTGCCCAAGACTAAGAAAGGAAATACTGCCATCTGGGTAGTTATCGATAGGCTCACAAAATCAGCTCACTTTTTACCAATCCCAATTACCTATGGATCAGAGAAGTTGGCTCAGTTGTATGTCTGTGAGATTGTACGTCTACACGGAATACCAAAGTCAATAACGTCTGATAGAGATGCCAAATTCACTTCAAAATTTTGGATCACTATGCAGAAGGAGTTAGGTACCGAACTTAATTTTAGTAGCGCTTTTCACCCCCAGACGGATGGACAATCCGAGAGAACGATTCAGATACTTGTTGATATGTTAAGAACAATAGTATTGGATAGAAGTGAAAATTGGGAAAAGATCTTGCCATTAGTCGAATTCGCGTACAATAACAGTTATCAAGCAACAATAGGAATGGCTCCTTACGAGGCATTGTATGGAAGGAAATGTAGGTCACCACTTTATTAGGATGAAGTAGGTGAAAGAAAGAACCTAGGACCCGATGCGGTCAGTAAAATGATCGAGATCATTCAACAAATTCGAGTTAGAATGAAAGAGGCCCAGAGCCGACAGAAGTCTTACGCCGACGATCGTCGAACCAATCTTAGCTTTGAAATTGGGGATAAGGTTTTCCTCAAGATTTCTCCGTCTAAAGGAATCATTAGATTCGGTGTTAAGGGTAAACTCAGACCAAGGTTTATAGGACCTTATGAGATTTTGGAGAAAATAAGACCTGTTGCTTATAAATTGGCCTTACCACCAAGTCTAGGAAGTGTCCATAACGTGTTTCACGTATCTCAATTACGAAAGTATGTCTTTGACCCTAAGCACGTAATTAACCAGCAAGACGTTGTTCTTGAGTCCGACTTAAGTTATGAAGAGAAACCATTATCCATCTTGGATCGAAAAGAGCAAGAATTAAGAAATAAATCGATGCCTTTGGTTAAAGTGCTATGGAATCACCATGGGCAAGAAGAAGCCACGTGGGAACTCGAAGAAAAGATGAAAGAGAAATACCCTTACCCTTTTCGAAGAAGGTATGCAAATTTCGGGACGAAATTTTTTGTTAGAGGGGTAGGATGTAATACCCCAGATATTTCTTCCGTCGTTAAAATAAAAAAATTTAATTATTAATTAAGGCTTTGCACGCCTATGTTAAGGATTTTTTATTATAAGACTAACGGTGAAATCCATTTCTGAATAGCGCCACACATACATATACACTTAGAAGTGCATAATCTCCATTGAAGTTCAAGTATTCAAGCTCCAAGATCATCATCATTTCATTTCATCAAACCTAAGAGGTAAATTAATTCTTCAAATCTTGAGTTCAATTCCAACTCAAAATCATCTCTCCTTTTTTTTTATTATCTTCGGCACTTTTTGCCCTAGAAGATTTTGTTATATTTTTCTTGAGGTTCAAGATGAGATCCACCATGGAAAATCCAAGCTAGAGGCTTGAGTCCTCAATCGCTTCATTTTTGGCCAAGCTTCAATCAAGAGGAGGATTTTGATTTTAATCTTTAAATGTATGTTTATTCATTTGATTACTTGTAAATATGTAATCCCTAAGCACTAAAGAAAGAAAATATGCATGCTTTAAATTATGTTTAGGCAAACTAGGACGTGAGATGTGATAATCGATGTGAGGAAAATATTAGGAAATCAAGCCCTAAAAGAGATTATCTAGGAATTAAAAAGAAAATAATTAATCCTATAAAAATATGAGGAAAACTGAAAATAGGGAAAGAAAGAAGGAAAAATTGATTTTCATGATTTCTTGATGATTTATTGTTTATATATGTTTATGATGATGATTGGAATAATATATGTGCATGAGAAAATGAGAAAAATAATTTATCCTAATTTCTATGATTAAACCGTGAGTTATGAGTATGTAGAGAAAAATTTGATCTAGTTTGATGTTTGATGATTTAATGATATTATGAGCATGCTATGAGTATGAGGTTATGAATGATTTAATTTATTATGTTGATTATGTGAGAAGAATCGAAATTTATGAGTTTATGGAGGAAAATAGTTTTTGATGAATTTTTGATGATTTTGATGATTTTGATGTTATGAATGTGTTTGTGTTTGATTTAGAGTGTTAGATGTTCAATAGTAATTTTTGAGGTGAATGAAATGAAATTTTAAGCATGGAAATATGCAAAAATCGATGAAGATGAATTTTGAAGATTAATGTGTGTTCTAGGTGTTCTTGGTGAAATTATGAATTTTTGAGTTTGTGTTCTTGGTGAAAAAAAATATGAAGATTTTAAGATTAATAAAATTAATCTTAAAATAAATTAAATTAATTATTTAAATAATTACAAATTCAAAAATTATAGAAATAAAATTTAATAGAAAATAAAAAGAAAAATTATTAAATTATTTTTGGGACATAGAATTGAGAAAAACAAAGAAAAATACTTCTTTGTTAAATAATTAAAATTTAAGAGGAAAAATTAAGTGAGATTAATTATAGTGATTAAAAGAAATAATAATTGAGAAATAAAAGAGGAGTTAGTGTTAAGGAAATAGAATCAGAAGTTGAGTATAAAATTTGAGACGAGTTAGTCGAGGTTAAGTCGTTCAATCGAACGAGAAATAATAATAATAAATTAATCTTAAGTTGAATAAAATCTCTTTCAAAAGAGAAAAATATTGTAGAGTCGAGTATAAGGAGTAATAAGGAGTTAATTCGAGTTCGAGTTCGTTTACTCGTTTAATTAGTAAATTTATCGAGGAATTTTAAATAAAAATAATAAAGTTAGAATTTAATAATTGAAGAGATAATTTCTTAATAAAATAAGAAATAATCGAGCATGAGAATAATAATTTGAGTTTTAAATTCAAAAATTCTTATTACTTGAACTTTTATTCACTTTTATTAGAAAAGCGTGGATTTATTTCATGAGATCGAACTTAACATCTTTTCCAAAACTAGAGTCGAGCAATGTCGAGTAATTGTTAATAAATTTGAAATGTGAATCATGTGAGATAGAATGTTTGATTAAATTTCTATGTTGAATATATTATGCTTGATTGCACCTATGTGCTTGAGTGGAATGCTATAATTCGTTATGATAAAATGACGTGTTCGATTGTTGAGGATGCTTATATATGCAACATGATTGACTGACATTAGTTGAATCAAGTATTCAAGTAAGAATTCGAGTAATGTAGTCGAGATAAGTAATATTTCCTTAACCAGTGAGATATGCTAAAGTAGAAATAATTTAGAAACGAGAATATGAGACGAAGTATTTAGTAACCGAGTAGAGTCGACGAACCGAGAACGAGAAAGTCGAGAAAAGATATTGACTTAGAAAAAGATAAACATAGAAGGACCCGAGTCAAGTAGAAATCCTTTAGTCGAGACAAACGTCTACTTTATGTCTTACGTCTCGAGAATCTTTGTGATACCCCGAGCTTTTATGTCTTTAGAGAGCGTAATAATTAACCGAGTGAGTTAAAAGATGATAATTTAGGGCTAAAATTTTTCTTTTCTAAATAAAGAGAATTGAGTAAAACGTTTAAAATGCTTTGCGAGTTTTGTGTGAATTTATCTGTTCTATTTATCTGAGATGATGATGATGTGATATACTTGTTGGGTTGTTTATATGAAAATGAGTATGAGATTGATTTTTGAAAAATCCCGAAGAGCTTGCTAAACTGAGATAGAATAATGTTGATCGCCGAGAAAATTATTTTCACCGATGAACTTAGAATACAGTTGAATTAGAATCTTTGAACCTAGAATTGCTTCTAAGGTCACTGAGATAGGGTAAGACTTATCCGAGAATTGAGAAGAGTAATGAGGAATTGATCTTTAAAGGATTAATAAACGGATTAATAAGCCGACTAAATTCCTTTGAGATTTAAAAGACTAAATGATCGAATTCGTTAATCTTTTAATTGAGATGTGAAATAGGATTGAGATGATTTAGTGTCAAAAGTGAGACAAGAAGAGGTTAGACTCGTTTATAGCGTAAAAAGGAATTAATACGAATCATTTTATCCAGAAAACCTTTACGACCGGGTAATTAATACCCGTAACGACACGACGAAGACAAGTGTCGACACACCTCTCTCCCTCTCACGCCACCTCACACCTCTCTCCCATCACTCTTCAATTTCCAAGACTAATTGCCATGATTATGTCTTATGCATGTCATTACCAAAAGTAGCATGCAAACTACATCAATCACCTATCTATCAATCACTTTAGATAATTACAACTTCCAACATTACACTTTATTCTTGTTGTTGGATTTCAATTTCATACATCTAAGACAAAGAGAGAAAACTTATTCATCACACTCCATCTCTCTCTCTCATTCGAACTCTCTCTCTCAAAGAAGAAGAAAAAAAGAAAACTCTCCCTACTCTCTCTAAACTCACGGCACACACACACTTACACACCTACATTTGATTTTTCTTACATGCAACCATGTATTCAATCTCCTCATCCATGGAAATGAAGTAGAAAGCATCATCCTCCATCCATTCTATTCATATCTTCAAGAAAAGGTAAATATCCTTCAAGTTCTTGAAGTTAAATTCAATAATCATCCTACATTTTCTTCATTTTGGCTCTTAAGCCCTAAAAAGATGGATGATTGATCCTTATGTCATTCTTTTCTTTGAGGATTCAAGAAGACTTCTTTCTTCCCTTCAAATCCAAGCTTTGAAGCTTCATTTTCCATCCATTTTGAATCCAAGAAGCCAAGAGAAGGAATTCCATTTAAATTAAAGTATGATATTCATTTGATTAGTTGTAAATATGTATATCTCTAAGTCCTAAAAGAAAGATCTATGCATACATGATATTTAATTATGTTTAGGCAAACTTAGGATGTGCATGTGATAATCGAGTGAGAAGAAATCGTTAGGAGAATCGAGCATTAGATTTTAATCGGTGAATTAAGAGAAGAAAAAGAATTTAAAATCCTAAAGAAATGATGAATACCGAAAATTTTAGGTAAAATAGGAAAAATGTGAATTCTTTGAGTTATTGTTATTTTGATGCTTGATTTATTATTTTTATTATGTTGAGAATGAGATCATATGCATGAAAAATTGAGAAATAAAATACACCAAGAAATGCATGTATGCCGTGTGTTTCGATGTGAAATGGAGAAATTATTTTGTTGATTTTGTTGATGAATTGAGTGATGTTTTGATCAATGAGATAATTATATGATATGTTAGTATAATCATACATGTGTTTAAGTTAAGAAAATGAAATTGCATGTTGAGTTTTTAAAGAAATTAAATGTGATGTTATAAAGAGGATTAGATATTTAGATGTTTTAATGTATGTATAAGTACTAGTTTAATTTATGAATGAAAATAGAAGTTTTGTAATAAAAGGATTGAAGTTCAAAAGCTTTTAACTTAAAGATGAAAAATGCATAAAAAGATATATCAATTAAATGTTCTTGTATGAAAACTTAAAGACTTGAATTTTATTAAACTACAACAAAGAAGATATTTTGTAACTTAACTAATAAAATGAACTAGTTTATAAAAATGTTTGGTTTAATAAAGAAATTGTTAAGTAAGAAAGTAGTTTTAAGTTGAGAACAAAGAAGAAGAAATTATTAAATAAATGAGCAAGAATTGAGAAAAACCGAGTTTAAAAGAATTTATCGAGAAGAAATAAAAAGGAAGTTTTAATCGAATGAAGATAAGATGCTAGACGAGTTAAGTTAGATACTCGTATAAGTTAATCAAGAAAATAATGATAAAATAAGATGTTGAATAATGAGTTGAAGGAAATTAATTAAAAATAATTAAGTGAGTACGTTGTGTTCAACCAAGCGAATTAAGAATAAACCGAGAGAAAATACCGAGTTAATAATTATAAAAATAATAGTCGAGTTAAAAAATGTGAATCGAAGTAGAAATGAATAAGAAATTCTAATTTCATGAGAGTTTAATAATATTTAAAGAGAATTTTTATAAATTGAGTAAGAGTTATAACATACCTCATAAGATAATGAATGTAGAACAAAGCGTTGCCTATTAAATAAGAAAAGATAGAGTAAATAGTTTGAGCCTTTATGAAGAGAAATGCATAATTGAGTTAGGTTCTAATGTTTAAGATAAATAATTGTTAAATGTGTCTTAAAGTTTGCTTGATTTATTTGAATTCATTATATGATTGAATAAATGTTTAAATGCATGATATTAGTTATGATGTAAAGGATAATTGAATTATTATATGCAAAATGTTTGAATTATTGATTGTTAAATCGAGAAGTGATTAAAATTTTTGAAAGAAAACTCGAGTAATAGAATGTAGATGGATGACATTATTAAGTAAAGTGAGAAAGTGTTGAGACGTTGATTAATAGTATTAACCAATTCGAGTAGAGTTAATGTTTTAAAGACGAGAACGCGAAATCCTTTAGAAAGGTTAAAGCGAAGAGAGAAACGACTCAAGTAGAAGTCCTTCAGTTGAGTCCAACGCTTTGTGTCCGTCTTTCATGTATCTTAATTTTTCCTTTATCGATGTCGAACTGTGAAGGATCGAGCCGGACGGATCATTAAGCACGGACAAATAGCCCTAAACCACCTAGCTAGATCTTCGGAAGTCGGGTGGGCTTTTTCTGAACCAAAACTATCGATGAGAATTAGTTACGCTATTGAGTATTATGATATGATTTTTAAATATGATTGACTTGCCATTTTCATTAAAGTTGGTATGTGTTATCATCTGTTTATATGAAGATGTTATTATCCTGTAAAAGACAGGAAACCCACGTGTGGTATATGTTGAGGTGACTGTGAGCCTTGCTTTCGGTTAGGCCGGTCACAGTGCTCGAGAAGGAGGCCTACTTCTCGGCACAGTAAGATTGTTTGTGACAGATGATGCATACTGTTATGTTATATGTTATATTTGACTGCGCAGTCTGTTTAAAAGAAAATGTTTTTAACATGCACAAGTAAAACTGTTTTTAACTGCTTAGATACTTGTGATGTTTGGCAAGGCAAGTTCAATTGTTATAGCTTTAAGAAGCATCTTTATTCAAATGTTTTGGCTTGTGTTCACTGAGTACGAAGTACTCAGCCCTGCGTGTGTTTCTAAATATGCAGGTTGACTGGATGGCGATGGCATGGATACTTGGTGGTGTGGTATGGTTCTTTTGGTTGAGTCTAGTTGAATATCAGACTAGCATTTGTACGTCTTCATACGTGCAGATGTTGGGTATTGATGCAAGTTTCCGCTGCAACCTTTTTGAATTGACGTCTGTTGATGCTAATACTTTGATACTCATGTTTTTAATTCTGAGAATTGTGCTCGATGACTTTGAATATTTGCTGAATTCTTGAACTACTTGACTTGTACTTCCGAGCGATGGGCTCGTTGACTTGGAATGCTGTTGAACATGATTCTCTTGATTTGGTATATATGTGCATTCTCTTTTTGTTGGAATCCTATCCCCGTCAGCATGAATTACTTATTTAGATTCCTATTATAAGTGAAGTTGAAATGCTCGGATATTACTTCGTTATGTTTTTGGAAGCCTAATTCGATTGCCTTATCTTTCATTATCATTTTCCCCGAGCATGTTTCCCCTTATTCGAGTTGATTGCTAGTTGTTTAGGTTTTGTTGTTATTCGTAAGTCACACCTCGAGAGTCGGGGTGTGACAATCTTATTTATTATTCGATGTCAAATTGTGAAGGACCGAGCGGGACGAACAAGTAGCGAGGACACAAAAGTTAGGTGGGCTTTCTAAACTAAAACCAAATGATGAATGTGTGTACTATTTATGTATTACGTGCGCTTTTCAAATCGATTGACTTGTCTAGATATTCTAAATGTTTTGGTATGCAATCATCTACGTGTTAAAGTTATTTAAGGTCCTGTGGACGCATGGGATAATAAAGGTCATGTGGACGCACGGGATAAAGGTCCTGTAAGATACGGGACAATGCATGCATTAGTTAAGGTGACTGTGAGCCTTGCTTCGGTTGGGCCGGTCACGATGTTCGAGGAGGAGGCCTACTTCTCGACACCACAGAAAGATAAGCTGTAGATTGATTCATACCTAAGTATAAATGTCTGTAGACGATTTCAGAAAAGTATGAAAATATTTTTATGGCTCACAAGTGGTAAACTCTTTTAAAATGCTTATATCTTGTAATACCCCAGATATTTCTTCCATCGTTAAAATAAAAAAAAATTAATTATTAATTAAGGCTTTGCACGCCTAAGTTGAGGATTTTCTATTCTAAGACTAACGGTGAAATCCGTTTCTGAAAATAAATTCCAGAAGTCGGTTGAACGACTACTGTATTAGGGTTTTCGCGTTCGATAGAATTTTCGTTCGAAAACACAGATCGAAAAACCGTCAGACTTTACATTCACTTTTTCTGCGATACGAGTCTACCGGAGAAAGTCAGTTTTTATTATATTTCCGGGCGAATCTTGGACTCTCATGTCCTGACTTTTCATCAGATTTCGGAAATCGAAATATGCTTTCCGAGTAAGTGATTTATTTCTAATCTAATGGTCGAATTAGATTTCGTCAAAAACGTAACTATCTAGGAAATTAATTTCTCGATTTTATTACGTCGTATTAGACCCGAAAAACGAGATATTTTTGCACAAAAAATCCCGCCAAACCGCCTCCCCCTTGTGAGTCATCACTCTTAGATATTTTTCTACTTTATAACATAACACCTCATCACCATTTTCTTCCCTCTCTCCCTCATCAATACCGCCACCTCCCTCTCTTCTCCCTCTCTTCTCTCTCTTCCACCATTTTTGAAGTTCTTCAAGCTTTCAAAGCTCCACAACTAGTTCATCTTCCGATCAATCTTAAAACCGATCACATAATCGTCAAGGTAAGAGCTTCCTCTATAGTTTGAACCGAACAAAATTCGATTCCTTCAATATTGTTATTTTCGAAATTTTCTTGAGGATGAAGGATGATGTTCTAAGATTAATACATGTTATTTCATGCTTAGGATTAGATTTCTATGGTTGAAATTTTAATAAAAATCACCCCCCCCCCCCCCTTAATATTTGAAATTACCGAAAATTATGAGAAAATTGTAGGTGAAGTTAAGTTCGATTTTTAGATGATTGATTGGTGGATTTATGTTCTATGTATTGATAGATTGATGTGGGAATTAATTGAGATTTTTCTAAAAATAGAAACCAAGTAGTAAGAGAGAAAGAAGTGAGGTTTTGAATGAGAAATTGTTATGATTTGTATGATGTGATGATATAAATGAGATGTAGTAAGTGTATAGATGAACATATAATTTAATTGGATTTTTTCTAAAAATAAAATAGAAATCGTAAGAGACGAAGAACCAACGATAAGTTAAGATTCGATAATAATTTGAGTATATGGTTCTCATATTAGTAAATCTTAGTAGTTGTTGAACGTAATTGGAAAGTGATGTGAGCACGGGTGGGCAACCAACGACTAGAAGTCAGATTTCAGGAACTAAATAAAGTATGCCGATTTCAAGTCCAATATCAAGATAAATCGGGCCAAATGGTGAATATTAATATGCTGAATTCGTCTTAAAAGGGCTTGTCAACAATCAGACTTCGAAGGCCCGAGAAGAAAAATAAATGGTTGATTTTCGTGCATATTGAAGAGGCTAAATGAAGTGTCTAATTAGTTTCATTATTATGAGTTAAATAAGTGACTTTTGAAGTCTTGAGTCATAAGTAGTCATTAGTAGTTAATAAGTGGTTTAATTAGTGTTAAATAAGTCTATTTATGAGTTTAATTAGTATCATAAGTACTATCATTATTGGTAGGCTACGAAGAGTCCTTTTTCTAGCCTATAAATAGGCTTGATATCCTTTGTAATCGAATAACATATAGACCTTGAGTTATAAACGAAAATTGGCTTTGCCTTTGTGAGTTGAATTTCTCTCTTGTAGAGTTTTCACTTGTTCCGAACTTATCAAGACTAGTGAGCAAAGTCTTGTGGCGTTCAACCATACCGAGGTTCTTGGCTGATTATATAGCCAACGGGTCGAGGTTTTCTTCGCTCTAGGAGGTGATCAAACTGGATTCTCGATCTAGGGAGACCGCTGCCTACCTCTTATACGAAGGGTTCTTGGATCTTTTATCCAACGGGTCCTCCGTCCGTATCAGAAAGTTTGAGCGAATTCGGAGAATGTTGAAACTTTAGTAAGAGACGAAGAATCGTCGATAAGTTTAGTATGGATAATGATATAGGTTTATGGTTTGAATATTCGCTAATCTTAGTAGTTAAGGAACGTTATTGGAAAATTTTAACGAATTCTAAGAAAGTCAAGTTTTGGTAAGAGACGAGTAATCGAGCTTCATTGTCGATAGGAAAGTCGAATGAGGAAACTAATTTGATATTAATGATTGTTGTTGATAAATAAACGAGATTGTAGTTGACGATATTTCCAAACGAGATAAGTTATAAAGTTAAGTTAGAAGTTGATATGAGTTTGAATTTGAAATGGATTTTGGTTTAGTAATTGATTAGCTAAAAGACGAGGAAATATACGTCGTGTTTTTAATCGAGAAATATGAAGGAGTTCATCATGAAAGATTAGACGTATTAACTGTCTTGAGACTGAAATTTCGTGAGTATAAAAGTGATATAGAATTAGTCGAACCTAGGGAGTCGTGCGTCGAGTTGTACGAGCACCTAGGGTTTCGCTCATACTGATTTGCGATACGTTACGGAAACTGTCATAACTTCCTGCTCGTTACACGAAATCGAGATCCGTAACTTGGAAAATAAACTAGACATCCTGATGTGAGCACAGGTGGGCAACCAACGACTAGAAGTCAGATTTCAGGAACTAAATAAAGTATGCCGATTTCAAGTCCAATATCAAGATAAATCGGGCCAAATGGTGAATATTAATATGCTGAATTCGTCTTAAAAGGGCTTGTCAACAATCAGACTTCGAAGGCCCGAGAAGAAAAATAAATGGTTGATTTTTCGTGCATATTGAAGAGGCTAAATTAAGTGTCTAATTAGTTTCATTATTATGAGTTAAATAAGTGACTTTTGAAGTCTTGAGTCATAAGTAGTCATTAGTAGTTAATAAGTGGTTTAATTAGTGTTAAATAAGTCTATTTATGAGTTTAATTAGTATCATAAGTACTATCATTATTGGTAGGCTACGAAGAGTCCTTTTCTAGCCTATAAATAGGCTTGATATCCTTTGTAATCGAATAACATATACACCTTGAGTTATAAACGAAAATTGGCTTTGCCTTTGTGAGTTGAATTTCTCTCTTGTAGAGTTTTCACTTGTTCCGAACTTATCAAGACTAGTGAGCAAAGTCTTGTGGCGTTCAACCATACCGAGGTTCTTGGCTGATTATATAGCCAACGGGTCGAGGTTTTCTTCGCTCTAGGAGGTGATCAAACTGGATTCTCGATCTAGGGAGACCGCTGCCTACCTCTTATACGAAGGGTTCTTGGATCTTTTATCCAACGGGTCCTCCGTCCGTATCATTTGGTATCAGAGCAATCTGGTATTGATCTGAACCTCTATCTTTATATTTTCTATCCAAAAAAAATACAAAAACATGAGCAAAACGTTGAAGGAGCGTCGAGAGCGTGCATATGTTCTTCGCATGGAAACTAAGTTAATGTTGGCGGAGATTAAGGCAGCCAATGAAGAGTTGAGGAAGCTTGTGGAAGTAACAATGAGAAAGACCTTTTGTGACATGCCGATCCAAAGTTGTGATTCCACACCGCAATTGGAGGTCCAACCAAATGAAGAGAAAGAGAATGAGGATAAGGTGATTGATCCAAAGATTTTCGACAAGGTTGTTGCAAATACTGTTGAAGAACAAGCCGAAGATACCAATGAAAGTGAAAACGTGGCTACGTGTGACAAAGAAATCGTAAGAAGGAAACTCATTTTTGAAGAAAGTTGTGTGGATGTGGTTCGTGTTTCCTTGGTGACGCAGTTGGAAATACCTCCGTTGAGCCCCAAATCATCTATTTGGAAGCCGTTGAATGATCATGGCAATGCAAAATTGTACTCTCAAAAGAGGAGGGCTTTTGAAATAACCCATGGTATTGCATTTATGTTTGTTTTTCAGGTTGTTGTATTCGATGTGGTACCAAATGCAAACATCAGAATCATGGATGAAAATCACGTCTTCAAGCCGGGAGGAGTGGAGCCATTTCTACTCACTGACCTTTCTTTTGGAAATAAGATTCGGGACGAATCTTCTTGAAGAAGAAGGGAATGATGTGAGCACAGGTGGGCAACCAACGACTAGAAGTCAGATTTCAGGAACTAAATAAAGTATGCCGATTTCAAGTCCAATATCAAGATAAATCGGGCCAAATGGTGAATATTAATATGCTGAATTCGTCTTAAAAGGGCTTGTCAACAATCAGACTTCGAAGGCCCGAGAAGAAAAATAAATGGTTGATTTTTCGTGCATATTGAAGAGGCTAAATTAAGTGTCTAATTAGTTTCATTATTATGAGTTAAATAAGTGACTTTTGAAGTCTTGAGTCATAAGTAGTCATTAGTAGTTAATAAGTGGTTTAATTAGTGTTAAATAAGTCTATTTATGAGTTTAATTAGTATCATAAGTACTATCATTATTGGTAGGCTACGAAGAGTCCTTTTCTAGCCTATAAATAGGCTTGATATCCTTTGTAATCGAATAACATATAGACCTTGAGTTATAAACGAAAATTGGCTTTGCCTTTGTGAGTTGAATTTCTCTCTTGTAGAGTTTTCACTTGTTCCGAACTTATCAAGACTAGTGAGCAAAGTCTTGTGGCGTTCAACCATACCGAGGTTCTTGGCTGATTATATAGCCAACGGGTCGAGGTTTTCTTCGCTCTAGGAGGTGATCAAACTGGATTCTCGATCTAGGGAGACCGCTGCCTACCTCTTATACGAAGGGTTCTTGGATCTTTTATCCAACGGGTCCTCCGTCCGTATCACATCCTGTTTCGCAGAAATCTGTTCTTTAGACGCTCCAGAGTTACTGCCTTGTGCAGAAATTTTCCGAAACCTATTTTCTTAAGTTGAATTCTTTTTAACTTCGTTCTTTGAGAACTTCTAAGTCGTTATAAGTTATCGACTTCCATTATTAACTGACCTAAGTGTCGAGTAAAGGAACCGAGTTAGTTTCTAAACGAGATATGTTCGAGTCTCGTTTATTCGTTAATCAAAAGAATGTAGTTAAAGTGCAAAGGCCTAAAAGTCATAAAACGAATTCAATTTCATTTCTTTTATCGTCTAGACCGTTTACTAAAGTTGATTTATTTGCGATAAAAGGAGGAAGTCGAGTTTAGAAGACAGGACGGAAGACCAAAGCTGGAAGCTTGTGTTTTAGTTCTATAATCGCCTAAGGTGGGCTTTTCTATATATCAAATCAAATGAGCGTTGCTCGAAAATGTTTACTTATCGCTTTATAACTGTGTGGTGCCCTGTTGAGGGGTAGCCAGCCACGGTGAATAGAACGTGCGCGGGAGAAGTATACTCTCCCCCGGCGTTGAAACAAAAGTTGGGCAAGTTGAACGTAACATCAAGTAAAGGCTTGGCCAAGCTATATTGTGAAAAGTGAAAGAAAATGTTTAGTAGGCACGGGTATTTGATGAAAAACCCCATTGCGCTATTTATCGAAATGCCTGATTTAACCTATACTTATGATATATTTTCGGCAATGTGCCCACTAAGTATGTTTATACTTAGCCCTGCTTATGTTTTATAAATGTGCAAGTTGAGTGACGGGAGCGGCGGAGGTTGAGTAAAGAGTTATAAATAGGATGAAGAACTGTGTGTCAAGCTTTACGCTTTCCGCTGCCAAACTGTTCTTTTTTAGTTGATGTATAAACCTTTTGATCTAAGTTCTGTGCTTAAAACTTAGTTAACGTTTGAACAACTTGTCGAGCGATCCTTCAAGGTCGACTGTCATGCCCCGACTCTCGAGGTGCGACTTACAACAACAACACAACCTAATCAACAACGATCAACTCAAATACGGGGAACATGCTCGGGGAAAACATCAATAAAACGTAACAGCATTCGAATAAGGCTTTCGAGGCATAATGAAGCAATAACCGAGCATTTTAAAATTTACATTTCAACAAAGATACGATAAGTATTTCAAGTCAAGAGATTAAAACTTCAACAGGCATTGAAACCATCGAGCACATCGCTCGGAATAAAAAACACAAGTATTAGAGTATATATCAATAGACATCATTTCAAAGAGTTGCAGCGGAAACTTGCATCAAAACCCAACATTCGCACGTATGAAGACGTGCAAATGCCAGTCCAACTTTCGACTCGATTCAACCAAAAACACCACACCACCAAGCGTCCATGCCATCACCATCCAGTCAACCTGCACGTTTAGAAATACACGCAGGGCTGAGTACTTCGTACTCAGTGAACACATGCCAAAACATTTGGAAAAAAAAATGCTCTTAAAAAGCTATATCAATTGAACTTGCCTTGCTGAAACATCACAAGTACTTAAATAACATAAAACAGTTTTACTTGTGCATGCTAAAATATTTTCTTTTAAATAGACTGCGCAGTCAAACATAACATATATCAGTAGTATGCATCATCTGTCATAAATTCACTCATGTGCCGAGAAGTAGGCCTCCTTCTCAAACACTGTGACCGGCCTAGTCGAAGCAAGGGTCACAGTCACCTCAACATTTAACATACCACACGTGGGTTTCCTGTCCTTCACAGGATAATAATCTCAAGCAAACAGGTGATAACATATACCAAACTCAATAAAAACGGTAAGTCAATCGCATTTAAAAATCATATAATAATGCTCAATAGCATAATAACTTTCATCGATAGTTTTGGTTTAGAAAAGCCCACCTGACTTCCGAAGATTCTAACTAGGCGGTTTAAGGGCTATTGTCCTCGCTTATCGTTCCGTCCGGCTTGATGCGTCACGGTTCGACATCGATAAAGAAAAATAAGATACGCAAGGACGGATAAAAGGCGTTGGACTCGACTGAAGGACTTCTACTTGAGTCGTTTCTCTCTTTACTTTATCTTTTCTAAAAGATCTCGCATTCTCATCTTTAAACTATTAACACTACTCAATGATTGGTTAATATTATTAACCAATGTCTTAGCACTTCTCGCTTTAATTAAGAAACATCGTCTATCTTCATTCCATTACTCGAGCTTTCTTTTAAAGACTTAATCAATTTTCTATTCAATTAACAACTCAATAGTTCAGTTATTTTTACATACAAACAAACTCAGTAATTTTTCACGTTATCAAATAATATCATTCACTCAAATATTTAATTCAATCGCATAATAATTTCAAATAAATCAAACACATTGCAAGACACATTAACATTTATTCAATTTATATTTTAGAACTTAACTCAACAAGAATTCCTTTTTATAAAACTCAAACAATATAATTTATCTTTTCTCGGCTTATAAACAACGCTTTTTCTAAATTCGTTATCCTATGAAGCATATTATAAACTTTTATTCAATAAATAAAAATTCTCTTTAATTTTTATTAATCTCTTATGAAATAGGAATTTCCTTTCCATTTCTAACTCGATTCTCATTTCTTAATTTTACTATTATTTTTCTAATTATTAATTCGACAATTCTTCTCGGTTTATTTTTAATTCACATGGTTTGAAAATAACCTAATTAATTAACTTTAATTAATTTCTCTCAAAATCATTACTCGTATTTTATTTCATTATCCTTCTTGATTAGACTATACGAGCATTTAAACTTAACTCGTCTAACATCTTTTCTTCGACTCGATTAAAACTTCTTTTCATTTCTTATTAATTAATTCTTTTTAACTCGAATTTCTCGATTCTTGTTTATTTACTTAATAAATTCCTTTTCTTCTTTGTTCTTAACTTAAGACCAATTTCTTATTTAACAATTTCCTTTATTCTTCAATTAATTTTTACAAAAACTAGTTTATCTTATTAATTTAATTACAAAATTTCTTTTTGATTTAGTTTATTAAAAATTCAAATCTTCAAGTTTTATTACAAGAACACTTATTAGATATATTTTTCTATGCATTTTTCAACTCTTAACATTTTTAAAGCTTTTAAAACTTCAATCTTTTCTCACAAAATTTTCTATCTTCATTTATGGATCAAATTAACACTTTAACACATATTAACATCAAAATCATCAAATCTTCTAAATTATCATAAATTATTTAGTTCCATAAAAAGAAAATGAAATATAACTTAAGAATAATTTCCTGGAAAACTAAGTTCCAGTTGTCGTCTCGTTCATATCTTTCTTAACTCGAAGTCGAAAGCTTCTCAAACGTCTAATTGCTCCCTTCTCACGATTTATTGAATTATTTTTATTCATTTTATTTCTTTTCCCTCGCAGGAAATTCTTAGACGACAAGTTCAACTTTGCCGAATCTTTATTCATATCACTAAGCGCACGTGACATTCATCAGAGGAAGTCCTTCTCGCGTTAGGGATCTCCTTTCGAAATCATTTCAAAACAACGTTTCTTAAAAATGTCTAAGTTCTCGAAGAACCGGAAAGTTCTTAAGTTCCACGTCTACGTTCTCATTGAACCGGGAAAATTCCCTAAAATCTGACTATATTCTCATATCCGCATAATTTTTTATAAAAAGGGAAATCATTGCGCAAATATTTTCACATAAGATAGTACTTGTACTATCGCATAATCATGTAAGTATAAAAATTATACTTCTGTAAAATTCTCATTTTTTTTTTAAAAAACACAACTCATTCTCGTTTTCAAATTTCACTGAAATATTTGCTCATAAATTTCTTATTTAAAAGAAATCTCATTATAAAATTCCTTCATTTTTCCTCGTTGAGTCGACGTAGCGGGCGGTTGAGTTGACTTCTACGTTCTCAATCTTAGCATCATAGTCTAACTCTTATCTCATACTTGGAAAGACGACTCTGATCCAGAGTATACACAAATACCATGTCTCATGACTTGAAAGAAGACTCGATATAGAGTACAAATGAATACTCTATATTATTTCTCGGAGAAAGACTTGTATACAAATACCACTTTATGATATTACTTAAGGGAATGACTCGTACTTGAAAGAATGACTCACACTAACTTATACTAGAAGATTGACTCAGAAGCAGAGCAGAAAACGAACACCGCTCTGATACCACTCTGTCACAGCCCCAAATCCCGAGGGACGGCAGAAGCCGGGGTGCGATTGGGGTTGGATTAAAGAAGCGGGGAAGAAGGGGGCTAATTGACTAAACATACATGAAAAACATCGATAAACCATGAACAAGACTTGAATTTAAATAAAAAAGAGTTAATCCCTAAGGATTACTCGACAAAAGTACAAAAAAGAAGCTAAGTTCATATGTACAGACTTAGACTACAGAGTATTGTTCAAAAGTACATCTCAAAAAGAAATACAGAGTTTGGCAGCGGAAGGGTTCTAACTAAGCATCCTATCCTTTAACTCAACATCAACCGTCGCCGCTCACCGTCGCTTCAACCTGCACATTTAGAAAACAATGCAGGGCTAAGTACAAACGTACTTAGTGGGCACGATGCCAAAATCATAATCATAAATATAGATAAATATGGCATTTCATAAGTGTAGCACATCGGAGTTTTATTGAAAGAATCCGTGTCTACTAAACATTTTCTGACTTTTTCTCATAAATCACTCGCGCGAGCATTTTCTGACTAATCTTACGTTCAATCTTGACCAATTCTAATTCACCGTGGCTGGTACCCCTCAACAGGATATCACATACACCACAGGTTACAAAGTGCACTAACTCTGGAAAGCACTTAGCAGCTAACTCAGAGCCGATCGTTAGTTAATCTAGTTAGACTAACTCTAAATCTGGAAAACACGAATGTTGACTCAGATAGGTACAAGAGAACTCACATAAAACATAAAACAGTTCATGCCATAATATCACTTTGAAAACACAGATATCAAAGAGATAAAGAAAGATTTTCCGAGCATTGCTCGTTTTATTTTGTATATAAAAGCCCACCTTGATTTACAGAACTTAAAGCAAAACTTCCAACTTCGGATCTTCTGTCCTTTCTCTACAGTTGGCTTCCTCCTTCATCGTAAAATAAACATACTTAAAAACGGGTCGTAAAAGATAATCGATTAAAGAGAATCGAAGAGGTTTTAGTTGTTTCATTCTTTTGGCATTTGCACGCTTACTAAATTCGTTTTACTTAAACAGAAAACGACTCGTACCAATCTCGTTTAGAACTCGGAAGATCTCATGCTTGACTCTCGGGTCAACAGAGAAGGTAGTCGGTATCTTAATACGACTTTAAAGATTAAAAGAAATTAAGTTGGAAAGAATCAACTTAGGCGATTTACGTTTTAGTTCATTGAACGATTTATGAAATTTCTCGTTTATTACTTCTTTAATGAAAGGATAAGAGATAAGATCTCGATTGGTTTTCATCACTCAAGGTCCTATACTTGACTCTAGGGTCAGTAGGGAGATATTCGTTAGATAAAACGGCTTAAATGATCGAAAGAAACTAAGTTGTGAACTAAACAACTCAGAAAACAAGAAACTGAATTTTCACTGCGCAGTCCAGTAATTCTGGAGGCTGTCCAGAATAGAGGATTTGGAAACAGGGGATGAGCCCTGTACCATTGGAAAGATTGGGATGTCTAGTTCGCGCTCCAATTTACGGATCACAAATCCGATAAACGAGCTGGAAGTTATTACAGTTTCCGGCGAGGGTCGCAAAACTGCCGTCAAAATCCTAATTGCTTGATAGGTTCGACGTATAACGTTTTAGGCTCGTTCTAAGCTCTCGTATTCAATTTTTTTAGAAACTGGACTCTCAAGGCAGTCATCACGTACTTCCGTACGTGACAAACTTCTTCTCAAAACTCGCTCAAAAGCACGACGTTCTATACGTCGGATTTCAACTAACAAGTACTAAACCAACAAAAATTTCAAACGCGTTCTAGTTCTCGACTATAACTATAGCCCATATTATATCAACTCAAAAGCTTATGATGTCAACTAGAAAGTTGTTCTAAATTTCATCATAAACAATAATATCAAATTAGAATTTCCATCCGACTTCTCGATTATTAGCTACGACTAAAGGTTCGTCTCTTACGCGTTTTTCAAAGGTTGTCGGATTCTATTCAAATTTTACGACGTTAAACTACGTCTAACGTGAAACACTTTCATGCATGCAAACATATCATAACATCATTATAACTCAACTTATAAGGTGATCTTTATCTCTTATGTTTCATTAAACATTTTTAGAAAATTCTCAATTAAATTCTATAATCAACTAACATGATTTGCAACATAATTTAACCAACAATTCATCACTTATATCAAACATGTGGAAACCCCTAATTACTCTATAAATTTCTGTTTTTATAAAGATGTTAAGGGGGTGATTTTCTTCCCCAATTAACTACATTTATTTACTAATCAACCTCTTATACCATCAATTAATAAATTGCAAATCAATTATCAATTAACATACAAAAACCCCTAAATTCATAATTCAAACCCTAATTGAATTTCACAAAAACATAGGGCTTTCGATTCCTCTTCATTCTAATTACTAATTAAACATCTACTAAGCATGAATCCATCATTAATTAAAGAAATCCTAAAATCCTATTATGAACCCTAAAAATTCGGTAATACTAAGGGAATTAGGGTTCTTAGTTTTGTTCCATTTTAATCCCTAATTATCCTATCTAATGCATCCAATTTCATTATTCCAAGATCAAAATATCTAAATCATAGCTCAAATTTTCGATCACAAAAAGAAAATTAAGAGATGAGAAATCCAATTGGATAGAAGTATGGAGGAGGTGATTACCTTGATAAATAATGAAGAGGGAATTAAGTTCAAATGGAAGGATTGAGACTTGTGTGATTTCTTCTTGTTCTTTGAGCTTGTCTTCAATGGAGGATGGAAGAAAATGAGGAAGGAGATGGTATAGTGATGCTGCCGATTTTGGTGAGAAATGGGAGGAAAAAGATTTTGTTTAATTGTTGAAAATACATGGTATGATGAAAGGTTTGAAAATGTGAAAAGTGAAGGTTTGGTGTCATTTAATTAGACATGGTCAACATGCATGTTCCCCACTTAATTAATTAAAAAAATAATAAAAAAAGAAGAAAAAAAAACGGTTGCATGCAGAATTTTTAGGAGGGTTACAGGTTTTTCCGGCGCGATCCGACGTTACGGAAAAACGAACGACGAAAAACGTTGCTCGGTACAAAATCGTCGCGATTTGATTTGACCTTAAATTCTAACGTATGAACTTAATTGGAAAATAAATTTACAAAAATTATTTTGACAAAAACTCGGGACGACACAGTCCGAGTTTTGTTCGGAAAAACATAAAAACGTACTTTCTCGGGCATGCTCGTACCGCGATTTCGTAAACGTAAAAATTAGACGGTTTTCCGTTCTGAGTTTACGAACTAAAAACTTTTTGTACGCGCTAACCCTAAATACAGTAGTCGTCTAGCTGACTTCTGTAATTTATTTTTAATAACGGATTCGACCGTTAGCCTTAGAATTCAAAATTGTAAACTTAGGCGTGCAAAGCCATTTATTTAATTAACTTTAAAATTTTAAGATTGCCCGGGAATAACTTCAACCTAGGGTTAAATAAAAGAACCTTCATCTCTGGACGAAGCTCTTTATGCGAAATACGGTGATCATGGAGCCGTTTCACCTTATCCTTGTATATTCGGGCATTTTCATACGCCTCATTGCGTAGCTCATACAATTCTTCCATTTGCAACATACACTGCTTCACTACGGTATCGAGATTGCAATTTGTGGCTTTAATGGCCCAATATGCTCTATGCTCAATCTACACCGGCAAGTGGCATGCCTTTTCATAAATAAGGCGATATGGACTCATCTTGAGCACTCCTTTAAAGGCAGTTCTATATGCCCACAGCGCGTCATTGAGCTTCAAAGACCAATCCTTACGTGACAGCTGAACCGTCTTTTCCAAAATTCCTTTAATTTGTCTGTTGCTTGTCTCAGCTTGGCCGGAAGTCTGAGGGTGGTAAGGTGTGGCCACCTTATGTGTGATACCATTCTTTGCCATAAGATTCGCAAACAACTTATTACAGAAATGCTTGCCACCATCAATAATAATGGCTTTTGGAAAACCAAACCTGCAAAGAATGTTTTCCTGCACAAACTTCAACACCACATTAGTATCACTTGTCCGTGTGCCTCTACCCACATGGACACATAATCAATAGCAAGCAAAATATACTCATAACCATAAGAGACAGGAAAAGGACCCATAAAATCTATGCCCCACACGTCCAAAATTTCCACAACTAGAATATTGGTGAGAGGCATCTCATTTTTACGTCCAATAGTTCCCACTCTTTGACACCTATCACATGCAAGGTAAAAAGCATGCGCATCCTTAAATAGAGAGGGCTAGAATAAACCAGATTGGAGGACTTTATGAGCCGTTTTCTGTCCACCAAAATGTCCACCACAATGAGCCGCATGGCACAAGCTTAGGACTTGATGTTGCTCCTCTGCTTGTACACATCTTCTAATGACCTCATCTTTTCCCAACTTGAAAAGATATGGATCTTTCCAGTAATAGTGCCGGCACATAGCAAGAAATCTTTTCCTCTCCTAGGAAGTTAGATTTGGTCTTAGCTCTCCACATGCCAGATAGTTCACAATAGCAGCATACCAAGGCAGAGAGGTAAGTTCATATGCATAGGCTTGTCAATGGGCCGGTTCTACCCGGACCGGACCCGGAACCGGTAGAAGCCCATAGCCCAATAGAGTTTCGGTCCCGGTTCCGGTTCCGGATCCGGTTCCGGAACCGGTCGGACCCGGAATCGGTCCACTGTGACCCGGACCGACCCGATGGTTCCGGTTCCGGTCCAGACCCGACCAAGTTTTTTTTTTTTTTAATCAAATTTTATATGTTATTCTTGGAACCGAACCAACAAATTGGACTCGAAATCGAACAAGTGTAATCCAAACCGACACGTTGGATCCGGTTCTGGTCCAGACCCGTTTAATTTTTTTTTACTTGTTTGTCAATTCTTATATGTTTTTCTTGGAACCAGACCAACCGGTTGAACATGGAACCGGATCAACCGATCCGCTGGATCCGGTTCTGGTCCAGACCCGTATCTCTCTCTATTCTTATATGTTACTTTTTTTTAACGTGTTTGTCAATGCATATTAACATCTTTCAAAAGAGGTACGATTGAACCGGATCACCATAACATAATTCAATAAATTAAATTCAAAAACTCTATAAATATAAAAAAATACTAAATCTTATAACGAATATCAACATATCCACTATGACTCGGACCGACCCGATGGATCCGGTTTCGGTCCAGACCCGACCCGATATTTTTTTTTTTTTTTTTCAACTTGTTTGTCAAAGCTTATATTTTTGTCAAATACTTTTCTTTTTTTTTCTTCCCTTGAGCAAATATAAAAGTATATTCAAATAATATGGAGCAAATATTTGCAATATATTTCTTTGTCTAATACTAATATTTATCTACAACAAAAAACAATAGTTTCATATTTGAATTCCTCGTACGACTCTTATGCAAGCGAAATCGTTTAAGATCATAGCTGAAAACTTGTATATAATAAAACATGCTTGAATGGAGTAAACTTTAAACGGATTTAGATCAGTCACAAAAAAATTAACTAAATATAAGTCAACTCAATTTGCAAATTAATCTAGTTGGTTGGAAACTTAGTACTTCACACATAGAACAAAGATTAAACACATTTATCAAATGAGCAAAGAAATTGTTAAACCAACAAAATAGTCCCGAAACAACAACTCATAGAAACATTAACTCATCTAAAAAACAACTAAAAACAGAAACTCTTGCTTAGAGTTATACAGGTAATTAAAGCTCCCATCAGTTCATCATCATCACCATTTGCCAACCTAAACAAGAAGCTGCAAAAAGAACATGAAAACAAAAATAAGTATAAGATTAAAAGTAATTTCAAAAATTTATGCTTTCTAGAAACTTACAATGCATCACCATTCTACGCCTCACTTTCCTCGTCTTCGTTGATTGAGTCTAGCACTTCACGACGAGGAATCCTTCGATGCACTACAAAAACATTTAAAAAACAATTAATATAAAAACACAAGTAAATGATTTAGAAACAATTACTATTAAATAAATACATACCATTCTCTTTAAGCGGTCGAATCCAATCATTTGCAAGTACCAATGCTTCAACGGCATCTGGACTTAACTTAGAACGAGCCTCGTCTATGATACGGCCACCTAAACTGAATGCAGACTCTGAGGCAACTGTGGTAGCTAGAACAGCTAATATGTCACGCGCTATCTTTGCCAAAATAGGCAATCTCGTAGCATTGATGCTCCACCAGTTCAAAACGTTGAACTTATCACTTTGAGGAAGTTTGAGTTCATTCATATAGGTTTCCAACTCCGACTGGTGTAAAGTTGAAGCATGAGACTTATCATACCAACTACCAATTAAAATAAACCATATGAATTGCTAGATAAATTTGCATTCTTATCACAAAAATCCGTTGATTTGATTGCAAATCACAAATAAAACTACCATATCAATGAAGACAATAAACAAAATCCAACTGCATTTGCATATATCAATCTAATCGCATCACTCTATCCTCAATCACTTCTATCAATGAAAAACAGAGAACAAAATATCACTTCTATTAAAAATTAATGCTTGATAAGAAAGGAGTAAGTAAATTGAAGACTAAAAACTTTACGAAAATTGAGAAAATAAAATTAATTGTCAAAATTGCAGTTGGAACGAATTAGCTACTCAATTACTATAGCTGCCCACTGATAAAAGATCGAAAAACATCAAAAGGAAGAAAAATACTACTTAGATATTCAAATTATCACAACAGACAAATTTAAACATCATGATATGTAGATATAAATATTCATAACTAATTGCAATGCAATTAGTTAATTGGAATAAAAAACTGCAGATTAGGCAAAGAACCAAACCATAGCCAACAACAAAGTCTGAAACAAAGAAAAAAAAATTGGAAAATTCCCACATGTCCAGACGTATTTTAGGAGTTAGGAATTTAGGATATAGAATTGATAATGGGTTTTCAATGAAAAATACCTTAGCTCTACAACAATGGAAGAAGATCACTGGATGGAGAAGAGAGAGAAACCAGTGGGAGAAGCTGACGATTTATGAGGAATTAGGGACAAAGGGCGTTCAACGGCAGCGGTCCGACGACGGTGGTGTTCATCGGCGGCGGTCCAACGGTGGCGGCGAGCTACAGTGGTTGGGATTTCGGAATTGGGATTTGGGAGGAAGGGTTTCGGCGAATACGAATATACATACGATGGTGAATTCTGATTTTTTTTTTTTTTTTTTTTTTTTTTTTTTTTTTTTTTTTTAACTTAGGGACCTTACGGTTCCTCTATCACCCATGGGTAAAGAACCGGAACCACCCGATACCATTTTTAATTTTCGGTTCCGGTTCCGGTCCGGTTCCAAATAGTAACGGGCAGGTTTTGGAACCGGAACCGGTGCTAAACTAATGGGCTTGGGCCGGGTAGAACCGGCCCATTGACAAGCCTACATATGCATGCTCAAAAGGAAAAGAATCAGAAATAACACTATGACTAGATTCAACCACATTATGTTCCAATCTAGACAAATGATCAGCCACAGAGTTTTCACTACCTTATTCTATCCTTAATTTCCACATCAAATTCTTGCAACAACAAAATCCAACGAATAAGACGTGGTTTGGCTTGTTCCTTAGTCAACATATACCTCAAAGCAGCATGATCACTATGGATAATTACTTTAGAACCAACAATATAAGCACGATATTTATCTAAAGCAAATACCACAGCAAGCAACTCTTTTTCAGTCGTAGTGTAATTTATGTGAGCATTGTTTAGTGTCAAACTAGCATAATAAACACACGCAACATTTTATCCACACGTTGGCCAAGCACTGCTCCTACCGCAGAATAAGAAGCATCACACATTATCTCAAACGGCATAGACCAATCAGGCGCTACCACAACGGGAGCAGTACTCAATTTCAACTTTAACAAGTCAAAAGTATGCATACAAGAGTCATCAAAATGAAAAGGAACATTTTGGGCAAGCAATCTACACAGAGGTTGGCAAATTTTAGAGAAATCTGTAATGAAACGCCGGTAAAAACCAGCATGACCCAAAAAACTCCTAACACGTTTCACATCTATAGGAGAAGGTAATTTTTCAATAACCCCAACTTTGGCCTTATCAACATCTATACCATTTTTAGAGACTACATGACCCAACACAATTCCACTCGTTACCATAAAGTGACTCTTTTCCCAAAATGTCAAACCACTCTCAATGCATCTGTTCAAAACTAAATCAGTCTTTCCTAAATAATCATTGAAAGAATTACCAAACACGGAGAAATCGTCTATAAAAATTTCAACAAAATTACCTATCATCTCCGAAAATATCGCCATCATGCACCGTTGGAAAGTCCCTGGTGCATTGCACAACCCAAATGGCATTCTCTTGCAGCCAAACGTGCCAAACGGAGTGGTGAAAGCCGTCTTGTCTTGATCTTCCGGCGCAATAGAAATCTGGTAATAACCAGACAAACCATCAAGAAAATAATAAAATTCATGCCCAGCCAACCTATCTAACATTTGATCAATAAAAGGAAGAGGGAAATGATCATTTTTGGTGGTAGCATTTAATTTCCTAAAGTCAATGCACATGTGTCATCCCGTGACAGGACGGGTTGGCACCAACTCATTTTGGTCATTGAGTATAACCGTAATTCCACCTTTTTTGGTACAACATGCACTGGGCTCACCCACTCACTATCAGCAATAGGAAAAATAATTACCTCTGCTAATAGCTTAAGTAGTTCTTTGCGAACCACCTCCATAAGAACGGGATTTAGTCTCTTTTGACCATCTCTCTTGGGTCTCGCCGCCCCTTCTTCCTAGTGAATCCAATGCATGTACGTAGCTCGGCTTATTCCTCGAATGTCGGCTAAACTCCATCCAAAAGCCAACTTATTCCTCCTCAAAACTACTATCAAAGCGGCCTTTTGCTCATATGTGAGCTTGCTAGATATGATCACTAGCTTCCCCTCATCATCTTCTAAAAACACATACTTAAGATTTTTGGGGAGCTCCTTAAGTTCCAGCTTTGGTTTCTCGTTCTTAATGGTATCCTCAGGTACCATGGGCTCATCAATAGGGAATTTAGTTGTGAATCTTTTTTCTCCATTCTCGGCTTCCCGAGCTAATTTCTCCATATTTGCCGACCCTGCAAAAACCTCAACAAATTCTTGTTCCTGCACAAAAACCATCTCGACCAAACTGTCAATAACATCTATATAAGAACATTCATTAGTAAGAATCGATGATGGCATAGCACGACTTTGATGCACAGAAAAAGACACAGACTCTCCTAATACAGTCATTTTTATTGTTCTATTTTTCACATCGATTAATGTATTAGTAGTAGCCATGAATGGTCTTCCTAGCAACAAAGTATGCTCTTTTCCATTTTCATGCACTTCATCTATTTCTAAAACGATAAAATCAACTGGGATAATCAATCCCCCCACCTTAACCAAAATATCCTCAACTACCCCACGAGGATACCTAACAGATCTGTCTGGAAGTTGTAAACACATACGAGTGGGTTTCAATTTACCCAACTCTAATTGCTTAAAAATTAAGTAAGGCATCAAATTAATCGCAAATCTAACATACTCGAGGCTTTCTTACCATTCCCCAAAGCAATATTAATAACAAAACTACCTGGATCACGTTGCTTGGGCGGTAGAGGCTATTGCATGATAGAATTTGCAACCTCGGACACAAAGATCTTCTCATTATCCTCAAACCTCCTTTTCTTGGAGGCCAACTCCTTGAAGAACTTTACATAAGCCGGAACATTCCGAATTACGTCTAGCAGAGGCAAGTTCACATTAACCTTAGCCAACAAATTATAGAAATCGGTGAACTGCTGATCTTGCTTCTTGTTCCTCAACCTGCTAGGATATGGCACCGGTGGCCTATATGGCTTGGAAGCCTTGTGGAGCTTCACCTCAGATTCCTCATTCTGCGATTTCTCTTGTTCTCTTGGTGTAAGCTTTTCCTCGACTTGTCCCTCCACACTAACTTCCTTAGGTTTCTCCAAAACAGGCATTTCTACCTTGTTATGAACCATTCTTCCACTTCGGAGAACAAGAACAACTTGAGCTTGGTGAGGCTGCAACCTTGCCCATGAAGTTTTCCTGGCTATTGTTGCTGTTGAATCTGATTCAACATTCCAGAAAGTTGCCCAATAGTGGTCTCAAGGCGCTTAATGGTAGCTGCCAGAGACTCCATATTTTGCTTACTCATCTCCATAAAAGACTGCATTTTCGCTTCAAAGATGGCTTCTGAGGATTTTGCTTCTGATACTGCTGAGGTCCATTCTGATACTGCTGCTGCTGCTGCTGAAAATTCCCTTGTTGCATAGGAATCTACTGATATTGCTGAAATTGTTGTAGATTCTGTTGCAACTATTGTGGATACTATTGACTGAAATTCTGCTGCTGCTGGAATGGGAATCGCTGCTGAGGCGGATAGAACTGTTGTTGGTTTGAATATCCCATCTGCTGTGGAGGTCGGCGAAACTGATTGCCTTAACTCAATCCCGCCCCTTGATTAGGGGCCTGATTCCTCCATCCTGAGTTCTGTTGACCTCTCCAACCAGAATTTGAACCTTGGTTGTACATTGGTCGTTGCTCGAACTGGGGTCTCCCAGGGTATCCCTGGGCAGAATATACTTCTGCTTCCCCCTTTGGTGTATACTCTCTCATCCTGTGACACTCATTGGCTCCATGCCCATAATCTCCGCAAATGCCACAAGTCTCGGCATTTGGTTCACGAGGTGGAGGAGTTGGGGTTTCCACCTGGCTTATCTTGAGCTTCTCTAGCTCTCTTATCATACCAGCTACCTGCTTGTGGAGCTCATAGTTAGGTCTCACTGCAGTTGCTTCAACACTTCTTCTACGGGTCGACTTTTGTTGAGAGCTCTCAACTAAAGTTTGGTAAATCTGATTGAGCTCAGTAGCAGTCTTCTTAGCAATATTACCCTCTGCAGTGCTGTCCACCATAAACTGGGTTGTTTGAAGCAACCCATCATAGAAGAACTGACTCACCATAATCGGCCCTAGCTGATGTTGTGGGCACTGCCTAAGAAGCTCTTGAACTCTCTTCCATGCCTCGTGGAAAGGCTCGTCAGCACCTTGCGTGAAGTTCATAATCTGTGTTCTAATCTCCTAAGTCTTGTGATTGGGATAAAATTTCCGCATAAACTTCTCACAAGCATCCATCCACGTGTTTATGGAATTTGACGGCAATGATAAAAGCCATGTCTGAGCCCGATTCTTCAAAGTATACGGAAGACACTTGAGCTTTAACTGATCCTCCGAAAGATCTAACAAAGGAAATGATTGCACCACCGAGCAAAATTCACGCACAAATTTAAGTGCGTCTTCATTGGGCATGCCGTAAAAAGATAGAAGCATGCTGGAGTAATTATACTTCAAATCGTAATTCCGAACGACAGTTGGAAGCACAATTCCTGACGTTGTGGCCTCAATAATAGGCGTGGAATAAGTTCCCATAAGCTGCGCTTCCTCTCTAGCCATATCTTCTTGATCGTGGTTCGAATGCACTTCTTCTTCACGATCACTTCCGTTTACCAATGATTCGTTGGATTCAACAGAATTATTGTCCTCAAAATCCTCCAGATTTAAATTGGATCCTATTCTTTCTGGAAGCTCAAATTCCACACAAATAGTAGAACTGGGCTTGGACTCTTCCTCCAAGCTAGACAAAACCTCACGAGGTCGGTTGATGTTGTCGAAATAAGGTGCTAGCTTAATCTTCAAGCTTCGGCAACTTTGCATACACAACACTAACAAACAAATCAAATGCACCGGAGGAAGAAAAATATCCAAGCTAAAATAAAAATAAAATAAAATAAACACAGAAAATAAATAGCATAATTAAACGCCTAAAGCCTTCCCTGGCAACGGCGCCAAAATTTGGCTCAACCCAAAACACCTATGAATTGACTCGTAATCGCACAAGGTCACTCTAGTGTAATAAGCTAACCCAAGTCGTATCTCAAGGAAGGCTAAGCATGGCAATTAATCATGTTACACATAAAAAGCAATAAATCCTAAACACTCTAAATAATTGGTTGGGTCTGACACGCTCACTCTTCATTATCTAGACAGAATTTAAGTACTAAATTACCAACAGAATAACATAGACAAGATCAAATAAATAAAACTATCAACATATAAACCCTAACAATTGAAATTCTTGATTAAAAACCGTAGAAAAATAAGCAAGCTCAAGTTCTAAACATTAAAAGAAATAACAATAATAAATCATATTAATAATGCAAAATCAAAATAAGCAGCAATAATAAAAATATCATACCAAGTCCAACAAGTCAAGTAGAAACTGGAGAGGACTGAATTGCAACTACTATATAAAATTGAAATGCGAATTAACCTTATAAAATCTGATCACAACCGTATTCTGGAAGCAAAAGATAGTCGGAAATGTTAAAGAGAAAGTGCCCAACAAAATCCACAAAACAATCGCCGTCTCTGAGTTAGAAAAAAAAGATAACCTAAAAACTAATTACAAAATGCTCATTTTATATCACTAATGAGCAAACGCTCAACATAAGCGAGCGCCGATGAGAAATACACGAAATTAATTAAAAATGAGCGACCGCTCATGAATGAGCGGTCGGTAACTCCAAATACGAGTACTTAGCATGAGAAATACGTGAGAGGCTGCTCAACATATATGAGAAACCGCTCAAGATTCTTGAAATCACTTAAATGAGCGGCCGCTCAATGAAATGAGAGGTCTCTTATATATGAGAGACCTCTTAAGCGGCGGCTCATTCATTTTTCAGCACTTTCTGTTATTTCTTGTACTTTTCTCCTTGCTTTTATTATTCTCCGCACTTTCCTGCAAAACTACTTCCACAGTTAATAAAAGCTTACGAATAAAGCCAACAAATATATCAACTTTATTACAAAGTCCACGCAAATAAGGACAAATAAGCACAAAATAGTCTGTTACAATGTTGTTAATCTCGTACGTGTGCGTGAGAAATTGATGCCACGACAATACTTTTTTGTTTGTATTTTTGTGATTGCATGTGTGTATCTTGTTACGATATTTCTAAAATCATACTTGGTATGTTACGATTTTACATAACACGTGCATGAATACATATTTGACATCTTTGTATCTAATTATTTTCAAGGTTGTGTGGACACTTATCCGACCAGCGTTGACTAAACCACCCCATCACAGAGTCCAATGCTATGGCTACGAGGGTCTAATTGAAGAGATCCACAAAGTGCTCGACTTTTTTGGGCCCGAAGAAAAGGCTGCAGTGAAGGGATGAGCTCAAGGATATAATATTTGTGTCAAGGGTTTTCAAGTGATATAGTACAATTTGTGTTTTGCTTATTACTAGGTGTACGCTGTTACGATATTCATAGTATCGTACATGTCTATACGACATTATTAAACTCGTACATGACACTGAACAATAAATCAAGCTAGTCTATCCGAATAGCAACAATTAAAGAACTATGCCTCATCTGCATGAAATATGATATGATCAGATTTTGATCAAATCTAACGATGTTACGATGTACAATATATCCTACAAACACAAGCTACAATATATCAAAATCGTAGAATTTATCGTAGTGATAATGTAACAATAAATGAAAATCATAGCAGTGTATGTCCATATTTCGTGATCGTCAAATACGATATTATGTATGTCGTACAATATATAATATGATATATCCAATCATACACTCGTAGTATAAATATGTTTGTACGATCTAAAACACATTATTTGTATGTATGATTGCTACAACTTTGCATCAAATCGTAGCAACTTTGTTACATCTTTTGTACGATATCATGTTATCTTGTATCGAGAGCAGTGATAATTATAACCACACTTCTATAAGTTTAACATTATTTGTTTGTGATTGCATGTATAATTAAGGTTTGTTTGAGATTTGAGGATAGCATGTGTGAAAATTATACTTCTGTAGATACGATATTGTTAATCTCATACGTGGGGTGAACAATTGATGCCACAAAATACAAATTATTTGTAGTTTGTTACGAGATTTTTTACGACATTAGGGTTCAGGGTTTAAGATTGGCATGAAATAAGAATGCATGTGTGTAGTTTGTTACGAGATTTTAAAATCGTACGTGAGGGTGATTGCATGTGGGTATGTTGTCATAGCCCCAAATCCCGAGGGACGGCAAAGCCGAGGTGCAACTAGGGGTTAGATTAAAGAAGCGGGGAAGAAGGGGGATAAATAAATAAACAGACATTAATTTAAAAGACAACTGATATCTATGAACAGGTTTTATTGAAAGAAAGAGAGTCGACCTTGAAGGATCGCTCAACAAGTTGTTCAAAAAGGAACTAAGTTCATTGTACGGGATTTAGATCAAAAGTTTATACATAGACACGAAAAGTGTTTTGTAGCGGAAAGCGTAAAGCTTGACACAAGTTCCTCATCCTATCTACAACTCTTTACTCAGCCTCCGCCGCTCCCGTCACTCAACCTGCACATTTTATAAAGCATATGCAGGGCTAAGTATAAACATACTTAGTGGGCACATTGCCAAAAACATATCATAAATAGCGCATCGGGGTTTTTCATCAAATACCCGTGCCTACTAAACATTTTCTTTCACTTTTCACAATATAGCTTGGCCAAGCCTTTACTTGATGTTACGTTCAACTTGCCCAACTTCCGTTTCAACGCCGGGGGAGAGTATACTTCTCCCGCGCACGTTCTATTCACCGTGGCTGGCTACCTCTCAACAGGGTACCACACACATCGGCTACCGTGTACACTAAACCATGGAAAACCCTTACGGTTAACTCAGCAGTCCGATCGATTAGTTAACCCCCTTTGGCTAACTCTGAAAGGCACAAAAGAACTCACATAAAACAAATATTTTCATGCCTTGATAATCACTTTAAAACACAGTTATAAAGCGATAAGTAAACATTTTCGAGCATTGCTCATTTCATTTGATATATAGAAAAGCCCATCTTAGGTTATTGCAGAACTAAAACACGAGCTTCCGTCTCTGGTCTTCCGTCCTGTCTTCTAAACTCGACTTTCTCCTTTGAACGCAAATAATAACACTTTAATAAGCGGTCGAGACGATAAAAGAAAAAGGAAATCGAATTTGTTTTAGACTTTTAGGCCTTTGCACTTAACTACATTCTTTTGATTATCAAAGAAACGAGACTTGTTCAATTCTCGTTTAGAAACTGACACGGCTCATTACTTGACACTTAGGTCAGTTAATAATGGAAGTCGATAACTTATAACGACTTAGAAGTTCACAAGGAACGAAGTTAAAAAGGTTTCAACTTAAGAAAATAGGTTCACAAAAGTTTCTGCACAAAGCAGAGGTTCTGGAGTTCATACAGAACAGATTCCTGCGAAACAGGGGATGAAATTTATACCAAAAGAAAGCTACGGATATCTAGTTTATTTTCCAATTTACGGATCTTGATTTTGTTAAGTGAGTAGAAAGTTCTGACAGTTTTCGTAACGCATCGCAAAACAGTCCGAGTGAAACACTAGATGCTCGTTAAACTCGACGCACGATTCCCTAGGTTCGATCAATTCTATACAACCTTTAACCTCACGAAATTACAGTCTCAAGGCAGTCGAGACACACTACCAATTAACGTGAACACCTTCACGTTTCTTGATTTAAAAAGCGACGTATATTTCCTCGTCTTTCAACTAACCAATTAAACTTATTAATTTCATTTCAATTCCAAACTTATATCAATTTCTAACTTATATTTCATATTTCATTTCACATCATCATCATCCTTAGCTTCACCCATGAATATCATTAATCGAGAATACTTTCTCCTTTCCCGGTTTAATAATACGACAAACACTTCCTCCTCGTTTTAATTAATCAATTACTAAACCATTTCAATTCAAATTCACATTTCAAACTTCTAACTTCTAGTTCATAAACTATAACTTATATCATCATATCTCGAATTGAAATATCGTCAACTACAAACTCGTTTATCAAATGCCAATAATCATTAATATCAAATTGGTTTTCCTTATTTGACTTTTCTATCGACACTTAGATTCGTTTCTTCGTCTCTTATCAAAATGATGTGATCCTTGAAGGTCCAAGATCTGTTGCATATGTGGGCTTATTTAATCGAGTTTTTTATAAGTTTTATTTTAGTTATTTTGGTTGTTTTAGTATTTTAATTGTTATTTTAGTTTTTGATATAGGGTGGCCATGTTTGGGCCTTAGATAGAGTTAGATTTGAGTTTATTACCTTGTTTTGAATAAGGATTTGTTTCCTTATTAGATTAAGAGTTAATTTCCATGTTTAGTTTCCTAGTAGAGTTAGGATTAGCACCCTATATATAGGGCCCTTTGTTATGCACGAAAATCCCAACTTTCTTAGAATTCGTTCAAATTTTCCGATTACGATCATTAACTAACAAGATTAACATATATTCAAATCATAAACCTAAATCATTATCCAATCTCGACTTATCGATGATTCTTCGTCTCTTACTACAATTTCAATGTTCTCCGATTTTGCTCAAACTTTCTAATATCGTTCATCAACTACCAAGATTCACTAATACGAAAACCATATACTCAAATTATTATCGATTCTTATCTTATCGTCGGGTTTCGTATCTTACGATTTTTATTTTATTTTTAGAAAAATCCAATTAAATTATATAATCATCCACATACAACATATCATTTCTATCATAACATCGACCAAAACACTTCTTTCTCTCTTACACTTTGGTTCTTATTTTTAGAAAAATACCAATTAATTCATATGATCATCTATCAATGCATAGAACATGAATCCACCAATCAATCCTCAAAGAAAATCGAACTAACATCAAACCCCCTATTTCTTTGAAATTTTCGGTAATATCAATAATATTAGGAGGGTGATTTCCACATGATTTCTATCCATGAAATACATTCCTAAGCATACTATAACATGTATTAAACATAGAATCATCATGCTATCATCCTCAAACTTTTCGAAAAAAAAACAAGACTTGAGGGAAGAAAGTTTTGTTCGGTTCAATCTCGAGAGGAAGCTCCTACCTTGTCGATTATGGACTCGGAACTAAGATCGATCGGTAGATGGATGACTTGTGGAGCTTGGGAGCTTGAAGATGACTAACAATGGAGGATTTGAAGAACAAAAGAGAGAGAGAGAAAAATGAGAGAGAGAGTGGCGGCATAAGGAGAGAGAAATGAGGGAGAGATGGTGATGAGGTGTTAAGATAGATTTGAATAAAGTGATAAAAATCTAACAAGGGTGATGAGTCATAGGTGTATGGCGGTTTGGGGGGATTTATTTTACCGAAATTTCGCGTTTTACGGGTCTAATACGACGTTATAAAATCGAGAAATTAAAACCCTAGACGGTTACGTTTTTGACGAAATCTAATTCGACCGTTAGATTAGAATTTAATCACATACTCGGAAAGCATATTTCGATTTCCGAAATCCGATGAAAAGTCGGAATAAGACAGTCAAAAATTCGCCCGGAAAAAAAATAAAAACTGACTTTCTCCGGTGAACTTATATCGAAGAAAAAGTGAATGTAAAGTCTGACGGTTTTTCGATCTGAGTTTTCGGACGAAAATTTTATCGGACGAAAATTTTATCGGACTCGAAAACCCTAATACAGTAGTCGTTCGACCGACTTCTGGAATTTATTTTCAGAAACGGATTTCACCGTCAGTCTTAGAATCGAAAATCCTTAACTTAGGCGTGCAAAGCCTTAATTAAGAATTAAATTTTTATTTTAATGACGGAAGAATTGTCCGGGGTATTACATCCTACCCCTCTAACAAGAAATTTAGTCCCGAAATTTGCATACCTTCTTCAAAAAGGTAAGGGTATTTCTCTTTCATCTTTTCTTCGAGTTCCCACGTGGCTTCTTCTTGCCCGTGGTGATGCCATAGCACTTTAACCAATGGTATCGACTTATTTCTTAATTCTTGTTCTTTTCGATCCAAGATCGATAATGGTTTCTCTTCATAACTTAAGTCGGACTCAAGAACAACGTCTTGCTGGTTAATTACGTGCTTAGGGTCAAAGACATACTTTCGTAATTGAGATACGTGAAACACGTTATGGACACTTCTTAGACTTGGCGGTAAGGCCAATCTATAAGCAACAGGTCCTATTTTTTCCAAAATCTCATAAGGTCCTATAAATCTTGGTATGAGTTTGCCCTTAACACCGAATCTAATGATTCCTTTAGATGGGGAAATCTTGAGGAAAACCTTATCCCCAATTTCAAAGCTAAGATTGGTTCGACGATCGTCAGCGTAAGACTTCTGTCGGCTTTGGGCCTCTTCATTCTAATTCGAATCTGTCGGATGATCTCGATCATTTCATTGACCGCATCGGGTCCTAGGTTCTTTCTTTCACCTACTTCATCCCAATAAAGTGGCTATCTACATTTCTTTCCATATAATGCCTCGTAAGGCGCCATTCCTATCGTTGCTTGATAACTATTGTTGTATGCGAATTTGACTAATGGCAAGATCTTTTCCCAATTCTGTCTGCGGATGAAAAGCGGTACTAAAGTTAAGTTCGGTACCTAACTCCTTCTGCATAGTGATCCAAAATCTCGAAGTGAATTTGGCATCTCTATCAGATGTTATTGATTTCGGTATTCCGTGTAGACGTACAATCTCACGGACATATAATTGTGCCAACTTCTCTGATCCATAAGTGATTGGGATTGGTAAAAAGTGAGCTGATTTTGTGAGCCTATCGATAACTACCCAGGTGGCACTATTTGCTCTCTTAGTCTTGGGTAAACCTGTCACAAAATCCATGGCTATATCTTCCCATTTCCATGTTGGAATACAAACTGGCTGTAACAATCCGTATGGTCTTTGGTGTAGAGCTTTCACTTGTTGACAAGCCAAACATCTTTCTACAAACGAGGCAACGTCTCGTTTCAAACCGGTCCACCAGAAATTCCTTCTTAAATCTTGATACATCTTCGTACTCTCTGGGTGTGCTGTATATGGCGTATCGTGAGCCTCACTCATGATATCGTTCTTCAATTTGTCGTCTTCAGGGATACAAAGTCTGCCTTCGAATAAAATCGCATTATCTGGTGCTTCGGAAAAACCTTCCGGTTTATCCGTTCTTATCCTTAGTCGAAGCTTCTCAATCGACTCGTCCTTTCTCTGAGCACTTATGATTCTTTCTCGTAAGTCCGGTGTAGCTACGAGTGCTGCTATGTGGTTTGTTATCGTTTTAGGTGTATCCAGCAATTCTAAGTCCATTTTCTCAAATTCTCGTACAAGAGCTTCTTCCTCAACAAAGAGACATTCTAACTTGGTTGGAGCCTTGTAACCCAGTGTGTCAGCTACCACATTTGCTTTTCCTGGATGATAGTTGATTTCGCTTCAGTTCCAAAAATGAGTTTTCGGTCACCGAAGCCTAATAAATGGCCCGGGCGACGTACCAGTCCAAATTTCAACCGAGAGATAATCAAAATCTGCTCTGACCATCACGTAGCCATTCAAAAAAGATTTTCAACGGCGTGTTGATGGAAAAAATCGGAGAAGCGACGGGCACGGAACGGGGGGACGAGTGCCGGCTCCCGACGAGCCGTTTTAGCCATATCTCCCATTTTGCCCGTGCCATTGGCCTTATTTTTGCACCTTTGGGCCTCTCTTATGATGGAGAACAAATGGTGAAGTGCGTGTCAAATTCCGATTCCATTCCAAAAATGAGTTTTCAGTCACCGATGCCTAATAAATGGCCCGGGCGAAGCACCAGCCCAAAATTCGACCGAGAGACAATCAAAATCTGCTCCGACCATCATGTAGCCCTTCAAAAAAGATTTCCAACATCGTGTTAACGGACAAAATCAGACAAGGGACGGGAACAGAACAGGGGGACGAGTGCCGGCTCCCGATGAGCCGTTTTGGCCATATCACCTTTGGGTTTCTCTTATGATGCAAAACCAGTGGTGAAGTGCCCGTCCAATTTTGCTTCAGTTCCAAAAATGAGTTTTCGATCACCTATGCCTAATAAATGGCCCGGGCGAAGCACCGGCCTTAAATCCGATCGAGAGATAATCAAAATCTGGTCAAACCATCACGTAGCCCTTCAGAAAAGATTTCCAATAGCGTGTGAATGGAGAAAATCGGAGGAGGGACAAGCACAGAATGAGGGGGACGAGTGCCGGCTCCCGACGAGCCATTTTGGCCATATCTCCAATTTTGCTCGTGCTATTGGCCTTATTGTTGCACCTTTGGGCTTCTCTTATGATGGGGAACTAGTGGAGAAGTGCCCGCCCAATTCCGCTACCATTCCAAAAATAAGTTTTCGGTCACCTATGCCTATGAAATGGCCCGGGCAAAGCACCAGCCCAAAATCCGTCCGAGAGATAATCAAAATTTGCTTAGACTATCACGTAGCTCTTCAAAAAAAGATATTCAACGGCGTGTTAACGGACCAAATCGGACAAGGGACGGGCACAAAATTGGGGGGACGAGTGCCGGCTCCCGACGAGCCATTTTGGCCATATCTCCCATTTTGCCCGTGCCATTGGCCTTATTTTTGCACCTTTGGGCTTCTCTTATGATGCGGAAGCAGTTGTGAAGTGCCCGTCCAATTCCGCTTCGAGAGATAATCAAAATCTTGTCCAACCTTCACGTAGCCCTTCAAAAAAGATTTCCAATAGCGTGTGAACGGACAAAATCGGACAAGGGACGGGCACGGAATGGGGGGACATGTGCCGGCTCCCGACGAGCCGTTTTGGCCATATCTCCTGATACGGACGGAGGACCCGTTGGATAAAAGATCCAAGAACCCTTCGTATAAGAGGTAGGCAGCGGTCTCCCTAGATCGAGAATCCAGTTTGATCACCTCCTAGAGCGAAGAAAACCTCGACCCGTTGGCTATATAATCAGCCAAGAACCTCGGTATGGTTGAACGCCACAAGACTTTGCTCACTAGTCTTGATAAGTTCGGAACAAGTGAAAACTCTACAAGAGAGAAATTCAACTCACAAAGGCAAAGCCAATTTTCGTTTATAACTCAAGGTATATATGTTATTCGATTACAAAGGATATCAAGCCTATTTATAGGATAGAAAAGGACTCTTCGTAGCCTACCAATAATGATAGTACTTATGATACTAATTAAACTCATAAATAGACTTATTTAACACTAATTAAACCACTTATTAACTACTAATGACTACTTATGACTCAAGACTTCAAAAGTCACTTATTTAACTCATAATAATGAAACTAATTAGACACTTAATTTAGCCTCTTCAATATGCACGAATATCAACCATTTATTCTTCTTCTTGGGCCTTCGAAGTCTGATTGTTGACAAGCCCTTTTAAGACGGATTCAGCCCATCAATATTCACCATTTGGTCCAATATTGATTAGTCTTGGACTTGTAATTAGCCCCCTTTTCATTTATTCTTGAAGTCGGATTTATTGTCCATAGGTTGCTCATCGTGCTCACATCATTCCCTTCTTCTTCAAGAAGATTCGTCCCGAATCTTATTTCCAAAAGAAAAGTCAGTGTGTAGGAATAGGTAATCCAATCCTCCTGGTTTGAAGACGTAATTTTCATCCTTGATTTTGATAGTTGTACATGGTTCCATATCGAAATGATATACCTGCAAAATAGAAACAAACCACGTACCTCGGGGTCTGTCATTCCCCTCATCTTGACAATGATTTGTCCTCAAATCCAGAATTGCTCCAATTTGGAATGATTTCCTTGTTTGTAAGTACACCTCGTTATTGTCATGAACATTCAACCACGACATTTGAAATGAAGATCTGTGATTCAATGGAGAAACGCTCAATAGTGGCACCAAGGGAACACATACCATATCTGCACAACTTTCAACAATGAATTCGCCCCTCGTTATTTTCTGGTCACTTGCGACCACTATGCTTTCATGTTAGTTGTTGTCATGAACTTGAGCAATAAAAACAATTGGATTAGGATCCTTAAGTTCTTCGACCACAATGGAAGAAACCTTGTTGAAAATCTGGGGAACAATCACCTTGTCCTCAATTCTCTTCTCTCCATTTGGTTGGATCTCCAATTGTGGTGTGGAATCACAACTTTGGATCGGCATGTCACAAAAGGTCTTCCTTGTTGTTACTTCCACAAGCTTCCTCAACTCTTCATTGGCTGCCTTAATCTCCGCCAACATTAGCTTAGTTTTCATGCGAAGAACATATGCACGCTCTCGATGCTCCTTCAACGATTTGCTCATTTTTTTGTATTTTTTTTTTGGATAGAAAATATAAAGATAGAGGTTTAGATCAATAACAGATTGCTCTGATACCAAATGATACGGACGGAGGACCCGTTGGATAAAAGATCCAAGAACCCTTCGTATAAGAGGTAGGCAGCGGTCTCCCTAGATCGAGAATCCAGTTTGATCACCTCCTAGAGCGAAGAAAACCTCGACCCGTTGGCTATATAATCAGCCAAGAACCTCGGTATGGTTGAACGCCACAAGACTTTGCTCACTAGTCTTGATAAGTTCGGAACAAGTGAAAACTCTACAAGAGAGAAATTCAACTCACAAAGGCAAAGCCAATTTTCGTTTATAACTCAAGGTATATATGTTATTCGATTACAAAGGATATCAAGCCTATTTATAGGATAGAAAAGGACTCTTCGTAGCCTACCAATAATGATAGTACTTATGATACTAATTAAACTCATAAATAGACTTATTTAACACTAATTAAACCACTTATTAACTACTAATGACTCAAGACTCAAGACTTCAAAAGTCACTTATTTAACTCATAATAATGAAACTAATTAGACACTTAATTTAGCCTCTTCAATATGCACGAATATCAACCATTTATTCTTCTTCTTGGGCCTTCGAAGTCTGATTGTTGACAAGCCCTTTTAAGACGGATTCAGCCCATCAATATTCACCATTTGGTCCAATATTGATTAGTCTTGGACTTGTAATTAGCCCCCTTTTCATTTATTCTTGAAGTCGGATTTATTGTCCATAGGTTGCTCATCGTGCTCACATCATCTCCCATTTTGCCCGTGCCATTGGCCTTATTGTTGCACCTTTGGGCTTCTCTTATGTTGGGGAAGCAGTTGTGAAGTGCCCGTCCAATTCGCTTCAGTTCCAAAATTGAGTTTTCGGTCACCGAAGCCTAATAAATGGCCCGGGCGACGTACCAGTCCAAAATTCAACCGAGAGATAATCAAAATCTGCTCTGATCATCACGTAGCCCTTCAAAAAAGATTTTCAACGGCGTGTTGATGGAAAAAATAGGAGAAGCGACGGGCACGAAACGGGGGGACGAGTGCCGGCTCCCGACGAGCCGTTTAGCCATATCTCCCATTTTGCCCGTGCCATTGGCCTTATTTTTGCACCTTTGGGCCTCTCTTATGATGGAGAACAAATGGTGAAGTGCGTGTCAAATTCCGATTCCATTCCAAAAATGAGTTTTCAGTCACCGATGCCTAATAAATGGCCCGGGCGAAGCTCCAGCCCAAAATTCGACCGAGAGACAATCAAAATCTGCTCCGACCATCATGTAGCCCTTCAAAAAAGATTTCCAACATCGTGTTAACGGACAAAATCAGACAAGGGACGGGAACGGAACAGGGGGACGAGTGCCGGCTCCCGACGAGCCGTTTTGGCCATATCACCTTTGGGTTTCTCTTATGATGCAAAACCAGTGGTGAAGTGCCCGTCCAATTTTGCTTCAGTTCCAAAAATGAGTTTTCGATCACCTATGCCTAATAAATGGCCCGGGCGAAGCACCGGCCTTAAATCCGATCGAGAGATAATCAAAATCTGGTCCAACCATCAAGTAGCCCTTCAGAAAAGATTTCCAATAGCGTGTGAATGGAGAAAATCGGAGGAGGGACAAGCACAGAATGAGGGGTACGAGTGCCGGCTCCCGACGAGCCATTTTGGCCATATCTCCAATTTTGCTCGTGCTATTAGCCTTATTGTTGCACCTTTGGGCTTCTCTTATGATGGGGAACTAGTGGAGAAGTGCCCGCCCAATTCCGCTACCATTCCAAAAATAAGTTTTCGGTCACCTATGCCTAAGAAATGGCCCGGGCAAAGCACCAGCCCAAAATCCGTCCGAGAGATAATCAAAATTTGCTTAGACTATCACGTAGCTCTTCAAAAAAGATATTCAACGGCGTGTTAACGGACCAAATCGGACAAGGGACGGGCACAAAATTGGGGGGACGAGTGCCGGCTCCCGACGAGCCATTTTGGTCATATCTCCCATTTTGCCCGTGCCATTGGCCTTATTTTTGCACCTTTGGGCTTCTCTTATGATGCGGAAGCAGTTGTGAAGTGCCCGTCCAATTCCGCTTCGAGAGATAATCAAAATCTTTTCCAACCTTCACGTAGCCCTACAAAAAAGATTTCCAATAGCGTGTGAACGGACAAAATCGGACAAGGGACGGGCACGGAATGGGGGGACATGTGCCAGCTCCCGACGAGCCGTTTTGGCCATATCTCCCATTTTGCCCGTGCCATTGGCCTTATTGTTGCACCTTTGGGCTTCTCTTATGTTGGGGAAGCAGTTGTGAAGTGCCCGTCCAATTCGCTTCAGTTCCAAAAATGAGTTTTCGGTCACCGAAGCCTAATAAATGGCCCGGGCGACGTACCAGTCCAAAATTCAACCGAGAGATAATCAAAATCTGCTCTGACCATCACGTAGCCCTTCAAAAAAGATTTTCAACGGCGTGTTTTGGAAAAAATCGGAGAAGCGACGGGCACGAAACAGGGGGACGAGTGCCGGCTCCCGACGAGCCGTTTAGCCATATCTCCCATTTTGCCCGTGCCATTGGCCTTATTTTTGCACCTTTGGGCCTCTCTTATGATGGAGAACAAATGGTGAAGTGCGTGTCAAATTCCGATTCCATTCCAAAAATGAGTTTTCAGTCACCGATGCCTAATAAATGGCCCGGGCGAAGCTCCAGCCCAAAATTCGACCGAGAGACAATCAAAATCTGCTCCGACCATCATGTAGCCCTTCAAAAATGATTTCCAACAGCGTGTTAACGGACAAAATCAGACAAGGGATGGGAACGGAACGGGGGGACGAGTGCCGGCTCCCGACGAGCCGTTTTGGCCATATCACCTTTGGGTTTCTCTTATGATGCAAAACCAGTGGTGAAGTGCCCGTCCAATTCCGCTTCAGTTCCAAAAATGAGTTTTCGATCACCTATGCCTAATAAATGGGCAGGGCGAAGCACCAGCCTTAAATCCGATCGAGAGATAATCAAAATCTTGTCCAACCATAACGTAGCCCTTCAGAAAACATTTCCAATACCGTGTGAATGGAGAAAATCGGACGAGGGACAAGCACGGAATGGGGAGGACGAGTGCCGGTTCCAGACGAGCCGTTTTGGCCATATCTCCAATTTTGCCCATGCTATTGGCCTTATTGTTGCACCTTTGGGCTTCTCTTATGATGGGGAACCAGTGGAGAAGTGCCCGTCCAATTCCGCTACCATTCCAAAAATGAGTTTTCGGTCACCGATGCCTAATAAATGGCCCGGGCAAAGCACCAGCCCAAAATCCGTACGAGAGATAATCAAAATTTGCTTAGACTATCACGTAGCTCTTCAAAAAAGATTTTCAACGGCGTGTTAACGGACCAAATCGGACAAGGGACGGGCACAAATTTGGGGGGACGAGTGCCGGCTCCCGACGAGCCATTTTGGCCATATCTCCCATTTTGCCCGTGCCATTGGCCTTATTTTTGCACCTTTGGACTTATCTTATGATGCGGAAGCAGTTGTGAAGTGCCCGTCCAATTCCGCTTCGAGAGATAATCAAAATCTGGTCCAACCATCACGTAGCCCTTCAAAAAAGATTTCCAACAGCGTGTGAACGGACAAAATCGGACAAGGGACGGGCACGGAATGAGGGGACAAGTGCCGGCTCCCGACGAGCCGTTTTGGCCATATCTCCCATTTTGCCCGTGCCATTGGCCTTATTGTTGCACCTTTGGGCTTCTCTTATGATGGAGAACCAGTGGAGAAGTGCCCGTCCAATTACGCTTCCATTCCAAAAATGAGTTTTCGCTCACTGATGCCTAATAAATGGCTCGGGCAAAGCACCAGCCAAAAATCCGTCCGAGAGATAACTAAAATTTGCTTAGACTATCACGTAGCTCTTCAAAAAAGATTTCCAACGGCGTGTTAACGGACCAAATCGGACAAGGGACGGGCACAAAATTGGGGGGACGAGTGCCGGCTCCCGACGAGCCATTTTGGCCATATATCCCATTTTGCCCGTGCGATTGGCCTTATTTTTGCACCTTTGGGCTTCTCTTATGATGCGGAAGCAGTTGTAAAGTGCCCGTCCAATTCCGCTTCACTTTCAGAAATGAGTTTTCGGTCACCTAGGCCTAATAAATGCCCCGGGCGAAGCACCAGCCTTAAATCCGATCGAGAGATAATCAAATTCTGGTCCAACCATCACGTAGCCCTTCAAAAAAGATTTCCAACAGCGTGTGAACGGACAAAATCGGACAAGGGACGGGCACGGAATGGGGGGACGAATGCCGGCTCCCGACGAGCCGTGTTGGCCATATCTCCCATTTTGTCCATGCTATTAGCCTTATTTTTGCACCTTTGGCCTTCTCTTATGATGCAGAACCAGTGATGAAGTGCATGTCCAATTCCGCTTCAGTTCCAAAAATGAGTTTTCGATCACCTATGCCTAATAAATGGCCCAGGCGAAGCACCAAACTTAAATCCGATCGAGAGATAATCAAAATTTGGTTCAACCATCACGTAGCCGTTCAAAAAAGATTTCTAATAGCATGTGAACGGAGAAAATCGGACGAGGGACAGGCACGGAATGGGGGGGACGAGTGTCGGCTCCCGACTAGCCGTTTTGGCCATATCTCCCATTTTGCCCATGCAATTGGCCTTATTGTTGTACCTTTGGGCTTCTCTTATGATGGGAACCAGTGGTGAAGTGCCCATCCAATTCCACTTTCATTCCAAAAATGAGTTTTCGATCACCGATGCCTAATAAATGGGACGGGCGACGCACTAGCCCAAAATCCGACCGAGAGATAATCAAAGTCTGCTCTTACCATCACGTAGCCCTTCAAAAAAGATTTCCAACGGCGTGTTAACGGTCGAAATCGGAAAAGTGATGGGCACGGAACGGGGGACGAGTGCCGGCTCTCGACGAGCCGTTTTGGCCAAATCTCCAATTTTGCCCGTGCCATTGGCCTTATTTTTGTTCCTTTGGGCTTCACTTATGATGCGGAACCAGTGGTGTAGTGCCTGTCAAATTCCAATTCCGTGCCAAAAATGAGTTTTCGGTCACCTATGCCTAATAAACGGCCCGGGCAGAAAACCAGCCCAAAATTTAACCGAGATATACTTGAAATTTGCTCCTACCATCGTGTAGAAATTCAAAAAAGATTTTCAACGGTGTGTGAACGAACCAAATCGGATAAGGGACGGGCACTGTACAAAGGGGACGTGTGTCGGCTCTCGACGAGCCGTTTTGGCCATATCTACAATTTTGCTCGTGCCATTGGCCTTATTTTTGCACCTTTGGGCTTCTCTTACGATGGGGAACCAGTGGTGAAGTGCCCGTCCAATTCCGCTTCCATTCCAAAAATGTGTTTTCGGTCAACGATGCCTAATAAATGGCCAGGACAAAGCACCAGCCCAAAATCCGTCCGAGAGATAATCAAAATTTGTTGAGACCATCACGTAGCTCTTCAAAAAAGATTTCCAACGGCGTGTTAACGGACCAAATCGGACACGGGACGGGCACAGAATGGGGGGGGGCCGAGTGCCGGCTCCCGACGAGCCATTTTGACAATATCTCCCATTTTTCCCGTGCCATTGGCCTTATTTTTGCACCTTTGGGCTTCTCTTATGATGCGGAAGAAGTTGTGTAGTACCCGTCCAATTCCGCTTCAGTTCCAAAAATGAGTTTTCGGTCACCTATGCCTAATTAATGGCCCGAGCGAAGCACCAGCCTTAAATCCGATCGAGAGATAATCAAAATTTGGTCCAACCATCATGTAGCCCTTCAAAAAAGATTTCCAACAGCGTGTGAATGGACAAAATCAGACAAGGTACGGGCACGAAATAGGGGGACGAGAGCCGGCTCCCGACGAGCCGTTTTGGCCATATCTCCCATTTTGCCCGTGCCATTAGCCTTATTGCACCTCTGGGCTTCGCTTATGATGGGGAACCAGTGATGAAGTGCCCCTCCAACTCCTTTTCCATTCCAAAAATGAGTTTTCAGTCACCGATGCCTAATAAATAGCCCGGGCGAAACACTAGCCCAAAATCCGACCGAGAGATAATCGAAATCTGCTCTGACCATCACGTAGCCCTTCAAAAAACATTTCCAACGGCGTTTTAATGGACGATATCGGACAAGGGACGAGCAAGGAACGGGGGGGACGAGTGTCGTCTCCTGACGAGCTGTTTTGGCCATATCTCCCATTTGGCCCGTGCCATGTACCTTATTTTTTCAGCTTTGGGCTTCTCTTATGATGGGGAACCAGTGGTGAAGTGCCCGACGAATTCCGCTTTCGTGCAAAAAATGCATTTTCGGTCACCTATGCCTAATAAATGGCCTGGGCAAACCACCAGCCCAAAATCCGACCTAGACATACATGAAATAGCATAAAGGGAATTGGTGAGGCATTCTCCCTAAAATCAACGGAGAGGGAATGGGTTTCTTATCTGATAGGAACATAGACCTTCGGTTAATATTTCCAACAACGTATGAATGGACCAAATCGGACAAGTTTTGAGAGGCCTAATGACACTCGGCATCCCGGCCCCTGAGAAATTGGTCTTGCTATATCTCCCTCATCACTGGTCCCATTGATCCGAATCTTGCACCGTGGGGCTTTTTTGTGATGGTGAACAAGGGACGAAGTTTCCATCACTTTCTGATCCCGTGCGAAAAACGAGATTTTGTTCACCAATGCCACTTAAAGGGGTGTTTTCAATCAAGAGTGTAGGATTTTTAAGGAGTTTGAAAGTTTGGGTGTATTTTTAGTCCAGACTTTTCAAACTACATAAAAATCTGGGGGTATTCAACCACAACTTTCCAAACTCAATAATTGGTTTTATTCAAAACTCCCCTTATTTTCTAATGTTGTTGACTCTGGTGGAATTTAACTTGATTTCAACCAATTTTTTTACTGGACGAATTCCGACCTTCAACCACGGGATTTTAAGATTCCATGAAACACCAGCGCCGGCGCCTTTCCAGAACCCGTTGGGGTCTATTTGGCCCTCGGTTGGGACCCAGCCACGGCTAGAAGTCCATTTATTATAAACTTTATTTTTACAAAGACATACCCAACTGGGTTTATTAAGTGATTTTGTATAAAAGTCAACGATCAATACATCCAGCGGTCGCTGGGTTTTATTTCCAGCCGGGGATGACATCCTGTGAGCGCTGGATTTTGCTCAAATGCATGTCCCGTGCCAGCGAGCGCTCGCTTTCATGGAATTTAACTGCAGCGAAGTCGTCCAAATCACACGCAAAATCCATCAAAAATTCCTCCAGGCTCCACGCGGAGTAAATGAACTTCAAAACTCCATTGACTTTTTAAACTCCTTAAAATGCAACAAACTCCCAATCCAATACACACCAATTCATTTAGCTTAAATGGCATTGGCGCGACATTTGCCATAAAATCAACGAAGATAGAATGGGATTTTGATCTGATAGCCACAAAGACCTTCGGATAAGATTCCCAACAGCGTGTGAATGGACCAAATCAGTCAAGTTTTGAGAGGAAAAATTACACCCGGCGTCCCGGCCCCCCGGGGAATCGATCTGGCTATATCTCCTTCGTCACCGGTCTGATTGATCCGAATCTCGAACAGTGGGGCATCTTTTGTGATGGTGAACGAGGGATGAAGTTTCTGTCAGTTTCTGCTCCCGTGCCGAAAATGAGATTTCGGACACCCATGCCTTAATGTAGCTAAAATGGCATTGGCGAGGCATTCAACCTAAAATTAACGGAGATGGAATGGGATTCTGATCAGACAACCCCATAGCCCTTCGAATAAGATTTCCAACGGCGAGTGATGGACCAATTCAGACAAGTTTAGAGGAGCAAAATGACACCCGGCGTCCTGGCCCCCGAGGAATCGATCTGGCTATATCTCCCTCGTCACTGGTTTGATCGATCCGAATCTCGAACTGTGGGGCTTCTTTTGTGATGGTGAACGAGGGACGAAGTTTCCGTCACTTCTTGCTCCCATGCAAAAATTGAGATTTCAATCACCTATGCCCTTAAATGGCATTGGCGAGGCAATCGCCCTAAAATCAACGAAGACAGAATGGGATTCTAATTAGAAAGCCCCATAGATCGACGGATAAATTTTCCAACAGCGCGTGAATGGACAAAATCAGACAAGTTTTGAGAGACCAAATGAGACTCGGCGTCCCGGCCCCCGAGGAATTGATCGGCCATATCACTCTCGTCACCGGTCCGATTTAATCCGAATCTTTCACTGTGGGGATTCTTTTGTGATGGTGAACGAGGGACAAAGTTTCTGTCACTTTCTGCTCGCATGCTAAAAATTAGATTTCGGTCACCCATGCCATTTATTGTAGCATAAATGGCATTGGCGAGGCATTCTCCCTAAAATCAACGGAGAGGGAATGGGGTTTCTGATCTGACAGGCACATAGACCTTCTGATACGGACGGAGGACCCGTTGGATAAAAGATCCAAGAACCCTTCGTATAAGAGGCAGGCAGCGGTCTCCCTAGATCGAGAATCCAGTTTGATCACCTCCTAGAGCGAAGAAAACCTCGACCCGTTGGCTATATAATCAGCCAAGAACCTCGGTATGGTTGAACGCCACAAGACTTTGCTCACTAGTCTTGATAAGTTCGGAACAAGTGAAAACTCTACAAGAGAGAAATTCAACTCACAAAGGCAAAGCCAATTTTCGTTTATAACTCAAGGTGTATATGTTATTCGATTACAAAGGATATCAAGCCTATTTATAGGTTAGAAAAGGACTCTTCGTAGCCTACCAATAATGATAGTACTTATGATACTAATTAAACTCATAAATAGACTTATTTAACACTAATTAAATCACTTATTAACTACTAATGACTACTTATGACTCAAGACTTCAAAAGTCACTTATTTAACTCATAATAATGAAACTAATTAGACACTTAATTTAGCCTCTTCAATATGCACGAAAATCAACCATTTATTTTTCTTCTTGTGCCCTTGAAGTCTGATTGTTGACGAGCCCTTTTAAGACGGATTCAGCCCATCAATATTCACCATTTGGCCCGATTTATCTTGATATTGGACTTGAAATCGGCATACTTTATTTAGTTCTTGAAATCTGACTTGTAGTCGTTGGTTGCCCACCCGTGCTCACATCACCTTCGGTTAATATTTCCAACAGCATGTGAATGGACAAAATCGGACAAGTTTTGAGAGGCCTATTGACACCCGGCATCCCGGTCCACGAGAAATTGATCTGGCTATATCTCTCTCATCACTGGTCCGATTGATCCGAATATTGCACCGTGGGGCTTTTTTGTGATGTTGAACGAGGGACGACATTTCCGTCACTTTCTGATCCCGTGCCAAAAATGAGATTTTGGTCACCCATGCCACTTAGGGGGTTGTTTTCAATCAAGAGTCTGTAGGATTTTAAGGAGTTTGAAATTCTGGGTGTATTTAGTCCAGACTTTTCATACTCCTTAATAATCTAGGGGTATTCAATCACAACTTTTCAAACTCAATAAAAATTTGGTGGTATTCAAAACTCCACTGACTTTCTAATGTTGTTGACTCTGGTGGAATTTAACTTGATTTTAACCAATTTTGTACTGAACGAACTCCGACCTTTAACCACGAGATTTTGAGATTCCATGAAACATCAGCGCCGGCGCCTTTCCAGAACCCGCTGGGGTCTATTTGGCCCTCGGTTGGGACCCAGCCACGGCAGGAAGTCCATTTATCATAAACTTTATTTTTACAAAGACATATCCAACTGGGTTTGTTTAGTGATTTGGTATAAAAGCCAACGATCAGTACATCCAGCGGTCGCTGGGTTTTATTTTCAGCCGGGGATGACATCCTGCGAGCGCTGAGTTTTGCTCAAATGCGCGTCGCGTGCCAGCGAGCGCTCGTTTTCATGGAATTTCACTGCAATGAAGTCGTCCAAATCCCACGCGAAATCCATCAAAAATTCCTCCCGACTCCACGCGGAGTAAATGAACTTCAAAACTCCAATGACTTTTTTTTACACTCCTTAAAATCCAACAAGCTCCGAATCCAATACACCCCAATTCATTTAGTTTAAATGGCATTGGCGCGGCATTCGCCATAAAATCAACGAAGATAGGATGGGATTTTGATCTGACAGCCACATAAACCTTCGGATAAGATTCCCAACAGTGTGTGAATGGACCAAATCAGATAAGTTTTGAGAGGACAAATTACACCCGGCATCCCGGCCCCCCGTGATGAGCCAGGATCCAGCACTGATGAATCAAACCCGGAGTTGCAGCTGAGAGGTCCAGTTACAAGATTGAGAGCCAAGAAGCTGCAAGGCTATTTCCAAGGCATTGTCCGGAAGAAGTTGGAAGATGAAGATGTTGGAGTGAAGCAGCCCAAGTTGGTGAACTTGACCCAAGTTTCGGATTAGCCTTTTTAATTCGAAATTGGACTTCTTCTATTTAATTGTTTTATGTCGGATTTATTTTAATTGGGCTGAACTTTGTGTTATTTAATGGAGCCCAATAGTTAGTGTTTTTATCATTCCTTTTCGAGCCCAATTGTATTAAGGGCCCAGTTCGGATTTTAGGGTATTTAAAACCCTTGTTTGACACTTTTCAGGGCAGACAATATTGAATCAAAAATCAAGTTTTCAGTTTTTGTCTCACGCGTGCTTCGGTTCACGTTGCTGTTCTTGGTAGAGTCTTGAGTTGGCATCGTTACACTTGAAATCATTTGTCTCGTTCGAGATATCCAATTGTACCCGGGTTAGACAAGCTACGAAGATCGATCCATCGACGCGTTTCGGATTCAAGTAGATCCGGGGTTCGTTTGGGGTAAGTTCTTCAGCCTATTTTCATTCCTTTTCGTCACCATCATCATCACCACTTTCGTTCATCATCATCCATCCCATTCCCCACGCCTTTCCAGACTTCCGCCCTTACCGCCACCGTTTCCAGTTTCAACCTAAAATCGTCCAAAAGTCCGCCCCTTCATAAATCATAAACCCCTTTTGCGAATTGGCTGAATTTTGGATATGTTGTTACTGATTTCAATTTATAATTCGTGTTAAAATTTGAGTCTAATCGGATTTGATTTGCTATAGTTTCTGATCGGGTAGTTTTCTAGGGTTTTATTCGATAATTTGGGGTTTTGTTTCGTATCTTGTTCGTTTCCTTGTTCAATCGATCCAGCTCAGTAATTGGGAGTTCGAGTCTCTAGTTGTTCAGTTTGTAATTGGATTGAATCAACCTATTAGCTGACGTGTGTTCAAGTCCCTAATTCCGTGTAAATGATTAGCCGTATCATAAATTTTGGTATCAGAGCCACGTCAGCGCTTGCTGGTCGTGGTTCGATCCAATTTGGTGTGACATTCTAGGGGCAAAAGTGATCGACTAAAAGAAAAGAAAAGAAATCGAAAAAAAAAGACTTAAAAGTCGAAGCCCTAGGACTGAATCGCCGAGAAGTCTTTGTTGTTTTCATGAGTTTTTCTTGATTTGAGTTGGGAAGTTGTGAATTGCAGTTTGTGTATCTTCTTTGATTTGTTGTCCTTCGTCGAATAGCGATTGGGGACGTCGTATTGTATTGGTTATCGATTTTTGGGTAGTTTCGATTATTGGATTTGATTGTATTGGTTTAATAAGGATCAATTGGTGTTATCCGAGTGTCATTAGGATTTGATTTCTTTGCTTTCCTAGTTAGGCTCGAATTGAATCACTAATTTGGATTGAAATCCTTAACATACCATCCGAAATTCATCCTTTCCTTATCTTTTCCTTTCTTAGGCCTTGACTACCTTTTCTTCCTTATTTGTTTCCCAAAAATCCGTCCCAATTAAAACTGGTCACCATTCACACATACTTCATATTTTAGTTATGTTCGTACCACTTCTCGGAATCCTCGTTCAGTGAACGGAAAAAAAAAGTAAAATGGCGGGAAAAAAAATTGTCATTCCGCTACGTTTTGGTATGATATTTGGGGTCGTGGTAGTCCATATATCCTCCGTAGAAAAATCACGTTTCATGAAAAAGTTACTATTCATTTCCCGAGCATTACCGAAACTCACTTTGAGCATTCTTGTTCTTTTGAATCCTTGGATCGTATAGAGTCTTTTGGTGCAGTTTGTACGTGCACTTTTTCTGGGCAGTTTAGACGACGGTTTTTCTGCATAACCGTTGTCTTTGTGTGGTTTTCTATTTCGTGGCTCCCTTGCTATCCCGTGGTTCTCTGGACGTCAAGTCCGAGCTCTTGACTAAAGCTAAAGAGTTGACGACAGATTCTATTGGGAAGTTTTAGTTTTTTTAGTTTAGTTTTTATTCTTTCCTATACACTTGAGTGACATACACGAGTGGTAAAAATCTGAGAGAACAAACGAGTGATTGTGAGGAATTGTGAGGTCCCTTTTATTTCTTGTCGTTTGTTCACTGTGCAGGTACTATGAGTCAAGACAAATCACCTCAGTTTTCAGGCACCAAAGCTGATTGGGATGCTAAGTACCACTTTGATGCTTTGGATGGTAATGTGCAGAGACAGTTCAGAGAAGTTCAGAATACCATGGCAGAATTGTTGGCTAAATTCGAGCAGTTCAGTACCGCTATACCCCAGGCCAATGTTCAACCGCAGGTACATGAAGATGAGGTGCATAATGAAGCCTCAGACTCAGAGTTTGGAAACTTTGAGGATGAACCAGCTGAGGATAATACAGCTCAGTTCGTCCCACGTGAGGATAATACAGTTCCATTCATCCCACATAAGGGAGACAGAAACAGAGACAGAATCGGTTTCCAACCTCGAGGCCGGGGCCGAGGTCCAGGTGACCCATTCCAGCCACCGTTCCAGCCACGTTTCCAGGCAGCTCACAGGAACATTTATCCAGGACAACCTAGATATGGTCATGCCGATGATCTACTCGGCAACATCAAGACCACCATCCCAGCATTTGAAGGCAAACATGATCCAGACGCCTATTTAGACTGGGAACGCAAAGTTGATAAAATCTTTGAGTGCTATGACTTTCCCGAGCTCAAGAAAGTGCAACTAGCATCCCTTGAGTTCACTGGATATGCAGCAACTTGGTGGGAGTTTCAGCAGAATAGGCGCAGAAAAGATAGATATCCTCCTATTGACAGTTGGCAGGAGATGAAGGATGTTATGAGAGGCAAATTCATTCCAGTTCACTATGAAAGAGAATTGGAAAAGAAGCTCAGTCAGATTTGTCAAGGGTCCAGATCAATTGAGGAGTATCACAAGGAATTAGAGACATCACTAAACCGGGTAGGTAAAGAAGAGACACTGTTTGCTACACTCAACTGGTACATTGAAGGAATGAACCCTGATATTGCCTGTGAAGTTGAGCTGAAGGACTTTGACAGTATAGAGGCAATGGTTCATTATGCATCTATTGTTGAACGGCAGCTCAGAGATGGACATCGTCGATCCTTCCAGTCGACGCCTGCTAGGACTCCTTGGGTTTGAGGCAATTCCTCTACGCCTAGGACAGCCCCTACACGTCCTCAAGGTCAGTTCGCACCACCCGTCCGCCGTTCTGAGCAGTCTGCACCTACGCCCGAGTTCGGTTCATCTGCACCCAACAGAAATCAGAATCGAACTGTGCAGCCTAATCAGTCTCAAAATGGTACTCCAGAAAGAGCACGTGACGTTCAGTGTCACAAGTGCAAAGGATGGGGACACTTTCAAGCCCAGTGTCCAAATCGCCGAGTTCTCTTCATTACCGATCAGAATGAGTTAGAATCAGCTAGTGAAGAGGAGCCCGACGACCCTATTGATGCAGGGGTCGAAGATCAGCCCCTTAATGGTTCCCCTAGCGTTGAGATTGAAGATGAACAGCCGAAGCCAGCTAGTGTGAATCTTGTTTCCATCCGGGCTCTGAGCATGATTCGTGAAGAGGATCAAAACGATCAGCGAGAAAACATCTTCTACTCGCGTTGTTCTATCCAAGACAAGACGTGCTCGCTCATTATTGACAGTGGAAGCATCATGAACGCTATCAGCCAGTATGTAGTGGGAAAGCTAGGCTTGACTCCACAGAAGCATCCCAAACCCTACCGATTGCAATGGTTGACCGACAGAGGCGAGATCAGAGTAGGATACCAGGTAAATGTCACATTTTCAATTGGTAGATATACAGATACTATTTTGTGTGATGTCATCCCTATGGATGCGGCGCATATTTTGCTTGGTCGTCCTTGGCAGTTTGATAGAAAGGCGATACATGATGGATTCGCCAACACTTATGCCGTGACTAGAGATGGTCGGACCGCCAGACCATGGCCATTGGCGCCTAAGGATGTTGCAGAAGATCAGAAGAGGATGCAAGAGAAATTCCAGGAAGAACGGGAGAAAAAGTCTGAGAACAAGGCCGCGTTGTCGTCGCCTAATCCTACAATGAGTTCGACCGACTCTAAGTCTTCCAAGGCAGCCTCTTCTACGTCTAAGGGATCCTCTAAGTCCCTTCATATTGCCACTACATCGAGTTCCAGTGCAGACAATTCAGATCCAGTGCACAAGAACTTGTTTATTAGTGCAAAGGGAGTACAGAAAGCAATCAGAGCTGGTAAGCCTATCGTTCTAGTTACTTTTAAGGCTAATGATACTCCTGATGTTGTTATTCCTACTATTTTGCAGCCTTTGATGGAGGAGTTCAAGGATGTGTTCCCAGAAAAGATTCCCAGTGGTCTGCCGCCAATTCGAGGAATTGAGCATCAGATCGATTTTCAGCCAGGAGCAGTCCTTCCCAACAGACCAGCTTACCGGACCAGCCCTGAGGAGACCAAAGAAATAGACAGACAAGTTCGGGAATTGTTGGAAGATAAGCGAATCCGAGAGAGCATGTCGCCATGTGCAGTTCCTGTAATTCTTGTGCCAAAGAAGAATAATGAATGGCGTATGTGCACGGACTGCAGAGCCATCAATAAAATCACGGTAAAGTATCGTTTTCCCATTCCCAGGTTAGATGATATGCTAGATGAGTTGTCTGGAGCGTCTGTCTTTTCTACAATTGATTTGCGTTCTGGATATTTTCAAGTTAGAATGTCTGAAGGGGATGAGTGGAAAACAGCATTTAAGACTAAGCATGGTTTGTATGAATGGCTTGTGATGCCTTTTGGACTTACTAATGCTCCTAGTACTTTTATGCGTTTGATGAATCATGTGTTGCGTGATGTTATTGGAAAATATGTTGTTGTTTACTTTGATGATATCCTTATCTATAGCAAGTGTGTTTCTGATCATGTTAGGCATCTTAGGCATGTTTTTGAGTTGTTACGTGATGCTAAGTTGTATGCCAATTTGTCTAAGTGTTCTTTTTGCATGGATGAGGTTGTTTTTCTTGGTTTTGTGGTTAGTAGTCGTGGTGTTGAGGTAGATATGACTAAGGTGAAAGCCATTGAGGAGTGGCCCACACCTAAGTCGTGTTCTGATGTGAGATCTTTCCATGGTTTAGCTGGTTTTTATCGTCGATTTGTGCGTGTTTTCTCTACTATTGCTGCACCATTGACTGAGTTGAGTAAGAAAGACAGGAAGTTTGAGTGGGGGTAAAGCCCAAGAGCGTGCTTTTAATTTGTTGAAGTCAAAATTATGTAATGCTCCTTTGTTAGTTTTACCCGATTTTTCTAAGATGTTCGAGATTGAGTGTGATGCCTCTGGTATAGGCATTGGTGCTGTTTTGATGCAGGATAGGAAGCCGGTCGCCTACTTCAGTGAGAAGCTGAATGGAGCAGCTCTTAGGTACTCTACGTACGATAAGGAGCTGTATGCATTGAAGAGGTCTTTGGAGACTTGGCAGCATTACTTGAGACCGAAGGAGTTCGTGATTCACACTGATCATGAGTCGCTGAAGCACTTGAAAGGGCAGCAAAATCTGAATTCGAGACATGCCAGATGGGTTGAATTCATTGAATCCTTCCCATATGTGATTAATTATAAGAAAGGTGAGGAGAACGTGGTTGCTGATGCACTTTCTCGCAGGTATACCTTGTTTTCTGTTATGCATGCCCAGTGCTTAGGATTAGAGAATTTGAAGAGTTTTTATGAATCTGATCCTTATTTTGGTGATATATTTAGAAATTGTCAGTCTAGGACTAGATCTGTTGATTCCTTTTATGTGACTGATGGATTTCTATTTAAAGATGCAAAGTTATGTGTTCCTACTTGTTCTATGCGAGATTTGCTTGTTCTAGAGTCTCATGCAGGTGGTTTGATGGGTCATTTTGGTGTTACTAAAACTTTGAGTTTATTGCATGAGCATTTTTATTGGCCTCGCATGAAGAGAGATGTCGAGAGAATCTGTGCTAGATGTATTACATGTAGAAAGACTAAATCTAGTTCTAATCCATTTAGTTTGTACACTCCACTACCTGCACCATCTGCACCTTGGATTGACATTTCCATGGATTTTGTTCTTGGTTTGCCTAGGTCTAAGACTGGCAAAGATTCTGTGTTTGTGGTTGTCGACAGGTTTTCCAAAATGTCTCATTTTATTGCATGCAGACAAACTGATGATGTTGTTAATATTGCTAATTTGTTCTTTCGTGAAGTAGTTAGACTGCATGGCTTACCTAGGACTATTGTGTCTGATAGAGATTCTAAGCTCTTGGGACATTTTTGGCGTGTTCTTTGGGGAAAGTTAGGTACTAAACTTTTATTTTCTACTGCATGTCATCCTCAAACTGATGGTCAGACTGAAGTAGTTAATAGGACTTTAGGGACTTTACTTTGCGCTTTAGTGAAGAATAATTTGAAGTCATGGGAAGAGTGTTTACCTTTTGCTGAATTTGCTTATAACCGTGTTGTGTATTCTTCCACTAACATGTCTCCATTTGAGGTAGTATATGGTTTTAATCCTCTCACTCCTACGGATCTTATCCCTTTGCCTATTGACCATCTTTCGAGTTTGCAAGGCTCTCGTAGGGCTGAACAGGTTCAAGAGATGCATAAGAAGATCAAGGACAGGATCGAGCTGCAGGGAGAGAAGAATGCCACGAAGGCTAATACACATCGCAAGCAAGTGCTATTCAAACCAGGTGATAAGGTTTGGATCCACTTCAGTCCAGGGCGCTTCCCTAACTTGAGGAAGTCGAAGTTGATGCCTCGTGGAGATGGACCGTTTACTGTGGTTGCCCGAGTCAATGACAATGCCTACCGCATTGATCTTCCAAGTGAGTATAAGTGTTCCAATACTTTTAATGTTGCTGACTTATCTCCTTTTCCTGTAGATGACTTTGATGCCGAGGAGGAGCCGAATTCGAGGACGAATTTTTTTCAGCAGGGGGGGAATGATGAGCTGGGATCCAGCACTGATGAATCAAACCCGGAGTTGCAGCTGAGAGGTCCAGTTACAAGATTGAGACCCAAGAAGCTGCAAGGCTATTTCCAGTGCATTGTCCGGAAGAAGCTGGAAGATGAAGATGTTGGAGTGAAGCAGCCCAAGTTGGTGAACTTGACCCAAGTTTCGGATTAGCCTTTTTAATTCGAAATTGGACTTCTTCTATTTAATTATTTTATGTCGGATTTATTTTAATTGGGTTGAACTTTGTGTTATTTAATGGAGCCCAATAGTTAGTATTTTTATCATTCCTTTTCGAGCCCAACTGTATTAAGGGCCCAGTTCGGATTTTAGGGTATTTAAACCTTTGTTCGACACTTTTTAGGGCAGACAATATTGAATCAAAAATCAAGTTTTCAGTTTTTGTCTCACGCGTGCTTCAGTTCACGTTGCTGTTCTTGGTAGCTTCTTGAGTTGGCATCGTTAGACTTGAAATCATTTGTCTCGTTCGAGATATCCAGTCGTACCCGGGTTAGACAAGCTACGAAGATCGATCCATCGACGCGTTTCGGATTCAAGTAGATCCGGGGTTCGTTTGGGGTAAGTTCTTCAGCCTATTTTCATTCCTTTTCATCACCATCATCATCATCCATCCCAGTCCCCACGCCTTTCCAGACTTCCGCCCTTACCGCCACCGTTTCCAGTTTCAACCTAAAATCGTCCAAAAGTCCGCCCCTTCATAAATCATAAATCCCTCGTGCGAATTGGCTGAATTTTGGATATGTTGTTACTGATTTCAATTTATAATTCGTGTTAAAATTTGAGTCTAATCGGAGTTGATTTGCTATAGTTTCTGATCGGGTAGTTTTCTAGGGTTTTATTCGATAATTTGGGGTTTTGTTTCGTATCTTGTTCGTTTCCTTGTTCAATTGTCGATCCAGCTCAGTAATTGGGAGTTCGAGTCTCTAGTTGTTCAGTTTGTAATTGGATTGAATCAACCTATTAGCTGACGTGTGTTCGAGTCCCTAATTCCGTGTAATTGATTGGCCGTATCACCTCGAGTAATCGATATGGCTATATCTCCCTCGTCACCAGTCCGATTAATCCTATTCTTGCACCGTGGGGCTTTTTTGTGATGGTGAACGAGGGACAAAGTTTCCATCACTTTCTGATCCCGTACCAAAAATGAGATTTCGGTCACCCATGCCACTTAAGGGGGTGTATTCAATCAAGAATCTGTGGGATTTCTAAGGAGTTTGAAAGTCTGGGTTAATTCAGTCCAGACTTTTCAAACTCCTTAATAATCTAGGGGTATTCAATCACAACTGTCCAAACTCAATAAATAATTGGTAGTATTGAAAACTCCACTGACTTTCTAATGTTGTTGACTCGAGTGGCATTTAACTTGATTTTAACCAATTTCTGTACTGGACGAATTCTAACCTTCAACCACGAGATTTTGAGATTCAATGAAACACCAGCGTCGGCGCCTTTCCAAAACTCGTTGGGGTCTATTTGGCCCTCGGTTGGGACCCAGCCACGGCAAAAAGTCCATTTATTATAAACTTTATTTTTACAAAGACATACCCAACTGGGTTTGTTTAGTGATTTGGTATAAAAGCCAACGATCAGTACATCCAGCGGTCGCTGGGTTTTATTTTCAGCCTGGGATGACATCCTGCAAGCGCTAAGTTTTGCTCAAATGCGCGTCGCGTGCCAGCGAGCGCTCGCTTTCATGGAATTTAACTGCAGCGAAGTCGTCCAAATCCCAATCGAAATCCATCAAAAATTGCTCCCGGCTCCACGCGGAGTAAATGAACTTCAAAACTCCATTGACATTTTAAACTCCTTCAAATTCAACAAACTCCCAATCCAATACACCCCAATTTATGTAGATTAAATGGCATTGGCGAGATAGAATGGGATTCTGATCTGACAGCCACATAGACCTTCGGATAAGATTTCCAACAGCGTGTGAATGGACCAAATCAGACAAGTTTTGAGAGGCCAAATGACACACGGCGTCCCGGCCCCCGAGGAATCGATCTAGCTGTATCTCCCTCGTCACCGGTCTGATTGATCCGAATCTCAAACCGTGGGGCTTCTTTTGTGATGGTGAATGAGGGACGAAGTTTCTGTGACTTCTGGCTCCCATGCAAAAAAAGAGATTTCGATCACCTATGCCCTTAATGTAGCTTAAATGGCATTGGCGAGGCATTCGCCCTAAAATCAATGGAGATAGACATGAGACAAAGAAGATGGCTCGAGTTGGTGAAAGATTACGATTGCAAGATATCTTACCATCCCGGTAAAGCTAATGTAGTAGCCGACGCGCTAAGTCAAAGGAGAAAGAAAGAAAATTCAGAAGAGACCGAATTAGGATTCCTTCTAACTGATGAAGTCGAGTTGATTGAAGAATTCGGGAAGATGAGAATTGAAGTGATTGTACCTCCAACGACGGTAGATGATGGGGTTGCATCCAAGTTAACCAACGACAACAATAGAGATCCCTTGATCATTCATGGTGGGCCGGTTACAAGAGCTAGAGCTAAGAAGATAAAGGAGGCCATGGTGTTGATTATAGCTGAAATGAAAGCCCAAGTCCAAGAGCAATCTACGTTGGGCCAAATGGTGAATCTTATACAAGTCGGTGGGCTGAATCCAACTTGAAGAATGGGCTATTTACAAATCAGATTTGGAGGCCCAAGATGAGGAATAAAGATGCATATTTTCGTGCATGTTCAAGAGGGCAAATAAAGAGTCATGTTAGTTTCTTTATTATGACTTAAATACGTGACTTTTGAGTCCAAGGGTCATAGGTACTTAATAAGTGATGTAATGAGTGTTAAATAAGTCTATTTATGAGATTAATTAGTGTTATCAATGATAGGATACCAAGAATCCTTTCCTAGCCTATAAATAGACTTGTAAATCACTTGTAAGAGGACACCTTGAGTTATAAACGAAAATTGGCTTTGCCTTTGTGAGTTGAATTTCTCTCTTGTAGAGTTTTCACTTGTTCCGAACTTATCAAGACTAGTGAGCAAAGTCTTGTGGCGTTCAACCATACCGAGGTTCTTGGCTGATTATATAGCCAACGGGTCGAGGTTTTCTTCGCTCTAGGAGGTGATCAAACTGGATTCTCGATCTAGGGAGACCGCTGCCTACCTCTTATATGAAGGGTTCTTGGATCTTTTATCCAACGGGTCCTCCGTCCGTATCATTTGGTATCAGAGCAATCTGGTATTGATCTCAACCTTTGCTCTTCAATTCTACATCTTCTCTATATTGTATCCATCCTTGTGTCTTTGTTGCTGCAAAATAAAAAAGAAAGGAAAAAGAAAGAAAAAGAAAAAGGGAAAAAAAATCAGTTTAAAAAAATACAAAAAAAAAAAAAACGAAAATCATTTGAATTGTTCCATAAGGGTTGAAGTGTGGTGATTGCTACATCTCTTGTTCTAATCTTGATTTGTTCTAGTTCATTTGAATTCCTACAAGTGAGAATTGAGTGGTAAAAGGCATTGAGTGGTGAGTTTATTTGAGGGGAGGTAAAAGCCTACGAGTGATACACGAGTGTTTGGTGAGGTTTCTTTTTATTTTACATTTTTTTTTACTTTTTGTGTGATACACGAGTGAATTGTGAGGACATGGGCGATAATATCAATCAAAATCCAAATGAATTTACACTGCAAGCTATGCAACAACAATTTGCTAGATTTAACACTATTTTGGAGAGCGTATCAGATCGCTTGGAGAATTTGGAGCTACAAGGACAACAAAGGAATCATGATGAAAGGGAGAGTGAAGAAGAAGAGGAAGCAGAATCCATGCATCGAGCTCCAAGGCATAATGGTAGAAGGAGGCATCAAAATGAAGTTGATCGTGACTTGGGAAGCCTCAAGTTGAAAATTCCTGCTTTCCAAGGAAGGAGTGATCCCGAGGCCTATTTGGAGTGGGAGCGGAAGGTGGAACTCATCTTTGAGTGTCACAACTACTCCGAGGAGAAGAAGGTCAAACTTGCTGTAATTGAATTCGCCGACTATGCTCTAGTTTGGTGGGATCAATTGACAACAAATAGAAGACGCTATGGAGAGAGACCAATTTCCACTTGGGATGAAATGAAGTCCATAATGCGTAAGAGATTTGTTCCTTCTCATTACTTTCGTGAATTGTATCAAAAATTACAAAGTTTGAGTCAAGGTACTAAATCTGTTGATGAGTTCTACAAAGAGATGGAGATTGCCATGATAAGGGCAAATGTTGAAGAAGATAGAGAAGCAACAATGGCTCGATTTCTATGCGGGCTGAATAGGGAGATTGCGAACGTCGTTGATCTTCAACACTATGTGGAGCTTGAAGATATGGTTCATATGGCCATGAAGGTGGAGCGGCAATTGAAGAAGAAGGGAACCTTCCAAAAGAATTTCCCAACGAGTTCTCAATCTTCAAAGCCGAAGGAGTGGACATCTTCGAAACCGACATTTGGGGCTGCTTCAAAACCTCAAAATCAGATGTCAAAACCTTTCAATGAAGTTGATAAAGGCAAAGGTACCTCTACTTCTACTCCCAATACTACTAGAACTAGAGATGTCAAATGTTTTCGTTGTCATGGAATTGGACACATTGCATCTGAATGTCCAAACAAAAGGGCGATGGTTGTAAAGTCTAATGGGGAGCTAGAATCGGAAAGTGAACATGAAGATGATGGTGGAGATAAACAGCCTGAAGAGATCACACCGGAACACGGAGAGCTATTTGTGGTTCGAAGAGCTCTTAATGTGCAAGTCAAAGGTGATGATCAACAAAGGGAGAACATCTTTCACACAAGGTGTTTGGTCCAAGGTAAAGTTTGCATGATGATTATTGATGGTGGGAGTTGTACTAACGTTGCAAGTTCAGATATGGTGGACAAGATGAAGTTAGCAACCCAAAAGCATCCTCAACCATACAAGCTTCAATGGTTGAATGAATTTGGTGAAATTCGTGTGACTAAACAAGTTCTAATTTCGTTTTCCATTGGCAACTATAAGGATGATGTTCTTTGTGATGTGGTACCAATGCATGCTAGTCACATTCTCTTGGGCAGGCCTTGGCAATTCGATCGGAGGGTGATTCATGACGGTTTTCAAAATCGTTATACCTTCAAGCACTCCACAACAAGTTCATGAGGACCAAATAAAGATGTCTCAAACGAGGAGAGCTAGAGAGAATGAGGGAAAGAAAAGTGAGGGAGTTGATACACATATGAGAGAAAAAAAGAGTGGAGAGAATACACGAGAGGGAAAGGAAAAACAAAACTTCTTTGTGAGAGCAAAAGAGATGAAGAGAGCAATAGTTGAAGAAGAGAGTGTGTTGATCTTGGTGTACAAAGAGTCTTTTTTTAGCACTAACGAATTAACCCCATCTTTGCCTAGTACCTTTGTGTCTCTTTTGAAGGAATTTGAAGACGTTTTCCCGGAAGAGGAGCCAAGTGGTTTACCTCCGTTAAGAGGTATTGAACATCAAATTGATTTTGTGCCCGGAGCTGTGCTTCCAAACCGACCAGCCTATAGAGCCAATCCGGAAGAGACTAGGGAGATCCAAAGGCAAGTGGAAGACTTGATGGAGAAGGGAAGAGTTCGTGAGAGCATGAGTCCATGTGCCGTACCGGTGATCGTTGTATCCAAGAAAGATGGATCATGGAGGATGTGCACCGATTGTCGAGCAATCAATAAGATCACGGTAAAGTATCGCTATCCTATTCCTAGGTTAGACGATATGCTTGATGAGTTGCATGGGGCTGTTGTGTTTACTAAGATTGATTTGAAAAGTGGTTATCATCAAATTCGAATTCGAGAAGGAGATGAGTGGAAAACTGCTTTTAAAACAAAGTATGGTCTTTATGAGTGGTTAGTAATGCCTTTTGGTTTAACTAATGCACCTAGTACTTTCATGAGATTGATGCATCATGTTTTGCGAAGTTTCATTGGGAAATTTGTGGTTGTTTACTTTGATGATATTTTGATCTATAGCAAAAATGTGGATGAACATCTTGACCATGTGCGTGCTGTTTTAGACACCTTAAGAAAGGAATCACTGTATGCTAATCTTAAGAAGTGTTCTTTTTGCATGGATAAAGTTGTTTTTCTTGGTTTTGTTGTAAGTGCTAATGGGATTGAAATGGAGAGGGAAAAAGTGCAAGCTATCTTACAGTGGCCAACTCCTCAAAACATTGCTCAAGTAAGAAGTTTTCATGGTCTTGCAAGTTTTTATAGGAGGTTTGTTAAAGATTTTAGCACAATTGCTGCACCTTTGAATGAGATTATGAAAAAAGATGTTGGTTTTCATTGGGGAGAGAAACAAGAACATGCTTTTAATCTTCTTAAAGAGAAACTAACTAGTGCTCCTATTCTTGCATTGCCTAACTTCGATAAAACTTTTGAGCTTGAATGTGATGCATCCGGAGTGGGTGTAGGAGCTGTTTTGTTGCAGGATGGAAAGCCAATTGCTTACTTTAGCGAGAAGTTGAAGGGCGCTCAATTGAATTATCCAACCTACGACAAGGAGTTGTATGCTTTGGTGAGAGCTTTTGAAACGTGGCAGCATTACTTGTGGCCTAAAGAGTTTGTTGTTCACACGGATCATGAATCTCTCAAATACCTTAAAGGTCAAGGAAAGCTTAGCAAGAGGCATGTTAAGTGGGTGGAATTCATTGAATCATTTCCTTATGTGATCAAGTATAAGAAGGGCAAGGAGAATATTGTGGCTGATGCGTTGTCTCGGAGGTATTCTTTAATCTCTACTTTGAGTTCTAAACTTCTTGGTTTTGAGTCAATTAAGGAGATGTATACTAATGATTCTGATTTTGCTTCGATATATCTAGCTTGTGAGCATGCTGCATTTGATAAGTTTTATAGGCATGAGGGCTACTTGTTTAGAGAGTCTAAGTTGTGCATTCCTAAGTGTTCCATGCGTGAGTTGCTTGTTCGTGAAGCTCATGGTGGTGGGTTAATGGGGCATTTTGGAGTTCATAAGACTTTGGATGTTTTGCATGAACATTTTTATTGGCCTAAAATGCGTGTTGATGTTGAAAGAATTTGTGGTAGATGTATAACTTGCATGCAAGCTAAATCCAAATCACATCCACATGGTTTGTATACACCTTTACCTATTCCTAATGCACCTTGGGAGAACATTTCTATGGACTTTGTTTTGGGTTTGCCTAGAACAAGTAGGGGTAAGGATTCTGTATTTGTTGTTGTTGATAGATTTTCAAAAATGGCACATTTCATACCATGTCATAAGAGTGATGATGCTACTCATATTGCTGATTTGTTCTTTAAAGAAATTGTGCGTTTGCATGGAATTCCAAGAAGCATTGTTAGTGATCGAGATGTGAAGTTTTTGAGTCATTTTTGGCGTGTGTTATGGAATAAATTGGGAACTAAACTTCTGTTTTCTACTACTTGTCATCCCCAAACCGATGGACAAACCGAAGTAGTTAATAGGACTTTATCTCAATTGCTTCGAACATTGATTCAAAGGAACTTGAAAAGTTGGGAGGATTGCTTACCTTTTGCTGAATTTGCTTATAATCGAAGTGTTCATTCTGCTACTAACTTTTCTCCATTTGAAGTTGTTTATGGCTTTAATCCATTGTGTCCACTTGATCTTATTCCAATTCCAATTGAGGAACGAGCTAGTCTTGATGGTAAAGCTGATACGGACGGAGGACCCGTTGGATAAAAGATCCAAGAACCCTTCGTATAAGAGGTAGGCAGCGGTCTCCCTAGATCGAGAATCCAGTTTGATCACCTCCTAGAGCGAAGAAGACCTCGACCCGTTGGCTATATAATCAGCCAAGAACCTCGGTATGGTTGAACGCCACAAGACTTTGCTCACTAGTCTTGATAAGTTCGGAACAAGTGAAAACTCTACAAGAGAGAAATTCAACTCACAAAGGCAAAGCCAATTTTCGTTTATAACTCAAGGTGTATATGTTATTCGATTACAAAGGATATCAAGCCTATTTATAGGATAGAAAAGGACTCTTCGTAGCCTACCAATAATGATAGTACTTATGATACTAATTAAACTCATAAATAGACTTATTTAACACTAATTAAACCACTTATTAACTACTAATGACTACTTATGACTCAAGACTTCAAAAGTCACTTATTTAACACATAATAAATAAAATAAATAGACTCTTTATGAAGCCTCTTTATTATGCACGAAAATTGCATCTTCATTCTTGTTCTCGGGCCTCCAGAATCTGATAGCTAACGAGTCCACACTTCATGTTGAGTTCAGCCCTCCAACTTGATTAAAATTCACCATTTGGTCCAATATTGATTAGTCTTGGACTTGTAATTAGCCCCCTTTTCATTTATTCTTGAAGTCGGATTTATTGTCCATAGGTTGCTCATCGTGCTCACATCATTCCCTTCTTCTTCAAGAAGATTCGTCCCGAATCTTATTTCCAAAAGAAAAGTCAGTGTGTAGGAATAGGTAATCCAATCCTCCTGGTTTGAAGACGTAATTTTCATCCTTGATTTTGATAGTTGTACATGGTTCCATATCGAAATGATATACCTGCAAAATAGAAACAAACCACGTACCTCGGGGTCTGTCGTTCCCCTCATCTTGACAATGATTTGTCCTCAATTCCAGAATTGCTCCAATTTGGAATGATTTCCTTGTTTGTGAGTACACCTCGTTATTGTCATGAATATTCAACCACGACATTTGAAATGAAGATTTGTGATTATGGAGGAACGCTCAACAGTGGCACCAAGGAAACACATACCACATCTGCACAACTTTCAACAATGAATTCGCCCCTAGTTATTTTCTGGTCACTTGCGACCACTATGCTTTCATGTTGGTTTTTGTCATGAACTTGAGCAACAAGAACAAATGGATTAGGATCCTCGAGTTCTTCGACCACAATGGAAGAAACCTTGTCAAAAATCTGGGGAACAATCACCTCGTCCTCAATTCCCTTCTCTCCATTTGGTTGGGCCTCCAATTGCGGTGTGGAATCACAACTTTGGATCAGCATGTCACAAAAGGTCTTCCTCGTTGTTGCTTCCACAAGCTTCCTCAACTCTTCATTGGCTGCCTTAATCTCCGCCAACATTAGCTTAGTTTTCATGCGAAGAACATATGCACGCTCTCGACGCTCCTTCAACGATTTGCTCATTTTTTTGTATTTTTTTTTGATAGAAAATATAAAGATAGAGGTTCAGATCAATACCAGATTGCTCTGATACCAAATGATACGGACGGAGGACCCGTTGGATAAAAGATCCAAGAACCCTTCGTATAAGAGGTAGGCAACGGTCTCCCTAGATCGAGAATCCAGTTTGATCACCTCCTAGAGCGAAGAAGAGCTCGACCCGTTGGCTATATAATCAGCCAAGAACCTCGGTATGGTTGAACGCCACAAAACTTTGCTCACTAGTCTTGATAAGTTCGGAACAAGTGAAAACTCTACAAGAGAGAAATTCAACTCACAAAGGCAAAGCCAATTTTCGTTTATAACTCAAGGTGTATATGTTATTCGATTACAAAGGATATCAAGCCTATTTATAGGATAGAAAAGGACTCTTCGTAGCCTACCAATAATGATAGTACTTATGATACTAATTAAACTCATAAATAGACTTATTTAACACTAATTAAACCACTTATTAACTACTAATGACTACTTATGACTCAAGACTTCAAAAGTCACTTATTTAACACATAATAAATAAAATAAATAGACTCTTTATGAAGCCTCTTTATTATGCACGAAAATTGCATCTTCATTCTTGTTCTCGGGCCTCCAGAATCTGATAGCTAACGAGTCCACACTTCATGTTGAGTTCAGCCCACCAACTTGATTAAAATTCACCATTTGGTCCAATATTGATTAGTCTTGGACTTGTAATTAGCCCCCTTTTCATTTATTCTTGAAGTCGGATTTATTGTCCATAGGTTGCTCATCGTGCTCACATCAAAAGCTAAGGCAGAAATGGTGAAAAAGTTGCATGAGAAGGTGAAGCAAAACATTGAGAAGAGGACGGAGCAATACATCAAGCAAGCAAACAAGGGCCGAAAGCAAGTCATCTTTGAGCCGGGAGATTGGGTTTGGCTACACTTGAGAAAGGAGAGGTTTCCATCCAAAAGGAAGTCCAAGTTGCAACCAAGAGGAGATGGACCATTTCAAGTCATTGCACGAGTGAATGATAATGCTTACAAACTAGACCTACCGGGTGAGTATAATGTAAGTGCTACTTTCAATGTTGCTGATTTGTCTCCTTATTTTGGTGATTTAGATTCGAGGACGAATCCTTTTGAAGAAGAAGGGAATGATGGGGCTGCATCCAAGTTAACCAACGACAACAATAGAGATCCCTTGATCATTCATGGTGGGCCGGTTACAAGAGCTAGAGCTAAGAAGATAAAGGAGGATTATAGCTGAAATGAAAGCCCAAGTCCAAGAGCAATCTACGTTGGGCCAAATGGTGAATCTTATACAAGTCGGTGGGCTGAATCCAACTTGAAGAATGGGCTATTTACAAATCAGATTTGGAGGCCCAAGATGAGGAATAAAGATGCATATTTTCGTGCATGTTCAAGAGGGCAAATAAAGAGTCATGTTAGTTTCTTTATTATGACTTAAATAAGTGACTTTTGAGTCCAAGGGTCATAGGTACTTAATAAGTGATGTAATGAGTGTTAAATTCCTAGCCTATAAATAGACTTGTAAATCACTTGTAAGAGGACACCTTGAGTTATAAACGAAAATTGGCTTTGCCTTTGTGAGTTGAATTTCTCTCTTGTAGAGTTTTCACTTGTTCCGAACTTATCAAGACTAGTGAGCAAAGTCTTGTGGCGTTCAACCATACCGAGGTTCTTGGCTGATATATAGCCAACGGGTCGAGGTTTTCTTCGCTCTAGGAGGTGATCAAACTGGATTCTCGATCTAGGGAGACCGCTGCCTACCTCTTATACGAAGGGTTCTTGGATCTTTTATCCAACGGGTCCTCCGTCCGTATCAGTAGATCAAACGATTGCTACTTTAATAGTGATGCCCGATTTGAGAACTCGCATCATAGAAGGTCAAAGAAGAGATGAAGAGCTGGAAAAAGTTAAGGATGAATGTGAGAAGTGAAGAAGTTAAAGATTTCTCGGAGTCAAGTGATAATGCTTGTTGTACCAAGGAAGAATTTGTGTGCCTAATGACGACAAGTTAAGAAAGGAAATAATGAGTGAAGCTCATGAAACCCCGTATACAGCTCATCCCGGCAGCACGAAGATGTACCAAGACTTAAAGAAACAGTTTTGGTGGAATGGAATGAAGATGGATGTGGCATTGTTCGTTGAGAGATGCCTAGCTTGCCAGCAAGTAAAGTCTTTGCATCAAAGACCGTATGGACCTCTGCAGCCATTACCAGTCCCAGAATGGAAGTGGGATGGAATCACAATGGATTTTGTGATAGGATTGCCAAGATCAAGGAAAGGAAACACAGTAGTATGGGTGATAGTGGATAGATTGACAAAGTCTGCTCATTTCATACCTATTCCACACACCTATGGATCAGACAAGTTAGCTCAGATCTACATTAAGGAGATTGTAAAGTTGCACGGAGTGCCAAAGACGATTACCTCTGATAGAGATTCGAAGTTCACAGCCCGTTTTTGGGAAAGCTTCAACAAGGAGTTGGGAACTCAGTTGCAATTCAGCACTGCTTATCATCCCCAAACCGATGGTCAATCCGAGCGAACGATTCAAATCCTCGAAGATATGTTAAGAGCTGTTTTGCTGGACAAAGGAGTTGAATGGGAGAAAATCTTACCTCTTGTAGAATTTGCGTACAACAATAGCTATCAGAATACGATAGGAATGGCCCTTACGAAGCTCTTTACGAAAGGAAATGTAGATCGCCGCTTTATTGGAATGAAGTGGGCGAAAGGAAGATTATAGGGCCAGAAGCGATTGAGGAAATGATAGAATCTATGCGCCAAATCCGCGAGAAGATTAAAGAAGCTCAGAGTCGACAAAAGTCGTATGCTGATAACCGAAGATCCAAGTTGGAATTTGAAGTAGGAAATAAAGTATTCTTGAGAGTATCCCCTTCGAGAGGAGTGTATCGTTTTGGAGTTAAAGGAAAGCTTAAACCTCGTTTTATAGGACCGTACGAAATCCTTGAGAGGATTGGATCCGTATCTTATCGTTTAGCGTTACCTCCCAGTTTTGGAAACTCGCATAACGTTTTTCACGTATCGCAATTGAGGAAGTACGTCTTCGATCCGAAGCACGTGATACGCCAAGAAGATGTAGAGATGAAACCCGATCTAAGCTACGAGGAGAAACCCGAGAGGATTTTAGATCATAAAGTTCAGCAGCTTAGAACGAAATCGATTCCCTTAGTGAAAGTCAAGTGGTGTCATCATGATCTCGAAGAAGCCACTTGGGAACTCGAAGAAAAGATGAGGGCAAAATATCCCAAGCTATTTTCTCAAGGTTAGTAAATTTTGGGACGAAATTTTTTTTTAGAGGGTGAGGATGTAATACCCCGAACTTCTATAACCTTAGAGAGCGTATTAATTAACCGAGTAAGTTTAAATGATGAGATGAGGAATAATTTTTTTTCTAAATAAATAGAAATGAGTAAAACGACTGAAATGCCCTTATGTGTTTTTACGTGAGATTATTTGTTCTATTTCTTGAAATGATAATGTGATGCATATTTTGAACTTGCTTATATGAGAATGAATATGAGTATTATTTTCAGAAAAACTCCAAAGATTTTTGATTGGAAGTGAATATTATTGATAACCGAGAAATTGCTATGTGCCGATGAACTTAGAATAGATTTTAATTAAAATCTTTTGAACCTAAAATTAATTCTAAGATCATTGAGATAAGATAGAAGCTTATCCGAGATTATTTTGAGAAGGTTATAAGAATTGAATTATTAACGGATTAATAAGCCGATTAATTCTTAAGTTTTCTTCGTTATATGGAATCTAGACTTAAAAATTAGATAATCGGAATTCATAATTTATCTATTGAGACGTGATTTAGGTTTGAGATGTTTTTAATGTCGGAAACGAGACAAAGAGAGATTAGACCCGTTTTTAGCATAAATGGAATAATAAGGATGTTTTATCCGGAAAACTTTTTACGACCGGGTAAATAATACCCGTAATAAAATAAGGAGACAAATTCCACTCATCTCTCTCTCCCTCTCTACCGCCACCTCTCTCTATCTCTCTCCCTAATCTCTCTCCAAGCCTACTATATAGCTTTAATCATTAATATTCTTTAGTAATGAAGCAAATCTTAGTAAATTGTGATGAAAGATTGCATGCAAATGCCCATCACATCAATTCCATCTATCATTCTCTCAAACCAAGTTCCAATACAAACACCATCATTTTTATTCTAAATGTTGGTAATCAAGTGCATGCAAAAATTTACACAATCTATCTATCTCTCTCTCACTCTTTCGATCTCTCTCTATACAAAAGGAGAAATTCTCTCATTCTACCCATATCTCTCTCTCTCGAAAATTCCTAAGAAAGCAAGAAAGAAAAAAACTCTCTCCCTCCCTCTCTCAATGCCGTAGCACACACACACATACTCATACTTGGAATTTCTTCCATTAAAGCCTAGCATTGAAGCTCCAATCCCATGAAAATCAAGAGAAGATCATCATCATCATCTTAGTTCTTCCAAACCCCAAGTTGAAAGGTAATAATTCTTCAAGTTCTTGAGTTGAAATCCAATAATCATCCCCCATTCTTCATTATTTTTGGCTCTTAAGCCCTAAAATGAATGATTAATTGTTGTTTCGTATTTTCTTGAGGATTCAAGATAAGTTCTTCCAAGAGAAATCCAAGCTAGAAGTTGAGCCCCAATTCCCCACCAATTTCAATTTCAAAAAGATCAAGAGGAGAAGATCCAATTTATTTCTAAAGTATGAAAATTCATTTGATTTCTTGTATATATGTATCTCTATAAGCCCTAAAAGAAAGAAGACATGGCAAAACCTAGGTTATCGATGTGAGGATTAAGTGAGAAGAAATCGATAGGAGAATCGAACTCTAGGATTTAATCGATGAATTAAGAGAAGAAAAAGAAATTAAAAACCCTAAAACATGGTGAATACCGAAAATTTAGAGAAAAATTGGAGAATTTAAATTTCTTGAGTTATTGTTATCTTGATGCTTGATTTATGATTTTTATCATGTTGAGAATGGATTTATATGCTTGAAAAAATTGAAAAAACCGATTGCCCCAATTTGTGTGTAAATGCCGTGAGTTTTGAAGAAAAGAGAAGAAATTATTTTGTTGATTTTGTTGATGATTTAGTTGATGTTTTGAGCATGGAATTATTATGAGATATGATGGTTTAATCTTTTATGTTGATTAATATGAAGAAAATCGATACATGCATGAAGTTTTTGAAGAAAATAATTATATGATGATTTAGTGATTTTGATGTTAAAATGATGTTGATGTGTATTAAAGTGTTAATTTAAATCCTAGATGACAATAGAATTTTTTCTGATAAAAGAATGAAGTTTTAAAGCTTTCCATTCTTTGATCACACTTAGAATTTCCATTCTTTTCATTTATGCCTTCTTCTTAAACACCGACTACCCCTTTTGTTACCCCTTTTACTTATGTTTTTCCACTTAGAGCATCTATGTACCCTTCTTATTTTGTATGGTGTGGGAGACACACTCTTAATCAAATATCATTACAAGGGCTTATGAAAGAAAAAGTGCTTCGGCTCAAAAGGTTTAGCAATGGATCATCATGTTTACTAGATAATTCTGGGGCTTCTAATCATGAAGAAACTGCCCTTATCTTTTAATCTACACCACCAGCTAAAAATCCACTAACAAGTTCTAAGATTACCAAGCAGCATGAACACACAGAAGATAGAAATAAATAGGCTCAATCCTCACAGGTATGGACTTCTGTATTCCCTCTACTGCTAATCATGCGATGTTGCTCATCATACCCATCACACCAGTCAAACCAAACAACATGTATACATTCCCCTAATCCATATATCATGCACAACACACAGACCCATAGACTCAATTTACACTAAACTCCAGCTGACACAAAACATAAAAAACAGAAATGAAAAGAATAAAAGAAATAAAAAGATAATAATAAATCCTAAACTACAGATAGGGGAAAGAAAACTTATTCATTCTGGTCGGAGGCATCCTCCTCCTCTCCGTCCGCTTTTGCCATCAACGCCTCAAAGCCTTTCTTCATGTTAGTATGGATCGCTGTCATCTCTGCCCTCAGCATTGTTACTTCTTCACGTAGCTCCTTCAGTTCCGCCAGTACGGATGCCATCTTGCTGTTTGAGCGACACGGAACTGCCTGCTCATTCGCCCTGCTCGGTTCTGCTCTGCCTGCTGTGCTTTCCGGATAGACCAGCGAGTAATTCCTATGCTCATCCACCTCAACAACCCTCCACCTTATGAAGCGCCCTTGGTCCAGAAATCTTGTATCAGCAACTTCTAGATCGTCTGGTTTCTCCAAATTAAAATTGGTGAGATTCTTTGCAAGAATCGTCGCCAAAGGGCAGAGTGAAAGATATTTGTTGTGGTAGGTCACACCAACTTGAAACTGCTGCGCTGCTATGAACCCAAAATTCACCCTTTTCTTCTCTATCATGCACCATAAAATGAACAGCTCCTGTTGGGTCACCACATTAGACCCCTCCAAACGCCCGTAGATGTTGTAAGCCAGCCACCTGTGGCAAATTTGTAGCGCTGGATCTCTTATCTCATTGGATTTGCTGTTGTTCTTCAAACATCGATTTCTGGTGGAGATGATTGACCAGTAGTGGTCAATCTGAGCCTTCCATTCATCCGAGGCCACCGTCTCTGCCTCCTTGTACTCATCCTTATATACCTCCCACGGTTCGAGTACTCCGAGTTGAATGTTCAACTCGTTGATGGAAGGAGGGAACATCCTGCCCCGCAGTTGGAAGCGCAGGGTACCCGGAGTCTCGATACCGTAGTTGCCGCGGGGTTTGAACTCCACTGTCTCCATGAATTCCTCCGACAGCTTCTTGAACGCGGGGTAGTTCCATTCCAATACCTTTCCCCAGCCTATTCCCTTGAAGTATCCCTCCACCTTTTCCTTAATTCCAAATGCTTCCAAGCTCTCTGTCAACAAGAAGTACCAAGGGATGATTTCCCTGTTTTGTAGGATGGCATGCCGCTGACTGTCTCGCGGTATGGTTGCTCCAGATGATGCGGCTCGTAGCAGGCCCTTCCTCTTGGTTCCCGTTTTCTTGGTGGTGACACTAGGTGTAGACTTCACAGGCGCTTGAATCTCCCCCGAGTTAGAGCTGTCGATGATCTCTACTCTCTCGATTTCTTCTTCTTCGATTTCCTTTGCTTCTCCTTGTTTTTCTCCTTCTTTTGCCTTCCCTTTTTCCTCAGCCGTAGCCCTCCTCACCGTGCTCGTGGTACCAGCCTTACCCCCTGATTTGCTTTGTTTGGACTTTTGCGGTAAGAGGGGTTTTGAGGCTTTGAGCTTCCTCTTTGCTCCTACCCCTTTCTCCTTGCTTTGCGGAGTGATATCGTCTTGGGCCTGCACCAGAGAACTTTTCTCTCTCTCCTCCTCTCCGACTGGTTCCTCCCCTTGGTCGCCTTCTTGCTCCTTCTCTTCGTGGTCAGACGTGGTCGGAACACCCTCCTTTGATTGAGATTGGGAGCGGGAAGAACTGGGGTCTGGAGTTGGCTCCTTTGGTGGGGGAATGGTTGCTTTCTTTCCGGCGGTCTTTTTCTTCGCTGCTGCTGCAGTAGTAGTGTCCTTGGCCGCAGGCTTCTTCTTCTCTTTCTTCCTAGGCGGTTGAACATGATACGGACGGAGGACCCGTTGGATAAAAGATCCAAGAACCCTTCGTATAAGAGGTAGGCAGCGGTCTCCCTAGATCGAGAATCCAGTTTGATCACCTCCTAGAGCGAAGAAAACCTCGACCCGTTGGCTATATAATCAGCCAAGAACCTCGGTATGGTTGAACGCCACAAGACTTTGCTCACTAGTCTTGATAAGTTCAGAACAAGTGAAAACTCTACAAGAGAGAAATTCAACTCACAAAGGCAAAGCCAATTTTCGTTTATAACTCAAGGTGTATATGTTATTCGATTACAAATGATATCACACCTATTTATATGTTGGAAAATGACTCTTCATAGCCTACCAATAATGACAGTACTAATGACACTGATTAAACTCATGAATAGACTTATTTAACACTAATTAAACCACTTATTAACTACTAATGACTACTTATGACTCAAGACTTCAAAAGTCACTTATTTAACTCATAATAATGAAACTAATTAGACACTTAATTTAGCCTCTTCAATATGCACGAATATCAACCATTTATTCTTCTTCTTGGGCCTTCGAAGTCTGATTGTTGACAAGCCCTTTTAAGACGGATTCAGCATATTAATATTCACCATTTGGCCCGAATTATCTTGATATTGGACTTGAAATCGGCATACTTTATTTAGTTCTTGAAATCTGACTTGTAGTCGTTGGTTGCCCATCCGTGCTCACATCAGAACATCTGGTTCTTCCTCATCATGTTCCTGTTCTTGGTTCTCCGCAGCGTCTCCTTCTCCGGCTGGTTACTTCTCCGGCGAGGGAATCTTCTCCTGTTCCTCTTCTTGCACACCCCGAGTAGATATGGTTTTCTCCGAACTGTGTACAGGAGTTTCCTCGGAGGTGGTGCTGCGCGTTTTTCTTTTCTCTCCCATAGGTACAGATTTTGCAGTGGTCGCGCCCTTGGTTTGGGTACTGCCGGAGGTGGCGATACTCTTGTTCGTTCTTTTGTGCATGGCTTTCTTGATTCTGACCATGGCGATTATGCTGGTTGGAAAATTAGGGTTTTAGAACGACGGCAAAGGCTCGTGAAGGTATGTGGAGTGAAAGCTGAAACTGGGTGTTTAAATGGCAGATTTGTGGGCGGCAGTATGGCGAAGTGGAGAGAGTGGCTGGGTGTGTGGCGGTTATGGAGGCGACGAGGGTTAATGGAGGAGGGTTTTCTCCTTTAACTGATGGAATGGTGAGGTGACAGTTATGGGAAGTTGAAACGTTTAGGGAATAAAATCATTACCAAATTTGAAATTCAAATTTCGTGCGAAATCCCAAGCGCCGCAGTTATATCCCAGCCGTCCTTATCAGATGCGCCTCCACGTCATTTCTTGGTTAGACCATTCCCATTCAACACACCAGTCTGCCACCTACACACTTTGCATTGCAAAGTGGGTTCAAAATTCACCCTGGGCTTCCACCTACACACTTTGCATCGCAAAGTGGGTTCGAACTCAAAATGAATTTCTAAAACACCTTGGCCCACATTCTCCAGTTCTGACTTAGTCCAATACTCACTCAATTTAAAACGACTCCTAATAAATAACAAACGAAACAACGGTTGTGATCATACCGATGACCACTCCTGGGTTGCCTCACAGTCGTCAGCGCTCTTGTTTAATGTCTTGAGCTCGACTTCCAGCTTTGGCTCTTACTGATAGATAGGGTCCAATAAAGAGCATTTATCCTTGGTCTTCTTCAACTCTGAATAATCGAAGTACGGCTTCAAGCGATGACCATTCACTACAAATGTATCTTTTCCATTCAAATCATAAACTTCGACACTTCCATTTGGGAATAACTCCTTCACAATGTAAGGTCCTCCCCATTTTGATCTAAGCTTCCAGTGCTTAAATCTAGAATTGAATAACAACACCTTCTGTCCGGACCAGAAATCCTTCTTCCTGAGCTTTGCATCATGGATTCTCTTCGTTCTCTCTTTGTACAAGACTGCATTATCGTAGGACTCTAACCGAAGTTCCTCCAATTCATTCATTTGCAACTTCCTTTCTTCTTCGGCCCTGGTCATACTGAAGTTTATTCTCTTGATCGCCCAGTAGTAAATGGCACCTTTTTCTGAACACGAGCCTGAATGGTGACATGCCAATTGGAGTCTTATAGGCGGTGCAGTATGCCCATAACGCATCTCCAAAGAAATTGCTCCAGTCCTTCCGATTTGGATGGACCACCTTCTCCAATATGCCTTTTATCTCCCTGTTTGAGATTTCAGCCTGTCCGTTAGCCTGGGGGTGATATGCAGTCGTGACTTTGTGTTTTACCCCCATCCTTTTGGTAAGTGCTCTAATGGCGGCATTGCAGAAATGAGATCCTTGATCGCTGATGAGGATTTTCGGAACGCCAAATCTGTTAAATACTTGCTCTCTTAAAAAATCTGCCACCGTCTGGGCGTCATTACTTGCTGTGGCTTTGGCTTCAACCCATTTGGAGACATAATCGACTGCTACCAGTATGTACTCATAATTCCCAGACTTGGGAAATGGTCCCATAAAATCAATTCCCCATACATCAAAAATTTCTACAGGCATAATCGGCATTTGAGGCATTTCATCTTTTGCGGTGATACCCCCGACCAGCTGACACTTCGGGCATCCCTGTACCCACTTCTTGGCATCAGCAAAGATTGAAGGCCAATAGAATCTACTATCCAATATTCTTTGCGCTGTTCTTCTTCCACCGAAGTGTCCACTGCACGCTGTGCTATGGCACATCTCCAATATTTGAGCATGTTCAATCTCCGGAACGCACCTCCGTATGATTTGATCTGTACCAATCTTCCACAAATGCGGTGCTTTCCAAAAATACGAGCGGGCCTGTGTCACCAATTTCTGTTTCTCAAACTCGGTCTTCCCTGGTGGCACTTCCTTCGTAAAAAGATAATTTGCTATGTCTGCAAACCAAGGCTCCTTCTCGATCAGGGCATACAGAGTCTCCATCTCCATATGATCGCGTACGGCATACAGCCTCTCGTCCGGGAAAGCGTCTTCGATTGGTTCACCATCATCATTTCCCATTTGTAGCCTGCTTAGATGATCAGCCACTAGGTTGGCAGCTCCTTTCTTATCTCTTATTTCTATGTCGAACTCTTGGAGTAGCAATATCCACCGGATAAGTCGTGGTTTCGATTCTTTCTTCACCATTAAGTACTTCAAAGCAGCATAATCGGTGTAAATGATCGCTTTGGTGCCCAAAAGGTATGATCTGAATTTCTCGATGGTGAAAACCACTACCAACAATTCCTTCTCAGTTGTGGTGTAGCTACACTGAGCTGGATTTAAAGTTTTCGAGGCATAGTATATAACATGGCTTTCCTTGCTCTTCTTCTGCCCCAGTACTGCTCCAACCGCGTAATTGCTAGCATCACGCATGATTTCGAATGGCATCTCCCAATCTGGCGATTGAATAATAGGGGCTGATATCAATCTATCCTGTAGATTCAGAAATGCCTCCTTACAGTCGTCATCAAAGTCAAACTGTACATCTTGTTGTAATAAACGGGTCATGGGTTGAGCAACCTTCGCAAATCCTTTATGAATCTGCGGTAGAATCCTGCACGAGCAAGGAATGCCCGTATGTGCTTGACCGTAGTTGGATACGGCAGCTTGGCGATGGAATCGATTTTTGCTTTGTCCACCTCGATCCCCCTCTCCGATATGACATGGCCCAGCACGATGCCTTCTTTCACCATAAAATGTCATTTTCTCATAATTGAGTACCAGGTATTTCTCCACGCATCTTTTCAATACTAGCTCCAAATGATTAAGGCATGTGTCGAACGAATCACCATACACCGTGAAGTCATCCATAAACACCTCTATGCAATTTTCCAATAAATCCGAAAAAATGCTCATCATGCACCGTTGAAAGGTTCCAGGTGCATTACAAAGACAAAATGGCATTCTTCGGTATGCGAAAGTCCCATACACGCAAGTAAACGTAGTCTTTTCTTGATCTTCTTGAGTTTAGCCCAACAACTTGATCTTTTTGGGCTGGCTCTTCACCCAGGCCATTTATTAGGCATAGATGACCGAAAATTCATTTTTTGTGCGGAAGCGGAATTGAATGGGCACTTCACCACAAGTGCCCCATCACAATAGAATCCCAAAGGTGCAAAAATATGGCCAATGGCACGGGCTAAATGGGAGATATGGCCAAAACGGTTCGTCGGGAGCCGACACTCGTCACCCCCGTTCCGTGCCCGTCCCTTGTCCAATTTGGTTTGTTCACACGCCGTTGGAGATTTGTTTTGAAGGGCTACATGATGGTCGGAGGAGATTTTGATTATCTCTCGGTCGGATTTTGGGCTGGTGCTTCACCCGGGCCATTTACTAAACATAAGTGACTGATAACTTATTTTTTGCACGGTAACGGAATTGCACGGCAACTTCACCACCGCTTCTCCATCACAAAAGAAGCCCAAAGGTGCAAAAATAAGGCTAATGGATCGATTTCTCGGGGGTCGGGACAGCGGGTGTCATTTGCCCCCTTAAAACTTATCCGATTTAGTCCACTCACACACCGATGGAAATCTTATCCGAAGCGCAACAGGGTTGTCTGACCAGAATCCCATTGCGTCTCCGTTGATTTTAGGGCAAATTCCTCGCCGATGCTATTTAAGGAGGCAGAGGTGACTGAAATCTCATTTTTGGCACGGGAGCAGAAAGTGACAGAAACTTCGTCCCTGGTTCACCAACACAAAAGAAGCCCCACGGTGCAAGAATCGGATCAATCAGACAGGTGACGAAGAAGATATGGCCAAATCGATTTTTCGTGGGTCGCCACACCGGGTCTCATTTTCCCCCTCAAAACTTATCCGATTTAGTCCACTCACACACCGATGGAAATCTTATCCGAAGGGCATCGGGACTATCTGATCAGAATCCCATTTCGTCTCCGTTGATTTTAGGGCAAATTCCTCGCCAATGCCATTTAAGGCGGCAGAGGTGACTAAAATCTCATTTTTGGCACAGGAGCAGAAAGTGATAGAAACATCGTCCCCAATTCAACAACACAAAAGAAGCCCCACGGTGCAAGAATCGGATCAATCAGACAGGTGACGAAGGAGATATGGCAAGATCGATCTCTCGGGGGTCGGGACAGCGGATTTCATTTGCCCCCTCAAAACTTATCTGATTTAGTCCACTCACACACTAATGGAAATCTGATCCGAAGGGCTAAGGGGATGTCTGATCAGAATCCCATTTCATCTCTGTTGATTTTAGGGCAAATTCCTCGCCAATACCATTTAAGGCGGCAGAGGTGACCGAAATCTCATTTTAGGCACAGGAGCAGAATGTGATGTAAACTTCGTCCCTGGTTCACCAACACAAAAGAAGCCCCACAGTGCAATTATAGGATCAATCAGACAGGTGACGAAGGAGATATGGCCAGAACGATTTTTCCGGGGTCGGGACACTGGGTGTCATTTGCCCCCTCAAAACTTATCCGATTTAGTCCACTCACACACCGATCGAAATCTTATCCGAAGGGCTATGGGGCAGTCTGATCAGAATCGCATTACGTCTCCATTGATTTTAGGGCAAATTCCCCGCCAATGTCATCATTTAAGGCAGCAGAGGTGACCGAAATCTCATTTTTCGCACGGGATCAGAAAGTGGCAAAGTCTTCATCCCTGGTTCACCAACACAAAAGAAGCCCCACGGTGCAAAAATCGGATCAATCAGACAGGAGACGAAGAAGATATGGCCAGATCGATTTCTCGGGGGTAGGGACAGCAGGTATCATTTGCCCCCTCAAAACTTATCCGATTTAGTCAAATCACACACCGATGGAAATCTTATACGAAGGGCTATGGGGCTGTCCGATCATAATCCCATTCCGTCTTAGTTGATTTTAGGGTAAATTACTCGCCAATGCCATTTTAAGGCTGCACAGGTGACCGAAATCTCATTTTTGGCACAGGTGCAGAAAGTGACAGAAACTTCGTCCCTCGTTCACTAACACAAATGAAGCCCCACGGTGGAAGAATCGGATCAATAAGACAGGAGACGAAGAACATATGGCCAGATCGATTTCTCAGGGGTTGGGACACCGGGTGTCATTGGCCCCCTCAAAACTTATCCGATTTAGTCCACTCACAAACCGATGGAAATCTTATCATAAGGGATACACGGGGCTGTCTGATCAGAATCCCATTCCGTCTCCGTTGATTTTAGGGCAAATTCCTCGCCAATGCCATTAAAGCGGTAGAGGTGACCGAAATCTCGTTTTTGGCATGGGAGCAGAAAGTGACGGATACTTCGTCCCTCATTCACCAACACAAAAGAAGCCCCACGGTGCAAGAATCGAATCAATAAGACAGGCGACGAAGGAGATATGGCCAGATCGATTTCTTGGGGATCAGGACACCGGGTGTCATTAGCCCCCTCAAAACTTATCTGATTTAGTCCACTCACACACAGATGGAAATCTGATCCGAAGGGCTAAGGGACTGTCTAATCAGAATCCCATTCCATCAAATCGCATTTTTGGCACAGGAGCAGAAAGTGATGGAAACTTTGTCCCTGGTTCACCAACACAAAAGAAGACACACGGTGTAAGAATAGGATAAATCAGACAGGTGATGAAGGAGATATGGTCGGATTTTGGGCTGATGCTTCGCCCATGCCATTTATTAGGCATAGGTGACCGAAAACTCATTTTTTGTACGGAAGCGGAATTGGACGGGCACTTCACCACTGCTTCTCCATCACAAAAGAAGCCCAAAGGTGTAAAAAAATAAGGCTAATGGCACGGGTAAAATGCGAGATATGGCCAAAACGGTTTCGTCGGGTGCCGACACTCGTCACCCCCGTTCCGTGCCCGTCCCTTGACTGTTTTGGTCCATTTACACGCTGTTGGAAATCTTTTTTGAATGGCTATGTGATGGTCAAAGCAGATTTTGATTATCTCTCGATTGGATTTTGGGCTGGCCCTTCATCCAGGCCATTTATTAGGCATAGGTGACCGAAAACTCATTTTTTGTGCGGTCGTGAAATTGGACGGGCACTTCACCACTGGTTCCCCATCATAAGAGAGGCCCAAAAGTGGAAAATAAGGCCAATAGCACAGGTAAAATGGGAGATATGGCCAAAATTGTTCGTCAGGAGCCGGCTCTCGACTCCCCCATTCCGTGCTCGTCCCTTGTCCGATTTGTTTCGTTCAAATGCCGTTGGAATTTTTTTTTGGAAGGGCTACGTGATGGTCAGAGCATATTTTAAGTATCTCTCGGTCGGATTTTGGGCTGGTGTTTCGCCCGGGCCATTTATTAGGCATAGGTGATCAAAAATTAATTTTTTGCACGGAAGCGGAATTGGATGGGCACTTCACCACTGGTTCTCCATCACAATAGAAGTCCAAAGTTTCCAAAATAAGGTTAATGGCACGGGAAAATGGGAGATATGGCCAAAACGGTTCGTCGGGAGCCGACACTTGTCACCCCCGTTCTGTGCCCGTCCCTTGTCCGATTTGGTCTGTTCACACGCCGTTGAAAATCATTTTTGAAGGGGTACGTGATAGTTGGAGCAGATTTTGATTATCTCTCAGTCGGATTTTTAGGCTGGCTCTTCGCCCAGGCCATTTATTTGTATAGATGATCGAAAACTCATTTTTTGCGCGGAAGCGGAATTTGACGGGCACTTCACCATTGGTTCCCCATCATAAGAGAAGCCCAAAGGTGCAAAACTAAGGACAACAGCACAAGCAAAATGGGAGATATGGCCAAAATTATTCGTTAGGAGCCGGCACTCGACCCCCGGTTCCGTGCGTCCCTTGTCCGATTTGTCCATTCAAACGTCGTTGAAAATCTTTTTTGAAGGGCTACGTGATGGCTAGAGCATTTTTTAAGTATCTCTCGGTCAGATTTTGGGTTGGTGCTTCGCCCGGGCCATTTATTAGACATAGGTAACCGAAAATTCATTTTTTGCACGGAAGCAGAATTGGATGGGCACTTCACCACTGGTTCTCCATCACAATAGAAGCCCAAAGGTGCAGAAATAAGGCCAATGGCACAGGAAAAATGAGAGATATGGCCAAAATGGTTCGTCGGTTGCCGGCTCTTGTTACCCCCATTCCGGGCCCGTCCCTTGTCCGATTTAGTCTGTTCACACGGCGTTGGAAATCTTTTTTGAAGGGCTACGTGATGGTCGGAGCAGATTTTAATTATCTCTCGATCGGATTTTGGGCTGGCTCTTCGCCCATGCCATTTATTAGGCATTGGTGACTGAAAACTCATTTTTTGTGCGGAAGCGGAATTGGAGGGGCACTTCTTCACCACTGGTTCCCCATCACAAGAAAAGCCAAAAGGTGCAAAAATAAGGGAGATATGGCTAAAACGGCTCGTGGGGAGCCGACACTCGTCCCTCCAGTTCTGTGCCCATTCCTTGACCGATTTGGTCGGTTCACACGCCGATGGAAATCTTTTTTGAAGGGCTACGTTATGGTCAGAGCAGATTCAGATTATCTCTCGGTCGGATTTTAGGCTGGTGCTTCGCCCTGGCCATTTATTAGGCATAGGTGACCGAAAACTCATTTTTTGCACGGAAGCGGAATTGGACGGGCCCAAAGGTGCAAAAATAAGGCTAATGGCACGGGCAAAATGGGAGATATGGCCAAAACGGTTCGTCGGGAGCCGACACTCGTCACCCCTTTTCCGTGCCCGTCCCATGTCCGATTTGGTCTGTTCACACGCCGTTGGAAATCTTTGTTGAAGGGCTACGTGATGGTCGGAGCAGATTTTGATTATCTCTCATACGGATTTTGGGCTGGCTCTTCACCTAGGCCATTTATTAGGCATAGGTGACCGAAAACTCATTTTTTGTGCGGAAGCGGAATTGGACGGGCACTTCACCACTGGTTCCTTATCATAAGAAAAGCCCAAAGGTGCAAAAATTAGGCCAATAGCACAGGCAAAATGGGAGATATGGCCAAAATTGTTCGTCAAGGGACGGGCACGGAATGGGGCTACGTGATGGTCAAGCAAATTTTAAGTATCTCTCGGTCGGATTTTTGGTTGGTGCTTCGCCCGGGCCATTTATTAGGCATAGGTGACCGAAAACTCATTTTTTGCACGGAAGCGGAATTGGACGGGCCCAAAAATGCAAAAATAAGGCTAATGGCACGGGCAAAATGGGAGATATGGCCAAAACGGTTCGTCGGGAGCCGACACTCGTCACCCCCTTTCCGTGCCTGTCCCTTGTCCGATTTGGTCTGTTCACACGCCGTTGGAAATCTTTGTTGAAGGGCTACGTGATGGTCGGAGCAGATTTTGATTATCTCTCAGTCGGATTTTGGGCTAGCTCTTCACCTAGGCCATTTATTAGGCATAGGTGACCGAAAACTCATTTTTTGTGCGGAAGCGGAATTGGACGGGGAACTTCACCACTGCTTCTCCATCACAAACGAAGCCCAAAGGTGCAAAAATAAGGCTAATGGCACGGGTAAAATGGGAGATATGGCTAAAACGGTTCGTCGGGAGCCAACACTCGTCACCCCCGTTCCGTGCCCGTCCCTTTTCCGATTTGGTCTGTTCACACGCCGTTGGAAATCTTTTTTAAAGGGCTATGTAACGGTCGCAGCAAATTTTGATTATCTCTCTGTCGGATTTTGGGCTAGCTCTTCACCCAGGCCATTTATTAGGCATATATGACCGAAAACTCATTTTTGTTGCTGAAGTGGAATTGGACGGACACTTCACCACTTGTTCCCCATCATAAGAGAAGCACAAAGGTGCAAAAATAAGGTCAATGGCATAGGCAAAATGGGAGATATGGCTAAAACGGCTCGTCGGGAGCCGACACTCGTCCCTCTAGTTCCGTGCCCATTCCTTGACCGATTTGGTCCGTTTACACGCCATTGGAAATCTTTTTTGAAGGGCTACGTGATGGTCGGAGTAGATTTTATTATCTCTCTATCGTATTTTGGGATGGTGCTTCGCCCGAGCCATTTATTAGGCATAGGTGACAGAAAACTCATTTTTTACACGGAAATGGAATTGGACGGGCACTTCACCACTGCTTCTCCATCACAAAAGAAGCCCAAAGGTGCAAAAACAAGGCTAATGGCACGGGCAAAATGGGAGATATGGCCAAAACGGTTCACTGGGAGCCGACACTCGTCCCCCCCCCCCCCCCGTTCCGTTCCCGTTCCTTGTCCGATTCGGTCTGTTCACACATGTTGGAGATCTTTTTTGAAGGGCGACGTGATGGTCGAAGCAGATTTTGATTATCTCTCGGTCGAATTTTGGGCTGGCTCTTCACCCAGGCCATTTATTAGGCATAGGGGACCGAAAACTCTTTTTTTGTGCGGAAGCAAAATTGGACGAGCACTGCACCACTGGTTCCCCATCATAGGAGAAGCCCAAAGGTGCAAAGATAAGGCCAATAGCAAAGGCAAAATGGGAGATATGGCCAAAATTGTTCATCAGGAGCCGGCACTCGACCTCCCCGTTCCGTGCCCGTTCCTTGTCCCATTTGGTCTGTTCACACGCCGTTGGAGATCTTTTTTGAAGGGTTACGTGATGGTCGGAGCAAATTTTGATTATCTCTCGATCGGATTTTGGGCTGGCTCTTCACCCAGGCCATTTATTAGGCATAGATGACCGAAAATTCATTTTTTGTGCGGAAGCGGAATTGAATGGGCACTTCACCACAAGTGCCCCATCACAATAGAATCCCAAAGGTGCAAAAATATGGCCAATGGCACGGGCTAAATGGGAGATATGGCCAAAACGGTTCGTCGGGAGCCGACACTCGTCACCCCCGTTCCGTGCCCGTCCCTTGTCCAATTTGGTTTGTTCACACGCCGTTGGAGATTTGTTTTGAAGGGCTACATGATGGTCGGAGGAGATTTTGATTATCTCTCGGTCGGATTTTGGGCTGGTGCTTCACCCGGGCCATTTACTAAACATAAGTGACTGATAACTTATTTTTTGCACGGTAACGGAATTGCACGGACACTTCACCACCGCTTCTCCATCACAAAAGAAGCCCAAAGGTGCAAAAATAAGGCTAATGGATCGATTTCTCGGGGGTCGGGACAGCGGGTGTCATTTGCCCCCTTAAAACTTATCCGATTTAGTCCGCTCACACACCGATGGAAATCTTATCCGAAGCGCAACAGGGTTGTCTGACCAGAATCCCATTGCGTCTCCGTTGATTTTAGGGCAAATTCCTCGCCGATGCTATTTAAGGAGGCAGAGGTGACTGAAATCTCATTTTTGGCACGGGAGCAGAAAGTGACAGAAACTTCGTCCCTGGTTCACCAACACAAAAGAAGCCCTACGGTGCAAGAATCGGATCAATCAGACAGGTGACGAAGAAGATATGGCCAAATCGATTTTTCGTGGGTCGCCACACCGGGTCTCATTTTCCCCCTCAAAACTTATCCGATTTAGTCCACTCACACACCGATGGAAATCTTATCCGAAGGGCATCGGGACTATCTGATCAGAATCCCATTTCGTCTCCGTTGATTTTAGGGCAAATTCCTCGCCAATGCCATTTAAGGCGGCAGAGGTGACTGAAATCTCATTTTTGGCACAGGAGCAGAAAGTGATAGAAACATCGTCCCCAATTCAACAACACAAAAGAAGCCCCACGGTGCAAGAATCGGATCAATCAGACAGGTGACGAAGGAGATATGGCAAGATCGATCTCTCGGGGGTCGGGACAGCGGATTTCATTTGCCCCCTCAAAACTTATCTGATTTAGTCCACTCACACACTAATGGAAATCTGATCCGAAGGGCTAAGGGGATGTCTGATCAGAATCCCATTTCATCTCTGTTGATTTTAGGGCAAATTCCTCGCCAATACCATTTAAGGCGGCAGAGGTGACCGAAATCTCATTTTAGGCACAGGAGCAGAATGTGATGTAAACTTCGTCCCTGGTTCACCAACACAAAAGAAGCCCCACAGTGCAATTATAGGATCAATCAGACAGGTGACGAAGGAGATATGGCCAGAACGATTTTTCCGGGGTCGGGACACTGGGTGTCATTTGCCCCCTCAAAACTTATCCGATTTAGTCCACTCACACACCGATCGAAATCTTATCCGAAGGGCTATGGGGCAGTCTGATCAGAATCGCATTACGTCTCCATTGATTTTAGGGCAAATTCCCCGCCAATGTCATTTAAGGCAGCAGAGGTGACCGAAATCTCATTTTTCGCACGGGATCAGAAAGTGGCAAAGTCTTCATCCCTGGTTCACCAACACAAAAGAAGCCCCACGGTGCAAAAATCGGATCAATCAGACAGGAGACGAAGAAGATATGGCCAGATCGATTTCTCGGGGGTAGGGACAGCAGGTATCATTTGCCCCCTCAAAACTTATCCGATTTAGTCAAATCACACACCGATGGAAATCTTATACGAAGGGCTATGGGGCTGTCCGATCATAATCCCATTCCGTCTTAGTTGATTTTAGGGTAAATTACTCGCCAATGCCATTTTAAGGCTGCACAGGTGACCGAAATCTCATTTTTGGCACAGGTGCAGAAAGTGACAGAAACTTCGTCCCTCGTTCACTAACACAAATGAAGCCCCACGGTGGAAGAATCGGATCAATAAGACAGGAGACGAAGAACATATGGCCAGATCGATTTCTCAGGGGTTGGGACACCGGGTGTCATTGGCCCCCTCAAAACTTATCCGATTTAGTCCACTCACAAACCGATGGAAATCTTATCATAAGGGATACACGGGGCTGTCTGATCAGAATCCCATTCCGTCTCCGTTGATTTTAGGGCAAATTCCTCGCCAATGCCATTAAAGCGGTAGAGGTGACCGAAATCTCGTTTTTGGCATGGGAGCAGAAAGTGACGGATACTTCGTCCCTCATTCACCAACACAAAAGAAGCCCCACGGTGCAAGAATCGAATCAATAAGACAGGCGACGAAGGAGATATGGCCAGATCGATTTCTTGGGGATCAGGACACCGGGTGTCATTAGCCCCCTCAAAACTTATCTGATTTAGTCCACTCACACACAGATGGAAATCTGATCCGAAGGGCTAAGGGACTGTCTAATCAGAATCCCATTCCATCAAATCGCATTTTTGGCACAGGAGCAGAAAGTGATGGAAACTTTGTCCCTGGTTCACCAACACAAAAGAAGACACACGGTGTAAGAATAGGATAAATCAGACAGGTGATGAAGGAGATATGGTCGGATTTTGGGCTGATGCTTCGCCCATGCCATTTATTAGGCATAGGTGACCGAAAACTCATTTTTTGTACGGAAGCGGAATTGGACGGGCACTTCACCACTGCTTCTCCATCACAAAAGAAGCCCAAAGGTGTAAAAAAATAAGGCTAATGGCACGGGTAAAATGCGAGATATGGCCAAAACGGTTTCGTCGGGTGCCGACACTCGTCACCCCCGTTCCGTGCCCGTCCCTTGACTGTTTTGGTCCATTTACACGCTGTTGGAAATCTTTTTTGAATGGCTATGTGATGGTCAAAGCAGATTTTGATTATCTCTCGATTGGATTTTGGGCTGGCCCTTCATCCAGGCCATTTATTAGGCATAGGTGACCGAAAACTCATTTTTTGTGCGGTCGTGAAATTGGACGGGCACTTCACCACTGGTTCCCCATCATAAGAGAGGCCCAAAAGTGGAAAATAAGGCCAATAGCACAGGTAAAATGGGAGATATGGCCAAAATTGTTCGTCAGGAGCCGGCTCTCGACTCCCCCATTCCGTGCTCGTCCCTTGTCCGATTTGTTTCGTTCAAATGCCGTTGGAATTTTTTTTTGGAAGGGCTACGTGATGGTCAGAGCATATTTTAAGTATCTCTCGGTCGGATTTTGGGCTGGTGTTTCGCCCGGGCCATTTATTAGGCATAGGTGATCAAAAATTAATTTTTTGCACGGAAGCGGAATTGGATGGGCACTTCACCACTGGTTCTCCATCACAATAGAAGTCCAAAGTTTCCAAAATAAGGTTAATGGCACGGGAAAATGGGAGATATGGCCAAAACGGTTCGTCGGGAGCCGACACTTGTCACCCCCGTTCTGTGCCCGTCCCTTGTCCGATTTGGTCTGTTCACACGCCGTTGAAAATCATTTTTGAAGGGGTACGTGATAGTTGGAGCAGATTTTGATTATCTCTCAGTCGGATTTTTAGGCTGGCTCTTCGCCCAGGCCATTTATTTGTATAGATGATCGAAAACTCATTTTTTGCGCGGAAGCGGAATTTGACGGGCACTTCACCATTGGTTCCCCATCATAAGAGAAGCCCAAAGGTGCAAAACTAAGGACAACAGCACAAGCAAAATGGGAGATATGGCCAAAATTATTCGTTAGGAGCCGGCACTCGACCCCCGGTTCCGTGCGTCCCTTGTCCGATTTGTCCATTCAAACGTCGTTGAAAATCTTTTTTGAAGGGCTACGTGATGGCTAGAGCATTTTTTAAGTATCTCTCGGTCAGATTTTGGGTTGGTGCTTCGCCCGGGCCATTTATTAGACATAGGTAACCGAAAATTCATTTTTTGCACGGAAGCAGAATTGGATGGGCACTTCACCACTGGTTCTCCATCACAATAGAAGCCCAAAGGTGCAGAAATAAGGCCAATGGCACAGGAAAAATGAGAGATATGGCCAAAATGGTTCGTCGGTTGCCGGCTCTTGTTACCCCCATTCCGGGCCCGTCCCTTGTCCGATTTAGTCTGTTCACACGGCGTTGGAAATCTTTTTTGAAGGGCTACGTGATGGTCGGAGCAGATTTTAATTATCTCTCGATCGGATTTTGGGCTGGCTCTTCGCCCATGCCATTTATTAGGCATTGGTGACTGAAAACTCATTTTTTGTGCGGAAGCGGAATTGGAGGGGCACTTCTTCACCACTGGTTCCCCATCACAAGAAAAGCCAAAAGGTGCAAAAATAAGGGAGATATGGCTAAAACGGCTCGTGGGGAGCCGACACTCGTCCCTCCAGTTCTGTGCCCATTCCTTGACCGATTTGGTCGGTTCACACGCCGATGGAAATCTTTTTTGAAGGGCTACGTTATGGTCGGAGCAGATTCAGATTATCTCTCGGTCGGATTTTAGGCTGGTGCTTCGCCCTGGCCATTTATTAGGCATAGGTGACCGAAAACTCATTTTTTGCACGGAAGCGGAATTGGACGGGCCCAAAGGTGCAAAAATAAGGCTAATGGCACGGGCAAAATGGGAGATATGGCCAAAACGGTTCGTCGGGAGCCGACACTCGTCACCCCTTTTCCGTGCCCGTCCCATGTCCGATTTGGTCTGTTCACACGCCGTTGGAAATCTTTGTTGAAGGGCTACGTGATGGTCGGAGCAGATTTTGATTATCTCTCATACGGATTTTGGGCTAGCTCTTCACCTAGGCCATTTATTAGGCATAGGTGACCGAAAACTCATTTTTTGTGCGGAAGCGGAATTGGACGGGCACTTCACCACTGGTTCCTTATCATAAGAAAAGCCCAAAGGTGCAAAAATTAGGCCAATAGCACAGGCAAAATGGGAGATATGGCCAAAATTGTTCGTCAAGGGACGGGCACGGAATGGGGCTACGTGATGGTCAAGCAAATTTTAAGTATCTCTCGGTCGGATTTTTGGTTGGTGCTTCGCCCGGGCCATTTATTAGGCATAGGTGACCGAAAACTCATTTTTTGCACGGAAGCGGAATTGGACGGGCCCAAAAATGCAAAAATAAGGCTAATGGCACGGGCAAAATGGGAGATATGGCCAAAACGGTTCGTCGGGAGCCGACACTCGTCACCCCCTTTCCGTGCCTGTCCCTTGTCCGATTTGGTCTGTTCACACGCCGTTGGAAATCTTTGTTGAAGGGCTACGTGATGGTCGGAGCAGATTTTGATTATCTCTCAGTCGGATTTTGGGCTAGCTCTTCACCTAGGCCATTTATTAGGCATAGGTGACCGAAAACTCATTTTTTGTGCGGAAGCGGAATTGGACGGGCACTTACCACTGGTTCCTTATCATAAGAGAAGCCCAAAGGTGCAAAAATTAGGCCAATAGCACAGGCAAAATGGGAGATATGGCCAAAATTGTTCGTCGGGAGCTGGAACTCGACCCCCCCATTCCGTGCCAGTCCGTTGTCCGATATGGTCCGTTCAAACGCTGCTGGAAATCTTTTTTGAAGGGCTACGTGATGGTCAAGCAAATTTTAAGTATCTCTCGGTCGGATTTTTGGTTGGTGATTCGCCCGGGCCATTTATTAGGCATAGGTGACCGAAAATTCATTTTTTGCACGGAAGCGGAATTGAACGGGCACTTCACAACTTGTTCCCCATCATAATAGAATCCCAAAGGTGCAAAAATACGGCTAATGGCACGTGCAAAATGGGAGATATGACCAAAACGGTTCGTCTGGAGCCGACACTCGTCCCCAACGTTCTGTGCCCGTCCCTTGTCCGATTTGATCCGTTCACCCGCCGTTGGAAATCTTTATTGAAGAACTACATGATGGTCGTAGTTGATTTTGATTATCTCTTTGTCCTATTTTTTGCTGGTACTTCGCCCAGGCCATATATTAGGCATAGGTGACCGAAAACTCATTTTTTGCACTGAAGCGGAATTGGATGGGCACTTCACCACTGGTTCTCCATCACAATAGATGCCAAAAGCTGCAAAAATAAGCCCAATGGCATGGGAAAAATGGGAGATATGGCCAAAATGGTTCGTCGGGAGCCGACACTCGTCACCCCCGTTCTGTGCCCGTACCTTGTCTGATTTGGTCTGTTCACATGCCGTTGGAAATCTTTTTTGAAGGGCTACGTGATGGTTGGAGCAGATTTGGATTATCTCTCGGTCGGATTTTGGGCTGGCTCTTCCCCTATGCTATTTATTAGGCATAGGTGACCAAAAACTCATTTTTAGCACGGAAGCGGAATTTGACGGGAACTTCACCACTACTTCTCCATCAAAAAAGAAGCACAAAGGTGCAAAAATAAGGCTAATGGCACGGGCAAAATGGGAGATATGGCCAAAACGGTTCGTCGGGAGCTGATACTCGTCACCCCCGTTCCGTGCCCGTCCCTTGTCTGATTTGTTTAGTTCACACGCCGTTGAAAATGTTTTTTGAAGTGCTTCCTGATGGGAGGAACAGATTTTGATTATCTCTCGGTCGGATTTTGGTCTTGCTCTTCGTCCAGGCCTTTTAATAGGCATAGGTGATCAAAAACTCATTTCTTGAGCAAAAGCGGAATTGGATGGGCACTTCACCATTGGTTCCCCATGATAAGAGAAGCCCAAAGGTGCAAAAATAAGTCCAATGGCACAGGTAAAATGGGAGATATGGCCAAAACGGTTCATCGGGAGCCGACACTCGTCACCCCCGTTTCGTGCCCGTCCCTTGTTCGATTTGGTCAGTTCACACTCCGTTGGAAATATTTTTTGAAGGGCTATGGAATGGTCAAAGATAATTTTGATTATCTCTCGGTTGGATTTTGGGTTGGCTCTTCACCCAAGCCATTTATTAGGCATAGGTGACCGAAAACGTATTTTTTATGCTGAAGGGGAATCGGACGGACACTTCACCACTGGTTCCCCATCATAGGAGAAGCCCAAAGGTGCAAAAATAAGGCCAATAGCACAGGCAAAATGGGAGATATGGCCAAAATTGTTCGTCAGGAGCCGGCATTCGACCTCCCCGTTTCGTGCCCGTCCCTTGTCCGATTTGGTCCCTTAAAACGCCGTTGGAAATCCTTTTTAAAGGGCTACGTGATGGTCAGAGCATATATTAAGTATCTCTCGGTCGGATTTTTGGCTGGTGCTTCGCCCGGGCAATTTTTTAGGCATAGGTGACCGAAAATTCATTTTTTGCACGAAAGCGCAAAAATACGGCCATAGCACGCGCAAAATAGAAGATATGGCCAAAACGGTTCGTCGGGAGCCGACACTCGTCCCTCCAGTTCTGTGCCCATTTCTTGACCGATTTGGTCCGTTTACACGCTGTTGGAATTCTTTTTTGAAGTGCTACGTGATGGTCGGAGCTAGGTGACCGAAAACTCATTTTTTGCACTTCACCACTGCTTCTCCATCATAAAATAAGCCCAAAGGTGCAAAAATAAGGCTAATGGCACAGGCAAAATGGGAGATATGGCCAAAACGGTTCGTCGGGAGGAGACACTAGTCACCCCTGTTCCGTGCCTGTCCCTTGTCCGATTTGGTCTGTTCACACGCCGTTGGAAATCTTTTTTGAAGGGCTACGTGATGGTTGGAGCAAATTTTGATTATCTCTCGGTCGGATTTTTGGTTGGCTCTTCACCCAGGCTATTTATTAGGCATAGATGACCGAAAACTCATTTTTTGTGCTGAAGTGGAATTGGACTGACTCTTCACAACTGGTTCCCCATCATAAGAGAAGCCCAAATGTGCAAAAATAAGGCCAATGGCATAGGCAAAATGGGAGATATGGCTAAAACGGCTCGTCGGGAGCCGACACTTGTGCCTCCAGTTATGTGCCCATTCCTTGACCGATTTGGTCCGTTTACACGCCATTGGAAATCTTTTTTGAAGGGCTACATGATGGTCATAGTAGATTTTGATTATCTCACTATCGGGTTTTGGGCTGGTACTTCGCCAGGGCCATTTATTAGGCATAGGTGACCGAAAACTCATTTTTTGCACGGAAGCGGAATTGGACGGGCACTTCACCACTGCTTCTGCATCACAAAAGAAGCCCAAAGGTGCAAAAAGAAGGCTAATGGCACGGGCAAAATGGCAGATATGGACAAAACGGTTCGTCACGAGCCGACACTCGTCACCCCATTTCCGTGCCTGTCCCTTGTGCGATTTGGTCTGTTCACACGCCGTTGGAGATCTTTTTTGAAGGGTTACGTGATGGTCGGAGCTGATTTTGATTATATCTATGTAAGATTTTGGGCTGGTGCTTCGCCTGGGCCATTTATTAGGCATAGGTGACCGAAAACTCATTTTTTGCACGGAAGCAGAATTGGACGGGAACTTCACCACTGCTTCTCCATCACAAACGAAGCCCAAAGGTGCAAAAATAAGGCTAATGGCACGGGTAAAATGGGAGATATGGCTAAAACGGTTCGTCGGGAGCCAACACTCGTCACCCCCGTTCCGTGCCCGTCCCTTTTCCGATTTGGTCTGTTCACACGCCGTTGGAAATCTTTTTTAAAGGGCTATGTGACGGTCGCAGCAAATTTTGATTATCTCTCTGTCGGATTTTGGGCTAGCTCTTCACCCAGGCCATTTATTAGGCATATATGACCGAAAACTCATTTTTGTTGCTGAAGTGGAATTGGACGGACACTTCACCACTTGTTCCCCATCATAAGAGAAGCACAAAGGTGCAAAAATAAGGTCAATGGCATAGGCAAAATGGGAGATATGGCTAAAACGGCTCGTCGGGAGCCGACACTCGTCCCTCTAGTTCCGTGCCCATTCCTTGACCGATTTGGTCCGTTTACACGCCATTGGAAATCTTTTTTGAAGGGCTACGTGATGGTCGGAGTAGTTTTTTATTATCTCTCTATCGTATTTTGGGATGGTGCTTCGCCCGAGCCATTTATTAGGCATAGGTGACAGAAAACTCATTTTTTACACGGAAATGGAATTGGACGGGCACTTCACCACTGCTTCTCCATCACAAAAGAAGCCCAAAGGTGCAAAAACAAGGCTAATGGCACGGGCAAAATGGGAGATATGGCCAAAACGGTTCACTGGGAGCCGACACTCGTCCCCCCCCCCCCCCCCGTTCCGTTCCCGTTCCTTGTCCGATTCGGTCTGTTCACACATGTTGGAGATCTTTTTTGAAGGGCGACGTGATGGTCGAAGCAGATTTTGATTATCTCTCGGTCGAATTTTGGGCTGGCTCTTCACCCAGGCCATTTATTAGGCATAGGTGACCGAAAACTCTTTTTTTGTGCGGAAGCAAAATTGGACGAGCACTGCAACACTGGTTCCCCATCATAGGAGAAGCCCAAAGGTGCAAAGATAAGGCCAATAGCAAAGGCAAAATGGGAGATATGGCCAAAATTGTTCATCAGGAGCCGGCACTCGACCTCCCCGTTCCGTGCCCGTTCCTTGTCCCATTTGGTCTGTTCACACGCCGTTGGAGATCTTTTTTGAAGGGTTACGTGATGGTCGGAGCAAATTTTGATTATCTCTCGATCGGATTTTGGGCTGGCTCTTCACCCAGGCCATTTATTAGGCATAGATGACCGAAAATTCATTTTTTGTGCGGAAGCGGAATTGAATGGGCACTTCACCACAAGTGCCCCATCACAATAGAATCCCAAAGGTGCAAAAATATGGCCAATGGCACGGGTTCGTAAGGAGCCGGCACTCGACCCCCCGGTTCTGTGCCCGTACCTTGTCCGATTTGGTCTATTCAAACGCCTTTGGAAATATTTTTTTAAGGGCTACGAGATGGTCAAAGCATATTTTAAGTATCTCTCGGTCGGATTTTTGGCTGGTGCTTCGCCCGGGTCATTTATTAGGCATAGGTGACCGAAAATTCATTTTTTGCACGAAAGAGGAATTGAACAGGGACTTCACCACTAGTTCCCCATCATACTAGAATCCCAAAGGTGCAAAAATACGGCCAATGGCACGCGTAAAATGGGAGATATGGCAAAAACGGTTCGTCCGGAGTCGACACTCATCCCCCACGTTCAGTGCCCGTCCCTTGTCAGATTTGGTCTGTTCACACGCCGTTGGAAATTATTTTTGAACAGCTACGTGATGGTCAGAGCAGATTTTGATAATCTCTCGGTCGGATTTTGGGCTGGCTCTTCGCCCATGCCATTTATTAGGCATAGGTGACCGAAAACTCATTTTTTGCACGGAAGCGGAATTGGAAGGGCACATCACCACTGCCTCTCCATCACAAAAGAAGCCCAAAGGTGCAAAAATAAGGCTAATGGCACGGGAATATAGGAGATATGGCCAAAACGGTTCATCGGGTGCCGACACTTGTCACCCCCGTTCCGTGTATCTCTCGGTCGGATTTTAGGCTATCTCTTCGCCCGGGCCATTTATTAGGCATATGTGATCGAAAACTAATTTTTTGCGTGGAAGCGGAATTGGACAGGCACTTCACCAGCGGTTCTCCATCATAAGAGAAGCCTAAAGGTGCAAAAATAAGGCCAATGGCATAGGCAAAAGGGGAGATATGGCTAAAACGGCTTGTCGGGAGCCGACACTAGTCCCTCCAGTTCAGTGCCCATTCTTTGACCGATATGGTCCATTTACACGCCAATGGAAATCTATTTTGAAGGGCTACGTGATGGTTAGAGCAGATTTTGATTGTCTGTCGGTCGGATATTGGGCTGGCTCTTCACCCAAGCCATTTATTAGGCATAGGTGACCGAAAACTCACTTTTTGTGCGGAAGCGGAATTGGACAGGCACTTCACCACTGGTTCCCCATCATAAGAGAAGCCCAAAGGTGGAAAAGTAAGGCCAGTAGCACAGCCAAAATGGGAGATATGGCCAAAATTGTTCGTCAGGAGCCGGCACTCGACTCCCTCCTTCCGTGCCCGTCCCTTGTCTGATTTGGTCCGTTCACACGCCGTTGAAAATATTTTTTGAAGGGCTGCGTGATGGATGGTCAGAGCATATTTTAAGTATCTCTCAGTCGGATTTTGGGCTGGTGCTTCGCCCGGGCCATTTATTAGGCATAGGTGACCGAAAACTCATTTTTTACACGGAAGCGGAATTGGACGGGCACTTCACCACTGCTTCTCCATCACAAAAGAAGCCCAAAGGTGCAAAAACAAGGCTAATGGACCGGACAAAATGGGAGATATGGCCAAAACGGTTCGTCGGGAGCCGACACTCGTCCCCCCAGTTCCGTGGCCGTCCCTTGTCCGATTTGGTCTGTTCACACACCGTTGGAGATCATTTTTGCAGGGCTACGTGATGGTCGAAACAGATTTTGATTATCTCTCGGTCGGATTTTGGGCTGGCTCTTTAGCCAGGCCATTTATTAGACATAGATGACCGAAAACTCATTTTTTGTGCTGAAGTGGAATTGGACGGACACTTCACCACTGGTTCCCCATCATAAGAGAAGCCCAAAGGTTTAAAAATAAGGCCAATGGCATAGGCAAAAAATAAGAGGTAAAACGGCTCGTCGGGAGCCGACACTCGTCCCTCCAGTTCTGTGCCCATTCCTTTACCAATTTGGTCTGTTCACACGCGTTGGAAATCTTTTTTGAAGGGCTATGTGATGGTCGGAGCAAATTTTGATTATCTCTCGGTCGGATTTTGGGTTGGCTCTTCACCCAGGCCATTTTGTACTCCTTCAAAATCCGACCGAGAGATACTCAAAAATTTGCTCCAACCATCATGTAGTCCTTCAAAAAAGATTTCCAACGGCGTGTGAACGGACCAAATCGGACAAGGGACGGGCATGGAACGGGGGGGACGAGTGCCGGCTCCCGACGAGCCATTTCTGCCATATCTCCGATCTTCCCCGTGCAATTGGCCTTATTTTTGCACCTTCGGGCTTCTCTTATGATGGGGAGCTAGTGGTAAAGTGCCCGTCCATTTCTGCTTCCGTGCAAAAAATGAGTTTTCGGTCACCTATGCCTAATAAAAGCACCTGCCAAAAAATTCGACCAAGAGATACTCAAAATAAGCTCCAACCATCACGTAGCCCTTCAAAAAAGATTTCTAAAGGCGTGTGAACAGACCAAATCGGACAAGGGACGGGCATGGAACCGGGGGGTTGAGTGCCGGCTCCCAACGAGCCATTTCTGCCATATCTCCCATTTTCCCTGTGCAATTGGCCTTATTTTTGCACCTTTGGGCTTCTCTTATGATGGGGAACTAGTGGTAAAGTGCCCGTCCATTTCTGCTTCCGTGCCAAAAATGAGTTTTCGGTCACCTATGCCTAATAAAAGCACCAGCCCAAAATCTGATAGAGAGATAATCAAAATCTACTTCAACCATCAAGTAGCCCTTCAAAAAAGATTTCTTACGGCGTGTGAAAGGACCAAATCGAATAAGTGACGGGCGTGGAACGAGTGGGACGAGTGCCGGCTCCCGACAAGGCATTTTGGCCATATCTCCCATTTTGCCCGTGCCATTGGCCTTATTGTTGCACCTTTGGGCTTTTCTTATGATGCGGAACCAGCGGTGAAATGCCCGTCCAATTCCGCTTCCGTGCCAAAAATGAGTTTTCGGTCACCGATGCCTAATAAATGGCCCGGGCAAAGCAAGCACAAAATCTAACCGAGAGATAATCAAAATCTGCTCTGACCATCACGTATCCCTTCAAAAAAGATTTGCAATGGCGTATGAATGGACCAAATCAGACAAGGGACGAGCGTAGAACGGGGGGACGAGTGCCGGCTCTCGACGAACCATTTTGGCCATATCTCCCATTTTCCCAATGCCATTGGCGTTATTTATGCACCTTTGGGCTTCTCTTATTATGCGGAATCAATGGTGAAGTGCCCGTCGAATTCCACTTCTGTTCCAAAAATGACATTTCGGTCACCTATGCCTAATAAACGGCCCGGGTGAAGCACCAGCTCAAAATACAACCGTAAGATAATCAAAATCTACTCCAACCATCACGTAGCCCTTCAAAAAAGATTTCCAATGGCGTGTGAACGGACCAAATCGGAGAAGGGACGGGCGTGGAACGGGGGGGGACGATTGCCGGCTCCCGACGAGCTGTTTTGGCCATATCTCCCATTTTCCCGTGTCATTTGCCTTATTTTTGCACCTTTGGGCCTCTCTTATAATGCGGAACCAGTGGTGAAGTACCCATCCAATTCCGATTCAGTTCTAAAAATTTGTTTTCGATCACCTATGCCAAATAAATGGCCCGGGCGAAGCACCAGCCCAAAATCCGATCGAGAGATAATCAAAATCTGATCCAACCATCACGTAGCCCTTCAAAATGATTTCCAACAGCGTGTGAAGGAACAAAATCGGAGAAGGGATGGGCATGGAACAGGGGGATGAGTGCAGGCTCCAGACGTGACGCCTTGGTCATATCTCCCATTTTTCCACGTGTCATTGGCCTTATTATTGCACCTTTGGGATTCTCTTATGATGGGGAACCAGTGGTGAAGTGCCTGTCCAACTCCACTTCCATTCCAAAAATGAGTTTTTGGTCACCTATGCCTAATAAATGGCCCGGGCGGAGCACCAGCCCAAAATCCGACCGAGAGATAATCAAAATCTGCTCCGACCATCATGTAGCCTTTCATAAAGATTTCTAACGACGTGTTAACGGACGATATAGGACAAGGGACGGGCACGGAACGAGGGGACGAGTGCCGGCTCCCGACAAGCCATTTTGGCCACATCTCCCATTTTGCCCGTGCAATTGGCCTTATTTTTTGCACCTTTGGGCTTCTCTTATGATGGGGAACTAGTGGTAAAGTGCCCGTCCAATTCCGCTTCCGTGCCAATAATGAGTTTTCGGTCACCTATGCCTAATAAATAGCCCAGGCGAAGCATCAGCCCAAAATCTGACAGAGAGATAATCAAAATCTACTTCAACCATCACGTAGCCCTTCATAATAGATTTCCAACGGCATGTGAATGGACCAAATCGAACAAGGGGCGGGTGTCGAACGGGTGGGACGAGTGCTGGCTCCCGACGAGCCATTTTGGCCATATCTCCCATTTTGCCCGTGCCATTGGCTTTATTTTTGCACCTTTGGGCTTCTCATATGATAGGGAACCAGCAGTGAAGTGCCCGTCCAATTTTGCTTCCATTCCAAAAATAAGTTTTCGGTCACCAATGCCTAATAAATGGCTCGGGCAATGCAAGCACAAAATTCGACCAAGAGATTATCAAAATCTGCTCCGACCATCACGTATCCCTTCAAAAAAGATTTCCAATGGCGTGTGAACGGACCAAATCAGAAAAGGGACGGGCGTGGAACGGGGAGGACGATTGTCGGCTCCAGACAAGCCATTTTGGCCATATCTCCCATTTTGCCCGTGCTATTGGCCTTATTTTTGCACCTTTGGGCTTCTCTTATGATGAGAAACCAGTGGTCAAGTGCCCGTCCAATTCCGCTTCCATTCCAAAAATAAGTTTTCGGTCACCGATGCCTAATAAATGGCCCGGGCAAAGCAACAGACCAAAATCCGACCGAGAGAGAATCAAAATCTGCTCTGACCATCACGTAGCCCTTCAAAAACGATTTTGAACGGCGTGTTAACGAACCAAATCGGACAAGGGACGGGCACGGAATGGGGAAGACGTGTGAACAGAGGCTTAAAGGTGCAATAATAACGCAAATGGCACGGGCAAAATGGGAGATATGACCAAAACGGCTCGTCGGGAGCCGGCACTCATCCCCCCCGTTCCACGCCCGCCCGTTCTCTGATTTGGTCCGTTCACACGCCATTGGAAATCTTTTTTGAAGGACTACGTGATGGTTGGATCATATTTTGATTATCTCCTGATCAGATTTTGGGCTGGTGCTTCGCCCGGGCCATTTATTAGTCATAAGTGACCGAAAACTCATTTTTGGAACTGAAGCGGAATTGGATTGGCACTTCACCACTGGTTCCGCATCATAAGAGAGGCACAAAGGTGCAAAAAATAAGGCAAATGGCACGGGCAAAATGGGAGATATGGCCAAAACGGCTCGTCGGGAGCCGGCAGTCTTCCCCCCCCGTTCCACGCCCGTCCCTTCTCCGATTTGGTCCGTTCACACGCCGTTAAAAATCTTTTTTAAAGGGCTACGTGATCGTTGGAGCAGATTTTGATTATCTCTCGGTTGGATTTTGAGCTGGTGCTTCGCCCGGGCCATTTATTAGGCATAGGTGACCGAAAACTCATTTTTGGAATAGAAGCGGAATTGGACAGACACTTCACCACTGATTCCGCATAATAAGAAAAGCTTAAAGGTTCAAAAATAATGCCCTACAAAAAAGATTTCTAACAGCGTGTGAACAGACAAAATCTGACAAGGGATGGCTGTTGAACGGGGGGGTCGTGTGCCGGCTCCTGACGAGCCGTTTTGGCTATATCTCCCATTTTGTCCGTGCCATTGGCCTTATTGTTGCACCTTTGGTCTTCTTTTATTTTGGAGAACCAGTGGTGAAGTGTCCGTCCAATTCTGCTTCCGTGCTAAAAATGAGTTTTCGATCACCTATGCCTAATAAATGGCCCGGGCGAAGCACCAGCCCAAATCCGACCGAGAGATAACCAAAATCTTGTCCAACCATCAAGTAGCCTGATACGGACGGAGGACCCGTTGGATAAAAGATCCAAGAACCCTTCATATAAGAGGTAGGCAACGGTCTCCCTAGATCGAGAATCCAGTTTGATCACCTCCTAGAGCGAAGAAAACCTCGACCCGTTGGCTATATAATCAGCCAAGAACCTCGGTATGGTTGAACGCCACAAGACTTTGTTCACTAGTCTGGATAAGTTCGAAAATAAGTGAAATACTCAACAAGGAGAATTCAACTCACAATGGCAATGCCAAATTCGTTTATAACTCAAGGGTATATGTTATTCGATTACAAATGATATCACACCTATTTATATGTTGGAAAATGACTCTTCATCCAATAATGACAGTACTAATGACACTGATTAAACTCATGAATAGACTTATTTAACACTAATTAAACCACTTATTAACTACTAATAACTACTTATGACTCTAGACTTCAAAAGTCACTTATTTAACACATAATAAATAAAATAAATAGACTCTTTATGAAGCCTCTTTATTATGCACGAAAATTGCATCTTCATTCTTGTTCTCGGGCCTCCAGAATCTGATAGCTAACGAGTCCACACTTCATGTTGAGTTCAGCCCACCAACTTGATTAAAATTCACCATTTGGTGCAATATTGATTAGTCTTGGACTTGTAATTAGCCCCCTTTTCATTTATTCTTGAAGTCGGATTTATTGTCCATAGGTTGTTCATCGTGCTCACATCATTCCCTTCTTCTTCAAGAAGATTCGTCCCGAATCTTATTTCCAAAAGAAAAGTCAGTGTGTAGGAATAGGTAATCCAATCCTCCTGGTTTGAAGACGTAATTTTCATCCTTGATTTTGATAGTTGTACATGGTTCCATATCGAAATGATATACCTGCAAAATAGAAACAAACCATGTACCTCGGGGTCTATCATAGCCCTTCAAAAAATATTTACAACAGCGTGTGAACAGACCAAATCGGACAAGGGACGGGCGTGGAACAGGGGGGACGAGTGCCGGCTCTCGACGAGCCATTTTGGCCATATCTCCCATTTTGCCCGTGCCATTGTCCTTCTTTTTACTCCTTTGGGCTTCTCTTATGATGGGGAACCAGCGGTGAAGTGCCCGTCCGGAAAAATAAGTTTTCGGTCACCGATGCCTAATAAATGGCCCGGGCTAAGCAAGCACAAAATCCGACCGAGAGATAATCAAAATCTTCTCCGACCATCACGTATCTCTTCAAAAAAGATTTATAATGGCGTGTTAACGGACCAAATAGAACAAGGGACGGGCGTGGAACGAGGGGGACGAGTGCCGGCTCCCGACGAGCTATTTTGGCCATATATCCCATTTTGCCCGTGCTATTGGCCTTATTTTAGCAACTTTAGCCTTCTTTTATGATGAGGAACCAGTGGTGAAGTGCCCGTCCAATTCCGCTTCCATTCCAAAAATAAGTTTTCGGTCATCGATGCCTAATAAATGGCCCGGGCAAAGCACCAGACCAAAATCGGACCGAGAGATACTCAAAATCGAGATCTGACCATCACGTGGCCCTTCAAAAAAGATTTCCAACGGCTTCTTAATGGACCAAATCGGACTAGGGACGGGCACAGAATGGGGGGGGGGGGGACGAGTGCCGGCTCCCAACGAGCCGTTTTGGCCATACCTCCCATTTTGCCAGTGCCGATTGCGTTATTTTTGCACCTTTAGGATTCTTTTATTATGCGGAATCAGAGGTAAATTGCCCGTCCAATTCCGCTTTTGTTCCAAAAATGAGTTTTCGGTCACCTATGCCTAATAAATGGCCCGCGTGAAGCACCAGCTCAAAATCCAACCGAGAGATAATCAAAATCTGCTCCGACCATCACGTAGCCCATTAAAAAAGATTTCCAACGGCGTGTGAACGGACCAAATCTGAGAATGAAAGGGCGTGGAACGGGGGGGACGAGTGCCGGCTCCCGACGAGCCGTTTTGGCCATATCTCCCATTTGGCCAGTGCCATTGGCGTTATTTTTGTACCTTTGGGCTTCTATTATTATGTGGAATCAGTGGTGAAGTACCCGCCAATTCCGCTTCCATTCCAAAAATTAGTTTTCGGTCACCTATGCCTAATAAATGGCCCAGGCGAATCACCAGCTCAAAATCCAACCGAGAGATAATCAAAATCTGCTCCAACCATCACGTAGCTCTTCAAAAAAGATTTCCAACGGCATTTGAAAGGACCAAATCGGAGAATGGACGGGCGTGGAACGGGGGGGACGGGTGCCGGCTCCTGACAAGCCGTTTTGGCCATATCTCTTATTTTGTCCGTGCCATTTGCATTATTTTTGCACTTTTGGGCCTCTCTTATGATGCGGAACCTGATGTGAGCACGATGAGCAACCTATGGACAATAAATCCGACTTCAAGAATAAATGAAAAGGGGGCTAATAACAAGTCCAAGACTAATCAATATTGGACCAAATGGTGAATTTTAATCAAGTTGGTGGGCGGAACTCAACATGAAGTGTGGACTCGTTAGCTATCAGATTCTGGAGGCCCGAGAACAAGAATGAAGATGCAATTTTCGTGCATAATAAAGAGGCTTCATAAAGAGTCTATTTATTTTATTTATTATGTGTTAAATAAGTGACTTTTGAAGTCTTGAGTCATAAGTAGTCATTAGTAGTTAATAAGTGGTTTAATTAGTGTTAAATAAGTCTATTTATGAGTTTAATTAGTATCATAAGTACTATCATTATTGGTAGGCTACGAAGAGTCCTTTTCTATCCTATAAATAGGCTTGATATCCTTTGTAATCGAATAACATATACACCTTGAGTTATAAACGAAAATTGGCTTTGCCTTTGTGAGTTGAATTTCTCTCTTGTAGAGTTTTCACTTGTTCCGAACTTATCAAGACTGGTGAGCAAAGTCTTGTGGCGTTCAACCATACCGAGGTTCTTGGCTGATTATATAGCCAACGGGTCGAGGTTTTCTTCGCTCTAGGAGGTGATCAAACTGGATTCTCGATGTAGGCAGACCGCTGCCTACCTCTTATACGAAGGGTTCTTGGATCTTTTATCCAACGGGTCCTCCGTCCGTATCAGAACCAGTGGTGATGTGCGCATCAATTCCGCTTCAGTTTCAAAAATGAGTTTTCCGTCACCTATGCCTAATAAATGGCCCGGGCGAAGCACCAGCCCAAAATTCGATCGAGAGATAATAAAAATCTCATCCAACCATCACGTAGCCCATCAAAAAAGATTCAAACAGCGTGTGAATAGACAAAATCAGACAAGGGATGGGCATGGAACGGGGGAACGAGTGTCGGCTCCAGACGAGCCGCTTTGGTCATATCTCCCATTTTGCCCGTGCAATTGTCCTTATTATGGCACCTTTGGGCTTCTCTTATGATGGGGAACCAGTGGTGAAGTGCCCGTCCAACTCTGCTTCATTCCAAAAATGAGTTTTCGGTCACCGATGCCTAATAAATGGCCCAGGTGAAGCACCAGCCCAAAATTCGACCGAGAGATAATCAAAATCTGCTCCGACCAACACGTAGCCTTTCAAAAAAGATTTCCAACGGCGTGTTAACGGACGATATCGGACAAGGGACGAGCACGAAACGGGGGGGACGAGTACCGTCTCCCGACGAGCCGTTTTGGCCATATCCCTCATTTGGCCCGTGCCATTGGCCTTATTTTTGCACCTTTGGGCTTCTCTTATGATGGGCAACTACTGGTGAAGTGCCCATCAAATTCCGCTTCCGTGCAAAAAATAAGTTTTCGGTCACCTATGCCTAATAAATGGCTCGGGAGACGCACTAGCCCAAAATCCGACCGACATACTTGAATTTTGCTCCCACCAACACGTAGCAATTCAAAAAAGATTTTCAACGGCATGTGAACGAGCCAAATTGGACAAGGGACCGGCACGTAATAGGGGGGACGAGTGTCGGCCCCGACGAGCCGTTCAACCATACCGAGGTTCTTGGCTGATTATATAGCCAACGGGTCGAGGTTTTCTTCGCTCTAGGAGGTGATCAAACTGGATTCTCGATCTAGGGAGACCGCTGCCTACCTCTTATACGAAGGGTTCTTGGATCTTTTATCCAACGGGTCCTCCGTCCGTATCAGTGCCAAAAATGAGTTTTCGGTCACCTATGCCTAATAAATGGCCCGAGCGAAGCACCAACCTTAAATCCGACCGAGAGATACTCAAAATCTGCTCCAACCATCACGTTGTCCTTCAAAAAAGATTTCCAACGGCGTGTGAACGGACCAAATCGGACAAGGGACGGCCATGGAACGGGGGGGGGGGGACGAGTGCCGGGTCCCTACGAGCCATTTCTGCCATATCTCCGATCTTGCCCGTGCAATTGGCCTTATTTTTGCACCTTCGGGCTTCCCTTATGATGGGGAACTAGTGGTAAAGTACCCGTCCGTTTCTGCTTTCGTGCAAAAAATGAGTTTTCGGTCACCTATGCCTAATTAGCACCTGCCAAAAATTCGACCGAGAGATACTCAAAATCAGCTCCAACAATCACGTAGCCCTTCAAAAAAGATTTCCAACGGCTTGTGAACGGACCAAATCGGACAAGGGACGGGCATGGAACGGGGGGGACGAGTGCCGGCTCCCGACGAGCCATTTCTGCCATGATACGGACGGAGGACCCGTTGGATAAAAGATCCAAGAACCCTTCGTATAAGAGGTAGGCAGCGGTCTCCCTAGATCGAGAATCCAGTTTGATCACCTCCTAGAGCGAAGAAAACCTCGACCCGTTGGCTATATAATCAGCCAAGAACCTCGGTATGGTTGAACGCCACAAGACTTTGCTCACTAGTCTTGATAAGTTCGGAACAAGTGAAAACTCTACAAGAGAGAAATTCAACTCACAAAGGCAAAGCCAATTTTCGTTTATAACTCAAGGCGTATATGTTATTCGATTACAAAGGATATCAAGCCTATTTATAGGCTAGAAAAGGACTCTTCGTAGCCTACCAATAATGATAGTACTTATGATACTAATTAAACTCATAAATAGACTTATTTAACACTAATTAAATCACTTATTAACTACTAATGACTACTTATAACTCAAGACTTCAAAAGTCACTTATTTAACTCATAATAATGAAACTAATTAGACACTTAATTTAGCCTCTTCAATATGCACGAAAATCAACCATTTATTTTTCTTCTCGGGCCTTCGAAGTCTGATTGTTGACAAGCCCTTTTAAGACGAATTCAGCCCATTAATATTCACCATTTGGCCAGATTTATCTTGATATTGGACTTGAAATCGGCATACTTTATTTAGTTCCTGAAATCTGACTTCTAGTCGTTGGTTGCCCACCCGTGCTCACATCATGCCATATCTCCGATCTTCCCCGTGCAATTGGCCTTAATTTAGCACCTTTGGGCTTCTCTTATGATGGGGAACTAGTGGTAAAGTGCCCGTCCATTTCTGCTTACGTGCCAAAAATGAGTTTTCGGTCACCTATGCCTAATAAAAGTACCAACCCAAAATCTGACAGAGAGATAATCAAAATCTACTTCAAACATCAAGTAGCCCTTCAAAAAAGATTTCTTACGGCGTGTGAACGGACCAAATCGAATAAGTGACGGGAGTGGAACGAGTGGGACGAGTGCCGGCTTGCGACAAGGCATTTTGGCCATATCTCCCAGTTTGCCCTTGCCATTGGCCTTATTGTTGCACCTTTAGGCTTTTCTTATGATGGGGAACCAGTGGTGAAATGCCCGTCCAATTCCGCTTCCGTGCCAAAAATGAGTATTCAGTCACCGATGCCTAATAAATGGCCCGGGCAAAGCAAGCACAAAATCCGATCGAGAGATAATCAAAACCTGCTCTGACCATCTCGTATCCCTTCAAAAAAGATATGCAATGGCGTGTAAATGGACCAAATCAGACAAGGGACGGGCGTGGAACGGGGGGACGAGTGCCGGCTCTCGACGAACCATTTTGGCCATATCTCCCATTTTGCCAGTGCCATTGGCTTTATTTATGCACCTTTGGGCTTCTCTTATTACGCGGAATCAATGGTGAAGTGCCCGTCGAATTCCACTTCCGTTCCAAAAATGACATTTCAGTCACCTATGCCTAATAAACGGCCCGGGGGAAGCACCAGCTCAAAATACAACCGAAATATAATCAAAATCTACTCCAACCATCACGTAGCCCTTCAAAAAAGATTTCCAATGGCGTGTGAATGGACCAAATCGTAGAAGGGACGGGCGTGGAACGGAGGGGACAAGTGCCGGCTCCCGACGAGCTGTTTTGGCCATATCTCCCATTTTGCCTGTGCTATTGGCCTTATTTTAGCACCTTTAGCCTTCTTTTATGATGAGGAAACAGTGGTGAAGTGCCCGTCCAATTCCGCTTCCATTCCAAAAATAAGTTTTCGGTCACCGATGCCTAATAAATGGCCTGGGCGAAGAAGCACCAGCCCAAAATCCGACCGAGAGATAATCAAAATCTGCTCCGAGCATCACGTAGCCTTTCAAAAAAGATTTCCAACGGCGTGTTAATGGACGATATCGGACAAGGGACGGGCACGGAACGGGGGGGGGGGGGGGGGGGGGGGACGAGTGTCGTATCCCGACGAGCCGTTTTGGCCATATCTCCCATTTTGCCCGTGCCATTGGCCTTATTTTTTCACCTTTAGGCATCTCTTATGATGGGCAACTAGTGGTAAAGTGCCCGTCAAATTCCGCTTCCGTGCCAAAAATGAGTTTTCGGTCACCTATGCCTAATAAATGGCCCGGGCGACGCACCAGCCCAAAATCCGACTGAGAGATACTTCAAATTTGCTCCGACCATCACGTAGCAATTCAAAAAAGAATTTCAACGGCATGTGAACGCACCAAATCGGACAAGGGACGAGCACAGAACAGTGAGGACGAGTGATAGCTCCCGACGAGCCGTTTTGGCCATATCTACAATTTTGCTCGTGCCATTGACCTTATTTTTGCACCTTTGGGCTTCTCTTATGATGGGCAACTAATGGTGAAGTGCCCGTCAAATTCCGCTTCCGTACAAAAAATGAGTTTTCGGTCACCTATTCCTAATAAAGGACCCGGGCGAAGCACCAGCCCAAAATCACATCGAGAGATAATCAAAATCTGATCAAACCATCACGTTGCCCTTCAAAAAAGATTTCCAACAGCGTGTGAACCGACAAAATCTGACAACGGATGGGCGTGGAACGGGAGGGTCGAGTGCCGGCTCCCGACGAGCCGTTTTGGCCATATCTCCCATTTTGCCCGTGCCATTGGCCTTATTTTTGCACCTTTAGGCTTCTATTATGATGGACAACTAGTGGTGAAGAGCCCGTCAAATTCCGCTTCCGTGCAAAAAAAGAGTTTTCGGTCACCTATGCCTAATAAATGGCCCGAGTGATGCACCAGCCCGAAAGCCAACCGAGACATACTTGAAATTTGCTCCGACCATCACGTAGCAATTCAAAAAAGATTTTCAACGGCATGTGAACGAACCAAATCGGACAAGAGACGTGCATGGAACAGGGAGGACGAGTGCCGGCTCCCAACTAGCCGTTTTGGCCATATCTCCCATTTTGCCCGTGCCATTGGCCTTATTATTGCACCTTTGGGCTTCTCTTATGATGGCGATTAGTGGTGAAGTGCCCGTCAAACTCCGCTTCCATTCCAACAGTGAGTTTTCGGTCACTGATGCCTAATAAATGGCCAAGGCGAAGCACCAGCCCAAAATCCGACCGAGACATAATCAAAATCTGCTCCAGCCATCACGTAGATCTTCAAAAAAGATTTCCAACGGCGTGTTAAGGGATGATATCGGACAAGGGACGGGCCCGGAACGGGAGGGACGAGAGCCGGCTCCCGACGAGCCGTTTTGGCCATATCTCCCATTTTGCTCGTGCCATTGGCCTTATTTTTACACCTTTAATATGGGCAACCAGTGGTGAAGTGCCCGTCAAATTCTGCTTCCGTGCAATCGGTCACCTATGCTTAATAAATGGCCCGGGCGAAGCACCATCCCAAAACCCGATCAAGAGATAATCAAAATCTGATCCAACCATCTTGTAGCCCTTCAAAAAAGATTTCTAACAGCGTGTGAACAGACAAAATCTGACAATGGATGGGCGTGGAACGGGGGGGTCGAGTACCGGCTCCCGACGAGCCGTTTTGGCCATATCTCCCATTTTGCACCTTTGGGCTTCTATTATTTTGGAGAACCAGTGGTGAAGTGTCCGTCCAATTCTGCTTTCGTGCTAAAAATGAGTTTTCGATCACCTATGCCTAATAAATGGCCCGGGCGAAGCACCTGCCCAAGTCCGACCGAGAGATAACCAAAATCTTGTCCAACGATCACGTAGCCCTTCAAAAACGATTTACAAGGGCGTGTGAACGGACCAAATCAGACAAGGGACGGGCGTGGAATAGGGGGGACGAGTGCCAGCTCCCGACGAGCCATTTTGGCCATATCTCCCATTTTGCCCGTGCCATTGGCCTTATTTTTGCACCTTTGGGCTTCTCTTATGATGGGGAACCAGCGGTGAAGTGCCCGTCCGGCAAAATAAGTTTTCGGTCACCGATGCCTATTAAATGGCCCGGGCAAAGCAAGCACAAAATCCGAACGAGAGATAATCAAAATCTTCTACGACCATCATGTATCTCTTCAAAAAAGATTTCCAATGGCGTGTTAACGGACCAAATAGAACAAGGGACGGGCGTGGAACGGGGGGGACGAGTGCCGGCTCCCGACAAGCCGTTTTGGCCATATCTCCCATTTGGCCAGTGCCATTGGCGTTATTTTTGTACCTTTGGGCTTCTCTTATTATGTGGAATCAGTGCTGAAGTACCCGCCAATTCCGCTTCCATTCCAAAAATTAGTTTTCGGTCACCTATGCCTAATAAATGGCCCGGGCAAAGCACCAGCTCAAAATCCAACCGAAAAATAATCAAAATCTGCTCCAATCATCACGTAGCCCTTCAAAAAAGATTTCCAACGGGATTTGAAAGGACCAAATCGGAGAATGGACGGGCGTGGAACGGGGGGAAGAGTGCCGGCTCCTGACGAGCCGTTTTGGCCATATCTCTTATTTTGTCCGTGCCATTTGCATTATTTTTGCACTTTTGGGCCTCTCTTATGATGCGGAACCAGTGGTGAAGTGCCCATCCAATTCCGCTTCAGTTTCAAAAATGAGTTTTTGGTCGCCTATGCCTAATAAATGGCCCGGGCGAAGCACCAGCCCAAAATCCGATCGAGAGATAATAAAAATCTCGTCCAACCAACAACGTAACCCTTCAAAAAAGATTTCTAACAGCGTGTGAACAGAAAAAATCAGACAAGGGATGGGCATGGAACGGGGGGACGAGTGTCGGCTCCAGACTAGCCGCTTTGGTCATATCTCCTATTTTGCCCGTGCAATTGTCCTTATTATTGCACCTTTGGGCTTCTCTTATGATGGGGAACTAGTGAGGAAGTGCTTGTCTAAATCCGCTTAAATGAGTTTTCGGTCACCGATGCCTAATAATTGGCCCGAGCGAAGCACCAACCCAAAATTCGAGCGAGAGATAATCAAAATTGCTCCGACCAACACGTAGCCTTTCAAAAAGATTTCCAACGGCGTGTTAACGGACGATATCGGACAAGGGACGAGCATGTAATGGGGGGGACGAGTGCCGTCTCCCGACGAGCCGTTTTGGCCTTATTTTTGCACCTTTGGGCTTCTCTTATGATGGGCAACTACTGGTGAAGTGCCCATCAAATTCCGCTTCCGTGCAAAAAATAAGTTTTCGGTCACCTATGCCTAATAAATGGCCCGGGAGACGCACTAGCCCAATATCCGACCGACATACTTGAATTTTGTTCCCACCATCACGTAGCAATTCAAAAAAGATTTTCAACGGCATGTGAACGAGCCAAATTGGACAAGGGACGGGCACGGAATAGGGGGGACGAGTGTCGGCCCCGACGAGCCGTTTTGGCCATATCTACAATTTCGCTCGTGTCATTGGCCTTATTTTTGCGTCTTTGTGCTTCTCTTATGATGGGCAACTAGTGGTGAAGTGCCCGTCAATTTTCGCTTCCGTGCAAAAAATGAGTTTTCGGTCACCTATGCCTAATAAATGGCCCGGGCGAAGAAGCACCAGCCCAAAATCTGATCAGGAGATAATCAAAATATGATCCAACCATCACGTAGCCCTTCAAAAAAGTTTCCAACAGCGTGTGAACGGACAAAATCGGACAAGGGATGGGAGTGGAACGAGGGAGTCTAGTGCCGGCTCCCGTCGAGCGTTTTGGCCATATCTCCATTTTGCCCGTGCCATTGGCCTTATTAATGCAACTTTGGGCTTTTCTTATGATGGCGAACCAGTGGTGAAGTGCACGTCCAATTCCACTTCCGTGCCAAAAATGAGTTTTCGGTCACCTATGCCTAATAAATGGCCCGAGCGAAGCACCAACCTAAAATCCGACCGAGAGATACTCAAAATCTGCTCCAACCATCACGTAGTCCTGTAAAAAAGATTTCCAACGGCTTGTGAACGGACCAAATCGGACAAGGGACGGGCATGGAACGGGGGGGACGAGTGCCGGCTCCCGACGAGCCATTTCTGCCATATCTCCGATCTTCCCCGTGCAATTGGCCTTATTTTTGCACCTTCGGGCTTCTCTTATGATGGGGAACTAGTGGTAAAGTGCCCATCCATTTCTGCTTCCGTGCAAAAAATGAGTTTTCGGTCACCTATGCCTAATAAAAGCACCAGCCCAAAATCTGACAGAGAGATAATCAAAATCTACTTCAACCATCATGTAGTCCTTCAAAAAAGATTTCTTACGGCGTGTGAACGGACCAAATCGAATAAGTGACGGGAGTGGAACGAGTGGGACGAGTGCCGGCTTGCGACAAGGCATTTTGGCCATATCTCCCATTTTGCCCTTGCCATTGGCCTTATTGTTGCACCTTTAGGCTTTTCTTATGATGGGGAACCAGTGGTGAAATGCCCGTCCAATTCCGCTTCCGTGCCAAAAATGAGTTTTCAGTCACCGATGCCTAATAAATGGCCCGGGCAAAGCAAGCACAAAATCCGATCGAGAGATAATCAAAACCTGCTCTGACCATCTCGTATCCCTTCAAAAAAGATATGCAATGGCGTGTAAATGGACCAAATCAGACAAGGGACGGGCGTGGAACGGGGGGACGAGTGCCGGCTCTCGACGAACCATTTTGGCCATATCTCCCATTTTGCCAGTGCCATTGGCGTTATTTATGCACCTTTGGGCTTCTCTTATTACGCGGAATCAATGGTGAAGTGCCCGTCGAATTCCACTTCCGTTCCAAAAATGACATTTCAGTCACCTATGCCTAATAAACGGCCCGGGGGAAGCACCAGCTCAAAATACAACCGAAATATAATCAAAATCTACTCCAACCATCACGTAGCCCTTCAAAAAAGATTTCCAATGGCGTCTGAACGGACCAAATCGGAGAAGGGACGGGCATGGAACGGGGGGGACGAGTGTCGGTTCCCGACGAGCTTTTTTGGCCATATCTCTCTTTTTCCCGTGCCATTTGCCTTATTTTTGCACCTTTGGGCTTCTTTTATGATGGGGAACCAGTGGTGAAGTGCCCGTCCAACTCCGCTTCCATTCCAAAAATGAGTTTTTGGTCACCTATGCCTAATAAATGGCTCGGGCGGAGCACCATCCCAAAATCCGACCGAGAGATAATCAAAATCTGCTCCGACCATCATGTAGCCTTTCAAAAAACATTAATAACGGCGTGTTAACGGACGATATCGGACAAGGGATGGGCACGGAACGAGGGGACGAGTGCCGTCTCCCGACGAGCCGTTTTGGCCATATCTCCCATTTTGCCCGTGCCATTGGCCTCAATTTTTGCACCTTTGGGCTTCTCTTATCATGGGCTACTAGTGGTGAAGTGCTCGCCAAATTCCACTTCCGTGCAAAAAATGAGTTTTTCGGTCACCTATGCCTAAATAAATGGCCCGGGCAAAGCACCAGCCCAAAACCCGACCGAGACATACTTGAAATTTGCTCCGACCATTACGTAGCAATTCAAAAAATATTTTCAACTGCATGTGAACGAACCAAATCGGACAAAGGACGGGCACGGAACAGGGGGGACGAGTCCCGTCTCCCGACGAGCCGTTTTGGCCATATCTCCCATTTTGCCCGTGCCATTGGCCTTATGATTGCACCTTTGGGCTTCTCTTATGATGGAGAATTAGTGGTGCAGTGCCCGTCCAACTCCGCTTTCATTCCAAAAATGAGTTTTTGATCACCGATGCCTAATAATTGGCCCAGGCGAAACACCGGCCCAAAATCCGATCAAGAGATAATCAAAATCTGCTCCGACCATCACGTAGACCTTCAAAGAAGATTTCCAACGGCGTGTTAACGAACCAAATCGGACAAGAAACGGGCAAGAAATGGGGGGGACGAGTGCCGGCTCCCAACGAGCCGTTTGGCCATATCTCCCATTTGGCCAGTGCCATTGGCGTTATTTTTGCACCTTTGGGCTTCTCTTATTATTCGGAATCAGTGGTGAAGTACCCGTCCAATTCCGCTTCCGTGCCAAAAATGAGTTTTCGGTCACCTTTGCCTAATAAATGGCCCGGGCGAAGCATCAACCTAAAATCCGACCGAGAGATACTCAAAATCTGCTCCAACAATCACGTAGTACATCAAAAAAGATTTCCAACGTCGTCTGAACGGACCAAATCGGACAAGGGACGGGCATGGAACCGGGGGGGGGGGGAGGGGGATGATTGCCGGCTCCCGACGCGCCATTTCTGCCATATCTCCGATTTTCCCGGTGCAATTGGCCTTATTTTTGCACCTTCTGGCTTCTCTTATGATGGGGAACTAGTGGTAAAGTGCCCGTCCATTTCTGCTTCCGTGCCAAAAATGAGTTTTCGGTCACCTATGCCTAATAAAAGCACCTGTCCAAAATTCGACCGAGAGATACTCAAAATCTGCTCCAACCATCACGTTGCCCTTCATAAAAGATTTTCAACGGCGTTTGAACTGACCAAATCGGACAAGGGACAGGCGTAGAACGGGGGGGGGGGGAACGAGTGCGGGCTCCCGACAAGCCATTTTGGCCATATCTCCCATTTTGCCCGTGTAATTGGCCTTATTTTTGCACCTGGGCTTCTCTTATGATGGGGAACTAGTGGTAAAATGCCCGTCCAATTCCGCTTCCGTGCCAAAAATGAGTTTTCGGTCACCTATGCCTAATAAATAGCCCAGGCGAAGCATCAGCCCAAAATCTGACAGAGAGATAATCAAAATCTACTTCAACCATCACGTGAATGGACCAAATCGAACAAGGGACGGGTGTCGAACGGGTGGGACGAGTGCCGGCTCCCGACGAGCCATTTTAGCCATATCTCCCATTTTGCCCGTGCCATTGGCCTTGTTTTTGCACCTTTGGGCTTCTCATATGATAGGGAACCAGCAGTGAAGTGCCCGTCCAATTTTGCTTCCATTCCAAAAATAAGTTTTCGGTCATCAATGCCTAATAAATGGCTCGGGCAATGCAAGCACAAAATTCGACCAAGAGATTATCAAAATCTGCTCCGATCATCACGTATCCCTTCAAAAAAGATTTCAAATGGCGTGTGAACGGACCAAATCGGAAAAGGGATGGGCGTGGAACGGGGAGGACGATTGCCGGCTCCAGACAAGCCATTTTGGCCATATCTCCCATTTTGCCCGTGCTATTGGCCTTATTTTTGCACCTTTGGGCTTCTCTTATTATGCGGAATCAGTGGTGAAGTACCCATCCAATTCCGCTTCCGTGCCAAAAATGAGTTTTCGGTCACCTTTGCCTAATAAATGGCCCGGGCGAAGCATCAACCTAAAATCCGACCGAGACATACTCAAAATCTGCTCCAACCATCACGTAGTACTTCAAAAAAAATTTCCAACGGCGTCTGAACGGGCCAAATCGGACAAGGGACGGGCATGGAACTGGGGGGATGAGTGCCGGCTCCCGACGAGCCATTTCTGCCATATCTCCGATTTTCCCGGTGCAATTGGCCTTATTTTTGCACCTTCTGGCTTCTCTTATGATGGGGAACTAGTGGTAAAGTGCCCGTCCATTTCTGCTTCCGTGCCAAAAATGAGTTTTTGGTCACCTATGCCTAATAAAAGCACCTGCCCAAAATTCGACCGAGAGATACTCAAAATCTGCTCCAACCATCACGTTGCCCTTCATAAAAGATTTCAACGGCGTTTGAACTGACCAAATCGGACAAGGGACGGGCGTAGAACGGCGGGAGGGGGGGGGGACGAGTGCGGGCTCCCGACAAGCCATTTTGGCCATATCTCCCATTTTGCCCGTGCAATTAGCCTTATTTTTGCACCTTTGGGCTTCTCTTATGATGGGCAACTAGTGGTAAAGTGCCCGTCCAATTCCGCTTCCGTGCTAAAAATGAGTTTTCGGTCACCTATGCCTAATAAATAGCCCAGGCGAAGCATCAGCCCAAAATCTGACAGAGAGATAATCAAAATCTACTTCAACCATCACGTTAACGGACCAAATCGAACAAGGGACGGGTGTCGAACGGGTGGGACGAGTGCCGGCTCCCGACGAGCCATTTTGGCCATATCTCCCATTTTGCCCGTGCCATTGGCCTTGTTTTGCACCTTTGGGCTTCTCATATGATAGGGAACCAGCGGTGAAGTGCCCGTCCAATTTTGCTTCCATTTCAAAAATAAGTTTTCGGTCACCAATGCCTAATAAATGGCTCGGGCAATCATCCAAGCACAAAATTCGACCAAGAGATTATCAAAATCTGCTCCGATCATCACGTATCCCTTCAAAAAAGATTTCAAATGGCGTGTGAACGGACCAAATCGGAAAAGGGACGGGCGTGGAAAGGGGAGGATGATTGCCGGCTCCATACAAGCCATTTTGGCCATATCTCCTATTTTGCCCCTGCTATTGGCCTTAATTTTGCACCTTTCTTATGATGAGAAACCAGTGGTCAAGTGCCCGTCCAATTCCGCTTCCATTCCAAAACTAAGTTTTCGGTCACCGATGGCCCGGGCAAAGCACCAGAACAAAAGCCGACCGAGCGAGAATCAAAATCTGCTCTGACCATCACATAGCCCTTCAAAAACGATTTTGAACGGCGTGTTAACGGACAAAATCGGACAAGGGACGAGCACAGAATGGGGAAGACGAGTGTCGGCTCCCAACGAGCCGTTTTGACCATATCTCCCATTTTGCCAGTGCCATTGGCGTTATTTTTGAACCTTTGAGCTTTTCTTATTATGCGGAATCAGTGGTGAAGTGCCTGTCCAATTCCGCTTTTATTCCTAAAATGAGTTTTCGGTCACCTATGCCTAATAAATAAATGGCCCGGGTGAAGCACCAGCTCAAAACCCAACCGAGAGATAATCAAAATCTGCTCCAACGATCACGTAGCCCTTTAAAAAAGATTTCCAACCGCGTGTGAACGGACCAAATCGGAGAAGGGACGGGCGTGGAACGGGGGGAAGACTGCCGGCTCCCGACGAGCCGTTTTGGCCATATCTCCCATTTTGCCCGTTACATTTGCCTTATTTTGCACCTTTGTGCCTCTCTTATGATGCGGAACTAGTGGTGAAGTGCCAATCCAATTCCGCTTCAGTTCCAAAAATGAATTTTCGGTCACTTATGCCTAATAAATGGCCCGGGCGAAGCACCAACCCAAAATCTGATCAGGAGATAATCATAATATGATCCAACCATCACGTAGCCCTTCAAAAAAGATTTCCAATGGCGTTTGAACGGACCAAATCGGAGAAGGGGCCGGCGTGGAACAGGGGGGGATGAGTGCCGGCTCTCGACGAGCTGTTTTGGTCATATCTCCCATTTTGCCCGTGCCATTTGCGTTATTATTGCACCTTTAAGCCTCTCTTATGATGCGAAACCAGTGGTGAAGTGCCAATCAAATTCCGCTTCTGTTCCAAAAATGAGTTTTCGGTCACCTATACCTAATAAATGGCCCGGGCGAAGTACCAGCCCAAAATCAGATTGAGAGATAATAAAAATCTCGTCCAACCATCATCACGTAGCCCTTCAAAAAATATTTCTAACAGCTTGTGAACGGACAAAACCAGACAAGGGATGGGCATGGAACGGGGGGACGAGTGTCGGCTCCAGACGAGCCGCTTTGGTCATATCTCCCATTTTGCCCGTGCAATTGTCCTTATTATTGCACCTTTGGGCTTCTCTTACGATGGGGAACCAATGGTGAAGTGCCCGTCAAATTCTACTTCCGTGCAAAAAATGAGTTTTCGGTCACCTATGCCTAATAAATGTCCCGGGCGAAACACCAGCCCAAAATCTGACCGACACATACTTGAAATTTTCTCCGACCATTACGTAGCAATTCAAAAAAGATTTTCAACGGCATGTGAACGAACCAAATCGGACAAAGGACGGGCACGGAACAGGGGGGACGAGTGCCTACTCCCGACGAGCCATTTTAGCCATATCTTCCATTTTGCTCGTGCCATTGGCCTTATTTTTGCACCTTTTTGATGGGCAACCAGTGATGAAGTGCCCGTCAAATTCCGCTTCCATGCCAAAAATGAGTTTTCGATCACCTATGACTAATAAATTGCCCGGGCGAAACACCAGCCCAAAATCCGACCGAGAGATAATCAAAATTTGATCAAACCATCACGTAGCCCTTCAAAAAAGATTTCCAACAGCATGTTAATGGACAAAATCTGACATGGGATGGGCGTAGAACGGGAGGGTCGAGTTCCGGCTCCTGACGAGCCGTTTTGGCCATATCTCCCATTTTGCCCGTGCCATTGGCCTTATTTTTGCACCTTTGGCCTTCTCTTATGATGGGCAACTAGTGGTGAAGTGCCCGTCAAATTCCGCTTCCGTGCAAAAAATGAGTTTTCGGTCGCCTATGCCTAATAAATGGCCCGGGCGACGAACCAACCCGAAATCCGACCGAGACATACTTGAAATTTGCTCCAACCATCACGTAGCAATTCAAAAAAGATTTTCAATGGCATGTGAACGAACCAAATCGGACAAGGGACGGGCACGGAACATGGGGGACGAGTGCCGATTCCCAACGAGCCGTTTTGGCCATATCTCCCATTTTGCCCGTGCCATTGGCCTTATTTTTGCACCTTTGGGCTTCTCTTATGATGGGCAACTAGTGGTGAAGTGCCCGTCAAATTCTACTTCCGTGCAAAAAATGAGTTTTCGGTCACCTATGCCTAATAAATGTCCCGGGCGAAGCACCAGCCCAAAATCCGACCGAGACATACTTGAAATTTGCTCCGACCATTACGTAGCAATTCAAAAAACATTTTCAATGGCATGTGAACGAACCAAATCGGACAAAGGACATGCACGGAACAGGGGGGACGAGTGCCTACTCCCGACGAGCCATTTTAGCCATATCTCCCATTTTGCTCGTGTCATTGGCCTTATTTTTGCACCTTTTTGATGGGCAAACAGTGATGAAGTGCCCGTCAAATTCCGCTTCCATGCCAAAAATGAGTTTTCGATCCTAATAAATGGCCCGGGCGAAGCACCAGCCCAAAATTCGATCGAGAGATAATCAAAATCTGATCCAACCATCTTGTAGCCCTTCAAAAAAGATTTCGAACAGCGTGTGAACGGACAAAATCTGACAAGGGATGGGCTTGGAACGGGGGGGTCGAGTGCCGGTTCGCGACGTGCCGTTTTGGCCATATCTCCCATTTTGCCCGTGCTATTGGCCTTATTGTTGTCTCTTTGGGCTTCTATTATTTTGGGGAACCGGTGGTGAAGTGCCCGTCCAATTCCGCTTCCATGCCTAAAATGAGTTTTCGATTGCCTATGCCTAATAAATGGCCCGGGCGAAGCACCAGCCTAAAATCCAACCGAGACATACTTGAAATTTGCTCGGACCATTACGTAGCAATTCAAAAAAGATTTTCAACGGCATATGAACGAACCAAAATCGGACAAAGGACGGGCACGGAACAGGGGGGACGAGTGCCTACTCCCGACGAGCCATTTTAGCCATATCTCCCATTTTGATCGTGCCATTGGCCTTATTTTTGCACCTTTTTGATGGGCAACTATTGATTAAGTGCCCGTCAAATTCTGCTTCCGTGCCAAAAATGAGTTTTCGATCACCTATGGACCGTGCGAAGCACCAGCCCAAAATCCGACCGAGAGATAATAAAAATCTTGTCCAACCATCACGTAGCCCTTCAAAGAAGATTTCCAACAGCGTGTGAACGGACCAAATCGGATAAGGGACGGGCGTGGAAACCGGGGGAACAAGTGCCGGCTCCCGACGAGCCATTTTGGCCATATCTCCCATTTTTCCCGTGCCATTGGCCTTATTTTTGCACCTTTGGGCTTTTCTTATGATGTGCAACTAGTGGTGAAGTGCCCGTCAAATTCCGCTTCCGTGCAAAAAATGAGTTTTCGGTCACCTATGCCTAATAAATGGCCCGGGCGACGCACTAGCCTGAAATCCGACCGAGACATACTTGAAATTTGCTCCGACCATCACGTAGCAATTCAAAAAAGATTTTCAACGGCCTGTGAACGAACCAAATCGGACAAGGGACGTGCATGGAACAGGGGGAACGAGTGTCGGCTCCCGACGAGCCGTTTTGGCCATATCTCCCATTTTGCCCGTGCCATTGGCCTTACTATTGCATCTTTGGGCTTCTCTTATGATGGGGATTAGTGGTGAAGTGCCCGTCCAACTCCACTTCCATTCCAACTGTGAGATTTCGGTCACCGATGCCTGATAAATGGCCCAGGCGTAGCACCAGCCCAAAATCCGTTCGAGACATAATCAAAATCTGCTCCGACCATCACGTAGATCTTTAAAAAAGATTTCCAACGGTGTGTTAAGGGATGATATCGAACAAGGACGGGCACGGAACGGGAGGGACGAGAGCCGGCTCCCACGAGCCGTTTTGGCCATATCTCCCATTTTGCTCGTGCCATTGGCCTTATTTTTGCACCTTTGATATGGGCAACCAGTGGTGAAGTGCCCGTCAAATTCCGCTTCCATGCAAAAAATGAGTTTTCGGTCACCTATGCATAATAAATGGCCCGGGCGAAGCACAAGCCCAAAACCCGATCAAGATATAATCAAAATCTGATCCAACCATCTTGTTCCCTTCAAAAAATATTTCTAACAGCGTGTGAACAGACAAAATCTGACAAGGGATCGGCTTGGAACGGGGGGGGTCGAGTGCCGGCTCCCGACGAGCTGTTTTGGCCATATCTCCCATTTTGCCGTGCCATTGGCCTTATTGTTGCACCTTTGGGCTTCTATTATTTTGGAGAACCAGTGGTGAAGTGCCCGTCCAATTCTGCTTCCGTGCCAAAAATGAGTTTTCGATCACCTATGCCTAATAAATGGCCCGGGCGAAGCACCAGCCCAAATCCGACCGAGAGATAATCAAAATCTTGTCCAACCATCACGTAGCCCTTCAAAAAGATTTCCAACGGCGTGTGAACGGACCAAATCGGACATGGGACGGGCATGGAACAGGGGGGACGAGTGCCGGCTCCCGACGAGCCATTTTGGCCATATCTCCCATTTTGCCCGTGCCATTGGCTTTATTTTTGCACCTTTGGGCTTCTCTTATGATGGGGAACCAGCGGTGAAGTGCCCGTCCAATTTTGCTTCCATTCCAAAAATAAGATTTCGGTCACCGATGCCTAATAAATGGCCCGAGCAAAGCAAGCACAAAATCCGACCGAGAGATAATCAAAATCTTCTCCGACCATCACGTATCTCTTCAAAAAAGATTTCCAATGGCGTGTTAACGGACAAAATTGGACAAGGGACGGGCGTGGAACAGGGGGACGAGTGCCGGCTCCCGACGAGCCATTTTGGCCATATCTCCCATTTTGCCCGTGCTATTGGCCTTATTTTAGCACCTTTAGCCTTCTTTTATGATGAGGAACCAGTGGTGAAGTGCCCGTCCAATTCCGCTTCCATTCCAAAAATAAGTTTTTGGTCATCGATGCCTAATAAATGGGCCGGGCAAAAAGCACCACACCAAAATCTGACCGAGAGATAATCAAAATCTACTTCAACCATCACGTAGCCCTTCAAAAATGATTTCCAACGGTGTGTGAACCGACCAAATCGAACAAGGGACGGGAGTGGAACAGGTGGGACGAGTGCCGGCTTCCAACGAGCCATTTTGGCCATATCTCCCATTTTTCCCGTGCCATTTGCCTTATTTTGGCACCTTTTGAGCTTCTCTTATGATGGGGAACCAACGGTGAAGTGCCCGTCCAATTCCGCTTCCATTCCAAAAATAAGTTTTCTGTCACCTATGCCTAATAAATGGCCGGGCGAAGTACCAGCTAAAAATCCGATCGAGACATAATCAAAATCTGGTCCAACCATCACGTAGCCCTTCAAAAAAGATTTCCAACAGCTTGTGAACGGACAAAATCTGACAAGGGATGGGCGTGGAACGGGGGGGTCGAGTGCCGGCTCACGACGAGCCGTTTTGGCCATATCTCCCATTTTGCCCGTGCCATTGGCCTTATTGTTGCACCTTTGGGCTTCTATTATTTTGGAGAACCAGTGGTGAAGTGCCCGTCCAATTCTGCTTCTGTGCCAAAAATGAGTTTTCGATCACCTATGCCTAATAAATGGCCCGGGCCAAGCACCAGCCCAAATCCGACCGAGAGATAATCAAAATCTTGTCCAACCATCACGTAACCCTTCAAAAAAGATTTCCAACGGCGTGTGAACGAACCAAATCGGACAAGGGATGGGCGTGGAACAGGGGGGACGAGTGCTGGCTCCCGACGAGCCATTTTGGCCATATCTCCCATTTTGCCCGTGCCATTGGCCTTATTTTTTAACCTTTGGGCTTCTCTTATGATGGGGAACCAGCGGTGAAGTGCCCGTCCAATTTTTCTTCCATTCCAAAAATAAGATTTCGGTCACCGATGCCTAATAAATGGCCCGGGCAAAGCAAGCACAAAATCGACCGAGAGATAATCAAAATCTTCTCCGACCATCACGTATCTCTTCAAAAAAGATTTCCAATGGCGTGTTAACGGACAAAATCGGACAAGGGACGGGCGTGGAACGGGGGGGACGAGTGCCAGCTCCCGACGAGCCATTTTGGCCATATCTCCCATTTTGCCCGTGCTATTAGCCTTATTTTAGCACCTTTTAGCCTTCTTTTATGATGAGGAACCAGTGGTGAAGTGCCCGTCCAATTCCGCTTCCATTCCAAAAATAAGTTTTCGATCATCGATGCCTAATAAATGGGCCGGGCAAAGCACCAAACCAAAATCCGACCAAGAGATAATCAAAATCTACTTCAACCATGACGTAGCCCTTCAAAAATGATTTCCAACAGTGTGTGAACTGACCAAATTGAACAAGGTACGGGAGTGGAACAGGTGGACGAGTGCCGGCTCCCGACGAGCCATTTTGGCCATATCTCCCATTTTTCCCGTGCCATTTGCCTTATTTTGGCACCTTTTAGCTTCTCTTATGATGGGGAACCAACGGTGAAGTGCCCGTCCAATTCCGCTTCCGTTCCAAAAATAAGTTTTCTGTCACTTATGCCTAATAAATGGCCGGGCGAAGTACCAGCTAAAAATCCGATCGAGACATAATCTGGTCCAACCATCACGTAGCCCTTCAAAAAAGATTTCCAACAGCTTGTGAACGGACAAAATCTGACAATGGATGAGCGTGGAACGGGGGGACGAGTGCCGGCTCCAGACGAGCTACTTTGGTCATATATCCCATTTTGCCCGTGCCATTGGCCTTATTATTGCACCTTTGAGCTTCTCTTATGGGGGAACCAGTGGTGAAGTGCCCGTCCAAATCCGCTTCCATTCCTAAAATGAGTTTTCGGTCACCGATGCCTAATAAATGGCCCGGGCGAAGCACCAGCCCAAAATCCGACCGAGAGATAATCAAAATTTGCGCCGACCATCACGTAGCCTTTCAAAAAAGATTTCCAACGGCGTGTTAATGGACGATATCGCATAAGGGACGGGCACAGAACGGGGGGGACGAGTGCCCTATCCCGACGAGCCGTTTTGGCCATATTTCCATTTTGCCCGTGCCACTGGCCTTATTTTTGCACCTTTAGGCATATCTTATGATTGGCAACTAGTGGTAAAGTGCCCGTCAAATTCCGCTTCCGTGCCAAAAATGAGTTTTCGGTCACCTATGCCTAATAAATGGCCCGGGCGACGCACCAGCCCAAAATCCGACTGAGAGATACTTCAAATTTGCTCCTACCATCACGTAGCAATTCAAAAAAGATTTTCAACGGCATGTGAACGAACCAAATCGGACAAGGGACGGGCACGGAACAGGGGGGACGAGTGATGGATCCCGACGAGCCGTTTTGGCCATATCTACAATTTTGCTCGTGCTATTGACCTTATTTTTGCACCTTTGGGCTTCTCTTATGATGTGCAACTAGTGGTGAAGTGCCCGTCAAATTCCGCTTCCGTGCAAAAAATGAGTTTTCGGTCACCTATGCCTAATAAATGGCCCGGGTGACGCACCAACCCGAAATCCGACCGAGACATACTTGAAATTTGCTCCGACCATCCTGTAGCAATTTAAAAAAGATTTTCCACGGCATGTGAACGAACCAAATCGGACAAGGGACGTGCATGGAACAGGGGGGACGAGTGCCGGCTCCCGACGAGCCGTTTTAGCCATATCTCCCATTTTGCCCGTGCCATTGGCCTTATTATTGCACCTTTGGGCTTCTCTTATGATGTGGATTAGTGGTGAAGTGCCCGTCCAACTCCGCTTCCATTCCAACAGTGAGTTTTCGGTCACCGATGCATAAATGGCCCAGGCGAAGCACCAGCCCAAAATCCGACCGAGACATAATCAAAATCTGCTCCGACCATCACGTAGATCTTCAAAAAAGATTTCCAACGGCGTGTTAAGGGATGATATCGGACAAGGGACGGGCACGGAACGAGAGGGACGAGAGTCGGCTCCCGACGAGCCGTTTTGGCCATATCTCCCATTTTGCTCGTGCCATTGGCCTGATTTTTTCACCTTTGGGCTTCTCTTATGATGGGGAACCAGCGGTGAAAAGCCCGTCCAATTTTGCTTCCATTCCGAAAACAAGTTTTCGGTCACCGATGCCAAATAAATGGCCCGGGCAAAGCACCAAACCAAAATTCGACCGAGAGATAATCAAAATCTGCTCCGACCATCACGTAGCCCTACAAAGAAGATTTCCAACGGCATTTGAAAGGATCAAATCGGAGAAGGGTTGGGCGTGGAACGGGGGGGACGAGTGCCGGCTCCCGACGAGCCGTTTTGGCCATATCTCTTATTTTGTCCATGCCATTTTCCTTATTTTTGCACTTTTGGGCCTCTCTTATGATGCCCGAACCAGTGGTGAGGTGCCCATCCAAGTCCGCTTCAGTTCCAAAACTTAGTTTTCGGTCACCTATGCCTAATAAATGGCCAGGGCAAAGCACCAGACAAAAATCCGACCGAGAGATAATAAAAATCTGATCCAACCATCACGTAGCCCTTCAAAAAAGATTTCCAATGGCTTCTTAACGGACCAAATCGGACTAGGGACAGACACAGAATGGGGGGGACGAGTGCCGGCTCCCAACGAGCCGTTTTGGCCATACCTCCCATTTTGCCAGTGCCAATTGCGTTATTTTTACCTTTGGGATTCTCTTATTATGCGGAATTGGTGGTGAAGTACCCGTCCAATTCCGCTTCCGTTCCAAAAATGAGTTTTCGGTCACCTATGCCTAATAAATGGCCCGGGCGAAGCACCAGCTCAAAATCCAACCGAGAGATAATCAAAATCTGCTCCAACCATCACGTATCCCTTCAAAAAATATTTCCAACAGCATTTTAAAGGACCAAAACGGAGAAGGGACGGGCGTGGAACGGGGGGGACGAGTGCCAACTCCCGACGAGCCGTTTTGGTCATATCTCTTTTTTTGTCCGTGCCATTTGCCTTATTTTTGCACTTTTGGGCCTCTCTTATGATGCGGAACCAGTGGTGAAGTGCCCATCCAATTCCGCTTTAGTTCCAAAAATGAGTTTTCGGTCACCCATGCCAAATAAATGGCCCGGACGAAGCACCAGACCAAAATACGATCAAGAGATAATCAAAATCTCATCCAACCATCATGTAGCCCTTCAAAAAAGATTTCTAACAGCGTTTGAACGGACAAAATCAGACAAGGGATGGGGCATGGAACGAGGGGACGAGTGCTGGCACCAGACGAGCCGCTTTGGTCATATCTCCCATTTTGCCCGTGCCATTGGCCTTATGATGGGGAACCAGTGGTGAGTGAAGTGCCCCGTCCAACTCCGCTTCCATTCCAAAAATGAGTTTTCGGTCACCGATACCTAATAAATGGCCCGGGCGAAGCACCAGCCCAAAATCTGACCGAGAGATAATCAAAATCTACTCCGACCATCATGTAGCCCTTCAAATAAGATTTCCAACGGCGTGTTAACGGACGATATCGGACAAGGGACGAGCATAGAACGGAAGGAACGAGTGTCGTCTCCCGACGAGCCGTTTTGGCCATATCTCCCATATTGCCCGTGCCATTGGCCTTATTTTTGCACCTTTGGGCTGCTCTTATGATGGGCAACTAATGGTGAAGTGCCCGTCAAATTCTGCTTCCATGCAAAAAATGAGTTTTCGGTCACCTATGCCTAATAAATGGCCCGGGCGAAGCACCAGCACAAAATCCGACCGAGACATACTTGAAATTCGCTACGACCATCACTTAGCAATTCAAAAAAGATTTTCAGCGGAATGTGAATGAACCAAATCGGACAAGGGACAGGCATGGAACAGGGGGAACGAGTGTCGGATCCCGACGAGCCGTTTTGGCCATATCTACAATTTTTCTTGTGCCATTAGGCTTATTTTTGCACCTTGGGGCTTCTCTTATGATGGGCAACTAGTGGTGAAGTGCACGTCAAATTCCGCTTCCATGCAAAAAATGAGTTTTCGGTCACCTATTCTTAATAAATGGCCCGAGCGAAGCACCAGCCCAAAATCTGACCGAGACATACTTGAAATTTGCTCCGACAATCATGTAGCAATTCAAAAAGATTTTCCGGACAAAGGATGGGCACGGAACAAGGGGGACAAGTGTCGGCTCCCGACAAGCTGTTATGGCCATATCTATAGTTTTGCACGTGCCATTGGCCTTATTTTTACACCTTTAGGCTTCTTTTATGATGGGGAACTAATGGTGAAGTGCCTGTCCAATTCCGCTTCCATTCTAAAAATGAATTTTCGGTCACCGATGCCTAATAAATGGCCCGGACAAAGCACCAGCCCAAAATCCGTGCGAGAGATAATCAAAATTTGCTCAGACCATCACGTAGCCCTTCAACAAAGATTTCAAACAGCGTGTTAATGGACCAAATCGGACAAGGGACGGGCACAGAATGGGGGGGACGAGTGCCGGCTCCCGACGAGCCGTTTTGGCCATATCTCCCATTTTGCCTGTGCCATTGGCCTTATTTTTAAACCTTTGGGCTTCTCTTATGATGCGGAAGAAAAGGTGAAGTACCCGTCCAATTCAACTTCAGTTCCAAAAATGAGTTTTCGGTCACCTATGCCTAACAAATGGCCCGGACGAAGCACCACCCTTAAATCCGATCGAGAGGTAAAAAAAATTTGGTCCAACCATCACGTAACCCTTCAAAAAAGATTTTCAGCAGCGTGTGAACGAACAAAATCGGACAAGGGACGGGCAAGGAATAGGGGGGACGAGTGTCGGCTCCCGACGAGCCGTTTTTGCCATATCTCCCATTTTGGCAGTGGCATTGGCCTTATTGTTGCACCTTTGGGCTTCTCTTATGATGGGGAGTGGTGAAGTGCCCGTCCAATTCTGCTTCCGTTTTAAAAATGAGTTTTCGGTCACCGATGCCTAATAAATTGCCCGGGCGAAGCACCAGCCCAAAATCCGACCGAGAGATAATCAAAATCTGCTCTGACCATCACGTAATCCTTCAAAAAAGATTTCCAACAGCGTGTGAACGGACGAAATCGGATAAGGGACGGGCACCAAATGAGGGGACGAGTGCCGGCTCCTGTCGAGCCGTTTTGGCCATATCTCCCATTTTGCCCGTGCCATTGGCCTTAATTTTGCACCTTTGGGCTTCTCTTATGATGGAAAATGAGGTGAAGTGCCTTTCAAATTCCGATTCCGTACCAAAAATGAGTTTTCGGTCACCCATGCCTAATAAAAGGCTCGGGCGAAAAACCAGCCCAAAATCCAACCGAGAGATAATCAAAATCTGCTCTGACCATCACGTAGCCCTTTAAAAAAGATTTCCAACGGCATGTGAAAGGACCAAATCAGAGAAGGGACGGGCGTGGAACGGGGGGGACGAGTGCCGGCTCCCGACAAGCCGTTTTGGCCATATCTCCCATCTTGTCCGTACCATTTGCCTTATTTTTGAACTTTTGGGCCTCTCTTATGATGCGGAACTAGTGAACAAAAATGCCCATCCAATTCCGCTTCAGTTCCAAAAATGTGTTTTCGTGCACCTATGCCTAATAAATGGCCCGGGCGAAGCACCAGCCCAAAATCCGATCGAGAGATAATCAAAATCTGATCAAACCATCACGTAGCCCTTCAAAAAAGATTTCCAACAGCGTGTGAACAGAAAAAATCTGACAAGGGATGGGCGTGGAACGGGGGGGTCGAGTGCCGGCTCCCGACGAGCCGTTTTGGCCATATCTCCCATTTTGCCCGTGCCAATGGCCTTATTTTTGCACCTTTGGGCTTCTCTTATGATGGGCAACTAGTGGTGAAGTTCCCGTCAAATTCCGCTTCCGTGCAAAAAATGAATTTTCGGTCACCTATGCCTAATAAATGGTCCGGGGAAACACCAGCTCGAAATCCGACCGTGACATACTTGAAACTTGCTCCGACCATCACGTAGCAATTCAAAAAAGATTTTCAACGGCATGTGAACGAACCAAATCGGACAAGGGACGTGCATGGAACAGGAGGGACGAGTGACGGCTCCCGACGAGCCGTTTTGGCCATATCTCCCATTTTGCCCGTGCCATTGGCCTTATTATTGCACCTTTGGGCTTCTCTTATGATGGGGATTAGTGGTGAAGTGCCCGTTCAACTCCACTTCCATTCCAACAGTGAGTTGTCTGTCACCGATGCCTGATAAATGGCCCAGGCGAAGCACCAGCCCAAAATCCGACCGAGACATAATCAAAATCTGCTCTGACTATCACGTAGATCTTCAAAAAAGATTTCCAACGGTGTGTTAAGGGATGATATCGGACAAGGGTCGGGCACGGAACGGGAGGGACGAGAGCCGGCTCCCCACGAGCCGTTTTGGCCATATCTCCAATTTTGCTCGTGCCATTGGCCTTATTTTTGCACCTTTGATATGGGAAACCAGTGGTGAAGTGCCCGTCAAATTCTGCTTCCGTGCAAAAAATGAGTTTTCGGTCACCTATGCATAATAAATGGCCCGGGCGAAGCACCAGCCCAAAAGCCGATCAAGATATAATCAAAATCTGATCCAACCATCTTGTTCCCTTCAAAAAAGATTTCTAACAACGTGTGAACAGACAAAATCTGACAAGGGATGGGCGTGGAACGGGGGGGTTGAGTGCCGACTCCCGACGAGCCGTTTTGGCCATATCTCCCATTTTGCCCGTGCCATTGGCCTTATTGTTGCACCTTTGGGCTTCTATTATTTTGGAGAACCAGTGGTGAAATGCCTGTCCAATTCTGCTTCCGTGCCAAAAATGAGTTTTCGATCACCTATGCCTAATAAATGGCCCGAGCGAAGCACCAGCCCAAATCCGACCGAGAGATAATCAAAATCTTGTCCAACCATCATGTAGCCCTTCAAAAAATATTTCCAACGGCGTGTGAAAGGACCAAATCGGACAAGGGACGGGCATGGAACAGGGGGGGACGAGTGCCGGCTCCCGACGAGCCATTTTTGCCATATCTCCCATTTTGCCCGTGCCATTGGCCTTATTTTTGCACCTTTGGGCTTCTCTTATGATGGGGAACCAGTGGTGAAGTGCCCGTCCAATTTTGCTTCCATTCCAAAAAAATAAGATTTCGGTCACCGATGCCTAATAAATGGCCCGGGCAAAGCAAGCACAAAATCCGACCAAGAGATAGTCAAAATCTTCTCCGACCATCACGTATCTCTTAAAAAAAGATTTCCAATGGCGTGTTAACGGACCAAATCGGACAAGGGACGGGCGTGGAATGGGGAGGACGAGTGCCGGCTCCCGACGAGCCATTTTGGCCATATCCCCCAATTTGCCCGTGCTATTGGCCTTAGTTTAGCACCTTTAGCCTTCTTTTATGATGAGGAACCAGTGGTGAAGTGCTCGTCCAATTCCGCTTCCATTCTAAAAATAAGTTTTCAGTCATCGATGCCTAATAAATGGGTCGGGCAAAGCACCAGACCAAAATCCGACCGAGAGATAATAAAAATCCACTTCAACCATCACGTAGCCCTTCAAAAATGATTTCCAACGGTGTGTGAACCGACCAAATCGAACAAGGGACGGGAGTGGAACAGGTGGGACGAGTGCCGGCTCCCGACGAGCCATTTCGGCCATATCTCCCATTTTGCCAGTGCCATTGGCCTTATTTTGGCACCTTTTAGCTTCTCTTATAATGGGGAACCAACGGTGAAGTGCCCTTCCAATTCCGCTTCCGTTCCAAAAGTTTTCTGTCACCTATGCCTAATAAATGGCCGGGCGAAGTACCAGCTAAAAATCCGATCGAGAGATTATCAAAATCTGGTCCAACCATCACGTAGCCTTTCAAAAAAGATTTCCAACAACTTGTGAACAGAAAAATCTGACAATGGATGGGCGTGGAACGGGGGGACGAGTGCCGGCTCCAGACGAGCCGCTTTGGTCATATATCCCATTTTGCCCGTGCCATTGGCCTTATTATTGCACCTTTGAGCTTCTCTTATGATGGGGAACTAGTGGTGAAGTGCCCGTCCAAATCCGCTTCCATTCCAAAAATGAGTTTTCGGTCACGGATGCCTAATAAATGGCCGGGCGAAGCACCAGCCCAAAATCTGACCGAGAGATAATCAAAATTTGCCCCGACCATCACGTAGCCTTTCAAAAAAGATTTCCAACGGTGTGTTAATGGACGATATCGGATAAGGGACGGGCACGGAACGGGGTGGGACGAGTGCCCTATCCCGACGAGCCGTGTTGGCCATATCTTCCATTTTGCCCGTGCCACTGGCCTTATTTTTGCACCTTTAGGCATATCTTATGATGGGAAACTAGTGGTAAAGTGCCCGTCAAATTCAGCTTCCGTGCCAAAAATGAGTCTTCGGTCACCTATGCCTAATAAATGGCCCGGGCGACGCACCAGCCCAAAATCCGACCAAGAGATACTTCAAATTTGCTCCTACCATCACGTAGCAATTCAAAAAAGCTTTTCAACGGCATGTGAACAAAACAAATCGGACAAGGGACGGGCACGGAACAGGGGGGACGAGTGATGGATCCCGACGAGCCGTTTTTGCCATATCTACAATTTTTCTCGTGCCAATGACCTTATTTTTGCACCTTTGGGCTTCTCTTATGATGGGCAACTAATGGTAAAGTGCCCGTCAAATTCCGCTTCCGTACAAAAAATGAGTTTTCGGTCACCTATGCCTAATAAATTTCCCGGGCGAAGCACCAGCCCAAAATCCGATCGAGAGATAATCAAAATCTGATCAAACCATCTCGTAGCCCTTCAAAAAAGATTTCCAACAGCGTGTGAACGGACAAAATCTGACAAGGGATGGGCGTGGAACATGGGGGTCGAGTGCCGGCTCCAGACGAGCCGTTTTGGCCATATCTCCCATTTTGCCCGTGCCATTTGCCTTATTTTTGCACCTTTGGGCTTCTCTTATGATGGGCAACTAGTGGTGAAGTGCCCGTCAAATTCCGCTTCCGTGCAAAAAATGAGTTTTCGGTCGCCTATGCCTAATAAATGGCCCGGGCGACGCACCAGCCCAAAATCCGACATAGACATACTTGAACTTTACTCCGACCATAACGTAGCAATTCAAGAAAGATTTTCAACGGCATGTGAAATAACCAAATCGGACAAGGGACGTGCATGGAACAGGGGGGACGAGTGCCGGCTCCCGACGAGCCGTTTTTGCCATATCTCCTATTTTGCCCGTGCCATTGGCCTATATTTTTGCACCTTTGGGCTTCTCTTATGATGGGGAACCAGCGGTGAAATGCCCGTCCAATTTTACTTTCGGTCACCGATGCCTAATAAATGGCCCGGGCAAAGCAAGCACTAAATCCGACTGAGAGATAATCAAAATCTTCTCCGACCACCATGTATCTATTCAAAAAAGATTTCAAATGGCGTGTTAATGGACCAAATCGAACAAGGGACGGGCGTGGAATAGGGGGGACGAGTGCCGGCTCTCGACGAACCATTTTGGCCATATCTCTCCCATTTTGCCCGTGCCATTGGCCTTATTTTTGCACCTTTGGGCTTCTCTTATGATGGGGAACCAGCGGTGAAATGCCCGTCCAATTTTGCTTCCATTCTAAAAATAAGTTTTCGGTCACCGATGCCTAATAAATGGCCCGGGCAAAGCAAGCACAAAATCCGACCGAGAGATAATCAAAATCTTCTCCGACCATCACGTATCTCTTCAAAAAAGATTTCCAATGGCGTGTTAACGGACCAAATCAAACAAGAGACGGGCGTGGAACGGGGGGGGGGGGGGGGGCGAGTGCCGGCTCCCGACGAGCCATTTTGGCCATATCTCCCATTTTGCACGTGCTATTGGCCTTATTTTAGCACCTTTTGCCTTCCTTTATGATGAGGAACCAGTGGTGAAGTGCCCGTCCAATTCCGCTTCCATTCCAAAAATAAGTTTTCGGTCATCGATGCCTAATAAATGGCCCGGGCAAAGCAAGCACAAAATCCGACCGAGTGATAATCAAAATCTTCTCCGACCATCACGAATCTCTTCCAAAAAGATTTCCAATGGCGTGTTAACGGACCAAATCGAACAAGGCACGGGCGTGGAACGGGGGGGACGAGTGCCGGCTCCCGACGAGCCATTTTTGCCATATCTCCCATTTTGCCTGTGCTATTGGTCTTATTTTAGCAGTTTTAGCCTTCGTTTATGATGAGGAACGAGTGGTGAAGTGCCCCTCCAATTTCGCTTCCATTCCAAAAATAAGTTTTCGGTCATCGATGCCTAATAAATGGCCCGGGCAACGCACCAGACCAAAATCCGACCGAGAGATAATCAAAATCTGCTCCGACCATCACGTAGCCCTTCAAAGAAGATTTCCAACGGCATTTGAAAGGACAAAATCGTAGAAGGGATGGGCGTGGAACGGGGGGGACGAGTGCCGGCTTCCGACGAGCCGTTTTGGCCATATCTCTTATTTTGTCTGTGCCATTTGCCTTATTTTTGCAATTTTGGGCCTCTCTTATGATGCCGAACCAGAGGTGAAGTGCCCATCCAATTCCGCTTCAGTTCCAAAACTGAGTTTTCGGTCACCTATGCCTAATAAATGGCCCGGGCGAAGCACCAGACCAATATCCGACCGAGAGATAATCAAAATCTGATCCGACCATCACGTAGCCCTTTAAAATAGACTTCCATCGGTTTCTTAACGGACCAAATCGGACTATGGACGGGCACAAAATGGGGGGGGACGAGTGCCGGCTCCCAACGAGCCGTTTTGGCCATACCTCCCATTTTGCCAGTGCCAATTGCGTTATTTTTGCACCTTTGGGATTCTCTTACTATGCGGAATCAGTGGTGAAGTGCCCGTCCAATTCCGCTTCTGTTCCAAAAATGAGTTTTCGGTCACCTATGCCTAATAAATGGTCCGAGTGAAGCACCAGCTCAAAATCCAACCAAGAGATAATCAAAATCTGCTCCAACCATCACGTAGCCCTTCAAAAAAGATTTTTAACGGCTGCTCCAGACGAGCTGCTTTGGTCATATCTCCCATTTTGCCCTTGCCATTAGCCTTATTATTGCATCTTTGGGTTTCTCTTATGATGGGCAACTAGTGGTGAAGTGCCCGTCAAATTCCGCTTCCGTGCAACAAATGAATTTTCGGTCACCAGCCCAAAATCCGACTGAGAGATACTTGAAATTTGCTCTGACCATCACGTAGCAATTCAAAAAAGATTTTCAATGGCATGTGAACGAACCAAATCGGATAAGGGACGGGCACGAAACAGGGGGAACGAGTGTCGTCTCCCGACTAGCCGTTTTGGCCATATCTACAATTTTGCTCGTGCCATTGGCCTTAATTTTGCACCTTTGGGCTTCTCTTATGATGGGCAACTAGTGGTGAAATGCCCGTCAAATTCCGCTTCCGTGCAAAAAATGGGTTTTCGATCACCTATGCCTAATAAATGGCCCAGGCGACGCACCAGTCCAAAATCAGAGATTTTCAACGGCATGTTAACGAACCAAATCGTACAAGGGACAGGCACGGAACAGGGGGGACGAGTGTCGGCTCCCGACGAGCCGTTTTGGCCATATTTAACATTTTGCTCGTGCCATTGGCATTATTTTTGCACCTTTGGGCTTTTCTATTTGATGGGCAACAAGTGGTGAAGTGCCCATCAAATTCCGCTTCGTGCAAAAAATGACTTTTCGGACACCGATGCCTAATAAATGGCCCGGGAGAAGCACCAGCCCAAAATCCGACCGAGAGATAATCAAACTCTACTTCGACCATCATCTAGCCCTTCAAAAATGATTTCCAACGGTGTGTGAACCGACCAAATCGAACAAGGGACGGGAGTGGAACAGGTGGGACGAGTGCTAGCTCCCGACGAGCCATTTTGGACATATCTCCTATTTTGCCCGTGCCATTGGCCTTATTTTGGCACCTTTTAGCTTTTCTTATGATAGGGAACCAACGGTGAAGTGCCCGTCCAATTCCGCATCCCTTCCAAAAATAAGTTTTCTGTCACCTATGCCTAATAAATGGCCGGGCGAAGCACCAGCTAAAAATCCGATCGAGAAATAATCAAAATCTGGTCCAACCATCATCACGTAGCCCTTCGAAAAAGATTTCCTACAGCGTGTGAACGGAAAAAAATCTGACAACGGATGGGCGTGGAACGGGGGGACGAGTGCCGGCTCCAGACGAGCCGCTTTGGTCATATCTCCCATTTTGCCCATGCCATTGGCCTTATTATTGCACCTTTGGGCTTCACTTATGATGGGAAACCAGTGGTGAAGTGCCCGTCCAACTCCGCTTCCATTCCAAAAATGAGTTTTCGGTCACCGATGCCTAATAAATGGCCCGGGCGAAGCACCAGCCCAAAATCCGACCGAGAGATACTTGAAATTTGCTCTGACCATCACGTAGCAATTCAAAATAGATTTTCAATGGCATGTGGACGAACCAAATCGGATAAGGGACGGGCACAGAACAGGGGGGACGAGTGTCGTCTCCCGACGAGCCGTTTTGGCCATGTCTCCCATTTTGCCCGTGCCATTGGCCTTATTTTTGCACCTTTAGGCATCTCTTATGATGGGCAACTAGTGGTAAAGTGCCCGTCAAATTCTGCTTCCGTGCCAAAAATAAGTTTTTGGTCACCTATGCCTTATAAACGGCCCGGGCGATGCACCAGCCCAAAATCAGATCGAGACATACTTGAAATTTGCTCCGACCATCACGTAGCAATTCAAAAAAGATTTTCAACGGCATGTTAACGAACCAAATCGCACAAGGGACAGGCACGGAATAGGGGGGACGAGTGTCCGCTCCCGACGAGCCGTTTTGGCAATATTTACAATTTTGCTCGTGCCATTGGCCTTATTTTTGCACCTTTGGGCTTATCTTTTGTTGGGCAACAAGTGGTGAAGTGCCCATCAAATTCCCCTTCGTGCAAAAAATGAGTTTTCAATCACCGATGCCTAATAAATGGGCCGGGAGAAGCACCAGCCCAAAATCCGACCGAGAGATAATCAAAATCTAGTTCAACCAACGTAGCCCTTCAAAATTGATTTCCAACGGTGTGGGAACTCACCAAATCGAACAAGGGACGGGAGTGGAATAGGTGGGACGAGTGCTGGCTCCCGACGAGCCATTTTGGCCATATCTCCCATTTTGCCCGTGCCATTGGCCTTATTTTAGCACCTTTTAGCTTTTCTTATGATGGGGAACCAACGGTGAAGTGCCCGTCCAATTCCGTTTCCCTTCCAAAAATAAGTTTTCTGTCACCTATGCCTAATAAATGGCCGGGCGAGAAGCACCAGCTAAAAATCCGATCGAGAGATAATCAAAATCAGGTCTAACACACGTAGCCCTTCAAAAACGATTTCCAACAGCGTGTGAATGGTCAAAATCTGACAATGGATGGGCGTGGAACCCCAAGTGCCGGCTCCAGACAAGCCGCTTTGGTCATATCTCCCATTTTGCCCGTGCCATTGGCCTTATTATTGCACCTTTGGGCTTCTCTTATGATGGGGAACCAGTGGTGAAGTGCCCGTCCAACTCCGCTTCCATTCCAAAAATGAGTTTTCGGTCGCCGATGCCTAATAAATGGCCCGGGCGAAGCACCAGCCCAAAATCCGACCGAGAGATAATCAAAATCTGCTCCAATCATCACGTAGCCTTTCAAAAAAGATTTCCAATGGCGTGTTAATGGACGATATCGGACAAGGGATGGGCACAAAACGGGGGGGACGAGTGTCGTATCACGACGAGCCATTTTGGCCATATCTCCCATTTTGCCCGTGCCATTGGCCTTATTTTTGCATCTTTAGGCATCTCTTATGATGGGCAACTAGTTGTAAATTGCCCGTCAAATTCCGCTTCCAAGCCAAAAATGAGTTTTCTGTCACCTATGCCTAATAAATGGCCCGGGCGACTCACCAGCCCAAAATCCGACCGAGAGATACTTGAAATTTGCTCCGACCATCACGTAGCAATTCAAAAAAGATTTTCAACGGCATGTGAACGAACCAAATCGGACAAGGGACGGGCATGGAACAGGGGGGATGAGTGTCGGCTCCCGACGAGCCGTTTTGGAAATATCTACAATTTTGCTTGTGCCATTAGCCTTATTTTTGCACCTCCTTTCTCTTATGAGGGGCAACTAGTGGTGAAGTGCACGTCAAATTCCGCTTCCGTGCAAAAAAAGAGTTTTTGGTCACCTATGCCTAATAAATGGCCCGGGCGAAGCACCAGCCCAATATTCAACTGAGAGATACTTCAAATTTGCTCTGACCATAACGTAGCAATTCAAAAAAGATTTTCAATGGCATGTGAACGAACCAAATTGGATAAGGGACGGGCACGGAACATGGGGGACGAGTGTCGTCTCCCGACTATCCGTTTTAGCCATATCTACAATTTTGCTCGTGCCATTGGCCTTATTTTTGAATCTTTGGGCTTCTCTTATGATGGGCAACTAGTGGTGAAGTGCCCGACAAATTCCGCTTCCGTGCAAAAAATGGGTTTTCGGTCACTATGCCTAATAAACTTGAAATTTGCTCCGACCATCATGTAGCAATTCAAAAAATATTTTCAACGGCATGTTAACGAACCAAATCGCACAAGGGACATGCACGGAACAAGGGGGACGAGTGTCAGCTCCCGACGAGCCGTTTTGGCCATATTTACAATTTTGCTCGTGCCATTGGCCTTATTTTTGCGCCTTTGGGCTTTTCATTTGATGGGCAACAAGTGGTGAAGTGCCCGTCAAATTCCGTTTCGTGCAAAAAATGAGTTTTCGGTCACCGATGTCTAATAAATGGCCCGGGCGAAGCACCAGCCAAAAATCCGACAGAGAGTGATACGGACGGAGGACCCGTTGGATAAAAGATCCAAGAACCCTTCGTATAAGAGGTAGGCAGCGGTCTCCCTAGATCGAGAATCCAGTTTGATCACCTCCTAGAGCGAAGAAAACCTCGACCCGTTGGCTATATAATCAGCCAAGAACCTCGGTATGGTTGAACGCCACAAGACTTTGCTCACTAGTCTTGATAAGTTCGGAACAAGTGAAAACTCTACAAGAGAGAAATTCAACTCACAAAGGCAAAGCCAATTTTCGTTTATAACTCAAGGTGTATATGTTATTCGATTACAAAGGATATCAAGCCTATTTATAGGATAGAAAAGGACTCTTCGTAGCCTACCAATAATGATAGTACTTATGATACTAATTAAACTCATAAATAGACTTATTTAACACTAATTAAACCACTTATTAACTACTAATGACTACTTATGACTCAAGACTTCAAAAGTCACTTATTTAACACATAATAAATAAAATAAATAGACTCTTTATGAAGCCTCTTTATTATGCACGAAAATTGCATCTTCATTCTTGTTCTCGGGCCTCCAGAATCTGATAGCTAACGAGTCCACACTTCATGTTGAGTTCAGCCCACCAACTTGATTAAAATTCACCATTTGGTCCAATATTGATTAGTCTTGGACTTGTAATTAGGCCCCTTTTCATTTATTCTTGAAGTCAGATTTATTGTCCATAGGTTGCTCATCGTGCTCACATCATTCCCTTCTTCTTCAAGAAGATTCGTCCCGAATCTTATTTCCAAAAGAAAAGTCAGTGTGTAGGAATAGGTAATCCAATCCTCCTGGTTTGAAGACGTAATTTTCATCCTTGATTTTGATAGTTGTACATGGTTCCATATCGAAATGATATACCTGCAAAATAGAAACAAACCACGTACCTCGGGGTCTGTCATTCCCCTCATCTTGACAATGATTTGTCCTCAAATCCAGAATTGCTCCAATTTGGAATGATTTCCTTGTTTGTGAGTACACCTCGTTATTGTCATGAACATTCAACCACGACATTTGAAATGAAGATTTGTGATTCAATGGAGGAACGCTCAACAGTGGCACCAAGGAAACACATACCACATCTGCACAACTTTCAACAATGAATTCGCCCCTAGTTATTTTCTTGTCACTTGCGACCACTATGCTTTCATGTTGGTTGTTGTCATGAACTTGAGCAATAAAAACAATTGGATTAGGATCCTTAAGTTCTTCGACCACAATGGAAGAAACCTTGTCAAAAATTTGGGGAACAATCACCTTGTCCTCAATTCCCTTCTCTCCATTTGGTTGGGCCCCCAATTGCAGTGTGGAATCACAACTTTGGATCGGCATGTCACAAAAGGTCTTCCTCGTTGTTACTTCCACAAGCTTCCTCAACTCTTCATTGGCTGCCTTAATCTCCGCCAACATTAGCTTAGTTTCCATGCGAAGAACATATGCACGCTCTCGATGCTCCTTCAACGATTTGCTCATTTTTGTATTTTTTTTTTGATAGAAAATATAAAGATAGAGGTTCAAATCAATACCAGATTGCTCTGATACCAAATAATACGGACGGAGGACCCGTTGGATAAAAGATCCAAGAACCCTTCGTATAAGAGGTAGGCAGCGGTCTCCCTAGATCGAGAATCCAGTTTGATCACCTCCTAGAGCGAAGAAAACCTCGACCTGTTGGCTATATAATCAGCCAAGAACCTCGGTATGGTTGAACGCCACAAGACTTTGCTCACTAGTCTTGATAAGTTCGGAACAAGTGAAAACTCTACAAGAGAGAAATTCAACTCACAAAGGCAAAGCCAATTTTCGTTTATAACTCAAGGTGTATATGTTATTCGATTACAAAGGATATCAAGCCTATTTATAGGATAGAAAAGGACTCTTCGTAGCCTACCAATAATGATAGTACTTATGATACTAATTAAACTCATAAATAGACTTATTTAACACTAATTAAACCACTTATTAACTACTAATGACTACTTATGACTCAAGACTTCAAAAGTCACTTATTTAACACATAATAAATAAAATAAATAGACTCTTTATGAAGCCTCTTTATTATGCACGAAAATTGCATCTTCATTCTTGTTCTCGGGCCTCCAGAATCTGATAGCTAACGAGTCCACACTTCATGTTGAGTTCAGCCCACCAACTTGATTAAAATTCACCATTTGGTCCAATATTGATTAGTCTTGGACTTGTAATTAGCCCCCTTTTCATTTATTCTTGAAGTCAGATTTATTGTCCATAGGTTGCTCATCGTGCTCACATCAGAGAGATAATCAAAATCTACTTCAACCATCACGTAACCCTTCAAAAATGATTTCCAACGGTGTGTGAACCGACCAAATCGAACAAGGGACGGGAGTGGAACATGTGGGACGAGTGCCGGCTCCCAACGAGCCATTTTGGCCATATCTCTTATTTTACCTGTGCCATTGGCCTTATTTTGGCACCTTTTAGCTTCTCTTATGATGTGGAACTAACGGTGAAGTGCCCGTCCAATTCTGCTTCCGTTCCAAAAATAAGTATTCTGTCACCTATGCCTAATAAATGGCTGGGCAATGCACCAGCTAAAAATCCGATCGAGAGATAATCAAAATCTGGTCTAACCATCACGTAGCCCTTCAAAAAAGATTTCCAACAGCATGTGAATGGACAAAATCTGACAAAGGATGGGCGTGGAACGGCGGGACGAGTGCCGGCTCCAGACGTGCCGTTTTGGTCATATCTCCCATTTTGCCCGTGCCATTGGCCTTATTATTGCACCTTTGGGCTTCTCTTATGATGGAGAACCAGTGGTGAAGTGCCCGTCCAACTCCGCTTCCATTCCAAAAATGAGTTTTCGGTCACCGATGCCTAATAAATGGCCCGGGCGAAGCACCAGCCCAAAATCCGACCGAGAGATAATCAAAATCTGCTCCAACCATCACGTAGCCTTTCAAAAAAGATTTCCAACGGCGTGTTAATGGACGATATCGGACAAGGGACGAGCACGGAATGGGGGGGACGAGTGCCGTATCCCGACGAGCCGTTTTGGCCATATCTCCCATTTTGCCCGTGCCATTGGCCTTATTTTTGCATCTTTAGGCATCTCTTATGATGGGCAACTAGTGGTAAAGTGTCCGTCAAATTCCGCTTCCGTGCCAAAAAAAAGTTCTCGGTCACCTATGCCTAATAAATGGCCCCGGCGACGCACCAGCCCAAAATCCGACCGAGAGATACTTGAAATTTGCTCCGACCATCACGTAGCAATTCAAGAAAGATTTTCAACGGCATGTGAACGAACCAAATCGGAGAAGGGACAGGCACAGAACATGGGGGACGAGTGCCGATTCCAGACGAGCCATTTTGGTCATATCTCCCATTTTGCCCGTGCCATTGTCCTTATTTTGGCACCTTTTAGCTTTTCTTATGATGGGGAACCAACGGTGAAGTGCCCGTCCAATTCCGCTTCCGTTCCAAAAATAAGTTTTCTATCACCTATGCTTAATAAATGGCCAAGGCGATGCACCAGCCCAAAATCAGATCGAGACGAACTTGAAATTTGCTCCGACCATCACGTAGCAATTCAAAATTGATTTTCAACTGCATGTTAAAGAACCAAATCGCACAAGGGACATGCACGGAACAGGGGGGACGAGTGTCGGCTCCCGACGAGCCGTTTTGGCCATATTTACAATTTTGCTCGTACCATTGGCCTTATTTTTGCGCCTTTGGGCTTTTCTTTTGATGGGCAACAAGTGGTGAAGTGCCCGTCAAATTCCGCTTCGTGCAAAAAATGAGTTTTCGGTCACCGATGCCTAATAAATGGCCCGGGCGAAGCACCAGCCCAAAATCCGACCGAGAGATAATCAAAATCTACTTCAACCATCACGTAGCCCTTCAAAATGATTTCCAACGGTGTGTGAACCGACCAAATCGAACAAGGGACGGGAGTGAAACAGGTGGGCGAGTGCCGGCTCCTGACGAGCCATTTTGGCCATATCTCCCATTTTACCTGGTCTATTGGCCTTTTTTTGGCACCTTTTAGCTTCTCTTATGATGGGGAACCAACGGTGAAGTGCCCGTCCAATTCTGCTTCCGTTCCAAAAATAAGTATTCTGTCACCGATGCCTAATAAATGGCCCGGGCGCTTCACCAGCCCAAAATCCGACCGAGAGATAATCAAAATCTGCTCCAACCATCACGTAACCATTCAAAAAAGATTTCCAACGGCGTGTTAATGGACGATATAGGACAAGGGACGGGCACGGAACGGGGGGGACGAGTGCCGTATCCCGACGAGCCGTTTTGGCCATATCTCCCATTTTGCCCGTGCCATTGGCCTTATTTTTGCATCTTTAGGCATCTCTTATGATGGGCAACTAGTGGTAAAGTGCCCGTCAAATTCTGCTTCCGTGCCAAAAAAAAGTTTTCGGTCACCTATGCCTAATAAATGGCCCAGGCGACGCACCAGCCCAAAATCCGACCGAGAGATACTTGAAATTTGCTCCGACCATCACGTAGCAATTCAAGAAAGATTTTCAACGGCATGTGAACGAACCAAATCGGACAAGGGACGGGCACGGAACATGGGGGACTAATGCCGATTCCCGACGAGCCATTTTGGGCATATCTCCCATTTTGCCCGTGCCATTGTCCTTATTTTGGCACCTTTTAGCTTTTCCTATGATGGGGAACCAACGGTGAAGTGCCCGTACAATTCCGCTTCCGTTTCATAAATAAGTTTTCTGTCACCTATGCCTAATAAATTGTCGGGCGAAGCACCAGCTAAAAATCCAATCGAGAGATAATCAAAATCTGGTCCAAGCATCACGTAGCCTTTCAAAAAAGATTTCCAACGGCGTGTTAATGGACGATATTGGACAAGGGACGGGCACGGAACGGGGGGGGACGAGTGCCGTATCCCGACGAGCCGTTTTGGCCATATCTCCCATTTTGCCCGTGCCATTGGCCTTATTTTTGCATCTTTAGGCATCTCTTATGATGGGCAACTAGTTGTAAAGTGCCCGTCAAATTCTGCTTCCGTGCCAAAAATGAGTTATCTGTCACCTATGCCTAATAAATGGCCCGGGCGACGCACTAGCCCAAAATTCGACCGAAAGATACTTGAAATTTGCTCCGACCATCACGTAGCAATTCAAAAAAGAATTTCAATGGCATGTGAACGAACCAAATTGGATAGGGGACGGGCATGGAACAGGGGGGATGAGTGTCGGCTCCCGACGAGCCGTTTTGGCCATATCTACAATTTTGCTTGTGCCATTAGCCTTATTTTTGCACCTCCCTTCTCTTATGATGGGCAACTAGTGGTGAAGTGCACGTCAAATTCCGCTTCCGTGCAAAAAAAGAGTTTTTGGTCACCTATGCCTAATAAATGGCCCGGGCGAAGCACCAGCCCAATATCCGACTGAGAGATACTTCAAATTTGCTCTGACCATCACGTAGCAATTCAAAAAAGATTTTCAATGGCATGTGAACGAACCAAACTGGATAAGGGACGGGCACGGAACAGGGGGGGACGAGTGTCGTCTCCCGACTAGCCGTTTCGGCTATATCTACAATTTTGCTCGTGCCATTGGCCTTATTTTTGAACCTTTGGGCTTCTCTTATGATGGGCAACTTGTGGTGAAGTGCCCGTCAAATTCCGCTTCCGTGCAAAAAATGGGTTTTTGGTCACCTATGCCTAATAAATGGCCAAGGCGACGCACCAGCCCAAAATCAGATCGAGACAAACTTGAAATTTGCTCCGACCATCACGTAGCAATTCAAAAAAGATTTTCAACCGCATGTTAACGAACCAAATCGCACAAGGGACATGCACGGAACAGGGGGGGCGAGTGTCGGCTCCCGACGAGCTGTTTTGGCCATATTTACAATTTTGCTCTTGCCATTGGCCTTATTTTTGCGCCTTTGGGATTTTCTTTTGATGGGCAACAAGTGGTGAAGTGCCCATCAAATTCCGCTTCGTGCAAAAAATGAGTTTTCGGTCAACGAGGCCTAATAAATAGCCCGGGTGAAGCACCAGCCCAAAATCCAACCGAGAGATAATCAAAATCTACTTCAACCATCACATAGCCCTTCAAAAATGATTTCCAATGGTGTGTGAACCGACAAAATCAAACAAGGGACGGGAGTGGAACTGATGGGACGAGTGCCGGCTCCTGACGAGCCATTTTGGCAATATCTCCCATTTTACCTGGGCCATTAGCCTTATTTTGGCACCTTTTAGCTTCTCTTATGATGGGGAACCAACGGAGAAGTGCCCGTCCAATTCTGCTTCCGTTCCAAAAATAAGTATTCTATCACCTATGCCTAATAAATGGCCGGGCAATGCACCAGCTAAAAATCCAATCGAGAGATAATCAAAATCTAGTCTAACCATCACGTAGCCCTTCAAAAAAGATTTCCAACAGCGTGTGAATGGACAAAATCTGACAAAGGATGGGCGTGGAACGGGGGGACGAGTGCCGGCTCCAGACGTGCCGTTTTGGTCATATCACCCATTTTGCCCGTGCCATTGGCCTTATTATTGCACCTTTGGGCTTCTCTTATGATGGGGAACCAGTGGTGAAGTGCCCGTCCAACTCTGCTTCCATTCCAAAAATGAGTTTTCGGTCACCGATGCCTAATAAATGGCCCGGGCGAAGCACCAGCCCAAAATCCGACCGAGAGATAATCAAAATCTGCTCCAGCCATCACGTAGCCTTTCAAAAAAGATTTCCAACGGCGTGTTAATGGACGATATCGGACAAGGGACGGGCACGGAAAGGGGGGGACGAGTGTCGTATCCCGACGAGCCGTTTTGGCCATATCTCCCACTTTGCCCGTGCCATTGGCCTTATTTTTGCATCTTTAGGCATCTCTTATGATGGGCAACAAGTGGTAAAGTGCCCTTCAAATTCCGCTTCCGTGCCAAAAAAAAGTTTTCGGTCACCTATGCCTAATAAATGGCCCAGGCGACGCACCAGCCCAAAATCCGACCGAGAGATACTTGAAATTTGCTCCGACCATCACGTAGCAATTCAAGAAAGATTTTCAACGGCATGTGAACGAACCAAATCGCACTAGGGACGGGCACGGAACATGGCGGGACGAGTGCCGATTCCCGACGAGCCATTTTGGCCATATCTCCCATTTTGCCCGTGCCATTGTCCTTATTTTGGCACCTTTTAGCTTTTCTTATGATGGGGAACCAACGGTGAAGTGCCTGTCCAATTCCGCTTCCGTTCCAAAAATAAGTTTTCTGTCACCTATGCCTAATAAATGGTCGGGCGAAACACCAGTTAAAAATCCGATCAAGAGATAATCAAAATCTGGTCCAACCATCACGTAGCCCTTCAAAAAAGATTTCCAACAGCGTGTGAACGGACAAAATCTGACAATGGATGGGCGTGGAACGGGGGGACGAGTGCCGGCTCCTGACGAGCCGCTTTGGTCATATCTCCCATTTTGCCCGTGCCATTGGCCTTATTATTGCACCTTTAGGCTTCTCTTATGATGGGGAACCAGTGGTGAAGTGCCCGTCCAACTCCATTTTGGCCATATCTCCCAGTTTGCCCGTGCCATTGGCCGTATTTTTGCACCTTTGGGATTCTATTGTGATGGGGAACCTGTGGTGAAGTGCCCATTCACATCCGCTTCCGCACAAAAAATGAATTTTCGGTCACCTATGCCTAATAAATGGCCCGGGCGAGGCACCAGCCCAAAATCCGACCGAGAGATACTTAAAATATGCTCTGACCATCCATCACGTAGCCCATCAAAAAAGATTTCCAATGGCATGTGAATGGACTAAATCGGACAAAGGACGGGCACGGAAGGTAGGGGGGGGGGGTCGAGTGCCGGATCTTAACGAGCAATTTTGGCCATATCTCTCATTTTGCCTATGCTATTTGGCTTATTTTTCCACCTTTGGGCTTCTCTTATGATGGGGAACCAGTGGTAAAGTGCCCGTCCAATTCCGCTTCAGCACAAAAAATGAGTTTTCGGTCACCTATGCCTAATAAATGGCCTGCGTGAAGAGCCAGCCCAAAATTCGATCGAGAGATAATCAAAACCTGCTCTGACGACATCACGTAGCTCTTCAAAAAAGATTTCGAAAGGCGTGTGAACAGACCAAATCGGACATGGGACGGGCACGGAACGGGAGTGACGAGTGTCGGCTCCCGACGAGCCGTTTTCGCCATATCTCCCATTTTGCCAGTGCTATTGGCCTTATTTTTGCACCTTTGGGCTTCTCCTGTGATGGGGAACCAGTGGTGAAGTGTTCGTCCAATTCAACTTCAGCATAAAAAATGAGTTTTTCGTCACCTATGCATACATAATAAATGGCTTGGGTGAAGACCAGCCCAAAATCCGATCGAGAGATAATCAAAATCTTCTCCAACCATCACGTATCCCTTCAAAAAGGATATCCAACGGCATGTGAACGGACCAAATCGGTCAAGGAACGGGCACTGAACATGGGGGACGAGTGTCGGCTCCCGACGAACCATTTTGGATTTATCTCCCATTTTGCCCGTGCCATTGGCCGTATTTTTGCACCTTTGGGATTCTATTGTGATGGAGAATCGGTTCTGAAGTGCCCATTCAATTCCGCTTCCGTAGAAAATATGAATTTTCGGTTACCTATGCCTAATAATTTGCCCGGGAGAAGCACCAGCCCAAAATCCGACTGAGAGATACTTAAAATATGCTCTGACCCTCACGTAGCCTTTCAAAAAAGATTTCCAACGGCGTGTGAACGGACCAAATCGGACAAGGGACGGGCACAGAACGGGGGGGATCGATTGCCGGCTTCTGACGAACAATTGTGGACATATCTCCCATTTTGCCTGTGCTATTGGCCTTATTTTTTCACCTTTGGGCTTCTCTTATGATGGGGAACGAGTGGTGAAGTGCCACTCCAATTCCGCTTCCGCAGAAAAAATGAGTTTTCGGTCACCTATTCCTAATAAATGGCCTGCGTGAAGAGCCAGCCCAAAATCCGACCGAGAGATAATCAAAATCTGCTATGACGACATCACGTAGCCCTTCAAAAAAGATTTCCAAAGCCGTGTGAATAGACCAAATCGGACAAGGGACGGGCACGGAACGGGAGTGACGAGTGTCGGCTCCCGACGAGCCGTTTTTCTATATCTTCCGTTTTGCCCGTTCCCTTAACCTTATTTTTCCACCTTTGGGCTTCTTTTGTGATGGAGAAGCGGTGGTGAAGTGCCCGTCCAATTCCGTTACCGTGCAAAAAATGAGTTTTCAGTCACTTATGCCTAGTAAATGGCCAGGGTGAAGCACCAGCCCAAAATCCGACTGAGAGATTATCAAAATCTGCTCCGACCATCATGTAGCCCTTCAAAACAAATCTCCAACGGCGTGTGAACAAACCAAATCGGACAAGGGACGGGCACGGAACGGGGGTGACGAGTGTCGCCTCCCGACGAACCCTTTTGGCCATATCTCCCATTTTGCCCGTGCCATTGGCCGTATTTTGGCACCTTTGGGATTCTATTGTGATGGGAAACCTGTGGTGAAGTGCCCATTCAATTCCGCTTCCGCATAAAAAATGAATTTTCGGTCACCTATGCCTACTAAATGGCCCGGGCGAAACACTAGCCCAAAATCCGACCGACAGATACTTAAAATATGCTCTGACCATCCATCACGTAGCCCATCAAAAAAGATTTCCAATGGCGTGTGCACGGACTAAATCGGACAAAGGACGGGCACGGAGGGGGGGGGGGTCGAGTGCCGGCTCCTAACGAGCAATTTTCGCCATATCTCCCATTTTGCCTGTGCTATTGGTCTTATTTTTCAACCTTTGGGCTTCTCTTATGATGGGGAACCAGTGGTAAAGTGCCCGTACAATTCCGCTTCAGCACAAAAAATGAGTTTTCGGTCACCTATGCCTAATAAATGGCCTGCGTGAAGAGCCAGCCCAAAATCCGACCGAGAGATAATCAAAATCTGCTCTGACGACATCACGTAGCCCTTCAAAAAAGATTTCCAAAGCCGTGTGAATAGACCAAATCGGACAAGGGACGGGCACGGAACGGGAGTGACGAGTGTCGGCTCCCGACGAGCCGTTTTTGCCATATCTCCCGTTTTGCCCGTTCCATTAACCTTATTTTTGCACCTTTGGGCTTCTTTTGTGATGGAGAAGCGGTGGTGAAGTGCCCGTCCAATTCCGTTACCGTGCAAAAAATGAGTTTTCAGTCACTTATGCCTAGTAAATGGCCCGGGTGAAGCACCAGCCCAAAATCCGACTGAGAGATTATCAAAATCTGCTCCGACCATCATGTAGCCAATCAAAACAAATCTCCAACGGCGTGTGAACAAACCAAATCGGACAAGGGACGGGAACGGAACGGGGGTGACGAGTGTCGCCTCCCGACGAACCGTTTTGGCCATATCTCCCATTTTGCCCGTGCCATTGGCCGTATTTTTGCACCTTTGGGATTCTATTGTGATGGGGAACCTGTGGTGAAGTGCCCATTCAATTCCGCTTCCGCATAAAAAATGAATTTTCGGTCACCTATGCCAAATAAATTGCCCGGGCGAAAACACTAGCCCAAAATCCGACCGAGAGATACTTAAAATATGCTCTGACCATCCATCACGTAGCCCATCAAAAAAGATTTGCAATGGCGTGTGAACGGACTAAATCGGACAAACGACGGGCACGGGAGGGGGGGGTCGAGTGCCGGCTCCTAACGAGCAATTTTGGCCATATCTCCCATTTTGCCTGTGCTATTTGGCTTATTTTTCCACCTTTGGGTTTCTCTTATGATGGGGAACCAGAGGTAAAGTGCCCTTCCAATTCCGCTTCAGCACAAAAAATGAGTTTTCGGTCACCTAAGCCTAATAAATGGCCTGCGTGAAGAGCTAGCCCAAAATCCGACCGAGAGATAATCAAAATCTGCTCTGACAACATCACGTAGCCCTTCAAAAAAGATTTGCAAAGGCGTGTGAACAGACCAAATCGGACAAGGGACGGGCACGGAACGGGAGTGGCGAGTGTCGGCTCCCGACGAGCCGTTTTTGCCATATCTCCCGTTTTGCTCGTTCCATTAACCTTATTTTTGCACCTTTGGGCTTCTTTTGTGATGAAGAAGCGGTGGTGAAGTGCCCGTCCAATTCCGTTACCGTGCAAAAAATGAGTTTTCAGTCACTTATACCTAGTAAATGGCCCAGGTGAAGCACCAGCCCAAAATCCGACTGAGAGATAATCAAAATCTGCTCCGACCATCATGTAGCCCTTCAAAACAAATCTCCAACGGCGTGTGAACAAACCAAATCGGACAAGGGACGGGCACGGAACGGGGGTGACGAGTGTCGGCTCCCGACGAAACGTTTTGGCCATATCTCCCATTTTGCCAGTGCCATTGGCCGTATTTTTTCACCTTTGGGATTCTATTGTGATGGGGAACCTGTGGTGAAGTGCCCATTCAATTCCGCTTCCGCACAAAAAATGAATTTTCGGTCACATATGCCTAATAAATGGCCCGGGCGAAGCACCAACCCAAAATCTGACCGAGAGATACTAAAAATATGCTCTAACCATCCATCTCGTAGCCCATCAAAAAAGATTTCCAATGGCGTGTGAACGGACTAAATCGGACAAAGGACGGGCACGGAAGGGGGGGGGGGTCGAGTGCCGGCTTTTAACGAGCAATTTAGGCCATATCTCCCATTTTTCCAGTGCTATTGGGCTTATTTTTCCACCTTTGGGCTTCTCTTATGATGGGGAACCAGTGGTAAAGTGCCCGTACAATTCCGCTTCAGCACAAAAAATGAGTTTTCGGTCACCTATGCCTAATAAATGGCCGGCGTGAAGAGCCAGCCCAAAATCCGACCGAGAGATAATCAAAATCTGCTCTGATGACATCACGTAGCCCTTCAAAAAAGATTTCCAAAGCCGTGTGAATAGACCAAATCGGACAAGGGACGGGCACGGAACGGGAGTGACAAGTGTCGGCTCCCGACGAGCCGTTTTTGCCATATCTTCCGTTTTGCCCGTTCCATTAACCTTATTTTTGCACCTTTGGGCTTCTTTTGTGATGGAGAAGCGGTGGTGAAGTGCCCGTCCAATTGCGTTACCGTGCAAAAAATGAGTTTTCAGTCACTTATGCCTAGTAAATGGCCCGGGTGAAGCACCAGCCCAAAATCCGACTGAGAGATAATCAAAATCTGCTCCGACCATCATGTAGCCCTTCAAAACAAATCTCCAACGGCGTGTGAAAAACCTAATCAGACAAGGGACGGGCACGGAACGGGGGTGACGAGTGTCGGCTCCCGACGAACCATTTTGGCCATATCTCCCAGTTTGCTCGTGCCATTGGCCGTATTTTTGCACCTTTGGGATTCTATTGTGATGGAGAACCTGTGGTGAAATGCCCATTCACATCCGCTTCCGCACAAAAAATGAATTTTCGGTCACCTATCCCGGGCGAGGCACCAGCCCAAAATCCGACCGAGAGATACTTAAAATATGCTCTGACCATCCAACACGTAGCCCATCAAAAAAGATTTCCAATGGCATGTGAATGGACTAAATCGGACAAAGGACGGGCACGGAAGGTGGGGGGGGGGGGGTCGAGTGCCGGATCCTAACGAGCAATTTTTGCCATATCTCTCATTTTGCCTGTGCTATTTGGCTTATTTTTCCACCTTTGGGCTTCTCTTATGATGGGGAACCAGTGGTAAAGTGCCCGTCCAATTCCGCTTCAGCACAAAAAATGAGTTTTCGGTCACCTATGCCTAATAAATGGCCTGCGTGAAGAGCCAGCCCAAAATTCGACCGAGAGATAATCAAAACCTGCTCTGACGACATCACGTAGTTCTTCAAAAAAGATTTCGAAAGGCGTGTGAACAGACCAAATCGGACAAGGGACGGGCACGGAACGGGAGTGACGAGTGTCGGCTCCCGACGAGCCGTTTTCGCCATATCTCCCATTTTGCCTGTGCTATTGGCCTTATTTTTGCACCTTTGGGCTTCTCCTATGATGGGGAACCAGTGGTGAAGTGTTCGTCCAATTCCACTTCAGCATAAAAAATGAGTTTTTCGTCACCTATGCATAATAAATGGCTTGGGTGAAGACCAGCCCAAAATCGGATCGAGAGATAATCAAAATCTTCTCCAACCATCACGTATCCCTTCAAAAAGGATATCCAACGGCATGTGAACGGACCAAATCGGTCAAGGAACGGGCACTGAACATGGGGGAGAAGAGTGTCGGCTCCCGACGAACCATTTTGGATATATCTCCCATTTTGCCCGTGCCATTGACCGTATTTTTGCACCTTTGGGATTCTATTGTGATGGAGAATCGGTTCTGAAGTGCCCGTTCAATTCCGCTTCCGTAGAAAATATGAATTTTCGGTTACCTATGCCTAATAATTTGCCCGGGAGAAGCACCAGCCCAAAATCCGACGGAGAGATACTTAAAATATGCTCTGACCCTCACGTAGCCCTTCAAAAAAGATTTCCAACGGCGTGTGAAAGGACCAAATCGGACAAGGGACGGGCACAGAACGGGGGGGATCGATTGCCGGCTTCTTACGAACAATTGTGGACATATCTCCCATTTTGCCTGTGCTATTGGCCTTATTTTTTCACCTTTGGGCTTCTCTTATGATGGGGAACGAGTGGTGAAGTGCCAGTCCAATTCCGCTTCCGCAGAAAAAATGAGTTTTCGGTCACCTATGCCTACTAAATGGCCCGGGCGAAACACTAGCCCAAAATCCGACCGAGAGATACTTAAAATATGCTCTGACCATCCATCACGTAGCCCATCAAAAAAGATTTCCAATGGCGTGTGCACGGAATAAATCGGACAAAGGACGGGCACGGAGGGGGGGGGGGGTCGAGTGCCGGCTCCTAACGAGCAATTTTCGCCATATCTCCCATTTTGCCTGTGCTATTGGTCTTATTTTTCAACCTTTGGGCTTCTCTTATGATGGGGAACCAGTGGTAAAGTGCCCGTACAATTCCGCTTCAGCACAAAAAATGAGTTTTCGGTCACCTATGCCTAATAAATGGCCTGCGTGAAGAGCCAGCCCAAAATCCGACCGAGAGATAATCAAAATCTGCTCTGACGACATCACGTAGCCCTTCAAAAAAGATTTCCAAAGCCGTGTGAATAGACCAAATCGGACAAGGGACGGGCACGGAACGGGAGTGACGAGTGTCGGCTCCCGACGAGCCGTTTTTGCCATATCTCCCGTTTTGCCCGTTCCATTAACCTTATTTTTGCACCTTTGGGCTTCTTTTGTGATGGAGAAGCGGTGGTGAAGTGCCCGTCCAATTCCGTTACCGTGCAAAAAATGAGTTTTCAGTCACTTATGCCTAGTAAATGGCCCGGGTGAAGCACCAGCCCAAAATCCGACTGAGAGATTATCAAAATCTGCTCCGACCATCATGTAGCCAATCAAAACAAATCTCCAACGGCGTGTGAACAAACCAAATCGGACAAGGGACGGGAACGGAACGGGGGTGACGAGTGTCGCCTCCCGACGAACCGTTTTGGCCATATCTCCCATTTTGCCCGTGCCATTGGCCGTATTTTTGCACCTTTGGGATTCTATTGTGATGGGGAACCTGTGGTGAAGTGCCCATTCAATTCCGCTTCCGCATAAAAAATGAATTTTCGGTCACCTATGCCAAATAAATTGCCCGGGCGAAAACACTAGCCCAAAATCCGACCGAGAGATACTTAAAATATGCTCTGACCATCCATCACGTAGCCCATCAAAAAAGATTTGCAATGGCGTGTGAACGGACTAAATCGGACAAACGACGGGCACGGGAGGGGGGGGGGTCGAGTGCCGGCTCCTAACGAGCAATTTTGGCCATATCTCCCATTTTGCCTGTGCTATTTGGCTTATTTTTCCACCTTTGGGTTTCTCTTATGATGGGGAACCAGAGGTAAAGTGCCCTTCCAATTCCGCTTCAGCACAAAAAATGAGTTTTCGGTCACCTAAGCCTAATAAATGGCCTGCGTGAAGAGCTAGCCCAAAATCCGACCGAGAGATAATCAAAATCTGCTCTGACAACATCACGTAGCCCTTCAAAAAAGATTTGCAAAGGCGTGTGAACAGACCAAATCGGACAAGGGACGGGCACGGAACGGGAGTGGCGAGTGTCGGCTCCCGACGAGCCGTTTTTGCCATATCTCCCGTTTTGCTCGTTCCATTAACCTTATTTTTGCACCTTTGGGCTTCTTTTGTGATGAAGAAGCGGTGGTGAAGTGCCCGTCCAATTCCGTTACCGTGCAAAAAATGAGTTTTCAGTCACTTATACCTAGTAAATGGCCCAGGTGAAGCACCAGCCCAAAATCCGACTGAGAGATAATCAAAATCTGCTCCGACCATCATGTAGCCCTTCAAAACAAATCTCCAACGGCGTGTGAACAAACCAAATCGGACAAGGGACGGGCACGGAACGGGGGTGACGAGTGTCGGCTCCCGACGAAACGTTTTGGCCATATCTCCCATTTTGCCAGTGCCATTGGCCGTATTTTTTCACCTTTGGGATTCTATTGTGATGGGGAACCTGTGGTGAAGTGCCCATTCAATTCCGCTTCCGCACAAAAAATGAATTTTCGGTCACCTATGCCTAATAAATGGCCCGGGCGAAGCACCAACCCAAAATCTGACCGAGAGATACTAAAAATATGCTCTAACCATCCATCTCGTAGCCCATCAAAAAAGATTTCCAATGGCGTGTGAACGGACTAAATCGGACAAAGGACGGGCACGGAAGGGGGGGGGGTCGAGTGCCGGCTTTTAACGAGCAATTTAGGCCATATCTCCCATTTTTCCAGTGCTATTGGGCTTATTTTTCCACCTTTGGGCTTCTCTTATGATGGGGAACCAGTGGTAAAGTGCCCGTACAATTCCGCTTCAGCACAAAAAATGAGTTTTCGGTCACCTATGCCTAATAAATGGCCGGCGTGAAGAGCCAGCCCAAAATCCGACCGAGAGATAATCAAAATCTGCTCTGATGACATCACGTAGCCCTTCAAAAAAGATTTCCAAAGCCGTGTGAATAGACCAAATCGGACAAGGGACGGGCACGGAACGGGAGTGACAAGTGTCGGCTCCCGACGAGCCGTTTTTGCCATATCTTCCGTTTTGCCCGTTCCATTAACCTTATTTTTGCACCTTTGGGCTTCTTTTGTGATGGAGAAGCGGTGGTGAAGTGCCCGTCCAATTGCGTTACCGTGCAAAAAATGAGTTTTCAGTCACTTATGCCTAGTAAATGGCCCGGGTGAAGCACCAGCCCAAAATCCGACTGAGAGATAATCAAAATCTGCTCCGACCATCATGTAGCCCTTCAAAACAAATCTCCAACGGCGTGTGAAAAACCTAATCAGACAAGGGACGGGCACGGAACGGGGGTGACGAGTGTCGGCTCCCGACGAACCATTTTGGCCATATCTCCCAGTTTGCTCGTGCCATTGGCCGTATTTTTGCACCTTTGGGATTCTATTGTGATGGAGAACCTGTGGTGAAATGCCCATTCACATCCGCTTCCGCACAAAAAATGAATTTTCGGTCACCTATCCCGGGCGAGGCACCAGCCCAAAATCCGACCGAGAGATACTTAAAATATGCTCTGACCATCCAACACGTAGCCCATCAAAAAAGATTTCCAATGGCATGTGAATGGACTAAATCGGACAAAGGACGGGCACGGAAGGTGGGGGGGGGGGGGTCGAGTGCCGGATCCTAACGAGCAATTTTTGCCATATCTCTCATTTTGCCTGTGCTATTTGGCTTATTTTTCCACCTTTGGGCTTCTCTTATGATGGGGAACCAGTGGTAAAGTGCCCGTCCAATTCCGCTTCAGCACAAAAAATGAGTTTTCGGTCACCTATGCCTAATAAATGGCCTGCGTGAAGAGCCAGCCCAAAATTCGACCGAGAGATAATCAAAACCTGCTCTGACGACATCACGTAGTTCTTCAAAAAAGATTTCGAAAGGCGTGTGAACAGACCAAATCGGACAAGGGACGGGCACGGAACGGGAGTGACGAGTGTCGGCTCCCGACGAGCCGTTTTCGCCATATCTCCCATTTTGCCTGTGCTATTGGCCTTATTTTTGCACCTTTGGGCTTCTCCTATGATGGGGAACCAGTGGTGAAGTGTTCGTCCAATTCCACTTCAGCATAAAAAATGAGTTTTTCGTCACCTATGCATAATAAATGGCTTGGGTGAAGACCAGCCCAAAATCGGATCGAGAGATAATCAAAATCTTCTCCAACCATCACGTATCCCTTCAAAAAGGATATCCAACGGCATGTGAACGGACCAAATCGGTCAAGGAACGGGCACTGAACATGGGGGAGAAGAGTGTCGGCTCCCGACGAACCATTTTGGATATATCTCCCATTTTGCCCGTGCCATTGACCGTATTTTTGCACCTTTGGGATTCTATTGTGATGGAGAATCGGTTCTGAAGTGCCCGTTCAATTCCGCTTCCGTAGAAAATATGAATTTTCGGTTACCTATGCCTAATAATTTGCCCGGGAGAAGCACCAGCCCAAAATCCGACGGAGAGATACTTAAAATATGCTCTGACCCTCACGTAGCCCTTCAAAAAAGATTTCCAACGGCGTGTGAAAGGACCAAATCGGACAAGGGACGGGCACAGAACGGGGGGGATCGATTGCCGGCTTCTTACGAACAATTGTGGACATATCTCCCATTTTGCCTGTGCTATTGGCCTTATTTTTTCACCTTTGGGCTTCTCTTATGATGGGGAACGAGTGGTGAAGTGCCAGTCCAATTCCGCTTCCGCAGAAAAAATGAGTTTTCGGTCACCTATGCCTACTAAATGGCCCGGGCGAAACACTAGCCCAAAATCCGACCGAGAGATACTTAAAATATGCTCTGACCATCCATCACGTAGCCCATCAAAAAAGATTTCCAATGGCGTGTGCACGGACTAAATCGGACAAAGGACGGGCACGGAGGGGGGGGGGGGGTCGAGTGCCGGCTCCTAACGAGCAATTTTCGCCATATCTCCCATTTTGCCTGTGCTATTGGGCTTATTTTTCCACCTTTGGGCTTCTCTTATGATGGGGAACCAGTGGTAAAGTGCCCGTACAATTCCGCTTCAGCACAAAAAATGAGTTTTCGGTCACCTATGCCTAATAAATGGCCTGCGTGAAGAGCCAGCCCAAAATCCGACCGAGAGATAATCAAAATCTGCTCTGACGACATCACGTAGCCCTTCAAAAAAGATTTCCAAAGCCGTGTGAATAGACCAAATCTGATACGGACGGAGGACCCGTTGGATAAAAGATCCAAGAACCCTTCGTATAAGAGGTAGGCAGCGGTCTCCCTAGATCGAGAATCCAGTTTGATCACCTCCTAGAGCGAAGAAAACCTCGACCCGTTGGCTATATAATCAGCCAAGAACCTCGGTATGGTTGAACGCCACAAGACTTTGCTCACTAGTCTTGATAAGTTCGGAACAAGTGAAAACTCTACAAGAGAGAAATTCAACTCACAAAGGCAAAGCCAATTTTCGTTTATAACTCAAGGTGTATATGTTATTCGATTACAAATGATATCACACCTATTTATATGTTGGAAAATGACTCTTCATAGCCTACCAATAATGACAGTACTAATGACACTGATTAAACTCATGAATAGACTTATTTAACACTAATTAAACCACTTATTAACTACTAATGACTACTTATGACTCAAGACTTCAAAAGTCACTTATTTAACTCATAATAATGAAACTAATTAGACACTTAATTTAGCCTCTTCAATATGCACGAAAATCAACCATTTATTTTTCTTCTCGGGCCTTCGAAGTCTGATTGTTGACGAGCCCTTTTAAGACGAATTCAGCCCATTAATATTCACCATTTGGCCCGAATTATCTTGATATTGGACTTGAAATCGGCATACTTTATTTAGTTCTTGAAATCTGACTTGTAGTCGTTGGTTGCCCATCCGTGCTCACATCAAAATCGGACAAGGGACGGGCACGGAACGGGAGTGACGAGTGTCGGCTCCCGACGAGCCGTTTTTGCCATATCTCCCGTTTTGCCCGTTCCATTAACCTTATTTTTGCACCTTTGGGCTTCTTTTGTGATGGAGAAGCGGTGGAGAAGTGCCCGTCCAATTCCGTTACCGTGCAAAAAATGAGTTTTCAGTCACCTATGCCTAGTGATAATCAAAATCTGCTCCGACCATCATGTAGCCCTTCAAAAAAGATTTCCATCGGCGTGTGAACAGACCAAATCGGACAAGGGACGGGTACGGAACGGAGGTGACAAGTGTCGGCTCCCAACGAACCGTTTTGGCCATATCTCCCAATTTGCGCGTGCCATTGGCCGTATTTTTGCACCTTTGCGATTCTATTATGATGGGGAACCAGTGGTGAAGTGCCCGTTCAATTCTGCTCAATGAATTTTCGGTCACCTATGCCTAATAAATGTCTCAGGTGAAGCACTTGCCAAAAATCCGATCGAGAGATACTTAAAATATGCTTTGACTATCACGTAGCCCTTCACAAAAGATGTCCAACGGCGTTTGAATAGACCAAATCGGACAAGGTACGGGCACGGACGGGGGGGTCGAGTATCGGCTCCTAACGAACAGTTTTGGCCATACCTCCCATTTTGCCTGTGCTATTGACCTTATTTTGTACCTTTGCGCTTCTCTTATGATGGGGAATCAGTGGTGAAGTGCCCGTCCACTTTCGCTTCCGTATAAAAAATGAGTTTTCGGTCACATATGCCTAATAAATGGCCTGGGTGAAGAGCCAACCCAAAATCCGATCGAGAGATAATCAAAATCTGCTTCGACCATCACGTAGCCCTTTAAAAAAGATCTCCGACGGCTTGTGAACAGACTAAATCGGACAAGAAACGGGCATGGAACAGGGGGGACGAGTGTCGGCTCCCAACAAACCGTTTTGTCCATATCTTCCATCACGTAGCCTTGTTTTTGCACCTTTGGGCTTCTTTTGTGATGGATAAGCAATGGTGAAGTGCCCATCCAATTCCGTTTCCATGCAAAAAATGTTTTTTCGGTCACCTATGCCTAATAAATGGACCGGGCGATGCACCATCCCAAAATACGAAAGAGAGATAATCAAAATCTACTCCAACCATCACGTAGCCCTTCAAAAAAGATTTCCAATGGCGTGTAAACGGACCAAATCGGTCAAGGAATGGGCACAGAACTGGAGGGACGAGTATCGGCTCCCGACGAGCCGTTTTAGCCATATCTCCCATTTTTACTATGCCATTGACCTTATTTTTGCACCTTTGTGCTTCTCTTATGATGGGGAACCAGTGGTGAAATGTCCGTCCAATTCCACTTCAGCTCAAAAAATGAGTTTTCGGTCATCTATGCCTAATAAATGGCCTGGGTGAAGAGCCAGCCCAAAATCCGACTGAGAGATAATCAAAATTTGCTCCGACCATCACGTAGCCCTTCAAAAAAGATCTCCAACGGCGTGTGAACAGACCAAATTGGACAAGGGACGGGCACGGAACGGAGGTGACGAGTGTCGGCTCCCGACGAACTGTTTTGGCCATATCTCCCATTTTGCACGTGCCATTAGCCTTATTTTTGCACCTTTAGGCTTCTTTTGTGATGGAGAAGCAGTGGTGAAGTTCCCGTCCAATTCTACTTCCGTGCAAAAAATGAGTTTTCGGTCACCTATGCCTAATAAATGGCCTGGGCAAAGCACCAACCCAAAATCTTACCGAGATATAATCAAAATAAGCTCCGACCATCACGTAGCCCTTCAAAAAAGATCTCCAACGGTGTGTGAACAGACCAAATCGGACAAGGGACGGGCACGGAAACGGGGTGACGAGTGTCGGCTCCTGACGAACCGTTTTGGCTATATCTCCCGTTTTGCCCGTGCCATTAGCCTTCTTTTTGCACCTTTGGGCTTCTTTTGTGATGGAGAAGCAGTGGTGAAGTTCCCGTCCAATTCTACTTCCGTGCAAAAAATGAGTTTTCGGTCACCTATGCCTAATAAATGGCCCGGGCGAAGCTACAGCCCAAAATCTTACCGAGATATAATCAAAATCAGCTCCGACCATCACGTAGCCCTTCAAAAAAGATCTCCAACGGCATGTGAACAGACCAAATCGGACAAGGGACGGGCACGGAATGTAGGAGACGAGTGTCGGCTCCCGACGAACCGTTTTGGCCATATCTCCCATTTTGCACGTGCCATTAGCCTTATTTTTGCACATTTGGGCTTCTTTTGTGATGGAGAAGCAGTGGTGAAGTTCCTGTCCAATTCTACTTCCGTGCAAAAAATGAGTTTTCGGTCACCTATGCCTAACAAATGGCCCGAGTGAAGCACCAGCCCAAAATCCGACCGAGAGATAATCTAAATTTGCTCTGACCATCACGTCGCCATTCAAAAAATATTTCCAACGGCGTGTGAACAGACCAAATCGGACAAGGGACAACCACGGAGCGTGGGGGACGAGTGTCTGCTCCTGACGAACTGTTTTGGCCATATCTCCCATTTTGCACGTGCCATTGGCCGTAGTTTTGCACCTTTGGGATTCTATTATGATTGGGAACCAGTGGTGAAGTGCCCGTTCAATTCCGCTTCCGTGCAAAAAATGAATTTTCGGTCACCTATGCCTAGTAAATGGCCCGGACGAACCACAAGCCAAAAATCCGACCGAGAGATACTTAAAATATGCTATGGTCATCACGTAGCCCATCAAAAAACATTTCCAACGGCGTTTGAACAGACCAAATGGGACAAGGTACGGGCACGGAACGGGGGGGGTCGAGTGCCGGCTCATGACAAACAATTTTGGCCATATCTCCCATTTTGCTTGTGCTATTGGCCTTATTTTTGCACCTTTGGGCTTCTCTTATGATGGGGAACCAGTGGTGCAATGCTCGTCCAATTTCGCTTCCGCACAAAAAATGAGTTTTCGGTCACCTATGCCTAATAAATGGCCTGGGTGAAGAGCCAGCCCAAAATCCGACCGAGAGATAATCAAAATCTGCTTCGACCATCACGTCGCTGATACGGACGGAGGACCCGTTGGATAAAAGATCCAAGAACCCTTCGTATAAGAGGTAGGCAGCGGTCTCCCTAGATCGAGAATCCAGTTTGATCACCTCCTAGAGCGAAGAAAACCTCGACCCGTTGGCTATATAATCAGCCAAGAACCTCGGTATGGTTGAACGCCACAAGACTTTGCTCACTAGTCTTGATAAGTTCGGAACAAGTGAAAACTCTACAAGAGAGAAATTCAACTCACAAAGGCAAAGCCAATTTTCGTTTATAACTCAAGGTGTATATGTTATTCGATTACAAAGGATATCAAGCCTATTTATAGGCTAGAAAAAGGACTCTTCGTAGCCTACCAATAATGATAGTACTTATGATACTAATTAAACTCATAAATAGACTTATTTAACACTAATTAAACCACTTATTAACTACTAATGACTACTTATGACTCTAGACTTCAAAAGTCACTTATTTAACACATAATAAATAAAATAAATAGACTCTTTATGAAGCCTCTTTATTATGCACGAAAATTGCATCTTCATTCTTGTTCTCGAGCCTCCAAAATCTGATAGCTAATGAGTCCACACTTCATGTTGAGTTCAGCCCACCAACTTGATTAAAATTCACCATTTGGTCCAATATTGATTAGTCTTGGACTTGTAATTAGCCCCCTTTTCATTTATTCTTGAAGTCGGATTTATTGTCCATAGGTTGCTCATCGTGCTCACATCAGTCGCCCTTCAAAAAAGTTCTCCAACACGTGTGAACAGACCGAATCGGACAAGGGACGGGCACGGAACGGGGGGGGGGGGGGGACGAGTGTCGGCTCCAGACGAACCGTTTTGGCCATATCTCCCATTTCGCCCGTGTCATTAGCCTTGTTTTTGCACCTTTGGGCTTCTTTTGTGATGGAGAAGCAGTGGTGAAGTGCCCGTCCAATTTCGCTTCCGTGCAAAAAATGAGTTTTCGGTCACCTATGCCTAATAAATGGCCCGGGCGAAGCACAAGCCCAAAATACGATAGAGAGTTAATCAAAAAAGATTTCCAATGGCGTGTAAATGGACCAAATCGGTCAAGGAATGGGCACAGAACTGGAAGCACGAGTGTCGGCTCCCGACGAGCCGTTTTAGCCATATCTCCCATTTTGCCTATGCAATTGGCCTTATTTTTGCACATTTGGGCTTCTCTTATGATGGAGAACCAGTTGTGATGTGTCAGTCCAATTCCTGTGCTGATTTTCGGTCATCTATGCCTAATAAATAGCCTGGGTGAAGAGCCAACCCAAAATCCGACCGAGAGATAATCAAAATTTGCTCCAACCATCACGTAGCCCTTCAAAAAAGATTTCCAACGGCGTGCCAACAGACCAAATCGGACAAGGGACGGGCACGGAACGGGGGTGACTAGTGTCGGCTCCCGACGAACCGTTTTGGCCATATCTCCTATTTTGCCCGTGCCATTAGCCTTATTTTTGCACCTTTGGGCTTCTTTTATGATGGAGAAGCAGTGATGAAGTGCCCCTTCCAATTCCGCTTCCGTGCAAAAAATGAGTTTTCTCGGTCACCTATGCCTAAATGGCCCGGGCGAAGCAACAGCCCAAAATCTGACCAAGAGATAATCAAAATTTGCTCCGACCATCACGTAGCACTTCAAAAAAGATTTCCAACAGCGTGTAAACGGACCAAATCGGTCAAGAAATGGGCACAGAACTGGAGGGACGAGTGTCGGCTCCCGACGAACCGTTTTGGCCATATCTTCCATTTTGCGCGTGCTATGGCCGTATTTTTGCACCTTTGGGATTCTATTATGATAGGGAACAAGTGGTCAAGTGCTCGTTCAATTCCGCTTCCATGCAAAAAATGAATTTTCGGTCACCTATGCCTAAAAAATGGCCCGGGCGAAGCACTAGCCAAAAATCCGACCGAGAGATACTTAATTTATGCTCTGACCATCACATAGCCCTTTAAAAAGGATTTCCAACGGCATTTTAACGGACCAAATCGGACAAAGGACGGGTACGGAATGGGGGGGGTCGAGTGCCGGCTCCTGACGAACAATTTTGGCCATATTTCACATTTTGCCTATGCTATTAGCCTTATTTTTGCACCTTTGGGCTTCTCTTAAGATGGGGAACCAGTGGTGAAGTGCCCATCCAATTTTCGCTTCCGTACAAAAAATAAGTTTTCGGTCACCTATGCCTAATAAATGGCCTGGGTGAAGAGCCAGCCCAAAATTCGACCGAGAGATAATCAAAATCTGCTCTGACCATCACGTAGCCCTTCAAAAAAGATATCCAACAGCGTGTGAACAGACCAAATCGGACAAGAGACGGGCACAGAACGGTGGTGACGAGTGTCGGCTCCCGAAGAACCGTTTTGGCAATATCTCTCATTTTGTCCGTGTCATTAGGCTTATTTTTGCACCTTTGGGCTTCTTTTGTGATGGAGAAGCAGTGGTGAAGTGCCCGTGCAAAAAATGAGTTTTCGGTCACCTAAGCCTAATAAATAACCTGGGCGAAGCACCAGCCCAAAATCCGATAGAGAGATAATCAAAATCTACTCCGACCATCACGTAGCCCTTCTGATACGGACGGAGGACCCGTTGGATAAAAGATCCAAGAACCCGACGTATAAGAAATAGACAGCGGTCTCCCTAGATCGAGAATCCAGTTTGATCACCTCCTAGAGCGAAGAAAACCTCGACCCGTTGGCTATATAATCAGCCAAGAACCTCGGTATGGTTGAACGCCACAAGACTTTGCTCATCAGTCTTGATAAGTTCGGAACAAGTGAAAACTCTACAAGAGAGAAATTCAACTCACAAAGGCAAAGCCAATTTTCGTTTATAACTCAAGGTGTATATGTTATTCGATTACAAAGGATTGAGCCTATTTATAGGCTAGAAAAGGACTCTTCGTAGCCTACCAATAATGATAGTACTTATGATACTAATTAAACTCATAAATAGACTTATTTAACACTAATTAAACCACTTATTAACTACTAATGACTACTTATGACTCAAGACTTCAAAAGTCACTTATTTAACTCATAATAATGAAACTAATTAGACACTTCATTTAGCCTCTTCAATATGCACGAAAATCAACCATTTATTTTTCTTCTCGGGCCTTCGAAGTCTGATTGTTGACAAGCCCTTTTAAGACGAATTCAGCCCATTAATATTCACCATTTGGCCCGATTTATCTTGATATTGGACTTGAAATCGGCATACTTTATTTAGTTCCTGAAATCTGACTTGTAGTCGTTGTTTGCCCATCCGTGCTCACATCACCTTCAAAAAAGATTTCCAATGGCGTGTAAACGGACCAAATCGCTCAAGGAATGGGCACAGAACTGGAGGGACGAGTGTCGGCTCCCGACGAGCCGTTTTATCTCCCACTTTGCCTATGCCATTGGCCCCATTTTTGCAGCTTTGGGCTTCTTTTGTGATGGAGAAGCGGTGGTGAAGTGCCCATGCAATTCCGCTTCCCTGCAAAAAATGAGTTTTCGGTCACTTATGCCTAATAAATTCCCCGGGTGAAGCACCAGCCCTAAATCCGACCGAGAGATAATCAAAATCTACTCCGACCATCAATCACGTAGCCCTTCAAAAAAAGATTTCCAACGGCGTGTAAACGGACCAAATCGGTCAAGAAATGGGCACAGAATTGGAGGGACGAGTGTCGGCTCCCGACGAACCGTTTCGGAAATATCTCCCATTTTGCCCGTTCCATTGGCCGTATTTTTGCACCTTTGGGATTCTATTATGATGGAGAACCACTGGTTAAGTGCTCGTTCAATTCCCCTTCCGTGCAAAAAATGAGTTTTCGGTTACCTATGCCTAATAAATGGCCCGGGTGAAGCACCAGCCCAATATCCGACCGAGAGATAATCAAAATTTGCTCCGACCATCACGTAGCCCTTCAAAAAAGATTTCCAACAGCGTGTAAACGGACCAAATCGGTCAAGGAATGGGCACTGAACTAGAGGGACAAGTGTCGGCTCCCGACAAGCCGTTTTAGCCATATCTCCCATTTTTCCTATGTCATTGGCCTTATTTTTGCACATTTGGTCTTCTCTTATGATGGGGAACCAATGGTGAAGTGCCTGTCCAATTTCGCTTCCGCGCAAAAAATTAGTTTTCGATTACCTTTACCTAATAAATTGCCTTGGCGAAGAGCCAGCCTAAAATTCGACCGAGAGACAATTAAAATCTGCTCTAACCTTTACGTTGCCCTTCAAAAAAGATTTCCAATGGTGTGTGAACACACCAAATCGGACAAGGGACGGGCACGCAACGAGGGTGACAAGTGTCAGCTCCCGACAAACCGTTTTGGCCATATCTCCCATTTTGCCCGTGCCATTAGCCATATTTTTGCACCTTTGGGCTTCTTTTGTGATGGACAAGCAGTGGTGAAGTGCCCCTTCGAATTCCGCTTCCGTGAAAAAAATGAGTTTTCGGTCACCTATGCCTATTAAATGGCCCGGGCGAAGCACCAGCCCAAAATCCGACCGAGAGATAATCAAAATCAGCTCCGACCATCACGTAGCCCTTCAAAAAAGATCTCCAACGGCGTGTGAACAGACCAAATCGGACAAGGGACGGGCACGGAACGGAGGTGATGAGTGTTGGCTCCCGACGAACCGGTTTGGCCATATCTCCCATTTTGCACGTGCCATTAGCCTTATTTTTGCACATTTAGGCTTCTTTTGTGATGGAGAAGCAGTGGTGAAGTTCCCGTCCAATTCTACTTCATTGCAAAAAATGAGTTTTCGGTCACCTATGCCTAATAAATGGCCCGGGTAAAGCACCAGCCCAAAATTCGACCGAGAGATAATCAAAATCTGCTCCAACCATCACGTAGCCCTTCAAAAAAGATTTCCAACGGCGTGTAAATGGACGAAATCGGTCAAGGAATAGGCACTGAACTGGAGGGACAAGTGTCGGTCGAGCAAAAAATTAGTTTTCGATCACCTATACCTAATAAATCGCCTGGGCGAAGAGCCAACCTAAAATCCGACCGAGAGATAATTAAAATCTGCTCTAACCATCACGTAGCCCTTCAAAAAAGATTTCCAACGGCGTGTGAACGGTCCAAATCGGTCAAGGGACGGGCATGGAACAAGGGTGTCAAGTGTCGGCTCCCGACAAACCGTTTTGGGCATATCTACCATTTTCCCGAAACATTAGCCTTATTTTTGCACATTTGGGCTTCTTTTGTGATGGACAAGCAGCGGTGATGTGCCCTGCCAATTCCGCTTCTATGCAAAAAATGAGTTTTCGGTCACCTATATGCCTAATAAATGGCATGGGCAAAGAGCCAGCCCTAAATCTGACCGAGAGATAATCTAAATTTGCTCTGACCATCACGTAGCCATTCAAAAAATATTTCCAACGGCGTGTGAAAAGACCAAATCGGACAAGGGACGACCACGGAGCGTGTGGGACGAGTGTCGGCTCCCGACGAACTGTTTTGGCCATATCTCCCATTTTGCAGGTGCCATTGGCCGTAGTTTTGCTCCTTTGGGATTCTATTATGATTGGGAACCAGTGGTGAAGTGCCCGTTCAATTCCACTTCCGTGCAAAAAATGAATTTTCGGTAACCTATGCCTAATAAATGGCCCGGACGAAGCACAATCCAAAAATCCGACCGAGAGATACTTAAAATATGCTCTGACCATCACGTAGCCCTTCAAAAAAAAATTCCAACGGCGTTTGGACGGACCAAATCAGACAAGGGACGGGCACGGAACGAGGAGGTCGAGTGCCGGCTCCTGACGAACAATTTTGGCCATATCTCCCATTTTGCCTGTGCTATTAGCCTTATTTTTGCACCTTTGGGCTTCTCCTATGATGGGGAACCAGTGGTGAAGTGTCCGTCCAATTCCACTTCAGCATAAAAAATGAGTTTTCGGTCACCTATGCCTAATAAATGGCCTGGGTGAAGAGCCAACCCAAAATCCAACCGAGAGATAATCAAAATCTTCTTTGACCATCACATAGCCCTTCAAAAATTATTTCCAACGGTGTGTGAACTTACCAAATCGGACAAGGGACAGGCACGAAACGGGGGTGACGAGTGTCGACTCCCGATGAACCGTTTTGGCCTTATCTCCCATTTTACCTGAGCTATTGGCCTTATTTTTGAACCTTTGGGCTTCTCTTATCATGGGGAACCAATGGTGAAGTGCTCGTCCAATTCCGCTTCCGCTCAAAAAATGAGTTTTTGATCACCTATGCCTATAAAAAGGCCTGGACGAAGAGCAAGCCCAAAATCCGACCGAGAGATAATCAAAATTTGTTCCTCCCATCATAAAGCACTTCAAAAAAGATTTCCAACGGCGTGTGAACTAAACAAATCAGACAAGGGACGGGCACGTAACGGGGGTGACGATTATCGGCTCCCGACGAACCGTTTTGGCCATATCTCCCATTTTGCCCGTGCCATTAGCCTTATTTTTGCACCTTTGGGTTTCTTTAGTGATGGAGAAGCAGTGGTGAAGTTCCCGTCAAATTCCGCTTCTGTGCTAAAAATAAGTTTTTGGTCACCAATGCCTAATAAATGGCATGGGCGAAGAAGAGCCAGCCCAAAATCCGACCGAGAGATAATCCAAATCTGCTCCAACCATCACGTAGCCTGATACGGACGGAGGACCCGTTGGATAAAAGATCCAAGAACCCTTCGTATAAGAGGTAGGCAGCGGTCTCCCTAGATCGAGAATCCAGTTTGATCACCTCCTAGAGCGAAGAAAACCTCGACCCGTTGGCTATATAATCAGCCAAGAACCTCGGTATGGTTGAACGCCACAAGACTTTGCTCACTAGTCTTGATAAGTTCGGAACAAGTGAAAACTCTACAAGAGAGAAATTCAACTCACAAAGGCAAAGCCAATTTTCGTTTATAACTCAAGGTGTATATGTTATTCGATTACAAATGATATCACACCTATTTATATGTTGGAAAATGACTCTTCGTAGCCTACCAATAATGACAGTACTTATGACACTGATTAAACTCATGAATAGACTTATTTAACACTAATTAAACCACTTATTAACTACTAATGACTACTTATGACTCTAGACTTCAAAAGTCACTTATTTAACACATAATAAATAAAATAATTAGACTCTTTATGAAGCCTCTTTATTATGCACGAAAATTAACCATTTATTTTTCTTCTCGGGCCTTCAAAGTCTGATTGTTGACAAGCCCTTTTAAGAAGAATTCAGCCCATTAATATTCACCATTTGGCCCGATTTATCTTGATATTGGACTTGAAATCGGCATACTTTATTTAGTTCCTGAAATCTGACTTGTAGTCGTTGGTTGCCCATCCGTGCTCACATCATAGCCCTTCAAAAAAAATTTCCAACGGCATGAGAAGAGACCAAATCGGACAAGGGATGGGCACAGAACGGGGGTGACGAGTGTCGGCTCCCGACGAACCGTTTTGGCCATATCTCCCATTTTTCCCGTGCCATTGGCCTTATTTTTGCACCTTTTGGCAACTATTGTGATGGAGAACTAGTGGTGAAGTGCCCATCTAATTCCGCTTCAGTGCAAAAAATGAGTTTTCGGTAACCTATGCCTAATAAATGGCCTAGGCGAAGTGATGTGAGCACGGGTGGGCAGCCAACGACTACAAGTCAGATTTCAAGAACTAAATAAAGTATGCCGATTTCAAGTCCAATATCAAGATAAATCGGGCCAAATAGTGAATATTAATGGGCTGAATCCATCTTAAAAGGGCTCGTCAACAATCAGACTTCGAAGGCCCGAGAAGAAAAATAAATGGTTGATTTTCGTGCATATTGAAGAGGCTAAATTAAGTGCCTAATTAGTTTCATTATTATGAGTTAAATAAGTGACTTTTGAAGTTTTGAGTCATAAGTACTCATTAGTATTTAATAAGTGGTTTAATTAGTGTTAAATAAGTCTATTTATGAGTTTAATTAGTATCATAAGTACTATCATTATTGGTAGGCTACGAAGAGTTCTTTTCTAGCCTATAAATAGGCTTGATATCCTTTGTAATTGGATAACATATACACCTTGAGTTATAAACGAAAATTGGCTTTGCCTTTGTGAGTTGAATTTCTCTCTTGTAGAGTTTTCACTTGTTCCGAACTTATCAAGACTAGTGAGCAAAGTCTTGTGGCGTTCAACCATACCGAGCTTCTTGGCTGATTATATAGCCAACGGGTCGAGGTTTTCTTCGCTCTAGGAGGTGATCAAACTGGATTCTCGATCTAGGGAGACCGCTGCCTACCTCTTATACGAAGGGTTCTTGGATCTTTTATCCAACGGGTCCTCCGTCCGTATCATTTGGTATCAGAGCAATCTGGTATTGATTTGAACCTCTATCTTTATATTTTCTATCCAAAAAAAAATACAAAAAAATGAGCAAATCGTTGAAGGAGCGTCGAGAGCGTGCATATGTTCTTCGCACGAAAACTAAGCTAATGTTGGCGGAGATTAAGACAGCCAATGAAGAGTTGAGGAAGCTTGTGGAAGTAACAACAAGGAAGACCTTTTGTGACATGCCGATCCAAAGTTGTGATTCCACACCACAATTGGAGGTCCAACCAAATGGAGAGAAGGGAATTGAGGACAAGGTGATTGTTCCCCAGATTTTCGACAAGGTTTCTTCCATTGTGGTTGAAGAACTTGAGAATCCTAATCCATTTGTTCTTGTTGCTCAAGTTCATGACAACAACCAACATGAAAGCATAGTGGTTGCAAGTGACCAGAAAATAACGAGGGGCGAATTCATTGTTGAAAGTTGTGCAGATGTGGTATGTGTTCCCTTGGTGCCACTGTTGAGCGTTCCTCCGTTGAATCACAAATCTTCATTTCAAATGTCGTGGTTGAATGTTCATGACAATAACGAGGTGTACTCACAAAAAAGGAAATCATTCCAAATTGGAGCAATTCTGGATTTGAGGACAAATCATTGTCAAGATGAGGGGAATGATAGACCCCGAAGTACGTGGTTTGTTTCTATTTTGCAGGTATATCATTTCGATATGGAACCATGTACAACTATCAAAATCAATGATGAAAATCACGTCTTTAAACCCGGAGGATTGGATGTTACTAAACACTGACCCTTCTTTTGGAAATAAGATTCGGGACGAATCTTCTTGAAGAAGAAGGGAATGATGTGAGCACGGGTGGGCAGCCAACGACTACAAGTCAGATTTCAAGAACTAAATAAAGTATGCCGATTTCAAGTCCAATATCAAGATAAATCGGGCCAAATAGTGAATATTAATGGGCTGAATCCATCTTAAAAGGGCTCGTCAACAATCAGACTTCGAAGGCCCGAGAAGAAAAATAAATGGTTGATTTTCGTGCATATTGAAGAGGCTAAATTAAGTGCCTAATTAGTTTCATTATTATGAGTTAAATAAGTGACTTTTGATGTTTTGAGTCATAAGTACTCATTAGTATTTAATAAGTGGTTTAATTAGTGTTAAATAAGTCTATTTATGAGTTTAATTAGTATCATAAGTACTATCATTATTGGTAGGCTACGAAGAGTTCTTTTCTAGCCTATAAATAGGCTTGATATCCTTTGTAATTGGATAACATATACACCTTGAGTTATAAACGAAAATTGGCTTTGCCTTTGTGAGTTGAATTTCTCTCTTGTAGAGTTTTCACTTGTTCCGAACTTATCAAGACTAGTGAGCAAAGTCTTGTGGCGTTCAACCATACCGAGCTTCTTGGCTGATTATATAGCCAACGGGTCGAGGTTTTCTTCGCTCTAGGAGGTGATCAAACTGGATTCTCGATCTAGGGAGACCGCTGCCTACCTCTTATACGAAGGGTTCTTGGATCTTTTATCCAACGGGTCCTCCGTCCATATCACGAAGTATCATCAAAAAATAGGACAAAGAGATAATCAAAATCAACTACGACCATCATGTAGTCCTTCAATAAAGATTTCCAATGTCGGGTGAACGGATCAAATCGGACAAGGGACGGGCACAGAACGTGGGGGTCGAGTGTCGGCTCCAGACGAACCGTTTTGGCCATATCTCCCATTTTGCGCGTGCTATTTGCCGTATTTTTGCACCTTTGGGATTCTATTATGATGGGGAACCAGTTGTGAAGTGCCCGTTCCATTCCGCTTCCGTGCAAAAAATGAATTTTCGGTCACCTATGCCTAATAAATGGCCCGGGCGATGCACCAGCCCAAAATACGATAGAGAGATAATCAAAATCTACTCTGACCATCACGTAGCCCTTCGAAAAAGATTTCCAATGGCGTGTAAACGGACCAAATCGGTCAAGGAATGGGCACAAAACTGGAGGCACGAGTATCGGCTCCCGACGAAACGTTTTAGCCATATCTCCCATTTTGCCTATGCCATTGGCCTTATTTTTGCACCTTTGAGCTTCTCTTTTGATGGGGAACCAACTGAAGTGTCCGTCCAATTCCACTTCAGCACATATAATGAGTTTTCGGTCATCTATGCCTAATAAATGACCTAGGTGAAGAGCGAGCCCAAAATGCGATCGAGAGATAATCAAAATTTGCTCTGACCAACACGTAGCCCTTCAAAAAAGATTCCCAACGGCGTGTGAACAGGCCAAATCGGACAAGGGACGGGCACGGAACGGGGGTGACGAGTGTCGGCTCCCGACGAACCGTTTTGGCCATATCTCCCATTTTGCCCGTGCCATTAGCCATATTTTTGCACCTTTGGGCTTCTTTTGTGATGGACAAGTAGTGGTGAAGTGCCCGTCCAATTCTGCTTCCGTGCAAAAAATGAGTTTTCGGTCACCTATGCCTAATAAATGGCCCGGGCGAAGCACCAGCCCAAAATCCGACCGAGAGATAATCAAAATCTGCTCCGACCATCACGTAGCCCTTCAAAAATGATTTCCAACTGTGTGTAAACGGACCAAATTGGTCAAGGAATGGGCACATAACTTGAGGGACAAGTGTCGGCTCCCGACGAACCGTTTTGACCATATCTCCTATTTTGCGCGTGCCATTGGCCGTATTTTTGCACCTTTGGGATTCTATTATGATGGGGAACCAGTGGTCAAGTGCTCGTTCAATTCCGCTTCCGTGCAAAAAATGAATTTTCTGTCACCTATGCCTAATAAATAGCCCGGGTGATGCACCAGCCAAAAATCCGACCAAGAGATACTTAAAATATGCTCTGACCATTACGTAGCCCTTCAAAGAAAAAATTCCAACGGCGTTTGAACGGACCAAATTGGACAAGGGACGGGGGCACTTCAAAAAGATTTTCAACGGCGTGTGAACTAAACAAATCAGACAAGGGACGGGCACGGAACGGGGGTGACGAGTATCAGCTCCCGACGAACCGTTTTGGCCATATCTCCCATTTTGCCCATGCCATTAGCCTTATTTTTGCACCTTTGGGCTTCTTTTGTGATGGAGAAGCAGTGGTGAAGTTCCCGTCAAATTCCACTTCCGTGCTAAAAATGAGTTTTGGTCACCTATGCCTAATAAATGGCATGGGCGAAGAGCCAGCCCAAAATCCGACCGAGAGATAATCCAAATCTGCTCCAACCATCACGTAGCACTTCAAAAAAGATTTCCAACGGCATGAGAATAGACCAAATCGGACAAGGGATATGGGCACAGAACGGGGGTGACGAGTGTTGGCTCCCAACGAACTGTTTTGGCCATATCTCCCATTTTGCACGTGCCATTAGCCGTATTTTTGCACCTTTGGGATTCCATTATGATAGGGAACAAGTTGTGCAGTGCCCGTTCAATTCCGCTTCCGTGCAAAAAATGAATTTTCGGTCACCTATGCCTAATAAATGGCCCGGGCGAAGCACCAACCAAAAATCCGACCGAGAGATACTTAAAATTTGCTTGACCATCACGTAGCCCTTCAAAACAGATTTCCAACAGAGTTTGAACGGACCAAATCGGACAAGGGACGGGCACAGAATGGGGGGGTCGAATGCCGGCTCCTGACGAATTATTTTGGCCATATCTCCCATTTTGCCTGTGCTGTTTGCCTAATTTTTGCACCTTTGGGCTTCTCTTATGATAAGGAACCAGTGGTGAAGTGCCCGTCCAATTCCGCTTCAGCACAAAAAATGAGTTTTCAGTCACCTATGCCTAATAAATGGCCTGGGTGAAGAGCCAGCCCAAAATCCGACTGAGAGATAATCAAAATCTGCTCCGACCATCACGTAGCCCTTGAACAAAGATTTCCAACAACGTGTGAACAGACCAAATCGGACATGGGACGGGCACGTAAAGGGGGTGACGAGTGTCGGCTGCCGACGAACCGTTTTGGCCATATCTCCCATTTTGCCCATGCCATTAGCCTTATTTTTGCACCTTTGGGCCCGTCCAATTCCGCTTCCGTGCAAAAAATGAGTTTTCGGTCACATATGCCTAATAAATGGCCCGGGCAAAGCACCAACCAAAAATCCGACCGAGAGATACTTAAAATTTGCTTGACCCATCACGTAGCCATTCAAATAAGATTTCCAACAACGTTTGAACGGACCAAATCGGACAAGGGACGGGCACGGAATGGGGGGGTCGAGTGCCGGCTCGTGACGAACAATTTTGGCCATATCTCCCATTTTGCCTGTGCTATTGGCCTAATTTTTGCACCTTTGGGCTTCTCTTATGATAAGGAACCAATGGTGAAGTGCCCGTCCGATTCCGCTTCCGCACAAAAAATGAGTTTTCGGTCACCTATGCCTAATAAATGGCCTGGGTGAAGAGCCAGCCCAAAATCCGTATGTGATATAATCAAAATCTGCTCCGACCATCACGTAGCCCTTCAACAAAGATTTCCAACGGCGTGTGAACAGACCAAATCGGACCTGGGACGGGCACAGAAAGGGGGTGACGAGTGTCGGCTCCCGACGAACCGTTATGATTATCTCTCGATCGGATTTTGGGCTGGTGCTTCGCCCGGGCCATTTATTAGGCATAGGTGATCGAAAACTCATTTTTGGCATGGAAGCGGAATTTGACGGGGACTTCATCACTGGTTGCCCATCAAAAAGGTGCAAAAATATGGCCAATGGCACGAGCAAAATGGGAGATATGGCTAAAATGGCTCGTCGGGAGTAGGCACTCGTCCCCCCTGTTCCATGCCCGTCCTTTGTCCGATTTGGTTCGTTCACATGCCGTTGAAAATCTTTTTTGAATTGCTACGTAATGGTCGGAGCAAATTTCAAGTATGTCTCGGTCGGATTTTGGGCTGGTGCTTCGCCCGGGACATTTATTAGGCATAGGTGACCGAAAACTCATTTTTTGCACGGAAGTAGAATTTGACGGGCACTTCACCACTAGTTGCCCATCATAAGAGAAGCCCAAAGGTGCAAAAATAAGGCCAATGGCACGGGCAAAATGGGAGATATGGCCAAAACGGCTCGTTGGGAATCGGCACTCGTCCCCCATGTTCCGTACCCGTCCCTTGTCTGATGTGAGCACGGGTGGGCAGCCAACGACTACAAGTCAGATTTCAAGAACTAAATAAAGTATGCCGATTTCAAGTCCAATATCAAGATAAATCGGGCCAAATGGTGAATATTGATGGGCTGAATCCGTCTTAAAAGGGCTTGTCAACAATCAGACTTCGAAGGCCCAAGAAGAAGAATAAATGGTTGATATTCGTGCATATTGAAGAGGCTAAATTAAGTGTCTAATTAGTTTCATTATTATGAGTTAAATAAGTGACTTTTGAAGTCTTGAGTCATAAGTAGTCATTAGTAGTTAATAAGTGGTTTAATTAGTGTTAAATAAGTCTATTTATGAGTTTAATTAGTATCATAAGTACTATCATTATTGGTAGGCTACGAAGAGTCCTTTTCTAGCCTATAAATAGGCTTGATATCCTTTGTAATCGAATAACACATACACCTTGAGTTATAAACGAAAATTGGCTTTGCCTTTGTGAGTTGAATTTCTCTCTTGTAGAGTTTTCACTTGTTCCGAACTTATCAAGACTAGTGAGCAAAGTCTTGTGGCGTTCAACCATACCGAGGTTCTTGGCTGATTATATAGCCAACGGGTCGAGGTTTTCTTCGCTCTAGGAGGTGATCAAACTGGATTCTCGATCTAGGGAGACCGCTGCCTACCTCTTATACGAAGGGTTCTTGGATCTTTTATCCAACGGGTCCTCCGTCCGTATCATTTGGTATCAGAGCAATCTGGTATTGATCTGAACCTCTATCTTTATATTTTCTATCCAAAAAAAAAATACGAAAAAATGAGCAAATCGTTGAAGGAGCATCGAGAGCGTGCATACGTTCTTCGGATGAAAACTAAGCTAATGTTGGCGGAGATTAAGGCAGCCAATGAAGAGTTGAGGAAGCTTGTGGAAGTAACAACAAGGAAGACCTTTTGTGACATGCCGATCCAAGGTTGTGATTCCACACCACAATTGGAGGTCCAACCAAATGGAGAGAAGGGAATTGAGGACAAGGTGATTGTTCCCCAGATTTTCAACAAGGTTTCTTCCATTGTGGTTGAAGAACTTGAGAATCCTAATCCATTTGTTCTTGTTTCTCAAGTTCATGACAACAACCAACATGAAAGCATAGTAGTTGCAAGTGACCAGAAAATAACGAGGGGCGAATTCATTGTTGAAAGTTGTGCAGATGTGGTATGTGTTCCCTTGGTGCCACTGTTGAGCGTTCCTCCGTTGAATCACAAATCTTCATTTCAAATGTCGTGGTTGAATGTTCATGAAAACAACGAGGTGTACTCACAAACAAGGAAATCATTCCAAATTGGAGCAATTCTGGATTTGAGGACAAATCATTGTCAAGATGAGGGGAATGATAGACCCCGAGGTACGTGGTTTGTTTCTATTTTGCAGGTATATCATTTCGATATGGAACCACGTACAACTATCAAAATCAAGGATGAAAATCACGTCTTCAAACCCGGAGGATTGGATTGGATGTTACTAAACACTGACCTTTCTTTTGGAAATAAGATTCGGGACGAATCTTCTTGAAGAAGAAGGGAATGATGTGAGCACGGGTGGGCAGCCAACGACTACAAGTCAGATTTCAAGAACTAAATAAAGTATGCCGATTTCAAGTCCAATATCAAGATAAATCGGGCCAAATGGTGAATATTGATGGGCTGAATCCGTCTTAAAAGGGCTTGTCAACAATCAGACTTCGAAGGCCCAAGAAGAAGAATAAATGGTTGATATTCGTGCATATTGAAGAGGCTAAATTAAGTGTCTAATTAGTTTCATTATTATGAGTTAAATAAGTGACTTTTGAAGTCTTGAGTCATAAGTAGTCATTAGTAGTTAATAAGTGGTTTAATTAGTGTTAAATAAGTCTATTTATGAGTTTAATTAGTATCATAAGTACTATCATTATTGGTAGGCTACGAAGAGTCCTTTTCTAGCCTATAAATAGGCTTGATATCCTTTGTAATCGAATAACACATACACCTTGAGTTATAAACGAAAATTGGCTTTGCCTTTGTGAGTTGAATTTCTCTCTTGTAGAGTTTTCACTTGTTCCGAACTTATCAAGACTAGTGAGCAAAGTCTTGTGGCGTTCAACCATACCGAGGTTCTTGGCTGATTATATAGCCAACGGGTCGAGGTTTTCTTCGCTCTAGGAGGTGATCAAACTGGATTCTCGATCTAGGGAGACCGCTGCCTACCTCTTATACGAAGGGTTCTTGGATCTTTTATCCAACGGGTCCTCCGTCCGTATCATTGTCCGATTTGGTTCGTTCACATGCCGTTGAAAATCTTTTTTCAATTGCTGCTACGTGATGGTCGGAACAAATTTCAAGTATATTTCGGTCGGATTTCGGGCTGGTGCGTCGCCCGGGCCATTTATTAGGCATAGGTGACCGAAAACTCATTTTTTGCACAGAAGCGGAATTTGACAGGCACTTCACCACTAGTTGCCCATCATAAGAGAATGCCAAAGGTGCAAAAATAAGGCCAATGGCACGGACAAAATGGTTAGAGTAGATTTTGATTATCTTTCGGTCGGATTATGGGCTTGTGCTTCGCCCGGGCCATTTATTAGGCATCGATGACCGAAAACTCATTTTTGGAATGGAAGCGGAGTCGGACGGGCACTTCACCACTGGTTCCCCATCATAAGAGAAGCCTAAAGGTGCAATAATAAGGCCAATGGCACGGGCAAAATGGGAGATATGACCAAAGCGGCTCGTCTGGAGCCGGCACTCGTCCCCCTGTTCCATGCCCATCCCTTGTCCGATTTGATCCGTTCACACGCTGTTGGAAATCTTTTTTGAAGGGCTACGTGATGGTTGGACCAGATTTTTATTATCTCTCGATCGGATTTTGGGTTGGTGCTTCGCCCGGGCCATTTTTTAAGCATAGGTGACCGAAAACTCATTTTTGGAACTGAAGCGGAATTAGATGGGCACTTCACCACTGGTTCCGCATCATAAGAGAGGCCCAAAAGTGCAAAAATAAGGCAAATGGCACGGACAAAATGGGAGATATGGCCAAAACGGCTCGTCGGGAGCCGGCACTCGTCCCACTCGTTCCACGCCCGTCCCTTCTCCGATTTGGTCCTTTCACATGCCGTTGGAAATCTTTTTTGAAGGGCTACGTGATGGTTAGATTAGATTTTGATTATCTCTCGGTCGGATTTTGAGCTAGTTTTTCGCTCGGGCCTTTTATTAGCCATAGATGACCGAAAACTCATTTTTGGCATGGAATCGGAATTTCACAGGCGCTACACTCCGTTCCCCATTATAAGAGAAGCCCAAAGGTTCAAAAATAAGGCCAATGGCACATGCAAAACTGTAGATATGGCCAAAACGGCTCGTCGGGAGCCGACACTCGTCCCCCCATTTCCTTGCCCATCCCTTGTCCGATTTCGTCTGTTCACACGCCGTTGAAAATCTTTTTTTAAGGGCTACGTGATGGTCAGAGCAGATTTTGATTATCTCTCGGTCGGATTTTAGGCTGGTGCTTCGGCCGGGCCATTTATTAGGCATCGGTGACCGAAAACACATTTTTGAAACGGAAGCGGAATTGGACGGGCACTTCACCACTGGTTCCCCATCATAAGAGAAGCCCAAAGGTGCAACAATAAGGCCAATGCCACAGGCAAAATTGGAGATATGGCAAAAATGGCTCGTCGGGAGCCGGCACACGTCCCCCCCGATTCCGTGCCCATCCCTTGTCCGATTTTGTCCGTTCACACGCTGTTGGAAATCGTTTTTGATGGGCTACGTGATGGTTGGACCAGATTTTGATTTTCTCTCGATCGGATTTAAGGTTGGTGCTTCGTCCGGGCCATTTTTTAAGCACAGGTGACCGAAAACTCATTTTTGGAACTGAAGCGGAATTGGACTGGCACTTCACCTCTTATTCCGCATCATAAGAGAAGCCCAAAGGTTTCAAAATAAGGCCAATGGCACGGTCAAAATGGGAGATGTGGCCAAAACGGCTCGTCGGGAGTCGACACTCGTCCCACCCATTCTGTGCCTGTCCCTTGTCCGATTTGGTCCGTTAACACGCCACTTGAAATCTTTTTTGAAGGGCTACTTGATGGTCTGAGCAAATTTTGGCTATCTCTCGCACGTATTTTGGGCTGGTGGTCCGGGCCATTTATTAGGCATCGGTGACCGAAAACTCATTTTTGGAATGGAAGCGGAATTGGAGATGCACTTCACCACTAGTTACCCATCAAAAGAGAAGCCCAAAGGTGCAAAAATAAGGCCAGTGGCACGTGCAAAACTAAAGATATGGCCAAAACGGCTCTTCTGCAGCCGACACTCGTCCCCCCAATCCCGTACCCATCCCTTGTCCGGATAATCTTTTTTGAATTGCTACATGATGGTCGGAGCAAATTTCAAGTATGTCTCGGTCGGATTTTGGGCTGTTGCTTCGCCCGGGCCAATTATTAGGCATAGGTGACCGAAAACTCTTTCTTTGCACGGAAGCGGAATTTGACGGGCACTTCACCGCTAGTTGCCCATCCTAAGAGAAGCCCAAAGGTGCAAAAATAAGGCCAGTATGGGAGATATGGCCAAAACAGCTCGTCGGGAGACGGCACTCGTCCCTTCCGTTCCGTGCCCGTCCCTTGTCCGATAACGTCCGTTAACACGCCGTTGGAAATCGTTTTTGAAGGGCTACGTGATGGTCGGAGTAGATTTTGATTATCACACGGACGGATTTTGGGCTGGTGCTTCGCCCGGGCCATTTATTAGGCATCGGTGACCGAAAACTCTTTTTTGGAATGGAAGCAGAGTTGAACGGGCACTTCACTACTGGTTCCCCATCATAAGAGAAGCCCAAAGGTGCATTAATAAGGCCAATGGCACGCGCAAATGGGAGATATGACCAAAGCGGCTCGTCTGGAGCCGGCACACGTCCCATGTTCCATGCCCATCCCTTGTCCGATTTTGTCCGTTCACACGCTGTTGGAAATCTTTTTTGAAGGGCTACGTGATAGTTGCACCAGATTTGGATTATCCCTCGATCGGATTTTGGGCTGGTGCTTCGCCCGGACCATTTATTAGGCATACGTGACCGAAAACTCATTTTTGGAACTGAAGCAGAATTGGATGGGCATTTCACCACAGGTTCCGCATCATAAGAGAGGCCCAAAAGTGCAAAAATAAGGCAAATGGCACGGACAAAATGGGAGATATGGCCAAAACGGCTCGTCAGGAGCCGCCATTCGTACCCCCCATTCCACGCCGGTCCCTTCTCCAATTTGGTCCTTTCACATGTCGTTGGAAATCCTTTTTGAAGGGCTACGTGATTGTCAAAGCAGATTTTGATTATCTCTCAGTCGGATATTGGGCTGGTTTTTCGCCCGGGCCTTTTATTAGCCATAGGTGACCGAAAACTTATTTTTGGCACGGTATCGGATTTTGACAGGCACTTTACCCTGTTCCGATCATAAGAAAAGCCCAAAGGTGCAAAAATAAGGCCAATGGCACATGCAAAACTTTAGATATGGCAAAAACGGCTCGTCGGGAGCCGACACTTGTCCCCCCTGTTGTCCGATTTCGTCTGTTCATACGCCGTTGGAGATCTTTTTTGAAGGGCTACATGATGGTCAGAGCAGATTTTGATTATCTCTTGGTCGGATTTCGGGCTGGTGTTTCGCCCGGGCCATTTATTAGGCATAGGTGATCGAAAACTCATTTTTTGCACGGAAGCGGAATTTGACGTGCACTTCACCACTAGTTGCCCATCACAAGAGAAGCCCCAACGTGCAAAAATAAGGCCAATGGCACAGGCAAAATGGGAAATATGGCCAAAATGGCTTGTCGGGCGCCGACACTTGTCCCCCCGTTCCGTGCCCGTTCGTTATCCGATTTCGTCCGTTAACACGCCGCTGGAAATCTTTATTGAAGGGCTACGTGATGGTCAGAGCACATTTTGATTATCTCTCGGTCGGATTTTGAGCTGGTGTTTTTGCCCGGGCCATTTATTAGGCATTGGTGACCGAAAACTCATTTTTTGCACGGAAGCGGAATTTGACGGGTACTTTACCACTACTTGTCCATCATAAGAGAAGCCCAAAGGTGCAAAAATAAGGCCAATGGCACGGGCAAAATGGGAGATATGGCCAAAACGGCTCGTCCCAATCTGTGCATGTCCCTCTTTCGATTTTCACCATTCACACGCTGTTCGAAATCTTTTTTGAAGGGCTATGTGATGGTTGGACCAGATTTTGATTATCTCTCGATCAGATTAAAGGCTGGTGCTTCGCCCGGGCCATTTATTAGGCATAGGTGACCCGAAAACTCATTTTTGGAACTGAAGCGGAATTGGATGGGCACTTCACAACTGCTTCCGCACCATAAGAGAAGCCCAAAGGTGCAAAAATAAGGCCAATGGCACGGGCAAAATGGAAGATATGGCCAAAACGGCTTGTTGGGAGCCGGCACTCGTCCCCCCCATTCTTTGCCCGTCCCTTGTCCGATTTGGACATTTAACACGCCGTTGGAAATCTTTTTTGAACGGCTACGTGATGGTCTGAGCAGATTTTCATTATCTCTCGTATGGATTTTGGGCTGGTGCTTTGTCCGGGCCATTTATTAGGCATCGGTGACCGAAAACTTATTTTTGGAATGGAAGCGGAATTGGACGGGCACTTCACCATTGGTTTCCCATTATAAGAGAAGCCCAAAGGTGCAAAAATAAGGCCAATGGCACGGGCAAACTGGGAGATATAGCCAAAACGGCTCGTCGGGAGCCGGCACTCGTCCCCTTGTTCCGTGCCCGTCCCTTGTCCGATTTTGTCCGTTAACACGCTGTTGGAAAACTTTTTTGAAGGCTATGTGATGGTCAAAGCAGATTTGATTATATCTCAGTCAGATTTTGGACAGGTGCTTCGCCCGGGCCATTTATTAGGCATCGATGACCGAAAACTCATTCTTGGAACGGAAGCGGAATTGGACGGGCACTTCACCACTGGTTCCCCATCATAAGAGAAACCCAAAGGTGCAACAATAAGGCCAATGGCACGGGCAAAATGGGAGATATGACCAAAATGGCTCGTCGGGAGCGACACTCGTCCCCCCCATTCCGTGCATGTCCTTTGGCCGATTTTTTCCGTTCACACGTTGTTGGAAATCTTTTTTGAAGGGCTACGTGACGGTTGGACCAGATTTTGATTATCTCTCTATTTGATTTAAGGCTAGTGCTTCGCCCGAGCCATTTATTAGGCATAGGTGACCGAAAACTCATTTTTAGAATGGAAGCAAAATTGGACGGGCACTTCACCACTGGTTCCGCATCATAAGAAAAGCCCAAAGGTGCAACAATAAGGCCAATGGCACGGGCAAAATGGGAGACATCGCAAAAAGGGCTCGTCGGGAGCCGACACTCTCGTCTCCCCCCCCCCCCCCCCATTCCTAGTCTGTCCCTTGTCCGATTTTGTCCGTTCAGACGCTGTTGGAAATCTTTTTTGAACGGCTACGTGATGGTTGGACCAGATTTTGATTATCTCTCGATCGGATTTAAGGTCGGTGCTTTGCCCGGGCCATTTATTAGGCATAGGTGATCGAAAACTCATTTTTGGAACTGAAGCAGAATTGGACGGGCACTTATTTTTTGGTTCCGCATCATAAGGTCAATGGCACGGGAAAAATGGGAGATATGGCAAAAACGGCTCGTCGGGAGCCTGCACTCGTCCCCCCCATTCTGTGCCCGTCACTTGTCCAATTTGATCCGTTAACACGCCATTGGAAATCTTTTTTGAAGGGCTACGTGATGGTCTTAGCAGATTTTGATTATTTCTCGGATGAATTTTGGGCTGGTGCTTTGTCTGGGCCATTTATTAGGCATCGGTGACCGAAAACTCATTTTTGGAATGGAAGCGGAATTGGACGGGCACTTCAGCCCTGGTTCCCCATCATAATAGAAGCCCAAAGGTGCAAAAATAAGGCTAATGGCACAAGCAAAATTGTAGATATGGCCAAAACTACTCGTCGGGAGCCGACACTCGTCCCCCCTGTTCCGGCCCGTCCTTTGTCCGATTTGGTTCATTCAAACGCCGTTGAAATTCTTTTTTGAAATGCTACGTTATAGTCGGAGTAAATATCAAGTATGTCTCGGTCGAATTGTGGGTTGGTTTTTCGCACGGGCCTTTTATTAGGCATAGGTGACCGAAAACTCATTTTTGTCACGGAATCGGAATTTGACAGGCACTTCACCCGTTCCTCATCATAAGAAATGCCCAAAGGTGCAAAAATAAGGCCAATGGCACGGGAAAAATGGGAGATATGGTCAAAACGGCTCGACGGGAGCCGGCACTCGTCCCCCCATTCTGTGCCCGTCCCTTGTCCGATTTCGTCCGTTCACATGCCGTTGGAAATCTTTTTGGAAGGGCTACGTGATGGACATAGCAGATTTTGATTATCTCTCGTTCGGATTTTGGGTTGGTGCTTCGCCTGGGCCATTTATTAGGCATCAGTGACTGAAAATTCATTTTTGGAACGTAAGCGGAATTGGATGGGCACTTCACCACTGGTTTCCCATCATCAGAGAAGCCCAAAGGTGCAACAATAAGGCCAATGCCACTGGCAAATTGGAGATATGGCAAAAACGGCTCGTCAGGAGCCATCACTCGTCCCCCCAGTTTTGTGCCTGTCCCTTGTCCGATTTTGTCCGTTCACACGCTATTGGAAATCTTTTTTGAAGGCCTACGTGATGGTTGGACCAGATCTTGATTATTTGTCGATCGGATTTAAGGTTGGTGCTTCGCCCGGGCCATTTTTTAGGCATAGGTGACCGAAAACTCATTTTTGGAACTGAAGCTGAATTGGACGGGCACTTCACCTCTTTTTCAGCATCATAAGAGAAGCCCAAAGGTTTAAAAATAAGGCCAATGGCACAGGCAAAAAATCTTTTTTGAAGGGCTACGTGATGGTTAGAGTAGATTTTGATTATCACTCGGTCGGATTTTGGGCTGGTGCTTCGCCCGGGCCATTTATTAGGCATCGATGACCGAAAACTCATTTTTGGAATGGAAACGAAGTTGGACGGGCACTTCACCACTGCTTCCCCATCATAAGAGAAGCCCAAAGGTGCAATAATAAGGCCAATGGCACGGGCAAAATGGGAGATTTGACCAAAGATGCTCGTCTGGAGCCGGCACTCGTCTCCCCGTTCCATGCCCATCCATTGTCCAATTTGGTCCGTTCACACGCTGTTGGAAATCTTTTTAGAAGGGCTACGTGATGGTTGGGCCAGATTTTGATTATCTCTCGATCGGATTTTGGATTGGTGCTTCGCCCGGGCCATTTATTAGGCATAGGTGACGGAAAACTCATTTTTGGAACTGAAGCGGAATTAGATGGGCACTTCATCACTGGTTCCGCATAATAAGAGAGGCCCAAAAGTTCAAAAATAAGGCAAATGGCACGGACAAAATGGGAGATATCGCCAAAACGGCTCGTCGGGAGCCGACACTCGTCCCCCCCGTTCCACGGCCGTCCCTTCTCCGATTTCATCCGTTAACACGCCATTGGAAATCTTTTTTGAAGGGCTACGTGATGGTCTTTGCAGATTTTGATTATTTCTCGGATGGATTTTGGGCTGGTGCTTTGTTTGGGCCATTTATTAGGCATCAGTGACCGAAAACTCATTTTTGGAATGGAAGCGGAATTGGACGGGCACTTCAGCCCTGGTTCCCCATCATAATAGAAGCCCAAAGGTGCAAAAATAAGGCTAATGGCACAAGCAAAATTGTAGATATGGCCAAAACTACTCGTCGGGAGCCGACACTCGTCCCCCCTGTTCCGGCCCGTCCCTTGTCCGATTTGGTTCATTCAAACGCCGTTGAAACTCTTTTTTGAAATGCTACGTTATAGTCGGAGTAAATATCAAGTATGTCTCGGTCGAATTTTGGGTTGGTTTTTCGCACGGGCCTTTTATTAGGCATAGGTGACCGAAAACTCATTTTTGTCACGGAATCGGAATTTGACAGGCACTTCACCCGTTCCTCATCATAAGAAAAGCCCAAAGGTGCAAAAATAAGGCCAATGGCACGGGAAAAATGGGAGATATGGCTAAAACGGCTCGACGGGAGCCGGCACTCGTCCCCCCATTCTGTGCCCGTCCCTTGTCCGATTTCGTCCGTTCACATGCCGTTGGAAATCTTTTTTGAAGGGCTACGTGATGGACATAGCAGATTTTGATTATCTCTCGTTCGGATTTTGGGTTGGTGCTTCGCCTGGGCCATTTATTAGGCATCAGTGACTGAAAATTCATTTTTGGAACGTAAGCGGAATTGGAGGGGCACTTCACCACTGGTTTCCCATCATAAGAGAAGCCCAAAGGTGCAACAATAAGGCCAATGCCACTGGCAAATTGGAGATATGGCAAAAACGGCTCGTCAGGAGCCATCACTCGTCCCCCCAGTTTTGTGCCTGTCCCTTGTCCGATTTTGTCCGTTCACACGCTATTGGAAATCTTTTTTGAAGGCCTACGTGATGGTTGGACCAGATCTTGATTATTTGTCGATCGGATTTAAGGTTGGTGCTTCGCCCGGGCCATTTTTTAGGCATAGGTGACCGAAAACTCATTTTTGGAACTGAAGCTGAATTGGACGGGCACTTCACCTCTTTTTCAGCATCATAAGAGAAGCCCAAAGGTTTAAAAATAAGGCCAATGGCACAGGCAAAAAATCTTTTTTGAAGGGCTACGTGATGGTTAGAGTAGATTTTGATTATCTCTCGGTCGGATTTTGGGCTGGTGCTTCGCCCGGGCCATTTATTAGGCATCGATGACCGAAAACTCATTTTTGGAATGGAAACGAAGTTGGACGGGCACTTCACCACTGCTTCCCCATCATAAGAGAAGCCCAAAGGTGCAATAATAAGGCCAATGGCACGGGCAAAATGGGAGATTTGACCAAAGATGCTCGTCTGGAGCCGGCACTCGTCTCCCCGTTCCATGCCCATCCATTGTCCAATTTGGTCCGTTCACACGCTGTTGGAAATCTTTTTAGAAGGGCTACGTGATAGTTGGACCAGATTTTGATTATCTCTCGATCGAATTTTGGATTGGTGCTTTGCCCGGCCATTTATTAGGCATAGGTGACCGAAAACTCATTTTTGGAACTGAAGCGGAATTAGATGGGCACTTCACCACTGGTTCCGCATAATAAGAGAGGCCCAAAAGTTCAAAAATAAGGCAAATGGCACGGACAAAATGGGAGATATCGCCAAAACGGCTCGGAAACTCATTTTTGGAACTGAAGCGGAATTAGATGGGCACGGACAAAATGGGAGATATCGCCAAAACGGCTCGTCGGGAGCCGACACTCGTCCCCCCCGTTCCACGGTCGTCCCTTCTCCGATTTGATCCGTTAACACGCCATTGGAAATCTTTTTTGAAGGGCTACGTGATGGTCTTAGCAGATTTTGATTATTTCTCGGATGGATTTTGGGCTGGTGCTTTGTCTGCACCATTTATTAGGCATCAGTGACCGAAAACTCATTTTTGGAATGGAAGCGGAATTGGACGGGCACTTCAGCCCTGGTTTCCCATCATAATAGAAGCCCAAAGGTGCAAAAATAAGGCTAATGGCACAAGCAAAATTGTAGATATGGCCAAAACTACTCGTCGGGAGCCGACACTCGTCCCCCCTGTTCCGGCCCGTCCCTTGTCCGATTTGGTTCATTCAAACGCCGTTGAAATTCTTTTTTGAAATGCTACGTTATAGTCGTAGTAAATATCAAGTATGTCTCGGTCGAATTTTGGGCTGGTTTTTCGCACGGGCCTTTTATTAGGCATAGGTGACCGAAAACTCATTTTTGGCACGGAATCGGAATTTGACAGGCACTTCACCCGTTCCTCATCATAAGAAAAGCCCAAAGGTGCAAAAATAAGGCCAATGGCACGGGAAAAATGGGAGATATGGCCAAAACGGCTCGACGGGAGTCGGCACTCGTCCCCCCATTCTGTGCCCGTCCCTTGTCCGATTTCGTCCGTTCACATGCCATTGTGATGTGAGCACGGGTGGGCAGCCAACGACTACAAGTCAGATTTCAAGAACTAAATAAAGTATGCCGATTTCAAGTCCAATATCAAGATAAATCGGGCCAAATGGTGAATATTGATGGGCTGAATCCGTCTTAAAAGGACTTGTCAACAATCAGACTTCGAAGGCCCAAGAAGAAGAATAAATGGTTGATATTTGTGCATATTGAAGAGGCTAAATTAAGTGTCTAATTAGTTTCATTATTATGAGTTAAATAAGTGACTTTTGAAGTCTTGAGTCATAAGTAGTCATTAGTAGTTAATAAGTGGTTTAATTAGTGTTAAATAAGTCTATTTATGAGTTTAATTAGTATCATAAGTACTATCATTATTGGTAGGCTACGAAGAGTCCTTTTCTAGCCTATAAATAGGCTTGATATCCTTTGTAATCGAATAACATATATACCTTGAGTTATAAACGAAAATTGGCTTTGCCTTTGTGAGTTGAATTTCTCTCTTGTAGAGTTTTCACTTGTTCCGAACTTATCAAGACTAGTGAGCAAAGTCTTGTGGCGTTCAACCATACCGAGGTTCTTGGCTGATTATATAGCCAACGGGTCGAGGTTTTCTTCGCTCTAGGAGGTGATCAAACTGGATTCTCGATCTAGGGAGACCGCTGCCTACCTCTTATACGAAGGGTTCTTGGATCTTTTATCCAACGGGTCCTCCGTCCGTATCACATTGGAAATCTTTTTTGAAGGGCTACGTGATGGACATAGCAGATTTTGATTATCTCTCGTTCGGATTTTGGGTTGGTGCTTCGCCTGGGCCATTTATTAGGCATCAGTGACTGAAAATTCATTTTTGGAACGTAAGCGGAATTGGAGGGGCACTTCACCACTGGTTTCCCATCATAAGAGAAGCCCAAAGGTGCAACAATAAGGCCAATGCCACTGGCAAATTGGAGATATGGCAAAAACGGCTCGTCAGGAGCCATCACTCGTCCCCCCAGTTTTGTGCCTGTCCCTTGTCCGATTTTGTCCGTTCACACGCTATTGGAAATCTTTTTTGAAGGCCTACGTGATGGTTGGACCAGATCTTGATTATTTGTCGATCGGATTTAAGGTTGGTGCTTCGCCTGGGCCATTTTTTAGGCATAGGTGACCGAAAACTCATTTTTGGAACTGAAGCTGAATTGGACGGGCACTTCACCTCTTTTTCAGCATCATAAGAGAAGCCCAAAGGTTTAAAAATAAGGCCAATGGCACAGGCAAAAAATCTTTTTTGAAGGGCTACGTGATGGTTAGAGTAGATTTTGATTATCTCTCGGTCGGATTTTGGGCTGGTGCTTCGCCCGGGCCATTTATTAGGCATCGATGACCGAAAACTCATTTTTGGAATGGAAACGAAGTTGGACGGGCACTTCACCACTGCTTCCCCATCATAAGAGAAGCCCAAAGGTGCAATAATAAGGCCAATGGCACGGGCAAAATGGGAGATATGACCAAAGATGCTCGTTTGGAGCCGGCACTCGTCTCCTCGTTCCATGCCCATCCATTGTCCAATTTGGTCCGTTCACACGCTGTTGGAAATCTTTTTTGAAGGGCTACGTATGGTTGGACCAGATTTTGATTATCTCTCGATCGGATTTTGGATTGGTGCTTCGCCCGGGCCATTTATTAGGCATTGGTGACCGAAAACTCATTTTTGGAACTGAAGCGGAATTAGATGGGCACTTCACCACTGGTTCCGCATAATAAGAGAGGCCCAAAAGTTCAAAAATAAGGCAAATGGCACGGACAAAATGGGAGATATCGCCAAAACTGTTCGTCGGGAGCCGACACTCGTCCCCCCCGTTCCACGGCCGTCCCTTCTCCGATTTGATCCTTTCACAGGCCGTTGGAAATGTTTTTTAAAGGGCTATGTGATGGTCAAAGCAGATTTTGATTATCTCTCGGTCGGATTTTGGGCTGGTTTTTCGCACGGGCCTTTTATTAGCCATAGGTGACCGAAAACTCATTTTTGGCACGGAATCGGAATTTGACAGGCACTTCAGCCCATTCCCGATCATAAGAGAAGCCCAAGGTGCAAAAATAAGACCAATGGCACATGCAAAACTTTAGATATGGCCAAAACGGCTCGTCGGGAGCTGACACTCGTTCCCCTTGTTCCTTGCCCATCCCTTGTCCAATTTCGTCTGTTCACACGCCGTTGGAAATCTTTTTTGAAGGGCTAAGTAATGGTCAGAGCAGATTTTGATTATCTCTCGGTCAGATTTTGGGCTGGTGCTTCGCCCGGGCCATTTATTAAGCATCGGTGACCGAAAACTCATTTTTGGAACGGAAGCGGAAATGGACGAGCACTTCACCACTGGTTCCCCATCATAAGAGAAGCACAAAGGCGCAACAATAAGGCCAATGCCACGGGAAAAATTGGAGATATGGCAAAAATGGCTCGTCGGGAGCCAGCACTCGTCCCCCCATTCCGTGCCCGTCCCTTGTCCGATTTTGTCCGTTCACACGCTGTTGGAAATCTTTTTTGAAGGGCTACGTGATGGTTGGACCAGATTTTGATTTTCGCTCGATCGGATTTAAGGTTGGTGCTTCGCCCGGGCCATTTTTTATGCATAGGTGACCGAAAACTCATTTTTGGAACTGAAGCGGAATTGGACGGGCACTTCACCTCTTATTCCGTATCATAAGAGAAGCCCAAAGGTTTAAAAATAAGGCCAATGGCACGGGCAAAATGGAAGATGTGGCCAAAACGGCTCGTCGGGAGCCAGCACTCGTCCCCCCCATTATGTGCCCGTCCCTTGTCCGATTTGGTCCGTTAACACGCTGATTGAAATCGTTTTTGAAGGGCTACGTCATGGTCTGAGCAAATTTTGACTATCTCTCGCACGGATTTTGGGCTGGCGCTTTGTCCGGGCCATTTATTAGGCATCGGTGACCGAAAACTCATTTTTGGAAAGGAAGCAGAATTGGACATGCATTTCACCACTAGTTCCCTGTCATAAGAGAAGCCCAAAGGTGCAAAAATAGGGCCAATGGCACGTGCAAAACTGTAGATATGGCCAAAACAGCTCGTCAGGAGCCGACACTCGTCCTCGTCCCCCCTGTTCCGTGCCCATCCCTTATCCGAAAAATCTTTTTTGAATTGCTACATGATGGTCGGAGCATATTTCAAGTATGTCTCTGTTGGATTTTGGGTTGGTGCTTCGCCCTGACCATTTATTAGGCATAGGTGACCGAAAACTCTTTTTTTGCACGGAAGCGGAATTTGACGTGCACTTCACCACTAGTTGCCCATCATAAGAGAATCCCCAAGAAGCAAAAATAAGGCCAATGGCACAAGCAAAATTGTAGATATGGCCAAAACGGCTCGTTGGGAGCCGACACTCGTCCCCCCTGTTCCATGCCCAACCCTTGTCCGATTTTGTTCGTTCACATGTCGCTGAAAATCTTTTTTGAATTGCTACGTGATGGTCAGAGCAAATTTCAAGTATCTCTCGATCGGATTTAAGATTGGTGCTTCGCCCGGGCCATTTTTTAAGCATAGGTAACTGAAATCTCATTTTTTGGACGAAGGCGGAATTTGACGGGCACTTCACCACAAGTTGCCCATCATAAGAGAAGCCCAAAGGTGCAAAAATAAGGCCAATGGCACGGATAATATGGGGGATATGGCCAAAACAGCTCGTCGGGAGACGACACTCGTCACTTCCGTTCCGTGCTCGTCCCTTATCCGATCGGCATTCGTCCCCCTATTACATGCCTATCCTTTGTCCGATTTTGTCCGTTCACACGCTATTGGAAATCTTTTTTGAAGGGCTACGTGATGGTTGGACCAGATTTTGATTATCTCTCGATCGGATTTTGGGCTGGTGCTTCGCCCGGGTCATTTATTAGGCATAGGTGACCGAAAACACATTTTTGGAACTGAAGCGGAATTGGATGGGCACTTCACTACTAGTTCTGCATCATAAGAGAGGCCCAAAAGTGCAAAAATAGGGCAAATGGCACGGACAAGATGGGAGATATGGCCAAAACGGCTCGTCGGGAGCAGGCACTCGTCCCCCCCGTTCCACGCCCGTCCCTTCTCTGATTTGATCCTTTCACACGCTGTTGCAAATCTTTTTTGAAGGGCTACGTGATGGTCGGAGTAGATTTGATTATCTCTCGGTCGGATTTTGGGCTGGTGCTTCGCCCGGGCCATTTATTAGGCATCGGTGACCGAAAACTCATTTTTGGAATGGAAGCGGAGTTGGACGGGCACTTCACCTGGTTCCCCATTATAAGAGAAGCCCAAAGGTGCAATAATAAGGCCAATGGCATGGGTAAAATGGGAGATATGACCAAAGCGACTCGTCTGGAACTGGCACTCGTCCCCCCGTTCCATGCTCATCCCTTGTCCGATTTTGTCCGTTCACACGCTGATGAAAATCTTTTTTGAAGGGCTACGTGATGGTTGGACCAGATTTTTGTTATCTCTCGATCGGATTTTGGGCCGGTGCTTCGCCCGGGCCATTTATTAGGCATCGGTGACCGAAACTCATTTTTGAAACGGAAGCAGAATTGGACGGGCACTTTACCACTGGCTTCCCATCATAAGAGAGGCCCAAAAGTGCAAAAATAAGGCAAATGGCACGGACAAAATAAGAGATATGGCCAAAACGGCTCGTCGGGAGCCGGCATTCGTCCCCCCGTTCCACGCCCGTCCCATCTCCGATTTGGTAATTTCAAATGCCGTTGGAAATCTTTTTTGAAGGGCTACGTGACAGTTGGAGCAGATTTTGATTATCTCTCGGTTGGATTTTGAGCTGGTGCTTCGCCCTGGCCATTTATTAGGCAGAGGTGACCGAAAACTCATTTTTGGAATGGAAGCGAAATTGGACGGGTACTTCACCACTGATTCCGCATAATAAGAGAAGCCCAAAGGTGCAAAAATAACGCCAATGGCAATGGTCAAATGGGAGATATAGCCAAAACGGCTCGTTGGGAGTCGGCACTCGTCCCCCCCATTTCATGCCCGTCTCGTGTCCGATTTGGTCCGTTAATATGCTGTTGGAAATCTTCTTTGAAGGGCTACGTGATGGTCGGAGCAGATTTTGATTATCTCTCGGTCAGATTTTGGTCTGGTGCTTTGCCCGGGCCAATTATTAGGCATCGATGACCGAAAACTTATTTTTGGAATTGAAGCGGAATTAGACGGACACTTCACCGCTGGTTTCCCATCATAAGAGAAGCCAAAAGGTGCAAAAATAAGGCCAATAGCACAAGCAAAATGAGAGATATGGCCAAAATGGCTCGTTGGGAGCCGGCACTCGTCCCCCCCCGTTCCACGCCTATCCCTTGTCCGATTTGGTCCGTTCACACGCCGTTGGAAATCTTTTTTGAAGGGCTACGTGATGGTTGGACAAGATTTTGATTATCTCTCGGTCGGATTTTGGGCTGGTGCTTCGCCCGGGCCATTATTAGGAGGCATAGGTGACCGAAAACTCATTTTTGGCACGGAAGCAAAATTGGACGGGCACTTCACCACTGGTTCCCCAAAATAATAGAAGCCCAAAGGTGCAACAATAAGGCCAATGGCACGGGCAAAATAAGAGATATGGCCAAAAAGGCTCGTCGGGAGCCGGCACTCGACCCCCCCGTTCCACGCCCATCCCTTGACCGATATCGTCCGTTAAAACACTGTTAAAAATCTTTTTTGAAGGTCTACGTGATGGTTGGAGCAGATTTTGATTATCTCTCGGTTGGATTTTGGGCTGGTGCTTCGCCGGGGCTATTTATTAGGCATCGGTGACCGAAAACTCACTTTTGGAATGGAAGCGGAGTTGGACGGGCACTTCACCATTAATTCCCCAAAGGTGCAATAATAAGACCAATGGCACGGGCAAAATGGGAGAGGTGGCCAAAACGGCTCGTCGGGAACCGGCACTCGTCCCCCTATTCCATACACGTCCCTTGTTCGATTTGGTTCGTACACATGCCGTTGTAAATCTATTTTGATTTTCTACGTGATGGTCGGGGCAAATTTGAAGAATGTCTCGGTCGGATTTTGGGCTGGTGCTTTGCCCGGGCCATTTATTAGGCATAGGTGACCGAAAACTCATTTTTTGCATGGAAGTGGAATTTGACGGGCACTTCACCACTAGTTGCACATCATAAGAGAAGACCCTCCTCTTGTTAGTCCTTACAATATCTACCGTAAATACGGAAGTCTTACCAAAAGCATAAAATCTCTTGTTTCCTCTAAAGATCCTCCCCTTCGAGAATATGTTCAATCTTCTAAAATGGATCAGTGCGGTTTGCCAGCAACTTCACAAGAGCAATATGTTACTTTGGCGATCCCACCAGAATATATTGAAGCATGGCGCAAAGATGGATACACTCATCTTCATCTGGGCGTTGTTCGTCTAGTCCTTTCATATAATGGAAGGAAGGGACTTCCTGTTACAGCAAGAATTGCTCTATTGGATACTCGATATCTGCACTATGAGCATGCTGTAATCGGAACGGTTCTTACAACTCTTAATTCGGGAAGTGTAGTCATCACTTTCTTCCCTAATTTTGCGTTGTCCCTCCGAGATGCTTCATTAGAATCCACCTTCAAGGTCCAGATCCAGATATCAGGGGCAGATCAATCTCCTAACAGCTTTATGGCGACCTTGCACCACCAAATCGTCTACAGGCTGCAGAATCATAGCCTTGATCTTAAAAATCAAGGTACTCCTGATGCCTTGATGATCTTGGCTGAAGCCGGAAATGAAGTTCCGACAATCGTTCAAGTCCCGAGACAGATTAATAGAGAAGATCTCAAAAAATTGGTTCCCACCGAGTGGATTATCAATTACGAGTCATTCCATCAGACGGTGGAGTCAATTCAAACCACGGAGTTTAAATTCTCAAAAACAAAGGATGGGAAGACCAAGACCATCTTCACGCCAATCAAAGAAGACGGTCCATCCAATCCGATGTTTCAGCTCATAATCCTCCCCGTTCAAAATGTCATACAAACCTTATCTGATGGGTTTCCTCTCCCTATTGCTTCATTTAAGGCAGATGGGAAGGAAATTTATACGGATAGGATTGACGGCCATTTTATTTGGGACTGCGATCCATCCATGTGCGATCCAAGATGTACCTGCCAAGACGATGATTCCAACGATGATGATAGTGATGGCGATGATGATGAAGATAGCTACTATGAGTTTGGGTTTGATGATGATGAATACATACTTCCGCCCAAACCATGCCTGATGTTAAAAGGTTATGATGTTGAATTTCCACCACTGTCTCGACATGAAGATTCCATCAATAATATCATTTCCAGACCGTATGTTCAGAGTACAATTATGGAGTCTGGTGGTCAACGAAAACCTTTAAATCAAGGAGAAGAGGTTTTGAACTGGCATACTTGTAATGCTAACGCTCAGAACAAATCTCTTCGACTTATTGATTCAAAGGTTTCTCAAATACTGGAAAAGGTGCAAGATTTCACCGACAAAGTGAATTCGCTCGAGACGCAACTACAAGAAATCGAGAAAAAGCTTTCTGAAAGGATTTCTCAACTGGATGCAGAAATTCAGACCCTAATTGCAAGCCGTCATTTTGGAGCTGAATTCTCACAAAAAGAAGCAGAAATAAGAGCGCTCAAAAGGGAGTTGCAAAGGATCGAGGATGACAAGAATCGAGCCAAATCTCTTTTCATCCCTCAACCAAGCTTCATTCATTCCCCACCAGATTCACCAGAATATTCTAAATATTTTGGGATGGTTTCAAGCATTCCTCTAGATGTTCCCAAAAGAAGTAAGAAGAAGGAACCCCGACGGAGAGAAGAGCTTGAAGGAGACACTCAACCTGCAGAAGCACTTATGGTGGATGAGATACCAAAAATCAACAATATCACGGAGTCATCAAAGTCATCTAGCTATTCTCTTAATAGCTTGGATGAAGAAGATATAGGAATGACAGACCTTTCTGTTATTCTTATGGCGGACCGATCGGACCCAGGATACGGCCAGCCATTTACCGAACCAGTCTCAGAAGATTCGGAACCCGAGACCACTGAAGGTCCATATATCAGCCAACCAAATGAAGGACGGACTCCAAAACCAGCAACAGGTCCATGGTTCACCTTTGATGACATCCCAATCCTCAAACGAAGAGATCGCATGCACACCTTTGCTGCTTGGATAGACAATCAACTCAACAGGGATGACGCTGATCTCAGGTTAGTCCTTAAGGAATTTACCTCTAGATTCCTTGGGACCCTTGAGAGAATGGTTTCTTAGCCTTGGAGAATATCGACAGCGTCAAATTCTTGGTGCTCAGACTCCAGGAGAAGCTCTAGGAGAAATTCATCGTGAATTTATCGGTGATCTCTCTCTTTACACCAAAGCAATATCTCAAGAATACTTCTCTATGAGATGCTGCTCTCTTTCGAAAAAGGATCTAGACTGGCATTTTAAAAGAATGTCAGAAAGATTCTACTGCCTGAATGGATTCAATGATCCAAATCTAAAGAATGTCTATCTAGCTTCTCTTCCCAAAGAATTGCAACCAGAAATGGCACGAATGATGCAGGCCGCCAGAAAAGACGTCGCAAGTACCAGTATGGGACAAATCCATCAAATTTGTCTAGCAGCACTTGACAAGCTTTGCGAGCAACAAAATCTTTTTAAAGAAATGATGGAACGAAGGAAGATTCCTAAGTCCGTGTGCGACAAATCCTATATGGAAATCAAATGCAAAGAGCACGACTGCAAGTGTTCATCTTCAAAGAAAAAGGGGAAGAAGAGCAAATTCCGGAAGAAGGAAAACAAGAAGAAGTACAGATTCTTCCGACGCAAGCCTTTCCGACAGAAGAGATCTAAAAGGTGTTTTCTTTGCCATAAAGAAGGACATTTTGCCAAGAATTGTCCTAATAAAGCAGGCACAGCTTCCAAATTAGCTTCACAGGCTTTCTTATCTCATGAAGCCAATCTCGCAGATGCTGATATCGAGTCCCTCTACTCAGAACAAGAAGAGCAAGATATAGATACTGCATTTATTTTGCAGGAATCTGCCACCGAAGATGAACAATCAGAGACCGAAGATCCCGAAGATAATATTCCAATTTTCATGTTGCAACCGATGACATCTCAGTCCAACATGATGTTCCAGGAAGGCATTCCGTCTCCCCATCTTGAAGTTCGAATTCTACATACCAAATATGATAAGTCGATCAAGGTGATTGGAGTGTTGGATACTGGAGCAAGAAGAACCATGTTGAATCCCGATATCCTTCCGAAAGAAGCATGGGAAATACATCATCAATATTTCTATGCAGCTGATGGTCAAACCTTTCATACATCATTAATTTCCAAGCATCCAATTGGAATTCAACTTTTTCCAGATTGTGTCATCTGGATAAAAGTAATTGGAAGCAAACTACATGGGCATGATCTCTTGATGGGCTTTGATCTGTTTTTCAAAGCACAACGTCTTCAAATACTTCCACAAGGCATAAAATACAAAAGGAGATTTCAGGCCTATACAACTGTCCAGAAGTTATTCTCCCTACAAGAGACTCCTGATGAGTATGGTCGCTTCTCAAAAGAGTTGAAAGGATGTTGCGCCGACTCTCATGCTGAATTCCAACATCCCTATCCTCTCTGGAAGAATGAACAATTCTTTGTTCAGCTACCATTCAAAAAAAACGAGGATATCAATGCCACTAAAGCCACTCATCCCGGAATGAATCCTGAAGAATTAGCTTTGGCAAGACAAGAGTGTCAGCAGCTGTTATCCCTTGGGCTCATCGAACCAACCAATTCAAATTGGGCATGTCCAGCATTCTATGTCAATAATCGGGCTGAACAAGCTAGAGGGAAAAAGAGGTTAGTCATCGATTACAAACTCTTAAACCTTTTTCTTCTTGATGATAAATTTCCTTTACCAAGAACCCAAATGCTTTTTGCCCAACTATCTGAAGCCCGCATATTCTCCAAATTCGACCTTAAGTCTGGCTTTTGGCAATTGGGTATTGATCCAAAAGATAGATATAAAACAGCTTTTTGTATTCCCATAGCCCAATATCAATGGAAAGTAGTCCCATTTGGCCTGAAGGTTGCACCCTCCTTATTCCAAAAAGCCATGATCAAATTGTTTGAGCCAATATTATACTCTTCATTGATTTATATTGATGATATTTTGTTATACTCAAAAACCAAGGGAGCATTATGTCCTGCTCAAAAAATTTCTTGAAGTGGTTCGCACTTTTGGAATAATGCTATCTGAAAAGAAAAGCACGATTGGCCAGTCTTGTATAGACTTTCTTGGAATGAAGATATCAGATGGGAATTATGAACCAGGCCCACACATTGCTCAGGAACTTCTAAAGTTCCCAAAAGAAAAGTTCTCTGTGAAAGAAATTCAACAGTTCCTTGGAATTGTGAATTATGTCAAAGATTTCATCCCAAGCTGCTCCCGGTATACCTGCCATCTTTCTAAACTTCTTAGAAAGAATCCTCCACCTTGGGGAAAGTTGCAAACAGAAGCTGTCCAACATCTTAAAGACATATGCCAGATTTTCGCACCTCTACGAATCCCGGGTGATGGCCAAAGAATCCTCCAAACTGATGCAAGCGATGATCATTGGGGAGCAATTTTACTAGAAAAGAAAGACGCAAAGATACACTATTGTGCACATGCCAGCGGCCAATTCAAAGATTCTGAAAAGCACTACCATGCCGTCTACAAAGAAATACTGGCGGTAAAGAATGGCATCAAAAAGTTCGAGTTCCATCTTGTCGGCTACGAGTTTATTGTCCAACTGGATAATACATCTTTCCCAGCTATAATGGAGCTCAAGCACAAAGGAGTACCTGAAAAGCAACTTCTTCGTCTCAAGGATTGGTTTTCCAAATATCAGTTCACCGTCCAACACATCAAAGGTAAAGATAATATTATTCCTGATTATCTTTCCAGAAAACCAACCTTACAACTCGTATCTTCTACACAAATTCTCCCTATAATCTTCATGGTCAAGAAAAAGAAACCACGACAGTCATTCATCTGTGTAGGGGGGAAGGGGAAAAATCCATTTCTTTCAAACAATTCCTTGGCCGTTCCAAAACCACCAGATCTCACTTTTCCTCCTTATGTTAAACCATTCGAAACCATTCGTGAGATCCGGTTATTTGCAAGGCAAAATATGTTCAAGTTTCTCTCTAGTTATATCCTGGAGACCAAGTTACCCTTAGAAAAAGCGTGTTTTGATATACATAAACCTTTTCTTATGGTAACTTATCTCAACCTTTCAACCTCTGTCATACCCAACATGTTCTGGTATCTTTGGTGTTTATCATCTCTTTATTATCATGCCATCGAACTCTGTATTGAAGAAATGATATCATTCTTTTGCAACACCGAGAATGATAACACTCTGCAATGCAGAAGAATGGCTATCCTTACTCTATCATGAATTACAAGATGCTAATGAAGACAAACCAAATCCACACCTAGTCCTGATGTGTCATAGACCTTATTCCAATGACATAAAAGGACATCTGGTCCCTCTTCCAATGTACTATAAATGGAAGACCACAGCTGGCTCAACCGGAGATAATTTGTTCGAACAAAGGCAGATGTATATCCACCTATATCTCACCAACAAAGTGACTCCTCTGGATCATCCCGAAGGACTTACCTACACCTCTTTTGTCCTCGAATCAATACGGGCCAGCATTTACTCTTCTGACGATGAAGGAACCAGCCAAGGACCAAATACCAAGAAGCCTAATGCATACAAAGAAGCAAGTTCCAAGATGCCTAATAAAGCCATCCAGCCTAATACCAACAAAGAAGCAAGTTCCAAGATGCCCAATAAAGCCATCCAGCCTAATGCAGACAAAGAAGCAAGGAAGAGACACATCATTGAAGAAGATGATAAGATCATCTTGGAATACTTCATCTTGTAAATACGCGTCTACCTTGTTGTAATAGAGATAGAGATGCATGTTGCAGCCATAGTCCTATATATAGGCTTGGTACATGCTGAATGTAAGATACGAAAAAAATAAAATAAAACCTATCTCTTTACTTATGAATTCCAGCTAAACCTTCTCCTTCTCCCGAAAGTCCTCTAGATATCTTCATAGATATTTATGATCTCCCAAGGTCTGTATATACACACAAAGTATGCTCTGTACTTGCCTTTGTTAAAAGGATCCTGTACATCAGAAAAGTGTTAGCTACGGTCCCTGTATTATGTACGGTGGATTTTGGTAAAGATTTCATCATGATATGTTTGTCTAAGGATTGAGGCGTTGATGCCAAGTTATCCATAAGACAACTAGTCATGGTGTTATCCGTATCGTGTTCCGCCTAGAGGGTACGTGATTACAGGGCTCCCGAGCCGATCGTGGTATCAGAGCCAGGTCGTGTTCCGACTTGGCGGCGGGAGAAAGTAAATATTCTGTGAGGTTGTCTTGAGTGATGAGTAGGGAGGCGGATTCTCAGGTGATCGAAAACTCATTTTTGGCACGGAAGCGGAATTTGACGGGCACTTCATCACTGGTTGGCCATCAAAAAGGTGCAAAAATAAGGCCAATGGCACGAGCAAAATGGGAGATATGGCTAAAATGGCTCGTCGGGAGCAGGCACTCGTCCCCCTTGTTCTGTGCCCGTCCTTTGTCCGATTTGGTTCGTTCACATACCGTTGAAAATCTTTTTTGAATTGCTACGTAATGGTCGGAGCAAATTTCAAGTATGTCTCGGTCGGATTTTGGGCTGGTGCATCTCCCGGGCCATTTATTAGGCATAGGTGACCGAAAACTCATTTTTTGTACGGAAGCGGTATTTGACGGGCACTTCCCCATTAGTTGCCCATCATAAGAGAAGCCCAAAGGTGCAAAAATAAGGTCAATGGCACGAGCAAAATGTGAGATATGGCCAAAACGGCTTGTCGGGAATCGGCACTCGTCTCCCATGTTCCGTGCCCGTCCCTTGTCCGATTTGGTTCGTTCACATGCCGTTGAAAATCTTTTTTGAATTGCTACGTGATGGTCGGAGCAAATTTCAAGTATCTCTCGGTCGGATTTTGGGCTGGTGCGTCGCCTGGGCCATTTGTTAGGCATAGGTGACCGAAAACTCATTTTTGGCATAGAAGCGGAATTTGACGGGCACTTTACCACTAGTTGCCCATCATAAGAGATGCCTAGAGATGCAAAAATAAGGCCAATGGCATGGGCAAAATGGGAGATATGGCCAAAACGGCTCGTCGGGAGCAGGCACTCGTCCCCCTTGTTCTGTGCCCGTCCCTTGTCCGATATCGTCCATTAACACGCCGTTGGAAATCTTTTTTGAAAGGCTACGTGATGGTTGTAGCAGATTTTGATTATCTCTCGGTCGGATTATGGGCTGGTGCTTCGCCCGGGCCATTTATTAGGCATCGGTGACCGAAAACTCATTTTTGGAATGGAAGCGGAGTTGGACGGGCACTTCACCACTGGTTCCCCATCATAAGAGAAGCCCAAAGGTGCAATAATAAGGCCAATGGCACGGGCAAATTGGGAGATATGACTAAAATGGCACGTCTGGAGCCGGCACTCGTCCCCCGTTCCACGCCCATCCATTGTCAGATTTTGTCCATTCATACGCTGTTGGAAATCTTTTTTGAAGGGCTACGTGATGGTTAGACCAGATTTTGATTATCTCTCGATCGGATTTTTAGCTGGTGCATGGCCCGGCCATTTATTAGGCATAGGTGACAGAATACTTATTTTTGGAACGGGCACTTCACCGTTGGTTCCCCATCATAAGAGAAGCTAAAAGGTGCCAAAATAAGGCCAATGGCATAGATAAAATGGGAGATATGGCCAAAATGGCTCGTCGGGAGCCGGCACTCGTCCCACCTGTTCCACTCCCGTCCCTTGTTCGATTTGGTCGGTTCACACACCGTTGGAAATCATTTTTGAAAGGCTACGTGATGGTTGAAGTAGATTTTGATTATCTCTCTGTCGAATTTTGGGCTAGTGCTTCTCGCCCGGGCCATTTTTTAGGCATCGGTGACCGAAAACTCATTTTTTGCACGAAGCGGAATTTGACGGGCACTTCATCACTTGTTGCCCATCAAAAGAAAAGCCCAAAGGCGCAAAAATAAGGCCAATGGCACGAACAAAATTGTAAATATGGCCAAAACGGCTCGTCGGGAGCCGACACTCGTCCCCCATGTTCCGTGCTTGTCGCTTGTGCGATTTGGTTCGTTAACATGCCGTTGAAAATCTTTTTTGAATTGCTACGTGATGGTCGGAGCAAATTTCAAGTTTGTCTCGATCTGATTTTGGGCTGGTGCGTCGCCTTGGCCATTTATTAGGCATAGGTGACCAAAAACCCATTTTTTGCACGGAAGCGGAATTTGACGGGCATTTCACCACTAGTTGCCCATCATAAGAGAAGCCCAAAGGTTCAAAAATAAGACCAATAGCACGAGCAAAATTGTAGATATGGCCAAAACGGCTAGTCGGGAGACGACACTCGTCCCCCCCTGTTCCGTGCCCGTCGCTTATCCAATTTGGTTTGTTCACATGCCATTGAAAATCTTTTTTGAATTGCTACGTGATGGTCAGAGCAAATTTGAAGTATCTCTCAGTCAGATATTGGGCTGGTGCTTCGCCCGGGCCATTTATTAGGCATAGGTGACCAAAAACTCTTTTTTTGCACGGAAACGGAATTCGACGTGCACTTCACCACTAGTTGCCCATCATAAGAGAAGGGAGGTGCAAAAATAAGGCTAATGGCACAAGCAAAATTGTAGATATGGCCAAAACGGCTCGTCGGGAGCCGACACTCATCCCCCCTGTTCCATGCCCGTCCCTTGTCCGATTTGGTTCGTTCACATGCCGTTGAAAATCTATTTTGAATTGCTACGTGATGGTCGGAGAAAATTTCAAGTATCTCTCGGTTGGATTTTGGGCTGGTGCGTCGCCCGGGCCATTTATTAGGCATAGGTGACAGAAAACTCATTTTTGGCACGGAAGCGGAATTTGACGGGCACTTTACAACTAGTTGCCCATCATAAGAGATGCCTAAAGATGCAAAAATAAGGCCAATGGCACGGGCAAAATGGGAGATATGGCCAAAACGGCTCGTCGGGATACGACACTCGTCCCCCCCCCCCCCCCCCCCGTTCCGTGCCCGTCCCTTGTCCGATATCGTCCATTAACACGCCGTTGGAAATCTTTTTTGAAAGGCTACGTGATGGTTGGAGCAGATTTTTGATTATCTCTCGGTCGGATTTTGGGCTGGTGCTTCGCCCGGGCCATTTATTAGGCATCCGTGACTGAAAACTCATTTTTGGAATGGCAGCGGAGTTGGACGGGCACTTCACCATTGGCGGCTCGGGCAAAATGGGAGATATGACCATCATAAGAGAAGGGAGGTGCAAAAATAAGGCTAATGGCACAAGCAAAATTGTAGATATGGCCAAAACGGCTCGTCGGGAGCCGACACTCATCCCCCCTGTTCCATTCCCGTCCCTTGTCCGATTTGGTTCGTTCACATGCCGTTGAAAATCTTTTTTGAATTGCTACGTGATGGTCGGAGCAAATTTCAAGTATCTCTCAGTTGGATTTTGGGCTGGTGCGTCGCCCGGGCCATTTATTAGGCATAGGTGACAGAAAACTCATTTTTGGCACGGAAGCGGAATTTGACGGGCACTTTACAACTAGTTGCCCATCATAAGAGATGCCTAAAGATGCAAAAATAAGGCCAATGGCACGGGCAAAATGGGAGATATGGCCAAAACGGCTCGTCGGGATACGGCACTCGTCCCCCCCCCCCCCCCGCTTCCGTGCCCGTCCCTTGTCCGATATCGTCCATTAACACGCCGTTGGAAATCTTTTTTGAAAGGCTACGTGATGGTTGGAGCAGATTTTGATTATCTCTCGGTCGGATTTTGGGCTGGAGCTTCGCCCGGGCCATTTATTAGGCATCGGTGACCGAAAACTCATTTTTGGAATGGCAGCGGAGTTGGACGGGCACTTCACCACTGGTTCCCCATCATAAGAGAAGCCCAAAGGTGCAACAATAAGGCCAATGGCACGGGCAAAATGGGAGATATGACCAAAGCGGCTCGTCTGGAGCCGGCACTCGTCCCCCCATTCCACGCCCATCCATTGTCAGATTTTGTCCGTTCACACGCTGTTGGAAATCTTTTTTGAAGGGCTACGTGATGGTTGGACCAGATTTTGATTATCTCTCGATCGGATTTTTAGCTGGTGCTTCGCCCGACCATTTATTAGGCATAGGTGACAGAAAACTTATTTTTGGAACGGAAGCAGAATTGGACGGGCACTTCACCGTTGGTTCCCCATCATAAGAAAAGCTAAAAGGTGCCAAAATAAGGCCAATGGCACGGGCAAAATGGGAGATATGGCCAAAACGGCTCGTCGGGATACGACACTCGTCCCCCCCGTTCCGTGCCCGTCCCTTGTCCGATATCGTCCATTAACACGCCGTTGGAAATCTTTTTTGAAAGGCTACGTGATGGTTGGAGCAGATTTTGATTATCTCTCGGTCGGATTTTGGGCTGGTGCTTCGCTCGGGCCATTTATTAGGCATCGGTGACCGAAAACTCATTTTTGGAATGGAAGCGGAGTTGGATGGGCACTTCACCACTGGTTCCCCATCATAAGAGAAGCCCAAAGGTGCAATAATAAGGCCAATGGCACGGGTAAAATGGGAGATGTGACCAAAAAGGCACGTCTGGAGCCGACACTCGTCCCCCCGTTCCACGCCCATCCTTTGTCAGATTTTGTCCATTCACACGCTGTTGGAAATCTTTTTTGAAGGGCTACGTGATGGTTAGACCAGATTTTGATTATCTTTCGATCGGATTTTTAGCTGGTGCATTGCCCGGCCATTTATTAGGCATAGGTGACAGAATACTTTGGAGGCCCAAGATGAGGAATAAAGATGCATATTTTCGTGCATGTTCAAGAGGGCAAATAAAGAGTCATGTTAGTTTCTTTATTATGACTTAAATAAGTGACTTTTGAGTCCAAGGGTCATAGGTACTTAATAAGTGATGTAATGAGTGTTAAATAAGTCTATTTATGAGTTTAATTAGTGTTATCAATGATAGGATACCAAGAATCCTTTCCTAGCCTATAAATAGACTTGTAAATCACTTGTAAGAGGACACCTTAAGTTATAAACGAAAATTGGCTTTGCCTTTGTGAGTTGAATTTCTCTCTTGTAGAGTTTTCACTTGTTCCGAACTTATCAAGACTAGTGAGCAAAGTCTTGTGGCGTTCAACCATACCGAGGTTCTTGGCTGATTATATAGCCAACGGGTCGAGGTTTTCTTCGCTCTAGGAGGTGATCAAACTGGATTCTCGATCTAGGGAGACCGCTGCCTTCCTCTTATACGAAGGGTTCTTGGATCTTTTATCCAACGGGTCCTCCGTCCGTATCAGCTACGTGATGGTTGGACCAGATTTTGATTATCTCTCGATCGGATTTTATGCTGGTGCTTCGCTCGACAATTTATTAGGCATAGGTGACAGAAAACTTATTTTTGGAACGGAAGCGGAATTGGACGGGCACTTCACCGTTGGTTCCCAATCATAAGAAAAGCTAAAAGGTGCCAAAATAAGGACAATGGCACGGGCAAAATGGGAGATATGGCCAAAATGGCTCGTCGGGAATCGGCACTCGTCCCCCATGTTCCGTGACCTTGTCCGATTAGGTTCGTTCATATGCCGTTGAAAATCTTTCTTGAATTGCTACGTGATGGTCGGAGCAAATTTCAAGTATCTCTCGGTCGGATTTTGGGCTGGTGCGTCGCCTGGGCCATTTATTAGGCATAAGTGACCGAAAACTTTTTTTTGGCACGGACGCGGAATTTGACGGGCACTTTACCACTAGTTGCCCATCATAAGAGATGCCTAAAGATGCAAAAATAAGGCCAATGGCACGAGCAAAATGGGAGATATGGCCAAAACGGCTCGTCGGGATACGGCACTCGTCCCCCCCGTTCCGTGTCCGTCCCTTGTCCGATATCGTCCATTAACACGCCGTTGGAAACCTTTTTTGAAAGGCTACGTGATGCTTGGAGCAGATTTTGATTACCTCTCGGTCGGATTTTGGGCTGGTGCTTCGCCCGGGCCATTTATTAGGCATCGGTGACCGGAAACTCATTTTTGTAATGGAAACGGAGTTGGACGGGCACTTCACCACTGGTTCCCCATCATAAGTGAAGCCCAAAGGTGCAATAATAAGGCCAATGGCACGTGCAAAATGGGAGATATGACCAAAGCGGCTCGTCTGGAGCCGGCACTCGTCCCCCCGTTCCACACCCATCCATTGTCAGATTTTGTCCGTTCACACGCTGTTGGAAATCTTTTTTGAAGGGCTACGTGATGGTTGGACCAGATTTTGATTATCTCTCGATCGGATTTTATGCTGGTGCTTCGCCCGACCATTTATTACGCATAGGTGACAGAAAACTTATTTTTGGAACGGAAGCGGAATTGGACGGGCACTTCACCGTTGGTTCCCCATCATAAGAAAAGCTAAAAGGTGCCAAAATAAGGACAATGGCACGGGCAAAATGGGAGATATGGCCAAAATGGCTCGTCGGGAATCGGCACTCGTCCCCCATGTTCCGTGACCTAGTCCGATTAGGTTCGTTCACATGCCGTTGAAAATCTTTCTTGAATTGCTAAGTGATGGTCGGAGCAAATTTCAAGTATCTCTCGGTCGGATTTTGGGCTGGTGCGTCGCCTGGGCCATTTATTAGGCATAAGTGACCGAAAACTTTTTTTTGGCACGGAAGCGGAATTTGACGGGCACTTTACCACTAGTTGCCCATCATAAGAGATGCCTAAAGATGCAAAAATAAGGCCAATGGCACGAGCAAAATTGGAGATATGGCCAAAACGGCTCGTCGGGATACGGCACTCGTCCCCCCGTTCCGTGCCCGTCCCTTGTCCGATATCGTCCATTAACACGCCGTTTGAAATCTTTTTTGAAAGGCTACGTGATGGTTGGAGCAGATTTTGATTATCTCTCGGTCGGATTTTGGGCTAGTGCTTCGCCCGGGCCATTTATTAGGCATCGGTGACCGAAAACTCATTTTTGGAATGGAGGCAGAGTTGGACGGGCACTTCACCACTGGTTCCCCATCATAAGAGAAGCCCAAAGGTGCAATAATAAGGCCAATGGCACGGGCAAAATGGGAGATATGACCAAAGCGGCTCGTCTGGAGCCGGCACTCGTCCCCCCGTTCCACGCCCATCCATTGTCAGATATTGTCCGTTCACACGCTGTTGGAAATCTTTTTTGAAGGGCTACGTGATGGTTGGACCAGATTTTGATTATCTCTCGATCGGATTTTTAGATGGTGCTTCGCCCGACCATTTATTAGGCATAGGTGACAGAAAACTTATTTTTGGAACGGAAGCGGAATTGGACGGGCACTTCACCGTTGGTTCCCCATCATAAGAAAAGCTAAAAGGTGCCAAAATAAGGACAATGGCACGGGCAAAATGGGAGATATGGCCAAAATGGCTCGTCGGGAATCAGCACTCGTCCCCCATGTTCCGTGCCCGTCCCTTGTCCGATTTGGTTCGTTCACATGCCGTTGAAAATCTTTCTTGAATTGCTACGTGATGGTCGGAGCAAATTTCAAGTATCTCTCGGTCGGATTTTGGGCTGGTGCGTCGCCTGGGCCATTTATTACCATAAGTGACCGAAAACTTTTTTTTGGCACGGAAGCGGAATTTGACGGGCACTTTACCACTAGTTGCCCATCATAAGAGATGCCTAAAGATGCAAAAATAAGGCCAATGGCACGAGCAAAATTGGAGATATGGCCAAAACGGCTCGTCGAGATACGGCACTCGTCCCCCCCGTTCTGTGCCCGTCCCTTGTCCGATATCGTCCATTAACACGCCGTTTGAAATCTTTTTTGAAAGGCTACGTGATGGCTGGAGCAGATTTTGATTATCTCTCGGTCGGATTTTGGGCTGGTGCTTCGCCCGGGCCATTTATTAGGCATCGGTGACCGAAAACTCATTTTTGGAATGGAAGCGGAGTTGGACGGGCACTTCACCACTGGTTCCCCATCATAAGAGAAGCCCAAAGTTGCAATAATAAGGCCAATGGCACAGGCAAAATGGGAGATATGACCAAAACGGCTCGTCTGGAGCCGGCACTCGTCCCCCCGTTCCACGCCCATCCATTGTCAGATTTTGTCCGTTCACACGCTGTTGGAAATCTTTTTTGAAGGGCTACGTGATGGTTAGACCAGATTTTGATTATCACTCGATCGGATTTTTAGCTGGTGCATTGCCCGACCATTTATTAGGCATAGGTGACAGAATACTTATTTTTGGAACGGAAGCAGAATTGGACGGGCACTTCACCGTTGGTTCCCCATCATATTAGAAGCTAAAAGGTGCCAAAATAAGGCCAATGGAACAGGTAAAATGGGAGATATGGCCAAAATGGCTCGTCGGGAGCCGGCACTCGTCCCACCTGTTACACTCCCGTCCCTTGTTCGATTTGGTTGGTTCACACACCGGTGGAAATCATTTTTGAAGGGCTACGTGATGGTTGGCTTTGGATTTTGATTATCTCTCGGTCGGATTTTTGGCTGGTGCTTCGCCCGGGCCATTTATTAGACATCGGTGACCGAAAACTCATTTTTTGCACGAAGCGGAATTTGACGGGCACTTCATCAATTGTTGCCCATCAAAAGAAAAGTCCAAAGGCGCAAAAATAAGGCCAATAGCACGAGCAAAATTGTAAATATGGCCAAAACGGCTCGTCGGGAGCCGACACTCGTCCCCCCTGTTCCGTGCATGTCAAGAAGCCGTTGGAAGTCTTTTTTAAAGGGCTACATGATGGTTGGATCAGATTTTGATTATCTCTCGATCGGATTTTGGTCTGGTGCTTCGCCCGGGCCATTTATTAGGCATAGGTGACCGAAAACTCGGTTTTGGAACTGAAGCGGAATTGGATTGGCACTTCACCATTGGTTCGGCATTATAAGAGAGGCCCAAAAGTGCAAAAATAAGGTAAATGGCACGGACAAAATAAGAGATATGGCCAAAACGGCTTGTCGGGAGTCGGCACTCGTCCCCCCCGTTCCACGCCCGTCCCTTCTCCGATTTGGTCCTTTCAAATGCCGTTGGAAATCTTTTTTGAAGGGCTACGTGATGGTTGGAGCAGATTTTAATTATCTCTCGGTCTGATTTTGAACTGGTGCTTCGCCCCAGCCATTTATTAGGCATAGGTGACCGAAAACTCATTTTTGGAACGGAAGCGGAATTGGACGGGTACTTCAACACTGATTCCGCATAATAAGAGAAGCTCAAAGGTGCAAAAATAACGCCAATGGCACTGGCCAATTTGGAGATATGGCCAAAACGGCTCGTTGGGAGCCAGCACTCGTCCCCCTCATTTCTTGCCCATCTCTTGTCCGATTTGGTTCGTTAAAATGCTGTTGAAAATCTTCTTTAAAGGGCTACGTGATGGTAAGAGCAGATTTTGATTATCTCTCGGTCGGATTTCGGTCTGGTTCTTTGCCCGGGCCATTTATTAGGCATCGATGACCGAAAACTTATTTTTGGAATGGAAGCAAAATTGGACGGAAACTTCGCCACTGGTTCCTCATCATAAAAGAAGGCTAAATGTGCTAAAATAAGGCCAATAGCACGGGCAAAATAGGAGATATGGCCAAAATAGCTCGTCGGGAGCCGGCACTCGTTCCCCCCGTTCCACGCCCGTCCCTTGTTCGATTTGGTCCGTTAACACGCCATTGGAAATCTTTTTTGAAGAAATAAGTGATGGTCGGAGAAGATTTTGATTATCTCTCGGTCGGATTTTGTGCTTGCTTTGCCCGGGCCATTTATTAGGCATCGGTGACCGAAAACTTATTTTTGGAATGGAAGCAAAATTGGACGGGCATTTCACCGTTGATTCCCCAGCATAATCTTTTTTGAAGGGCTACGTGATGGTTGGACAAGATTTTGATTATCTCTCGGTCGGATTTGGGCTGGTGCTTCGCCTGGGCCTTATTAGGCATAGGTGATCGAAAACTCATTTTTGGCATGGAAGCAGAATTGGACGGGCACTTCACCACTGGTTCTCCAAAATAATAGAAGCCCAAAGGTGCAACAATAAGGCCAATGGCACTGGCAAAATGGGAGATATGGCCAAAACGGCTCGTCGGGAGCCGGCACTCGACCCCCCCGTTCCATGCCCATCCCTTGTCAGATTTTGTCTGTTCATTCGTTGTTAGAAATCTTTTTTGAAGGGCTACAAGAAGGTTGGATCAGATTTTGATTATCTCTTGATCAGGTTTTGGGTTGGTGCTTCGCTCGGGCCATTTATTAAGCATAGGTGACCGAAAACTCATTTTTTGCACGAAAGCGAAATTTGACGGGCACTTCACCACTGGTTGCCCATATCAAAGGTGCAAAAATAAGGCCAATGGCACGAGCAAAATGGGAGATATGGCCAAAACGTCTCGTCGGGAGCCGGCTCTCGTCCCTCCCGTTCCGTGCCCGTCCCTTGTCCGATATCATCCCTTAACACGCCGTTGGAAATCTTTTTTGAAGATCTACGTTATGGTCGGAGAAGATTTTGATTATGTCTCGGTCGGATTTTGGGCTGGTGCTTCTTCGCCTGGGCCATTTATGCATCGGTGACCGAAAACTCACTGTTGGAATGGAAGCGGAGTAGGACGGGCACTTCACCACTAATCCCCATCAATAATAGAAGCCCAAAGGTGCAATAATAAGGTCAATGGCACGGGCAAAATGGGAGATATGGCCAAAACGACTCGTCGGGAGCCGACACTCGTCCCCCCTGTTCCATGCACGTCCCTTGTCTGATTTGGTTCGTTCACATGCCGTTGAAATTTCTTTTTGAATTGCTACGTGATGGTCGGAGCAAATGTAAAGTATGTCTCGGTCGGATTTCGGGCTGGTGCGTCGCCCGGGCCATTTATTTGGCGTAGGTGACCGAAAACTCATTTTTTGCACGGAAGCGGAATTTTGACGTGCACTTCACCACTTGTTGCCCATCAAAAGAAAAGCCCAAAGGCGCAAAAATAAGGCCAATGGCACGAGCAAAATTGTAAATATGGCCAAAACGGCTCGTCGGGAGCCGACACTCGTCCCCCCCTGTTCTGTGACTGTCCCTTGTGCGATTTGGTTCGTTAACATGCCGTTGAAAATCTTTTTTGAATTGCTGCGTCATTGTCGGAGCAAATTTCAAGTTTGTCTCGATCTGATTTTGGGCTGGTGCCTGGGCCATTTATTTAGGTGACCGAAAGCACTTTTTTTCCACGGAAGCGGAATTTGACGTGCACTTCATCACTAGTTGCCCATCATAAGAGAAGCCCCAAGGTGCAAAAATAAGGCCAATGGCACAAGCAAAATTGTAGATATGGCCAAAACGACTCGTCGGGAGCCGACACTCTTCGCCCCTTTTCCATGCCCGTCATTATCCGATTTGGTTCGGATTTTGGGCTGGTGCGTCGCCCGGGCCATTTATTAGGCATAGATGACCGAAAACTCATTTTTGGCACGGAAGCGAAAATTTGACGGGCACTTTACCACTAGTTGCCCCTCATAAGAGATGCTGAAAGGTGCAAAAATAAGGCCAATGGCACGGGCAAAATGGGAGATATGGCCAAAACGGCTCGTCGGGATACGGCACTCGTCCCCCCCGTTCCGTGCCCGTCCCTTGTCCGATATCGTCCATTAACACGCCATTTGATGTGAGCACGGGTGGGCAGCCAACGACTACAAGTCAGATTTCAAGAACTAAATAAAGTATGCCGATTTCAAGTCCAATATCAAGATAAATCGGGCCAAATGGTGAATATTGATGGGCTGAATCCGACTTAAAAGGGCTTGTCAACAATCAGACTTCGAAGGCCCAAGAAGAAGAATAAATGGTTGATATTCGTGCATATTGAAGAGGCTAAATTAAGTGTCTAATTAGTTTCATTATTATGAGTTAAATAAGTGACTTTTGAAGTCTTGAGTCATAAGTAGTCATTAGTAGTTAATAAGTGGTTTAATTAGTGTTAAATAAGTCTATTTATGAGTTTAATTAGTATCATAAGTACTATCATTATTGGTAGGCTACGAAGAGTCCTTTTCTAGCCTATAAATAGGCTTGATATCCTTTGTAATCGAATAACACATACACCTTGAGTTATAAACGAAAATTGGCTTTGCCTTTGTGAGTTGAATTTCTCTCTTGTAGAGTTTTCACTTGTTCCGAACTTATCAAGACTAGTGAGCAAAGTCTTGTGGCGTTCAACCATACCGAGGTTCTTGGCTGATTATATAGCCAACGGGTCGAGGTTTTCTTCGCTCTAGGAGGTGATCAAACTGGATTCTCGATCTAGGGAGACCGCTGCCTACCTCTTATACGAAGGGTTCTTGGATCTTTTATCCAACGGGTCCTCCGTCCGTATCACCATTGGAAATCTTTTTTGAAAGGCTACGTGATGGTTAGAGCTGATTTTGATTATCTCTCGGTCGGATTTTGGGCTGGTGCTTCGCCCGGGCCATTTATTAGGCATCGGTGACCGAAAACTCATTTTTGGAATGGAAGCGGAGTTGGACGGGCACTTCACCACTGGTTCCCCATCATAAGAGAAGCACAAAGGTGCAATAATAAGGCCAATGGCATGGGCAAAATTGGAGATATGACCAAAGCGGCTCATCTGGAACCGGCACTCGTCCCCCCGTTCCACGCCCATCCATTGTCAGATTTTTTCCATTCACATGCTGTAGGAAATCTTTTTTGAAGGGCTACGTGATGATGGTTGGACCAGATTTTGATTATCTCTCGATCGGATTTTTAGTTGGTGCTTTGCCCGGCCATTTATTAGGCATAGGTGACAGAAAACTTATTTTTGGAAGGGAAGCGGAATTGGACGGGCACTTCACCGTTGGTTCCCCATCATAAGAAAAGCTAAAAGGTGCCAAAATAAGGCCAATGGCACGGGCAAAATGGGAGATATGGCCAAAATGGCTCGTTGGGAGCCGGCACTCGTCCCACCTATTCCACTCCCGTCCCTTGTTCGATTTGGTCGGTTCGCACACCGTTGGAAATCATTTTGAAGGGCTATTTGCACGAAGCGAAATTTGATGGACACTTCACCACTTGTTGCACATCAAAAGAAAAGCCTCGAAGGTGCAAAAATAAGGCCAATGGCACGAGCAAAATTGTAAATATTGCCAAAATGGCTTGTCGGGAGCCGACACTCGTCCCCCCTATTCCGTACCTGTCCCTTGTGCGATTTGGTTCGTTAACATGCCGTTGAAAATCTTTTTTGAATTGCTACGTGATGGTCGGAGCAAATTTCAAGTATGTCTCGATCTAATTTTGGGTTGTTGCGTCGCTCGGGCCATTTATTAGGCATAGGTGACCGAAAACTCATTTTTGGCACGGAAGCGGAATTTGACAGGCACTTTACCACTAGTTGCCCATCATAAGAGATGCCTGAAGGTGCAAAAATAAGGCCAATGGCACGGGCAAAATGGGAGATATGGCCAAAACGGCTCGTCGGGAGACGACACTCGTCCCCCCTGTTCCGTGCCCGTCCCTTATCCGATTTGGTTCGTTCACATGCCATTGAAAATCTATTTTGAATTGCTACGTGATGGTCAAAGCAAATTTCAAGTATCTCTCGGTCGGATTTTAGGCTGGTGCTTCGCCCGGGCCATTTATTAGGCATCGGTGACCGAAAACTCATTTTTGGAATGGAAGCGGAGTTGGACGGACACTTCACCACTGGTTTCCCATCATAAGAGAAGCCAAAGGTGCAATAATAAGGCCAATGGCATGGGCAAAATGGGAGATATGACCAAAGCGGCTCGTCTGGAGCCGGCACTCGTCCCCCCGTTGCACGCCCATCTATTATCAGATTTTGTCTGTTCACACGCTGTTGGAAATATTTTTTGAAGGCCTACGTGATGATGGCTGGACCAGATTTTGATTATCTCTCAATCGGATTTTTAGCTGGTGCTTCGCCCGGCCATTTATTAGGCATAGGTGACAGAAAACTTATTTTTGGAAGGGAAGCGGAATTGGATGGGCACTTCACCGTTGGTTCCCCATCATAAGAAAAGCTAAAAGGTGCCAAAATAAGGCTAATGGCACGGGCAAAATGGGAGATATGGCCAAAATGGCTCGTCGGGAGCCAGCACTCGTCCCACCTGTTCCACTCCTATCCCTTGTTCGATTTGGTCAGTTCACACACCATTGGAAATCATTTTTGAAGGGCTACGTGATGGTTGAACTAGATTTTGATTATCTCTAGGTCGGATTTTGGGCTAGTGCTTCTCCCGGGCCATTTATTAGGCATCGGTGACTGAAAACTCATTTTTTGCACGAAGCGGAATTTGATGGGCACTTCACCACTTGTTGCCCAACAAAAGAAAAGCCCAAAGGTGCAAAAATAAGGCCAATGGCACGAGCAAAATTGTAAATATTGCCAAAACGGCTCGTCGGGAGCGGACACTCGTCCCCCCTCTTCCGTGGCTGTCCCTTGTGCGATTTGGTTCGTTAACATGCCGTTGAAAATCTTTTTTGAATTGCTACGTGATGGTCGGAGCAAATTTCAAGTATGTCTCGATCTGATTTTGGACTGGTGCGTCGCCTGGGCCATTTATTAGGCATAGGTGACCGAAAACCCATTTTTTGCACGGAAGCGGAATTTGACGGGCACTTCACCACTAGTTGCCCATCATAAGAGAAGCCCAAAGGTGCAAAATTAAGGCCAATGGCACGAGCAAAATTGTAGATATGGCCAAAAAGGCTAGTCGGGAGACGACACTCGTTCCCCCTGTTCCGTGTTCGTCCCTTATCATATTTGGTTTGTTCAGATGCCATTGAAAATCTTTTTTGAATTGCTACGTGATGGTCATAGCAAATTTCAAGTATCTCTCGGTCGGATTTTGGGCTGGTGACCGAAAAATTCATTTGTTGCACGGAAGCGGAATTTGACGGGCACTTCACCACTAGTTGCCCATCATAAGAGAAACCCAAAGATGCAATAATAAGGCTAATGGCAAGGGCAAAATGGGAGATATGACCAAAGCAGCTCGTCTGGAGCCAGCACTCGTCCCCTCGTTCCATGCCCCATCCCTTGTCTAATTTAGTCCGTTCAAACGCTGTTACAAATCTTTTTTGAAGGGCTGCATGATGGTTGGATGAGATTTTGATTATCTCTTGATCGTATTTTGGGCTGGTGCTTCGTCCGAGCCATTTATTTGGCATAGGTGACCGAAAACTCAATTTTGGAACTGAAGCGGAATTGGATGGGCACTTCACCACTGGTTCCGCATCATAAGAGAGGCCCAAAAGTGCAAAAATAAGGTAAATGGCACGGACAAAATAAGAGATATGGCCGAAACGGCTCATTTTTGGAACGGGTACTTCACCACTGATTCCACATAATAAGAGAAGCCCAAAGGTGCAAAAATAATGCAGATGGCACTAGCCAAATGGGAGATATAGCCAAAACGGCTCGTCGGGAGCCGGCACTCGTCCCCCCCGTTCCACGCCCGTTCATTCTCTGATTTGGTCCGTTCACACGCCGTTGGAAATCTTTTTTGAAGGGCTACGTGATGGTTGGAGCAGATTTTGATTATCTCTCGGTTGGATTTTGAGCTGGTGCTTTACGCGGGCCATTTATTAGGCATAGGTGACCGAAAAACTCATTTTTGGAACAGAAGCGGAATTGGACGGGCACGTCACCACTGATTCCGCATAATAAGAGAATCCCAAAGGTGCAAAAATAACGCAATTGGCACAGGCAAAATGGGAGGTATGGCCAAAACGGCTCGTTGGGAGCCGGCACTCGTCCCCCCCATTCTGTGCCCGTCCCTAGTCCGATTTTGTCCGTTAAGAAGCCGTTGGAAGTCTATTTTAAAGGGCTACGTGATGGTCGGATCAGATTTTGATTATCTCTCGGTTGGATTTTGGTCTGGTGCTTCGCCCGGGCCATTTATTAGGCATAGGTGACCGAAAACTCAGCTTTGGAACTGAAGCGGAATTGGATGGGCACTTCACCACTAGTTCGGCATCATAAGTGAGGCCCAAAATTGCAAAAATAAGGCAAATGGCACGGACAAAATAAGAGATATGGCCAAAACGGCTCGTCGGAAGCCGGCACTCGTCGCCCCCGTTCCACACCAGTCCCTTCTCCGATTTGGTTCTTTCAAATGCTGTTGGAAAACTTCTTTGAAGGGCTACGTGATGGTCGGAGCAGATATTGATTATCTCTAGATCGGATTTTGGTCTGGTGCTTTGCCCGGGCCATTTATTAGGCATCGATTACCGAAAACTTATTTTTGGAATGGAAGCGGAATTGGAGGGGCACTTCACCACTGGTTCCTCATCATAAACGAAGGCTAAAGGTGCTAAAATAAGGCCAATAGCACAAGCAAAATGGGAGATATGGCCAAAATGGCTCATCGGAAGCCGGCACTCGTCCCCACCGTTCCACGCCCGTACCTTGTTCGATTTGGTCCGTTAACACGCCATTGGAAATCTTTTTTGAAGAGACACGTGATGGTCGGAGAAGATTTTGATTATCTCTCGGTCGGATTTTGTGCTTGCTTTGCCCGGGCCATTTATTAGGCATCAATGACCGAAAACTTATTTTTGGAATGGAAGCGGAATTGGACGGGCACTTCACCACTGGTTCCTCATCATAAAAGAAGGCTAAAGGTGCTAAAATAAGGCCAATAGCACGGGCAAAATGGGAGATATGGCCAAAATGGCTCGTCGGGAGCCGGCACTCGTCCCCCCCGTTCCACGCCCGTCTCTTGTTCGATTTGGTCCGTTAACACGCCATTGGAAATCTTTTTTGAATAGATACGTGATGGTCGGAGAAGATTTTGATTATCTCTCGGTCGGATTTTGTGCTTGCTTTGCCCGGGCCATTTATTAGGCATCGGTGACCGAAAACTTATTTTTGGAATGGAAGCAAAATTGGACGGGCATTTCACCGCTGGTTCCCCATCATAAGAGAAGCCCAAAGGTGCAAAAATAAGGCCAATGGCACGGGCAAAATGGGAGAGATATGGCCAAAATGGCTCGTCGGGAGCCGGCACTCGTCCCCCCCTGTTCCATGCCCGTCCCTTGTTCGATTTGGTCCATTAACACGCCATTCGAAATCCTTTTTGAAAAGATACATGATGGTCGGAGAAGATTTTGATTATCTCACGGTCGGATTTTGTGCTTGCATTGCCCGGGCCATTTATTAGGCATCGGTGACCGAAAGCAAAATTGGACGGGCATTTCACCGCTGGTTCCCCATCATAAGAGAAGCCCAAAGGTGCAAAAATAAGGCCAATGGCACGGGCAAAATAGGAGATATGGCCAAAAGGCTCGTCGGGAGCCGGCACTCGTCCGCCCTGTTCCATGCACGTCCCTTGTCCGATTTGGTTCGTTCACATGCCGTTGAAAATCATTTTTGAATTGCTACGTTATGGTCGAAGCAAATTTCAAGTATGTCTCGGTCGGATTTCAGGCTGGCGCGCCCGGGCCATTTATTAGGCATAGGTGACCGAAAACTCATTTTTTGCACGAAAGCGGAATTTGACGGGCACTTCACCACTAGTTGCCCATCATAAGAGAAGCTCAAAGGTGCAAAAATAAGGCCAATGGCACGGGCAAAATGGGAGATATGGCCAAAACGGCTCGTCGGGAGCCGGCACTCGACCCCCATGTTCCACGCCCATCCCTTGTCAGATTTTGTCCGTTCACAAGCTGTTGGAAATCTTTTTTGAAGGGCTACGGGATGGTTTGATCAGATTTTGATTATCTCTCGATCGGATTTTGGGCTGGTGCTTCGCTCGGGCCATTTATTAGGCATAGGTGACCGAAAACTCATTTTTTGTACGGAAGCGGAATTTGACGGGCACTTCACCATTAGTTGCCCATCATAAGAGAAGCCCAAAGGTGCAAAAATAAGGTCAATGGCACGAGCAAAATTGTAGATATGGCCAAAACGGCTCGTCGGGATCCATCACTCGTCCCCCCTGTTCCGTGCCTGTCCCTTGTCCGATTTGGTTCGTTCACATGCCGTTGAAATACTTTTTTGAATTGCTACGTGATGGTAGGAGAAAATTTGAAGTATCTCTTGCTCGGATTTTGGGCTGGTGCGTCGTCCGGGCCATTTATTAGGCATAGGTGACCGAAAACTCATTTTTGGCACGGAAGCGGAATTTGACGGGCACTTTACCACTAGTTTCCCATCATAAAATATGCCTAAAGGTGCAAAAATAAGGCCAGTGGCACGGGCAAAATGGAAGATATGGCCAACACGGCTCGTCGGATAGGGCACTCGTCCCCCCCGTTCCGTGCCCGTCCCTTATCCGATATCGTCCATTAACACGCCGTTGGAAATCTTTTTTGAAAGGCTACGTGATGGTCGGGGCAAATTTTGATTATCTCTCGGTCGGATTTTGGGCTGGTGCTTCGCCCGGCCATTTATTAGGCATCGGTGACCGAAAACTCATTTTTGGAATGGAAGCGGATTTGGACGGGCAGTTCACCACTGGTTCCCCATCATAAGAGAAGCTCAAAGGTGCAATGATAAGGCCAATGGCACGGGCAAAATGGGATATATGACCAAAGCGGCTCGTCTGGAGCCGGCACTCGTCCCCCCGTTCAACCCCCATCCATTGTCAGATTTTGTCCGTTCACAAGCTGTTGGAAATCTTTTTTGATGGGCTACGTGATGATTGGACCAGATTTTGATTATCTCTCGAACGGATTTTTAGCTGGTACTTCGCCCGGCCATTTATTAGGCATAGGTGACAGAAAACTTACTTTTGGAACGGAAGCAGAATTGGACGGGCACTTCACCGTTGGTTCCCCATCATAAGAGAAGCTAAAAGGTGCCAAAATAAGGCCAATGGAACAGGTAAAATGGGAGATATGGCCAAAATGGCTCGTCGGGAGCCGGCACTCGTCCCACCTGTTACACTCCCGTCCCTTGTTCGATTTGGTCGGTTCATGATGGGGCTGCATCCAAGTTAACCAACGACAACAATAGAGATCCTTTGATCATTCATGGTGGGCCGGTTACAAGAGCTAGAGCTAAGAAGATAAAGGAGGCCATGGTGTTGATTATAGCTGAAATGAAAGCCCAAGTCCAAGAGCAATCTCCGTTGGGCCAAATGGTGAATCTTATACAAGTCGGTGGGCTGAATCCAACTTGAAGAATGGGCTATTTACAAATCAGATTTGGAGGCCCAAGATGAGGAATAAAGATGCATATTTTCGTGCATGTTCAAGAGGGCAAATAAAGAGTCATGTTAGTTTCTTTATTATGACTTAAATAAGTGACTTTTGAGTCCAAGGGTCATAGGTACTTAATAAGTGATGTAATGAGTGTTAAATAAGTCTATTTATGAGTTTAATTAGTGTTATCAATGATAGGATACCAAGAATCCTTTCCTAGCCTATAAATAGACTTGTAAATCACTTGTAACATATACACCTTGAGTTATAAACGAAAATTGGCTTTGCCTTTGTGAGTTGAATTTCTCTCTTGTAGAGTTTTCACTTGTTCCGAACTTATCAAGACTAGTGAGCAAAGTCTTGTGGCGTTCAACCATACCGAGGTTCTTGGCTGATTATATAGCCAACGGGTCGAGGTTTTCTTCGCTCTAGGAGGTGATCAAACTGGATTCTCGATCTAGGGAGACCGCTGCCTACCTCTTATACGAAGGGTTCTTGGATCTTTTATCCAACGGGTCCTCCGTCCGTATCATTTGGTATCAGAGCAATCTGGTATTGATCTCAACCTTTGCTCTTCAATTCTACATCTTCTCTATATTCTATCCATCCTTGTGTCTTTGTTGCTGCAAAAAAAAAAAAAAAAAAAAAGAAAGGAAAAAGAAAGAAAAAGAAAATGGGAAAAAAATCAGTTTAAAAAAAAAAAAAAAAAAAAAAACGAAAATCATTTGAATTGTTCCATAAGGGCTGAAGTGTGGTGATTGCTAAAAAAAAAAAACGAAAATCATTTGAATTGTTCCATAAGGGCTGAAGTGTGGTGATTGCTACATCTCTTGTTCTAATCTTGATTTGTTCTAGTTCATTTGAATTCCTACAAGTGAGAATTGAGTGGTAAAAGGCATTGAGTGGTGAGTTTATTTGAGGGGAGGTAAAAGCCTACGAGTGATACACGAGTGTTTGGGGAGGTTTCTTTTTTATTTTACTTTTTTTTTTTTACTTTTTGTGTGATACACGAGTGAATTGTGAGGACATGGGCGATAATATCAATCAAAATCCAAATGAATTTACACTGCAAGCTATGCAACAACAATTTGCTAGATTTAACACTATTTTGGAGAGCGTATCAGATTGCTTGGAGAATTTGGAGCTACAAGGACAACAAAGGAATCATGATGAAAGGGAGAGTGAAGAAGAAGAGGAAGCAGAATCCATGCATCGAGCTCCAAGGCATAATGGTAGAAGGAGGCATCAAAATGAAGTTGATCGTGACTTGGGAAGCATCAAGTTGAAAATTCCTGCTTTCCAAGGAAGGAGTGATCCCGAGGCCTATTTGGAGTGGGAGCGAAAGGTGGAACTCATCTTTGAGTGTCACAACTACTCCGAGGAGAAGAAGGTCAAACTTGCTGTAATTGAATTCACCGACTATGCTCTAGTTTGGTGGGATCAATTGACAACAAATAGAAGACGCTATGGAGAGAGACCAATTTCCACTTGGGATGAAATGAAGTCCATAATGCGTAAGAGATTTGTTCCTTCTCATTACTTTCGTGAATTGTATCAAAAATTACAAAGTTTGAGTCAAGGTACTAAATCTGTTGATGAGTTCTACAAAGAGATGGAGATTGCCATGATAAGGGCAAATGTTGAAGAAGATAGAGAAGCAACAATGGCTCGATTTCTATGCGGGCTGAATAGGGAGATTGCGAACGTCGTTGATCTTCAACACTATGTGGAGCTTGAAGATATGGTTCATATGGCCATGAAGGTGGAGCGGCAATTTAAGAAGAAGGGAACCTTCCAAAAGAATTTCCCAACGAGTTCTCAATCTTCAAAGCCGAAGGAGTGGACATCTTCGAAACCGACATTTGGGGCTGCTTCAAAACCTCAAAATCAGATGTCAAAACCTTTCAATGAAGTTGATAAAGGCAAAGGTACCTCTACTTCTACTCCCAATACTACTAGAACTAGAGATGTCAAATGTTTTCGCTGTCATGGAATTGGACACATTGCATCTGAATGTCCAAACAAAAGGGCGATGGTTGTAAAGTCTAATGGGGAGCTAGAATCGGAAAGTGAACATGAAGATGATGGTGGAGATGAACAGCCTGAAGAGATCACACCAGAACACGGAGAGCTATTTGTGGTTCGAAGAGCTCTTAATGTGCAAGTCAAAGGTGATGATCAACAAAGGGAGAACATCTTTCACACAAGGTGTTTGGTCCAAGGTAAAGTTTGCATGATGATTATTGATGGTGGGAGTTGTACTAACGTTGCAAGTTCAGATATGGTGGACAAGATGAAGTTAGCAACCCAAAAGCATCCTCAACCATACAAGCTTCAATGGTTGAATGAATGTGGTGAAATTCGTGTGACTAAACAAGTTCTAATTTCGTTTTCCATTGGCAACTATAAGGATGATGTTCTTTGTGATGTGGTACCAATGCATGCTAGTCACATTCTCTTGGGCAGGCCTTGGCAATTCGATCGGAGGGTGATTCATGACGGTTTTCAAAATCGTTATACCTTCAAGCACAATAACAAATCTGTCATGCTTGTGCCATTGACTCCACAACAAGTTCATGAGGACCAAATAAAGATGTCTCAAACGAGGAGAGCTAGAGAGAATGAGGGAAAGAAAAGTGAGGGAGTTGATACACATATGAGAGAAAAAAAGAGTGGAGAGAATACACGAGAGGGAAAGGAAAAACAAAACTTCTTTGTGAGAACAAAAGAGATGAAGAGAGCAATAGTTGAAGAAGAGAGTGTGTTGATCTTGGTGTACAAAGAGTCTTTTTTTAGCACTAACGAATTAACCCCATCTTTGCCTAGTACCTTTGTGTCTCTTTTGAAGGAATTTGAAGACGTTTTCCCGGAAGAGGAGCCAAGTGGTTTACCTCCGTTAAGAGGTATTGAACATCAAATTGATTTTGTGCCCGGAGCTGTGCTTCCAAACCGACCAGCCTATAGAGCCAATCCGGAAGAGACTAGGGAGATCCAAAGGCAAGTGGAAGACTTGATGGAGAAGGGAAGAGTTCGTGAGAGCATGAGTCCATGTGCCGTACCGGTGATCGTTGTATCCAAGAAAGATGGATCATGGAGGATGTGCACCGATTGTCGAGCAATCAATAAGATTACGGTAACGTATCGCTATCCTATTCCTAGGTTAGACGATATGCTTGATGAGTTGCATGGGGCTGTTGTGTTTACTAAGATTGATTTGAAAAGTGGTTATCATCAAATTCGAATTCGAGAAGGAGATGAGTGGAAAACTGCTTTTAAAACAAAGTATGGTCTTTATGAGTGGTTAGTAATGCCTTTTGGTTTAACTAATGCACCTAGTACTTTCATGAGATTGATGCATCATGTTTTGCGAAGTTTCATTGGGAAATTTGTGGTTGTTTACTTTGATGATATTTTGATCTATAGCAAAAATGTGGATGAACATCTTGACCATGTGCGTGCTGTTTTAGACACCTTAAGAAAGGAATCATTGTATGCTAATCTTAAGAAGTGTTCTTTTTGCATGGATAAAGTTGTTTTTCTTGGTTTTGTTGTAAGTGCTAATGGGATTGAAATGGAGAGGGAAAAAGTGCAAGCTATCTTACAGTGGCCAACTCCTCAAAACATTGCTCAAGTAAGAAGTTTTCATGGTCTTGCAAGTTTTTATAGGAGGTTTGTTAAAGATTTTAGCACAATTGCTGCACCTTTGAATGAGATTGTGAAAAAAGATGTTGGTTTTCATTGGGGAGAGAAACAAGAACATGCTTTTAATCTTCTTAAAGAGAAACTAACTAGTGCTCCTATTCTTGCATTGCCTAACTTCGATAAAACTTTTGAGCTTGAATGTGATGCATCCGGAGTGGGTGTAGGAGCTGTTTTGTTGCAGGATGGAAAGCCAATTGCTTACTTTAGCGAGAAGTTGAAGGGCGCTCAATTGAATTATCCAACCTACGACAAGGAGTTGTATGCTTTGGTGAGAGCTTTTGAAACGTGGCAGCATTACTTGTGGCCTAAAGAGTTCGTTGTTCACACGGATCATGAATCTCTCAAATACCTTAAAGGTCAAGGAAAGCTTAGCAAGAGGCATGTTAAGTGGGTGGAATTCATTGAATCATTTCCTTATGTGATCAAGTATAAGAAGGGCAAGGAGAATATTGTGGCTGATGCGTTGTCTCGGAGGTATTCTTTAATCTCTACTTTGAGTTCTAAACTTCTTGGTTTTGAGTCAATTAAGGAGATGTATACTAATGATTCTGATTTTGCTTCGATATATCTAGCCTGTGAGCATGCTGCATTTGATAAGTTTTATAGGCATGAGGGCTACTTGTTTAGAGAGTCTAAGTTGTGCATTCCTAAGTGTTCCATGCGTGAGTTGCTTGTTCGTGAAGCTCATGGTGGTGGGTTAATGGGGCATTTTGGAGTTCATAAGACTTTGGATGTTTTGCATGAACATTTTTATTGGCCTAAAATGCGTGTTGATGTTGAAAGAATTTGTGGTAGATGTATAACTTGCATGCAAGCTAAATCCAAATCACATCCACATGGTTTGTATACACCTTTACCTATTCCTAATGCACCTTGGGAGAACATTTCTATGGACTTTGTTTTGGGTTTGCCTAGAACAAGTAGGGGTAAGGATTCTGTATTTGTTGTTGTTGATAGATTTTCAAAAATGGCACATTTCATACCATGTCATAAGAGTGATGATGCTACTCATATTGCTGATTTGTTCTTTAAAGAAATTGTGCGTTTGCATGGAATTCCAAGAAGCATTGTTAGTGATCGAGATGTGAAGTTTTTGAGTCATTTTTGGCGTGTGTTATGGAATAAATTGGGAACTAAACTTCTGTTTTCTACTACTTGTCATCCCCAAACCGATGGACAAACCGAAGTAGTTAATAGGACTTTATCTCAATTGCTTCGAACATTGATTCAAAGGAACTTGAAAAGTTGGGAGGATTGCTTACCTTTTGCTGAATTTGCTTATAATCGAAGTGTTCATTCTGCTACTAACTTTTCTCCATTTGAAGTTGTTTATGGCTTTAATCCATTGAGTCCACTTGATCTTATTCCAATTCCAATTGAGGAACGGGCTAGTCTTGATGGTAAAGCTAAGGCAGAAATGGTGAAAAAGTTGCATGAGAAGGTGAAGCAAAACATTGAGAAGAGGACGGAGCAATACATCAAGCAAGCAAACAAGGGCCGGAAGCAAGTCATCTTTGAGCCGGGAGATTGGGTTTGGCTACACTTGAGAAAGGAGAGGTTTCCATCCAAAAGGAAGTCCAAGTTGCAACCAAGAGGAGATGGACCATTTCAAGTCATTGCACGAGTGAATGATAATGCTTACAAACTAGACCTACCGGGTGAGTATAATGTAAGTGCTACTTTCAATGTTGCTGATTTGTCTCCTTATTTTGGTGATTTAGATTCGAGGACGAATCCTTTTGAAGAAGAAGGGAATGATGGGGCTGCATCCAAGTTAACCAACGACAACAATAGAGATCCCTTGATCATTCATGGTGGGCCGGTTACAAGAGCTAGAGCTAAGAAGATAAAGGAGGCCATGGTGTTGATTATAGCTGAAATGAAAGCCCAAGTCCAAGAGCAATCTACGTTGGGCCAAATGGTGAATCTTATACAAGTCGGTGGGCTGAATCCAACTTGAAGAATGGGCTATTTACAAATCAGATTTGGAGGCCCAAGATGAGGAATAAAGATGCATATTTTCGTGCATGTTCAAGAGGGCAAATAAAGAGTCATGTTAGTTTCTTTATTATGACTTAAATAAGTGACTTTTGAGTCCAAGGGTCATAGGTACTTAATAAGTGATGTAATGAGTGTTAAATAAGTCTATTTATGAGTTTAATTAGTGTTATCAATGATAGGATACCAAGAATCCTTTCCTAGCCTATAAATAGACTTGTAAATCACTTGTAAGAGGACACCTTGAGTTATAAACGAAAATTGGCTTTGCCTTTGTGAGTTGAATTTCTCTCTTGTAGAGTTTTCACTTGTTCCGAACTTATCAAGACTAGTGAGCAAAGTCTTGTGGCGTTCAACCATACCGAGGTTCTTGGCTGATTATATAGCCAACGGGTCGAGGTTTTCTTCGCTCTAGGAGGTGATCAAACTGGATTCTCGATCTAGGGAGACCGCTGCCTACCTCTTATACGAAGGGTTCTTGGATCTTTTATCCAACGGGTCCTCCGTCCGTATCACACGGCATACATGCATTTCTTGGTGTATTTTATTTCTCAATTTTTCATGCATATGATCTCATTCTCAACATAATAAAAATAATAAATCAAGCATCAAAATAACAATAACTCAAAGAATTCACATTTTTCCTATTTTACCTAAAATTTTCGGTATTCATCATTTCTTTAGGATTTTAAATTCTTTTTCTTCTCTTAATTCACCGATTAAAATCTAATGCTCGATTCTCCTAACGATTTCTTCTCACTCGATTATCACATGCACATCCTAAGTTTGCCTAAACATAATTAAATATCATGTATGCATAGATCTTTCTTTTAGGACTTAGAGATATACATATTTACAACTAATCAAATGAATATCATACTTTAATTTAAATGGAATTCCTTCTCTTGGCTTCTTGGATTCAAAATGGATGGAAAATGAAGCTTCAAAGCTTGGATTTGAAGGGAAGAAAGAAGTCTTCTTGAATCCTCAAAGAAAAGAATGACATAAGGATCAATCATCCATCTTTTTAGGGCTTAAGAGCCAAAATGAAGAAAATGTAGGATGATTATTGAATTTAACTTCAAGAACTTGAAGGATATTTACCTTTTCTTGAAGATATGAATAGAATGGATGGAGGATGATGCTTTCTACTTCATTTCCATGGATGAGGAGATTGAATACATGGTTGCATGTAAGAAAAATCAAATGTAGGTGTGTAAGTGTGTGTGTGCCGTGAGTTTAGAGAGAGTAGGGAGAGTTTTCTTTTTTTCTTCTTCTTTGAGAGAGAGAGTTCGAATGAGAGAGAGAGATGGAGTGTGATGAATGAAGTTTTCTCTCTTTGTCTTAGATGTATAAAATTGAAATCCAACAACAAGAATAAAGTGTAATGTTGGAAGTTGTAATTATCTAAAGTGATTGATAGATAGGTGATTGATGTAGTTTGCATGCTACTTTTGGTAATGACATGCATAAGACATAATCATGGCAATTAGTCTTGGAAATTGAAGAGTGATGGGAGAGAGGTGTGAGGTGGCGTGAGAGGGAGAGAGGTGTGTCGACACTTGTCTTCGTCGTGTCGTTACGGGTATTAATTACCCGGTCGTAAAGGTTTTCTGGATAAAATGATTCGTATTAATTCCTTTTTACGCTATAAACGAGTCTAACTTCTTCTTGTCTCACTTTTGACACTAAATCATCTCAATCCTATTTCACATCTCAATTAAAAGATTAACGAATTCGATCATTTAGTCTTTTAAATCTCAAAGGAATTTAGTCGGCTTATTAATCCGTTTATTAATCCTTTAAAGATCAATTCCTCATTACTCTTCTCAATTCTCGGATAAGTCTTACCCTATCTCAGTGACCTTAGAAGCAATTCTAGGTTCAAAGATTCTAATTCAACTCTATTCTAAGTTCATCGGTGAAAATAATTTTCTCGGCGATCAACATTATTCTATCTCAGTTTAGCAAGCTCTTCGGGATTTTTCAAAAATCAATCTCATACTCATTTTCATATAAACAACCCAACAAGTATATCACATCATCATCATCTCAGATAAATAGAACAGATAAATTCACACAAAACTCGCAAAGCATTTTAAACGTTTTACTCAATTCTCTTTATTTAGAAAAGAAAAATTTTAGCCCTAAATTATCATCTTTTAACTCACTCGGTTAATTATTACGCTCTCTAAAGACATAAAAGCTCGGGGTATCACAAAGATTCTCGAGACGTAAGACATAAAGTAGACGTTTGTCTCGACTGAAGGATTTCTACTTGACTCGGGTCCTTCTATGTTTATCTTTTTCTAAGTCAATATCTTTTCTCGACTTTCTCGTTCTCGGTTCGTCGACTCTACTCGGTTACTAAATACTTCGTCTCATATTCTCGTTTCTAAATTATTTCTACTTTAGCATATCTCACTGGTTAAGGAAATATTACTTATCTCGACTACATTACTCGAATTCTTACCTGAATACTTGATTCAACTAATGTCAGTCAATCATGTTGCATATATAAGCATCCTCAACAATCGAACACGTCATTTTATCATAACGAATTATAGCATTCCACTCAAGCACATAGGTGCAATCAAGCATAATATATTCAACATAGAAATTTAATCAAACATTCTATCTCACATGATTCACATTTCAAATTTATTAACAATTACTCGACATTGCTCGACTCTAGTTTTGGAAAAGATGTTAAGTTCGATCTCATGAAATAAATCCACGCTTTTCTAATAAAAGTGAATAAAAGTTCAAGTAATAAGAATTTTTGAATTTAAAACTCAAATTATTATTCTCATGCTCGATTATTTCTTATTTTATTAAGAAATTATCTCTTCAATTATTAAATTCTAACTTTATTATTTTTATTTAAAATTCCTCGATAAATTTACTAATTAAACGAGTAAACGAACTCGAACTCGAATTAACTCCTTATTACTCCTTATACTCGACTCTACAATATTTTTCTCTTTTGAAAGAGATTTTATTCAACTTAAGATTAATTTATTATTATTATTTCTCGTTCGATTGAACGACTTAACCTCGACTAACTCGTCTCAAATTTTATACTCAACTTCTGATTCTATTTCCTTAACACTAACTCCTCTTTTATTTCTCAATTATTATTTCTTTTAATCACTATAATTAATCTCACTTAATTTTTCCTCTTAAATTTTAATTATTTAACAAAGAAGTATTTTTCTTTGTTTTTCTCAATTCTATGTCCCAAAAATAATTTAATAATTTTTCTTTTTATTTTCTATTAAATTTTATTTCTATAATTTTTGAATTTGTAATTATTTAAATAATTAATTTAATTTATTTTAAGATTAATTTTATTAATCTTAAAATCTTCATATTTTTTTTCACCAAGAACACAAACTCAAAAATTCATAATTTCACCAAGAACACCTAGAACACACATTAATCTTCAAAATTCATCTTCATCGATTTTTGCATATTTCCATGCTTAAAATTTCATTTCATTCACCTCAAAAATTACTATTGAACATCTAACACTCTAAATCAAACACAAACACATTCATAACATCAAAATCATCAAAATCATCAAAAATTCATCAAAAACTATTTTCCTCCATAAACTCATAAATTTCGATTCTTCTCACATAATCAACATAATAAATTAAATCATTCATAACCTCATACTCATAGCATGCTCATAATATCATTAAATCATCAAACATCAAACTAGATCAAATTTTTCTCTACATACTCATAACTCACGGTTTAATCATAGAAATTAGGATAAATTATTTTTCTCATTTTCTCATGCACGTATATTATTCCAATCATCATCATAAACATATATAAACAATAAATCATCAAGAAATCATGAAAATCAATTTTTCCTTCTTTCTTTCCCTATTTTCAGTTTTCCTCATATTTTTATAGGATTAATTATTTTCTTTTTAATTCCTAGATAATCTCTTTTAGGGCTTGATTTCCTAATATTTTCCTCACATCGATTATCACATCTCACGTCCTAGTTTGCCTAAACATAATTTAAAGCATGCATATTTTCTTTCTTTAGTGCTTAGGGATTACATATTTACAAGTAATCAAATGAATAAACATACATTTAAAGATTAAAATCAAAATCCTCCTCTTGATTGAAGCTTGGCCAAAAATGAAGCGATTGAGGACTCAAGCCTCTAGCTTGGATTTTCCATGGTGGATCTCATCTTGAACCTCAAGAAAAATATAACAAAATCTTCTAGGGCAAAAAGTGCCGAAGATAATAAAAAAAAAGGAGAGATGATTTTGAGTTGGAATTGAACTCAAGATTTGAAGAATTAATTTACCTCTTAGGTTTGATGAAATGAAATGATGATGATCTTGGAGCTTGAATACTTGAACTTCAATGGAGATTATGCACTTCTAAGTGTATATGTATGTGTGGCGCTATTCAGAAATGGATTTCACCGTTAGTCTTATAATAAAAAATCCTTAACATAGGCGTGCAAAGCCTTAATTAATAATTAAATTTTTTTATTTTAACGACGGAAGAAATATCTGGGGTATTACATCCTACCCCTCTAACAAAAAATTTCGTCCCGAAATTTGCATACCTTCTTCGAAAAGGGTAAGGGTATTTCTCTTTCATCTTTTCTTCGAGTTCCCACGTGGCTTCTTCTTGCCCATGGTGATTCCATAGCACTTTAACCAAAGGCATCGATTTATTTCTTAATTCTTGCTCTTTTCGATCCAAGATGGATAATGGTTTCTCTTCATAACTTAAGTCGGACTCAAGAACAACGTCTTGCTGGTTAATTACGTGCTTAGGGTCAAAGACATACTTTCGTAATTGAGATACGTGAAACACGTTATGGACACTTCCTAGACTTGGTGGTAAGGCCAATTTATAAGCAACAGGTCTTATTTTCTCCAAAATCTCATAAGGTCCTATAAACCTTGGTCTGAGTTTACCCTTAACACCGAATCTAATGATTCCTTTAGACGGAGAAATCTTGAGGAAAACCTTATCCCCAATTTCAAAGCTAAGATTGGTTCGACGATCGTCGGCGTAAGACTTCTGTCGGCTCTGGGCCTCTTTCATTCTAACTCGAATTTGTTGAATGATCTCGATCATTTTACTGACCGCATCGGGTCCTAGGTTCTTTCTTTCACCTACTTCATCCTAATAAAGTGGTGACCTACATTTCCTTCCATACAATGCCTCGTAAGGAGCCATTCCTATCGTTGCTTGATAACTGTTATTGTACGCGAATTCGACTAATGGCAAGATCTTTTCCCAATTTTCACTTCTATCCAATACTATTGTTCTTAACATATCAACGAGTATCTGAATCGTTCTCTCGGATTGTCCATCCGTCTGGGGGTGAAAAGCGCTACTAAAATTAAGTTCGGTACCTAACTCCTTCTGCATAGTGATCCAAAATCTTGAAGTGAATTTGGCATCTCTATCAGACGTTATTGACTTTGGTATTCCGTGTAGACGTACAATCTCACAGACATACAACTGAGCCAACTTCTCTGATCCATAGGTAATTGGGATTGGTAAAAAGTGAGCTGATTTTGTGAGCCTATCGATAACTACCCAGATGGCAGTATTTCCTTTCTTAGTCTTGGGCAAACCTGTCACAAAATCCATGGCTATATCTTCCCATTTCCATGTTGGAATACTTAATGGCTATAACAACCCGTATGGTCGTCGGTGTAGAGCTTTCACTTGTTGACAAGCCAAACATCTTTCTACAAACGAGGCAACGTCTCGTTTCAAACCGTTCCACCAGAAATTCCTTCTTAAATCTTGATACATCTTCGTACTCCCTGGGTGTGCTGTATAAGGCGTATCGTGAACCTCACTCATGATATCGTTCTTCAATTTGTCGTCTTCAGGGATACAAAGTCTGCCTTCAAACAAAATTGCATTATATGGTGCCTCGGAGAAACCATTCGGTTTATCCGTTCTTATCCTTAGTCGAAGCTTCTCAATCGATTCGTCATTTCTCTGAGCACTTATGATTCTTTCTCGTAAATCGGTGTAGCTACGAGTGCTGCTATATGGTTTGTTATCGTTGCAGGTGCATCGAGCACTTCTAAATTCATTTTCTCAAATTCTCGTACAAGAGTTTCTTCCTCAATAAAGAGACATCCTAACTTGGTTGGAGTCTTGCGACTCAGCGCGTCAGCTACAACGTTTGCTTTTCCTGGATGATAGTTAATTCTGCAATCATAATCCTTTACTAGTTCGAGCCATCGTCTTTGCCTCATGTTCAATTCCTTTTGCTCGAAGAAGTACTTTAAACTCTTGTGGTCCGTAAAAATCTCAACCCTAACACCATAGAGATGGTGTCTCCAAATTTTCAACGCATGCACAACGGCTGCTAGTTCTAAATTGTGGGTTGGGTACTCAACTTCATGAGGTCGAAGTTGTCGTGAAGCATAAGCTATCACCTTTCCGTCTTGCATCAATACACACCCTAATCTGTTCTTTGAAGCATCTGTATAAACAGCATATTCCTTATTCGCTTCTGGCAGAGCTAACACGGGTGCTGTGGTTAACTTTTCCTTGAGTGTCTGAAAACTTGTCTCGCATTCATCAGTCCATTTATACTTGTTTTCCTTTCGGAGCAGTTGCGTCATAGGTCTAGCAATTGTAGAAAATCCCTCGATGAATCTTTTATAATAGCCGGCTAAACCTAAGAAACTCCTAATTTCATTCGGACTTGTTGGCGATTTCCATTCGCGGACTGCCTCTACCTTGGCAGGATCTACTTTAATGCCTTTTGCTGATACTATGTGTTCAAGAAACATTACTTCCTTCAGCCAAAACTCGCACTTACTAAATTTGGCGTAAAGTTTCTCAGTTCTAAGCATTTCTAATACTATTCATAAGTGTTCCTCATGCTCATTCTCATTCTTGGAGTAAATGAGAATGTCGTCGATGAATACTAAGACAAATTTGTCTAAGTATGGGTGAAAAATTCGATTCATGAGATCCATGAATACTGCGGGAGCGTTAGTCAAACCGAATGGCATAACTAGGAATTCGTAATGGCCATATCTAGTTCAGAATGCAGTCTTAGGTATATCCTCAGGTTTGATTTTCTATTGATGATACCCAGATCTCAAGTCTATTTTCGAAAAGACACCTGCGCCTTTAAGCTGATCAAAGAGGTCTTCTATCCTTGGCAAAGGATACTTATTCTTAAGGGTGATCTTATTTAGCTCTCGATAGTCTATGCACATTCTTATAGAACCATCCTTCTTTCTGACGAACAAAATAGGTGCTCCCCAAGGCGAAACACTCGGTCTAATGAAATCAAGGTCTAACAACTCTTGCAGTTGGATTTTAAGCTCTTCTAACTCCTTGGGTGCCATCCTATATGGGGCTTTTGATTTGGGGGCCGAAACTGGTTCTAAGTCAATTGTGAAATCTATGTGACGGTTAGGTGGTAAACTAGGTAATATTTCTGGAAAGACGTCTTCATATTCGTTAACAACTTTCACGTCTTGAATGGTCTTCATGGCTCCTGGTTCTTCAACTAGGTACACAAGATAAGCTGTGCAACCCTTCTTTTTCATCAACTTCTTGGCTTGTAGGGCGGATATTATCGGTATCCTCCTGCCCATTGCAATCCCATGAAATTCTGTCGGCTCCTTTCCCGAGGGTTGGAAAGAGATTTTCCTCTCGTTGCAGAGAATCGTGGCATAATTCTCAAACAACCAGTCCATTCCTAAGATTATATCTACATCCCACATTATCATAACGTTCAAGTTGTTCGCCTTAACCTTAAGAGTTCCAATTTCTAATTCTAGGTTAGAGCAAACATGCGTGGAAGTAGTGATCTCTCCTGAAGGTGTAGCTACTCTCATAGCGTGTTCAGCTCGTACAGGTCTGATATCTAACTTATCCGCACACGAACCAGCAATAAAAGAATGCGATGCGCCAATATCAAACAATATCTTAATAGGGGTATTATGAAGTTTACCCATACCTGCTAGGTTTCCCTTGCCCTTATTCCGCGCATTCTGTTTGATCGCACATGCCCTGGCATTCTGTTGCTGTTGAGCGTGCTGCTGGAATTGCTGCTGTGTCATCTGTTGCTGCGGCTGTGCTTGAATTGCCCTCAAAGGCTGGGGCTGTCCATACTGTTTTTGTCTTGCCGCTTGCAACGGTTTCAGGCAATCCCTCTTAATGTGCCCCTTCTGCCCACGGTTGAAGCAACTTCCAGAGTTTGCTTGACAGATCCCATAGTGTACCCTATTACACTTAGGACAGGCAGGAACGGTAGCTCTTCTTGGTTATTTCCTCCTGGGTTGTTCCTTTGTTGCCCTTGTGGCTGACCTTGCTGGTTATTTCCTTTCCATGATCCCGCTTGATTATTTCCTTGTAAATACAGTCCCGACTGACTGTTTCCTTGCCATGGCTTCTTGCCATAATTGTTATTCTGGTTAGGCTGCTGATAGCCTTGCTGGTTTCCATTCATCTAGTTTCCTTGATTATTGTAGCTCTGATAGTAGCCACTGTTGTTTCTCTCTTCCCATTTCCTTTTCCCTTGATAGTTGTTATTATTTTGTTGTAATAGCCTCGATTCTGGGTTGGGACTAGTGCAGGTGTTATGGCTTTCCTTTCATCAGGCACTACGGCCTCCATCTCCAGAGCTCGTCCTAAAACCTTGGTGTAGCTTAGTCCTCCATAACTAGCTAGCGCTATACCAAACTCATGCTTAAGCTTAAGTCCCCCACGAAACTTCTTTACTATCTTTTCTTCGGTATCCACCTGAGCAGGTGTATACCTTGACAATTCGCAGAACTTTGAGTCATACTCGGTCACTGTCATCTTCTTGTTTTAAATTATAGAACTCAGCCTCTTTCTGAGCTCTATAGGTCTTAGGTACGTACTTATCGTACAATGCTTCCTTAAATTCTTCCCAAGTGAAACGAGCCAGGTGCTCTGCGGGTATAACCTTCTGCCCAGCTTCCCACCAGTAGTCAGCTGGTCTGGAAAGCTGGAATGCAACGCATAACAGACGCTCCTCATCGGTACATCTGAGGAGTTTGAAGATTCTCTCTATGGTTTGTACCCAAAGCTCAGCAACGCTTGGGTTACCAGATTCATTGAACACAGGTGGGTTTCGTTTGAGGAATAAGTCCTCAATATCACGACGGGGTGGTGGTGGAGGTGTTGATGGTGATGGTGGTGGAGGGGTATCTTGTCGTTCTTGTTCCTCCTCTCTATTATTTTGAGCTTGACGTCTACCACGTCCCCTGGGCCTACCAGGTCCTCCTCTGTTGTTAACTACTCTTGGTGGCATTTTTTTTTTTTTAACTATAGGAAACAAGAATTCTCATTAGCATTTGATTTTTAAGCTTTCGTTTTACTTACTAAACCTTTTTCCAACTTAACAAGTTCATGGAAAGAAATAGACCATAACATCGATACTAGCTCTTTAAACTTTTAACTTCCCAAGTTAAACCGGAATATTCATCTTAAACTTTTCTTCTAATCACATTTAGAAGAAGCTTTCACAAGATCAAAGCCCACTCTTGGGTCATAATATATATATATGCGTCAAAAAGAATACTAATTTTGCCTCCAACGAGGACTTATACAAAAAGTTAGACTACGACTAGTCTAAACTAGGCTAACTGCCTATCTATGTACCGGGTGCACTAACAGGTTGCATCTCCGTATCTACCGGAAGTACTAGAACGGAAACGATTCCAAAAATTTCGTATCCGCATAGAGTACTATAAAGAAGCCTACTGATCCGACTATGTACAAGACAAAAGAAACTTCTACTACTACTACGTGTCTAAGACGCTCTGCTCAACTAGCTACGGTCGAGTCACTGCTGCCCTCTACGGCCTGAAACTCCTCGGGGTCTTCCTCCGGGTCCTCCTCCGGATCCTCCTCTGGATCCTTCTCTGAATCTGTACCAAAGACGAGCTGAAGTGCCTCGTCAACCCTCAAAGTGGTGCCGTCTAACAGTACAGGTGGTGGTGGCGAAGGCACGTTTGAAACTGTCCTCTCTGAGTCGTCCAAACTGGTCTCTACTGTACGCTTCTTCAGGGGAAGAAGGTACTCAGGAAGTGAACTAGGCACGTATGCCTCTGCAGAACGGGCCCTAGATGGTCCCGCCTCGAACTGTCCTCGGACCCTCGTCCACTCAGCACAAATCTCCTCAAGTGGTGTAAGAGAAGATGGTAGCTCTAGCATCGCAGCAAGCTCTGCATCTACCTCTAAGTATCCTTCTCCGGGAACTATCTCCTCACTAGGTGCAAGCACTGGCGGCAACTCTAACAGTGCGGCCATCTCTAGATCCATGGCAAACGGCTCAGGCTCAAAATCTGTCGGAACGTGGACGTAGGGAAGGTGCTTCTGAACCGAAACAGACCACATGAATTCACTCTCAAAGAAACACTCGTGTATGGCTAGAGCAAATCCAGAAAAGTCACCGATCGGCTCAGTGTCGTCTCCGATCAGTGCAAGGTGGTACCAGGTGATGTGGTGTGCCCAACCGTGCCACTCGTCGGGCAGCCGTACGGTCAAATCGGCTATTGCTTGACGCTCCGAAATAAAGTGACGAGCTGCGTAGAAACGTGCAGCGAAGTCACTGACTAACTGCCCTATATCATGGTTTGGGTCCACCTCGTAGTCGTGGTACTCGTCCAAGATCTCGTCCACCACAGTACGCTGTCTTAGGGGTTGGCTCTTCCGAGCCGTGACACGTGTAGCAGGCATCCTACAAGATTTTAAGAGAGCACGGATTAGTAACTGGTAGGATAATTAACATATCTTAAGGAATTCTTAAATTACAATTAGAATATTCCATTATTCAAATTGCAATACTTAACCACTTAATCACAACTTATCTTAATCATCTAGCAATTTTAAGAAATTACACTTAAACAATATACGTAAGCAAATCATTCCCCGCTATTTCTTTCCATCTTTTTAACTTATTATTTTATTATTCTTTATTTTAATTCCTTTAAAAAGGAAACTCTTCCGGTTCATTTATAAAAACAAGTCGACTCCAACGAGTCTGTTGTTCATGTCACTTTACGCATGTGACATTCGTTTATTCACTTTGATTCCCTTTATTCTGTCCTTTCCGATCCGATCGTTTTTTTTTTTTTTTAAATTTTGGAACCAACGCTTCTTAGAACGTCTATGTTCTCAAAGAATCGGGAAGGCCTTAGAATTAGTCTAGATTCTCATGTCAAACGAACATCTCAATCAAAGAAATTATAGTTCACATAATTTCACGAAGTATAGTACTCATACTTTCACATAATTCACATAATATCACAAAGTATAACTCTTATACTTCAATCAAATTCATACTTGGCATACTTATTCACAACATACTTGCATACTTTATCAGAAAATTTCTTTTTAAAAGAAATCATACTTCTGAAACTCTTTCCTTACTTTCCTTCTTTGGTTGAGTCGACGTAGCGGGAGGTTGAGTTGTCGTCTACACTCTTAAACTTAGTGTTATGACCTAACTTTACTTGAAAGAAGACTTAGGTGTAGAGCATATACAAATACTCTACCTTACTACTGAAAGGAACTTATATGTAGAGCAGAAACGACTGCTCTGATACCACTCTATCACAGCCTCAAATCCTGAGGGACGGCAAAGCCGGGGTGCGACTAGGGATTGGATTAAAGAAGTGGGGAAGAAGGGGGAATAAGATAAATAAACACAATAACTAAGCAACAACTGAGATCTATGAACAGACTTTATTAAAAAAAAAAGAGTCGACCTTGAAGGATTGCTCGACAAGTTGTTCAAAAGTTAACTAAGTTTTAAGCACGGAACTTAGATCAAAAGGTTTATACATCAACTCAAAAAAAAGAGTTTGACAGCGGAAAGCGTAAAGCTTGACACACAGTTCTTCATCCTATTTATAACTCTTTACTCAACCTCCGCCGCTCCCGTCACTCAACCTGCACATTTATAAAACATATGCAGGGCTAAGTATAAACATACTTAGTGGGCACATTGCCGAAAACATATCATAATTATAGGTTAAATCAGGTATCTCGATAAATAGCGCATCGTGGTTTTTCATCAAATACCCGTGCCTACTAAACATTTTCTTTCACTTTTCACAATATAGCTTGGCCAAGCCTTTACTTGATGTTGCGTTCAACTTGCCCAACTTCTGTTTCAACGCCGGGGGAGAGTATACTTCTCTCGCGAACGTTCTATTCACCGTGGCTGGCTACCCCTCAACATGGCACCACACGCACCGGCTACCGTGTACACTAATGTCACAGCCCCAAATCCCGAGGGACGGCAGAAGCCGGGGTGCGACTGGGGTTGGATTAAAGAAGTGGGGAAGAAAGGGGATGAAAGAATAGACATACATAAGAAACGGCATAATTTTTATGAACAAGACTTCATTAACAAAAGAAAGAGTTGATCTCGAAGGATCACTCGAACAAGATACTTCAAAAGCTTCTAAGTTATATTACAGAACTTAGACTACAGTGATTATTATACATAACATCAAAGAGTTTAAAGTCTAGCAGCGGATTTGTGAACTATAAACAAAAGTCTCCCTTAACTCTATTCACTCTAACTCAACCGTCGCTGCTTCCGTCGCTTCAACCTGCACATTTAGAAAACATATGCAGGGCTAAGTACAAAAGTACTTAGTGGGCACGTTGTCGAAAACATAATCATAAGTATAGATAATCAGGCATTTCATTTCTGTAGCGCACTGGGGTTTTTTCTTTTTAAGAGCCCGTGCCTACTAAACATTTTCGTTCTCATTTTCATAAAGGTTAGCTCTGTAGAGCATTTTTCAAAGATGTTACGTTCAATCTTGACTAGTCATAATTCACCGTGGCTGGCTACCCCTCAACATGATACCACATACACCACAGGCTACAGTGTACACAAAACTTTGGAAAGCATAATAGCTAACTCAAAGCCGATCGTTAGTTAACCCCTTTTGATTAACTCATAAGGTACAAGAGAACTCACATAAAACACAAAACAGTTCATGCCATAATTATCACTTTGAAAACACGATTATCAAAGCGATAAAGAAAAGGTTTTCGAGCATTGCTCGTATTGTTTCATGTATAAAAAAGCCCACCTTGATAGAATACAGAACTAAGACACGTGCTTCCGTCTTCTGATCTTCCGTCCTATCCTTGGTGTCGACTTCCTCCTTCATCATAAAAATCATACTTTAAAGCTCGGTCGCAAACGATAAACGAATACGAGAATCAAGTTAAGTTTTAGTCCTTTAGACTTTTTAGGCATTTGCACTCTAAACTAAACTCTTTTAGTTAAAAAGAAACGAGATACGAACGCGTCTCGTTTGACACTCACTCGGTTCTGAACTTGACACTTAGTTCAGTAGAAAGAAGGTAGTCGATAACTTTAAACGACTAAAAAGATCAAAAGAGTTCAAGTTGAGAAGAATTTAGGGGACGAATCTTATACTACAAGAAAGGTACGGGTGTCTAGTTTACTCTCCAATTTGCAGATCTCGATTCCGATAAATGAGCTAGGAGATATTGCAGTTTCCGTGGAAGGTCGCAAAACTGCCGAGTGAAACCCTAATGCTCGATAAAATTGACGCACGATTTTCTAGGTTCATTTAAAGCTTAAACACTTTTATTTTTATGCAAAAACTGACCCAAGGCAGTCACCACGTATCATCATACGTGATGAACTCCTTTTCATTTCTCGTCTATAAGCACGACGATTAAAACTCGTCCTTTCAAACTAAACAATTACTATACCAAAACAAATCCTAACTTCTCGTTTCTACTTCTTGTTCACAACTATAATTCGTCATTTCATAACTCAAATGCAAAAGCCGTCAACTACAAACTTGTTCTTTTATTCATAACAATCACTATTATCTAATTACTTTTCTTACTCGTCTTTTCTATCGTTACTTAGGATCGTTGTTTCGTTTCTTACCAAAATTCCAACGCCATTAGAATTCAATCAAATTCTACAATCTTATTCATCATCTATCAAGAATCATAATTACATAAATCATAACCTCAAACTATTATCTAATCTCGACTTATCGTCCGTCGTTCGTCTCTTACGATAAATTTTACGTTCCCCGTTTTCGTTCAAATTTTACGACAACGATTATCATCTAATGAGCATTACTAACATGCAAATCATATTATCAAAACATTATCGAGCTTCAACTAAACGACGCGTCTTCGTCTCTTACGTTTTTCGTTTTATTTTTAGAAAAATCTCAATTAAATATATTATCATCCTCATGCATCGTATATCTCATTTCCATTAAACAATCGAGCATATCATAACATTTACTATCCTAAATCGAACCTTCTTCATCTCTTAGGTTTCAAAGTTTATTTTTAGAAAAATCTAAAATAATTCATAGAGTCAATTAATATCAAGAGGAACACTAATCTATCAATCACACGACAAAGAAATCGAGCTACGATCAAAGCCCCAATTTCTCCCCAAAATCGGTATAAGTATTATGATTAGTAAACGACAAAGTCTTTTGTAAATGAATGTTACTTTTGCATAAGTAAAATGAACAAAGTATACGTGCCTTGTTTTAATAAATGAAAATCGATAAGAAATTTTTCCTTGAGAAAGAGATAAGGATTAATGAAAGAAAATAAGGAATTAAAGTAAGAAATTAAAAGAATGAGATAAGAAATGAGAATAAAACCTTGAAATTTTATTTCTATATATTGTGAGTACGAGAGCAATTTTCTGTAAAATTGTTAGATGTCTAAGATAAGTTGTTAGATTAAGTGTGGTAATATTACAATTGAATAAGGAGTATTCATTTTGTAATTTAAGATTTTCCGTAAGATAAGATATCATCTTACCGTTACTGATTCGTGTTTCTTAAAAACTTGTAGGATGGCTTCTAGTAGTGACATGGCTTCGGAGAGTCAGTCCTCGCCACAGCGTACTTGGGCAGATCAGTTATTAGATAGGTATAGAGATTATGAGGCAAACCCGAGACATGACGTAGGACAGAGGATTAGTTACTTCTCGTCAGTTTATTATCCAGTCCGGTATACTATTTCAGAGAGTCAGGCTATACTTGACTTTGTTAGACGTCTACCAGAGGAATGGCGTGGTTGGGCACACGACACAGCATGGTATTACCTTGGGATGTTTGACGACGATATAGAGCCGACAGGTGATTACAATGGATTCGCTTTGGAGGTACACAAGCGTTTCTTCGAGAGCAGACACATAGCAGCATATCCTGTTCAGGCGCATCCTCCTTACACTCACTTTCCGGCAGATTCAGAGTCAGAGCATGATGAGACGGGACCAGAGATGATTGCGCAGTTGGAGATCCCTTCAGTGATGGTACCTAGTGTGGACACAGGGGAGTTAGTTGCAGAGATAACAGATGGCCTAGGGTTACCCGCTCCTTTTCAGCATGAGCCTTCCATGAGAGTTCAGGGACCATTTCAGTCAGGACCAGAGTATTTAGACACAGACGCAGAGCTTGCCGCACTGTTACAGTTGCCATCCTCATACAGACCCCTTGATGAGATTTGCGCGGAGTTGGCCAGAGTTCGGGCTGAGTTTGAGGCAGGACCGTCCAGGGTCCATTCCAGAAAGGAGTACGAGTCTGTTTCACTTCCCGACCACCTGCTGCCTCTGAAGAAGCGGGCATCGGCGACCTGCTGGGACTACTTGGTTTCAGATTCAGAGATGACAGTTTTAGATGTGCCTGCACCACCATCACTTACACTTGCAGATGGCACTACTTTGAGGGTTGACGAGGCACTTCAGTTTGCTTTCGGTTTAGAGTCAGAGGATGAGGACCCGGATGAGGATCCGGAAGAGGACACTGATGAGGATTCGGACGAGGATCCGGACGAGGACCCCAAGGAAAATTAGGCCATAGTGGGCAGTGGTGATTTGACCGCAGTTTGTTGAGCAAGACGTCAGAGACGCATAGTAGTATGGTAGCCTTTTGTTGTACATAGTTGGATCAGTAACTAGATAGTTTTGTAGTACTCCATCGGATACGAAATTTTACGAATCGTTTCCATTCTAGTACTTCCAGTTGTACGACAATGCAATATGTTAGTGCATTCTGTACACGTAGGCAGTTAGCCTAGCTTAGACTCGTTGTAGTCTAATTAGTATAAGTCCTTGTTGAAGGCAAAACTAAATTACGGAAGTCAGCTAGACGACTACTGTATTTAGGGTTAGCGCGTACGAAAAGTTTTTAGTTCTTGAACTCAGAATGGAAAACCGTCTGATTTTTACATTCACGAAATCGCGATACGAACTCGCCCGAGAAAGTTCATTTTTATGATTTTCCGGACAAAACTCGGACTGTGTCGTCCCGAGTTTTTGTCAAAATAAATTTTGTAATTTTTTTTTCCGATTAAGTTTTGTACGTTAAAATTTTAGGTCGAATCGGATCGCGACGATTTTGTACCGAGCAACGTTTTTCGTCGAACGTTTTCCGTAACGTCGGATCGCGCCGGAAAAGTGCGTATTTCCCTCTCCCTCTCCCCCATGACCGACATCACCCTACTCTCATTAGAGGATATTTATGTTTTATATAGTTTAATTAGGACACCTAAGGTAGAACTATTCACTACTTTACACCTATCATACCTTACAACCTAAGCTAACATTTAAATCATTCCATCTCCTCCTTTCCCTCCCCCATTTCGGCTGCACCATCTCCTCCATCTCCTATCTTCATTTCTTCCATCTCCATTGAAGAAAGCTTCAAGAACATCAAGAAGAAACACATAAGTCTTAATCCATCCATCCAAACTTAATACTTTCTTCAATAATTAGCAAGGTAATCCTCTCCTCTTAACTTCTATCCATCCATCATCTTTTTCTTTTCATTTTCTTCTTATGATCGAAAATTAGAGTTTTGAAATAGATGTTTCGATCTTGAATTAATGAAATTAGAAGTGTTAGGATGTGAATTCTAGGTTTGAAATTGATTGAAATTTAAGAACCCTAATCCTATGTATGTACCGAAAATTTAGGGAATTTGTAGGATTTTTGGATTTCTTCAATTGATGATAGATTCATGCTTAAGAGGTGCTTAATTGATGATTAGAACAAAAAGAAATCGAAAGCCCTATGTTTTGTGAAAACCGATTTTGGGGTTTAGGTAAAGAATTAGGGATTTTTGCATGTTAGTTTGAAATTGGATTGCAATTGATTAATTGTTGTTTTAATAGGATGATTAATGGATAAATGGTGCCAAAAATTAATAAGAAATTAGGGGATTTCATGTGTTTGTTTTAATTGATGAATTGATGATGGAATATAGTTGCAAATGGTGTTAGTTGATAATAGGATTTAATTGAGAATTTTCTAAAAATATTTTATGTAATGTAAGAGACGAAGAACTCGTCGTAAGTTGAAATATAGAGTTGGTATGAAATGATTGTATGCATAAAAGTGATTCTCGATAGATGTAGTTTAATGACGTAAAATTTGAACGGAATTCGACAACTTTGAAAATCGCGTAAGAGACGAACAATTAGTCGTAACTAATAACCGAGAAGTCGAATGAGAATTTTAATTTGATATTATTGTCTATGATGGACTCGAGAACAACTTTGTAGTTGATGTCATGAGCTTTCGAGCTAATATAATATGAGCTATGGTTATAGTCGAGAACTAGAATGCGAGTTTCATAAATTGTTGGTTTAGTAATTGTTAGTTGAAAGCCGACGTTTAGAACGTCGTGCTATTGAGCGAGTCTTGAGGAGGAGTTCACCACGTACAGGAGTACGTGATGACTGCCTTGAGGGTCCAGTTTCTAAAGAAATCGAATACGAGAGCTTAGAACGAACCTAAGACGTTACACGTCGAATCTATCGAGCAAATAGGGTTTTCGCGGCAGTTTTGCGACCCTCGCCGGAAACTGTAATAACTTCTAGCTCGTTTATCGGATTTGCGATCCGTAAATTGGAGCGTAAACTAGACATCCCAAACTTTCCAATGGTACATGGCTCATCCCCTGTTTCCAGATCCTCTGTTCTGAGCAGCTTCCAGCGTCACTGTATTGCGCAGTAAAATTTCAGTTTCAATTCTCCTAAGTTGTTTCGTTCGCAACTTAGTTTCTTTCTCGTTTAAGCCGTATTATCTAATGAATATCTTCCTACTGACCCTAGAGTCAAGTACAGGGCCTTGAGTGATAAAACCGGTCGAGATCTTATCTCTTATCCGTTCAAATAAAGAAGAAGTAAGCGAGAAATTTCTTAAGTCGTTTAATGAACTAAAACGTAATTTTTCCTAAGTTGATTCTTTCCAACTAGTTTCTTATGATCTTTTAAGTCGTATTAAGTTACCGACTACCCTCTCTACTGACCTAAGAGTTGAGTATGAGACCTTTCGAGCTCTAAATGGGATTTGTACGAGTCTCGTTCCAGTTTAAGTAAAATGAATCTAGTAAGCGTGCAAATGCCTAAAGAATGAAACGACTAAATCTTATTTTGATTCTCTATGATCGATTATCTTTTACGAATCGTTTTTAAGCATTATTATTTTACGAAGAAGGAGGAAGCCAACTGTAAAGAAAGGACGGAAGATCCGAAGATTGGAAGCTAGTGCTTTTAGTTCTGTATTACAAGGTGGGCTTTTATCTATATCAAATAAAATGTGGGTTTTTCCACAACTCGAAAGTATTATTTATCGCTTTGATAATTGTGTTTTCAAAGTGATAATCTTGGCATAAACTGTTTCAACTATGTTATGTGAGTTCTCTTGTACCTATCTGAGTTAACCTTCGGGTTTTCCAGATTTCTGAGTTAACCTTCGGGTTTTCTAGACTTTTAGAGTTAATCTAACTAGGTTAACTAACGATCGGCTCTGAGTTAGCTGCTAAGTGCTTTCCAGAGTTAGTGCACTTTGTAACCTGTGGTGTATGTGGTATCCTGTTGAGGGGTAACCAACCACGGTGAATTAGTTTGGGTCAAGATTGAACATAACATACTCTAAAAATGCTTGCGCAAGCTGCTTTATACAAATCAGTCAGAAAATGTTTAGTAGGCACGGGCCTTTTCAACAACCCCCGATGCACTACGGTTATAAAATGTCAGATTATTTATACTTATGATTATGATTTCGGCATCGTGTCCACTAAGTACTTTTGTACTTAGCCCTGCATTGTTTTCTAAATGTGTAGGTTGAAGCGATGGGAGCGGCAACGGTTGATGTTGAGTTGAAAGATAGGATGCTTTAGTTAGAACTCTTCCGCTGCAGAACTCTAAATCTTTTGAAATGTACCTTTTGAGCAATAAACTGTAGTTAAGTCTGTAAATTTGAACTTAGTGAAATACTGTGTACTTTTGTAGAGTAATCCTTAGCGATTAACTCTTTCTTTATTATATTCGAGTCTTGTTCATGGTTTATTTTATGTCTTTCATGTATGATTAGTCAGTTAGCCCCCTTCTTCCCCGCTTCTTTAATCCAACCCCAGTCGCACCCCGGCTTCTGCCGTCCCTCGGGATTTGGGTCTGTGACAAAAGCATAGTGACTCGTTAAGGATGCGTTTGGCGAGGGATTGTTAGACGAAAAATCTCGTTTCCAGCTCTTAAACATCGATTTAAAAGTCGAGAAATACTTTCCTAGATAGTTACGGATTCGACGAATTCTAATTCGTCCGTTAGATTGGAAATAATTTACGTACTCGGAAAACCTAATTCGATTTTCAAAATCCGAGAAAAAAGTCGGGACATCACAGTCCAAATTTCGTCCGGAAAATCATAAAAACTAACTTTCTCCGGTGAACTCGTCTCGAAGAAAAAGTGAATGTAAATTCTGACGGAATTTAATTCCGAGCTTTTGGACGAAAAACTTACCGGACGCGAAAACCCTAATACAGTAGTCGTTCGTCCGATTTCTGGAAATTATTTTCGGAAGCGGATTTCACCGTAAATCTTAGAATTTAATTTCATGATCTTAGGCGTGCAAAGCCATAATTATTATTAACTTTTATTTTTAAAGACTGTAGAAAAAGTCGGGGCATTACAACTAAACCCTGGAAAACCCTTACGGTTAACTCAGCGGTCCGATCAATTAGTTAACCCCTTTGGCTAACTTAGAAAGGCACAAAAGAACTCACATAAAACAAATATTTTCATGCCTTGATAATCACTTTAAAACACAGTTATAAAGCGATAAGTAAACATTTTCGAGCATCGCTCATTTGATTTGATATATAGAAAAGCCCACCTTAGGCGATTATAGAACTAAAACACGAGCTTCCGGCTTTGGTCTTCCATCTTGTCTTCTAAACTCGACTTCCTCCTTCTATCGCAAATAAATAAACTTTAGTAAACGGTCGAGACGATAAAAGAAATGAAATTGAATTCGTTTTATGACTTTTAGGCCTTTGCACTTTAACTACATTCTTTTGATTAACGAATAAACGAGACTCGAACATATCTCGTTTAGAAACTAACTCGGTTCCTTTACTCGACACTTAGGTCAGTTAATAACGGAAGTCAATAACTTATAACGACTTAGAAGTTCTCAAAGAACGAAGTTAAAAAGAATTCAACTTAAGAAAATAAGTTTCGGAAAATTTCTGTACAAGGCAGTAACTCTGGAGCGTCTACAGAACCGATTGCTGCGAAACAGGGGATGAAATTGATACCAAAAGAAAGCTACGGATGTCTAGTTTATTTTTCAATTTACGGATATCGATTTCGTGTAACGAGCAGGAAGTTATGACAGTTTCCGTAACGTATCGCAAATCAGTCTGAGTGAAACCCTAGGTGCTCGTACAACTTGACGCACGACTCCCTAGGTTCGACTAATGCTATATCACTTTTATACTCACGAAATTTCAGTCTCAAGACAGTTAATACGCGTAATCTTTCATGATGAACTCCTTCATATTTCTCGATTAAAAACACGACGTATATTTCCTCGTCTTTTAACTAATCAATTACTAAACCAAAATCCATTTCAAATTCAAACTCATATCAACTTCTAACTTATATTTTATAACTTATCTCATATGAAAATATCGTCAACTACAATCTCGTTTATTTATCAACAACAATCATTAATATCAAATTAGTTTCCTCATTCGACTTTCCTATCGACAATTAAGCTCGATTACTCGTCTCTTACCAAAAATTCGACTTTCTTAGAATTCGTTCAAATTATCCAATAACGTTCCTTAACTACTAAGATTAGCGAATATTCAAACCATAAACCTATATCATTATCCATACTAAACTTATCGACGATTCTTCGTCTCTTACTAAAATTTCAACATTCTCCGAATTGGCTCAAACTTTCCAATTACGTTCAACAACTACTAAGATTTACTAATATGAGAACTATATACTCAAATTATTATCGAATCTTAACTTATCGTCGGTTCTTCGTCTCTTACGATTTCTATTTTATTTTTAGAAAAATCCAATTAAATTATATGTTCATCTATACACTTACTACATCTCATTTATATCATCACATCATACAAATCATAAAAATTTCTCATTCAAAACCTCACTTCTTTCTCTCTTACTACTTGGTTTCTATTTTTAGAAAAATCTCAATTAATTCCCACATCAATCTATCAATACATAGAACACAAATCCACCAATCAATCATCTAAAAATCGAACTTAACTTCACCTACAATTTTCTTATAATTTTCGGTAATTTCAAATATTAAGGGGAGGTGATTTTTATTAAATTTCATCCATAGAAATCTAATCCTAAGCATGAAATAACATGTATTAATCTTAGAACATCATCATTCATCCTCAAGAAAATTTCGAAAATAACAATATTGAAGGAATCAAATTTCGTTCGGTTCAAACTATAGAGGAAGCTCTTACCTTGACAATTATGTGATCGGTTTTAAGATTGATCGGAAGATAAACTAGTTGTGGAGCTTTGAAAGCTTGAAGAACTTCAACAATGGTGGAAGAGAGAGAAGAGAGAGAGAAGAGAGGGAGGTGGCGGTATTGATGAGGGAGAGAGGGAAGAAAATGGTGATGAGGTGTTATGTTATAAAGTAGAAAGATATCTAAGAGTGATGACTCACAAGGGGGAGGCGGTTTGGGGGGATTTTTTGTGCAAAAATATCTCGTTTTTCGGGTCTAATACGACGTAATAAAATCGAGAAATTAATTTCCTAGATAGTTAGGTTTTTGACGAAATCTAATTCGACCATTAGATTAGAAATAAATCACTTACTCGGAAAGCATATTTCGATTTTCGAAATCTGATGAAAAGTCGGGACATGATAGTCCAAGATTCGCCCGGAAAAATAATAAAAACTGACTTTCTCCTGTAGACTCGTATCGCAGAAAAAGTGAATGTAAAGTCTGACGGTTTTTCGATTTGAGTTTTCGAACGAAAATTCTATCGGACGCGAAAACCCTAATACAGTAGTCGTTCAACCGACTTCTGGAATTTATTTTCAGAAACGAATTTCACCGTTAGTCTTAGAATCGAAAATCCTTAACTTAGGCGTGCAAAGCCTTAATTAATAATTAATTTTTTTTATTTTAACGACGGAAGAAATATCTGGGGTATTACAAGATATAAGCATTTTAAAAGAGTTTACCACTTGTGAGCCATAAAAATATTTTCATACTTTTCCGAAATCGTCTGCAGACAATTATACTTAGGTATGAATCAATCTACAACTTATCTTTCTGTGGTGTCGAGAAGTAGGCCTCCTCCTCGAACACCGTGATCGGCCCAACCGAAGCAAGGCTCACAGTCACCTTAACTAATGCATGCATTGTCCCGTATCTTACATGACCTTTATCTCGTGCGTCCACAGGACCTTTATTATCCCATGCATCCATAGGACCTTAAATAACTTTAACACGTAGATGATTGCATACATGAACATTTAGAATATCTAGGCAAGTCAATCGATTTGAAAAGCGCACGTAATACATAAATAGTACACGCATTCATCATTTGGTTTTAGTTTAGAAAGCTCACCTGACTTCTGAAGATTCTAGCTAGGCGGCTTACTCTTTTGTGTCCTCGCTACTTGTTCGTCCCGCTCGGTCCTTCACAATTTGACATCGAATAATAAATAAGATTCTCGAGACGTAAGACATAAAGTAGTCGTTTGTCTCGGCTGAAGGATTTCTACTTGACTCGGGTCCTTCTATGTTTATCTTTTTCTAAGTCAATATCTTTTTTCGACTTTCTCGTTCTCAGTTCGTCGACTCTACTCGGTTACTAAATACTTCGTCTCATATTCTCGTTTCTAAATCATTTCTACTTTAGCATTTCTCACTAGTTAAGGAAATATTACTTATCTCGATTACATTACTCGAATTCTTACTTGAATACTTGATTCAACTAACGTCATTTCAGACAATCATGTTGCATATATAAGCATCCTCAACAATCGAACAAGTCATTTTATCATAACGAATCATAGCATTCCACTCAAGCACATAGGTGCAATCAAGCATAATATATTCAACATAGAAATTTAATCAAACATTTTATCTCACATGATTCACATTTCAAATTTAATTAACAATTACTCGACATTGCTCGACTCTAGTTTTGGAAAAGATTTTAACTTTGATCTCATGAAATAAATCCACGCCTTTTTAATAAAAGTGAATAAAAGTTCAAGTAATAAGAATTTTTGAATTTAAAACTCAAATTATTATTCTCATGCTCGATTATTTCTTATTTTATTAAGAAATTATCTCTTCAATTATTAAACTCTAACTTTATTATTTTTATTTCAAAATTCCTCGATAAATTTTGTAATTAAACGAGTAAACGAATTCGAACTCGAATTAACTCCTTATTACTCCTTATACTCGACTCTACAATATTTTTCTCTTTTAAAAGAGATTTTATTCAACTTAAGATTAATTTATTATTATTTCTCGTTCGATTGAACGACTTAACCTCGACTAACTCGTCTCAAATTTTATACTCAACTTCTAATTCTATTTCCTTAACTCTAACTCCTCTTTTATTTCTCAATTATTATTTCTTTTAATCACTACAATTAATCTCACTTAATTTTTCCTCTTAAATTCTAATTATTTAACAAAGAAGTATTTTTCTTTGTTTTTCTCAATTCTATGTCCCAAAAATAATTTAATAATTTTCTTTTTATTTTCTATTAAATTTTATTTCTATAATTTTTGAATTTTTAATTATTTAAATAATTAATTTAATTTATTTTAAGATTAATTTTATTAATCTTCAAATCTTCATATTTTTTTTTCACCAAAAACACCAAGAACACACACTCAAAAATTCATAATTTCACCAAGAACACCTAGAACACACATTAATCTTCAAAATTCATCTTCATCGATTTTTGCATATTTCCATGCTTAAAATTTCATTTCATTCACCTCAAAAATTACTATTGAACATCTAACACTCTAAATCAAACACAAACACATTCATAACATCAAAATCATCAAAAATTCATCAAAAACTATTTTCCTCCATAAACTCATAAATTTCGATTCTTCTCACATAATCAACATAATAAATTAAATCATTCATAACCTCATACTCATAGCATGCTCATAACATCATTAAATCATCAAACATCAAACTAGATCAAATTTTTCTCTACATACTTATAACTCACGGTTTAATCATAGAAATTAGGATAAATTATTTTTCTCATTTTCTCATGCACATATATTATTCCAATCATCATCATAAACACATATAAACAATAAATCATCAAGAAATCATGAAAATCAATTTTTCCTTTTTTCTTTCCCTATTTTCGGTTTTCCTCATATTTTTATAGGATTAATTATTTTCTTTTTAATTCCTAGATAATCTCTTTTAGGGCTTGATTTCCTAATATTTTCCTCACATCGATTATCATATCTCACGTCCTAGTTTGCCTAAACATAATTTAAAGCATGCATAGGGATTACATATTTACAAGTAATCAAATGAATAAACATACTTTTAAAGATTAAATCAAAATCCTCCTCTGGATTGAAGCTTGGCCAAAAATGAAGGGATTGAGGGCTCAAGTCTCTAGCTTGGATTTTCCATGGTGGATCTCATCTTGAACCTCAAGAAAAATATAACAAAATTAATCATCTCTTCTAGGGCAAAAAGTGCCGAAGATAATAAAAAAAAAGAGAGATGATTTTGAGTTGGAATTGAACTCAAGATTTGAAGAATTAATTTACCTCTTAGGTTTGATGAAATGAAATGATGATGATCTTGGAGCTTGAATACTTGAACTTCAATGGATATTATGCACTTCTAAGTGTATATGTGTGTGTGTCGGTATTGAGAGGGAATTGGGGAGAGAGTTTTCTTCTTCTTTTCTCTTATGATACTCACGGTAGAGAGAGAGAGAGAGTTAGGAGAGAAATGAGAAATGAATGAATTTTGTTATGCTTCTCTAAGAAGGAAAATGAATTAGTAGCTAGGTTAAAAGAATATAATGATGATTATTCCATGTAGGTGTTGAAAATAGGAGTAAGTAGGGAAAGAATATAATTATCAGGGAGAGAGAGAGAGGCTTATGTCGGCTGGAGAGAGAGAGAGGAGAGAGATATTTTCATATTTTTCACTGATATAATTTTTCTCGAATGAAAAAGTTTTCCGGTAGAATATATCCGTATTATTTTGTTTATACTGAAAACGGCTCTAAACTCTTCTTGACTCGTTTCCGACATCGAAAAAACCTCATCTCTATCTCATATCTCACGAAATAAATCAAGGATTCCGAATATCTAATTTTTAGGTCAAAATTCTGAGTAACGAAGAAAAACCTAAAATTGCTCGGATAATTAATCCGTTAAGAACTAAATTTTTAGAATTCTCTCATATGATTTCGGATGAGCTTCTAACATATCTCAAAGGTCTTAGAATTAATTCTAGATTCAAAAGACTCTAATTAAACCCAATTCGGAGTTCGTCGGCGAATAATATTTTCTCGGTTCTCGTTACTATTCACTAAAAAGTAAAAGTTCTCGGAATTCTCTAAAATTCATATTCATACTCAAATTCACATAACTAAACTGAATCAATGCATCACATACTCGATTCCGAGTATGTGATGCATTGAAACGAGAAAAATTCACATCAAAGCACACGAGGGCATTTTGGTCATTTTCAAGAAAATTTCTTTTCCTGAAGAATTTTATCACTCAAGGCTCATTATTTGAATATAGAAACGCATTTAGAACGCACTAAAGGACTTACAAAAGTTTGGGGTATTACAATCTTCCAATTGATGTTCATTCGGAACTTCATTGTTCGGCTTGAGTTCAGTCCATACTTGGAGATTAGCTCATTTGTGTACTTGGACTGATTGATGAAGATTCCTTCTGGCGACTGCTTCTTTTGCAGCCTAAGGAAATAATTCATCTCTCCCATCATGGACATCTCGATGTTTTCCTTCATAAGTCGGGAGAATTTCTCGCACAGATCTTCGGATTTGGATCCAAAGATGATGTCGTCGACATATATTTGTACCACCATGATATCTTCTCCAACTTTGATGGTGAATAAAGTTTTGTCGACTAAGCCTCAGATGAACCTTGACTTTAGTAGAAAGCCGCACAGTGTTTCATACCATGCACGCGGAGCCTGTTTCAATCCGTATATGGCTTTCTTCAGTTTGTAGACTCTGTCGTCACCTGTTTCGAAACCAGGAGGCTATGATACAAAAACATCTTTTTTAATGTCACCATTGAGAAACGAGCACTTCACATCCATTTTATACACCTTGAACATGTGAAAGGCAGCATAGGCTAGGAAAATTCGAATTGCTTCCAGACGAGCAACTAGAGTGAAGGAGTCTTCAAAGTCTATTCCTTCTTGCTAGCAGTAAGCTTGAGCTACCAGTCTAGCCTTGTTTCTCACTACACATCCAATGGCGTCACACTTATTCTTGAATATCAACTTCGTGCCAATCACCTTGACCCCTTCAGATGTTTCAACAAGTTCCCACACTAGTTTTTGAGGAACTCATTTAGCTCTTCTTGCATAGCCTGAGTCCAGTGGATACATCCTAAAGCTTCCAAGATGTTTTTGAGTTCAGGCACGTCTGCTACAAAGCATGCAATCATGCTTACATCTCCTGCTTGCTCCAGCTTTCTTAGTATCCTGAGCTCGTTAGCATACTGTGCTTCCAAAGTTGGTTCATCATCTACTGAGGTTCCTGACTCAGTTGGCTGAGTCAGAACATAAGATGTGGGATCTACAACTTGAGCTGATCTTCTGGTTCAAACACTATCTTGCAGATTTCCTATCACTGGATCTTTAACGTGGTCTTCATACCATCATTTGTGCTTCCTTGCTCGCCTAGCAGATTCGAGCATAGTGATGGAATAGTCCGGTCTTGGAGATGTTGGAGGTGCCGAGCTTAGTCTTCTGACTTCTGGTGCAGTTCGATCCTCAGTTGGAGATGAAGGATAAACTGGGAAGCTGGCTGGTCTTAGACTGAAAGGCTGATCAATTGTTGATGCTGGCAAAGCGTCAGCTGGAGGTGGGACTTGGTCAGTTGACTCTGAAGTTCCCCCTTGATGTGTGATGGGATCTTCACTCTCATGGTCACAAGAATATACTTCTTCTTCCTCAGTTGATCAGATGAGCGGTTCTACAAAATTCTTCAGTCTTTGGGCTTGAGATCTTATCTCAGCTAGCTGAGCCGGTGTGCTTCCTTCAACTGCTTGCAGTTTATCCTTTTCACTGCACTCGAAAGTAGTTTCATCAAAAATAACATGAGGTGTTACCTCCACAATTTTGGTGCTCATGTTGAAAACTCTATAAGCTTTAATCTTTGCACCATATCCTAAGAATATGCCTTTTCATAGCTTTTGGCTCGAAAGTTTTCAACTAAGCTTTCCCATTACTTTGAATATAACACTTAGGACGGAATACACGAAAGTAGGAAAGATTGGGCTTCATGTTTCTCCACATTTCATATGGAGTTTTTTCTTGTCTCTTCGTGAGGAGGGAGCGGTTCTATGTGTAGCACGCTGCAGCCAAAAATCATTTTGGCAGGGCCGAGCTGGTAAGCATGTCACAGCCCCAAATCCCGAGGGACGGCAAAAGTCGGGGTGCGACTAGGGGTTGGATTAAAGAAGCGGGGAAGAAGGGGGATGAATAAGAATGAAAGAATAAACAGACATTAATAACAGAATGGAATACTATGAACAAGACTTTAATATAATGAAAGAGTTGATCTCGAAGGATCACTCGACAAGTTTTTCTCAAAGAAACTGAGTTAATTGTACGGGGTTTAGACCCAACCGAAAGATACATTAACTTCAAAAAGAGATTGGAGTTTGGCAGCGGAAAAACGTAAATCTGAAAACAAGTTCTTATTCTAATCACGACTTCATAACTCAACATCAACCACCGCCGCTCCCGTCGCTCAACCTGCACATTTTATAAAACATATGCAGGGCTAAGTACAAAAGCACTTAGTGGGCACGTTGCCGAAAACATAATAATAAGTATAGATAATCAGGCATTTTATTTCTGTAGCACACCGGGGTTTTTCATTAAAGGCCCGTGTCTACTAAATATTTTCTTTCTAATTTTCATAAAGTAGCTTGTGCAAGCATTTTTCATAAATGTTACGTTCAATCTTGACCATTTATTATCACCGCGGCAGGTCGTCCCCTCAACAGGGTTCCATACTTCAACGGCTACTGTGTACACTTAACTTTGGAAAGTCCATTTTGACTAACTCAAAGCCGATCGTTTAGTTAACCCCTTTTGGCTAACTCATAAGGTACAAGAGAACTCACATAAAACAAATAGTTCATGCCATGATTATCACCTTGAAAACACAATTATCAAAGCGATAAAGAAAAGGTTTTCGAGCATTGCTCATTTTGTTTCATATATAAAAGCCCACCTGACTGATTACAGAACTATTTAACGAGCTTCCGTCTCTGGTCTTCCGTCCTATCCTCGGTGTTGACTTCCTCCTTCTATCGTAAATAAACAGACTTTAAGTAACTTGAACGCAATCGATAAAAGAAAAAGGAAATCGAAACGGTTTTTTTTAGTTCTTTAGGCATTTGCACTTTACTACTTCCTTTTGATTAACTAATAAACGAGACTTCGATCAATTCTCATCTACAAACTGACTCAGCTCATTACTCGACACTTAGGTCAGTTGGTAAAATGGGTGTCGATAACTTAGAACGACTTAAAAGTTCACAAGGAACGAAGTTGAAAAGGATTCAACTTAGGAAACTAGGCTTGGGATACTCACTGCGCAAGTCAGTAAGTCTGTACAGAACATGATAATGCTTACAAACTAGACCTACCGGGTGAGTATAATGTAAGTGCTACTTTCAATGTTGCTGATTTGTCTCCTTATTTTGTTGATTTAGATTCGAGGACGAATCCTTTTGAAGAAGAAGGGAATGATGGGGCTGCATCCAAGTTAACCAACGACAACAATAGAGATCCCTTGATCATTCATGGTGGGCCGGTTACAAGAGCTAGAGCTAAGAAGATAAAGGAGGCCATGGTGTTGATTATAGCTGAAATGAAAGCCCAAGTCCAAGAGCAATCTACGTTGGGCCAAATGGTGAATCTTATACAAGTCGGTGGGCTGAATCCAACTTGAAGAATGGGCTATTTACAAATCAGATTTGGAGGCCCAAGATGAGGAATAAAGATGCATATTTTCGTGCATGTTCAAGAGGGCAAATAAAGAGTCATGTTAGTTTCTTTATTATGACTTAAATAAGTGACTTTTGAGTCCAAGGGTCATAGGTACTTAATAAGTGATGTAATGAGTGTTAAATAAGTCTATTTATGAGTTTAATTAGTGTTATCAATGATAGGATACCAAGAATCCTTTCCTAGCCTATAAATAGACTTGTAAATCACTTGTAAGAGGACACCTTGAGTTATAAACGAAAATTGGCTTTGCCTTTGTGAGTTGAATTTCTCTCTTGTAGAGTTTTCACTTGATCCGAACTTATCAAGACTAGTGAGCAAAGTCTTGTGGCGTTCAACCATACCGAGGTTCTTGGCTGATTATATAGCCAACGGGTCGAGGTTTTCTTCGCTCTAGGAGGTGATCAAACTGGATTCTCGATCTAGGGAGACCGCTGCCTACCTCTTATACGAAGGGTTCTTGGATCTTTTATCCAACGGGTCCTCCGTCCGTATCATTTTGGTAATCAGAGCAATCTGGTATTGATCTCAACCTTTGCTCTTCAATTCTACATCTTCTCTATATTCTATCCATCCTTGTGTCTTTGTTGCTGCAAAAAAAAAAAAAAAAAAAAAAAGAAAGGAAAAAGAAAGAAAAAGAAAAAGGGAAAAAAAATCAGTTTAAAAAAATACAAAAAAAAAAAAAACGAAAATCATTTGAATTGTTCCATAAGGGCTGAAGTGTGGTGATTGCTACATCTCTTGTTCTAATCTTGATTTGTTCTAGTTCATTTGAATTCCTACAAGTGAGAATTGAGTGGTAAAAGGCATTGAGTGGTGAGTTTATTTGAGGGGAGGTAAAAGCCTACGAGTGATACACGAGTGTTTGGGGAGGTTTCTTTTTTATTTTACTTTTTTTTTTTTACTTTTTGTGTGATACACGAGTGAATTGTGAGGACATGGGCGATAATATCAATCAAAATCCAAATGAATTTACACTGCAAGCTATGCAACAACAATTTGCTAGATTTAACACTATTTTGGAGAGCGTATCAGATCGCTTGGAGAATTTGGAGCTACAAGGACAACAAAGGAATCATGATGAAAGGGAGAGTGAAGAAGAAGAGGAAGCAGAATCCATGCATCGAGCTCCAAGGCATAATGGTAGAAGGAGGCATCAAAATGAAGTTGATCGTGACTTGGGAAGCATCAAGTTGAAAATTCCTGCTTTCCAAGGAAGGAGTGATCCCGAGGCCTATTTGGAGTGGGAGCGAAAGGTGGAACTCATCTTTGAGTGTCACAACTACTCCGAGGAGAAGAAGGTCAAACTTGCTGTAATTGAATTCACCGACTATGCTCTAGTTTGGTGGGATCAATTGACAACAAATAGAAGACGCTATGGAGAGAGACCAATTTCCACTTGGGATGAAATGAAGTCCATAATGCGTAAGAGATTTGTTCCTTCTCATTACTTTCGTGAATTGTATCAAAAATTACAAAGTTTGAGTCAAGGTACTAAATCTGTTGATGAGTTCTACAAAGAGATGGAGATTGCCATGATAAGGGCAAATGTTGAAGAAGATAGAGAAGCAACAATGGCTCGATTTCTATGCGGGCTGAATAGGGAGATTGCGAACGTCGTTGATCTTCAACACTATGTGGAGCTTGAAGATATGGTTCATATGGCCATGAAGGTGGAGCGGCAATTTAAGAAGAAGGGAACCTTCCAAAAGAATTTCCCAACGAGTTCTCAATCTTCAAAGCCGAAGGAGTGGACATCTTCGAAACCGACATTTGGGGCTGCTTCAAAACCTCAAAATCAGATGTCAAAACCTTTCAATGAAGTTGATAAAGGCAAAGGTACCTCTACTTCTACTCCCAATACTACTAGAACTAGAGATGTCAAATGTTTTCGCTGTCATGGAATTGGACACATTGCATCTGAATGTCCAAACAAAAGGGTGATGGTTGTAAAATCTAATGGGGAGCTAGAATCGGAAAGTGAACATGAAGATGATGGTGGAGATGAACAGCCTGAAGAGATCACACCAGAACACGGAGAGCTATTTGTGGTTCGAAGAGCTCTTAATGTGCAAGTCAAAGGTGATGATCAACAAAGGGAGAACATCTTTCACACAAGGTGTTTGGTCCAAGGTAAAGTTTGCATGATGATTATTGATGGTGGGAGTTGTACTAACGTTGCAAGTTCAGATATGGTGGACAAGATGAAGTTAGCAACCCAAAAGCATCCTCAACCATACAAGCTTCAATGGTTGAATGAATGTGGTGAAATTCGTGTGACTAAACAAGTTCTAATTTCGTTTTCCATTGGCAATTATAAGGATGATGTTCTTTGTGATGTGGTACCAATGCATGCTAGTCACATTCTCTTGGGCAGGCCTTGGCAATTCGATCGGAGGGTGATTCATGACGGTTTTCAAAATCGTTATACCTTCAAGCACAATAACAAATCTGTCATGCTTGTGCCATTGACTCCACAACAAGTTCATGAGGACCAAATAAAGATGTCTCAAACGAGGAGAGCTAGAGAGAATGAGGGAAAGAAAAGTGAGGGAGTTGATACACATATGAGAGAAAAAAAGAGTGGAGAGAATACACGAGAGGGAAAGGAAAAACAAAACTTCTTTGTGAGAGCAAAAGAGATGAAGAGAGCAATAGTTGAAGAAGAGAGTGTGTTGATCTTGGTGTACAAAGAGTCTTTTTTTATCACTAACGAATTAACCCCATCTTTGCCTAGTACCTTTGTGTCTCTTTTGAAGGAATTTGAAGACGTTTTCCCGGAAGAGGAGCCAAGTGGTTTACCTCCGTTAAGAGGTATTGAACATCAAATTGATTTTGTGCCCGGAGCTGTGCTTCCAAACCGATCAGCCTATAGAGCCAATCCGGAAGAGACTAGGGAGATCCAAAGGCAAGTGGAAGACTTGATGGAGAAGGGAAGAGTTCGTGAGAGCATGAGTCCATGTGCCGTACCGGTGATCGTTGTATCCAAGAAAGATGGATCATGGAGGATGTGCACCGATTGTCGAGCAATCAATAAGATCACGGTAAAGTATCGCTATCCTATTCCTAGGTTAGACGATATGCTTGATGAGTTGCATGGGGCTGTTGTGTTTACTAAGATTGATTTGAAAAGTGGTTATCATCAAATTCGAATTCGAGAAGGAGATGAGTGGAAAACTGCTTTTAAAACAAAGTATGGTCTTTATGAGTGGTTAGTAATGCCTTTTGGTTTAACTAATGCACCTAGTACTTTCATGAGATTGATGCATCATGTTTTGCGAAGTTTCATTGGGAAATTTGTGGTTGTTTACTTTGATGATATTTTGATCTATAGCAAAAATGTGGATGAACATCTTGACCATGTGCGTGCTGTTTTAGACACCTTAAGAAAGGAATCATTGTATGCTAATCTTAAGAAGTGTTCTTTTTGCATGGATAAAGTTGTTTTTCTTGGTTTTGTTGTAAGTGCTAATGGGATTGAAATGGAGAGGGAAAAAGTGCAAGCTATCTTACAGTGGCCAACTCCTCAAAACATTGCTCAAGTAAGAAGTTTTCATGGTCTTGCAAGTTTTTATAGGAGGTTTGTTAAAGATTTTAGCACAATTGCTGCACCTTTGAATGAGATTGTGAAAAAAGATGTTGGTTTTCATTGGGGAGAGAAACAAGAACATGCTTTTAATCTTCTTAAAGAGAAACTAACTAGTGCTCCTATTCTTGCATTGCCTAACTTCGATAAAACTTTTGAGCTTGAATGTGATGCATCCGGAGTGGGTGTAGGAGCTGTTTTGTTGCAGGATGGAAAGCCAATTGCTTACTTTAGCGAGAAGTTGAAGGGCGCTCAATTGAATTATCCAACCTACGACAAGGAGTTGTATGCTTTGGTGAGAGCTTTTGAAACGTGGCAGCATTACTTGTGGCCTAAAGAGTTCGTTGTTCACACGGATCATGAATCTCTCAAATACCTTAAAGGTCAAGGAAAGCTTAGCAAGAGGCATGTTAAGTGGGTGGAATTCATTGAATCATTTCCTTATGTGATCAAGTATAAGAAGGGCAAGGAGAATATTGTGGCTGATGCGTTGTCTCGGAGGTATTCTTTAATCTCTACTTTGAGTTCTAAACTTCTTGGTTTTGAGTCAATTAAGGAGATGTATACTAATGATTCTGATTTTGCTTCGATATATCTAGCTTGTGAGCATGCTGCATTTGATAAGTTTTATAGGCATGAGGGCTACTTGTTTAGAGAGTCTAAGTTGTGCATTCCTAAGTGTTCCATGCGTGAGTTGCTTGTTCGTGAAGCTCATGGTGGTGGGTTAATGGGGCATTTTGGAGTTCATAAGACTTTGGATGTTTTGCATGAACATTTTTATTGGCCTAAAATGCGTGTTGATGTTGAAAGAATTTGTGGTAGATGTATAACTTGCATGCAAGCTAAATCCAAATCACATCCACATGGTTTGTATACACCTTTACCTATTCCTAATGCACCTTGGGAGAACATTTCTATGGACTTTGTTTTGGGTTTGCCTAGAACAAGTAGGGGTAAGGATTCTGTATTTGTTGTTGTTGATAGATTTTCAAAAATGGCACATTTCATACCATGTCATAAGAGTGATGATGCTACTCATATTGCTGATTTGTTCTTTAAAGAAATTGTGCGTTTGCATGGAATTCCAAGAAGCATTGTTAGTGATCGAGATGTGAAGTTTTTGAGTCATTTTTGGCGTGTGTTATGGAATAAATTGGGAACTAAACTTCTGTTTTCTACTACTTGTCATCCCCAAACCGATGGACAAACCGAAGTAGTTAATAGGACTTTATCTCAATTGCTTCGAACATTGATTCAAAGGAACTTGAAAAGTTGGGAGGATTGCTTACCTTTTGCTGAATTTGCTTATAATCGAAGTGTTCATTCTGCTACTAACTTTTCTCCATTTGAAGTTGTTTATGGCTTTAATCCATTGAGTCCACTTGATCTTATTCCAATTCCAATTGAGGAACGAGCTAGTCTTGATGGTAAAGCTAAGGCAGAAATGGTGAAAAAGTTGCATGAGAAGGTGAAGCAAAACATTGAGAAGAGGACGGAGCAATACATCAAGCAAGCAAACAAGGGCCGAAAGCAAGTCATCTTTGAGCCGGGAGATTGGGTTTGGCTACACTTGAGAAAGGAGAGGTTTCCATCCAAAAGGAAGTCCAAGTTGCAACCAAGAGGAGATGGACCATTTCAAGTCATTGCACGAGTGAATGATAATGCTTACAAACTAGACCTACCGGGTGAGTATAATGTAAGTGCTACTTTCAATGTTGCTGATTTGTCTCCTTATTTTGGTGATTTAGATTCGAGGACGAATCCTTTTGAAGAAGAAGGGAATGATGGGGCTGCATCCAAGTTAACCAACGACAACAATAGAGATCCCTTGATCATTCATGGTGGGCCGGTTACAAGAGCTAGAGCTAAGAAGATAAAGGAGGCCATGGTGTTGATTATAGCTGAAATGAAAGCCCAAGTCCAAGAGCAATCTACGTTGGGCCAAATGGTGAATCTTATACAAGTCGGTGGGCTGAATCCAACTTGAAGAATGGGCTATTTACAAATCAGATTTGGAGGCCCAAGATGAGGAATAAAGATGCATATTTTCGTGCATGTTCAAGAGGGCAAATAAAGAGTCATGTTAGTTTCTTTATTATGACTTAAATAAGTGACTTTTGAGTCCAAGGGTCATAGGTACTTAATAAGTGATGTAATGAGTGTTAAATAAGTCTATTTATGAGTTTAATTAGTGTTATCAATGATAGGATACCAAGAATCCTTTCCTAGCCTATAAATAGACTTGTAAATCACTTGTAAGAGGACACCTTGAGTTATAAACGAAAATTGGCTTTGCCTTTGTGAGTTGAATTTCTCTCTTGTAGAGTTTTCACTTGATCCGAACTTATCAAGACTAGTGAGCAAAGTCTTGTGGCGTTCAACCATACCGAGGTTCTTGGCTGATTATATAGCCAACGGGTCGAGGTTTTCTTCGCTCTAGGAGGTGATCAAACTGGATTCTCGATCTAGGGAGACCGCTGCCTACCTCTTATACGAAGGGTTCTTGGATCTTTTATCCAACGGGTCCTCCGTCCGTATCAGAACAGATCATACGAAAACAGGGGATGAATCTTATACCAAAAAAAAGGTACGGGTGTCTAGTTTACTCTCCAATTTACGGATCTCAATTTTGTTAAGCGAGCTAAAAGATGTGACAGTTTCCGTGAAACGTCGCAAAATAGTCGCGTGAAACCCTAATGCTCGACAAAACTCGACTCACGATTCCCTAGGTTCGATTAATACTATCCCACTTTTATTTTCACAAAATTTTCATCCCAATACAGTCTACATGCAGTATCCTTTAAACGGGTTCATATTCACAACTTTTGATTAACAAACGACGAGCATTTCCTCGTCATTTCCAACTAACCATTTACTATACCAAAACAAACTTCAATTTCTATTTCATTCAACAACCTCTCGATTCTTAACTAAATCTCATAACGTCTCGTTTCTCGGATGGAAAAATCGTTAACTACAATATCGTTCGACAATCAATAACAATTATTATTATTAAAAGAGATTTCCTTATTCGACTTTTCTAGCGGCTTTTAAACTTGATTCTTCGTCTCTTATTCAAAATCGAAACTTCTTAGAATTCGTTGAAACTTTACGGTCACGATCATTAACTAACAAGATTATCAAAGGTTCGAATCACAACCCTAAAACATTACCTATTCTCGACTTATCGTCGATTGTTCGTCTCTTAACGAAAATCTTACGTTCTCCATTTTCGTTCAAATTTTACAACAACGATCATCATCTAACGAGTATCACTAATATGCAAACCATATTATCAAAACATTATCGAGCTTCCACTTATCGACACGTTTCCGTCTCTTACGTTTTTCAATTTATTTTTAGAAAAATCCCAATTAAATATATAATCATCCTCATACATCGTATATCTCATTTCTATTAATCAATCGAGCATATCATAACATTTACTATACTAAATCATGCATTCTTCCTCTCTTATGTTTCAAATTTCATTTTTAAAAAAATCTAAATTAATTCATAGAGTCAATTAACAATATGTAGAACACTAATCTATCGATCAAACATCAAAGAAATCGAACTACGATCAAACCCCTAAAATTCTAGAAATTTCGGTAATGACCTAAAGGAATGGGGAGTGATTTTCTTCATGATTCGATCCGTAGAACTCGATTCTAAACATACTAGAACATAAATCGAACAAGAATTAACATACTTCTTTAACTCTTAAGTTTTGAAAAAAATAGAAAAGGATGGAATCAAGACTTGTTCGGTTCAAAACGTAGGAGATGTTCTTACCTTGCGTAATACGAACTCGGAAAAGGAATTGATTGGTGGATTGAGGACTTGAGAGCTTGAGAAGAGCTTGGATGATGAAGCTTTAATGAAGGAGAATGAGAAGAAAAATGAGAGAGAGAGGGAGTGCTTGGGGGCGGTAAAGAGGAGAAGAAGAGAGGGAGAGATGACTCACCATATTAGATACATAAAGTGTTAAAAAAAATCTAACTAAGGGGTGAGTCGTTAAGGGCATGTTTGGCGTGGGTTTGTTAGACGAAAATATCTCGTTTCCGGCTTTAAATAACGTTATAAAAAGTCGAGGAATTCTTAGGTAGTTACGAATTCGACGAAATCTAACTCGTCCGTTAGATTGGAAATAATTTACGTACTCGGAAAACCTAATTCGTTTTTCAAAATCCGAGAAAAAAGTCGGGATTAGACAGTCTAAAAATTCGCCCGGAAAATCATAAAAACTAAGTTTCTCCAGTGAACTCGTATCGAAGAAAAAGTGAATGTAAATTCTGACGGTTTTTAATTCTGAGTTTATGGATGAAAAATCTACCGGACGCGAAAACCCTAATACAGTAGTCGTTCGACCGAATTCTGGAATTTATTTTCTGAAACGGATTTCACCGTTAGTCTTAGAATCGAAAATCCTTAACTTAGGCGTGCAAAGCCTTAATTATTAATTAACTTTTTATTTTAAAGATGGATTAAACATCCGGGGTATTACAAAGCATGCAAGTGGCTGCATCTTTCAGCGTTCGATTTCTCCTTTCAACTACTCCATTCTGCTATGGAGTTCTTGCAGCTGATGATACGGACGGAGGACCCGTTGGATAAAAGATCCAAGAACCCTTCGTATAAGAGGTAGGCAGCGGTCTCCCTAGATCGAGAATCCAGTTTGATCACCTCCTAGAGCGAAGAAAACCTCGACCCGTTGGCTATATAATCAGCCAAGAACCTCGGTATGGTTGAACGCCACAAGACTTTGCTCACTAGTCTTGATAAGTTCGGAACAAGTGAAAACTCTACAAGAGAGAAATTCAACTCACAAAGGCAAAGCCAATTTTCGTTTATAACTCAAGGTGTATATGTTATTCGATTACAAAGGATATCAAGCCTATTTATAGGCTAGAAAGGACTCTTCGTAGCCTACCAATAATGATAGTACTTATGATACTAATTAAACTCATAAATAGACTTATTTAACACTAATTAAACCACTTATTAAATACTAATGAGTACTTATGACTCAAAACTTCAAAAGTCACTTATTTAACTCATAATAATGAAACTAATTAGACACTTAATTTAGCCTCTTCAATATGCACGAAAATCAACCATTTATTTTTCTTCTCGGGCCTTCGAAGTCTGATTGTTGACAAGCCCTTTTAAGACGAATTCAGCCCATTAATATTCACCATTTGGCCAGATTTATCTTGATATTGGACTTGAAATCGGCATACTTTATTTAGTTCCTGAAATCTGACTTTTAGTCGTTGGCTGCCCACCCGTGCTCACGTCATTCCCTTCTTCTTCAAGAAGATTCGTCCCGAATCTTATTTCCAAAAGAAAGGTCAGTGTTTTGTAACATCCAATCCAATCCTCCGGGTTTGAAGACATGATTTTCATCCTTGATTTTGATAGTTGTACGTGGTTCCATATCGAAATGATATGCCTGCAAAATAGAAACAAACCACGTACCTAGGGGTCTATCATTCCCCTCATCTTGACAATGATTTGTCCTCAAATCCAGAATTGCTCCAATTTGGAACGATTTCCTTGTTTGTGAGTACACCTCGTTATTGTCATGAACATTCAACCACGACATTTGAAATGAAGATTTGTGATTCAACGAAGGAATGCTCAACAGTGGCACCAAGGGAACACATACCACATCTGCACAACTTTCAACAATGAATTCGCCCCTCGTTATTTTCTGGTCACTTGCGACCACTATGCTTTCATGTTGGTTGTTGTCATGAACTTGAGCAACAAGAACAAATGGATTAGGAATCTCAAGTTCTTCGACCACAATGGAAGAAACCTTGTCGAAAATCTGGGGAACAATCACCTTGTCCTCAATTCTCTTCTCTCCATTTGGTTGGATCTCCAATTGTGGTGTGGAATCACAACTTTGGATCGGCATGTTACAAAAGGTCTTCCTTGTTGTTACTTCCACAAGCTTCCTCAACTCTTCATTGGCTGCCTTAATCTCCGCCAACATTAGCTTAGTTTTCATGCGAAGAACATATGCACGCTCTCGATGCTCCTTCAACGATTTGCTCATTTTTTTGTATTTTTTTTTGGATAGAAAATATAAAGATAGAGGTTCAGATCAATACCAGATTGCTCTGATACCAAATGATACGGACGGAGGACCCGTTGGATAAAAGATCCAAGAACCCTTCGTATAAGAGGTAGGCAGCGGTCTCCCTAGATCGAGAATCCAGTTTGATCACCTCCTAGAGCGAAGAAAACCTCGACCCGTTGGCTATATAATCAGCCAAGAACCTCGGTATGGTTGAACGCCACAAGACTTTGCTCACTAGTCTTGATAAGTTCGGAACAAGTGAAAACTCTACAAGAGAGAAATTCAACTCACAAAGGCAAAGCCAATTTTCGTTTATAACTCAAGGTGTATATGTTATTCGATTACAAAGGATATCAAGCCTATTTATAGGCTAGAAAGGACTCTTCGTAGCCTACCAATAATGATAGTACTTATGATACTAATTAAACTCATAAATAGACTTATTTAACACTAATTAAACCACTTATTAAATACTAATGAGTACTTATGACTCAAAACTTCAAAAGTCACTTATTTAACTCATAATAATGAAACTAATTAGACACTTAATTTAGCCTCTTCAATATGCACGAAAATCAATCATTTATTTTTCTTCTCGGGCCTTCGAAGTCTGATTGTTGACAAGCCCTTTTAAGACGAATTCAGCCCATTAATATTCACCATTTGGCCAGATTTATCTTGATATTGGACTTGAAATCGACATACTTTATTTAGTTCCTGAAATCTGACTTTTAGTCGTTGGCTGCCCACCCGTGCTCACGTCATTCCCTTCTTCTTCAAGAAGATTCGTCCCGAATCTTATTTCCAAAAGAAAGGTCAGTGTTTTGTAACATCCAATCCAATCCTCCGGGTTTGAAGACATGATTTTCATCCTTGATTTTGATAGTTGTACGTGGTTCCATATCGAAATGATATGCCTGCAAAATAGAAACAAACCACGTACCTAGGGGTCTATCAGCTGAGGTATGGTAAGTTATGCCTTTCTTCTCGCAATACTCAATGATGGTCTTATTGAGAAACTTAGTTCCGCTGATAGAGACAATATATTTGTCTTATTGGTTCTCAAGTCTATCCATCAGTTTCAGCAATTCTTCTCTCGTCTCATTTTTGTGCGCCATGAAAATCACCCAGGTGTACCTCGAGTAGTCATTAGTAACTACGAGGGTGTATTTGTTTCCACTCACACTTTCTAGGGTGACCGGACCAAAAAGATCCATGTGGATCAATTGCCGAACTCGATCCGTGGAGGGCGTCATCTTAAGATGGAATGATGTTCTAGCCAATTTTCCAAGCTGACATGCACTGCAGTGATACGTCGGACTGTATTTAAAATACAGTATTCTAACTGCATGTTGTCGGCGAGCTAGCTTGTTCATGGTTTTGAAGTTGAGGTGGTTAAGTCTCTTATGCTACAACCAGTTTGTCTCTGAGCTACTTTTGGACACGAGGCACGTTTCTTTCTCAGTTCATCCTATGGAGAGCTAGTTATATGCCTATGGAGAGCTAGTTATGCCTCAAACTGGTTGGCCTATCGCACAGTTGGCCTATGGAGAGCTAGTTATGCTTCAATCCATCGACCAAGGAAACATTGTTGATAGTCAATAGATGAGTTTTGAATGTACATGAACCTTTGTTTTTTCCATGAGAGTCATCACCAAAGGGTACAATACCTCCCTCTGGAAACTTGATGTCTGTGAGAAGATTCCTCTAGTGTGTCATATGCGTGGAGTATCCATTGTCCAGCACCCAGACTAATTTTGTAGCTCTTTTCTTTCTCAGTTCATCCTGGTCCTGTGAAACACAAGGACTTTTAGGTACCCACACTCAGTTGGGTCCTACAAGGTTAGTGACTTTGATTTTCTTGATGACTCGAACTGAGAGATCTATTCGAATCAATCTTCCTTCTTTATCTACATAGACTGCTGACTGAGTTGGTCTTGAATCATGAGTAGTCCATTTTCTTTGTGGATATCTCTGTCTTTGTGGAGCACGGTATTAACTTTGCTGAGATGGTCGATTCCTTAGTGGTTGGAACTATCTAGGTGGATGCCCAAATTATCTTTCTCCACAAGCATACCCAAACTGTGGATAACTTGGACCATTGAACTGATCTCCCAAGTTTCCATGTTGTTGATATGCTTGTTGATAGTGATGAGGCACTGGGAATGTTTGATGGTAGAAGTGAGAATTGTCCCAGTTCGGATGTCTTTGCTGATGATGTTGAGTTGAGTAGTTTAGCCTACGCCTGGGATGATTCTGCCTTGGCTGCGAAGGTCCATCTCGTCGGTTCCCCCTTGCTCTGCGACCTCGGGGTCTTGACTTCCTTGAGGATCTCTTAGCATCCTTTGAAATACTAGCTTCATGCTCCTGAGGTTCTTCAGTTAGAACCTTTTTCCTTTAACTTCACTAGAGTCTCAACAGTCTGAGGGATGACTGGAGTCTCTTGAACTGTGACTTCGACTGAGTTAAGTTGAACTTGAGATATCTCAGTCGGAGATCTAGCTGCCTTGACGAACTGAGCTGATTGAGCTCCAGTGTCAGTTGCCGGATTATATATTTGCCTTCAATGCATTTGGGAGGTCTTTGTATGCTGATCATGCTCTCCAGAGCTGAGCTCGAGGCATGAAGGGATACTATCTTCTCTTTTGCAAACTTCAGCTCCATTTGCAACTGAGAGATGTATTCGGCATGAGCAAGTGGATCACCTAACTGTTGGTAGACTGAGCAACTTCTTTACAGAGTTTGCAGTTTTCCTCCACGAGCTTCTCTATGTCATGATCCCTCATGATTAGTTCGTTGCTCAAGTTGTCACACTTAGCTTGCAGTTCCTTGCACTGTGCAACTTGTCTAGTGCACAATCCCCTATGGTGTTCGACCTCATTCCATGATGGTTCTATGTCTTCGTCAAATTCTCATGTACCTTGATTAACAGACGAAACATTGTAAGAGGGATAGAAAGAAGAGTTTACCTTATCAGTTGACTCTTCCGGAAATGCCATGAAGCACTGGTCTTTTTCTGCTGAGCTTGATGGCGAGTCAGTTTCTTCTCCTTCTGACTCTGTGAATACGTCGATGTCATCGACGTCTTTATAATACCCCGATCTTTTATAAGTCTTTAAGTTTGTCTTGATTGAGTTTATATGCCTTGATAATGTTCTTGTGTGATAAAAATTTCCAAGAAAAGAAATTTTTCTCGTGAAATTACTAAAATGCCCTTGAGTGCCTTATGTGATATTTCTCGTTTTAGTTATCCGAATCAAATGTGTGATGAATTGATTGAGCATGATTATATAAGTTTGAGTCTGAGTTTGGATTTAAGAGACTTCTGAGAAGATTCATTTTTCGACGAATAACAACTTTTCCCGAGTTTCACTATTCATCAAAGTATTTCCGAATTTCGTCTAATTAGTGTCTTTTGAGTATAAAAATTCTCTTTGAAGCTTTGAGATATATTTCAGAGTCTTCTAAGATTGTCTGAGTGATTTGAGTTAATATTTTAAGAACCCTAATACGAATAGTAATTTCCGAGATTTTATTCGTTACTCGAAATTTTGATTTGAAAACTGGATTTCTAGATTCCTTGATTTATTTGGTGAGATATGAGACGAAGTAGAGAGCTTTTTGATGTTGAGAAAAAGAGTCGTGGTGAGTTTTAAGTTGTTTGAGAGTTGAAAGAAAAAGTAGGGTTGTTTTGCACCGGAAAAATTTTTCTTCTGGCAATTTTTATATTGCATATTTGACTAATGGGTGCAACCTAAATTCTACTAAATTTCTTCCCTACTCACATTTCTCCTCACTCTCTTTCACGCGTCTCTCTCTCCTCTCTCTCCCTCCCTTTCGCCGACCTCACACACTCTCTCTCCCTTCTATCTCTCGTCGAACACACACACACACACACACACAATACTTACACCATTTCCTCCATTGATGGATGCTTGAGTATGCTTAGAGTTGCTTGAATAATTTGATCAATCAACCTCCTTAAAACCGAAGACAAGTAAGCTCGAAACCCTTTTCTCTTTTATGCATGAATTGAGCAAGAAAAATTCTCCTTCTTCCCCCTTTTTGTTCGACCGAATTGGTCAAAAGGAGAAGGGTTTATGTTGTTTGATCTTACCTTTTATTCTTGAACCCTTGAGTGTTTCTCATGAATGAAAAAGAAGAAGAAAACTCCTTGATCATCTCATCAAGTTGTAGAGAGTGTCGAAAATGTTAGCTAATTTTAGGGGTTTTCATTTTAATGATCTTAGCATGAAATTGATAATAAAATTGAGCTCTAGAAATTAATCTAAGAGTATTGATGTAATCAATAAAATGAGAAGAGTTTTTCTCCCTTTTTTCCTCTTAAAAAATTGATGGAATACGGTAGAGAATTAGGGGTTTTTAGTGTGTTGTTCTTGAAGATAAATTGATGATGTTAGTGACGAATTTGAGTATTGAGATGCATGCTAAATTGAAGAAATCAAAGAGTATGAATTGTTTGCTATTTCTTGTGAAAAAGTAGAAGTATATGTGTGAGGAAAGTTGATGGTTTGGTGTTGATTTAAATGAGTATTGTTAGAATTATAAGTTATATGATTTTTTAATCATGAATAAGTGAGAATATAAGGAGCATTAGTTTTATTGCTTTTTATTTCAAAAATTTCGAATAATATGCCTAAGGAATTTGATGATTTTTGATTTTGTAAAGTCTTGATTGTTTGCTAGACGAGTGATAAGTGAAATTGAGTATAATTTGAGCTTAAGTATGACAAGAAACGAAGAAAGGAATTGATGTTATATTCATGAAATTGAATTTATTTTAACAATGTTAGAGCTTTGAATCTCGAAAATCGAGCATGTATAACACTAGATATGAAAAAGTCGATCTGATGGTCCCGATACGAGTTACTGGTGTATGGGGGGGGGGGGGAGGGGGAATACACCAGTTAGGATTTTTCAACTTCGAAAGCTTATCCCCCGAAAAACTTCAACTGAGTAAAGAAAGTCTCAGCTGGATTCACAGCTGAGTAAGAGAACTCAGCTGTGATAGTGGTGCCGTGCGGAATGTGGTGGAAATTATACTCGTAAAATAACTCACGCTTTTGTGCAAGGTTGGTCAATAACCAAGACAGTTGATATGTAAAGATGCAGTTTGTATGCCGGTTAGTTTGGTCAGTTGAATATGCAAAAAGTAACTGAACAGAAATAAACACAGACACACAGGATTTACGTGGTTCGGAGAGAACTCCTATGTCCACAGGGAGATGTGAGTCCACACACCTTAGTCCAAGTTCTTCTAGGCAATTCCACACAGCTTACCCGGGCTGTGCAACCGTTGCAATAAGTTTACGGGTACTTATCAACCTTTACAGTTAAGTTTACGGGTACTTAACAACCTATGTCAAGTTTGCGGGTACTTGACAACCTATGCTAAGTTTACGGGTACTCAGCAACCTATCTACTCAGTTACAGGAAGAGTAGGATCCTAACAAACACTTTTTAGGGTATGTGTGTGGGTGGGTTTTCCAACTACAGCTCGAACACGAATGTGAGCTGGATCTATGGCTTGAACGAATGAACACTCAAACTAAGATCTAAGACAGATTATAATTCTATGAACCCTCAGCTACTAATGTTCTACCACTCGGAACTCTCAGTTGCTGATGCTCTTAGAATATGATTTTGCAGATTTTCTTTGCTCTTGTTTCTCTCGTGGGTGCACTTCAAATTTTCTCTATCTTATGTTCCTGTCAAATGAATGAATGCCTCTATTTATAGGCGGAGAGAATCAACTAGCCGTTGGAGGAGCCATTGATCTCAGTTCTTTGATAGCGATGGCTTGTCTCTCATCTCTGCAGACTTTCCCGATATGGCATCTGTGCTCTTCTGCTTTCCATCTGAGACAACCTTGTGTTGGGCCAAATGGGGTAATGACTGAACGGTCAAACCCTCACGTGATTTCCTTTTTGAATTTCAAATTCAAACCTTTCTGACAGTCAACCTTGGTTAGTCGGTTGAAAATCTTGATCTTCATCTGAGTGGTCTTCAGCTGATGTTCTATCTGACTGAACCGTTGAACTCTCAGCTGACTTTCAACTTCATCCTTTTTGTAACCACTCTATTATACCTTCCCCTTTTGGTCGGATGGCTTTCTGTAACTGATGCTGAACGGTTGGCTTGAACTCTCAGTTGTATATAAGTCTTCCTTCTTTTTGGCATAACTCTATCATCAGTTAGAGTGTTGTAACTGATGTTCCATCTGAACGGTTTGACTTGAACTCTCAGTTTCAACTGATGTTCCTCATCCGATCTTCCATCCTGGGTTGTATCCGAGTGTTGCTATGTTGCCGTCTTCAGCTGGAGACCTGTAAAGATAAAATCTTAACATTGCTCAAACAGCGAGCCTAACTGCTATTATTAAGAGCTGGCAACATCTACTCGGTTGGAGTCAGTTGGTTTTGGAATTCATCAAAACTCTTACTAATAAATTTCCCAACACGATCTTTATTAATAAATTAAGTAAGAGATGTTAAGTTATTGATGAATTTGATGATTAGATGATGAAATTGGAGTAAAAATAACAAAGTTAGCTTCTTGAAATTCATGTATCGAAGTTCGTATGTAAAAGTTATAAAGAAATTAAGTTAAGAATGAAAATCGAGCATTTTGTAAGTTAAAAGTGAGATTAAGTGAAATTTGTCGAGTAATTAGTCAATTAGAATTAGTTTGAGTCAAATTGTCAAGTTTGATAATTTTCTGAGCATGTGCACCTTTTACGAGAAAAATTGACGTAGAATTTAATTCGAGAAAATTTGTCTAGGATTTCGGATTTTGAATTTAATTTTATAATCAAACTCTTAGATTTATTTTAAGAATAACGAAACTGTTTTCACTAAAATCCTAAGACTTTTATTTTTCAAGTTTAAAAGTTGAGCAGTAATGAGTCAATATAAGACTGTAGTGAGACTTAAATGAAATTCTGAGTTGATATGAGTGCTTATGTGAATTTATTTGATTTTCTAGAATTTTTCTAGAATATTCTGAGATATTTAGAAATTTTTTCTTTTTCTGTCTATTTATCGAAGTCATTCATTTACCTATCAGTGAATGTGTGATTCCTGATGTGAAAGTCTGAATGTGAATGATTTGTGATATAAGTAGCCGAGAATTAATTTCTTAATTTTATGACTTCGTTTGACTCGAGAAATATGAAGTTTATGTCGTGAATAGTGAATTCTCGATTTTTATGAATAGTTTAAGATTTAATTTATTTGATGTTATCGAGTTAAGTGCCCGAGTCTGAAAGTCGTTTGATTTAGTACTTGGGTAGAGTCGAGAAACCGAGAAAGATCAAGTTAGTCGAGCCGAGATAAGTTAAGAAACCCGAGTCAAGTAGAAGTCCTTCAGCCGAGCGTCAGAACTCGTTTAGTTTTTCGAGTAAGTAGTCTCGTCCTTATAACATGTTATTCTTGAAGGAAGGAGCGGGACTGAGAAGTAGAAGTAGAAGAAGACGGAAGCTAACCGACTAACCCTTCTCAGTCAGGTGGGCTTTATAAACCGAGAACTATTGAATGCTATTACTTAATGATTATTATTATGTGAGTTTTTAAATTAATTGACTTGCCATTTTATCTGAGTTATGGTATGTTTGATCATGTACTTGAGTTATTATCTTGTGTGAGACAGGAACCCTCGTGTTGTTATTTGAATTATGTGAGGTGGCTGTGAGCCTTTCTTCGGTTAGGCCAATCCCAGTGTTTGATAAGAAGGCCAACTTCTCGACACCTAGTTAATGTGGTAGATTGATTCATACCTTCCTTATTATTATATATGTTGACTGCGCAGTCGTTTCAAGCAAAGAAAATGTTTTTGCATCAACAAGTAAGGCAAGTTCAATTATATAGCTCTAATGAGCAAGTTTTCAATTGTTTTGGCATATGTTCACTGAGTACAAAGTATTTAGCCCTTCATGAGTTTTCAAAATGTGCAGGTTAGCTTGGATGAGGATGGCGCGAACTTGCTCGGCAGTGTGTTACAATAAGTTGAGTCATTTTTGTATAAGATTGCAATTGCATGTCTTCATACATGTAATTGTTGGGACTTGAGTTTGAGAATTCCGCTGCATAAACAACAATGTTTTTCTATTTTAAACTTTTACTCTCATATTGGTGTCGATACAATAAGCCTTATGCTCGAAACTATTTCCCGCTTTTCCCTAAATTCTACTTAACTTTGATTGAGATATTTGATTTGCCTATGACACTTGAATTATCATTGCTCATTTATTTGGGTTAAGAATTGAAAGCATCTTATTATTTGTAATCGCTTTCAATCTGTATTCCCTTGTTCCCGAGCATGATCCCTTGTTCAGTTGAGTATTGTTTCATGGTTTCACCTTCACTGTCCAATGGATTCTAGACGTTCCTACACACTTGAATTTGGTCTGTGACAAAGTGGTATCAGAGCAGCTCGTCTGCTCTTAAGCTTAATCATTCTTGTGAGTCGTGTCTAGATTTGATTTCCTAGACTTGTTATAGTCAGTAACATGTTGAGCATTCCCCATCTTATCCGGCAATCAGGTACGGATATTTTCAAAAGTTTTGAGTTAAAGTTTAATTTCGAGTTATTAAGTTTCTATTTGCGCTTGTCTAGAGATTAAAGCTTGGTAAGTAGCTTGAGATTACTTTAGAATGCCTTCCCTAATTCTGTATTTTGGTGTGGAAATCGAAAAGGATGGAACGTTTGTGCAAACATTTTTGTGAAATGGAATTGGCAAGTACCCTGAGCATAAAACCTCTTCGGAAGCAAGAACGAGTATGTGGAGTTGGAAAATTTCAAACGTGCTGATTAACTGCTTAAGTGTGCTTAACTCATAAAATCGAATAGGACGGACGATGAGAGCAACAAAGCGATGCTGCAGAAATACCTGCATATTAGGAAGTTGTATCACGAGACCTTCACCGAATTCCTCGCGCGCTACCACAAGGTTTGGGAGACGGTGAAGTACCTCGACGCCAGTGCTCTTGACGAGATGGTACATCTAATCCATGCCCTCCATCGAGAGTGGCATGACTGGGCAGCCTCCCTTGTGCCGAGATACATTGGACGTCAGTACTTGGGTGTTTACTTGTACTGTGATTGCAATGGTTTTATCGCTACTATCTCTAGCCAATTCATCGAGTATGGTGCGCCGCCTCCTGGACCCTTTGCCCCTTTTCTTTTAGCCGAGCCGAATGGCTTTGCTCTGGAGCCTCAGTCTCCGCTTCGAGACTGACCAACAACCCCTTACCGAGTCCGCTCTCCGCCTCACCCTGAGCCGAGAGCCACTTTTCATTATAGCCCGTACTCGAGAGATGTGCTCCTTATTCACTCTTTTGACCCCTTTGCCTCGTCTAGTTCTGCCCCGCCCCAGCCAGATGGTTCGTACGACCCCTTTAGAGTTTTGTTGCCTTCACACAACCAGCTTGAGGAGTTCATGCGCTGAGACCGCACTCCGTCTGCAGTACAGCCCGTAGCTAAACCTTCTAGGCCAACGCGTACCGTCGACAGTGACGACGATGAGCCCTTTGAGGATCCTGCAGTGGATGCTACAGTTGGCACAGGTCACCTTCAGCTGATCTCGAGCGACTGCCTTGCTTTTTCGTACCCAGCTTTTGAGACCTCGGTTTTGAGGCCCCAGGAGCTCGAGCTAGAGTTTGACCGTATAGTCGACGTGTCCGCGTACCTTCAACGTGATGAGAGCAGCCCTGAGACGCCCTCATATGACCAGTCTGAATTAAAGGACGTCAACTGCCGTTTTAAGGATAAGCAGTCCGAAGACATAACGAATCCGTGGAATGTCCCAGGGCATACCTACAACGACTTCTTAGAGGCGTTAGCAACAACAGAGGGTCAGGGTAGTGATGAGGAGGAGGATCCAGAGAAGAACCTCGAGGAGAAGCAGAGAGGTGACGACGACCCGAGCAATTATGATTCTCACGCTTAGGCTCAATTCGAGAAAGCTGTGGAAAGTTTCAAACAATATTTATTTATCTGTCGAGAGTTGGACTCTTTTTATTTTCTGCAGTGACATAAATTATATAACTTGATGCATAGATATCACGTAGAGCCGAACGCGAAGTAGTACTTTGTGTCTAGTGCGTTTTGAGTTGTAGAACGTCTTGTTGACGTGTAGGGAAATTTTCTGTTGTGAATATTTTCCCTTATTTTTGTATAACTCCTCAGAAGAGGCCATCATTTCAATGATACGAAAAAGAACTCGTTAGGCTATTAAAATCAACTTTGAGTTGCTAAATTGTTTCGAGTATTTTGAGAATTATTTATCCTTGAGTATGAGTGAGTTAAGAAAAGAGAGTCGAGTTATTGAGTGAGTAATTATCTTCGTTATCATAAGTATGAATTTTTTAGTAATTATGTTTGTGTTATGTGACAATGTTTGAGTGGATGATGTGATAAAATATTGAGTATGATATTCTGTGATATTATTGAGAAAGTATGCAAGTGAATGATATTTATTTATTTTTGAGTTGAGAATTATTTTACTTGCAAGATTAGTGAATGAATGATTTGCTTGAATTTCTCCTATTACGTTTGATAACTATCGATTGACAATCAAATCCTTCTTGAGAGGAAAATTTTTGAAAGTCAAGAAAATTTCGAGTGTGATTAGCCTGTGTTGCGGAATGTTTTCCGAGTTTCCTAATTCCTAGCATTTAATTTAGAATGCTGCCAAGAAGAAGAAACGAGAGAGCCGAGCGAAACAAAGAAGAAGAGCAACAGGATCCGACCCTGCCTCTTCCAAACAAAAGATGAATCGAAGAACTTTTTCTTCAACAAAACCTGCCGACCTTCGATGGTAAAGGTAGTCCAGCGAAAGCAAAGGACTGGATTTGTCCCTCAAACGAAATTTTAGGTTTCTTCATTGTGGAGATCGTGAACGTCTCGACTGTATGACGTATCAACTCAAAAGATCCGCCGATTACTTGTGAGAAGCCCGACAAAGAATGTTTTCGCCCGACGAACGAGAGAATTTGACGTATGAGCAGTTTAAAGAAGCCCTATTTGAGAACTACGTACCCAGAAGTTATCGAAAACAGAAAGCGAACGAATTCACGAATTTGAGGCAAGGAAAGAAGACAGTAGCTGAGTATGATCTTGAGTTTTGCGAGTGAGCTCATTTTGCGCCCGCCAAAGTAGGTACTGATGAGAAGATGTGTGAGCTGTTTTGAGCAGGATTGAGGCAAGACATTCGCGTAGTTCTTGCAAGTTAGAGCGGTCTGACTTATCCGAACCCTCGATATGGAGTTGGCTATACAGCCAGAGAGAGGATAGCATTCTTCGGCGACCCATCAATTTCAAGGTCAAATGACGGTAGCTGTTACCCCACAACCCTCTCAGCACGGCCCGGGCGCAAAAAGAAAAGGAAAGTGAAGTGGTTGAAGCCACCCAAGCAAGAAGTCGTGGCAGGGAAGAGGACAACTCCAGCAGCACCAGCAAGCTCATAAAGCGAAACCCCAGCATGGCAACAGGAGCAGCACACCTTTTGGACCCCTAGGACTCTCTCTGATGGGGCTGCATCCAAGTTAACCAACGACAACAATAGAGATCCCTTGATCATTCATGGTGGGCCGGTTACAAGAGCTAGAGCTAAGAAGATAAAGGAGGCCATGGTGTTGATTATAGCTGAAATGAAAGCCCAAGTCCAAGAGCAATCTACGTTGGGCCAAATGGTGAATCTTATACAAGTCGGTGGGCTGAATCCAACTTGAAGAATGGGCTATTTACAAATCAGATTTGGAGGCCCAAGATGAGGAATAAAGATGCATATTTTCGTGCATGTTCAAGAGGGCAAATAAAGAGTCATGTTAGTTTCTTTATTATGACTTAAATAAGTGACTTTTGAGTCCAAGGGTCTTAGGTACTTAATAAGTGATGTAATGAGTGTTAAATAAGTCTATTTATGAGTTTAATTAGTGTTATCAATGATAGGATACCAAGAATCCTTTCCTAGCCTATAAATAGACTTGTAAATCACTTGTAAGAGGACACCTTGAGTTATAAACAAAAATTGGCTTTGCCTTTGTGAGTTGAATTTCTCTCTTGTAGAGTTTTCACTTGTTCCGAACTTATCAAGACTAGTGAGCAAAGCCTTGTGGCGTTCAACCATACCGAGGTTCTTGGCTGATTATATAGCCAACGGGTCGAGGTTTTCTTCGCTCTAGGAGGTGATCAAACTGGATTCTCGATCTAGGGAGACCGCTGCCTACCTCTTATACGAAGGGTTCTTGGATCTTTTATCCAACGGGTTCTCCGTCCGTATCATTTGGTATCAGAGCAATCTGGTATTGATCTCAACCTTTGCTCTTCAATTCTACATCTTCTCTATATTCTATCCATCCTTGTGTCTTTGTTGCTGCAAAAAAAAAAAAAAAAAAAAAAAAAGAAAGGAAAAAGAAAGAAAAAGAAAAAGGGAAAAAAAATCAGTTTAAAAAAATACAAAAAAAAAACGAAAATCATTTGAATTGTTCCATAAGGGCTGAAGTGTGGTGATTGCTACATCTCTTGTTCTAATCTTGATTTGTTCTAGTTCATTTGAATTCCTACAAGTGAGAATTGAGTGGTAAAAGGCATTGAGTGGTGAGTTTATTTGAGGGGAGGTAAAAGCCTACGAGTGATACACGAGTGTTTGGTGAGATTTACTTTTTTTTTTTTTACTTTTTGTGTGATACACGAGTGAATTGTGAGGACATGGGCGATAATATCAATCAAAATCCAAATGAATTTACACTGCAAGCTATGCAACAACAATTTGCTAGATTTAACACTATTTTGGAGAGCGTATCAGATCGCTTGGAGAATTTGGAGCTACAAGGACAACAAAGGAATCATGATGAAAGGGAGAGTGAAGAAGAAGAGGAAGCAGAATCCATGCATCGAGCTCCAAGGCATAATGGTAGAAGGAGGCATCAAAATGAAGTTGATCGTGACTTGGGAAGCATCAAGTTGAAAATTCCTGCTTTCCAAGGAAGGAGTGATCCCGAGGCCTATTTGGAGTGGGAGCGGAAGGTGGAACTCATCTTTGAGTGTCACAACTACTCCGAGGAGAAGAAGGTCAAACTTGCTGTAATTGAATTCACCGACTATGCTCTAGTTTGGTGGGATCAATTGACAACAAATAGAAAACGCTATGGAGAGAGACCAATTTCCACTTGGGATGAAATGAAGTCCATAATGCGTAAGAGATTTGTTCCTTCTCATTACTTTCGTGAATTGTATCAAAAATTACAAAGTTTGAGTCAAGGTACTAAATCTGTTGATGAGTTCTACAAAGAGATGGAGATTGCCATGATAAGGGCAAATGTTGAAGAAGATAGAGAAGCAACAATGGCTCGATTTCTATGCGGGCTGAATAGGGAGATTGCGAACGTCGTTGATCTTCAACACTATGTGGAGCTTGAAGATATGGTTCATATGGCCATGAAGGTGGAGCGGCAATTTAAGAAGAAGGGAACCTTCCAAAAGAATTTCCCAACGAGTTCTCAATCTTCAAAGCCGAAGGAGTGGACATCTTCGAAACCGACATTTGGGGCTGCTTCAAAACCTCAAAATCAGATGTCAAAACCTTTCAATAAAGTTGATAAAGGCAAAGGTACCTCTACTTCTACTCCCAATACTACTAGAACTAGAGATGTCAAATGTTTTCGCTGTCATGGAATTGGACACATTGCATCTGAATGTCCAAACAAAAGGGTGATGGTTGTAAAATCTAATGGGGAGCTAGAATCGGAAAGTGAACATGAAGATGATGGTGGAGATGAACAGCCTGAAGAGATCACACCAGAACACGGAGAGCTATTTGTGGTTCGAAGAGCTCTTAATGTGCAAGTCAAAGGTGATGATCAACAAAGGGAGAACATCTTTCACACAAGGTGTTTGGTCCAAGGTAAAGTTTGCATGATGATTATTGATGGTGGGAGTTGTACTAACGTTGCAAGTTCAGATATGGTGGACAAGATGAAGTTAGCAACCCAAAAGCATCCTCAACCATACAAGCTTCAATGGTTGAATGAATGTGGTGAAAAATTCGTGTGACTAAACAAGTTCTAATTTCGTTTTCCATTGGCAATTATAAGGATGATATTCTTTGTGATGTGGTACCAATGCATGCTAGTCACATTCTCTTGGGCAGGCCTTGGCAATTCGATCGGAGGGTGATTCATGACGGTTTTCAAAATCGTTATACCTTCAAGCACAATAACAAATCTGTCATGCTTGTGCCATTGACTCCACAACAAGTTCATGAGGACCAAATAAAGATGTCTCAAACGAGGAGAGCTAGAGAGAATGAGGGAAAGAAAAGTGAGGGAGTTGATACACATATGAGAGAAAAAAAGAGTGGAGAGAATACACGAGAGGGAAAGGAAAAACAAAACTTGATGTGAGCACGGGTGGGCAGCCAACGACTACAAGTCAGATTTCAAGAACTAAATAAAGTATGCCGATTTCAAGTCCAATATCAAGATAAATCGGGCCAAATGGTGAATATTGATGGGCTGAATCCGTCTTAAAAGGGCTTGTCAACAATCAGACTTCGAAGGCCCAAGAAGAAGAATAAATGGTTGATATTCGTGCATATTGAAGAGGCTAAATTAAGTGTCTAATTAGTTTCATTATTATGAGTTAAATAAGTGACTTTTGAAGTCTTGAGTCATAAGTAGTCATTAGTAGTTAATAAGTGGTTTAATTAGTGTTAAATAAGTCTATTTATGAGTTTAATTAGTATCATAAGTACTATCATTATTGGTAGGCTACGAAGAGTCCTTTTCTAGCCTATAAATAGGCTTGATATCCTTTGTAATCGAATAACACATACACCTTGAGTTATAAACGAAAATTGGCTTTGCCTTTGTGAGTTGAATTTCTCTCTTGTAGAGTTTTCACTTGTTCCGAACTTATCAAGACTAGTGAGCAAAGTCTTGTGGCGTTCAACCATACCGAGGTTCTTGGCTGATTATATAGCCAACGGGTCGAGGTTTTCTTCGCTCTAGGAGGTGATCAAACTGGATTCTCGATCTAGGGAGACCGCTGCCTACCTCTTATACGAAGGGTTCTTGGATCTTTTATCCAACGGGTCCTCCGTCCGTATCAAAACTTCTTTGTGAGAGCAAAAGAGATGAAGAGAGCAATAGTTGAAGAAGAGAGTGTGTTGATCTTGGTGTACAAAGAGTCTTTTTTTAGCACTAACGAATTAACCCCATCTTTGCCTAGTACCTTTGTGTCTCTTTTGAAGGAATTTGAAGACGTTTTCCCGGAAGAGGAGCCAAGTGGTTTACCTCCGTTAAGAGGTATTGAACATCAAATTGATTTTGTGCCCGGAGCTGTGCTTCCAAACCGACCAGCCTATAGAGCCAATCCGGAAGAGACTAGGGAGATCCAAAGGCAAGTGGAAGACTTGATGGAGAAGGGAAGAGTTCGTGAGAGCATGAGTCCATGTGCCGTACCGGTGATCGTTGTATCCAAGAAAGATGGATCATGGAGGATGTGCACCGATTGTCGAGCAATCAATAAGATCACGGTAAAGTATCGCTATCCTATTCCTAGGTTAGACGATATGCTTGATGAGTTGCATGGGGCTGTTGTGTTTACTAAGATTGATTTGAAAAGTGGTTATCATCAAATTCGAATTCGAGAAGGAGATGAGTGGAAAACTGCTTTTAAAACAAAGTATGGTCTTTATGAGTGGTTAGTAATGCCTTTTGGTTTAACTAATGCACCTAGTACTTTCATGAGATTGATGCATCATGTTTTGCGAAGTTTCATTGGGAAATTTTTGGTTGTTTACTTTGATGATATTTTGATCTATAGCAAAAATGTGGATGAACATCTTGACCATGTGCGTGCTGTTTTAGACACCTTAAGAAAGGAATCATTGTATGCTAATCTTAAGAAGTGTTCTTTTTGCTATATAAAGTTGTTTTTCTTGGTTTTGTTGTAAGTGCTAATGGGATTGAAATGGAGAGGGAAAAAGTGCAAGCTATCTTACAGTGGCCAACTCCTCAAAACATTGCTCAAGTAAGAAGTTTTCATGGTCTTGCAAGTTTTTATAGGAGGTTTGTTAAAGATTTTAGCACAATTGCTGCACCTTTGAATGAGATTGTGAAAAAAGATGTTGGTTTTCATTGGGGAGAGAAACAAGAACATGCTTTGAATCTTCTTAAAGAGAAACTAACTAGTGCTCCTATTCTTGCATTGCCTAACTTCGATAAAACTTTTGAGCTTGAATGTGATGCATCCGGAGTGGGTGTAGGAGCTGTTTTGTTGCAGGATGGAAAGCCAATTGCTTACTTTAGCGAGAAGTTGAAGGGCGCTCAATTGAATTATCCAACCTACGACAAGGAGTTGTATGCTTTGGTGAGAGCTTTTGAAACGTGGCAGCATTACTTGTGGCCTAAAGAGTTCGTTGTTCACACGGATCATGAATCTCTTAAATACCTTAAAGGTCAAGGAAAGCTTAGCAAGAGGCATGTTAAGTGGGTGGAATTCATTGAATCATTTCCTTATGTGATCAAGTATAAGAAGGGCAAGGAGAATATTGTGGTTGATGCGTTGTCTCGGAGGTATTCTTTAATCTCTACTTTGAGTTCTAAACTTCTTGGTTTTGAGTCAATTAAGGAGATGTATACTAATGATTCTGATTTTGCTTCGATATATCTAGCCTGTGAGCATGCTGCATTTGATAAGTTTTATAGGCATGAGGGCTACTTGTTTAGAGAGTCTAAGTTGTGCATTCCTAAGTGTTCCATGCGTGAGTTGCTTGTTCGTGAAGCTCATGGTGGTGGGTTAATGGGGCATTTTGGAGTTCATAAGACTTTGGATGTTTTGCATGAACATTTTTATTGGCCTAAAATGCGTGTTGATGTTGAAAGAATTTGTGGTAGATGTATAACTTGCATGCAAGCTAAATCCAAATCACATCCACATGGTTTGTATACACCTTTACCTATTCCTAATGCACCTTGGGAGAACATTTCTATGGACTTTGTTTTGGGTTTGCCTAGAACAAGTAGGGGTAAGGATTCTGTATTTGTTGTTGTTGATAGATTTTCAAAAATGGCACATTTCATACCATGTCATAAGAGTGATGATGCTACTCATATTGCTGATTTGTTCTTTAAAGAAATTGTGCGTTTGCATGGAATTCCAAGAAGCATTGTTAGTGATCGAGATGTGAAGTTTTTGAGTCATTTTTGGCGTGTGTTATGGAATAAATTGGGAACTAAACTTCTGTTTTCTACTACTTGTCATCCCCAAACCGATGGACAAACCGAAGTAGTTAATAGGACTTTATCTCAATTGCTTCGAACATTGATTCAAAGGAACTTGAAAAGTTGGGAGGATTGCTTACCTTTTGCTGAATTTGCTTATAATCGAAGTGTTCATTCTGCTACTAACTTTTCTCCATTTGAAGTTGTTTATGGCTTTAATCCATTGAGTCCACTTGATCTTATTCCAATTCCAATTGAGGAACGGGCTAGTCTTGATGGTAAAGCTAAGGCAGAAATGGTGAAAAAGTTGCATGAGAAGGTGAAGCAAAACATTGAGAAGAGGACGGAGCAATACATCAAGCAAGCAAACAAGGGCCGGAAGCAAGTCATCTTTGAGCCGGGAGATTGGGTTTGGCTACACTTGAGAAAGGAGAGGTTTCCATCCAAAAGGAAGTCCAAGTTGCAACCAAGAGGAGATGGACCATTTCAAGTCATTGCACGAGTGAATGATAATGCTTACAAACTAGACCTACCGGGTGAGTATAATGTAAGTGCTACTTTCAATGTTGCTGATTTGTCTCCTTATTTTGGTGATTTAGATTCGAGGACGAATCCTTTTGAAGAAGAAGGGAATGATGGGGCTGCATCCAAGTTAACCAACGACAACAATAGAGATCCCTTGATCATTCATGGTGGGCCGGTTACAAGAGCTAGAGCTAAGAAGATAAAGGAGGCCATGGTGTTGATTATAGCTGAAATGAAAGCCCAAGTCCAAGAGCAATCTACGTTGGGCCAAATGGTGAATCTTATACAAGTCGGTGGGCTGAATCCAACTTGAAGAATGGGCTATTTACAAATCAGATTTGGAGGCCCAAGATGAGGAATAAAGATGCATATTTTCGTGCATGTTCAAGAGGGCAAATAAAGAGTCATGTTAGTTTCTTTATTATGACTTAAATAAGTGACTTTTGAGTCCAAGGGTCTTAGGTACTTAATAAGTGATGTAATGAGTGTTAAATAAGTCTATTTATGAGTTTAATTAGTGTTATCAATGATAGGATACCAAGAATCCTTTCCTAGCCTATAAATAGACTTGTAAATCACTTGTAAGAGGACACCTTGAGTTATAAACAAAAATTGGCTTTGCCTTTGTGAGTTGAATTTCTCTCTTGTAGAGTTTTCACTTGTTCCAAACTTATCAAGACTAGTGAGCAAAGTCTTGTGGCGTTCAACCATACCGAGGTTCTTGGCTGATTATATAGCCAACGGGTCGAGGTTTTCTTCGCTCTAGGAGGTGATCAAACTGGATTCTCGATCTAGGGAGACCGCTGCCTACCTCTTATACGAAGGGTTCTTGGATCTTTTATCCAACGGGTTCTCCGTCCGTATCACTCTCCATGTTAGAAATGTGGTAGGATGCACCAAGGGATCTGCAAGGCAGGAAGCAACGTCTGTTAACTTGTGGTAAACCTGGTTATTTCTCAAACCAGTGCCCAAGTAAACAGCAAAGAACGAGTAGTGCAAGACCAAACCAGTTCCAGTCTTCTCAGATGAGAGCTATGGAAGGAGCCCTGCAGCCAAAGCATCCCCAGAGTCAGTGTAAACCGCAGCAGCAGAAGCAGCAGCCCCCTCTGTAGGAGCCGCCGCACTTTCAGAGAGTGTTTGCAATCGAACTGAAAGTTGGAGTCAAAGACCAAGGAAATCTCGCAAGTATAGGGAAACCTAAAGGTGTGCCTGTTATCATTTTGTTTGATACTGGCGCGTCGCATTCGTTTATAGCTAGTTCTTGCATAGAAAGCCTTTGCTTAGATGTAAAAGAGTTGAACCAGGGCTTAGAGTCTCAACCCCTTTGGGTAGATCAGCGTTAGTTTCGCGCGTTTGCTCAAATCTAGAATTTGAGTTCGGAAATCGTAAGTTATCCACAGAGTCCCTAAATCTAATCTAGATGTGGGATGTGGATATAATCTTGGGAATGGATTGGTTAACCGAGAATTTTGTGATGATTTGATGCAATCAACGACAAATTTCGTTTCAACCTCCTGGAGAAGAGTCGACCATAGTTCACGAAATTGAGAAGAGAAAGAAGAAGAGTATGCCGATTATCTCGGTCATGAAAGTAAAGAAGTTGATGAGAAGAAAGGATATGAAAATATATCTAATATACCTGAATGAAGAAGAAGAGAAAGAGCCGAGTATCGATGATGTAGAAGTGGTGAGAGAATATAAAGATGTGTTTCTAGAAGTTATACCAGGTTAACCTCCCCACAAGCAATTGGAGTTTACAATTGATCTTGAGCCCGGATCAGCCCCGATTTCAAAAGCTCCGTATAGAATGGCACCAAAAGAACTTTAAGAATTGAAGATTCAGTTGCAAGAGCTATTAGATTTAGTTTTATTCAACCAAATGTTTCCCCTTGGGGAGCACCGATTCTATTTGTAAAGAAGAAAGATGGTAGTCTGAGGATGTGCATTGACTACCGAGAGCTCAACAAGATCACACTAAAAAACAAGTATCCTTTGCCAAGGATAGATGATTTATTCGACCAGCTTAAAGGAGTCAGTGTTTTCTCGAAGATTGATTTGAGGTCTGGATACCATCAGCTTAAGATCAGACAAGAAGATATTGCAAAGACTGCATTCAGAACGAGATACGGACATTACGAGTTTGTTGCATTGCCGTTTGGATTGACAAATTCCCCAGTTGTTTTCATAAACTTAATGAACCGAGTCTTTCAACAATACTTGGACAAATTCGTGATTGTTTTCATCGACGACATCTTGGTGTATTCAAAAGACGAAGCAGAACAAGAGAAGCAGCATCTTAGAATCATGTTGGAAAAATTGAGATTGGAGAAGTTGTACGCCAAATTCAGCAAGTGCGAATTCTTGCTAAAGAAAGTGAATTTCTTAGGAAACGTTGTTTCATCCGAAGGAATCAAAGTTGACTCATCCGAAGTGCAAGCAGTTCAAGAGTGGAAATCGCCAACATCAGTCTATGAAGTCCAAAGTTTCCTTAGTTTGGCAGGTTACTACAGACGATTTATAGAAGGATTTTCCAAGATAGCAAAGCCGATGACAAGCTTGTTGAAGAAAGAAACAAAGTTTAGATAGTTGTAGGAATGTGAGAAAAGTTTCCAAGAGCTTAAATCGAGATTGATGACAGCCCCAGTGTTAGCCCTTCCGGAAGCAGGAATGGACTACACCATCTTTATAGATGCATCATCTAAAGGTTTGGGATATGTGCTAATGCAAGAAGGAAGAGTAATAGCTTATGCTTCAAGAAAGCTTAAACCTCATGTGAAGAAGTATCCGACGCACGATCTGGAATTAGCAGCACTAGTGCATGCTTTGAAGATTTGGAGACATCATCTCTATGGAGCAAAGTGAGATCTTTTCGGATCATAAGAGTCTGAAGTATTTCTTGAGTAGAAGAAGTTGAACATGAGACAAAGACGATGGCTTTTGTTGGTGAAAGATTACAATTGCAAAATTTCTTATCACCTTGGAAAAGCCAATGTCGTAGCCGATGCATTGAGCAGGAAGGAAATTTGGAGTTAGAATTTCTCCTCTTCGATGTTGAAAAACTGATTGAAGAGTTTGGGAAGATGAGAATTGAAGTAATTCAGTCCCCGAGGACGATGGAGCAAGTAATTGCCTCTTTAGTAGTGATGCCAAATTTGAGAGCTCATATCATAGACGGCTAAAGAAAAGACGGGAAGTTAGAAAATTTGAGGCTTAAAGTTATAAAAGAAGGAGTTGAGGATTTCCGAGAATCGAACGACAATGCTTTGTTGTTCTGTAATAGAATTTGTGTGCCAAGTGCCGAAGAGTTAAAGATTGAGATCATGAGTGAAGCCCATAATACCCCGTACATCGCTCATCCCGACAGTACAAAAATGTGCCAGGATTTGAAGCAACAATTCTGGTGGGCAGGAATGAAGAAAGACGTGGCCATGTACGTAGAACAATGTCTAGCTTGTCAGCAAGTAAAGTCTTTACATCAAAGACCTTATGGGTCTCTCCAACTGTTACCAGTTCCGCAGTGGAAATGGGATGATATCAATATGGATTTTGTAACGGGTTTGCCACAGACGAAGAAAGGAAATACAGCCATTTGGGTGATTGTGGATAAATTGATGAAGTCCGCTTATTTCATACTTATTCCAATCATCTATGGATCGGATAAGTTGGCTCAGATTTATGTCAAGGAAATTGTGCGTTTGCATGGAATTCCGAGTACGATAACCTCTGATCGAGACTCCAATTTCACCACACATTTTTGGGAAAGTTTCTAGAAGGAGTTGGGAACGCAATTGCAGTTCAGTACTGCTTATCACCCTCAGATGGATGGTCAGTCAGAGAGGACTATCCAGATTTCGGAAGACATGCTAAGAGCCGTTGTGTTAGACAAAGGAGACAATTGGGAGAAAATTTTACCTCTTGTCAAATTTACCTACAACAACAGTGTCACAGCCCCAAATCCCGAGGGACGGCAGAAGCCGGGGTGCGACTGGGATTGGATTAAAGAAGCGGGGAAGAAGGGGGCTGACTAATTAAACATACATAATAGACATCATACATTCAATGAACAAGACTTTACTATTAAAAAGGAAGAGTTAATCACGAAGGGTTACTCGACAGAAAGTACTCGAAAGCATCTAAGTTAAAGATTACAGATTTATGCTACAGTGATTTACCAAATGTACATAACGTCAAAAAGGTCTAGAGTTTTGCAGCGGAAAGTAGGTTATAAGCATAAGCTTCCTAACAACTCGACTCAACTTCAACCACCGCCGCTCACGTCGCTTCAACCTGCACATTTAGAAAACATATGCAGGGCTAAGTACGAAAGTACTTAGTGGGCACGTTGCCGAAAACATAAGCATAAGTATAGATAATCTGGCATTTCATAATTTGTAGCACATCGGGGTTTTATTTAAAATTAGCCCGTGTCTACTAAACATTTTCTGACTCATTTTCACAATTTACTCGGCCGAGCATTTTCTTGTATGTTACGTTCAAATCTTGACCAATTCTCATTCACCGTGGCTGGTTACCCCTCAACAGGATACAACATACACCACAGGTTACAAAGTGCACTAACTCTGGAAAGCACTTAATAGCTAACTCAGAGCCGATTGTTAGTTAACCTATTTTGATTAACTCATAAATCTGGGAAACACGAATGTTAACTCAGATAGGTACAAGAGAACTCACATAAAACATAAAACAGTTCATGCCATAATTATCACTTTGAAAACACGGATATCAAAGCGATAAAGAAAGGTTTTCGAGCATTGCTCGTTTTGTTTTTATATATAAAAGCCCACCTCGATGATACAGAACTACTAAACAGGTTTCCGTTCTTCTGTTCTTCCGTCCTTTCTTTAGTGCTGGCTTCCTCCTTCATCGTAAAATAATCACACTTTAAATTCGGTCGTAAAAGATAATCGAATATGGAAATTCGAATTAGGTTTTAGTCGTTTTGTTTCTTTAGGCATTTGCACGCTACTAGTTTTCTTTTAATTAAACGGGAACGAGACTTGAACAAATCTCGTTTAGAACTCGAAAGGTCTCATACTCGACTCTTAGGTCAGTAGAAAAGGTAGTCGTTAACTTATTACGGCTTAAACGATCGAAAGAAACTAAGTTGCGAAGAAAACAACTTTGGAATTCAAGTTCTGAAATCTTCACTGCGCAATGCAGTAGTTCTGGGGACTGCCCAGAACAGAGGAATTGGAAACAGGGGATGTGCCCTGTACCGTTAGAAAGCTTGGAAAGTCTAGTTTACGCTCCAATTTACGGATCTCAAATCCGATAAACGAGCTAAGAGATATTACAGTTTCCGGGAAGGGTCGCAAAACTGCCGCGGCTAACCCTAGTTGCTCGATAGAATCGACGTATGACTTTCTAGGTTTGTTCTAAGTTCTCGTACTCGATTTCTCACGAAACTGCACTCTCAAGGCAGTCAACACGTACTCCTGTACGTGAAGGACTCCTTTTCAAAACTCGTTTATAACCACGACGATCAAACCTCGTCGTTTCAACTACCATTTACTATACCAACAACAAGTTAACAAATTCTCGTTTCTAGTTCTCGATTATAACTACAACTCATTATATAATAATCCGAATGCTCGTGTCGTCAACTACAAAGTCGTGCCTTAGTCCATAATAATCATTATTATCTAATTAGAATCCTTACTCGACTTCTCGATTATTATTTACGTTCACTTGTTCGTCTCTTACAAGATTTCAAAAGTTATCGGAATTCATTCAAATTCTACGTCATTAATCATCATCTAACGAGATTCATTATTATAAATATCATCACCTCAAATCATTAACCAAATTCGATTTATTTTTAATTATTTGCCTCTTACCAATTTCATTAACATTTTTAGATTAATTCCAAATAATTCCTATTATCAACTAATACCATTAGAAACATTAATTCATCATTATATTATCAACTAAATCAAGCTACATGAAACTCTTATTTCTTTTCCTCATTTTCGGTAATAGCATACATTAGGGGGGGGGGGTTAATTTTCTTCATCGATTAACATCGTTACTCCATTTATCAAACTACTACAACATCAATTAATCTATTACAAGTCTCATTACATCATAAATTTGAAAACCATCCTAAAACCCTAAGTCTAAACTCGGTCACCACTTAGATCATAGGGCTTTTCATTCTTTTTCGTTTAATTCACTAATTAAACCACTCTTAAGTCTAATTACACAATCAATTAAAGAATCAAGTCATCCTAATGAGAAGCCCTAATTTTCGGTATTATATAGGTTTTAGGGTTCTTGGATTTCTTCAAATTTTAACCATAGAATGCATATCTAGCACATCTAATTACACTAATTAAATCAAAACATCTAATCTACTTCATCAACAAAATCGATCCAACTTGAGAAAATAAAAGAAATGAAATCCAATTAGATAGAAGTGTAGAGGAGGAGATGACCTTGAGCTTTAGTGAAAGAAGTTAGAAGATTCGATGGTTGGATGATGAACTTGTGGAATTTCTTGCTCCAAGAACTTGAGGTTTCTTCAATGGTGAAAAGAAGAATGGAAGTATAGTATGAGTGTGTGTGTATTTCGGTCATGGGGGGGAGAGAGAGTGAGGAAGATGACTACTTAATTTAACAAAATATCTAACAAAGTTAATAGGTGTAAAGTTTTAATTAAAATATCTAATGGTGAGTCATAATGTTAAATACTATATAAAATGAAATATCAAGTGTAAGAGAGAGGGATGAAGTCGGCTAGAGGGGAGAAAAAGAGAAAAAATACGCGTTTTTCCGGTGCGATACGACGTTATGGAAATCAAAAGACGAAGAACGTAGCTTGGCACAAAATCATCAAGTTCCGATTCTACCATAAATTTCGATATATTTAACTTAATCGGAAAGTAATATTTAAAAACTTAATTCCGACAAAAACTCGGGATGTCACAGTCCGAGTTTCGTCCGGAAAACCAAAAAAACGAACTTTCTCGGGCGAGTTCGTATCGCGATTTTGTGAATGTAAAAATCAGACGGTTTTCCATTCTGAGTTCTAGAACTAAAAAGTTTTTGTACGCGATAACCCTAAATACAATAGTCATCTAACTGACTTCCGTAATTTATTTTCGGAAACGGATTTCACCGTTGGTTTTAGAATTCAGAATCGTAAACTTAGGCGTGCAAAGCCATTTTTATTATTAACTTTAAATTTTTAAGACTGTACGAAATTTCTGGGGTATTACAAACAATTATCAGAATATGATTGGATGGCCCCTTCCGAAGTCCTTTATGGAAAGAAGTGTAGATCTCCGCTCTACTCGGATGAAGTAGGCGAGAGGAAAGTAATAGGCTCCGAGGCTATCGAGAAAATGATAGAATTTGTTCGTCAGATTCGCGAGAAAATCAAAGAGGCTCAAAGTAGACAGAAGTTGTACGCTGACAATCGAAGATCAGAGTTAGAGTTCGAAGTAGGAGATAAAGTTTTTCTTAAAGTATTCCCTTCAAGAGGAGTACACCGGTTCGGTGTGAAAGGAAAGCTAAAGCATAGATTTGTAAGACAGTTCGAAATCCTTGAAAGGATTGGAGCTGTTTCGTATCGATTGGCTTTGCCGCATAGTTTTACGTATCGCATTTGCATAAGTACGTATTCGATCTGAAGCACGTGATTCGTCTAGAAGACGTAGCTCTAATGCTAGACTTGAGTTACGAGGAACGACCTGAGGAAATCCTGGATCGTAAGATTCAGCAGCTTGGACAAAGTCAATTAGTTAAGATTAGATGGCGACATCATGATCTAGAAAGAGCGACATGGGAACTAGAAAATAAGATGAAAGAGAGGTTCCTCGAACTCTTTTCTCAAGGTTAGCAAATTTTGGGATGAAATTTCTTTTAAGGAGGTGAGGATGTACTACCCCGATCTTTTATAAGTCTTTTAAGTTCGTCTTGATTGAGTTCATATGCCTTGATAATGTGCTTGTGTGTTATAAAAATTTTCGAGAAAAGAAATTTTCTCTTGAAATTACTAAAATTCCCTTGAGTGCCTTATGTGATTTTTCTCGTTTCGGTTATCCGATAGAATATGTGATGATTTGATTGAGCATGATTATATGAGTTTGAGTCTGAGTTCGAATTTTAGAGAATTCTGAGAAGTTTCGTTTTTCGATGAATAGTAATTTTTCCCGAGTTTTCAGTATTCGTCGAAGTTTTTCCGAATTTTATCTAATTAGTATCTTTTCAGTATAAAAATTCTTTTTAGAAGCTTTGAGATATATTTGATAGTCGTCTGAGATTGTCTGAGTAAGATTTGTGTTAATATTTCAAGAAACCCTAATATGAATAGTGATTTCCGAGATTTTATTCGTTACTCGAAATTTTGATTTGGAAACTGGATATCTGGATTCCTTGATTTATTTGGTGTGATATGAGACGAAGTAGAGAGCTTTTCAATGTCGAGAAAGAGTCATGGTGAGTTTTAAGTAGTTTGAGAGTTTAATGAAAAAGTAGGGTTGTTTTGCACCGGAAAACTTTTTCTTCCTACGATTTTTATATCGCGTTTTTGACTAATGCGTGCAACCAGAATTCTATTTAATTTTTCCCTACTCTCATTTCTCCTCATTCTCTCACGCGTCTCTCTCTCCTCTCTCTCTCTCTCTCTCTCCCTCCCCTTCGCCGACCTCACACTCTCTCTCTCCCTTCTCTCTCTCTCGTCGAACACACACACACAATACTTACACCATTTCATACATTGATGGATGCTTGAGGAAGCTTAGAGTTGCTTGGATAATTTCATCGATCAACCACCTCAAAATCGAAGAAAAGTAAGCTCGAATCCCTCTTCTCTTTTGTGCGTGAATCGAGCAAGAAAAACTCCCCGTTTTCCTCTTTTTTTGTTCGACCGAATTGGTCAAGGGGAGGAGGATTTATGTTGTTTGATCTTAGCTTTTATTTTTGAACCCTTGAGTCTTTCTCATGCATGAAAAAGAAGAAGAAAACTCCTTGATCATAAAGTTGTAGTGAGTGCCGAAAATGTTAGCTAATTTAGGGGTTTTCATGTTGATGATCTTAGCATGAAATTGATAATAAAATTGAGCTCTAGAAATTAATCTAGGAGTATTGATGTAATCAATTAAATGAGAAGAGTTTTCCTCATTTTTTTTCCCTCTTAAAAACCAATGGAATAGGGTAGAGAATTAGGGGTTTTTAGTGTGTTGCTCTTAAAGATAAATTGATGATGTTAGTGATGAATTTGAGTATTGAGATGCATGCTAAATTTAAGAAATCAAAGAGTATGAATTGTTTGCTATTTCTTGTCAAAAAGTCGAAGTATATGTGTGAGGAAATTTGATGGTTTTGATTTAGATGAGTATTGCTAGAATTATAGGTTATATGATGTTTTAAGCATGAATATATGAGAATATAAAGAGCATGAATTTTATTGCTTTTTATTTCAAAAATTTCGAACAGTATGCCTAAGGAATATGATGATTTTTGATGTTGTGAAGTCTTGATTGTTTGTTAGATGAGTAATAAGTGTGACCGAGTATAATTTGAGATTAAGTATGAGAAGAATCGAAGAAAGGAACTCGTTTGCTTAAAAGCTTGAAAAATTCGAACCATAATAGCCTTATAACTTGTGATTTTTTATGATCATGTGTTCTAAGTATGAAATTGATGATAGATTAGTGAAATTATATTTATTTTATGCCTTATAGAACTTGAAATCGTTGAAATCGGATTTCAATAAAGAAAGCCCTAAAAATGGCGATGAAAATAGGCTTAAAAAGAAGATTTTTAGTAATCGAGCTTGTTTGAGTAAATTGATTGAGAAATCGATCAAATGGAATTTTTAAAAGTATGAAAGAATCTCGAATTTTTTAATTCGAACAAGTTTTGCACTAAATTCCAATAACTTCGAACCTTATTACATTTTGGAATTAGAATTTTTTGATCTTGAGCTTGTTTAAGTTAATTGATGTTATATTCATGAAATTGAATTCATTTTAAGCATGTTAGAGAATTGAATTTCGAAAATCAAGCATGTATTACCCTAGATATGAAAAAGTCGATCTTTAATAATAAATAAAGTTTGAGATGTTAAGTTCTTGATGAATTTGATGATTAGATGATGAAATTGGAGTAAGAATAACTAAGTTAGCTTCTTGAAATTCTTGAATTGGAGTTTGTATGTAAAAGTTATAGAGAAATTAAGTTAAGAATGAAAATCGAGCATTTTGTAAGTTAAAAGCGAGATTAAGTGAATTTGGTCGTGTAATTAGTCAATTAGCTAATTTAGGGGTTTTCATGTTGATGATCTTAGCATGAAATTGATAATAAAATTGAGCTCTAGAAATTAATCTAGGAGTATTGATGTAATCAATTAAATGAGAAGAGTTTTCCTCTATTTTTCCTTCTTAAAAACTGATGGAATAGGGCAGAGAATCAAGGGATTTTAGTGTGTTGTTGATACGGACGGAGGACCCGTTGGATAAAAGATCCAAGAACCCTTCGTATAAGAGGTAGGCAGCGGTCTCCCTAGATCGAGAATCCAGTTTGATCACCTCCTAGAGCGAAGAAAACCTCGACCTGTTGGCTATATAATCAGCCAAGAACCTCGGTATGGTTGAACGCCACAAGACTTTGCTCACTAGTCTTGATAAGTTCGGAACAAGTGAAAACTCTACAAGAGAGAAATTCAACTCACAAAGGCAAAGCCAATTTTCGTTTATAACTCAAGGTGTATATGTTATTCGATTACAAAGGATATCAAGCCTATTTATAGGCTAGAAAAGGACTCTTCATAGCCTACCAATAATGATAGTACTTATGATACTAATTAAACTCATAAATAGACTTATTTAACACTAATTAAACCACTTATTAAATACTAATGAGTACTTATGACTCAAGACTTCAAAAGTCACTTATTTAACTCATAATAATGAAACTAATTAGACACTTCATTTAGCCTCTTCAATATGCACGAAAATCAACCATTTATTTTTCTTCTCGGGCCTTCGAAGTCTGATTGTTGACGAGCCCTTTTAAGACGAATTCAGCCCATTAATATTCACCATTTGGCTCAATTTATCTTGATATTGGACTTGAAATCGGCATACTTTATTTAGTTCCTGAAATCTGACTTGTAGTCGTTGGTTGCCCATCCGTGCTCACATCATTCCCTTCTTCTTCAAGAAGATTCGTCCCGAATCTTATTTCAAAAAGAAAGGTCAGTGTTTAGTAACAACCAATCCAATCCTCCGGGTTTGAAGACGTGATTTTCATCCTTGATTTTGATAGTTGTACGTGGTTCCATATCGAAATGATATACCTGCAAAATAGAAACAAACCACGTACCTAGGGGTCTATCATTCCCCTCATCTTGACAATGATTTGTCCTCAAATCCAGAATTGCTCCAATTTGGAATGATTTCCTTGTTTGTGAGTACACCTCGTTATTGTCATGAACATTCAACCACGACATTTGAAATGAAGATTTGTGATTCAACGGAGGAACGCTCAACAGTGGCACCAAGGGAACACATACCACATCTGCACAACTTTCAACAATGAATTCGCCCCTCGTTATTTTCTGGTCACTTGCAACCACTATGCTTTCATGTTGGTTGTTGTCATGAACTTGAGCAACAAGAACAAATGGATTAGGATTCTCAAGTTCTTCAACCACAATGGAAGAAACCTTGTCGAAAATCTGGGGAACAATCACCTTGTCCTCAATTCCCTTCTCTCCATTTGGTTGGACCTCCAATTGTGGTGTGGAATCACAACTTTGGATCGGCATGTCACAAAAGGTCTTCCTTGTTGTTACTTCCACAAGCTTCCTCAACTCTTCATTGGCTGTCTTAATCTCCGCCAACATTAGCTTAGTTTTCATGCGAAGAACATATGCACGCTCTCGACGCTCCTTCAACGATTTGCTCATTTTTTTGTATTTTTTTTTGGATAGAAAATATAAAGATAGAGGTTCAAATCAATACCAGATTACTCTGATACCAAATGATACGGACGGAGGACCCGTTGGATAAAAGATCCAAGAACCCTTCGTATAAGAGGTAGGCAGCGGTCTCCCTAGATCGAGAATCCAGTTTGATCACCTCCTAGAGCGAAGAAAACCTCGACCCGTTGGCTATATAATCAGCCAAGAACCTCGGTATGGTTGAACGCCACAAGACTTTGCTCACTAGTCTTGATAAGTTCGGAACAAGTGAAAACTCTACAAGAGAGAAATTCAACTCACAAAGGCAAAGCCAATTTTCGTTTATAACTCAAGGTGTATATGTTATTCGATTACAAAGGATATCAAGCCTATTTATAGGCTAGAAAAGGACTCTTCATAGCCTACCAATAATGATAGTACTTATGATACTAATTAAACTCATAAATAGACTTATTTAACACTAATTAAACCACTTATTAAATACTAATGAGTACTTATGACTCAAGACTTCAAAAGTCACTTATTTAACTCATAATAATGAAACTAATTAGACACTTTGATACGGACGGAGGACCCGTTGGATAAAAGATCCAAGAACCCTTCGTATAAGAGGTAGGCAGCGGTCTCCCTAGATCGAGAATCCAGTTTGATCACCTCCTAGAGCGAAGAAAACCTCGACCCGTTGGCTATATAATCAGCCAAGAACCTCGGTATGGTTGAACGCCACAAGACTTTGCTCACTAGTCTTGATAAGTTCGGATCAAGTGAAAACTCTACAAGAGAGAAATTCAACTCACAAAGGCAAAGCCAATTTTCGTTTATAACTCAAGGTGTCCTCTTACAAGTGATTTACAAGTCTATTTATAGGCTAGGAAAGGATTCTTGGTATCCTATCATTGATAACACTAATTAAACTCATAAATAGACTTATTTAACACTCATTACATCACTTATTAAGTACCTATGACCCTTGGACTCAAAAGTCACTTATTTAAGTCATAATAAAGAAACTAACATGACTCTTTATTTGCCCTCTTGAACATGCACGAAAATATGCATCTTTATTCCTCATCTTGGGCCTCCAAATCTGATTTGTAAATAGCCCATTCTTCAAGTTGGATTCAGCCCACCGACTTGTATAAGATTCACCATTTGGCCCAACGTAGATTGCTCTTGGACTTGGGCTTTCATTTCAGCTATAATCAACACCATAGCCTCCTTTATCTTCTTAGCTCTAGCTCTTGTAACCGGCCCACCATGAATGATCAAGGGATCTCTATTGTTGTCGTTGGTTAACTTGGATGCAGCCCCATCATTCCCTTCTTCTTCAAAAGGATTCGTCCTCGAATCTAAATCACCAAAATAAGGAGACAAATCAGCAACATTGAAAGTAGCACTTACATTATACTCACCCGGTAGGTCTAGTTTGTAAGCATTATCATTCACTCGTGCAATGACTTGAAATGGTCCATCTCCTCTTGGTTGCAACTTGGACTTCCTTTTGGATGGAAACCTCTCCTTTCTCAAGTGTAGCCAAACCCAATCTCCCGGCTCAAAGATGACTTGCTTTCGGCCCTTGTTTGCTTGCTTGATGTATTGCTCCGTCCTCTTCTCAATGTTTTGCTTCACCTTCTCATGCAACTTTTTCACCATTTCTGCCTTAGCTTTACCATCAAGACTAGCTCGTTCCTCAATTGGAATTGGAATAAGATCAAGTGGACTCAATGGATTAAAGCCATAAACAACTTCAAATGGAGAAAAGTTAGTAGCAGAATGAACACTTCGATTATAAGCAAATTCAGCAAAAGGTAAGCAATCCTCCCAACTTTTCAAGTTCCTTTGAATCAATGTTCGAAGCAATTGAGATAAAGTCCTATTAACTACTTCGGTTTGTCCATCGGTTTGGGGATGACAAGTAGTAGAAAACAGAAGTTTAGTTCCCAATTTATTCCATAACACACGCCAAAAATGACTCAAAAACTTCACATCTCGATCACTAACAATGCTTCTTGGAATTCCATGCAAACGCACAATTTCTTTAAAGAACAAATCAGCAATATGAGTAGCATCATCACTCTTATGACATGGTATGAAATGTGCCATTTTTGAAAATCTATCAACAACAACAAATACAGAATCCTTACCCCTACTTGTTCTAGGCAAACCCAAAACAAAGTCCATAGAAATGTTCTCCCAAGGTGCATTAGGAATAGGTAAAGGTGTATACAAACCATGTGGATGTGATTTGGATTTAGCTTGCATGCAAGTTATACATCTACCACAAATTCTTTCAACATCAACACGCATTTTAGGCCAATAAAAATGTTCATGCAAAACATCCAAAGTCTTATGAACTCCAAAATGCCCCATTAACCCACCACCATGAGCTTCACGAACAAGCAACTCACGCATGGAACACTTAGGAATGCACAACTTAGACTCTCTAAACAAGTAGCCCTCATGCCTATAAAACTTATCAAATGCAGCATGCTCACAAGCTAGATATATCGAAGCAAAATCAGAATCATTAGTATACATCTCCTTAATTGACTCAAAACCAAGAAGTTTAGAACTCAAAGTAGAGATTAAAGAATACCTCCGAGACAACGCATCAGCCACAATATTCTCCTTGCCCTTCTTATACTTGATCACATAAGGAAATGATTCAATGAATTCCACCCACTTAACATGCCTCTTGCTAAGCTTTCCTTGACCTTTAAGGTATTTGAGAGATTCATGATCCGTGTGAACAACGAACTCTTTAGGCCACAAGTAATGCTGCCACGTTTCAAAAGCTCTCACCAAAGCATACAACTCCTTGTCGTAGGTTGGATAATTCAATTAAGCGCCCTTCAACTTCTCGCTAAAGTAAGCAATTGGCTTTCCATCCTGCAACAAAACAGCTCCTACACCCACTCCGGATGCATCACATTCAAGCTCAAAAGTTTTATCGAAGTTAGGCAATGCAAGAATAGGAGCACTAGTTAGTTTCTCTTTAAGAAGATTAAAAGCATGTTCTTGTTTCTCTCCCCAATGAAAACCAACATCTTTTTTCACAATCTCATTCAAAGGTGCAGCAATTGTGCTAAAATCTTTAACAAACCTCCTATAAAAACTTGCAAGACCATGAAAACTTCTTACTTGAGCAATGTTTTGAGGAGTTGGCCACTGTAAGATAGCTTGCACTTTTTCCCTCTCCATTTCAATCCCATTAGCACTTACAACAAAACCAAGAAAAACAACTTTATCCATGCAAAAAGAACACTTCTTAAGATTAGCATACAATGATTCCTTTCTTAAGGTGTCTAAAACAGCACGCACATGGTCAAGATGTTCATCCACATTTTTGCTATAGATCAAAATATCATCAAAGTAAACAACCACAAATTTCCCAATGAAACTTCGCAAAACATGATGCATCAATCTCATGAAAGTACTAGGTGCATTAGTTAAACCAAAAGGCATTACTAACCACTCATAAAGACCATACTTTGTTTTAAAAGCAGTTTTCCACTCATCTCCTTCTCGAATTCGAATTTGATGATAACCACTTTTCAAATCAATCTTAGTAAACACAACAGCCCCATGCAACTCATCAAGCATATCGTCTAACCTAGGAATAGGATAGCGATACTTTACCGTGATCTTATTGATTGCTCGACAATCGGTGCACATCCTCCATGATCCATCTTTCTTGGATACAACGATCACCGGTACGGCACATGGACTCATGCTCTCACGAACTCTTCCCTTCTCCATCAAGTCTTCCACTTGCCTTTGGATCTCCCTAGTCTCTTCCGGATTGGCTCTATAGGCTGATCGGTTTGGAAGCACAGCTCCGGGCACAAAATCAATTTGATGTTCAATACCTCTTAACGGAGGTAAACCACTTGGCTCCTCTTCCGGGAAAACGTCTTCAAATTCCTTCAAAAGAGACACAAAGGTACTAGGCAAAGATGGGGTTAATTCGTTAGTGATAAAAAAAGACTCTTTGTACACCAAGATCAACACACTCTCTTCTTCAACTATTGCTCTCTTCATCTCTTTTGCTCTCACAAAGAAGTTTTGTTTTTCCTTTCCCTCTCGTGTATTCTCTCCACTCTTTTTTTCTCTCATATGTGTATCAACTCCCTCACTTTTCTTTCCCTCATTCTCTCTAGCTCTCCTCGTTTGAGACATCTTTATTTGGTCCTCATGAACTTGTTGTGGAGTCAATGGCACAAGCATGACAGATTTGTTATTGTGCTTGAAGGTATAACGATTTTGAAAACCGTCATGAATCACCCTCCGATCGAATTGCCAAGGCCTGCCCAAGAGAATGTGACTAGCATGCATTGGTACCACATCACAAAGAACATCATCCTTATAATTGCCAATGGAAAACGAAATTAGAACTTGTTTAGTCACACGAATTTCACCACATTCATTCAACCATTGAAGCTTGTATGGTTGAGGATGCTTTTGGGTTGCTAACTTCATCTTGTCCACCATATCTGAACTTGCAACGTTAGTACAACTCCCACCATCAATAATCATCATGCAAACTTTACCTTGGACCAAACACCTTGTGTGAAAGATGTTCTCCCTTTGTTGATCATCACCTTTGACTTGCACATTAAGAGCTCTTCGAACCACAAATAGCTCTCCGTGTTCTGGTGTGATCTCTTCAGGCTGTTCATCTCCACCATCATCTTCATGTTCACTTTCCGATTCTAGCTCCCCATTAGATTTTACAACCATCACCCTTTTGTTTGGACATTCAGATGCAATGTGTCCAATTCCATGACAGCGAAAACATTTGACATCTCTAGTTCTAGTAGTATTGGGAGTAGAAGTAGAGGTACCTTTGCCTTTATCAACTTCATTGAAAGGTTTTGACATCTGATTTTGAGGTTTTGAAGCAGCCCCAAATGTCGGTTTCGAAGATGTCCACTCCTTCGGCTTTGAAGATTGAGAACTCGTTGGGAAATTCTTTTGGAAGGTTCCCTTCTTGATGTGAGCACGATGAGCAACCTATGGACAATAAATCTGACTTCAAGAATAAATGAAAAGGGGGCTAATTACAAGTCCAAGACTAATCAATATTGGACCAAATGGTGAATTTTAATCAAGTTGGTGGGCTGAACTCAACATGAAGTGTGGACTCGTTAGCTATCAGATTCTGGAGGCCCGAGAACAAGAATGAAGATGCAATTTTCGTGCATAATAAAGAGGCTTCATAAAGAGTCTATTTATTTTATTTATTATGTGTTAAATAAGTGACTTTTGAAGTCTTGAGTCATAAGTAGTCATTAGTAGTTAATAAGTGGTTTAATTAGTGTTAAATAAGTCTATTTATGAGTTTAATTAGTATCATAAGTACTATCATTATTGGTAGGCTACGAAGAGTCCTTTTCTAGCCTATAAATAGGCTCAATCCTTTGTAATCGAATAACATATACACCTTGAGTTATAAACAAAAATTGGCTTTGCCTTTGTGAGTTGAATTTCTCTCTTGTAGAGTTTTCACTTGTTCCGAACTTATCAAGACTAGTGAGCAAAGTCTTGTGGCGTTCAACCATACCGAGGTTCTTGGCTGATTATATAGCCAACGGGTCGAGGTTTTCTTCGCTCTAGGAGGTGATCAAACTGGATTCTCGATCTAGGGAGACCGCTGCCTACCTCTTATACGAAGGGTTCTTGGATCTTTTATCCAACGGGTCCTCCGTCCGTATCATTTGGTATCAGAGCAATCTGGTATTGATCTGAACCTCTATCTTTATATTTTCTATCCAAAAAAAATACGAAAAAATGAGCAAATCGTTGAAGGAGCATCGAGAGCGTGCATACGTTCTTCGGATGAAAACTAAGCTAATGTTGGCGGAGATTAAGGCAGCCAATGAAGAGTTGAGGAAGCTTGTGGAAGTAACAACAAGGAAGACCTTTTGTGACATGCCGATCCAAGGTTGTGATTCCACACCACAATTGGAGGTCCAACCAAATGGAGAGAAGGGAATTGAGGACAAAGTGATTGTTCCCCAGATTTTCGACAAGGTTTCTTCCATTGTGGTTGAAGAACTTGAGAATCCTAATCCATTTGTTCTTGTTGCTCAAGTTCATAACAACAACCAACATGAAAGCATAGTGGTCGCAAGTGACCAGAAAATAACGAGGGGTGAATTCATTGTTGAAAGTTGTGCAGATGTGGTATGTGTTTCCTTGGTGCCACTGTTGAGCGTTCCTCCGTTGAATCACAAATCTTCATTTCAAATGTCATGGTTGAATGTTCATGACAATAACGAGGTGTACTCACAAACAAGGAAATCATTCCAAATTGGAGCAATTCTTGATTTGAGGACAAATCATTGTCAAGATGAGGGGAATGACAGACCCCGAGGTACGTGGTTTGTTTCTATTTTGCAGGTATATCATTTCGATATGGAACCATGTACAACTATCAAAATCAAGGATGAAAATTACGTCTTCAAACCAGGAGGATTGGATTACCTATTCCTACACACTGACTTTTCTTTTGGAAATAAGATTCGGGACGAATCTTCTTGAAGAAGAAGGGAATGATGTGAGCACGATGAGCAACCTATGGACAATAAATCTGACTTCAAGAATAAATGAAAAGGGGGCTAATTACAAGTCCAAGACTAATCAATATTGGACCAAATGGTGAATTTTAATCAAGTTGGTGGGCTGAACTCAACATGAAGTGTGGACTCGTTAGCTATCAGATTCTGGAGGCCCGAGAACAAGAATGAAGATGCAATTTTCGTGCATAATAAAGAGGCTTCATAAAGAGTCTATTTATTTTATTTATTATGTGTTAAATAAGTGACTTTTGAAGTCTTGAGTCATAAGTAGTCATTAGTAGTTAATAAGTGGTTTAATTAGTGTTAAATAAGTCTATTTATGAGTTTAATTAGTATCATAAGTACTATCATTATTGGTAGGCTACGAAGAGTCCTTTTCTAGCCTATAAATAGGCTCAATCCTTTGTAATCGAATAACATATACACCTTGAGTTATAAACAAAAATTGGCTTTGCCTTTGTGAGTTGAATTTCTCTCTTGTAGAGTTTTCACTTGTTCCGAACTTATCAAGACTAGTGAGCAAAGTCTTGTGGCGTTCAACCATACCGAGGTTCTTGGCTGATTATATAGCCAACGGGTCGAGGTTTTCTTCGCTCTAGGAGGTGATCAAACTGGATTCTCGATCTAGGGAGACCGCTGCCTACCTCTTATACGAAGGGTTCTTGGATCTTTTATCCAACGGGTCCTCCGTCCGTATCATTTGGTATCAGAGCAATCTGGTATTGATCTGAACCTCTATCTTTATATTTTCTATCCAAAAAAAATACGAAAAAATGAGCAAATCGTTGAAGGAGCATCGAGAGCGTGCATACGTTCTTCGGATGAAAACTAAGCTAATGTTGGCGGAGATTAAGGCAGCCAATGAAGAGTTGAGGAAGCTTGTGGAAGTAACAACAAGGAAGACCTTTTGTGACATGCCGATCCAAGGTTGTGATTCCACACCACAATTGGAGGTCCAACCAAATGGAGAGAAGGGAATTGAGGACAAAGTGATTGTTCCCCAGATTTTCGACAAGGTTTCTTCCATTGTGGTTGAAGAACTTGAGAATCCTAATCCATTTGTTCTTGTTGCTCAAGTTCATAACAACAACCAACATGAAAGCATAGTGGTCGCAAGTGACCAGAAAATAACGAGGGGTGAATTCATTGTTGAAAGTTGTGCAGATGTGGTATGTGTTTCTTTGGTGCCACTGTTGAGCGTTCCTCCGTTGAATCACAAATCTTCATTTCAAATGTCATGGTTGAATGTTCATGACAATAACGAGGTGTACTCACAAACAAGGAAATCATTCCAAATTGGAGCAATTCTTGATTTGAGGACAAATCATTGTCAAGATGAGGGGAATGACAGACCCCGAGGTACGTGGTTTGTTTCTATTTTGCAGGTATATCATTTCGATATGGAACCATGTACAACTATCAAAATCAAGGATGAAAATTACGTCTTCAAACCAGGAGGATTGGATTACCTATTCCTACACACTGACTTTTCTTTTGGAAATAAGATTCGGGACGAATCTTCTTGAAGAAGAAGGGAATGATGTGAGCACGATGAGCAACCTATGGACAATAAATCTGACTTCAAGAATAAATGAAAAGGGGGCTAATTACAAGTCCAAGACTAATCAATATTGGACCAAATGGTGAATTTTAATCAAGTTGGTGGGCTGAACTCAACATGAAGTGTGGACTCGTTAGCTATCAGATTCTGGAGGCCCGAGAACAAGAATGAAGATGCAATTTTCGTGCATAATAAAGAGGCTTCATAAAGAGTCTATTTATTTTATTTATTATGTGTTAAATAAGTGACTTTTGAAGTCTTGAGTCATAAGTAGTCATTAGTAGTTAATAAGTGGTTTAATTAGTGTTAAATAAGTCTATTTATGAGTTTAATTAGTATCATAAGTACTATCATTATTGGTAGGCTACGAAGAGTCCTTTTCTAGCCTATAAATAGGCTCAATCCTTTGTAATCGAATAACATATACACCTTGAGTTATAAACAAAAATTGGCTTTGCCTTTGTGAGTTGAATTTCTCTCTTGTAGAGTTTTCACTTGTTCCGAACTTATCAAGACTAGTGAGCAAAGTCTTGTGGCGTTCAACCATACCGAGGTTCTTGGCTGATTATATAGCCAACGGGTCGAGGTTTTCTTCGCTCTAGGAGGTGATCAAACTGGATTCTCGATCTAGGGAGACCGCTGCCTACCTCTTATACGAAGGGTTCTTGGATCTTTTATCCAACGGGTTCTCCGTCCGTATCACTTCTTCTTAAATTGCCGCTCCACCTTCATGGCCATATGAACCATATCTTCAAGCTCCACATAGTGTTGAAGATCAACGACGTTCGCAATCTCCCTATTCAGCCCGCATAGAAATCGAGCCATTGTTGCTTCTCTATCTTCTTCAACATTTGCCCTTATCATGGCAATCTCCATCTCTTTGTAGAACTCATCAACAGATTTAGTACCTTGACTCAAACTTTGTAATTTTTGATACAATTCACGAAAGTAATGAGAAGGAACAAATCTCTTACGCATTATGGACTTCATTTCATCCCAAGTGGAAATTGGTCTCTCTCCATAGCGTCTTCTATTTGTTGTCAATTGATCCCACCAAACTAGAGCATAGTCGGTGAATTCAATTACAGCAAGTTTGACCTTCTTCTCCTCGGAGTAGTTGTGACACTCAAAGATGAGTTCCACCTTTCGCTCCCACTCCAAATAGGCCTCGGGATCACTCCTTCCTTGGAAAGCAGGAATTTTCAACTTGATGCTTCCCAAGTCACGATCAACTTCATTTTGATGCCTCCTTCTACCATTATGCCTTGGAGCTCGATGCATGGATTCTGCTTCCTCTTCTTCTTCACTCTCCCTTTCATCATGATTCCTTTGTTGTCCTTGTAGCTCCAAATTCTCCAAGCGATCTGATACGCTCTCCAAAATAGTGTTAAATCTAGCAAATTGTTGTTGCATAGCTTGCAGTGTAAATTCATTTGGATTTTGATTGATATTATCGCCCATGTCCTCACAATTCACTCGTGTATCACACAAAAAGTAAAAAAAAAAAAGTAAAATAAAAAAGAAACCTCCCCAAACACTCGTGTATCACTCGTAGGCTTTTACCTCCCCTCAAATAAACTCACCACTCAATGCCTTTTACCACTCAATTCTCACTTGTAGGAATTCAAATGAACTAGAACAAATCAAGATTAGAACAAGAGATGTAGCAATCACCACACTTCAGCCCTTATGGAACAATTCAAATGATTTTCGTTTTTTTTTTTTTGTATTTTTTTAAACTGATTTTTTTTCCCTTTTTCTTTTTCTTTCTTTTTCCTTTCTTTTTTTTTTTTTTTTTTTTTGCAGCAACAAAGACACAAGGATGGATAGAATATAGAGAAGATGTAGAATTGAAGAGCAAAGGTTGAGATCAATACCAGATTGCTCTGATTACCAAAATGATACGGACGGAGGACCCGTTGGATAAAAGATCCAAGAACCCTTCGTATAAGAGGTAGGCAGCGGTCTCCCTAGATCGAGAATCCAGTTTGATCACCTCCTAGAGCGAAGAAAACCTCGACCCGTTGGCTATATAATCAGCCAAGAACCTCGGTATGGTTGAACGCCACAAGACTTTGCTCACTAGTCTTGATAAGTTCGGATCAAGTGAAAACTCTACAAGAGAGAAATTCAACTCACAAAGGCAAAGCCAATTTTCGTTTATAACTCAAGGTGTCCTCTTACAAGTGATTTACAAGTCTATTTATAGGCTAGGAAAGGATTCTTGGTATCCTATCATTGATAACACTAATTAAACTCATAAATAGACTTATTTAACACTCATTACATCACTTATTAAGTACCTATGACCCTTGGACTCAAAAGTCACTTATTTAAGTCATAATAAAGAAACTAACATGACTCTTTATTTGCCCTCTTGAACATGCACGAAAATATGCATCTTTATTCCTCATCTTGGGCCTCCAAATCTGATTTGTAAATAGCCCATTCTTCAAGTTGGATTCAGCCCACCGACTTGTATAAGATTCACCATTTGGCCCAACGTAGATTGCTCTTGGACTTGGGCTTTCATTTCAGCTATAATCAACACCATGGCCTCCTTTATCTTCTTAGCTCTAGCTCTTGTAACCGGCCCACCATGAATGATCAAGGGATCTCTATTGTTGTCGTTGGTTAACTTGGATGCAGCCTCATCACACTTCATTTAGCCTCTTCAATATGCACGAAAATCAACCATTTATTTTTCTTCTCGGGCCTTCGAAGTCTGATTGTTGACGAGCCCTTTTAAGACGAATTCAGTCCATTAATATTCACCATTTGGCCCAATTTATCTTGATATTGGACTTGAAATCGGCATACTTTATTTAGTTCCTGAAATCTGACTTGTAGTCGTTGGTTGCCCATCCGTGCTCACATCATTCCCTTCTTCTTCAAGAAGATTCGTCCCGAATCTTATTTCAAAAAGAAAGGTCAGTGTTTAGTAACAACCAATCCAATCCTCCGGGTTTGAAGACGTGATTTTCATCCTTGATTTTGATAGTTGTACGTGGTTCCATATCGAAATGATATACCTGCAAAATAGAAACAAACCACGTACCTAGGGGTCTATCATTTGTTCTTGAAGATAGATTGATGATGTTAGTGATGAATTTGAGTATTAAGATGTGAGCTAAATTGAAGAAATCAAAGAGTATGAATGGTTTGCTCTTTCTTGTGAAAAAGTCGAAGTATACGTGTGAGGAAAGTTGATGGTTTGGTGTTGACTTAGATGAGTATTGCTAGAATTATAAGTTATATGATGTTTTAAGCATGAATAAGTGAGAATATAAAGAGCATGAATTTATTGCTTTTTATTTCAAAAATTTCGAACAATATGCCTAAGGAATTTGATGATTTTTCATGTTGTGAAGTCTTGATTGTTTGTTAGATGAGTGATAAGTGTAATTGAGTATAATTTGAGCTTAAGTATGAGAAGAATCGAAGAAAGGAACTCGTTTGTGTAAAAGCTTGAAAAATTCGAACCATAGTAGCCTTATAACTTGTGATTTTTGATGATCATGTGTTCTACGTATGAAATTGATGATAGATTAGTGAAATTAGATTTATTTGATGAATTATAGAACTTGAAATCGTTGAAATCGGATTTCTATAAAGAAAGTCCTAAAAACGGCAATGAAAATAGGCTTAAAAAGAAGATATTTAGTAATCGAGCTAGTTTGAGTAAATTGATTGAGAAATTGATCAATTGGAATTTTTAAAAATATGAAAGAATCTCGAATTTTTTAATTTGAAAAAGTTTTGCACTAAATTCCAAAAATTTTGAACTTTAAATGATTTTGGAATTGGAATTTTTTATCTTGAGCTTGTTTGAGTGAATTGATGTTATATTCATGAAATTGAATTTATTTTAAGCAAGTTAGAGCTTTAAATTTCAAAAATCGAGCATGTATAACCCTAGATATGAAAAGGTCGATTTTTATTAATAAATAAAGTATGTGATGTTAGGTTGTTGATGAGTTTGATGATTAGATGATGAAATTGGAGTAAAAATAACTAAATTAGCTTCTTCAAATTGTTGAATCGGCGAAGTTCGTATGTAAAAGTTACAAATAAATTAAGTTAAGAATGAAAACCGAGCATTTTGTAAGTTAAAAGAGATTAAGTGGAATTGATCGTATAATTAGTCAATTAGAATTAGTTTGAGTCAAATTGTCAAGTTTGATAATTTTTCGAGCATGTGCACGTTTTACGAGAAAAATTGATGTAGACTTTAATTCGAGAAAATTTGCCTAGGATTTCGGATTTTGAATTTGATTTCATAATCGAACTCTTTGATTTATTTAAGAATAACGTAACTATTTTCGTTAAAATCCGAAGACTTTTATTTTCAAGTTTAAAAGTCGAGCAGTAATGAGTTAGTATAAGACTGTTGTGAGACTTAAATGAAACTCTGACTTGATATTAGTGCTTATGTGAATTTATTTGATTTTCTAGAATTTTTGTAGAATATTCTGAGATATTTGGAAAAATTTTCTTTTTCCGTCTATTTATTGAAGTCAGTCGTTTGCCTATCTATGAATGTTTGATTCATGATGTGAAAGTCTGAATGTGAAAGATTTGTGATTTAAGTAGCCGAGAATTAATCTCGTCATTTGCTGAGTTCGTTTGAATCTAGAAATCGAGAAATACGAAGTTTATGTCGTGAATAGTGAATTCTTGATTTTTGTGAATTGTTTAAGATTTAATTTATTTGATGTTATCGAGTTAAGGGCCCGAGTCTAAAAGTCATTTGGTAGAGTCGAGAAACCAAGAAAGATCGAGTTAGTCGAGCTGAGAAAGGTTAAGAAACCCGAGTAAAGTAGAAGTCCTTCAGCCAAGCGTTAGAACTCTTTTAGTTTTTCGAGTAAGTAGTCTCATCCTTACAAGATGTTATTCTTGAAGGAACGAGCGGGACCGGGAAGTAGAAGTAGAAGAAGACGGAAGCTAACCGACTAACCCTACTCAGTTAGGTGGGCTTTATAAACCAAAAACTATTGAATGCTATTACTTAATGATTATTATTTTATGAGTTTTTAAATTAATGGACTTGCCATTTTATCTGAGTTATGGTATGTTTGATCATCTACTTGAGTTATTATCTTGTGTGAGACAGGAACACACGTGTTATTATTTGAATTATGTGATGTGACTGTGAGCCTTTCTTCGGTTAGACCAGTCCCAGTATTTGAGGGCCTACTTCTCGACACAGAGTTAATGTGGTTGTTTGATTCATACCTTCCTTATTATTATATATGTTGACTGCACAGTCGTTTCAAGAAAAGAAAATATTTTTGCATCAACAAGTAAAATGTTTTAATTGTACTAACACTTGTGATGCAGTGGCAAGGCAAGTTAAATTATATGGCTCTAATGAGCAAGTTTTCAATTGTTTTGGCATGTGTTCATTGAGTACGAAGTACTCAGCCCTGGATGTGTTTTCTAAACGTGCAGGTTAGCTTGGATGAGGATGGCGCGGACTTGCTCGGTAGTGTGTTACAATAAGTCGAGTCGTTTTTATTTAAGCTTGCAATTGCATGTCTTCATACATGTAATTGTTTTTAAACTTTTATTCTCATATTGGTGTCGATACAATGAGCCTTGTGCTCGAAACTATTTCCCACTTTTCCCTAAACGCTATTTGACTTGGATAGAGATATTTTATTTGCATTACGACACTTGAATTATTTATCATTACTTGTTTATTTGAGTTAAGAATTTAAAGCATGTTGTTATTTGCTATCGCTATCAATTTATATTCCTTTGTTCCCGAGCATGATCCCTTGTTGAGTTGAGTATTGCTTCATGGTTTCACCTTCACTTCCAATGGATTCTAGTCATTCCTACAAACTTGAATTCGGGTTGTGACAGTCTTCCTCAATGATCATGGACTTGGGCTTCTCCTTGGCCTTTCCTCGGAGAGCTTCCTTCTCCTTCATGGAGAGGTCAGGACAGTTGGCTTTGAAGTGTCCTGGCTTTCCGCATTCAAAGCATCCTTCGCTTTGATTCCTTGAGAAGGGTTCAGTTGAGCTTCATCTGCTCCTGTTGATCCTCCTATACTTCTCGATCCTGCAGTTTATCTCCTCGAGTTGTTTGGTCATCTCGTCGACCTTCTTCTGAAGTTCAGACCTACTCGGTCGATCCCTAGCTGAGGAGTCAGCGGACCATGAGGGTCTGACGAACTTGGATTTACCCGATTTAGCTTGAAGTGCCATTGTCTTGGCAACTGAGTTCTGCTCGGTCTGTTCTGGTTTCTGAAGCTTGCTTTGCCTCAGTCGGGGGATGTCATACTCATTTGCTTTGAGCATAGAAAACAGTTTATCAGTTGTCATCGAACTGAGGTCACTCCGATTTAGATGGATGACTATTTAGACCGCCCAGTCTTCACCTAGTTCGGAGAGAACTTTCAAGTTCATCTCATCCAAAGAGTATTTTCCCTTCCTAATACTCTCAATGTCCATTAGGACATCAATCAATCTTAGCTCCATGTTGTCGAAGGACTCCCTGGTTAGCTGAGAGAAGTTCTCATACTTCTGACAGGCTAAGGTGAATTTATTCTCCTTAATCTCGTTAGAGCCTTTACAGAGTGCAGCTAAGGCTTCCCACATATCTTTTTCTATGGAGCACTTGATAATCTTCGGTAGGTAGGCTTTGTGATGTGAGCACGGGTGGGCAGCCAACGACTACAAGTCAGATTTCAAGAACTAAATAAAGTATGCCGATTTCAAGTCCAATATCAAGATAAATCGGGCCAAATGGTGAATATTGATGGGCTGAATCCGTCTTAAAAGGGCTTGTCAACAATCAGACTTCGAAGGCCCAAGAAGAAGAATAAATGGTTGATATTCGTGCATATTGAAGAGGCTAAATTAAGTGTCTAATTAGTTTCATTATTATGAGTTAAATAAGTGACTTTTGAAGTCTTGAGTCATAAGTAGTCATTAGTAGTTAATAAGTGGTTTAATTAGTGTTAAATAAGTCTATTTATGAGTTTAATTAGTATCATAAGTACTATCATTATTGGTAGGCTACGAAGAGTCCTTTTCTAGCCTATAAATAGGCTTGATATCCTTTGTAATCGAATAACATATACACCTTGAGTTATAAACGAAAATTGGCTTTGCCTTTGTGAGTTGAATTTCTCTCTTGTAGAGTTTTCACTTGTTCCGAACTTATCAAGACTAGTGAGCAAAGTCTTGTGGCGTTCAACCATACCGAGGTTCTTGGCTGATTATATAGCCAATGGGTCGAGGTTTTCTTCGCTCTAGGAGGTGATCAAACTGGATTCCCGATCTAGGGAGACCGCTGCCTACCTCTTATACGAAGGGTTCTTGGATCTTTTATCCAACGGGTCCTCCGTCCGTATCATTTGGTATCAGAGCAATCTGGTATTGATTTGAACCTCTATCTTTATATTTTCTATCAAAAAAAAAATACAAAAATGAGCAAATCGTTGAAGGAGCATCGAGAGCGTGCATATGTTCTTCGCATGGAAACTAAGCTAATGTTGGCGGAGATTAAGGCAGCCAATGAAGAGTTGAGGAAGCTTGTGGAAGTAACAACGAGGAAGACCTTTTGTGACATGCCGATCCAAAGTTGTGATTCCACACTGCAATTGGGGGCCCAACCAAATGGAGAGAAGGGAATTGAGGACAAGGTGATTGTTCCCCAAATTTTTGACAAGGTTTCTTCCATTGTGGTCGAAGAACTTAAGGATCCTAATCCAATTGTTTTTATTGCTCAAGTTCATGACAACAACCAACATGAAAGCATAGTGGTCGCAAGTGACAAGAAAATAACGAGGGGCGAATTCATTGTTGAAAGTTGTGCAGATGTGGTATGTGTTCCCTTGGTGCCACTGTTGAGCGTTCCTCCGTTGAATCACAAATCTTCATTTCAAATGTCGTGGTTGAATGTTCATGAAAACAACGAGGTGTACTCACAAACAAGGAAATCATTCCAAATTGGAGCAATTCTGGATTTGAGGACAAATCATTGTCAAGATGAGGGGAATGATAGACCCCGAGGTACGTGGTTTGTTTCTATTTTGCAGGTATATCATTTCGATATGGAACCACGTACAACTATCAAAATCAAGGATGAAAATCACGTCTTCAAACCCGGAGGATTGGATTGGATGTTACTAAACACTGACCTTTCTTTTGGAAATAAGATTCGGGACGAATCTTCTTGAAGAAGAAGGGAATGATGTGAGCACGGGTGGGCAGCCAACGACTACAAGTCAGATTTCAAGAACTAAATAAAGTATGCCGATTTCAAGTCCAATATCAAGATAAATCGGGCCAAATGGTGAATATTGATGGGCTGAATCCGTCTTAAAAGGGCTTGTCAACAATCAGACTTCGAAGGCCCAAGAAGAAGAATAAATGGTTGATATTCGTGCATATTGAAGAGGCTAAATTAAGTGTCTAATTAGTTTCATTATTATGAGTTAAATAAGTGACTTTTGAAGTCTTGAGTCATAAGTAGTCATTAGTAGTTAATAAGTGGTTTAATTAGTGTTAAATAAGTCTATTTATGAGTTTAATTAGTATCATAAGTACTATCATTATTGGTAGGCTACGAAGAGTCATTTTCTAGCCTATAAATAGGCTTGATATCCTTTCTAATCGAATAACATATACACCTTGAGTTATAAACGAAAATTGGCTTTGCCTTTGTGAGTTGAATTTCTCTCTTGTAGAGTTTTCACTTGTTCCGAACTTATCAAGACTAGTGAGCAAAGTCTTGTGGCGTTCAACCATACCGAGGTTCTTGGCTGATTATATAGCCAATGGGTCGAGGTTTTCTTCGCTCTAGGAGGTGATCAAACTGGATTCCCGATCTAGGGAGACCGCTGCCTACCTCTTATACGAAGGGTTCTTGGATCTTTTATCCAACGGGTCCTCCGTCCGTATCACTTTGCCTATGGTGGAAGAGATGACGATCTTTGCAATGTCATATAGCTGCGCGATGTCTCTTTCTTCTTTGGTGTACTGGTGTGCGCCTTTCGGTTCATCCTTCATCATCATCTCTCCATCCCCAAGAGTGGTTGAAGGGGCCAGCACAGACTGAGTCACCTGAATGGGCCCATTTTCTATGGTCTCCCACATCCTGTGATGCCTGGCAGTCAGTTCCATCTTCTACGTGGGATAATCATCCACAGAGAACTCCGGTAAGCTTCCTAGCAACGTCTGGTTCATCTTTTCTCCACACCATAAGAGACAAACACAAAAGATATGCAACAGAATGCACTAATTGATTTCAGAAAAGATCTGTTTAGTTGACCACTGAAAAATCTACTTGACTCATACCTAGTGAATTAGGAACAACAGTCTTTTGAACCACTGCTCCGATGGTCTCGGTAACGAGTATCTGGTAAATGTGTGTGGGGGGGGGGGGGAATACACTAGTAGCAATTTTTGTTTTACTAGAAGTCTTTTCACTGAGTTATACTGCTTAGGTCAGTTGGCTCAACAACTGGAAAGTCAGTTGGAGCCAATGTTTTAAAAACCGGACCGGAGGTCGACCCGGTGAGGCCTCCGGGTCATGGTTCAATTGGTTCAACCGGTTCAACCAAGGTCGAACCGTTCATGTACACTATTCAATATATAATAATTAAATAATAATAATAAAATGTAAAAATATTACTTATTTATAATAATTCATAACTTCTGCTCTAAAAAAATAAAAATTCATAACTTCTAAATTAAGAATCCATTAAATTGATCACATATTATAATCCATAACAAAATAGAAATACATTGATTACATAAGATAAAACTAAAACAAATCTCCATAATTCATAACACAAATTCAATCTTCAAAGTCAAACATATAGTCCCGTGGGAATGAATCCAAATCAAGTCCTTCTCCTTCAACATCATTGGTAGCAGCTTCATTGGTATGTAGCTCTTCATTAAAAATAAATAATAGTTAATAACTAAATCCATCACTTTCAGAATCTAAATATCATAATATACAATACATACATAAAAATTATTAACGCACCTTCCACTTTGTCTTGTTCAACTATGGGAATTGCATCTTGAGTGAAAAGCATATTCTCTATCTCATTGTAGTCAAGAATATTGGCGGTACCAGTATCATCTTCCATGATCCAGAATTCAATATCATCAATGCTCTCATAGTCAATAGGATCATATGTTCTTGTTAAAGATCTTACCCAACAAAAATGTAATAATTAAGAAACATTAGTTAAAATAATGTACATAAGAAAATATAAATGATTGAAGTTAAAGAATTAGAATGACACACCTATTATTCAAGCGCAAATTGTAATGCACAAATACAAGATCGTTCAACCTTTGATGTTCCAATTTATTTCTCTTTTTTGTGTGTATTCTTTCAAACACGCTCCAATTTCTTTCACAACCGGAGGAAGAAGCTGTTTGACTAAGTATCTTAATTGCCCATGCTTTCACATTTGGCACACCATTACCAAAAGTTTTCCACCACATATCTAACATTTGGAAGTAAGAATAATGATTAATATAAATTAAATGAATTAAAGAAAAATTTTAAAAATATACATTCTTACCAGGACGCATGGTCTTTGTACACTTGATTACCAACGGACGACCAAAATCACCCATCTTCTCGCAATAAAGTTCTGTTTCAGATAAGAAATCTGTTTGGTTCCCAACAACTTGTGCAGTCAGCACATCAAGGAACCCCGCCATTACCTCTGGCTTGCGCGACATGTTATCATTATCATAAAAGAATGCAGGGTTTAATACATAGGCAGCAGCATGTAACTTCTGTCGAAGGTGTTTATCCCATCTTCGCTTTATAATCGTTGTATAAGGTTTATACAAAGATTTCTTGTTCATGAATGTGTTCTTGATAGCTTTCTTTGCTCTATACATACCCTCATAAACATAAGCAAGCGATGATGGTCTATCATCACCATCAACAATCCTTAGCAATCGTATGAGTGGTGCAACAATTCTCGCAACAATCCCAACATCATTCCAAAATTTAGAATCCAAAACAACAGCAATGAAATCCCTAGCTTTTGGATCTCTAAAGTATCTAGACTCAACAAAAGTGATGCTAGTCACCAAAGCTTGAAGATCATGTTGGTATGTGTGAATACTCTTCAATGTAATGAAGGTTGTGGCAAAACGTGTTGGACCAGGCCATATAATTTCTGTCCAGCCTTCCCTTTTCCTCAACCAAGCTAACAAAAATCCATGGTTGTATACAAACTTTGTAATCAATGATGCATGTTTCGCTAAACTTGCTACAAGCTCCATTTTTCCTATGTCACCTAAAACTAAATATAGACAATGTGCAGCACACGGCGACCAATAGACAAAAGAATATTTGTCACAGCCCCAAATCCTGAGGGACGGCAGAAGCCAGGGTGTGACTGGGGTTGGATTAAAGAAGCGGGGAAGAAGAGGGCTAATTGACTAAACATACTTGATAAACATCGATAAACCATGAACAAGACTTTGAATATAAATAAGAAGAGTTAATCCCTAAGGATTACTCGACAAAAGTACAAAAAGAAGCTAAGTTCATATTTACAGACTTAGACTACAGAGTATTGTTCAAAAGGTAAATCTCAAAAAGAAATTCAGAGTTTGGCAGTGGAAGGGTTCTAACTAAACATCCTACCCTTTAACTCAACATCAACCGTCGCCGCTCACCGTCACTTCAACCTGCACATTTAGAAAACAATGCAGGGCTAAGTACGAACGTACTTAGTGGGCACGATGCCGAAAACATAATCATAAATATAGATAAATATGGCATTTCATAAGCGTAGCACATCAGAGTTTTATTGAAAGAATCCGTGTCTACTAAATATTTTCTGTCTTTTTCTCATAAATCACTCGCCCGAGCATTTTCTGACTAATGTTACGTTCAATCTTGACCAATTCTAATTCACCGTGGCTGGTACCCCTCAACAGGATATCACATACACCACAGGTTACAAAGTGCACTAACTCTGGAAAGCACTTAGCAGCTAACTCAGAGCCGATCGTTAGTTAATCTAATTAGATTAACTCTAAATCTGGAAAACATGAATGTTAACTCAGATAGGTACAAGAGAACTCACATAAAATATAAAACAGTTCATGCCATAATATCACTTTGAAAACACAGATATTAAAGCGATAAAGAAAGATTTTCCGAGCATTGCTCGTTTTATTTGTATATAAAAACCCACCTTAATATACAGAACTTAAAAGCAAAAGCTTCCAAACTTCGGATCTTCCGACCTTTCTTCACAATTGGCTTCCTCCTTCATCGTAAAACAAACATACTTAAAAACGGGTTGTAAAAGATAATCGATTAAAGAGAATCGAAGAAAGTTTCAGTTGTTTCATTCTTTAGGCATTTGCACGCTTACTAGATTCGTTTTACTTAAACGTGAAACGAGACTCGTACCAATCTCGTTTAGAACTCGGAAGATCTCATACTCGACTCTCGGGCCAGTAGAGAAGGTAGTCGATATCTTAATACGACTTTTAAAGATTATAAGAAACTAAGTTCGAAAGAATCAACTTAGGCGATTTACGTTTTAGTTCATTGAACGATTTATGAAATTTCTCGTTTATTACTTCTTTAATGAAAGGATAAGAGATAAGATCTCTACTGGTTTTCATCACTCAAGGTCCTATACTTGACTCTAGGGTCAGTAGGGAGATATTCGTTAGATAAAACGGCTTAAACGATCGAAAGAAACTAAGTTGCGAACTAAACAACTTAGAAAACAAGAAACTGAATTTTTACTGCGCAGTCCAGTAACTCTGGAGGCTGTCCAGAACAGAGGATTTAGAAACATGGGATGAACCCTATACCATTAGAAAGCTTAGGAAGTCTAGATCGCGCTCCAAGTTACGGATTACAAATCCGATAAACGAGCTGGAAGTTATTACAGTTTTCGGCGAGGGTCGCAAAACTGCCGTGAAAACCCTAATTGCTTGATAGGTTCGACGTATAACGTCTTAGGTTCGTTCTAAGCTCTTGTATTCAATTTTTTTAGAAACTAGACTCTCAAGGCAGTCATCACGTACTTCCGTACGTGACAAACTCCTTCTCAAAACTCGCTCAAAAGCACGAAGTTCAAACGTCGGATTTCAACTAACAAGTACTAAACCAACAAAAAATTCAAAACGCGTTCTAGTTCTCGACTATAACTATAGCCCATATTATATCAACTCAAAAGCTTATGACGTCAACTAGAAAGTAGTTCTAAATTCCATCATAAACAATAATATCAAATTAGACTTCTCATCCGACTTCTCAATTATTAGTTACGACTAAATGTTCGTCTCTTACGCGATTTTTCAAAGTTGCCGGATTTCGTTCAAATTTTACGACGTTAAACTACGTCTAATGTGAATCATTTTCATGCATGCAAACATATCATAACATCATTATAACTCAACTTATAAAGTGATCTTTATCTCTTATGTTTCATTAAACATTTTTAGAAAATTCTCAATTAAATTCTATAATCAACTAACATTATTTGCAACATATTTCAACCAACAAATCATCACTTAAATCAAACATGTGGAAACTCCTAATTATCCTATAACTTTTGGTTTTTATAAAGATGTTAAGGGGGTGATTTTCTTCCCCAATTAACTACATTTATTTGCTAATCAACCTCTTATATCATCAAATGAAGAAAATTAAAAAAAATCCTACAAACATGCCCTAAATTTTCGGTACTAACATAGATATTAGGGTTCTTATTTTTGTTCCATTTTAATCCCTAATTATCCAATCTAATACATCTAATTTCATTATTCCAAGATCAAAACATCCATTCCATTACTCAAATTTTTGATCAAAGAAGAAAAAAATAAAAGAAGAAGAAGATGGTTGGATAGAATTAAAGAGGAGATCATTACCTTGAATATTAGTAAAAGGAGTTAGATGATTCAATGGTTGGATGATGATCTAAGATGGAATCCTTGTTTGAAACCTTGAAGCTTTCAACAATGGTGAAGAACAAAATTTGAGAGAGAAAAAGAGAGAGTGCAGCCGAGAGAGAGAGAGAGGTGGGAGGAAAAATAGGTTGTTTTGTTTGTTTAAGACATTTGTTATGATGAAAAGGTTGAAAAAATGAAAAGTGAGGATTAAGGTGTCACTTGATTAAACAATGTCTACATGCATGTTCCCCACTAAAATAAATAAAAAAAATAAAAAAAAAACGGCTGCATGCAGAATTTTTTGAAGGGTTACGGGTTTTTCCGGCGCGATCCGATGTTACAGAAAAACGAACGACAAAAAACGTTGCTCGGTACAAAATCGTCGCGATTTGATTTGACCTTAAATTCTAACGTATGAACTTAATTGGAAAATAAATTTACAAAAATTATTTTGACAAAAACTCGGGACGACAAGTCCGAGTTTCGTCCGGAAAAACATAAAAACGAACTTTCTCGGGCGTGTTCGTATCGCAATTTCGTGATTGTAAAAAAATTAGACGGTTTTCCGTTCTGAGTTTACGAACTAAAAACTTTTCATACGCGCTAACCCTAAATACAGTAGTCGTCTAGCTGACTTCTGTAATTTATTTTTAATAACGGATTCGACCGTTAGTCTTAGAATTCAAAAATTGTAAACTTAGGCGTGCAAAGCCATTTATTTAATTAACTTTAAAATTTTAAGAACGTAAGGAATTTACGGGGCATTACATCCTACCCCCCTTACGAAAAATTTCGTCCCGAAATTTGCTTACCTTCTGCAAAAAGATGAGGATACCGCTCCTTCATCTTCTCATCGAGTTCCCACGTGGCTTCTTCTTGCCCGCGATGGTTCCATAGCACTTTAACTATTGGTATCGATTTGGTTCTTAATTCTTGAACTTTTCTATCCAAGATCGATATCGGCTTTTCTTCATAACTTAGGTCAGATTCAAGAACTACGTCTTGCTGACTAATGACGTGCTTAGGATCGTAAACATATTTTCTCAACTGAGAAACGTGAAAAACGTTATGAACGCTTCCTAGACTTGGCGGTAAGGCCAATCTATACGCGACTGATCCTATTCTCTCGAGGATTTCATAAGGTTCTATAAACCTGGGTCTTAGCTTACCCTTAACTCCGAACCTAAGGATTCCTTTGGTCGGGGATATCTTAAGAAAAACTTTATCTCCTATTTCAAACTCAAGGTTGGTTCGACGATCGTCGGCATACGACTTCTGTCGGCTCTGGGCCTCTTTCATTCTATCTCGAATCTGTCGAACTATCTCGATCATCTCATTGATTGCATTTGGGCCTAAGTTCTTTCTCTTACCTACTTCGTCCCAATAAAGCGGTGATCTACACTTTCTCCCATACAAAGCCTCAAACGGTGTCATTTCTATTGTGGCCTGATAGCTGTTGTTGTAGGCGAATTCGACTAAGTGTAGAATTTCTTCCCAATTCGTGCCTCGGTCCAAAACCACTGTTCTTAACATATCGACCAAAATCTGAATTGTTCTCTCTGACTACCCATCTGTCTGTGGGTGAAAAGCTGTACTGAAATTAAGCTCTGTTCCCAACTCTTTCTGCATCGTAATCCAAAATCTCGAGGTAAACTTAGCATCTCTGTCTGATATTATGATCTTCGCTATTCCATGCAGACGTACAATCTCTCTGACATACAACTGAGCTAGTCTCTCTGATCCATATGTAGTCTTAATCGGTAAGAAGTGAGCTAACTTCGTAAGTCTATCTATTATCACCCAAATTGCTGTGTTTCCTCTTCTCGACTTAGGCAAGCCTGTGACAAAGTCCATAGCTATGTCTTCCCATTTCCAATCTGGGACATCCAACGGTTGTAGCAATCCATACGGTCGTCGGTGTAAAGCCTTAACTTTTTGACATGCTAGGCATCTTTCTATAAACGAGGCAACGTCTCGTTTCATTCCGTTCCACCAAAAGTTTCTTCTCAAATCTTGGTACATTTTCGTACTTCCTGGATGTACTGTGTAAGGCGTATCGTGAGCCTCACTCAAGATTTAGTTCTTTAATTCGTTGTCGTTGTCGGGAATACAAATCCTGCCTTCGTAAAGTATTGCATTGTCTGGAGCCTCAGAATATCCTTCCGGCTTATCTGTCCTTATCCTTACTCGTAACTTTTCCATTGACTTGTCTTTTCTCTGAGCACTAACGATCCTTTCTCTCAAATCTGGTGTAGCTTCTAATGCTGCTATTTGACTTGTTATCGTTGCTGGCGTGTTAAGCACTCTGATATCCATCTTCTCGAATTCTCGTACTAAAGTTTCTTCTTCTACGAAAAGACATCCTAACTTCGTTGGAGCCTTGCGACTTTTGTCTCATGTTCAGTTCTTTTTGCTCGAAAAAGTACTTCAGGCTCTTGTGATCAGTGAATATCTCAACTCTTACACCATAGAGATGGTGTCTCCAAATCTTTAGCGCATGCACTACGGCTGCAAGTTCTAAATCGTGGGTTGGGTACTCAACTTCGTGGGGTCGAAGTTGTCGTGAAGCATAAGCTATCACTCGTCCGTCTTGCATCAAGACACAACCTAATCCATTTTTCGATGCGTCAGTATAAACCACATATTCTTTGTTCGTGTCTGGAAGTGCTAGTACTGGCGCTGTAGTTAACTTTTCCTTAAGAGTTTGGAAACTCTTCTCGCACTCATCTGACCATTTAAACTTGGTATCCTTCCTGAGTAGCTGCGTTATCGGGCGAGCGATTGTAGAAAATCCCTCGATAAACCTTCTGTAATAACCAGCTAATCCCAAGAAACTTCTGATCTCATTCTGACTTGTTGGTGCTTTCCAGTTGTGCACTGCTTCTACTTTGGCTGGATCCACCTTGATTCCTTCTGTCGATACTATGTGTCCAAGGAACATTACTTCTTTCAGCCAAAATTTGCATTTACTGAATTTGGCATAGAGTTTCTCAGCTCTTAGTGTTTCCAACACTATCCATAGATGTTCCTCGTGCTCCGTCTCATTCTTAGAATAAATGAGGATGTCGTCGATGAATACTAAAACAAATTTATCCAAGTAGGGGTGGAAGACTCTGTTCATAAGGTCCATGAATACGGCTGGAGCGTTGGTCAAACCAAATGGCATCACTAAAAATTCGTAATGGCCATATCGGGTTCTAAAAGCGGTCTTCGGTACATCCTCAGGTTTGATCTTGAGCTCATGATACCCTGACCTCAAATCTATCTTGGAGAAGACTCCTGCACCCTTAAGCTGATCAAACAGATCCTCGATCCTTGGCAAAGGATATTTGTTCTTGAGAGTGATCTTGTTCAGTTCTCAGTAATCGATGCACATTCTCATTGATTCGTCCTTTTTCCTAACAAAAAGTACGGGTGCTCCCCAAGGTGAAACGCTTGGCCTGATAAAACCAAGGTCTAGTAATTCTTGTAACTGGATTTTGAGCTCTTCCAGTTCCTTCGGTGCCATTCTGTAAGGGGCTTTAGACTTAGGAGCTGCTCCTGGTTCTATATCGATCGTGAAGTCCACATGACGATCTGGTGGCAATCCTGGTAGCACTTCCGGAAAAACATCTTCATATTCGTTCACAACTTTTACGTCCTGAATGGTCTTCTCGGCTCCTGGTTCTCCAACTAGGTACACAAGATATGCTGTGGTACCTTTCTTCTTCATGATTTTTATGGCTTGAAGGGCTGATATGATTGGTACGCTTCTACCCATTGAAATTCCGTGGAATTCGGTCGGTTCTTTACCCGGCGGCTAAAAAAAAAATTTTCTCTCGTTGCAGCGAATCGTAGCGTAATTCTCTGACAACCAATCCATTCCTAGGATTATATCTACGTCCCACATTATCATAACATTTAGGTTGTTCGCTATAACCTTATGAGTTCCGATTTCTAGTTCTAGGTTAGAGCAAACATGCGTGGAAGTAGTGATCTCTCCTGAAGGTGTGGCTACTCTCATAGATTGTGCAGCTCTTACAGGTCTCATGTCTAAGTTATCGGCACATGAGCCAGCAATGAAAGAATGCGATGCGCCAGTATCAAACAGTATCTTAATGGGGATGTTGTGGAGTTTTCCCATACCTGCTAGATTGCCTTTTCCTTTGGGCTGACCGCTTTGTTTGATAGCGCATGCCCTCGCATTCTGTTGCTGTTGTGCATGCTGCTGAAACTGCTGCTGGTTCATAGGCGGCTGCTGCGGCTGTGCTTGGATGGCTCGGAGGGGTACTGCTTGAAGCGGTTTAGGGCAGTCCTTTTTCATGTGCCCCTTCTGTCCACAGTTGAAACAGTTAGGGGTGCCTATCTGGTAGAATCCAGGATGGGCTCGGTTGCACTTCGGGCAGACAGGGATAGTAACCCTCCCTGGGTTATTCGCTCCCTGGTTAAAATTCCTCTGTTGCCCTTGTGGCTGGTTCAGCTGATTATTGCCCTTCCACGGAGAGTTCTGCCTGTTCCCCTGAATGAACAACCCCGATTGGTTGTTTCCCTGCCACGGCCTCTTGCCATTGTTGTTGTTGTTGGCAGGCTGCTGATAACCTCTTTTCTGTCCTCCCTGATTGTTGTAACCCTGACTGTATCCTCCACTACCTCCTTCGTTCCATTTTCTTTTCCCTTGGTAGTTGCTACTGTTGTTGTTGTAGTAGCCTCGATTCTGACTCTGCGCTGGTGCTGACGCAGTTGGTACAATCTTCTTTTCATCAGGCACGACGGCCTCCATTTCCAGTGCTCTTCCCAGTATGTCTGAATAACCTAGTCCTCCATGACTAGCCAAAGCGATTCCCAATTCATGACGTAAACCTCCCTAAAATTTCTTTGATAACTTCTTCTCAGTGTCGACCAATGTCGGCGCATACCTCATCAACTCGCAGAACTTGACGTCATATTCCGTCACAGTTAGCTTTCCCTGCTTCAAATTATAAAATTCGGCCTCTCTCTGTGCCCTATACGTCTTGGGGACGTACTTGTCAAAGAAAATCTCCTTAAACTCTTCCCACGAAAAACGAGCCAGATGCTCAGCAGGTATCACCTTCGGTCTTACTTCCCACCAGTAATTTGCCGATCCCGTCAGTTGGAATGCGACACACAGCATTCTTTCCTCATCAGTGCATCTGAGGAGTTTGAAAATTTTCTCAGTCGACCTCACCCATAGCTCAGCATCGCTAGGGCTTCCAGTTCCATTAAACATTGGAGGATTCCTTTTGAGGAAAAGATCCTCAATATCTCTACGGGGCGGTGGTGGAGGTGGTGGTGATGGTGACGGGGGTGGAGATGGGGATGGAGTGATATTCTGTTCATATTCCTGTTCTTGGTTATTTTCTGACTGACGTCCTCTCGGCCTTCCAGGTCTTCGACCTCTCCTGTTGTTAACATTTCTCGGCGGTATTTTCTTTAGTCTAGAGAAGAATTGAAAATTCTCATTAGTTTCCTTCTGTTAATTACACTTAGCACTTACTAGCTCGTTCTCAACTAAATCAAATTCATGGAACAACATATCAAACATAGCTTTGTTATCATTTCATTAATCTTTTAACTTTCGGGTTAAACTCATTTCCTCGTCACACGAGTTCATTTAACATTCTGATTTTTTTATTTCTCGATTCATAAGAAATTTTACTTGATTAAAAACCCTCTTTACGGGTCATATATATATATATATACATTCAAAAAGAATATTACTTTTGCCTCCAACGAGGACTTATACAAAAGGGTTAGACTATTATTAGTCTAAACTAGGCTGACTGCCTACTATTTACCGGGTGCACTAACAAGCTGCACTCCGTATCTACCAGAGTACTAGAACGGAAACGATTCATAAAATTTCGTATCCGCTAGAGTACTACAAAAATTAACTAGCTACTGATCCGACTCTATACAGGACAAAGAGCTACCACTACTACTGATATTTACCCATGTCTATAAAGCACCGCCTAACTAAACTGCAGAAGAATCCAAAAATTACCCCGAAGTCTGCAAAATCCTAACAACCCTCCACTGGGTCCTCCTCCGGGTCCTCCTCCGGATCCTCCTCCAGGTCCTCCTCCGGATCCTCCTCCGGTCCTCCTCCTCAGACTCCGAACCAAAAACCAGCTCGAGTGTCTGGTCCACCCTCAGAGTAGAACCGTCGTCAAGTGTAAGCAGGGTGGGTGAGTTTGCCTCAGAAACAGTCTCCTCCAAGTCGGAGACCAAGTCGTCCTCTCTGACCTCTCTCGCACGCTTCTTCAGGGGAAGAAGGTGCTCGGGAACTGAACCTGAACCCGACTCGAACTCCTCCCTAGAACGGACCCTGGACGGTCCTGGCTCCATCTGCTGTCGGACTACTCCCCACTTCGCGCAGATCTCCTCGAGTGGCGTAAGTGGAGAAGACAATTCTAACATGGCGGCGAGCTCCGCATCGATCTCTCGGTAGTCTGGTCCCTCTCTGTACAGTCTCGTCTCCAATGGTCCCCTGATCCTAACACAAACGTCAGGCACAAACGGTGAAGACAACCCCAACAGCGCGGCTGTCTCAGCGTCAACCTCTACAAAACCCGGGCCTGGGATCAACTCCTCAATCTGCTGTCCAACCGGTGGTGACTCTGGTGGAACTACCGTCTCCTCATCCTCCTCTGGTTGCTCTAACTCAGCCTCAGACTCCTTCTCCAGTACACCGTCTGGTGGCAACTCTAACAAAGCTAAGAACTTCGGGTCTAAGTCAAGCTCCTCAAGCTCCGTCTCGACTGGAAAGTGACTGTAGGGGATGTGTGGCTCTAAAGGAAGGGGAAGAATAAACCTGCTCTCAAAGAAACGCCTGTGCACACACAAGGCGAATCCGGCGTAGTTGCCGGTCGGCTCCGTGTCGTCGCCGAAAATCCCCAAGAAGTACCAAGCTGCACAGTGCGCCCATCCGCGCCACTCGTCCGGTAGGTGCACGATCAAATCTAATATCGCCTGACTCTCCCTGATCAGGTGTCTCACTGGGTAGTAGGCTGAAGAAAAGTTACTAACAATCTGTCCCACATCCTCTTCTCCATAGTTTACCTCGAACTCGTAGTACTCATCCTGCAACATATCAACTATAGTGCGCTCGCACGAGGCCAAAGGCTGGCTTTTCCGAGCCGTAACACGAGTCCTAACCATCCTACAAAATTTTTAAGGTAACACGGATCAGTAACAGGTAGGAAAAGAAAATAACTTATCTTAACGAAAACATAAATTACAAAATGAATATCCCTTATTCAATTGTAACATCGACACTTAAGTCAACCACTTATTAAGACTTCTAGCAATTCAAGAAATTGCACTCAACAACATATATATATTTATATACGTAAAATTAAAGATTTTATTTTCATTCTCTCATTTCATCATATTATTACTCATTTTAATTCTTCTATTTCTTTTATTTCTTAACTCATTAACTCTTAACGATTTTCACTTATTAAAACAAAGTATATTTACTTCGTTCATGTTACTTATTCAAAAGTAACATCCATTTTCAAAAGAATTTATCGTTTACGACTCTTGATATTCGTACTAATTGTAGTTGTTGCTCAAGACGAAAATATGGAATTTAATTCCATAAAAAGAAAAAGAAATATAACTTAAGAATAACTTCCGGGAAAACTAAGTTCCAGTTGTCGTCTCGTTCATATCTTTCTTAACTCGAAGTCGTAAGCTTCTCAAACGTCTAATTGCTCCCTTCTTTTACTAACACGATTTATTGAATTATTTTTATTCATTTTATTTCTTTTTCTCTCGTAGGAAATTCTTAGACGACAAGTTCGACTTTGCCGAATCTTTATTCATGTCACTAAGCGCACGTGACATTCATCAGAGGAAGTCCTTCTCGCGTTAGGGATCTCCTTTCGAAATCATTTCAAAACAACGTTTCTTAAAAACGTCTAAGTTCTCGGAGAACCGGAAAGTTCTTAAGTTCCACGTCTACGTTCTCATTGAACCGGGAAAATTCCCTAAAATCTGACTATATTCTCGTATCCGCATAATTTTTTCATAAAAAGGAAATCATTGCGCAAATATTTTCACATAAGATAGTACTTGTACTATCGCATAATCATGTAAGTATAAAAATTATACTTCTGTAAAATTCTCATTTTTTTAAAACACAACTCATTCTCGTCTTCAAATTTTTATTGAATACTTGCTCATAAATTCCTTATTTAAAAGAAATCTCATTATAAAATTCTTTCATTTTTCCTCGTTGAGTCGACGTAGCGGGCGATTGAGTTGACTTCTACGTTCTCAATCTTAGCATCATAGTCTAACTCTTATCTCATACTTGGAAAGACGACTCTGATCCAGAGTATATACAAATACCATGTCTCATGACTTGAAAGAAGACTCGATATAGAATACAAACGAATACTCTATATTATTTCTCGGAGAAAGACTTGTATACAAATACCACTTTATGATATTACTTAAAGAAATGACTCGTACTAGAAAGAATGACTCACACTAACTCATACTAGAAGATTGACTCAGAAGCAGAGCAGAAAACGAACACCGCTCTGATACCACTCTGTCACAGCCCCAAATCCCGAGGGACGGCAGAAGCGGGGAAGAAGGGGGCTAATTGACTAAACATACTTGATAAACATCGATAAACCATGAACAAGACTTTGAATATAAATAAGAAGAGTTAATCCCTAAGGATTACTCGACAAAAGTACAAAAAGAAGCTAAGTTCATATTTACAGACTTAGACTACAGAGTATTGTTCAAAAGGTACATCTCAAAAAGAAATTCAGAGTTTGGCAGCGGAAGGGTTCTAACTAAACATCCTACCCTTTAACTCAACATCAACCGTCGCCGCTCACCGTCGCTTCAACCTGCACATTTAGAAAACAATGCAGGGCTAAGTACGAACATACTTAGTGGGCACGATGCCGAAAACATAATCATAAATATAGATAAATATGGCATTTCATAAGCGTAGCACATCAGAGTTTTATTGAAAGAATCCATGTCTACTAAACATTTTCTGTCTTTTTCTCATAAATCACTCGCGCGAGCATTTTCTGACTAATGTTACGTTCAATCTTGACCAATTCTAATTCACCGTGGCCGGTACCCCTCAACAGGATATCACATACACCACAGGTTACAAAGTGCACTAACTCTGGAAAGCACTTAGCAGCTAACTCAGAGCCGATCGTTAGTTAATCTAATTAGATTAACTCTAAATCTGGAAAACATGAATGTTAACTCAGATAGGTACAAGAGAACTCACATAAAACATAAAACAGTTCACACAGATATTAAAGTGATAAAGAAAGATTTTCCGAGCATTGCTCGTTTTATTTGTATATAAAAGCCCACCTTGATATACAGAACTTAAAAGCAAAAGCTTCCAAACTTCGGATCTTCCGACCTTTCTTCACAATTGGCTTCCTCCTTCATCGTAAAACAAACATACTTAAAAATGGGTTGTAAAAGATAATCGATTAAAGAGAATCGAAGAAAGTTTCAGTTGTTTCATTCTTTAGGCATTTGCACGCTTACTAGATTCGTTTTACTTAAACGTGAAACGAGACTCGTACCAATCTCGTTTAGAACTCGGAAGATCTCATACTCGACTCTCAGGTCAGTAGAGAAGGTAGTCGACATCTTAATACGACTTTTAAAGATTATAAGAAACTAAGTTGGAAAGAATCAACTTAGGCGATTTACGTTTTAGTTCATTGAACGATTTATGAAATTTCTCTTTTATTACTTCTTTAATGAAAGGATAAGAGATAAGATCTCAACTAGTTTTCATCACTCAAGGTCCTATACTTGACTCTAGGGTCAGTAGGGAGATATTCGTTAGATAAAACGGCTTAAACGATCGAAATAAACTAAGTTGCGAACTAAACAACTTAGAAAACAAGAAACTGAATTTTTACTGCGCAGTCCAGTAACTCTGGAGGCTGTCCAGAACAGAGGATTTAGAAACATGGGATGAGCCTTGTACCATTAGAAAGCTTAGGAAGTCTAGATCGCGCTCCAATTTACGGATTACAAATCCGATAAACGAGCTGGAAGTTATTACAGTTTCCGGCGAGGGTCGCAAAACTGCCGTGAAAACCCTAATTGCTTGATAGGTTCGACGTATAACGTCTTAGGTTCGTTCTAAACTCTTGTATTCAATTTTTTTAGAAACTGGACTCTCAAGGCAGTCATCACGTACTTCCGTACGTGACAAACTCCTTCTCAAAACTCGCTCAAAAGCACGACGTTCTAACGTCGGATTTCAACTAACAAGTACTAAACCAACAAAAAATTCAAAACGCGTTCTAGTTCTCGACTATAACTATAGCCCATATTATATCAACTCGAAAGCTTATGACGTCAACTAGAAAGTTGTTCTAAATTCTATCATAAACAATAATATCAAATTAGACTTCCCATCCGACTTCTCAATTATTAGTTACGACTAAATGTTCGTCTCTTACGCGATTTTTCAAAGTTGCCGGATTTCGTTCAAATTTTACGACGTTAAACTACGTCTAACGTGAATCATTTTCATGCATGCAAACATATCATAACATCATTATAACTCAACTTATAAAGTGATCTTTATCTCTTATGTTTCATTAAATATTTTTAGAAAATTCTCAATTAAATTCTATAATCAACTAACATTATTTGCAACATATTTCAACCAACAAATCATCACTTAAATCAAACATGTGGAAACTCCTAATTATCCTATAACTTTCGATTTTTATAAAGATGTTAAGGGGTGATTTTCTTCCCCAATTAACTACATTTATTTGCTAATCAACCTCTTATATCATCAAATGAAGAAAATTAAAAAAAATCCTACAAACATGCCCTAAAATCGGTACTAACATAGATATTAGGGTTCTTATTTTTGTTCCATTTTAATCCCTAATTATCCAATCTAATACATCTAATTTCATTATTCCAAGATCAAAACATCCATTCCATTACTCAAATTTTCGATCAAAGAAGAAAAAAATAAAAGAAGAAGAAGATGGTTGGATAGAATTAAAGAGGAGATCATTACCTTGAATATTAGTAAAAGGAGTTAGATGGTTCAATGGTTGGATGATGATCTAAGATGGAATCCTTGTTTGAAACCTTGAAGCTTTCAACAATGGTGAAGAACAAAATTTGAGAGAGGTGGGAGGAAAAATAGGTTGTTTTGTTTGTTTAAGACATTTGCTATGATGAAAAGGTTGAAAAAATGAAAAGTGAGGATTAAGGTGTCACTTGATTAAACAATGTCTACATGCATGTTCCCCACTAAAATAAATAAAAATAAATAAAAAAAAACGGCTGCATGCAGAATTTTTAGAAGGGTTACGGGTTTTTCCGGCGCGATCTGACGCTACGGAAAACTGAACGACAAAATACGTTGCTCGGTACAAAATCGTTGCGATTTGATTTGACCTTAAATTCTAACGTATGAACTTAATTGGAAAATAAATTTACAAAAATTATTTTGACAAAAACTCGTCCCGAGTTTCGTCCGGAAAAACATAAAAACGAACTTTCTCGGGCGTGTTCGTATCGCAATTTCGTGATTGTAAAAAAATTAGACGGTTTTCCGTTCTGAGTTTACGAACTAAAAACTTTTCGTACACGCTAACCCTAAATACAGTAGTCGTCTAGCTGACTTCTGTAATTTATTTTTAATAATAGATTCAACCGTTAGTCTTAGAATTCAAAAATTGTAAACTTAGGCGTGCAAAGCCATTATTTAATTAACTTTAAAATTTTAAGAACGTAAGGAATTTACGGGGCATTACAATATTTATCATTTAACAACCTTCCTGCGGCTTTATAATTGACTGCAGTATCTGTGACAAGATGCACAACATTCTTTGGACCAACAAATTCAACCAACTCAACAAACATATTACAAAGAGTGGATGCATCTTTAACAACATCTGATGCATCAATTGATCTAATAAAACTAATTCCTCTAGGACAGTAAACTAGAAAATTAATCAATTGCCTATTTTTCTGATCTTGCCACCCATCAGCCATGATAGTACACCCCGTTTCTGCCCAAAGACTACGACAATTATCAACCAATAATTGAACACTCTTTTTCATATCAGCCAATAAGTTAGTTCTCACAACATGATAATTTGGTCCTTTATAACCAGGCCCAATGGAAGCAATTGCATCAATCATCAATTGGTATGAACTAGAATTTAAAGCATTCATAGGGATGCAATTTTAATAGAAAAATGTAGCAATAGCAAGATCAACTTTATGCACAATTTCTTTACTTGCAAACACACTCTTAATTGTTGGTTGAGATCCAGGAGTAGTTCTAGGAGGAAAGTAATTACCTAATTCATTTGTTTTCCTTTTTCCAAGTTGTGAGGATGATGACATAACATTACCAGCAACTTGTGGAATTGTTATTTCTTGAATATCATCTCCACCCTCCATAACATTAGGACCCAAAGGATCCGTCTTTTGTCTGGTTGCATGTAGAGAGGCTTCCTCTGAAACAACGTTGGAAGCTTGGCTCGGAATCGATTGCGAAGATGGAATTGTCGATGGTGATGTCGACATGAGCTTCACAATAAAAACAGAACAAATAAATTAATGAATCCAAATCAAGAAATATACAGTCATAGATAATAATATACATCTAATCTACTGCTTCAATCAAAGCCATTTAAAAAAATAAACAAAGAATTTAAGGAGGTGATACGTTTTGATGCCTCCAAAATACAGTAGGAAAATTGGAAAAATTATATAGTGGCAGTGTAGCACTATATCGTTGCAATTGCAATATATCACCACTTTCAGTAGCACCACTATATATTTTAATTTTACCAACAAAATCGTTGCATATTTACCAACAAGCAAAAACATCAAATGCTATTGAAAAGTAGTAAACATTGTCATAAAAAAAACAAAGAATTTAAGAAGGTGATTGATACTTCATTTGCAGCCAACTTTTCTAAAATTTCGAAAGCAAATAAAAAACAGAGATGAATGAAAGATGAAGAGTGAGAAATTTACCTGCTACAAATAAGGATTATATAGTCGGAGAAGAGCCGGCGAAGATCGATTTTGATTTGGTGGAGAAAAGGTAGAGAAGACGGCGGCTAGCAAAGAGGCGGCGACAAAGAGGGGGCGGCGAGAAGCGGCGACGGAGAAGATGGGTGGCGCAACCACGCAAGTAGAAGAAAAAAAAAAGGAGCGGCGAAGATTCACAAGAAAGAAATGAAGAAGATAGGGTTCCCGTTTCAATTTTTTGAGAATATAGAAATTCTGAAATTGTTAAAAAAATTGATATTTTAATTAAAAAAAGTAAATCCAGAATATCGGGCGGTCTTCCAAACTCGGGTCCGGTTTCCAGTTTTATCCAATTTTACCCGGTCAGAGCAATTTATTAGCAGGTTTTTCAGACTCCTGGGTTAATGGTATCAACCCGACCGGTTACAGCTCTGGTTCACGGTCGGACCGGTCGAACCAGACAGTCCGGTCCGGTTTTTAAAACATTGGTTGGAGCGACTCTACAATTGAGTTGCTCAGTTGGAGCTGATCACACAGTTGGCAGCACAACTGGCTTCCTATGCCTGAAGTTCAGTTGTATGTATCGATTGAGGTTTTAAATTAGTTTTGCGTAGTGGAAGATGGTGGAGTTTAGACTCGTTAAAAAAACTGAAACCTTTGTGAATACAGGGAAGGTCAAGTTCCCAAATTAGTGCAGTTTGTAAATACGCAGTTTATATGCAATAAGCAGGGGCACTTGGTTAGGTAAACTGAAAGTAAATACTTAATGTAAATGCAGAAGGTAAAGTATACAGTATTTTAACGTGGTTCCACTGAGTTAAAAGGGCTTGTTTGATTTAATTCATGAGCGAGTCACTCTGTAAATAAAATCTCTATATGCACATATCATATATTATATAATTATATACCTAAGTATATACAGTAGACTCGTAGTGGCTATAATCAAAGCCAATTTACCTAGAAAGTAGGGGTAAAATGTGTTTACCAAACACCGCACTTGGATTACGGGTTCAAATCAAATCTAACCAATTCAATTACGAGTTCGAAGAAGACCTTACAAAACTTTTCTGAGCAAATGCACAACCTAGTCTTAGATTATGGGTTTTAAGGGATCTAGTCTTGGATTCAGGGTTTCAAGGGATCTGATCTTGGATTGCGGGTTCCAAGGGACCTAGTGACTTTGATTCCGGATTCAAAGTCAAACCTAAGGGTTGGGATTGAGGGATTTCCAACTGGGAAGCCTTCAACACTAAGGGAAGTGTAAGCTTAAACCTAAGGCGTCGGACTTGATCTACTGGGAGAGAGTCCGGTCAGACTCAATACAAGCAATAACCTATTCTCTAGACTGGATCAAGAAAGGGAATTTTTGAGAGGCTAGATGGAAAAGAAGGAGGAGGGATGAACACCCTACTTCGATTGGACTTCGGGTGAGGTCTTCTTGCTTGGAGAGAGAGGTGATAAGCTGCTGCGTCTTCACTCTCGATTTTTTCTCTCTTTTTTTATTCTTGTGTCTGTCACGGGCTTTGTTATGGAGACCTCTATTTATAGAGGGAGATCAAACTAGCCATTGGAAAGAGCCGTTTGACCTCTGCCAAAAGTATGGCACTCCACCTGCTTTTCTAGAAGCCTTCCTAAAATGGAAACTGCGAGCGTTGCTTTTTGCACGTTGCTGTTGTCAACCTATTAATGGTAAATTCTCCTGCTGACATGTGCTTCCGAGTAAATTTGAATCTGGACTGCAACTCTTCCGTCTTCAGCGTCTTTAATGTTTTCCTATTCTCCACTTCACGACGTCTGACTTCAACACAACTTCTCTTCACGCTGGAACTATATGCCTTCAGTTGCATGGGTCAGTTGAGGAGTCAATTGAGCTGCTGTCGAACTGAGTCTGTGCTTTAGTTGAGGTTGAGGTCTCAACTGAGTTTGAGGGTCAGTTGAGTTTGGGTCTCAATTGATTCTGGATCTCAGCTGAGTCTGGACCTCAGCTGAGTTCTTCACGAACTTTCTTCTTTAGTCCGGCTGACTTCTTCTACTTGAAACTTGTAAAGATAAAATCCCTACGCTCAAACAATGAGCTCTAGCTAAGATCAGACTAAAAACATTCATCTACTCAGTTGGGGTCAATTGGGGTTTTGGAATCTTTTGAAACCTTTTACGAATTTTGCCAACATCTAATCTTAGATTAAAAGGCAAAGAAAGATAAATTTACATCATCAGATCTCTTTTCTCCTTGTTTTTTAGATATCTATTCATACATTTGATTCAATGTGATATATTTATTCTAGCGACACTAATCCTAGATTTTAAGAAAATAGGGATGAAAAATGAAGATATTTCATGTAGACGTGTTGATTAAATATATTTATTTAATTTTCGTAACAATTTTTGTTTATAAATTTTTTATTAGCAATCAAATCATGAATGGATGAACATAAATACACAAAATAAATATTAATAATAAATACCATAAATAACAAATTATTAAAAAATGAAAACAGTTTCACATAGGCATGTCGATTAATATTCTACAATCCATTTAGAAATTATAAACTCATACATGTCTTTAACACGACTATAACGTGACTTTATAGTGTTTACCAAAATAATTGTATTTCACTATCTATGTTTTATAGCCTCGATTTTGTCATTGTATTATATAAAATATTAAAATTAATGCTACAATTTTCAGTCATAACCTTTCTTTTTTTTTTCTCGATCTATTTGAGTCGGTCATTTAATTTCAAAGTAAATTGACATGCTTACATATCAAGTCTGGTTTGATCATCGGAGTGAGATCTGAATATCCTTCTCATAATTGAATTGAATATAGTTCAAAATGATTATAAAAATTAGAATAAAAAAAATAGAGAAAAGTCCATGTAATGGCTCCGAATTGACAATGCTATTACATTGAAACCCGTTTTGCATTTATTAAACTCGTACAGGTCTCGAACCCAATTCAAATTCTGACTTATTATTATTAAAAAATACACATTTATTTTAAATATTTATTAGGCTCTCCTCTTGGTGGATAACTAATTACTTAATTAACTAAACTTAATGCGTAGTAATTGCAAGATGAGAAATATACGCTTTGATCTTGATGTGTGTTTATATAAGTTATTCGAAAGTTATGTTTTGTTAAGATACGTTGTGGGGTAGAAACTAAGTGCCAAAAGTTTCCATTTAATGTTTTAATTATTGAATATATACACATATGAGATGTAGTATTGATGTAATATGAATATATAGAATAGATGATGTATAGTATGAGGCGTAGAATTGATTTTTATTAAAGATAAATGTGTGGTATAGAATTAGATATTATATTAATCAATAATTTCTACATAGAACTATTGAAATTTTGGGCTTCAAAGCATAATTAATTCTATTTTGTATTGCTATATCAGTAAATCCGATAATATATATCAAAACCCTACAAAATAAATAAATAGTTTATTTGCTATGATAAACGAAAATCTGTGAAAACTAAATTTTTAGAATACAAAATAAATACAGATTAGAATATGAATAAAGCACATGTGATAGCAGTCCGTATATACAATATTTTATCATTGGAAGAATATGAATTGTAGGTGATTCTTTGCTGGATGGCTGGGACATAACTGTAGGATAAGACATGGTTAAGATGCTTGTTCAGAAAATATTACGAAAATGGCGGGAGTGAATTGGTGGAATCTATATCAACGTGCAAAACCACACGATTCTATTGAAACTCTTCTTGGAATGAAATTAGGAGAAAGAAGCTGGAGAAGGCCGAAGAAGGGAGTATTCAGAGTTAACGTTGATTGCATGTTTAATCCTTACTTATATTGCTATGGGGTGGGGGTTATTGTTAGAGATATGAATGAAGCCATTACTGTGGCATTTTCCAAACTGCTCAAGCGGCCAAAATCTATCATGATGGCAAAGTTAATGGTTGTCATTAATGGAGTTATAGTTTGCATGGAGCATGAAATTTTCCCCGTTGAGTTCTTCACCAATTCTTTCTTGGTAGTGAGAATCCCAACTAATCCGGAGGAAGCGTCCGACCTTTTACCAGATGAGGTTCGTGATATTTTTGACATGGCAAGGAAAGGTATTTTGATTTATGTTTTTCATGTTTTTAGAACTGCCAATAAAGCGGCACATGCTCTCGCTCAGTATGCAGTGCATTATTTAAGTCCTATTACTTGGACTAATTGTTTCCCAGCTTGGCTGGAGGAGATTGTATGTTTGGATTCTTCGTAATTTGAATACATTTTCCCTTCGAAAAAAAAAGAATACACATAAAGCATGCACAAAAGCAATACAACACATGTTGATGTGCGATGTTTTAATCTTTATTTGGCCAATTAATTAACTAATCAAATTAAATTGATGGTGCAAGAGATTTGCGAGATGAGATCATAGACATTGATTATGATTATTTATATGTTCTATAAGAATACAATTTTATTTAAAAAAACAATGTGGGATATAAAACTTTAAATAAACAGGAATGAACAAAATACTATATTAATTACAAGTAAATAAAAGAAATTGCATTATTAGCCTTGAGGTGGTAGGTAGCATATATATATATTATATTATACAAATTATGATATAGTTTGATTATATTAAGAATTAGATATAGTTATAGGTAGGCATCAGAATTAACAGATATATATATATATATATATATAGTAGATGTTGTTAATTAGATAGAATTCGATATATCAATTATTAATTAAAATATATATAAAATTATAGAAAATAATAATATATATGACTTAATAATGTAAAAAATATGAGAACCTGTCACAACTCGACTTAGAATAAAGATGACTAAGCCGGTAAATACTGTGACTAATGCGAATATAAATAATTTAGAGGATATGAAGTGAACCAAGAACGGAAAAATAAGAAATAAGATAAGTTAACTTGATAATCATAATATGAACAATGGATAGAAACCAAGACTTCCTCAATGGTTGGAAGAAGAGTTAACCATTCTGTTTAACATGACTTCAATAACATACTTAGCAAAAACAGACAATCCTAAAAAAAAATCGAGTGTAAGGTTGTATTTAGAATTCAAGTATAGAGTGCACCTGGTAATCACGATTTTAACTTCCAACAAAATATTCAATGATCTCAACAACAACCCAAAATAATGATATAGTCATTGAAATCAATTAAGTTTAACTTGAAGGTTTACAAAATAATTAAACAACCTTCATTAAGTACAAAGAGTGATCTCAAGAGTTCAGATGACTCATACTAATAAGAGAGATATATTATTACATGAGCAAAATAGTATCAAAGTGTTGAAGCGGACAAAACATGATTATGTTACATGTATGCAGACCTATAACTCTAGCTTGAATGACATCAACCAAATATTAACAACAAAAGCTCCACTCAGCACACTCCCGTCTCCATCAGAGCTTAACCTGCACATTTTAAAATAACATGCAGGGCTGAGTACAATGTACTCAGTGAACATGTGCCGAAATAATTGCAAAGTTGCTACTTAGAACTATATATTGAACTTGCCTTCAAAAGCAATACACAAGATACTATTAAACCAATCAAGTGTATGCTAAAACATTTTGATGCTTCATAAATATAAGTAAGTGACTGGAGTCATATTATCATGCATGTACCATATCTACCATAACATAAATAAGTGTCGAGAAGTAGGCTCCTTCTTAAACACAGTGATCGGCCAACCAAAAGGATGATACACAATCACTATATACGTGTACACAAATCTTGCCTCGCACAGGACCGAATTCGTCTTCCTTTAGTAGATGGTATTACACATAGAAAAATTTAAAACATAGGCAAGTCAATTAATTTAATAAGCATCACATATATATAAGCATAATCGACTTTGCTTTTAGTTAGAAAGCCCACGTGACTCTTGCAAGCTTCCTATTTTAGTCCCTTCCTAACTTCCTTACTTCACATTCCCGCTCGTGCCTTCATTAAATTAAAAATCACAATAACAGCGAGAAACGAAAATACGAAAAAGTAGGGAAGGTAATCTCCTAAAACTTATCTTGGACTTCTTCATATTTCATTCTCTAAGAATTTAACTAAAATTTATTACTTCAATACACTTGTATATTTAAACTCACAGAAATTTCTTGCACAACAGTTAACTCCATCGAATAAACTGTTTTTATTGGAGAATAACTTAGGGATGAGACCTATGCCATTTGAAAGCCATGGGTCTCTAGTTTCTATCAAAATTTACGGTGCTAAAAAATATTAACCGAGCAGAAAGTTATCGTCATTTTACTACAGACTAGTCAAGCTGATAAACTACTGCGAAAATTTCATAAATTTTTACCTTCTTTTCTATGGCTCATTATTTGCTTCTTAAATTTCTTATGCTTCATCAACTCTAACATTTCATCACAAAGACACTCACTTATACTTCTTTTATCTACACTAAGGTACAAAAATTTATGCATGAACTTTTAATAAGAGTTCTACTTTTCTTCTACACATCTTACACATAAGTTAATGCAATCAGGATTTTTTTTTTCTATCTTATCTTCATCTAATATATTCTCAACATAAACATACTCACATACAACAGTATATAGTCTCAAAATCATAACCATTTCATCCAATTAATCAAATCCCATGCTTCGATTAAGTACACAAATTCATTTATATCATTACTTTAATAGAGGAACAAAAAAATCAGCCGCCTCTACTCATAAGAAAGTTTCAAATACTTAAAGATTAAAGTTTGATTCAATCTCTTATGATATTAAAACGTGATTTAAATGGTGACTTAACCAGAATATTTTAATTCCACAATAATCTATCGCCATTTCTAGCAAAATCGAAAGAAAAGAGAGAAAATAATGATTTTTCATAGTGTCTGCAACTAGAGGATCTTGTTAGGTATGTATCTAACCTTGAGTAACTGTGGAGATATTGATTAAATCTTGAAATTAAACTAACATGATGAATGTAACAGCCCGGCTTCCGGAATGACGGCTGACCCCACAAACCATCACAAGTCTTTTCTAGCGTGCTTTGTCCTCACTCACACGCATCCCAGGAAAACTTCCCAGGAGGTCACCCATCCTAGTACTACTCCAAGTCAAGCACGCTTAACTTTGGAGTTCTTCCAGGACAGGCACCAGAAAAGAAGATGCATCTTGATGGTATGAGTAGACCTATCAATTCCTTTAAGCTCTCCTTAAATATGTCGTCCCATTCCGACATATTCTCGGAATCCCTCTCGTTCGGGTGTGTTTCGGTTCATCCCTGCCCCCTCCGCTTAGAAGTCTCATCGGAGGCGCTCCTTGTCCATGCCTTGTGCACCGGCGATCACTTCGTACTTCGGCCCCGGGCGTCACAGGCCCACCAGCTTCCGCTTGGTTCAGCCCCGAACCACACCGTACTGGGAAAGGTTCGGCTCTGATTCTCCAACTAGGTACACAAGATAAGCGGTGCAACCTTTCTTCTTCATCAACTTCTTGGCTTGTAAGGCGGATATTATCGGTACTTTCTTGCCCATTACAATCCCATGAAATTCTGTCGGTTCTTTCCCTGGTGGTTGGAAAGAGATTTTCCTTTCGTTGCAGAGAATCGTGGCATAATTCTTAGACAACCAGTCCATTCCTAAGATTATATCTACGTCCCACATTATCATAACATTCAAATTGTTCGCCTTAACCTTAAGAGTTCCAATTTCTAATTCTAGGTTAGAGCAAACATGCATGGAAGTAGTGATCTCTCCTGAAGGTGTAGCTACTCTCATAGCGTGTTCAGCTCGTACATGTCTGATATCTAAGTTATCCGCACACGAACCAGCAATAAAAGAATGCGATGCGCCAGTATCAAACAATATCTTAATAGGGATGTTGTGAAGTTTTCCCATACCTGCAAGGTTTCCTTTTCCTTTATTCTGAGCACCCTGTTTGATCGCACATGCCCTCCTTGCATTCTGTTGCTGTTGAGCGTGCTGCTGAAACTGCTGTTGGGTCATCTGCTACTGCGGCTGCGCTTGAATCGTCCTCAGAGGATGGGGCTGTCCATAATGGTTCTGTCCTGCCGCTTGCAGTGGCTTCGGGCACTCTCTCTTCACATGTCATTTCTGTCCGCAGTTAAAGCAAACACCCATGCCTGCTTGACAAATGCCGGGATGCGCTCTATTAGACTTTTGACAAACAGGAAAGGTAACCCTCCCTGGGTTATTATTTCCATGGTTGTAATTCCTTTCTTGTCCCTGTGGCTGATTCTGTTGATTATTTCCTCTCCCTTGGCCGGCCTGTCTATTTCCCTGAAGAAACAACCCTGACTGATTGTTTCCCTGCCACGGTTTCTTTCCAAAATTATTGTTCTGATTTGGTTACTGATAGCCTTGCTGATTGCCACTTCTCTGATTTCCCTGGTTGTTATAGTTCTGATTGTATCCACTGTTATTTCCCCTTCCCACTTTCTTTTCCCTTGGTAGTTGCTGTTGTTGTTGTTGTTGTAGTAGCCTCGGTTTTGATTCTGGGTTGGAGCTGGTGCGGTTGTTATTGCTTTTCTTTCGTCAGGCACTACGGCCTCCATCTCTAGGGCTCGCCCTAAAACTTCAGTATAGCTCATATTCTGTTACCATCATCTTTCCCTATTTCAGATTGTAGAACTCAGCCTCCTTCTGAGCCCTATACGTCTTAGGGACGTACTTATCATACAGTGCTTCCTTGAATTCTTCCCGGGTAAATCGAGCCAGATGCTCTGCTGGTATAACCTTCTATCGAGCTTCCCACCAGTAGTCAGCTGGTCTGGAAAGCTGAGTGCTACGCATAATAGTCGCTCCTCATCAGTACATCTGAGGAGTTTGAAAATCCTTTCGATAGATCGTACGCAAAGCTCAACATCGCTTGGGTTTCCCGATCCGTTGAACACCGGTGGGTTACGTTTGAGGAATAAGTCCTCAATGTCACGACGGGGTGGTGGTGGAGGTGGGGATGGTGAAGGTGGTGGAGAGGTATTATGATGTTCCTGTTCTTCCTTCTTATAATTCTGAGCTGGACGTCTACCACGTCCCCTAGGCCTACCAGGTCTTCCTCGGTTGTTAACAACTCTCGGCGGCATATTTTCTTTTGAAACTATAAGAACGAAACTCTTATTAGCACCTTACTTTTAAGCCTTTCTTTTACTTACTAACTCTTTTCTCAACTTTAAACAAGTTCTCGGAAAAGAAAACTGATAATAGCTTTGATTCTTAGCTCTTTTAAACTTTTAACTTCTTGGTTAAACCGGAATATTCATTTAATACTTTTCTTCTAATCGCGCTTAGAAGAAACTTTTCATAAGATTAAGCCCACTCTCGGGTCATCATATATATATTATATACAAGTCAAAAAGAATATTAGTTTTGCCTCCAACGAGGACTTATACAAAAGGTTAAACTACGACTAGTCTAAACTAGGCTAACTGCCTATCTAAAAACCGAGTGCACTAACAAGTTGCATCTCCGTATTTACTGGAAGTACTAAGACGGAAACGATCCCAAAAACTTCCTATCCGTAGGGAGTACTACAAAAAGGATAGTTACTGATCCGACTATTTACAAGACAAAAGGAGACTTCTACTACTACTACACGTCTAAGACGCCCTGCTCAACAAGTTGCTGTCGAGTCACTACTGCCCTTTACGGCTTGCAACTCCTCGGGGTCCTCCTCAGGGTCCTCCTCTATCGGGTCCTCCTCCGGATCTTCCTCCGGATCCTCCTCCTCAGAATCTGAACCAAAGACGAGCTGAAGTGCCTCGTCAACCCTCAAGGTAGTGCCGTCCAGAAGTGTAAGTGGTGGTGGTGAAGGCACGTCAGAAGTAGTCCTCTCCGAGTCTGAAATCAGGTAGTCTGAACAGGATACCACTGCACGCTTCTTCAGGGGAAGAAGGTGCTCATGAAGTGAACTGGATGGGTACACCTCTGCAGAACGGGCTCTAGACGGCCCTGCCTCATCCTGTCCCCGGACTCTAGTGCACTCAGCACAGATCTCCTCCAGTGGTGTAAGAGGAGATGGTAATCTAACATCGTAGCCAGCTCTGCGTCTCTCTCAAGGTACTCATCTCCTAGAACTAATCCCTCAACAGGTGAAAGCACTAGCAGTAGCTTCAGCAGTGCAGCAAACTCAGGGTCTAGGGCTAACGGCTCTGGCTCAAACTCGGCCTCAGTCTCTGTCTGAATGTGAAGGTAGGGTAGGTGCTCCTCAACCGGGATAGTCCACATAACCTGACTGTGAAAGAACTGCCTATGTATGGCTAAGGCAAAACCAGCAAAGTCGCCGACCGGCTCAGGGTCATCGCCGATCAGTGCGATGTTGTACCAGGATATGGCATGAGCCCACCCATGCCACTCGCTGGGCAGCCGTACCGTCAAGTCGGCCATCGCCTGATACTCCGTAACAAAGTGACGAGCTGCGTAGAAGCGTGCAGCGAAGTCACTAACCAACTGCCCGATATCATGATTCGAGTCCACCTCATAGTCATGGTACTCGTCTAGGTACTCATCAACTACTGTACGCTGTCTCAAAGGTCGACTCTTCCGAGCCGTAACACGGGTAGCAAGCATCCTATAAAGTTTTAAGAGAACACGGATCAGTAACTGGTAGGGATATAACATATCTTAAAGAATTCTTAAATTACAATCAGAATATTCCATTATTCAAAATTGCAATACTTAAATTACTTAATCACAGCTTATCTTAATCATCTAGCAATTTCAAGAAATTGCACTCAAACAATACATATATATATATAAAAAAAAATTTCACGATTTTATTTCACCTTCTTCTTATTATTCTTCCACTTTCTTACTTTATTTCTTTCTCGAAGGGAATTTCTTGACGATTTCTTTTCATTCTTTTAACTTATCAACTTAGTTATTCTTATTCTTTTTGTTATTCTTTATTTTATTTCTTGAAAAGGAAATTCTTACGCCTTTTGTTTTCAAAAACAAGTCTACTCCCACGAGTCTATTGTTCATGTCACTCTATGCAGGTGACATTCGTTTATTCTCTTTGATTCCCTTTATTCTGCCCTTTCCGATCCGATCGTTTCTTGGAAATTTTGGAACCAACGCTTCTTAGAACGTCTATGTTCTCAAAGAACCGGGAAGGCCTTAAAATTTGTCTAAATTCTCATGCCAATAAAAACATTTCAATCGAGAAAATTATAACTCATATACTTTCACATACTTTCACATAGCATAGGATTCATGCTTTCACATAGTTCACGTCATATCACAAAGTATAATCTTTATACTTTAATTAAATTCATACTTGCATACTTATTCTCAATCATACTTGCATACTTTAATCAAAATTTCTTCTTAAAAAGAAATTATACTTCTAAAATTCCTTCCTTACTTTTCTTTCTTTCTTTTTGTTGAGTCGACGTAGCGGGGGGTTGAGTTGTCGTCTACACTCTTAAACTTAGTGTTACGACTTAACTTTACTTGAAAGAAGACTCGGGTATAGAGTATATACAAATACTCTATCTTACTACTTGAAAGAAATTCGTATGCAGAGCAGAAACGATTGCTCTGATACCACTCTGTAACAGCCCGGCTTTCGGAATGACGGCTGATCCCACAAACCATCACAAGTCTTTTCTAGCGTGCTTTGTCCTTACTCACACGCATCCCAGGAAAACTTCCCAGAAGGTCACCCATCCTAGTACTACTCCAAGTCAAACACGCTTAACTTTGGAGTTCTTCCAGGATAGGCACCAGAAAAGAAGATGCATCTTGATGGTATGAGTAGACCTATCAATTCCTTTAAGCTCTCCTTGATTATGTCGTCCCATTCCGACATATTCTTGGAATCCCTCTCGTTCGGGTGTGTTTCGGTTCATCCCTTGCCCCTCCGCTTGGAAGTCTCATCGGAGCCGCTCTTTGTCCATGCCTTATGCACCGGCGATCACTCCGTACTTCGGCCCCGGGCGTCACAATGAACAACAACAACTTCAGTAGAGAAATTTGAGAGAAACAGGAAAACAAAAAACGGGTATGGAAAGAAGATAAGAGTGCGAGGGAGAGACAGACAAAAGAAATGAGAATATTTATCTGTACAAGTTACCGACTGAAACATCTGGAATAATAGGAACACTATATTTTATTATAAAATATTCATTAAGTCTTAATAGTTAATTAGGAGTAATTATTTATCAACCACTCAATTAATTAATTGAATTGTGATGCCCCTTTTTCTTCTCAATTTCTTACACACACACGTACACCAAGTGGTCTACATACATATTTAATTTCTCTATTTTCTTTTTTTTTCCTCTTAATTAACTATACTTAGCATATGATATAATATGTACTAATGCACAAATAATTATTTAACCAGACAATTTAATAAAATATATTTATTTAAAATACATGCAGTCAAATAATTAAATCCTCGTATAATTAATTAAAGTATCAGAAGAAAACGGGGTATTACATCCTCTCCCTCTAAAACAAATTTCGTCCTGAATTTTTATTACCTCGTGAAAGAGCTCTAGGTACTTCTCTTTCATTTTATCCTCAAGTTCTCACGTTGCTTCCTCTTGACTATGATGCTTCCATTTTATTTTTACTAAGCCGATCGATTTAATTACTTCTCAATTGTTAAACTTTATAATCTAAAATTGCATCAGGTTTTTCTTCATAACGTAAGTCAGGGTTGAGGGCTACATCTTCTTGGTGGATAACGTGCTTGGGATCAAACACGTACTTTCTTAGTTGCGATACGTAAAACACATTGTGTGTGTCGCCAAAAGTTGGTGGTAAGGTTAGCTTGTACGCGACGGGACCTATTCTTTGTAGGATTTCATAAGGTCCTATAAATCTAGGCTTGAGCTTTCCTTTCACTCCAATTCTATAGATACCTTCAGAAGGTGAGACTTTCAAGAAAACCTTATCTTTTATCTTGAAATGACCAAATTACCCTTATGTGCTTTGACGTGAATTTTCTCTTTTCGATGATTCGAATCAAGTCTGTGATGCATAGATTGAGTTTATTTATATGAGTTTGAGCATGAGTATGACTTTTGGAGAATTTCAAGATTTTTTACTTTTCAGTGAATAGTAATGAGAACCGAGAAAATACTATTCACCGACGAACTCAGAATTTAACTTAAGTAGTGTCTTTTGAATCTAGAATTCATTCTAAGACCATATGAGAGATCATATGAGAGAATTCTAAAATTTTAATTCTTAATGGATTAATTAGCCGATTGATTTTTAGGTTTTCTTCGTTACTTGGAATTTTAACCTAAAAATTAAATATTCGGAATCCTTGATTTATTTCGTGAGACATGAGATAGAGTTGAGGTGTTTTTGATGTCGAAAACGAGACGAGGAGAGTTTAGAGCCGTTTTCAGTATAAATGAAATAACACGGACATATTCTACCGGAAAACTTTTTCATCCGGGGAAAATTATATATGTTGATAAAAAGAGAATCTCTTTCCCATCTCTCTCCCTCACCCACCGACCTCACCTCTCTCTCCCTAATCTCTCTCTCTCCCTAGGAACCTATTTTCTACTCTAGAAAGAATATCATGATTATATTCTTCTCTTAATCAATTTTCTTTCTTCTCTTAGAAATGAATTTATCTCATTCATCATTCATCTATCTCTCTCAAACTCTCTACTCTCTCTCCATCGTGTATCATCAAAGCAAAGAAGAAAAAAAATTCTCTCGCTCTCCCTCTCATTGCCGAGAAAGGCACACACACACATAGTTGGAGAAATCTCCATTGAAGCTTCAAACTTCAACCTTCAAGAAGATCATCATCATCATCTTTAATTCTTCAAACCCTAAGTGAAGAGGTAAACAAATTCATCCATTTTTGAGTTCAATTCCAAGAAAATCATCTCTCTATTTTCTTCTATAATTTCGGCACTTTAACCCTAAATGAGATGATTAATTCTTGTTTTATTTTTCTTGAGATTCAAGGTGAAATCCACCATGAAAATTCCAAGCTAGAGATTGAGCTCTCAAACCCCTTCATTTCGGTCCAATTATTTTCAAGAGGAGAAGCTTCGATTTAATTTTTATAAGTATGTTATTCATTTGATTATTTGTATATATGTAATCTCTAATCCCTAAAAGAAAGAAAGATGCATGTTTTAAATTTATGTTTAGGCAAACTAGGGTTCGATGTGAGAATCGATTTGAGGAAATCGTTAGGAAAATTAAACCCTAGAAGTTAATCTAGGAATTAAAGGAGAAAAGAAAAATAAAATCCCCTAAAAATTGATTAAAACCGAAAAATAGGGGAGAAAAGAGAAAAATCGATTTACATGATTTATTGATGATTTAATGATCTATATGTGTTTATGAGCATGATTTGAATGATTATTATGCATGAGAAAATTGAGAAAATTATTTGCTAAATTTTGTTGCTAATGCCGTGAGTTTGAGTATTTTGGAGGAGTATTTGATTTGGTTATTTGTTTGATGGTTTATTGATGTTATGAGCATGAGATAAGTATGAGATTATGATGATTTAATTCATTAAGTTGTTATATGAGAAAATCGAAATTTATGCATGTTTATGGAAGAAAAATATTTTTAATGATTTATGATGATTTTGATGATATGAGTATGTTTGTAGTTGATTTTGAGTGTTAGATGTTCTATATTAATTTTGAAATGAAGAAAATAGAATTTTAAGCATGAAAACATGAAGAAATCGAAAAATATGAGTTTGAATGCCTAGTGTGTGTTCTAGGTGTTCTTGGTGAAAATATGAATTTTGAATGAGTGTTCTTGGTGCTTTTATGAAGATTTAAAGAACAATAAAATTAATTATAAAATAAATTAAATTAGAAATTTTTGAGAATAAAAATAATTAGAAAATAAAAAGAGAAAAATTATTAATAATGAGTCTTGAAATTGAGTAAAAACAAAGAAAAATAATTCTTTGTTAAGTAATTAGAAATTAAAAGAAACAATAATTGAGAAATAATAAGAGGAGTTAGAGTTAAGGAAATAGAATTAAAAATCGAGTATAAATTTGAGACGAGTTAGTCGAGGTTGAGTCGTTCAACCGAACGAGAAATAATAAGGAATTAATCTTAAGTTAAATAAATTCTCTTTAAAGAGAAAATAATTGAAGAGTCGAGCATAAGAAATTTAGTGAGAAGTTTAATCGAGTCCGAGTTCGTTTACTCGTTTAATAACGAGATTAATAAAAGAGTTTTGGAATAAAAATAATGGAATTACATTTTATTAAATAATTTCTTAATAAAATAAGAAATAATAGAATATGAGAATAACGAGTTAAAAATGAGCTTAGATAATCTATGAAGAGATAAGTCGAGTAAGAGAAGCTTGTGAGTATAGAATCGAGTAAGAGTTGTTCATTAAATTAGCAAAAATGAATTGAGTAAGTTTTTAATGATTAATTATTAAATTAAATAAGAAGTGTTAGAAAAACGAGAGAAGAAAATTTAATAAGAATTGTTTTTGATATGAGAATCGAGTTTATTAAATGATAAGTGTTTAAAAGCTCGTTTATTGATAGTATGACGAGTATTGAATAATTGATGTTGCTTGAGTGAAATTGATTGAGTTTGCTTTTTAAATCGTTTTAATTTGAAATAAGTCGATGAAGTTGTCGAGTTTGGAATATTGAGAAAAGAAAACGAATTTCTATTAAATAAGAATTAATTGAGAATAAGGATTAGAGAAATTATAACAATAGAATAAGTAGATAAAATAATAGTACGTATGCGAGTACGTATACATAGTTGAAAAAAGACGACGTATTTTGAAATAATGTGGTATATTGAGTCAAGAAATATTAAATGATTATTTGAGTTTTAAATTCTTATTACTTGAACTTTTATTCGCTTTATTGAAAAGACATCAAATTATTTTATAAGATCGAAGTTAACGTCTTTTCCAAAACTAGAGTCGAGCAATGTCGAGTAATTGCTAATTGAATTCGGAGTGTGAATCATGTTGGAGATAATATGTTTGATTAAATTCTATGTTGAATTTATTATGTTTGATTGAATCTAAGTGTTTATGTGATAACCCGAGTTTTTATCCCTTTAAGAGAGCGTCTAATTAACCGAGTAGTTCAAAGATGAGAATTTAGGAGTAAAATTTTTCTTTTCTAATCGATGAGTTTTGAATAAAACGTTTAAATGGCTTTATGAATCTTGTGTGAATTTATCTGTTCCATTTATCTGAGATGATGATGATGTGATATGTTTGTTGAGTCGTTTATATGAAAATGAGTATGAGATTAAATTCCGGAAGAATCCCGAGAAGTTGGTTTAATTAAGGTAACATAGCGTTCATCGCCGAGAAATATGTTTACGCCGATGAATCTAGAATAGAATTAAATTAGAACCTTCGAACTTAGAATTTCTTTTAAGATCACTAAGATAGGATAAGAACTTATCCGAGAATTGAGAAGAGAAATGAGGCCTTAGTCTTGAAAAGGATTAATAAACAAATTAATAAGCCGATTAAATTCTTTTAAGAATTAAAGGACCAAAATGATCGAAGCCTTTAATCTTTTAATTTGAGACGTGACATAGGATTGGGACGAGTTAGTGTCAAAAGTGAAACGAGAAGAGGTTAGACCCGTTAATAGAACAAAACGGAATTAATACGAATCATTTTACCCGGAAAACCTTTACGACCGGATAATTAATACCCGTAACGACACGACGACGACACGTGTCAACCACCTCTATCCCTCTCTCGCCACCTCACAACCCTTTCCCATCAACCCCTCAAGTTCCAAGACCAACAAGACATAGTGGTGTCTTGTACATAGCTTGCTTGAATTATGCAAACAAGTTAACTTCAAATCAAACCATCAAATCTTGTCTTATGCAATTTCCAACAAAGTTAATTCTTTTTTCACTTTGTGGACTTTTGAATCCTTTTCACCTAAGACAAGAGAGGAAACCGGCAATTTATTCATTCATTTCCATCTCTCTCTCATTCGATCTATCTCTCTCTCAAGAACAAAAAGAAAAACTCTCCAAACCTCTCCAACTCTCTCTCCCTCTCGGCATTCCCTCTCTCTCACACCTCCATTGATTTTTCTTCACATGCAACTATAGATTCAAGCTTATCCTCCACGGAAATGAAGTAGAAGCCATTAATCCTCCATCAATTCCATCCATATTTTCAAAGAAAGGTACAAATTTCCAAGTTCTTGAAGTTGAATTCAAGAATTTTCCAATACTTTTTCTTCATTTTGATTCCTAAACCTATGGATGATTGATCCTATATTCTTTCTTTTTCTTTGAGGATTCAAGAAGATATTCTTCTTTCTTTCAAGATCCAAGCTTTGAAGCTACCATTTCCATCCATTTCAATCCCAAGAGCCAAGAGAAGAATTCCCATTTATTTAAGTATGATTTCATTTGATTAGTTGAAAAATATATGTCTATAAGTCCTAAAGGAAAGATCTATGCATGCATGTTATTTAATTATGTTTAGGCAAACTTAGGATATGCATGTGCTAATCGAGTGAGAAGAATTCGTTAGGAGAATCGAGCACTAGATAGTAATCGATGAATTAAGAGAAGAAAAAGAAACTAAAACCCTAAAAAAATGATAAAAGCCGAAAAATATAGTAGAAATAGGAAAAATGTGAATCTTTGTGTTATTGTTATTTTGATGCTTGCATTGTTATTTTTATCATGTTAGTAATGAGATGAATTGCATGAAAAATTGAGAAATAAAACACACAAAATATGTGCATGTGTGCCGTGTGTTTTTAAGCAAAATAGAGAAATTATTTTGTTGATTTTGTTGATGAATTGAGTGATGTTTTGATCTATGAAATGATTGTATGTTGTGTTAGTATAATCATACATGTGTTTAAGTGAAGAAAATAGGATTGCATGTTGAAATTTTTGAAAGAAATTAATTGTAGAATTAAGTATAGAAATAATAAAAATAATTGGATGTTTAAGTATTTCAATGTTTATATGAATGATAGTTTGAATATAGAAAAAAGATAGAAGTTTTGATAAAAAGATTTAATTTTGAAAAGCTTTTAATTAAATAAAAGATGTATGAAAAAGATTTCTTAATTAATATTTTGTATTAAAATTTTAAAGACTTGAAATTTTTACTAAAAAAATATAACAAAAAGATTTTTTTTAATAAAGTGAAGAAATTCATACAAATGTTTATCAAAAGATAAAGAAATCATTAAGTAAGAAATAGCTTAAAGGTTTAAAACAAATAAAGAAGAAATTATTAAAGAAATAAACAAAACCAAGTTTAATAAGAATTAATCGATAAGAAATAAAAAGGAAGTTAAATTGAATAAAGAAAAGATGCTAGACGAGTTAAGATAGATACTCGTATAAGTTGACCGAGAAAATGAGAATAAAATAAAATATCGAATAATAAGTTGAAAGAAGATTAATTAAATAATTAATTGAGTATGTTATTTCCAATCAAGCGAAGAAAAGATAAACCGAGATAATAATTAAAGGAATGATATTCGAGTTAAGAAATGAGAATCAAGTTAGAATTTAACAAGAATTTATAATTTCAAAAGAGTTTATTAAAAACTAAGAGAATTTTTGTTAAATAAATAAGAGTTATAAAATGCCTTATAAGATAGCGGATGTAGAATGAAGCGTTGTCTATGTAAATAAGAAAGATAGAATCAATAGTTTAAGCCTTCAATAAAAAGAAATGCATAATCGAGTTGGACCTTAAAGTTAAGATGGAATGCATGTTAATGTGTCTTGAAGTGTGTTTGATTTATAAGATTTTATTGTATGTGTGAATATATGTTTAAATGCATGATAATGTTATATTGTGAAATATGATTGAATTTGTAGGATAAATGATTGATTAGTTGAGAATGAACTAAAGTCTTTGAAAGGAAGCTCAAGAAATAGAATTATAACAATGAAGTTATTAACTAGAACGAGAAAAGTATACGATGTTAAGTAGTAGAATTAACCATTTCGAATAGAGTTAATAAAATAAAGACGAGAACGTGAGATCTTTAGAAAAGTTAGAACGAAGAGAGCGACGACTCAAATAGAAGTCCGTCAGTTAAGTCCAGCGCCTTTGTGTCCGTCTTTCATATATCTTATCTATCGATGTCGAACTATGAAGGATCGAGCCGGACGGATCGTTAAGCGAGGACAAATAACCCTAGACCACCTAGCTAGTTCTTCGGAAGTCAGGTGGGCTTTTCTGAACTAAAATCTATCGATGAAAATTAGTATGCTATTAAATATTATGATATGTTTTTCAAATGTGATTGACTTGCCATTTTATTGAAGTTAGTATGTGTTATCATCTATTTATATGAAGATGTGATTTTCCTGTGAAAGCGGGAACCCACATGTGGTAGATGTTGAGATGACTGTGAGCCTTGCTTCGGTTGGGCCGGTCACAGTGTTTGAGAAGGAGGCCTACTTCTCGGCACATGAAGTTAATTGTGATAGATGATACATGCTAATTATATTATATGATATTTGACTGCGCAGTCCGTTTTAAATAAAAATGTTTTGGCATGCACAAGTAAAACCGTTTTTTAAAACTGCTTATATACTTGTGATGTTTGGCAAGGCAAGTTCAATTAATATAGCTTTAAAAAGCATCTTTATTCAAATGTTTTTGCTTGTGTTCACTGAGTACGAAGTACTCAGCCCTGCGTGTGTTTCTAAACATGCAGGTTGACTGGATGGCGATGGCGTGGATACTTGGTGGTGTGGTTTGGTTTTGTTGGTTAAGTTTGGTAGAATTTCGGACTGGCATTTGTACGTCTTCATACGTGCAAGTGTTGGGAGTTGATGCTAATTTCCGCTGCAATCTTTTTGATCTTATGTCTGTTGATGTCTGCACTTTTATTCTCATGTTCTTGATTCCGAGCGTTGTGCTCGAAGACTTTGAATGCTTGTTGAATTCGTAACCCCTTTATTTTGTAATCCCGAGCGATGGGCTCGTAACTTGACTCGTTGTTGAACATGATTTCCTTATCTTGATGTATATATTCGTATGATTCCTCTTTTTTTGGAATTCCCTTCCCATCCGCATGATTTTCTTGATTGAATTCCCGTTCAAAGTGAAGTTGAGATGCTCGGTTATTATTTCTTTATGCTTTTGAAAACCAAATTCGATTGCCTTATATTCCGCCTTTGTTTTCCCCGAGCATGTTCCCTTTATTTGAGTTAGTTGTTAGTTGTTTAGGTTTGTTGTTGTTCGTAAGTCGCACCCCGAGAGCCGGGGCATGACAGTTTACATGAAATGTTTGTATTTCGTTTATGATAAAATGACTCGTTCAAATTGTTGAGAATGCTTATATATGCAACATGATCGAATTGGATGATGTTAGTTGAATCGAGAATTCGAGAGAAAATTTAAGTAATGTAGTCGAGACAAGTAATATTCCCTTAACTAGTGAAGATTTCTAAGTAGAAGTAATTTAGAAACGAGAATGTGAGACGAAGTAATTAGTAACCAAGTAGAGTCGACGAGTCGAGAATGAGAAAGTCGAGAAAGGATATTATTTAGAAAAGATAAAAATAGAAAGAGACGAGTCAAGTAGAAGTCCTTCAGTCGAAGCCAAAATCTACTTTACGCTTTACGCATCGGGAGTCTTATTCTTTATTTCGATGTCAAATTGTGAAGGACCGAGCGAGACAGGAAAATAGCAAGGACGTTTAAAGAGTAAGCCACCTAGCTAGAATCTTCGGAAGTCAGGTGGGCTTTTCTAAAAACCAAAATCTCCGATGAATGTTATTACTGTTTATTGAGTATTATTATTTGAGTTTAAAATTCAATTGACTTGCCGTTTTTACATGAGTTTTGGTATGCTTTATCATCTGCTTAAGATATGAATGCCCTGTGAAAGACAGGAACCCACATGTGGTATTTGAATGGTTTGAGGTGACTATGGCTTAACTTTTGTTTAGCCGGTCACAGTGTTTGAGAAGGAGGCCTACTTCTCGGCACAAAGTTAATGTGGTAGATGATACATGCCTTTGTTGAGTATATATTATGTTTTGACTGCGCAGTCTATTCAGAAAGAAAATGTTTTTACATTCACAAGTAAACGATTTTTTTTATTGCATTAATACTTGTGATGCTTCGCCAAGGCAAGTTCAATTGTATAGCTCTAAGAGCAAGTTTTCAAATGTTTTGGCATGTATTCACTGAGTACGAAGTATTCAGCCTTGCATGTATTTCTAAACGTGCAGGTTAGCGGGATGTGGATGGTGTGGGCGGCTTGGTGGTGTGTTTGTTTTGGTCGAGTAGAAAGTGGACTGATAATTGCATGTCTTCATACATGTAATTGTTGGGATTGAGTCGAGATTTCCGCTACAATGCAATGCTATGTTAATTGAAGTCTTTTGATATGTTTTTGAATTATACTCTGATACATGTTCTAATTCACGAGCGATGTGCTCGATATAATTCACCACTTATCCTTTATTCTCGTTTCTTGTGAACTTGATATACTTATTCCAATTTGCACTTGATATGTAAATTATCCATGCTCGCTGATTGTTCTGTTTAAATTTGGAAGCATGCCTTGTTTGTTATCGCTTTCAGTTGAGATTTCCCCTTATTTCCCGAGTATGATTCCCTTATGTGAGTTGAGTTAGTAGATGGTTTAGTAGTATTAGTGTCGTTAGTCGTACCTCGGGAGTTGGGGTGTGACATAGTGGTATCAGAGCAGGTTTGTCTGCTCTGAAGTCTAACTTTCTTTGATGAGTCGAGTCTAGATTTATTTTCTAGACTTATTTGAGTCAGTAACACACCAAGCAATCCCCCATCTCATCCGGCAACCAGGTACGCTTTATTTTCAAAAGCTTTCAAGTTTAAATTGATAATTGAGTTATTGAGTTATTGAGATTATTATTTGCGCTTGTCTAGAGATAAAAGCTTTATAAGTAGATTGAATAACTAGATTTCTTTAGAATGCCTTCCCTAATGCGTTTTTGTGTGGAAAATCGAAAAGGATGGAACCTTTGTGCAAACGATTACGTGAAATGGAATTGCCCAGTACCCTGAGCGATAATAGCCCTATGGAAAGCAAGAATGAGTATGTGGTGGTTGGAGATTCTAGCATGCTCGTTTAACTGCTTTAGTGTGCTTGACTTGTTTAAAATTCGTATAGGATGGACGATCGTGAGTGGATGCAGGAGTACCTGCATGTGAGAAAGATGAACTATGAGACTATTGCGGGATTCTTAGCTCAATACCATAAGATTTGGGAAAAGGTTCAGTACATGGACATAGGAGCATTAGACGGAATGACACACTTGATTCAGGCTTTGCCCCGTGAGTGGCGAGATTGGGCAGCTTCGCTAGTACCCCGATTTCTTGGACATCGCTATCTCGATAGCTATCTTTATGGCGACTGTAACGCGTTCATCTCCACTATTTCCGGACAGTATATGCAGTATGGTGAACCACTTCCAGCCCCGTATGATGTTGACCTCCCTGCCGAGCCAAATGGATTTGTTCATAGTCCCTCGCCTGTGCTCCAAGATGGCCCAGTTCCTCCACGTGACCCTTCACCACCTCGTGTTGAGCCAGAGCCTCGAGCTGCTTACCAAGACTACCCGTATTCGGATGGTATACTCCCTATTCGAGCCTATGATCCTTTTGCCTCATCTAGTTCGACGGCCCTACAGTCGAACGGTTTTCACGATCCTAACGGAGCCTTGCCGCCTTTGAATGACCAGTTTGCGGAGTATATGCGTCATAACCAAACTTCTTCTCCAGTTCATCCCGTAGTCGAGCCCTCTAGGCCAGCCCGTTCTGACAACGGCAATGACGACGAGTATGACGAGAATTTGACAGCTGCAGCTACCGTGGGAAGCGGTTATCTCCAAGCTCTGCCGAATGACTACTTTCCCGCTCCATACACGTTTGCTTCTACCCCTATAGTGAGGCCTGATGACGGACATGAGTCAGAGTTTGGCGCTCCAGCCGATGTGGCATCCTACCTTCGCCGCAATGAGGATAATTCCGAGATACTCTTATTGGTCGAGTTAGAGCTAGAGGACGTCAATGCTCGTTTTGAAGACAAGGATACATGAGACATGACGAACCCTTGGGAAGCAATCAACTACACCTTCCACGACTATGAAGCGGAATGAGGGCAGCCAAACTTGAGCGTTTCAACATCATAAATGACAGCGTAGAAGAGGAGAAGAAGGATCCCAAAGAGGATCCAGAAGAGGAAGAGGATTATTTCACCTGTTTTTTATTGTATTTTGGATGGATTAATTGGTGCATTTTAGTTGATTTCTAGCATGGTTTGTTCGCTTTTAAAATGTAGAATGTGAATTTGCCTCTGCTTGATGTGATCAGGAACGTGCCTGCTTATGTGAAGTTTTTCAAGGAGTTAGCGTCCAAGAAGAGAAAGTTTGATGAACCAGAACAAGTTCTAGTATCAGAAATTGCCAACTCCATTATGCAGCAATCTCTACCCCAAAAGCAACGAGACCCTGGGAGCTTTGTCATTAAAATAGCTATGTGGAATGGAAAGGAAGCTTCTGGAATGCTTGATTTAGGAGCAGGGATCAATCATATGCCCTACTCAATTTTCAAGCAGTTGGAATTGGGAGAGTTGAAGCCGACAAGGATGTGCTTGCAATTGGCAGACAGATCGGTTCGCCACCCTCGAGGAGTTATTGAAGATGTCTTGGTGCGAGTAGGAAAGCTTATCGTACCGGTGGATTTTGTCGTTCTAGAAATTAGAGATGTCAAGGAAGATGGACGAGAGCACACTCTACTATTGGGGAGGCCTTTCATGGCCACAACCAATACTCTCATTGACGTAAAGAACGGCATAATTAAGATGTCAGTCTTGGGTGAGTCAGTTTCTTACGATGTCAGAGCCAATAAGGGGATTCCGTCGGCCAATAGCATTGATAATTGCTCTTATATTGATGCTATCGACACACTTGCCGAGGCCTGTTTTATGGAAAAGCAGCAGATTGAGGAGGTTTTTGAAGGCTCCGCCGACTTGGAGGAAAGACTTAGAGAGAAAGAGGCTGTGGAAGCCTTGCTTCCATCCAACCTACCTGTAGATGAGCCAGTCATAGCAGAGGCGCCTAAAGAGGAGAAGGAAATCGAGCTTGAGCTTAAGGACCTTCCAGCTAATTTGAAGTATGTGTTCCTTGAAAAAGGACGAAAGAAGCCTGTCATAATCTCTGCAGAGCTCAAGGCAGCCGAAGAAAAAGAATTTTTCGAGGTGCTCACACGATTCAAGGCTGCTTTTGGATGGTGCTTGTCCGATATTAAGGGGATCAGCTCTGCAACATGTATGCATCGGATAAACTTGGTGGATGGAGCTACTCCAAGGAGGGATGGCCAAAGGCGATTGAATCCTGTACTAATGGAGGTTGTGAGGAAGGAGATTTACAAGCAGTTGGCAGAGGGCATCATCTTTCCCATTGCTGACAGTGAATGGCTCAGCCCAGTGCACGTGGTTTCGAAGAAAGGGGGAATCACAGTGGTCTTGAACGATAATAAGGAGTTGGTGCCGATGAGACCTGTGACAGGGTGGCGGATGTGCATAGATTTCAGGAAACTTAATGCAGCCACCAAGAAGGATCACTTCCCATTGCCATTTATTGATCAGATGCTCGACAGAATGGCGGGCCATGAGTTCTATTGTTTTTTAGATGGACTGTCAGGCTACTATCAGATCGCGATCGCACCCGAGGATCAAGCTAAGACAGCCTTCACGTGTCCCTTTGGCACATATGCCTGCAAGAGGATGCCGTTCGGACTCTGCAACACACTAAGTACCTTTCAAAGATGCATGATGTCCATATTTTCTGAGATGCTTAATGATTTTGTTGAAATTTTCATGGATGTCTTTTCGGTGTTTGGATCATCTTTTAATGATTGTCTTAGAAAAATTGAACGGGTTTTAGCAAGGTGTGTTGAGAGTGGGTTGACTCTTAGTTGGGAAAAGAGTCATTTTAAGGAGAGGAAACGTGTTAGGCCGCATCGTCTCGAAGAGTGGTGTAGTGGTCGACAAAGCGAAGGTGGATGTGATCGAAAGATTGCCTCCACCTCGTGATGTCAAAGGAATTAGGAGTTTTCTTGGTCATGCCGATTTTTATCGGCGTTTCATTAAGGATATTTCAAAAATCAGTCAACCTGATGTGAGCACGATGAGCAACCTATGGACAATAAATCCGACTTCAAGAATAAATGAAAAGGGGGCTAATTACAAGTCCAAGACTAATCAATATTGGATCAAATGGTGAATTTTAATCAAGTTGGTGGGCTGAACTCAACATGAAGTGTGGACTCATTAGCTATCAGATTCTGGAGGCTCGAGAACAAGAATGAAGATGCAATTTTCGTGCATAATAAAGAGGCTTCATAAAGAGTCTATTTATTTTATTTATTATGTGTTAAATAAGTGACTTTTGAAGTCTAGAGTCATAAGTAGTCATTAGTAGTTAATAAGTGGTTTAATTAGTGTTAAATAAGTCTATTCATGAGTTTAATCAGTGTCATTAGTACTGTCATTATTGGTAGGCTATGAAGAGTCATTTTCCAACATATAAATAGGTGTGATATCATTTGTAATCGAATAACATATACACCTTGAGTTATAAACGAAAATTGGCTTTGCCTTTGTGAGTTGAATTTCTCTCTTGTAGAGTTTTCACTTGTTCCGAACTTATCAAGACTAGTGAGCAAAGTCTTGTGGCGTTCAACCATACCGAGGTTCTTGGCTGATTATATAGCCAACGGGTCGAGGTTTTCTTCGCTCTAGGAGGTGATCAAACTGGATTCTCGATCTAGGGAGACCGCTGCCTACCTCTTATACGAAGGGTTCTTGGATCTTTTATCCAACGGGTCCTCCGTCCGTATCATTTGGTATCAGAGCAATCTGGTATTGATCTAAACCTCTATCTTTATATTTTCTATCCAAAAAAAAAAAATACAAAAAAATGAGCAAATCGTTGAAGGAGCATCGAGAGCGTGCATATGTTCTTCGCATGAAAACTAAGCTAATGTTGGCGGAGATTAAGGCAGCCAATGAAGAGTTGAGGAAGCTTGTGGAAGTAACAACAAGGAAGACCTTTTGTGACATGCCGATCCAAAGTTGTGATTCCACACCACAATTGGAGATCCAACCAAATGGAGAGAAGAGAATTGAGGACAAGGTGATTGTTCCCCAGATTTTCAACAAGGTTTCTTCCATTGTGGTCGAAGAACTCGAGGATCCTAATCCATTTGTTCTTGTTTCTCAAGTTCATGACAACAACCAACATGAAAGCATAGTAGTTGCAAGTGACCAGAAAATAACTAGGGGCGAATTCATTGTTGAAAGTTGTGCAGATGTGGTATGTGTTTCCTTGGTGCCACTGTTGAGCGTTCCTCCATTGAATCACAAATCTTCATTTCAAATGTCGTGGTTGAATGTTCATGACAATAACGAGGTGTACTCACAAACAAGGAAATCATTCCAAATTGGAGCAATTCTGGATTTGAGGACAAATCATTGTCAAGATGAGGGGAATGACAGACCCCGAGGTACGTGGTTTGTTTCTATTTTGCAGGTATATCATTTCGATATGGAACCATGTACAACTATCAAAATCAAGGATGAAAATTACGTCTTCAAACCAGGAGGATTGGATTACCTATTCCTACACACTGACTTTTCTTTTGGAAATAAGATTCGGGACGAATCTTCTTGAAGAAGAAGGGAATGATGTGAGCACGATGAGCAACCTATGGACAATAAATCCGACTTCAAGAATAAATGAAAAGGGGGCTAATTACAAGTCCAAGACTAATCAATATTGGACCAAATGGTGAATTTTAATCAAGTTGGTGGGCTGAACTCAACATGAAGTGTGGACTCATTAGCTATCAGATTCTGGAGGCTCGAGAACAAGAATGAAGATGCAATTTTCGTGCATAATAAAGAGGCTTCATAAAGAGTCTATTTATTTTATTTATTATGTGTTAAATAAGTGACTTTTGAAGTCTAGAGTCATAAGTAGTCATTAGTAGTTAATAAGTGGTTTAATTAATGTTAAATAAGTCTATTCATGAGTTTAATCAGTGTCATTAGTACTGTCATTATTGGTAGGCTATGAAGAGTCATTTTCCAACATATAAATAGGTGTGATATCATTTGTAATCGAATAACATATACACCTTGAGTTATAAACGAAAATTGGCTTTGCCTTTGTGAGTTGAATTTCTCTCTTGTAGAGTTTTCACTTGTTCCGAACTTATCAAGACTAGTGAGCAAAGTCTTGTGGCGTTCAACCATACCGAGGTTCTTGGCTGATTATATAGCCAACGGGTCGAGGTTTTCTTCGCTCTAGGAGGTGATCAAACTGGATTCTCGATCTAGGGAGACCGCTGCCTACCTCTTATACGAAGGGTTCTTGGATCTTTTATCCAACGGGTCCTCCGTCCGTATCACAACCTCTATGTCGTTTGCTTTCTCAAGATGTGCCTTTTATTTTTGATGATGCTTGTCATGCCTTTAACTTGCTTAAGGAGAAGTTGAGTACTGCCCCTGTAGTGATTGGTCCTATTTGGTCAGAACCCTTTGAGATTATGTGTGATGCTTCTAATTCTGCAGTTGGTGCTGTTTTGGGTCAACGTATAGATAAAATGCTTCGTGTCATTTATTATGCGAGTCTGACTCTTACTTCTGCTCAAGTGAACTACACCACTACAGAAAAAGAGATGTTTGCTGTTGTGTTTGCATTAGATAAGTTTCGTGCATACATCATAGGGTCTAAGGTCATCATTCATAGTGATCATGCTGCATTGCGTTATTTGTTGACCAAGTCCCAGGCTAAGCCTAGACTTATTTGTTGGGTGCTCTTACTTCAAGAATTCGACTTAGAGATTCGGGATAGGAAAGGAAGTGAGAATGCTGTAGCTGACCACCTATCTCGCCTTGATAATATTCCTTCTCCTTTGATTAGTGATAATTTGCTTGAGTCGTTTCCTTTTGAGCAAGCTTTGAGTGCTGGCATTGTTCCTTGGTATGCAGACATTGTTAATTTTCTTGCATGTGATGAATTGAGGCCTGACATTACTTCCCAAGAAAGGAAGCGTTTTTTATCTGTGTGCAGGCAATACTTTTGGGAAGACCCTTACCTATTCAAGATTGGTAAGGATGATGTGATCAGAAGATGTGTGCCAGATGATGAGCAAGCTAAGGTGCTCCAGTTTTGCCATGAGACACATTGTGGAGGCCACTTTGGGGAACAAAAAACGGCACACAAGGTGCTCCAATCAGGTTTATTCTGGCCTTCATTATTTAAGGATGCTTATCCCTTTTATCTTGCGTGTGATCGTTGCCAAAGGGTAGGGTCCATCGGTCGTAGGAATGAGATGCCCCTTAACAACATTCTTGTGGTTGAAATCTTTGATGTGTGGGGCATTGATTTCATGGGGCCGTTTCTTAAATTCTTTGGTTATGAGTACATTCTGTTAGCAGTTGATTATGTGTCCAAGTGGGTTGAAGCAATCCCTACTAGGACTTGTGATTCTCATGTTGTGTTGAGATTTGTGAAGGAGAATATCCTTTGCAGGTTTGGATTCCCAAGAGCAATAATCAGCGATGGGGGAAAGCATTTTTGGAACAAGCTTTTTGAGAAGCTTATGAAGAAGAATGGGATAACTCATAAAGTGGCTACTCCCTATCACCCCCAAACGTCAGGTCAGGCAGAGACTAGCAACCGACAGATCAAGGGAATTTTAGAGAAGACTGTGCAGCCGTCTCGTAAAGATTGGTCTTCAAAGCTCAATGACGCACTTTGGGCGTACCGAACGGAGTACAAGAGTATTTTGGGGATGAGTCCGTACCGACTTGTGTATGGAAAGAATTGTAATTTGCCCGTGGAAATCGAACACAAGGTGTATTGGGCAATTCGAGCAGCTAATTTCGATTTGGACGTCGCGGGAAAGCAAAGGATGTTGCAAATGTCCGAGTTGGATGAGCTCCGGAATGAGGCGTATGAAAACGCCAAAATCTACAAGGACCGAGTGAAGAGGTTGCATGACAGTCAGATTTTGTGCAAGGAGTTGCAGCCCGGGATGAAAGTCCTTCTGTTCAACTCAAGGTTGAAATTGTTTCCGGGCAAATTGAAGTCTCGTTGGACCGGTCCTTATCTCATTGAAGAAGTGTTACCCTCTGGTGCTGTCAAGCTACGTAATGAACAAACTAATGAGTCTTTCCAGGCTAACGGACATCGGGTGAAGCCATATCATGAAAGAGAGCAAGTGATGAAAGACGTTGAGTCCATTTGGCTTGTGGATGCTTACTAAAGATCTCGTTTTTGTATGTCAAGCTAATGACGTTAAAAGAGCGCTTTGTGGGAGGCAACCTACTGTTATTAAAAAAAAAAAACAACAGCACAACGGCATAGGGACGACGATCGCTCGTTCCGGGCGAGCGCCCAACTTGGATCAGCAGAGGAGGTCCAACGCTCGTCTGTGCTGGGCGAGCGCCCAGCACATTTTTCCAGCAATTCTCTCCGCTTCAGGAAGGGGTGTGCGACGATCGTCCGTTTTGGGCGAGCGTCGGGCACACCTCACTTGGTTTTCCCTTCATTCCAGAGAGTGGAGCACGACGCTCGCCCACCCTCGACGAGCGCCAGCCTCAACTCCACCCCGCGCGCGGCGATCACTCGTTTTGGACGAGCGCCCAGTCCCTCCACTCTTTAAATACTCGTGCCCTAGTTTTTTCAGCCACTGCACTCCAATATTTCTCCACCCTTCCCTTGTGTTCTTGCCTCCGTCCATTATCATTGCTCCACTGTGTCTCCGCTCAATTCCACCGTCCCACCGTCGGCTGCCGGTCCTCAGCATGGGTGGGCTCTCACCTACGGCCGGCGAACCACCGCTCCGTCAGCAGGTACCTTTCTCTCCGGCGAGCATCCACCATCATCCGGCGAACATCGCGATCACCCTCTTCTCTCAGCGAGAGCCGCGTCCATTCTCGGCGAGCGCCCAGCACTCGCTCACAACCGCCGAACGCCACTCTTGCCCCTTTTCAGCGAGCGCCCTGCTCCTTTCTGGCGAGCGCCCAGCACTCGCTCATAACCGCCGACCGCCCACTCTTGCCCCTTTTCAGAGAGCGCCCTGCTCCTTCCCGGCCAGCGCCCAGTGATTTCCTCGAACAAGTGCTCTGCTCGTCCATCACCGGCGAGCGGCCAATTGTCCACCGGTGAGCGTCCATCTTCGTTCCTTCGCGGCTTTAGCCCGAACGAGCGTTCCCCATCGACGAGCGCCAACTCCTGGAATTTCTATTTTTCTATGGCTCGCACCAAGAATGCAGCCGGTACTTCCACTTCCCGTGCTATTGCTGCGGACGCAATGGACACCGATGAAGAGGTGCCACGGGACCTCCGTGCACAATTTGAAGCTGTCTTTCCTATTTACACGATCCCTGAAGGTAACCTTTATCTTTGCCTTGAGAGGCGGCCTGTTACTTTACCACGTTTTATTGATTGGGACGTTATGACATCTTTGGGAATTGCCGAGCAATTAGATCAGTATCTTAAAGTGTTAGGGATGCATAAGTATGCTCATACTGAATGGAATTCGTTTACTCCATTATGTTTGGAATTTATTGCCACTATGGAATTTGAGGATCATCTTTCTGGTATTTCATTCCGTCTGTTGGGTAACAAGTGTCGTGCTGGGCTTTCTGCTATGAATAAGGTTTTTGGTTTTCGAAAGTCTTATGGTGAGATGGTTGTCCCTGATTCATTTGATCATTCTGCCCCTTGGAATGAGTTAACAGGTTGTGATAATTGGGACAAAGGGGGTATGCCGAGCGGGTTAATTCGTGACCCGGTCTTGTATGTTTTACACAAATTCATAGGAGGTAAAGAACATGTCGATTCTTGTTCAATTTATGTTCTAGTATGTTTAGAATCGAGTTCTATGGATCGAATCATGAAGAAAGTCACTCCCCTTTGCATTTTGTAATTACCGAAAATTATAGTAGTTTTAGGGGTTTTTCGTAGTTCGATTTCTTTGATGTTTGATTGATAGATTAGTGTTCTACATGTTGTTAATTAACTATATGAATTAATTTAGATTTTTCTAAAAATAAAAGTTGAAAGATAAGAGAGGAAGAATGCATGATTTAGTATAGTAAATGTTATGATATGCTCGATTGATTAATAGAAATGAGATATAAGATGTATGAGGATGATTATATATTTAATTGGGATTTTTCTAAAAATAAAACAAAAAATGTAAGAGACGGAAACACGTCGTTAAGTTGAAGCTCGATAATGTTTTGATAATATGGTTTGCATATTAGTGATGCTCGTTAGATGATGATCGTTGTTGTAAAATTTGAACGAAAACGGAGAACGTAGGATTTTTAGTAAGAGACGAACCATCGACGATAAGTCGAGCATGAATAATGTTTTAGGTTTGTGATTCGAACCTTTGATAATCTTGATAGTTAATGATCGTGACCGTAAAGTTTCAATGAATTCTAAGAAGTTTCGATTTTGAATAAGAGACGAAGAATCGAGTTTAAGAGCCGGTAGAAAAGTCGAATAAGGAAATCCCTTTTAATATTAATGATTGATATTGATTGACGAACAATATTGTAGTTAACGACTTTTCCATCCGAGATACGAGACGTTATGAGATATAGTTAAGAATCGAGAAGTTGTTGAATGAAATAGAAATTGAAATTCGTTTTTGGTATAGTAAATGGTTAGTTGGAAATGACGAGGAAATGCTCGTCGTTTGTTAATCAAAAGTCGTGAATATGGACCCGATTATGAGATACTGTATATAGACTGTATTAAGATGAAAACTTCGTGAAAATAAAAGTGGAATAGTATTGATCGAACCTAGGGAATCGTGCGTCGAGTTTTATCGAGCATTAGGGTTTCGCGCGACTGTTTTATGACGTTTCACGGAAACTGTCATAACTTCTAGCTCGCTTAACGAAATCGAGATCCGTAAATTGGAGAGTAAACTAGAAACCCATGACTTTCTTTTAGTATAAGATTCATCTCCTGTTTCGAAGTACCCTGTTCGGTATGAACTTACTGACATGTGCAAAAATTTCCAAAGCTTGAGTTTCTTAAGTTGAATCCTTTTCAACTTCGTTCCTTGTGAACTTTTAAGTCGTTCTAAGTTATCGACATCCTTTTACCTACTGACCTAAGTGTCGAGCAGTGTTCCGAGTCAGGTGTAGACGAGAAGTGATCAAAATCTCGTTTATTAGTTAATCAAAAGAAAGTAGTAAAGTGCAAACGCCTAAAAGACTAAAAAACCGTTTCGATTTCCTGTTTCTTTTATTGATTGCGTTCAAGTTGCTTAAGTCTGTTTACTTACGATAAAAGGAGGAAGTCAGCACCGAGGATAGGACGGAAGACCAGAGACGGAAGCTCGTTTAATAGTTCTGTAATCAGTCAGGTGGGCTTTTCTATATATCAAATCAAAACGAGCGTTGCTCAAAATGTTTTTTTACAGCTTTGATAACTGTGTTTATGAAAATGATTATCAGGCGTAAAATGCTTTATTTTATGTAAGTTCTCTTGTACCCTTCTGAATTAGCCGACCTGCTATCCAGATTTATTAGTTAGCCTACTTGCTAACTAAAACGATCGGACTTTGAGTTAGCCGACCTGCTATCCAAAGTTAGTGTACACAGTAGCCGTTGTGTGTGGAACCCTGTTGAGGGGCGGCCAGCCACGGTGATAATTATTGGGCAAGATTGAACGTAACATCTGTCAGAAAATGTTCGGCCGAGTGATTTATGAGAAAAAAGAAAAATGTCTTAGTAGGCTCGGGCTTTTGAAAGAAAAACCCCGATGCGTTACTGTTAAAAATGCCTGATTAATCTATTTGTATATTATGTTTTCGGCAATGTGTCCACTAAGTGCTTTTGTACTTAGCCCTGCATGTTATTTCTAAAATGTGCAGGTTGAGTGACGGGAGCGGCGGTAGTTGATGTTGAGTTATGAAGTCGTGATTAGAATAAGAACTTGTATCAAGCTTTACGCTTTCCGCTGCCAATCTTTTTTTTGAGATAATATATCTATGTAATACCCCAGATTTTCCGTACAGTCTTAAAAATTTAAAGTTATTAATAAAAATGGCTTTGCACGCCTAAGTTTACGATTCTGAATTCTAAAACCAACGGTGAAATCCGTTTCCGAAAATAAATTACGGAAGTCAGTTAGATGACTACTGTATTTAGGGTTATCGCGTACGAAAACTTTTTAGTTCTGGAACTTAGAACGGAAAACCGTCTGATTTTTACATTCACGAAATTGCTATACGAACTCGCCCGAGAAAGTTTTTTTTTTTATTTTCCGGACGAAACTCGGACTGTGACGTCCCGAGTTTTTGTCGGAATTTAGATTTTAAATATTACTTTCCGAATAAGTTAAATACGTTAGAATTTTTGGTCGAATCGAAATTTGACGATTTTGTGCCGAGCTACGTTTTTCATCTTTCGATTTCCGTAACGTCGTATCGCGCCGGAAAAACGCGTATTTTCTCTTTTCCTCCCCCTCTTAGCCGACATTGCTACTCTCTCTACCTTAGGATATTTTTCATTTTTCTACTTTATACTTTACACCTAAGTCTTTGTTAGATATAACATAATACAATTAAGTCTTCATCCTCACTACTCTATCTCCCTCATTTTCGAAATACACACACACATATACTCTCTCTTCCATTTCTTTTCTCCATTGAAGAAGCTCCAAGTTCTTGGACAAGGATTTTCCACAAGTGCATAATCCAACCATCGAATCCTATTTCTTCCTTTAGTAAAGTTCAAGGTATTCATCTCCTCTCTAATCCTATCCAATTGGATTCCTTTTCTTTTCTTTTCTCATGTTGATCGAAAATTAGGATGATGTAATTAGATGTTTTGAACTCTAATTAGTATAACTAGATGGATTAGATATGATATCTATGATTAAAATTGGAAGAAAATCAAGAACCCTAATTCCTTATAAATACCGAAAATTTGGGGCTTTGGAGTAGGATGTTTGGATTCTTCAATTAGTTGGATAACTATGTTTAGGAGATGTTCGATTGATGATTAAGACAAAGAGAAATGGATTAGGGTTAGGGTTTGAGTTAGGATTTTCAATTTAATGATGTAATAAGACTTGAATTGATTAATTGATGATATAGTAGTATGATAAATGGATTAATGAGGTTATTTGATGAAGAAAATCACCCCTTAAATTATATTGTTATTACTGAAAATTATGAGAAATTGGGGGTTTTCATGTAGCTTGATTTAGATGATGATTTGTTGATGAATTAATGTTGCTAATGATATTAGTTGATATTAGGAATTAATTGGAATTATTCTAAAAATGTTAATGAAATTATAAGAGACTAAGAACTCGAATTAAGTTTAGTTTAAGTAATGATATTAGGTGATGATGTATATAATAATGAATCTCGTTAGATGTTGATAATGTCGTAGAAAATGAACGAATTCCGATAACTTTTGGAATTTCGTAAGAGACGAACAAGTGGACGTAAATTATAATCGAGAAGTCGAGTAAGGATTCTAACTTGATAATAGTGTTTATGACGGACTAAAGAACGACTTTGTAGTTGACGACATGAGCATCCGGAATATTATAATATGAGTTGTAGTTATAGTCGAGAACTAGAAACGAGATTTTTGTTAACTTGTTGGTATAGTAAATGGTAGTTGAAACGACGAGGTTTGATCGTCGTAGTTCTAAGCGAGTTTTGAAAAGGAGTCCTTCACGTACGGGAGTACGTGTTGACTGCCTTGAGAGTCAAGTTTCGTGAGAAATCGAGTACGAGAACTAAGAACGAACTTAAGAAGTTATACGTCGATTCTATCGAGCAACTAGGGTTAGCCGCGGCAGTTTTGCGACCCTTTCCGGAAACTGTAATATCTCTTAGCTCGTTTATCGGATTTGAGATCCGTAAATTGGAGCGTAAACTAGACTTTTCAAGCTTTCTAACGGTATAAGGCTCATCCCCTGTTTCCAATTCCTCTGTTCTGGGCAGTCCCCAGAACTACTGCATTGCGCAGTGAAACTTTCAGAAGTTGTTTTACTAAGTTGTTTTCTTCGCAACTTAGTTTCTTTCGATCGTTTAAGCCGTAATAAGTTAACGACTACCTTCCCTACTGACCTAAGAGTCGAGTATGAGACCTTTCGAGTTCTAAACGAGATTTGTTCAAGTCTCGTTCCCGTTTAATTAAAATGAAACTAGTAGCGTGCAAATGCCTAAAGAAACAAAACGACTAAAACCTAATTCGAATTTCCATATTCGATTATCTTTTACGACCGATTTTAAAGTGTGATTATTTTACGATGAAGGAGGAAGCCAGCACTAAGGAAAGGACGGAAGAACCGAAGAACGGAAACCTGTTTAGTAGTTCTGTATCATCGAGGTGGGCTTTTATATATAAAACAAAACGAGCAATGCTCGAAAACCTTTCTTTATCGCTTTGATATCTGTGTTTTCAAAGTGATAATTATGGCATGAACTGTTTTATATTTTATGTGAGTTCTCTTGTACCTATCTGAGTTAACATTCGTGTTTCCCAGATTTTATGAGTTAATCAAAATAGGTTAACTAACGATCGGCTCTGAGTTAGCTATTAAGTGCTTTCCAGAGTTAGTGCACTTTGTAACCTGTGGTGTATGTGGTATCCTGTTGAGGGGTAACTAGCCACAGTGAATGAGAATTGGTCAAGATTGAACGTAACATACCAGAAAATGCTCGGCCGAGTAAATTGTGAAAATGAGTCGGAAAATGTTTTAGTAGACACGGGCTAATTTCAAATAAAACCCCGATGTGCTACAAATTATGAAATGCCAGATTATCTATACTTATGCTTATGTTTTCGGCATCGTGCCCACTAAGTACTTTCGTACTTAGCCCTGCATATATTTTCTAAATGTGCAGGTTGAAGTTGAGTCGAGTTGAGTTAAGAAGTTTGGAATGCTTTAGCTTATGACTTACTTTCTTCTGCAAAACTCTAAGTCTTTTGAGGATATGTACATTCGGTGAATCACTATAGTTTAAGTCTGTAATCTTTAAATTAGATACTTTCGAGTACTTTTTGTCGAGTAATCCTTCGTGATTAACTCTTCCTTGTTAATAGTAAAGTCTTGTTCATTGAATGTATGATGTCTTTTATGTATGTTTAGTTAGTCAGCCCCCTTCTTCCCCGCTTCTTTAATCCAATTCCAGTCGCACCCCGGCTTCTGCCGTCCCTCGGGATTTGGGGCCGTGACAGAGTGGTATCAGAGCAAGGCTTGTTTCCTGCTCTGATTATGAGTTAATTTTCTTAGTATGAGTCATTTTTTGTTTTCTGCTCTGGTTACGAGTCAATCTTCTAGTCTGAGTCATTCTTTTAGTGATACCACAAAGTGGTATTGGAGCAGTAGTTTGTTTCCTGCTCTGGTTATGAGTCATTCTTTCTTAGTATGAGACCTTTCCTTCTAGTAATATCACAGAGTGGTATTTATATACAAGTCTTCCTTCGAGTGATAATATAGAGTATTCATTCGTACTCTATATCGAGTATTCTTTCGAGTCATAGGATAGAGTATTTGTATATACTCTAGATCAGAGCCTTCTTTCAAGTAAAAGATAAGAGTTAGGCTATGACACTAAGATTGAGAACGTAGATGTCAACTCAACCTCCCGCTACGTCGACTCAACGAGGAAAAGGAAAGAATTTTAATTATGTGCTTTCTTTTAAATAAGAAATTTTATGAATAAAGTATTCAATGAAAATGAGAATGAGAATGAGAATGAGTTGTGTGCCAAAAATAAGAATTTTATGGAAGTATAATTTTTATACTTTGCATACTTTATGTGATTATGTGATAGTACAAGTACTATCTTATGTGAAATTATATGCGATAATTTCTTTCTTATGAAAAATTTTTGGACACAAGAATATAGTCGGATTTTAGGGATTTTTTTTTCCGGTTCAATGAGAACGTAGACTTGAAACTTAAGGTCTTTCCGGTTCTTCGAGAACTTAGACGTTTTTAAGAAACGTTATTTTGAAATGATTTCGAAAGGAGATCCCCGACTCGAAAAGGACTTCTACTGATGAATGTCACGTGCGTTAAGTGACATGAATAAAGATTCGGCAAAGTCAAACTTTGTTTTAAAAATCTAAACAAAAATTTCCTGCGAGGAAAATGAAATAAAAATGGTACGGTAAATCGTGTTAGTAAACGGAGTAAACGATTAGACGTTTGAGAAGCTTTCGACTTCGAATTAAGAAAGATATGAACGAGACGATGAAGATTGAGTAAAGGGAATCAAAGATAAAATAAGTGAACGTTACTTACGTGTAAGTAACGTAAATGACGTCATTTGTGTCACGTCATTCCGTTTTCTTTTCGTTTCGTGTTTCAGTAGAGTTCGCCCTGATCGAACTCTGCGAAGAAAATCGTATAGATTATTGGAAGTCGAGCACGAAGCTTGATTAAATTTTTCCATCGATCGCCCGATTCTAGCGACGACAACTGGAACTTAGTTTCCAGAAAGTTATTCTCTAAGTTATATTCCATTTCTTTTGGAATTTATTCTATATTTCATCTTTGAGCAAAGACTACAACTAGTACGAGTATCAAGAGTCGTTAACGACAAATTCTTTTGTGAATGGATGTTACTTTTGAATAAGTAACATGAACAAAGATGTACTTTGTTTTAATAAGTAAGAATCGTTAAGAAATGTTGTTGAGAAAGTACTAAAGAATTAAAGTAAGTAAGAACATAGTAAGATAAGGAATGGAAATAAAATCTTGAAATTATATATATATATATATATATATATATATATATATATATATATTGTTTGAGTGCAATTTCTTGAATTTCTAGAAGTCTTGATAAGTGGTTGTCTTAAGTGGTGATGTTACAATTGAATAAGGAATGTTCATTTTGTAATTTAAGTATTTTTGTTGAGATAAGTTATTTCCCTACCTGTTACTGATCTGTGTTTCCTTAAAACTTTTGTAGGATGGCTAGGACTCGTGTTACTGCTCGGAAGAGCCAGCCCTTGGCCGCGTGCGAGCGTACCATACTAGATATGATACAAGACGAGTATTATGAGTTCGAGGCAGATTACGGTGAGGAGGATGTGGGACAGATAGTTAGCAACTTTTCGTCAGTTTACTTTCCAGTGCGGCACTTGATTCCGGAGAGTCAGGCGATATCAGACCTGATTGTACACTTACCGGACGAGTGGCGCGGTTGGGCACACCGCGTGGCGTGGTACTTTCTAGGGATCTTCGGCGACGACACAGAGCCGACCGGCAACTACACAGGATTCGCCCTGTTTGTACACAGGCGCTTCTTTGACAGCAGATACATGCTTTCAGTTCCCTTTAAGCCGCATCGCCCCTACAGTCAGTTTCCCGCAGAGACCGAGCTAGAGCACCTCGACTTGGACCCAGAGTTTTTCGCCTTGTTGGAGTTACCACCAGGCTTTGTGCCGAGTGAGGAGTCTGACACGGAGTCAGAGCAGTTAGAGGAGGACGCAGAGCCCGCTGTTACACCAGAGTTACCGCTAGTGAGTACGCAGATCGAGGAGTTGATCCCAGGACCGGGATTCGTAGAGATCGATGCCGAGGCAGCCGCGTTGTTAGGATTATCTTCACCGTTCTTACCTGACGTTTTTGTTAGAGTCAGAGGACCTTTAGAGACAGGACTGTTTCAGCCAGAGTCAGAGTACCGAGGGATCGACGCGGAGCTTGCCGCCATGTTAGAGTTACCATCCCCACTGACACCGCTTGAGGAGATCTGTGCGAAGTGGGGCGTAGTCAGAGGTCAGATGGAGGCAGGACCGTCCAGAGTCCGTTCTAGGGAGGAGTTCGAGTCGGGTTCAGGTTCCAGTTCAGTTCCAGAGCACCTTCTTCCCCTGAAGAAGCGTGCAGTAGAGCTCAGTGAGAACTAACTTGTTTCAGACCCTGAGGAGACAGTTTCAGAGGCACCGTCACCACTTCGGCTTACACTTTCTGACGGCTCTACTCTGAGGGAGGACGAGGCACTCCAGCTCGTCTTTGGTTCAGAGTCTGAGGAGGAGGACCCGGATGAAAGATCCTGAGGAGGACCCGGACGAGGATCCGGAGGAGGACCTAGAGGAGGATTCTTAGGGTTTTTAGGCCGTAGAGGGCAGTTCCGACTCGATTATAGTTTGTCGAGTAGAGCGTCGTAGACGCATATTAGTAGTAGTAGTAGTAGCTCTTTTGTCCTATACAGAGACGGATCAGTAACTAGTTTTTGTAGTACTCTAACGGATACGAAATTTTATGAATCGTTTCCATTCTAGTACTTTTAGTAAGTACGGAGATGCAGCTTGTTAGTGCACCCGGTAAATAGTAGGCAGTCAGCCTAGTTTAGACTAGTAGTAGTCTAACTTTTTGTATAAGTCCTCGTTGGAGGCAGAATTAATATTCTTTTTGATGTATATATATATACATGACCCATGAGAGGGTTTTTAATCAAAAAAAAAAAAATCCTATGAATCGTGTAATTAAATCAGAATGTTAATGAATTCGTGTGACGAGAAATGATACGGACGGAGGACCCGTTGGATAAAAGATCCAAGAACCCTTCGTATAAGAGGTAGGCAGCGGTCTCCCTAGATCGAGAATCCAGTTTGATCACCTCCTAGAGCGAAGAAAACCTCGACCCGTTGGCTATATAATCAGCCAAGAACCTCGGTATGGTTGAACGCCACAAGACTTTGCTCACTAGTCTTGATAAGTTCGGAACAAGTGAAAACTCTACAAGAGAGAAATTCAACTCACAAAGGCAAAGCCAATTTTCGTTTATAACTCAAGGCGTATATGTTATTCGATTACAAAGGATATCAAGCCTATTTATAGGCTAGAAAAGGACTCTTCGTAGCCTACCAATAATGATAGTACTTATGATACTAATTAAACTCATAAATAGACTTATTTAACACTAATTAAATCACTTATTAACTACTAATGACTACTTATGACTCAAGACTTCAAAAGTCACTTATTTAACTCATAATAATGAAACTAATTAGACACTTAATTTAGCCTCTTCAATATGCACGAAAATCAACCATTTATTTTTCTTCTCGGGCCTTCGAAGTCTGATTGTTGACAAGCCCTTTTAAGACGAATTCAGCCCATTAATATTCACCATTTGGCCAGATTTATCTTGATATTGGACTTGAAATCGGCATACTTTATTTAGTTCCTGAAATCTGACTTCTAGTCGTTGGTTGCCCACCCGTGCTCACATCATTCCCTTCTTCTTCAAGAAGATTCGTCCCGAATCTTATTTCCAAAAGAAAGGTCAGTGAGTAGAAATGGCTCCACTCCTCCCGGCTTGAAGACGTGATTTTCATCCATGATTCTGATGTTTGCATTTGGTACCACATCGAATACAACAACCTGAAAAACAAACATAAATGCAATACCATGGGTTATTTCAAAAGCCCTCCTCTTTTGAGAGTACAATTTTGCATTGCCATGATCATTCAACGGCTTCCAAATAGATGATTTGGGGCTCAACGGAGGTATTTCCAACTGCGTCACCAAGGAAACACGAACCACATCCACACAACTTTCTTCAAAAATGAGTTTCCTTCTTACGATTTCTTTGTCACACGTAGCCACGTTTTCACTTTCATTGGTATCTTCGGCTTGTTCTTCAACAGTATTTGCAACAACCTTGTCGAAAATCTTTGGATCAATCACCTTATCCTCATTCTCTTTCTCTTCTTTTGGTTGGGCCTCCAATTGCGGTGTGGAATCACAACTTTGGATCGGCATGTCACAAAAGGTCTTTCTCATTGTTACTTCCACAAGTTTCCTCAACTCTTCATTGGCTGCCTTAATCTCCGCCAACATTAGCTTAGTTTCCATGCGAAGAACATATGCACGCTCTCGACGCTCCTTCAACGTTTTGCTCATGTTTTTGTATTTTTTTTTTATAGAAAATAAAAAGATAGAGGTTCAGATCAATACCAGATTGCTCTGATACCAAATGATACGGACGGAGGACCCGTTGGATAAAAGATCCAAGAACCCTTCGTATAAGAGGTAGGCAGCGGTCTCCCTAGATCGAGAATCCAGTTTGATCACCTCCTAGAGCGAAGAAAACCTCGACCCGTTGGCTATATAATCAGCCAAGAACCTCGGTATGGTTGAACGCCACAAGACTTTGCTCACTAGTCTTGATAAGTTCGGAACAAGTGAAAACTCTACAAGAGAGAAATTCAACTCACAAAGGCAAAGCCAATTTTCGTTTATAACTCAAGGCGTATATGTTATTCGATTACAAAGGATATCAAGCCTATTTATAGGCTAGAAAAGGACTCTTCGTAGCCTACCAATAATGATAGTACTTATGATACTAATTAAACTCATAAATAGACTTATTTAACACTAATTAAATCACTTATTAACTACTAATGACTACTTATGACTCAAGACTTCAAAAGTCACTTATTTAACTCATAATAATGAAACTAATTAGACACTTAATTTAGCCTCTTCAATATGCACGAAAATCAACCATTTATTTTTCTTCTCGGGCCTTCGAAGTCTGATTGTTGACAAGCCCTTTTAAGACGAATTCAGCCCATTAATATTCACCATTTGGCCAGATTTATCTTGATATTGGACTTGAAATCGGCATACTTTATTTAGTTCCTGAAATCTGACTTCTAGTCGTTGAAATCTGACTTGAAATCGGCATACTTTAATGGAACGGGCAGCCCTAGCGATGCTGAGCTATGGGTGAGATCTACTGAGAAGATATTCAAACTCCTCAAATGTACTGATGAGGAGAGAATGCTATGTGTCGCGTTCCAACTGACTGGATCGGCAGATTATTGGTGGGAAGCAAGACAGAAGGTGATACCCGCAGAGCAGCTGGCTCGTTTCACGTGGGAAGAATTCAAGGAAATACTGTTTGATAAGTACGTACCCAAGACGTATAGAGCACAGAAGGAAGCCGAGTTCTATAACTTGAAGCAAGGAAAGCTGACTGTAACAGAGTATGACGCCAAGTTTTGCGAACTGTCTAGGTATGCGCCGACTTTGGTTAATACCGAGGAGAAATTATCGAAGAAGTTCCAAGGGGGACTACGACATGAACTGGGAATCGCATTAGCTAGTCATGGGGGACTAGGCTACACTGATATTTTGGGAAGAGCATTGGAAATGGAGGCCGTCGTGCCTGATGAGAAGAAGGTTGTACCAACTGCATCAACTCCAGCACAGAACCAGAACCGAGGCTATTACAACAACAATAATAGCAACTATTAGGGAAAGAGGAAGTGGAATGGAGGAGGTACCGGAGGCTACAATCAGAACTTCAACAACCAGGGTAATCAGAGAAGGGGAAATCAGCAGGGCTATCAGCAGCCTGGCCAGAACAACAACAACAGCAACAACAACAGTAACAGCAACAAAAGACCATGGCAGGGAAACAACCAGTCAGGGTTGTTTATTCAGGGAAATAAGCAAAATGCACCATGGAAGGGCAACGGTCAACAGAACCAGCCGCAAGGGCAGCAACGAAACTTCAACCAGGGAGGAATTAACCTAGGGAGGGTTACCATTCCTATCTGCCCTAAGTGCAACAGAGCCCATCCCGGAGTTTGTCAGCTAGGCACCCCCAACTGTTTCAATTGTGGACAGAAGGGGCATATGAAGAAGGATTGCCCGAAACCGCTGCAAGCCATACCTCTCAGAGCCATACAAGCACAGCCGCAGCAGCCGCAAATGAACCAACAGTAGTTCCAGCAGCATGCACAGCAGCAACAGAATGCGAGGGCATGCGCTATCAAACAGGGTGGCCAGCACAAAGGAAAAGGCAACCTAGCAGGTATGAGAAAACTACACAACATCCCTATTAAGATACTATTTGATACTGGCGCATCGCATTCTTTCATTGTTGGCTCGTGTGCCGATAACTTAGACATAAGACCTGTAAGAGCTGCACATTTTATGAGAGTAGCAACACCTTCAGGAGAGATCACTACTTCCACGCATGTTTGCTCTAACCTAGAACTAGAAATCGGAACTCTTAAGGTTAAGGCGAACAACTTAAACGTTATGATAATGTGGGACATAGATATAATCCTAGGAATGGTTTGGTTGTCAGAGAATTATGCCACAATTCTCTGCAACGAGAGAAAAATCTCTTTTCAACTCCCGGGTAAAGAACCAACCGAATTCCATGGAATTTCCATGGGTAGAGGCGTACCAATTATATCAGCCCTTCAAGCCACGAAACTCATGAAGAAGAAAGGTACCACAGCTTATCTTGTGTACCTAGTCGGAGAGCCAGGAGCCGAGAAGACCATCCAAGACGTAAAAGTTGTGAATGAATACGAAGACGTCTTTCCAGAAGTATTACTAGGATTGCCACCAGATCGTCATGTGGACTTCACGATCGACTTAGAACCAGGAGCCGCACCTAAATCTAAAGCCCCATATAGGATGGCACCGAAAGAACTAGAAGAGCTCAAAATCCAGTTACAAGAATTGCTAGACCTTGGTTTCATCAGGCCAAGCGTCTCACCTTGGGGAGCACAAATGCTATTTGTTAGGAAGAAGGACGGATCGATGAGAATGTGTATAGATTATCGAGAACTGAACAAGATCACACTCAAGAACAAATATCCTTTGCCAAGGATAGAGGATCTGTTCGATCAGCTCAAGGGTGCAGGAGTCTTCTCCAAAATAGATTTAAGGTCAGGGTACCATCAGCTGAAGATCAAACCTGAAGACGTACCGAAGACCGCCTTTAGAACCCGATATGGCCATTACGAATTCCTAGTAATGCCATTTGGTTTAACCAACGCTCCAGCTGTATTCATGGATCTTATGAATAGAGTTTTCCACCCTTACTTGGACAAATTCGTTTTAGTGTTCATCGACGACATTCTCGTTTACTCTAAGGATGAAAAGGAGCACGAGGAACATCTACGGATAGTGTTGAAAACACTAAGAACTAAGAAACTCTACGCCAAATTCAGTAAATGCGAATTTTGGCTGAAGGAAGTAATGTTCCTTGGGCACATAGTATCGGCGGAAGGAATCAAAGTGGATCCAGCCAAGGTAGAAGCAGTGCACAACTAGAAGTCACCAACAAGTCAGAATGAGATCAGAAGTTTCTTAGGTTTGGCAGGCTACTACAGAAGATTCATCGAAGGATTCTCCACGATAGCTAGGCCGATGACACAGCTACTCAGGAAGGAAACCAAATTTGAATGGACGGATGAGTGTGAGAAGAGTTTCCAAAGGCTCAAGGAGAAATTAACCATAGCGCCAGTATTAGCTCTTCCAGACACAAACAAGGAGTATGTGGTCTACACCGACGCATCAAAAAATGGATTAGGTTGTGTCTTAATGCAAGATGGACGAGTGATAGCTTATGCTTCACGACAACTTCGACCTCATGAAGTTGAGTACCCAACCCACGACTAAGAACTCGCAGCCGTGGTGCATGCGTTAAAGATTTGGAGACACCATCTCTATGGTGTAAGGGTTAAGATATTCACCGATCACAAGAGCCTGAAGTACTTTTTCGAGCAGAAAGAACTAAATATGAGACAAAGGAGATGACTTGAGCTAGTTAAGGATTACGACTGCGGAATTAATTATTATTCAGGAAAGGCTAATGTGGTAGCAGACGCATTGAGTCGCAAGGCTCCAATGAAGTTAGGATGCCTTTTTGTAGAGGAAGAAACTTTAGTACGAGAATTCGAGAAGATGGATATCAAAGTGCTCGACACGCCAGCTACGATAACAAGTCAGATAGCAGCATTAGAAGCTACAACAGATTTAAGAGAAAGAATCATTAGTGCTCAGAGGAAGGACGAGTCAATGGAAAAGTTGCGATTAAGGATAAGAACAGAGAAACCAGATGGATATTCCAAAGCACCAGACAATGCGATCCTTTATGAATACAGAATTTGTATTCTTTATGTTGAAAACAAACTGAAGAATGAGATCTTGAGTGAGGCTCACGATACACCTTATACAACACACCCAGGAAGTACGAAAATGTATTAAGATTTGAGAAGGAACTTCTGGTGGAATGGAATGAAACGAGACGTTGCCTCGTTTGTAGAAAGGTGTTTGGCATGTCAGCAAGTTAAGGCTTTACACCGACGACCGTATGGATTGCTACAACCATTGGATGTCCCAAAATGGAAATGGGAAGGCATAGCTATGGACTTTGTCACAGGCTTGCCTAAGTGAAGAAGAGGAAACACAGCTATTTGGGTAATTATCGATAGACTTACGAAGTCAGCACATTTCTTGCCGATTAAGATTACCTACGGATCAGAGAAACTAGGTCAGTTGTATGTTAGAGAGATTGTACGTCTGCATGGAGTACCGAAGGTCATAATATCAGATAGAGACGCCAAATTTACCTCGAGATTTTGGATTACGATGCAGAAAGAATTGGGAACCGAGCTAAATTTCAGTACAGCGTTTCACCCACAGACAGATGGACAGTCAGAGAGGACGATTCAGATTTTAGTCGATATGTTAAGGACAGTGGTTTTGGACCGAGGCGCGAATTGGAAAGAAATTCTACACTTAGTCAAATTCGCTTACAACAACAGCTATCAGGCCACGATAGGAATGGCGCCGTATGAGGCTTTGTATGGAATGAATGTAGATCACCGCTTTATTGGGACGAAGTAGGTGAGAGAAAGAACCTAGGCCCCGATGCAGTAAATGAGATGATTGAGATAGTTTGGCATATACGAGATAGAATGAAAGAAGCCCAGAGCCAACAGAAGTCTTATGCCGATGATCGTCGAACCAATCTTGAGTTTGAAATAGGAGATAAAGTTTTCCTTAAGATATCACCGACCAGAGGAATCCTTAGATTCAGAGTTAAGGGTAAACTAAGACCCAGGTTCATAGGACCTTACGAAATCCTCGAGAAGATAGGACCCGTCGCTTTTAGATTGGCCTTACCGCCAAGTCTAGGAAGTGTCCACAACGTATTTCACGTTTCTCAATTGAGAAAATACGTCTATGATCCTAAGCACGTCATTAGTCAGCAAGACGTAGTTCTTGAATCTGACCTAAGCTACGAAGAGAAGCCGATATCGATTTTGGATAGAAAAGTCCAAGAATTAAGAACCAAATCGATACCAATCGTTAAAGTGCTATGGAACCACCATGGGCAAGAAGAAGCCACGTGGGAGCTCGAGGAGAAGATGAAGGAGAAATATCCTCATCTTTTTGCAGAAGGTATGCAAATTTCGGGACAAAATTTTTCGCAAGGGGGGTAGGATGTAATACCCCAGATTTTCCGTACAGTCTTAAAAATTTAAAGTTATTAACAAAAATGGCTTTGCACGCCTAAGTTTTCGATTCTGAATTCTAAAACCAACGGTGAAATCCGTTTCCGAAAATAAATTACGGAAGTCAGTTAGATGATTACTGTATTTAAGGTTATCACGTACGAAAACTTTTTAGTTCTGGAACTCAGAACGGAAAACCGTCTGATTTTTACATTCACGAAATCGCGATACGAACTCGCTCGAGAAAGTTCGTTTTTTTGATTTTCCGGACGAAACTCGGACTGTGACGTCCTGAGTTTTTGTCAGAATTTAGATTTTAAATATTACTTTCCGAATAAGTTAAATACGTTAGAATTTTTGGTTGAATCGGAATTTGACGATTTTGTGCCGAGCTACGTTTTTCGTCTTTCGATTTCCGTAACGTCGTATCGCGCCGGAAAAATGCGTATTTTCTCTTTTCCTCCCCCTCTTGGCCGACATTGCTACTCTCTCTACCTTAGGATATTTTTCATTTTTCTACTTTATACTTTACACCTAAGTCTTTGTTAGATATAACATAATACAATTAAGACTTCATCCTCACTACTCTCTCTCCCTCATTTTCGAAATACACACATTCATATACTCTCTCTTCCATTTCTTTTCTCCATTGAAGAAGCTCCAAGTTCTTGGACAAGGATTTTCCGCAAGTGCATAATCCAACCATCGAATCCTATTTCTTCCTTTAGTAAAGTTCAAGGTATTCATCTCCTCTCTAATCCTATCCAATTGGATTCCTTTTCTTTTCTTTTCTCATGTTGATCGAAAATTAGGATGATGTAATTAGATGTTTTGATCTCTAATTAGTATAACTAGATGGATTAGATATGATATCTATGATTAAAATTGGAAGAAAATCAAGAACCCTAATTCCTTATAAATACCGAAAATTTGGGGCTTTGGAGTAGGATGTTTGGATTCTTCAATTAGATGGATAACTATGTTTAGGAGATGTTCGATTGATGATTAAGACAAAGAGAAATGGATTAGGGTTAGGGTTTGAGTTAGGATTTTCAATTTAATGATGTAATAAGACTTGAATTGATTAATTGATGATATAGTAGTATGATAAATGGATTAATGAGGTTATTTGATGAAGAAAATCACCCCTTAAATTATATTGTTATTACCGAAAATTATGAGAAATTGGGGGTTTTCATGTAGCTTGATTTAGATGATGATTTGTTGATGAATTAATGTTGCTAATGATATTAGTTGATATTAGGAATTAATTGGAATTATTCTAAAAATGTTAATGAAATTATAAGAGACTAAGAACTCGAATTAAGTTGAGTTTAAGTAATGATATGAGGTGATGATGTATATAATAATGAATCTCGTTAGATGTTGATTAATGTCGTAGAAAATGAACGAATTCCGATAACTTTTGGAATTTCGTAAGAGACGAACAAGTGGACGTAATTAATAATCGAGAAGTCGAGTAAGGATTCTAACTTGATAATAGTGTTTATGATGGACTAAAGAACGTGATGGGGCTGCATCCAAGTTAACCAACGACAACAATAGAGATCCCTTGATCATTCATGGTGGGCCGGTTACAAGAGCTAGAGCTAAGAAGATAAAGGAGGCCATGGTGTTGATTATAGCTGAAATGAAAGCCCAAGTCCAAGAGCAATCTACGTTGGGCCAAATGGTGAATCTTATACAAGTCGGTGGGCTGAATCCAACTTGAAGAATGGGCTATTTACAAATCAGATTTGGAGGCCCAAGATGAGGAATAAAGATGCATATTTTCGTGCATGTTCAAGAGGGCAAATAAAGAGTCATGTTAGTTTCTTTATTATGACTTAAATAAGTGACTTTTGAGTCCAAGGGTCTTAGGTACTTAATAAGTGATGTAATGAGTGTTAAATAAGTCTATTTATGAGTTTAATTAGTGTTATCAATGATAGGATACCAAGAATCCTTTCCTAGCCTATAAATAGACTTGTAAATCACTTGTAAGAGGACACCTTGAGTTATAAACAAAAATTGGCTTTGCCTTTGTGAGTTGAATTTCTCTCTTGTAGAGTTTTCACTTGTTCCGAACTTATCAAGACTAGTGAGCAAAGTCTTGTGGCGTTCAACCATACCGAGGTTCTTGGCTGATTATATAGCCAACGGGTCGAGGTTTTCTTCGCTCTAGGAGGTGATCAAACTGGATTCTCGATCTAGGGAGACCGTTGCCTACCTCTTATACGAAGGGTTCTTGGATCTTTTATCCAACGGGTTCTCCGTCCGTATCAGAACGACTTTGTAGTTAACGACATGAGCATCCGGAATATTATAATATGAGTTGTAGTTATAGTCGAGAACTAGAAACGAGATTTTGTTAACTTGTTGGTATAGTAAATGGTAGTTGAAACGACGAGGTTTGATCGTCGTAGTTCTAAGCGAGTTTTGAAAAGGAGTCCTTCACGTACGGGAGTACGTGTTGACTTTCTTGAGAGTCAAGTTTCATGAGAAATCGAGTACGAGAACTAAGAACTAACTTAAGAAGTTATACGTCGATTCTATCGAGCAACTAGGGTTCGCCGCGGCAGTTTTGCGACCCTTCCCGGAAACTGTAATATCTCCTAGCTCGTGTATCGGATTTGAGATCCATAAATTGGAGCGTAAACTAGACTTTCCAATATTTCTAACGGTACAAGGCTCATCCCCTTTTTCCAATTACTCTGTTCTGGGCAGTCCCCAGAACTACTGCATTGCGCAGTGAAAATTTCAGAAGTTGTTTTACTAAGTTGTTTTCTTCGCAACTTAGTTTCTTTCGATCGTTTAAGCCGTAATAAGTTAACAACTACCTTCCCTACTGACCTAAGAGTCGAGTATGAGACCTTTCGAGTTCTAAATGAGATTTATTCAAGTCTCGTTCCCGTTTAATTAAAATGAAACTAGTAGCGTGCAAATGCCTAAAGAAACAAAACGACTAAAACCTAATTCGAATTTCCATATTCGATTATCTTTTACGACCGATTTTAAAGTGTGATTATTTTACGATGAAGGAGGAAGCCAGCACTATGGAAAGGACGGAAGAACCGAAGAACGGAAACCTGTTTAGTAGTTCTGTATCATCGAGGTGGTCTTTTATATATAAAACAAAACGAGCAATGCTCGAAAACCTTTCTTTATCGCTTTGATATCTGTGTTTTCAAAGTGATAATTATGGCATGAACTGTTTTATGTTTTATGTGAGTTCTCTTGTACCTATCTGAGTTAACATTCGTGTTTCCCAGATTTTATGAGTTAATCAAAATAGGTTAACTAAGATCGGCTCTGAGTTAGCTATTAAGTGCTTTCCAGAGTTAGTGCACTTTGTAACCTGTGGTGTATGTGGTATCCTGTTGAGGGGTAACTAGCCACGATGAATGAGAATTGGTCAAGATTGAACGTAACATACCAGAAAATGCTCGGCCGAGTAAATTGTGAAAATGAGTCAGAAAATGTTTTAGTAGACACGGGCTAATTTCAAATAAAACCCCGATGTGCTACAAATTATGAAATGCCAGATTATCTATACTTATGCTTATGTTTTCGGCATCGTGCCCACTACGTACTTTCGTACTTAGCCCTGCATATGTTTTCTAAATGTGCAGGTTGAAGTGACGATAGCGGCGGTGGTTGAAGTTGAGTCGAGTTGAGTTAAGAAGTTAGGAATGCTTTAGCTTATGACTTACTTTCCGCTGCAAAACTCTAAGTCTTTTGAGGATATATACATTTGGTGAATCACTGTAGTTTAAGTCTGTAATCTTTAACTTAGATACTTTCGAGTACCTTTTGTTGAGTAATCCTTCGTGATTAACTCTTCCTTTTTAATAGTAAAGTCTTGTTCATTGAATGTATGATGTCTTTTATGTATGTTTAGTTAGTAAGCCCCCTTCTTCCCCGCTTCTTTAATCCAATCCCAGTCGAACCCCGGCTTCTGCCGTCCCTCGGGATTTGGGGCCGTGACAATCTATTTGTTGGGTCTAAACCCCGTACAATTAACTCAGTTTCTTTTGGGAACCTTGTCGAGCGATCCTTCAAGATCAACTCTTTCTTTTATTATAATGAAGTCTTGTTCATAGTAATTCATTTCGGTCATTATTATCTGTTTGTTCTTTCATTCTTATCCATCCCCCTTCTTCCCCGCTTCTTTAATCCAACCCTAGTCGCACCCTGGCTTTTGCCGTCCCTCGGGATTTGGGGCTGTGACAGAGTGGTATCAGAGCAATCGTTTCTGCTCTGCATACAAGTTATCTTTCAAGTAGTGCGATAGAGCATTTGTTCATGCTCTACACCAAAGTCTTCTTTCAAGTAAAGTTAAGTCGTAACACTAATTATAAGAGTGTAGACGACAACTCAACCTCTTGCTACGTCGACTCAATCAAAGAAGAAAAGTAAGGAAAGAATTTCAGAAGTATGTTTTCTTTTAAAAAAAAAATTTTGATTAAAGTATGCAAGAAGAAATTGAGAATTAAGTATGAAAGTATGATTGAGAATAAGTATGCAAGAATTTGCGAATAAGTATGCAAGAACTTGAGATTAAGTATGCCAAGTATGATTTGATTTAAAGTATAAGAGTTATACTTTGTGAATTACGTGAACTATGTGAAAGCATGAATGCTGTACTATGTGAAAATACGTGAAATTATTTGAGTTAAATTCTTTATTATTGAAAAGTATGTTGATATGAGAACTTAGACCGTTGTTCTAAGATTTCTCCCGATCTCTGAGAACTTAGACTGTTGCTCTAAGGATTCTTCCGATTCCCTAAAAACATAGACATTTTAGAAGCGTTGGTTCCAAATAATTTCGAAAGAGGCGATCGGATCGGAAAGGACAGAATGAAGGGAATCAAAGAGAATAAACGAATGTCACCTGCGTAGAGTGACATGAATACAGACTCGTTGATGTTCACCTCGTTATAACTTCAAGGAAAGATTTGATGTAATTATTAAGAATCGAGTACGAATTTTAGCTAATTTCCAACGATTGTTCGATTCCAACGACGACTAGAACTTGTGTTCTAAAGTTATTCTCCAACTTATATTCCGTTTTCTTGGAATTTAATTCATAATTATTAAATGAATGAAGAATACGATAAGTACGAGGTTCAAGTATCGAGAAGAGTTTATATCCACTTTAATGTGGCATTAAGAATATTTCTTTCTAATGATGAGAACGATATGCATTTATCGGTTAGGAGTTTTCTTGAGGGAAACTACGAAGTCTAAGTTAAAAATTAGAAAGAAAATCCCAGAAATATTTTTTTATTTAAAGTATTTAAGTGCAATTTCTTGAAATTGCTAGATGGATAAGATAAGCTGAGATTAAGTGGTTAAGTATTGCAATTTTGAATAATGGGGTATTGTAATTGTAAATTTAAGACTTTTTTTTAAGATAAGTTATTATCCTACCAGTTACTGATCCGTATTTCTTAAAAACCTTATAGGATGACTTCTAGTAGTGACATGACTCGGGAGAATCAATCCCCGCCATAGCGTACTTGGGCAGATCAGATACTGGATGAGTATCGAGATTTCGAGGCAGACCCAAATAACGACATTGGACAGATAGTTAGTAACTTTTCAGCAGTTTACCATGCATCCCGACACAGTGTTACAGAGCGTCAAGCTATATGATGGGGCTGCATCCAAGTTAACCAACGACAACAATAGAGATCCCTTGATCATTCATGGTGGGCCGGTTACAAGAGCTAGAGCTAAGAAGATAAAGGAGGCCATGGTGTTGATTATAGCTGAAATGAAAGCCCAAGTCCAAGAGCAATCTACGTTGGGCCAAATGGTGAATCTTATACAAATCGGTGGGCTGAATCCAACTTGAAGAATGGGCTATTTACAAATCAGATTTGGAGGCCCAAGATGAGGAATAAAGATTCATATTTTCGTGCATGTTCAAGAGGGCAAATAAAGAGTCATGTTAGTTTCTTTATTATGACTTAAATAAGTGACCTTTGAGTCCAAGGGTCATAGGTACTTAATAAGTGATGTAATGAGTGTTAAATAAGTCTATTTATGAGTTTAATTAGTGTTATCAATGATAGGATACCAAGAATCGTTTCCTAGCCTATAAATAGACTTGTAAATCACTTGTAAGAGGACACCTTGAGTTATAAACGAAAATTGGCTTTGCCTTTGTGAGTTGAATTTCTCTCTTGTAGAGTTTTCACTTGTTCCGAACTTATCAAGACTAGTGAGCAAAGTCTTGTGGCGTTCAACCATACCGAGGTTCTTGGCTGATTATATAGCCAACGGGTCGAGGTTTTCTTCGCTCTAGGAGGTGATCAAACTGGATTCTCGATCTAGGGAGACCGCTGCCTACCTCTTATACGAAGGGTTCTTGGATCTTTTATCCAACGGGTCCTCCGTCCGTATCATTTGGTAATCAGAGCAATCTGGTATTGATCTCAACCTTTGCTCTTCAATTCTACATCTTCTCTATATTCTATCCATCCTTGTGTCTTTGTTGCTGCAAAAAAAAAAAAAAAAAAAAAAAAGGAAAAAGAAAGAAAAAGAAAAAGGGAAAAAAAATCATTTTAAAAAAATACAAAAAAAAAAAACGAAAATCATTTGAATTGTTCCATAAGGGCTGAAGTGTGGTGATTGCTACATCTCTTGTTCTAATCTTGATTTGTTCTAGTTCATTTGAATTCCTACAAGTGAGAATTGAGTGGTAAAAGGCATTGAGTGGTGAGTTTATTTGAGGGGAGGTAAAAGCCTACGAGTGATACACGAGTGTTTGGTGAGGTTTCTTTTTATTTTACTTTGTTTTTTTTACTTTTTGTGTGATACACGAGTGAATTGTGAGGACATGGGCGATAATATCAATCAAAATCCAAATGAATTTACACTGCAAGCTATGCAACAACAATTTGCTAGATTTAACACTATTTTGGAGAGCGTATCAGATCGCTTGGAGAATTTGGAGCTACAAGGACAACAAAGGAATCATGATGAAAGGGAGAGTGAAGAAGAAGAGGAAGCAGAATCCATGCATCGAGCTCCAAGGCATAATGGTAGAAGGAGGCATCAAAATGAAGTTGATCGTGACTTGGGAAGCATCAAGTTGAAAATTCCTGCTTTCCAAGGAAGGAGTGATCCCGAGGCCTATTTGGAGTGGGAGCGGAAGGTGGAACTCATCTTTGAGTGTCACAACTACTCCGAGGAGAAGAAGGTCAAACTTGCTGTAATTGAATTCACCGACTATGCTCTAGTTTGGTGGGATCAATTGACAACAAATAGAAGACGCTATGGAGAGAGACCAATTTCCACTTGGGATGAAATGAAGTCCATAATGCGTAAGAGATTTGTTCCTTCTCATTACTTTCGTGAATTGTATCAAAAATTACAAAGTTTGAGTCAAGGTACTAAATCTGTTGATGAGTTCTACAAAGAGATGGAGATTGCCATGATAAGGGCAAATGTTGAAGAAGATAGAGAAGCAACAATGGCTCGATTTCTATGCGGGCTGAATAGGGAGATTGCGAACGTCGTTGATCTTCAACACTATGTGGAGCTTGAAGATATGGTTCATATGGCCATGAAGGTGGAGCGGCAATTTAAGAAGAAGGGAACCTTCCAAAAGAATTTCCCAACGAGTTCTCAATCTTCAAAGCCGAAGGAGTGGACATCTTCGAAACCGACATTTGGGGCTGCTTCAAAACCTCAAAATCAGATGTCAAAACCTTTCAATGAAGTTGATAAAGGCAAAGGTACCTCTACTTCTACTCCCAATACTACTAGAACTAGAGATGTCAAATGTTTTCGCTGTCATGGAATTGGACACATTGCATCTGAATGTCCAAACAAAAGGGTGATGGTTGTAAAATCTAATGGGGAGCTAGAATCGGAAAGTGAACATGAAGATGATGGTGGAGATGAACAGCCTGAAGAGATCACACCAGAACACGGAGAGCTATTTGTGGTTCGAAGAGCTCTTAATGTGCAAGTCAAAGGTGATGATCAACAAAGGGAGAACATCTTTCACACAAGGTGTTTGGTCCAAGGTAAAGTTTGCATGATGATTATTGATGGTGGGAGTTGTACTAACGTTGCAAGTTCAGATATGGTGGACAAGATGAAGTTAGCAACCCAAAAGCATCCTCAACCATACAAGCTTCAATGGTTGAATGAATGTGGTGAAATTCGTGTGACTAAACAAGTTCTAATTTCGTTTTCCATTGGCAATTATAAGGATGATGTTCTTTGTGATGTGGTACCAATGCATGCTAGTCACATTCTCTTGGGCAGGCCTTGGCAATTCGATCGGAGGGTGATTCATGACGGTTTTCAAAATCGTTATACCTTCAAGCACAATAACAAATCTGTCATGCTTGTGCCATTGACTCCACAACAAGTTCATGAGGACCAAATAAAGATGTCTCAAACGAGGAGAGCTAGAGAGAATGAGGGAAAGAAAAGTGAGGGAGTTGATACACATATGAGAGAAAAAAAGAGTGGAGAGAATACACGAGAGGGAAAGGAAAAACAAAACTTCTTTGTGAGAGCAAAAGAGATGAAGAGAGCAATAGTTGAAGAAGAGAGTGTGTTGATCTTGGTGTACAAAGAGTCTTTTTTTAGCACTAACGAATTAACCCCATCTTTGCCTAGTACCTTTGTGTCTCTTTTGAAGGAATTTGAAGACGTTTTCCCGGAAGAGGAGCTAAGTGGTTTACCTCCGTTAAGAGGTATTGAACATCAAATTGATTTTGTGCCCGGAGCTGTGCTTCCAAACCGACCAGCCTATAGAGCCAATCCGGAAGAGACTAGGGAGATCCAAAGGCAAGTGGAAGACTTGATGGAGAAGGGAAGAGTTCGTGAGAGCATGAGTCCATGTGCCGTACCGGTGATCGTTGTATCCAAGAAAGATGGATCATGGAGGATGTGCACCGATTGTCGAGCAATCAATAAGATCACGGTAAAGTATCGCTATCCTATTCCTAGGTTAGACGATATGCTTGATGAGTTGCATGGGGCTGTTGTGTTTACTAAGATTGATTTGAAAAGTGGTTATCATCAAATTCGAATTCGAGAAGGAGATGAGTGGAAAACTGCTTTTAAAACAAAGTATGGTCTTTATGAGTGGTTAGTAATGCCTTTTGGTTTAACTAATGCACCTAGTACTTTCATGAGATTGATGCATCATGTTTTGCGAAGTTTCATTGGGAAATTTGTGGTTGTTTACTTTGATGATATTTTGATCTATAGCAAAAATGTGGATGAACATCTTGACCATGTGCGTGCTGTTTTAGACACCTTAAGAAAGGAATCATTGTATGCTAATCTTAAGAAGTGTTCTTTTTGCATGGATAAAGTTGTTTTTCTTGGTTTTGTTGTAAGTGCTAATGGGATTGAAATGGAGAGGGAAAAAGTGCAAGCTATCTTACAGTGGCCAACTCCTCAAAACATTGCTCAAGTAAGAAGTTTTCATGGTCTTGCAAGTTTTTATAGGAGGTTTGTTAAAGATTTTAGCACAATTGCTGCACCTTTGAATGAGATTGTGAAAAAAGATGTTGGTTTTCATTGGGGAGAGAAACAAGAACATGCTTTTAATCTTCTTAAAGAGAAACTAACTAGTGCTCCTATTCTTGCATTGCCTAACTTCGATAAAACTTTTGAGCTTGAATGTGATGCATCCGGAGTGGGTGTAGGAGCTGTTTTGTTGCAGGATGGAAAGCCAATTGCTTACTTTAGCGAGAAGTTGAAGGGCGCTCAATTGAATTATCCAACCTACGACAAGGAGTTGTATGCTTTGGTGAGAGCTTTTGAAACGTGGCAGCATTACTTGTGGCCTAAAGAGTTCGTTGTTCACACGGATCATGAATCTCTCAAATACCTTAAAGGTCAAGGAAAGCTTAGCAAGAGGCATGTTAAGTGGGTGGAATTCATTGAATCATTTCCTTATGTGATCAAGTATAAGAAGGGCAAGGAGAATATTGTGGCTGATGCGTTGTCTCGGAGGTATTCTTTAATCTCTACTTTGAGTTCTAAACTTCTTGGTTTTGAGTCAATTAAGGAGATGTATGCTAATGATTCTGATTTTGCTTCGATATATCTAGCTTGTGAGCATGCTGCATTTGATAAGTTTTATAGGCATGAGGGCTACTTGTTTAGAGAGTCTAAGTTGTGCATTCCTAAGTGTTCCATGCGTGAGTTGCTTGTTCGTGAAGCTCATGGTGGTGGGTTAATGGGGCATTTTGGAGTTCATAAGACTTTGGATGTTTTGCATGAACATTTTTATTGGCCTAAAATGCGTGTTGATGTTGAAAGAATTTGTGGTAGATGTATAACTTGCATGCAAGCTAAATCCAAATCACATCCACATGGTTTTGTATACACCTTTACCTATTCCTAATGCACCTTGGGAGAATATTTCTATGGACTTTGTTTTGGGTTTGCCTAGAACAAGTAGGGGTAAGGATTCTGTATTTGTTGTTGTTGATAGATTTTCAAAAATGGCACATTTCATACCATGTCATAAGAGTGATGATGCTACTCATATTGCTGATTTGTTCTTTAAAGAAATTGTGCGTTTGCATGGAATTCCAAGAAGCATTGTTAGTGATCGAGATGTGAAGTTTTTGAGTCATTTTTGGCGTGTGTTATGGAATAAATTGGGAACTAAACTTCTGTTTTCTACTACTTGTCATCCCCAAACCGATGGACAAACCGAAGTAGTTAATAGGACTTTATCTCAATTGCTTCGAACATTGATTCAAAGGAACTTGAAAAGTTGGGAGGATTTCTTACCTTTTGCTGAATTTGCTTATAATCGAAGTGTTCATTCTGCTACTAACTTTTCTCCATTTGAAGTTGTTTATGGCTTTAATCCATTGAGTCCACTTGATCTTATTCCAATTCCAATTGAGGAACGAGCTAGTCTTGATGGTAAAGCTAAGGCAGAAATGGTGAAAAAGTTGCATGAGAAGGTGAAGCAAAACATTGAGAAGAGGACGGAGCAATACATCAAGCAAGCAAACAAGGGCCGAAAGCAAGTCATCTTTGAGCCGGGAGATTGGGTTTGGCTACACTTGAGAAAGGAGAGGTTTCCATCCAAAAGGAAGTCCAAGTTGCAACCAAGAGGAGATGGACCATTTCAAGTCATTGCACGAGTGAATGATAATGCTTACAAACTGGACCTACCGGGTGAGTATAATGTAAGTGCTACTTTCAATGTTGCTGATTTGTCTCCTTATCTTGGTGATTTAGATTCGAGGACGAATCCTTTTGAAGAAGAAGGGAATGATGGGGCTGCATCCAAGTTAACCAACGACAACAATAGAGATCCCTTGATCATTCATGGTGGGCCGGTTACAAGAGCTAGAGCTAAGAAGATAAAGGAGGCCATGGTGTTGATTATAGCTGAAATGAAAGCCCAAGTCCAAGAGCAATCTACGTTGGGCCAAATGGTGAATCTTATACAAATCGGTGGGCTGAATCCAACTTGAAGAATGGGCTATTTACAAATCAGATTTGGAGGCCCAAGATGAGGAATAAAGATTCATATTTTCGTGCATGTTCAAGAGGGCAAATAAAGAGTCATGTTAGTTTCTTTATTATGACTTAAATAAGTAACCTTTGAGTCCAAGGGTCATAGGTACTTAATAAGTGATGTAATGAGTGTTAAATAAGTCTATTTATGAGTTTAATTAGTGTTATCAATGATAGGATACCAAGAATCGTTTCCTAGCCTATAAATAGACTTGTAAATGACTTGTAAGAGGACACCTTGAGTTATAAACGAAAATTGGCTTTGCCTTTGTGAGTTGAATTTCTCTCTTGTAGAGTTTTCACTTGTTCCGAACTTATCAAGACTAGTGAGCAAAGTCTTGTGGCGTTCAACCATACCGAGGTTCTTGGCTGATTATATAGCCAACGGGTCGAGGTTTTCTTCGCTCTAGGAGGTGATCAAACTGGATTCTCGATCTAGGGAGACCGTTGCCTACCTCTTATACGAAGGGTTCTTGGATCTTTTATCCAACGGGTCCTCCGTCCGTATCACAATAGCAGACTTGAATATTCGACTACCAGATGAATGACGCGGATGGGCACATAATGTGTCTTGGTACTTCCTTGCACTGTTCCGCGATGACACCGAGCCGATAGGAGATTTCTCAGGATTCGCTCTCGCTGTACATGAGCATTTCTTTCAGAGCAGATTCATAGTGTCAATTCCTATTCAGGAGCACCACCCCTACCGTCATTTTTCAGAGCCAGAGGCAGAGTCTTTGAACATGGATCCGGAGATGGCCACACCGTTAGAGTTACCACTTGATACGGACGGAAGACCCGATGGATAAAAGATCCAAGAACCCTTCGTATAAGAGGTAGGCAGCGGTCTCCCTAGATCGAGAATCCAGTTTGATCACCTCCTAGAGCGAAGAAAACCTCGACCCGTTGGCTATATAATCAGCCAAGAACCTCGGTATGGTTGAACGCCACAAGACTTTGCTCACTAGTCTTGATAAGTTCGGAACAAGTGAAAACTCTACAAGAGAGAAATTCAACTCACAAAGGCAAAGCCAATTTTCGTTTATAACTCAAGGTGTATATGTTATTCGATTACAAATGATATCACACCTATTTATATATTGGAAAATGACTCTTCATAGCCTACCAATAATGACAGTACTTATGACACTGATTAAACTCATTAATAGACTTATTTAACACTAATTAAACCACTTATTAACTACTAATGACTACTTATGACTCTAGACTTCAAAAGTCACTTATTTAACACATAATAAATAAAATAAATAGACTCTTTATGAAGCCTCTTTATTATGCACGAAAATTGCATCTTCATTCTTGTTCTCGGGCCTCCAGAATCTGATAGGTAACGAGTCCACACTTCATGTTGAGTTTAGCCCACCAACTTGATTAAAATTCACCATTTGGTCCAATATTGATTAGTCTTGGACTTGTAATTAGCCCCCTTTTCATTTATTCTTGAAGTCGGATTTATTGTCCATAGGTTGCTCATCGTGCTCACATCATTCCCTTCTTCTTCAAGAAGATTCGTCCCGAATCTTATTTCCAAAAGAAAAGTCAGTGTGTAGGAATAGGTAATCCAATCCTCCTGGTTTGAAGACGTAATTTTCATCCTTGATTTTGATAGTTGTACATGGTTCCATATCGAAATGATATACCTGCAAAATAGAAACAAACCACGTACCTCGAGGTCTATCATTCCCCTCATCTTGACAATGATTTGTCCTCAAATCCAGAATTGCTCCAATTTGGAATGATTTCCTTGTTTGTGAGTACACCTCGTTATTGTCATGAACATTCAACCACGACATTTAAAATGAAGATTTGTGATTCAACGGAGGAACGCTCAACAGTGGCACCAAGGGAACACATACCACATCTGCACAACTTTCAACAATGAATTCGCCCCTCGTTATTTTCTGGTCACTTGCAACCACTATGCTTTCATGTTGGTTGTTGTCATGAACTTGAGAAACAAGAACAAATGGATTAGGATCCTCGAGTTCTTCGACCACAATGGAAGAAACCTTGTCCAAAATCTGGGGAACAATCACCTTATCCTCAATTCCCTTCTCTCCATTTGGTTGGGCCTCCAATTGCGGTGTGGAATCACAACTGTGGCAATCCATGTCACAAAAGGTCTTCCTCGTTGTTGCTTCCACAAGCTTCTTCAACTCTTCGTTGGCAGCCTTAATCTCCGCCAACATTAACTTAGTTTCCATTTGAAGACGATGAAGTGCACGTCGTCGATGCTGTGTTTGATGATGATGATTAGCATAACTTCGACGCTCCAATCTCTCCAAACGATCACATATTCCTTCCATAGAATCTTTTTTTTGTAGATATCTTTTTGGTTTTTTTTTTTGTTTTTTTTTACAAGAAATTTAAAGATAGAGGATCAGATCAATACCAGATTTCTCTGATAGCAAATGATACGGACGGAGGACCCGTTGGATAAAAGATCCAAGAACCCTTCGTATAAGAGGTAGGCAGCGGTCTCCCTAGATCGAGAATCCAGTTTGATCACCTCCTAGAGCGAAGAAAACCTCGACCCGTTTGCTATATAATCAGCCAAGAACCTCGGTATGGTTGAACGCCACAAGACTTTGCTCACTAGTCTTGATAAGTTCGGAACAAGTGAAAACTCTACAAGAGAGAAATTCAACTCACAAAGGCAAAGCCAATTTTCGTTTATAACTCAAGGTGTATATGTTATTCGATTACAAATGATATCACACCTATTTATATATTGGAAAATGACTCTTCATAGCCTACCAATAATGACAGTACTTATGACACTGATTAAACTCATTAATAGACTTATTTAACACTAATTAAACCACTTATTAACTACTAATGACTACTTATGACTCTAGACTTCAAAAGTCACTTATTTAACACATAATAAATAAAATAAATAGACTCTTTATGAAGCCTCTTTATTATGCACGAAAATTGCATCTTCATTCTTGTTCTCGGGCCTCCAGAATCTGATAGCTAACGAGTCCACACTTCATGTTGAGTTCAGCCCACCAACTTGATTAAAATTCACCATTTGGTCCAATATTGATTAGTCTTGGACTTGTAATTAGCCCCCTTTTCATTTATTCTTGAAGTCGGATTTATTGTCCATAGGTTGCTCATCGTGCTCACATCACCACTAGTCCTTTCACCCAATGAGGAGTTAATTCCAGAGACAGGATACCTGGAGATCGGCACGGGGCTTGCTACTATGATAGAATTTCCATTCCCATTTAGACCACTTGAGGAGATCTGTTTAGAGTTGACGAGGGTCCGAGGAGAGTTTGAGGCAGGACCATCCAGGGTCCGTTCTAAAGAGGAATACGAGTCTAGTTCACCTCCAGAGCACCTGCTGCCTCTAAAGAAGAGGACAGTAAAGACCAGTTTGGACTACTTGGTTTCAGACTTGGGAAAAACAGTTTCAGACGTGCCTTCACCACCACCACTTACACTTTTGGACGGCACTACTTTAAGGGTTGACGAGGCACTTCAGCTCGTCTTTGGTACAGATTCTGAGGAGGATTCGGATGAGGATCCGGAGGGGGACCCCGAGGAGTTTCAGGCCGTAGAGGGCAGTAGTGACCCGACTACAGCTTGTTGAGCAGAGCGTCTTAGACGCGTAGTAGTAGTAGAAGTCTCCTTTTGTCTTGTAAATAGTCGGATCAGTAACTATCCTTTTGTAGTACTCCCTACGGATACAAAGTTTTTGGGATCGTTTCCGTTCTAGTACTTCCAGTAAAAAAAACGGAGATGCAACTTGTTAGTTCACCCGGTATATAGATAGGCAGTTAGCTTAGTTTAGACTGGTCATAGTCTAACTTTTTGTATAAGTCTTCGTTGGAGGCAAAACTAATATTCTTTTTGACGTGTATATAATATATATATATATATATATATATATATGATGACCCGAGAGTGGGCTAAAATCTTGTGAAAGTTTCTTCTAAGCGCGATTAGAAGAAAAGTATTAGAGGAATATTCTGGTTTAAAACCAAGAAGTTAAAAGTTTAAAGAGCTAAGTATCGAAGCTATTATCAGTTTTCTTTTCCGTAAACTTGTTTAAGTTAAAAAAAAGGGTTTAGTGAGTGAGCGAAAGCTTAAAAGCAAAAGTGCTAATGAAAATTCTTGTTTCCTATAGTTTCAAAAATGCCGCCGAAAGTAGTTAACACCAGAAGAGGACCTGGTAGTTTTAGAGGACCTGGTAGAGGTCAAGGACAACGTGGAAGCGAAAAAGAGCAAGAACACCAAGCAACCCCTTCACTCCCGCTACCTCCACAACATCGTAACATTGAGGATTTATTCTTCAAAAGAAATCCACCTATTTTTAATGGATCCAGTAACCCAAGCGATGCTGAGCTTTGGGTACGATCTATAGAAAGAATCTTTAAGCTTCTAGGATATACTGATAAGGAGCGCCTTTCATGTGTTGCGTTTCAACTAGCCGGACCAGCTGATTACTGGTGGAAGGCTAGGCAGAATGTTATGCTAGCGGAGCAAATGGCTCCAATTACTTGGGAAGAATTTAAAGAGGCATTTTATGATAAGTATGCATCCGATCAAGTAGATACCGAAGAGGAAATAGCAAAGAAGTTTCGTGGAGAACTTAAACATAAATTAGGAATAGCATTAGCCAGTCACGAGGGACTGAGCTATACAGAAATACTCAGACGAGTCCTAGAAATAGAGGCAGTTGTGCCGGATAAAAGAAAGAGTATAGCATCCATACCAACACCAACCCAGGCTCCAGTTCAAAACCCTCCCAACAACAAAAACAACTATAAAGGAAAAAGGAAATGGGAAGAAGGAAATAACAGTGGCTGCTATGGGAACCAGAGAAGAAATTAGAAAGGCTTTCAGCAGCCAAATCAGAATAATCAATCAAGGCAGGGGCAACAAACAAACAATAATCAAGGAAAGGTTACCGTTCCTGTCTGTTCTAAGTGTAATAGGATGCACTACGATGTCTGTCAAGCGAACTCTGGTGTTTGCTTTAAATGTGGACAGAAAGGACACGTGAAAAGAAATTGTCCAAACCCGATGCAACCAGTAGGATCGAATCAGCAAGGTCAGCCACAAGGGAAACAAAGGAATAACCAGGGAGGAAACAACCGAGGAAGAGCTGCCGTTCCTGCCTGTCCCAAGTGTAATAGGGTACACTTCGAGAACTGCCAAGCAAACTCGGGAAGTTGCTTCAACTGTGGGCAGAAGGGGCACTTTAGGAGAGTGCCCGAAACTGATGCAAGCGGCAAGTCAAAATTAGTATGGATAGCCCCAGCCTTTAAGGGCGATTCAGGCTCAGCAGCAGTAGCAGCTTCAACAGTACGACCAACAGCAACAAAACATTAGGGCATTCGCGATCGAGCAAGATGCGCGCAATAAGGGCAAGGAAAAATTGGCAGGTATAGGACGAACTTCTTAATTACTTTGTCATTCTTCTACCTTATACCAAAACCTTACATTCGTTATTTCTAGTGCCTGTCGACACTATAAGAGTAAGACCAGAGTGCGCTAATCATAAAATAAGAATAACCACGCCTTAGGAGAAATTATCGTCACATCCTTAGTTTTTCTCGAACATAGAAGTTAACTTAGGGTCTTTTTAAGATCATAGCAAGCAATCGGAACGTAATAAAATGTTCGACATAGACAAAATCCATGGGATGGATTGATTATCTTTTAACTGCGCCATTCTATATGGAGTTTGCACTGAAAGAATTAGAAGAACTTAAAATACAGCTGCAAGAATTGTTAGACCATGGATTCATTAGACCGAGTGTTTCACCTTGGGGAGCACCAGCTTTGTTCGTAAGAAAGAAGGACGGTTCTATGAGAATGTGCATAGACTATCATGAGTTAAATAAGATCACCCTTAAGAATAAGTATCCTTTGCCAAGGATAGAAGACCTTTTTGATCAGCTTAAGGGCGCAGGAGTCTTTTCAAAAAAAAAAGATTTAAGATCCGGGTACCATCAATTGAAAATCAAACCCGAAGACATACCTAAGACTGCTTTCCGAACCAGATATGGCCATTACGAATTCCTAGTTATGCCATTCGGTTTAACTAACGCTCCCACAATGTTCATGGATCTCATGAATCGAATTTTTCACCCGTACCTAGACAAATGCGTCTTAGTATTCATCGACAACATTTTCATTTACTCCAAGAATGAGGAAGAACACGAGGAACACTTAAGAATAGTTTTAGAAACGCTTAGAGCTGAGAAACTTTACACCAAATTCAGTAAGTGCGAGTTTTGGCAGAAGGAAGTGATATTCCTTGGACATGTAGTATCAGCAGAAGGCATCAAGGTAGATCCTGCCAAGGTAGAGGCAGTACACAATTGAAAATCGCCGACAAGTCCGAAAAAAATTAGGAGTTTCTTAAGTTTAGCCGGTTATTACAGAAAATTCATCAAAGGATTTTTAACGATTGCTAGACCTATGATGCAACTACTTCGGAAGGAAAGCAAGTATAAATGGACGGATGAATGCGAGAAGAGTTTTCAGACACTCAAGGAGAAGTTAACCACAACACCACTGGTGCTGGCTTTGCCAGAAGCGAATAAGGAATACGTGGTCTATACAGATACTTCGAAGAATGGATTAGGTTGTGTTTTGATGCAAGATGGAAAAGGTAATAGCTTATGCTTCACGACAACTCCGACTTCACGAAATTGAATACCCAACCCACGACTTAGAACTAGCAGCTGTTGTGCATGCGCAGAAGATTTGGAGACACCATCTCTATGGTGTTAGGGTTGAGATTTATATAGACCATAAGAATTTAAAGTACTTCTTTGAGCAAAAGGAATTGAACATGAGATAAAGACGATGGCTCGAACTAGTAAAGGATTATGACTGCGAAATCAATTACCACCCAGGAAAAGAAAACGTTGTAGCCGACGCGCTAAGTCGCAAGACTCCAACCGAGTTAGGATGTCTCTTTGTTGAGAAAGAAACTATTGTAAGAGAATTTGAGAAAAGGGGCTTAAAAGTGCTCGATGCACCTGAAACGATAACAAACCAAATAAGCGGCACTAGTAGCTACACCAGACTTACAAGAAAGAATTATAAGTGCACAGAGAAAGGACGAGTCGATTGAGAAGCTACGACTAAGGATAAGAACGGATAAACCAGACGGTTATTTCGAAGTACCAGATAATGCATTTTTAATTAAAAGTAGACCTTATATCCCTAATAATGACAAATAGAAGAACGATATAATGAGTAAGGCTCACGATACGCCATGAACAGCATACCTAGAGAGTACGAAGACGTATCCAGATATGAGAAAGAATTTCTAGTAGAACGGTTTGAAACGAGATGTTGCCTCATTTGTAGAACGATGTTTGGGCTTGTCAACAAGTGGAAGTTTTACGCCAATAACCGCAAGGAATGTTGCAATTATTAAATATTCTAATATGGAAGGGTAACGTTCGATAGAGATGCCAAATTCATTTCGAAATTTTGGATCATTATGCAAAAGGAGTTAGGTACCAAACTAAACTTTAGTACCGCTTTTCACCCCCAGACGGATGGACAATCCGAGAAAACGATTCAGATACTCGTTAATATGCTAAGAACGGTAGTATTGGATCTAAGTGAGAATTGAAAAAAAAAAGATTTTGCCATTAGTTAAAAATACGTACGACAATAGTTATCAGACTATGATAAGTTTTGTGTTTTACAAAGCCTTGTATAGGAAGAAGTTTAGAATACTGCCTTATTGTAATAAGGTAGGTAAAGAAAGAACCTAGGACCAGATACGGTCAGTAAGAAATGATCGAGATCATTCGGCAGTTTCAAGTAAGAATGAAAGGAGTTTAGAGAAGACGAAAGTCTTATATGATATACTATGCCGATCAGAACTTAAATTCAAAAAAGGAGATAAGGTTTTCTTAAGATTTCTCCGATAAAAAGAATCATGTCAAATATAAGCTTAGAAATTATGTGATTATTTGATATCTTGAAAAAGATAGTTTTAATGCGTATAGATTGGCCATGTTGCCAAGTCTATGGAATGTTTATTTTATTTGCGTATCTCGTTGAGAAAGTACGTGTTCGTTTCTAAACACGTGACCCACCAGCAAGACATTGATCTTGAGTATGAGATAAGTTATGAAGAAAGACCGCAATCGATCTTGGATCGAAAAGTGCGAGAGTTAAGAAGCAAGTCAGTACAGTTAGTAAAAGTAATATAGAATCACCATGGGCAAGGAAAAGCCACGTGAGAACTCGAAGAAAAGATGGGGAAGAAGTACCCCGGATAGTTTGATAAACATAAGCAAATTTCGGGACGAAATTTCTTGTTAGAGGGGTAGGATGTAATACCCCGGATGTTTAATCCGTCTTTAAATAAAAAGTTAATTAATAAATAAGGCTTTGCACGCCTAAGATAAAGATTTTCGATTCTAAGACTGACGGTGAAATCCGTTTCAGAAAATAAATTCCAGAAGTCGGTCGAATGACTATTGTATTAGGGTTTTCGCATCCGGTAGATTTTTTCGTCCGAAAACTCAGAATTAAAAACCGTCAGAATTTACATTCACTTTTTCTTCAATACGAGTTCATCAGAGAAAGTTAGTTTTTATGATTTTTCCGGGCGAATTTTAGATTGTCTAATCCCGATTTTTCTCGGATATTGAAAAACGAATTAGGTTTTCCGAGTACGTGATTTATTTCTAATCTAACGGACAAATTAGATTTCGTCGAATTCGTAACTAACTAAGAAAGTATTTTCTCGACATTTTAATCGTCGTTTAAAGCCGGAAACGAGATATTTCCGTCTAATTTTTTCGCGCCAAACAAACCTTAACGACTCACCACCTTTAGTTGGATATTATTTTCACCTTTATGTATAGTAAGTAATGAGTCATTCACCTCTCTTCTTCCCCTCTCTTCATTGCCGCCCCATCTCACTCTTTCTCTCCCATTCTCTCTCAAATTTCTCCATTGAAGACATCTCTTCCAAGCTCTCTCAAGAACACAAGTCTCCCGTCTACCGATTAAATTCATTTCCGAGTTCATACTCCGCAAGGTGAGAACTTCTTCTACGATATGAACCGAACACAAATCCCTTCCCATCATTTTTTTTTTTTTTTTGCGAAACATAGGAGGTAAAGAAGCATGTCGATTCTTGTTCAATTCGTGTTCTATTATGTTTAGATGTAATGCCCCGTAAATTCCTTACGTTCTTAAAATTTTAAAGTTAATTAAATAATGGCTTTGCACGCCTAAGTTTACAATTTTGAATTCTAAGGCTAACGGTCGAATCCGTTACTGAAAATAAATTACAGAAGTCAGCTAGATGACTATTGTATTAAGGTTAGCGCGTACAAAAAGTTTTTAGTTCGTAAACTCAGAACGGAAAACCGTCTGATTTTACAATCACGAAATTGTGATACGAACACGCCCGAGAAAGTTCATTTTTATGTTTTTCCGGACGAAACTCAGACTGTGTCGTCCTGAGTTTTTGTCAAAATAATTTTTGTAAATTTATTTTCCAATTAAGTTCATACGTTAGAATTTAAGGTCAAATCAAATCGCGACGTTTTTGTACCGAGCAACGTTTTTCGTCGTTCGTTTTTTCGTAACGTCGGATCGCGCCGGAAAAACCCGTAACCCTTCTAAAAATTCTGCATGCAGCCGACTTTTTCTTCTTTTTTTTATTATTTTTCTCCTTAATTAAGTGGAAGACATGCATGTTAATGATGTCTAGTTATATGACACCTAATCTTTACTTTCCATACTTTCAACCATTTCATCATATCAAACACTTAAACAAAACCATTTTCCTCCCACCACATCACCACCATCGGCTGCACACTCCTCCATTCTTCATCTTCTTCACTTCATCATCCACCATTGAAGACATCTCCAAGAGCTTGAAGAAGAACACAAGTCACAATCCTTTCATTCAAACTCCATACATCTTTCTTTAATTCTCAAGGTAATTCTCTCCTCCACAATTCTATCCAATTGGATTTCTTTTCTTTTCTTTTTCCTTCTTTGATCGACAAACAAGGTATTGAAATGGATGAATTGATCTTGGAATAATGAAATTGGATGTGTTAGATAGATTAAATAGGGTTTAAAATTGATCAAAACCAAGAACCCTACTCTTGTGTTAATACCGAAAATTTAGGCATGTTTGTAGGATTTTTAATTTTCTTCTTTTGATGATTGATTCTTGTTTAATAGATGTTTAATTAGTGATTAGAATGAAAAGGAATCAAAAGCCCTATGTGTTTGTGAAATTTCAATTAGGGTTTGAGTTGAATTTAGGGATTTTATGCATGTTAGTTGGTAATTGTTTTGCAATTGATTAATTGATGATATAAGAGGTTGATTAGTAAATAAATGTAGTTAATTGGGGAAGAAAAATCACCCCCTTAACATCTTTATAAAAACAGAATTTTATAGAGTAATTAGAGGTTTCCACATGTTTGATATAAGTGATGAATTGTTGGTTAAATTATGTTGCAAATCATGTTAGTTGATTATAGAATTTAATTGAGAATTTTCTAAAAATGTTTAATGAAACATAAGAGATAAAGATCACCTTATAAGTTGAGTTATAATGATGTTATGATATGTTTGCATGCATGAAAGTGATTCACGTTAGACGTAGTTTAACGTCATAAAATTTGAATAGAATCCGACAACCTTTGAAAAACGCGTAAGAGACGAACCTTTAGTCGTAGCTAATAATCGAAAAGTCGGATGAAAATTCTAATTTGATATTATTGTTTGTGATGGAATTTAGAACAACTTTCTAGTTGACATCATAAGCTTTCGAGTTGATATAATATGGGCTATAGTTATAGTCGAGAACTAGAATGCGTTTTGAATTTTTGTTGGTTTAGTAATTGTTAGTTGGAATCCGACGGTTAGAACGTAGTGCTTTTGAGCGAGTTTTGAGAAGGAGTTCGTCACGTAAGGAAGTACGTGATAACTGCCTTGAGAGTCCAGTTTCTAAAAAAATTGAATACGAGAGCTTAGAACGAACCTAAGACGTTATACGTCGAACCTATCAAGCAATTAGGGTTTTCACGGCAGTTTTGCGACCCTCGCCGGAAAATGTAATAACTTCCAGCTCATTTATCGGATTTGTGATCCGTAAATTGGAACGCGAACTAGACATTCCAATCTTTCCAGTGGTACAGGGCTCACCCCCTATTTCCAAATTCTCTGTTCTGGACAGCCTCCAGAGTTACTGGACTGTGCAGTGAAAATTCAGTTTCTTGTTTTCTAAGTTGTTTAGTTCGCAACTTAGTTTCTTTCGATCGTTTAAGCCATTTTATCTAACGAATATCTCCCTACTGACCCTAGAGTCAAGTATAGGACCTTGAGTGATGAAAACCAGTCGAGATCTTATCTCTTATCCTTTCATTAAAGAAGTAATAAACGAGAAATTTCATAAATCGTTCAATGAACTAAAATGTAAATCGCCTAAGTTGATTCTTTCCAACTTAGTTTCTTTTAATCCTTAAAGTCGTATTAAGATATCGACTACCTTCTCTACTGACCCGAGAGTCGAGTATGAGATCTTCCGAGTTCTAAACGAGATTGGTACGAGTCTCGTTTCCCGTTTTAAGTAAAACGAATCTAGTAAGCGTGCAAATGCCTAAAGAATGAAACAACTAAAGCTTCTTCGATTCTCTTTGATCGATTATCTTTTACGACCCATTTTTAAGTATGTTTATTTTTACGATGAAGGAGGAAGCCAACTGTAGAGAAAGGACAGAAGATCCGAAGTTGGAAGTTTTTGCTTTAAGTTCTGTAAATCAAGGTGGGCTTTTATATACAAAATAAAACGAGCAATGCTTGGAAAATCTTTCTTTATCGCTTTAATATCTGTGTTTTCAAAGTGATATTATGGCATGAACTGTTTTATGTTTTATGTGAGTTCTCTTGTACCTATCTGAGTTAACATTCATATTTTCCAGATTTAGAGTTAATCTAATTAGATTAACTAACGATCGGCTCTGAGTTAGCTGCTAAGTGCTTTCCAGAGTTAGTGCACTTTGTAACCTGTGGTGTATGTGATATCCTGTTGAGGGGTACCAGCCACGGTGAATTAGAATTGGTCAAGATTGAACGTAACATTAGTCAGAAAATGCTCGCGCGAGTGATCTATGAGAAAAAGTCAGAAAATGTTTAGTAGACACGGAATTCTTTCAATAAAACTCCGATGTGCTGCGCTTATGAAATGCCATATTTATCTATATTTATGATTATGATTTCGGCATCGTGCCCACTAAGTACGCTTGTACTTAGCCCTGCATTGTTTTCTAAATGTGCAGGTTGAAGCGACGGTGAGCGGCGACAGTTGATGTTGAGTTAAAGGATAGGATGCTTAGTTAGAACCCTTCCGCTGCCAAACTCTGAATTTCTTTTTGAAACGTACTTTTGAACAATGCTCTGTAGTCTAAGTATGTAAATATGAACTTAGCTTCTTTATTGTACTTTTGTCGAGAAATCCTTAGGGATTAACTCTTTCTTATTTATATTCAAGTCTTGTTCATGGTTTATCGATGTTTTTCATGTATGTTTAGTCAATTAGGCCCCTTCTTCCCCGCTTCTTTAATCCAACCCCAGTCGCACCCTGGCTTCTGCCGTCCCTCGGGATTTGGGGCTGTGACATTAGAATCGAGTTCTACGGATCGAATCATGAAGAAAATCACTCCCCTTTGCATTTTGTAATTACCGAAAATTATAGTAATTTTAGGGGTTTTTCGTAGTTCGATTTCATTGATGTTAGATTGATAGATTAGTGTTCTAAATGTTGTTAATTGACTGAATTAATTTAGATTTTTCTAAAAATAAAAGTTGAAAGATAAGAGAGGAAGAATGCATGATTTAGTATAGTAAATGTTATGATATGCTCGATTGATTAATAGAAATGAGATATAAGATGTATGAGGATGATTATATATTTAATTGGGATTTTTCTAAAAATAAAACGAAAAATGTAAGAGACGGAAACACGTCGTTAAGTTGAAGCTCGATAATGTTTTGATAATATGGTTTGCATATTAGTGATGCTCGTTAGATGATGATCGTTGTTGTAAAATTTAAACGAAAACGGAGAACGTAGGATTTTTAGTAAGAGACGAACCATCGACGATAAGTCGAGCATGAATAATGTTTTAGGTTTGTGATTCGAACCTTTGATAATCTTGATAGTTAATGATCGTGACCGTAAAGTTTCAATGAATTCAAAGAAGTTTCGATTTTGAATAAGAGACGAAGAATCGAGTTTAAGAGCCGGTAGAAAAGTCGAATAAGGAAATCCCTTTTAATATTAATGATTGTTATTGATTGACGAACAATATTGTAGTTAAGAATCGAGAAGTTGTTGAACGAAATAGAAATTGAAATTCGTTTTTGGTATAGTAAATGGTTAGTTGGAAATGACGAGGAAATGCTCGTCGTTTGTTAATCAAAAGTCGTGAATATGGACCCAATTATGAGATACTGTATATTGACTGTATTAAGATGAAAATTTTGTGAAAATAAAAGTGGAATAGTATTGATCGAACCTATGGAATCGTGCGTCGAGTTTTATCGTGCATTAGGGTTTCGCGCGACTGTTTTGCGATGTTTCACGGAAACTGTCATAACCTCTAGCTCGCTTAACAAAATCGAGATCCGTAAATTGGAGAGTAAACTAGACACCCATGGCTTTCTTTTGGTATAAAATTCATCCCCTGTTTCGAAGTATCCTGTTCGGTATAAACTTACTGACTTGTGCAGAAATTTCCAAAGCTTGAGTTTCTTAAGTTGAATCCTTTTCAACTTCGTTCCTTGTGAACTTTTAAGTCGTTCTAAGTTATCGACATCCTTTTACCTACTAACCTAAGTGTCGAGCAGTGTTCCGAGTCAATTGTAGACGAGAATTGATCAAAGTCTCGTTTATTAGTTAATCAAAAGAAAGTAGTAAAGTGCAAACGCCTAAAAGATTAAAAAACCGTTTCGATTTCCTATTTCTTTTATCGATTGCGTTCAAGTTGCTTAAGTCTGTTTATTTACGATAAAAGGAGGAAGTCAGCACCGAGGATAGGACGGAAGACCAGAGATGGAAGCTCGTTTAATAGTTCTGTAATCAGTCAGGTGGGCTTTTCTATATATCAAATCAAAACGAGCGTTGCTCAAAATGTTTTTCTTACAGCTTTGATAAATGTGTTTATCAAAATGATTATCAGGCGTAAAATGCTTTGTTTTATGTAAGTTCTCTTGTACCCTTCTGAGTTAGCCAACCTGCTATCCAGATTTATTAGTTAGCCGACTTGCTAACTAAAACGATCGGACTTTGAGTTAGCCGACCTGCTATCCAAAGTTAGTGTACACAGTAGTCGTTGTGTGTGGAACCCTGTTGAGGGGCGGCCAGCCACGGTGATAATTATTGGGCAAGATTGAACGTAACATCTGTCAGAAAATGCTCGGCCGAGTGATTTATGAGAAAAGAAAAATGTCTTAGTAGGCTCGGGCTTTTGAAAGAAAAACCCCGATGCGTTACTGTTAAAAATGTCTGATTAATCTATTTGTATATTATGTTTTCGGCAATGTATCCACTAAGTGCTTTTGTACTTAGCCCTGCATGTTATTTCTAAAATGTGCAGGTTGAGTGACGGGAGCGGCGGTGGTTGATGTTGAGTTATGAAGTCGTGATTAGAATAAGAACTTGTATCAAGCTTTACGCTTTCCGCTGCCAATCTTTTTTTTGAGATAATATGATACGGACGGAGGACCCGTTGGATAAAAGATCCAAGAACCCTTCGTATAAGAGGTAGGCAGCGGTCTCCCTAGATCGAGAATCCAGTTTGATCACCTCCTAGAGCGAAGAAAACCTCGACCCGTTGGCTATATAATCAGCCAAGAACCTCGGTATGGTTGAACGCCACAAGACTTTGCTCACTAGTCTTGATAAGTTCGGAACAAGTGAAAACTCTACAAGAGAGAAATTCAACTCACAAAGGCAAAGCCAATTTTCGTTTATAACTCAAGGTGTCCTCTTACAAGTGATTTACAAGTCTATTTATAGGCTAGGAAAGGATTCTTGGTATCCTATCATTGATAACACTAATTAAACTCATAAATAGACTTATTTAACACTCATTACATCACTTATTAAGTACCTATGACCCTTGGACTCAAAAGTCACTTATTTAAGTCATAATAAAGAAACTAACATGACTCTTTATTTGCCCTCTTGAACATGCACGAAAATATGCATCTTTATTCCTCATCTTGGGCCTCCAAATCTGATTTGTAAATAGCCCATTCTTCAAGTTGGATTCAGCCCACCGACTTGTATAAGATTCACCATTTGGCCCAACGTAGATTGCTCTTGGACTTGGGCTTTCATTTCAGCTATAATCAACACCATGGCCTCCTTTATCTTCTTAGCTCTAGCTCTTGTAACCGGCCCACCATGAATGATCAAGGGATCTCTATTGTTGTCGTTGGTTAACTTGGATGCAGCCCCATCATTCCCTTCTTCTTCAAAAGGATTCGTCCTCGAATCTAAATCACCAAAATAAGGAGACAAATCAGCAACATTGAAAGTAGCACTTACATTATACTCACCCGGTAGGTCTAGTTTGTAAGCATTATCATTCACTCGTGCAATGACTTGAAATGGTCCATCTCCTCTTGGTTGCAACTTGGACTTCCTTTTGGATGGAAACCTCTCCTTTCTCAAGTGTAGCCAAACCCAATCTCCCGGCTCAAAGATGACTTGCTTCCGGCCCTTGTTTGCTTGCTTGATGTATTGCTCCGTCCTCTTCTCAATGTTTTGCTTCACCTTCTCATGCAACTTTTTCACCATTTCTGCCTTAGCTTTACCATCAAGACTAGCTCGTTCCTCAATTGGAATTGGAATAAGATCAAGTGGACTCAATGGATTAAAGCCATAAACAACTTCAAATGGAGAAAAGTTAGTAGCAGAATGAACACTTCGATTATAAGCAAATTCAGCAAAAGGTAAGCAATCCTCCCAACTTTTCAAGTTCCTTTGAATCAATGTTCGAAGCAATTGAGATAAAGTCCTATTAACTACTTCGGTTTGTCCATCGGTTTGGGGATGACAAGTAGTAGAAAACAGAAGTTTAGTTCCCAATTTATTCCATAACACACGCCAAAAATGACTCAAAAACTTCACATCTCGATCACTAACAATGCTTCTTGGAATTCCATGCAAACGCACAATTTCTTTAAAGAACAAATCAGCAATATGAGTAGCATCATCACTCTTATGACATGGTATGAAATGTGCCATTTTTGAAAATCTATCAACAACAACAAATACAGAATCCTTACCCCTACTTGTTCTAGGCAAACCCAAAACAAAGTCCATAGAAATGTTCTCCCAAGGTGCATTAGGAATAGGTAAAGGTGTATACAAACCATGTGGATGTGATTTGGATTTAGCTTGCATGCAAGTTATACATCTACCACAAATTCTTTCAACATCAACACGCATTTTAGGCCAATAAAAATGTTCATGCAAAACATCCAAAGTCTTATGAACTCCAAAATGCCCCATTAACCCACCACCATGAGCTTCACGAACAAGCAACTCACGCATGGAACACTTAGGAATGCACAACTTAGACTCTCTAAACAAGTAGCCCTCATGCCTATAAAACTTATCAAATGCAGCATGCTCACAGGCTAGATATATCGAAGCAAAATCAGAATCATTAGTATACATCTCCTTAATTGACTCAAAACCAAGAAGTTTAGAACTCAAAGTAGAGATTAAAGAATACCTCCGAGACAACGCATCAGCCACAATATTCTCCTTGCCCTTCTTATACTTGATCACATAAGGAAATGATTCAATGAATTCCACCCACTTAACATGCCTCTTGCTAAGCTTTCCTTGACCTTTAAGGTATTTGAGAGATTCATGATCCGTGTGAACAACGAACTCTTTAGGCCACAAGTAATGCTGCCACGTTTCAAAAGCTCTCACCAAAGCATACAACTCCTTGTCGTAGGTTGGATAATTCAATTGAGCGCCCTTCAACTTCTCGCTAAAGTAAGCAATTGGCTTTCCATCCTGCAACAAAACAGCTCCTACACCCACTCCGGATGCATCACATTCAAGCTCAAAAGTTTTATCGAAGTTAGGCAATGCAAGAATAGGAGCACTAGTTAGTTTCTCTTTAAGAAGATTAAAAGCATGTTCTTGTTTCTCTCCCCAATGAAAACCAACATCTTTTTTCACAATCTCATTCAAAGGTGCAGCAATTGTGCTAAAATCTTTAACAAACCTCCTATAAAAACTTGCAAGACCATGAAAACTTCTTACTTGAGCAATGTTTTGAGGAGTTGGCCACTGTAAGATAGCTTGCACTTTTTCCCTCTCCATTTCAATCCCATTAGCACTTACAACAAAACCAAGAAAAACAACTTTATCCATGCAAAAAGAACACTTCTTAAGATTAGCATACAATGATTCCTTTCTTAAGGTGTCTAAAACAGCACGCACATGGTCAAGATGTTCATCCACATTTTTGCTATAGATCAAAATATCATCAAAGTAAACAACCACAAATTTCCCAATGAAACTTCGCAAAACATGATGCATCAATCTCATGAAAGTACTAGGTGCATTAGTTAAACCAAAAGGCATTACTAACCACTCATAAAGACCATACTTTGTTTTAAAAGCAGTTTTCCACTCATCTCCTTCTCGAATTCGAATTTGATGATAACCACTTTTCAAATCAATCTTAGTAAACACAACAGCCCCATGCAACTCATCAAGCATATCGTCTAACCTAGGAATAGGATAGCGATACTTTACCGTGATCTTATTGATTGCTCGACAATCGGTGCACATCCTCCATGATCCATCTTTCTTGGATACAACGATCACCGGTACGGCACATGGACTCATGCTCTCACGAACTCTTCCCTTCTCCATCAAGTCTTCCACTTGCCTTTGGATCTCCCTAGTCTCTTCCGGATTGGCTCTATAGGCTGATCGGTTTGGAAGCACAGCTCCGGGCACAAAATCAATTTGATGTTCAATACCTCTTAACGGAGGTAAACCACTTGGCTCCTCTTCCGGGAAAACGTCTTCAAATTCCTTCAAAAGAGACACAAAGGTACTAGGCAAAGATGGGGTTAATTCGTTAGTGCTAAAAAAAGACTCTTTGTACACCAAGATCAACACACTCTCTTCTTCAACTATTGCTCTCTTCATCTCTTTTGCTCTCACAAAGAAGTTTTGTTTTTCCTTTCCCTCTCGTGTATTCTCTCCACTCTTTTTTTCTCTCATATGTGTATCAACTCCCTCACTTTTCTTTCCCTCATTCTCTCTAGCTCTCCTCGTTTGAGACATCTTTATTTGGTCCTCATGAACTTGTTGTGGAGTCAATGGCACAAGCATGACAGATTTGTTATTGTGCTTGAAGGTATAACGATTTTGAAAACCGTCATGAATCACCCTCCGATCGAATTGCCAAGGCCTGCCCAAGAGAATGTGACTAGCATGCATTGGTACCACATCACAAAGAACATCATCCTTATAATTGCCAATGGAAAACGAAATTAGAACTTGTTTAGTCACACGAATTTCACCACATTCATTCAACCATTGAAGCTTGTATGGTTGAGGATGCTTTTGGGTTGCTAACTTCATCTTGTCCACCATATCTGAACTTGCAACGTTAGTACAACTCCCACCATCAATAATCATCATGCAAACTTTACCTTGGACCAAACACCTTGTGTGAAAGATGTTCTCCCTTTGTTGATCATCACCTTTGACTTGCACATTAAGAGCTCTTCGAACCACAAATAGCTCTCCGTGTTCTGGTGTGATCTCTTCAGGCTGTTCATCTCCACCATCATCTTCATGTTCACTTTCCGATTCTAGCTCCCCATTAGATTTTACAACCATCACCCTTTTGTTTGGACATTCAGATGCAATGTGTCCAATTCCATGACAGCGAAAACATTTGACATCTCTAGTTCTAGTAGTATTGGGAGTAGAAGTAGAGGTACCTTTGCCTTTATCAACTTCATTGAAAGGTTTTGACATCTGATTTTGAGGTTTTGAAGCAGCCCCAAATGTCGGTTTCGAAGATGTCCACTCCTTCGGCTTTGAAGATTGAGAACTCGTTGGGAAATTCTTTTGGAAGGTTCCCTTCTTCTTAAATTGCCGCTCCACCTTCATGGCCATATGAACCATATCTTCAAGCTCCACATAGTGTTGAAGATCAACGACGTTCGCAATCTCCCTATTCAGCCCGCATAGAAATCGAGCCATTGTTGCTTCTCTATCTTCTTCAACATTTGCCCTTATCATGGCAATCTCCATCTCTTTGTAGAACTCATCAACAGATTTAGTACCTTGACTCAAACTTTGTAATTTTTGATACAATTCACGAAAGTAATGAGAAGGAACAAATCTCTTACGCATTATGGACTTCATTTCATCCCAAGTGGAAATTGGTCTCTCTCCATAGCGTCTTCTATTTGTTGTCAATTGATCCCACCAAACTAGAGCATAGTCGGTGAATTCAATTACAGCAAGTTTGACCTTCTTCTCCTCGGAGTAGTTGTGACACTCAAAGATGAGTTCCACCTTTCGCTCCCACTCCAAATAGGCCTCGGGATCACTCCTTCCTTGGAAAGCAGGAATTTTCAACTTGATGCTTCCCAAGTCACGATCAACTTCATTTTGATGCCTCCTTCTACCATTATGCCTTGGAGCTCGATGCATGGATTCTGCTTCCTCTTCTTCTTCACTCTCCCTTTCATCATGATTCCTTTGTTGTCCTTGTAGCTCCAAATTCTCCAAGCGATCTGATACGCTCTCCAAAATAGTGTTAAATCTAGCAAATTGTTGTTGCATAGCTTGCAGTGTAAATTCATTTGGATTTTGATTGATATTATCGCCCATGTCCTCACAATTCACTCGTGTATCACACAAAAAGTAAAAAAAAAAAAAGTAAAATAAAAAAGAAACCTCCCCAAACACTCGTGTATCACTCGTAGGCTTTTACCTCCCCTCAAATAAACTCACCACTCAATGCCTTTTACCACTCAATTCTCACTTGTAGGAATTCAAATGAACTAGAACAAATCAAGATTAGAACAAGAGATGTAGCAATCACCACACTTCAGCCCTTATGGAACAATTCAAATGATTTTCGTTTTTTTTTTTTATATTTTTTTAAACTGATTTTTTTTCCCTTTTTCTTTTTCTTTCTTTTTCCTTTCTTTTTTTTTTTTTTTTTTTTTTTTTTTTGCAGCAACAAAGACACAAGGATGGATAGAATATAGAGAAGATGTAGAATTGAAGAGCAAAGGTTGAGATCAATACCAGATTGCTCTGATTACCAAAATGATACGGACGGAGGACCCGTTGGATAAAAGATCCAAGAACCCTTCGTATAAGAGGTAGGCAGCGGTCTCCCTAGATCGAGAATCCAGTTTGATCACCTCCTAGAGCGAAGAAAACCTCGACCCGTTGGCTATATAATCAGCCAAGAACCTCGGTATGGTTGAACGCCACAAGACTTTGCTCACTAGTCTTGATAAGTTCGGAACAAGTGAAAACTCTACAAGAGAGAAATTCAACTCACAAAGGCAAAGCCAATTTTCGTTTATAACTCAAGGTGTCCTCTTACAAGTGATTTACAAGTCTATTTATAGGCTAGGAAAGGATTCTTGGTATCCTATCATTGATAACACTAATTAAACTCATAAATAGACTTATTTAACACTCATTACATCACTTATTAAGTACCTATGACCCTTGGACTCAAAAGTCACTTATTTAAGTCATAATAAAGAAACTAACATGACTCTTTATTTGCCCTCTTGAACATGCACGAAAATATGCATCTTTATTCCTCATCTTGGGCCTCCAAATCTGATTTGTAAATAGCCCATTCTTCAAGTTGGATTCAGCCCACCGACTTGTATAAGATTCACCATTTGGCCCAACGTAGATTGCTCTTGGACTTGGGCTTTCATTTCAGCTATAATCAACACCATGGCCTCCTTTATCTTCTTAGCTCTAGCTCTTGTAACCGGCCCACCATGAATGATCAAGGGATCTCTATTGTTGTCGTTGGTTAACTTGGATGCAGCCCCATCATAATATATCTATCTGTTGGGTCTAAACCCCGTACAATTAACTTAGTTTCTTTTGAGAACCTTGTCGAGTGATCCTTCAAGATCAACTCTTTCTTTTATAATAATGAAGTCTTGTTCATAGTAATTCATTTCGGTCATTATTGTCTGTTTGTTCTTTCATTCTTATTCATCCCCCTTCTTCCCCGCTTCTTTAATCCAACCCCTAGTCGCACCCCGGCTTTTGCCGTCCCTCAGGATTTGGGGCTGTGACAGGAGACATCATTTGCTCTTGACAACTACATGTATGAAGACATGTAATTGCCGACTCAAACCTTCAACAGATAACACACCACCAAGAATCACCCTCGCCATCTTCATCCAAACCTAACCTGCACATTTAGAAATACATGCAGGGCTGAGTACTTCGTACTCAGTGAACACATTGCCAAAAACATTCTCAAAAACTTGCTCTTAGAGCTATATAATTGAAACTTGCCTCTCTTGCTGCATCACAAGGGTTAGATATATAAATAACTGCTTTAAAAGAATTTTCCCACTTGTGACAACCATAAAAACATTTTTGTTTTGTAAATTGTTTGCGCAGACTAAGCTTTTATCTTAGGTATGAATCAATCTACAACTTATCTTTCTGTGGTGTCGAGAAGTAGGCCTCCTCCTCGAACACCGTGACTGGCCCAACCGAAGCAAGGCTCACAGTCACCTTAACTAATACATGCATTGTCCCATATCTTACAGGACCTTTATGTCGTGCGTCCACAGGACCTTGTAATAACTTTAACACGTAGATGATTGCATACCAAAACATTTAAAACTCAAGCAAGTCAATCAATTTGAAAAGCGCACGTAAGACATAAATAGTACACGCATTCATCATTTGGTTTTAGTTCAGAAAGCCCACCTGTCCACCAAAGATTCTAGCTAGGTGGCTTACTCTTTTGTGTCCTCGCTACTTTCCCGTCCCGCTTGGTCTTTCACAATTCAACATCGAATAAAGATCGAGATTTTTATCACGCAAGACGTAAAGTAGATTTTGGGCTCGGCGGAAGGACTTCTACTTGACTCGGGTATTTCTATTATTATTCTAACTTTTCTATTTCGATATCTTTCTCGACTTCCTCATTCTTGGATTATCGACTTTACTTGTTTACTCGATAAACTTTGTCTCACTTTCTCGTTTCTAGAAATAACATTACTTTAGTTCTTTCCGCTAAACAAAAGGATACTATTCATCTCGACTGTCACAGCCCCAAATCCCGAGGGACGGCAGAAGCCGGAGTGCGACTGGGATTGGAATAAAGAAGCGGGGAAGAAAGGGGGATGAAAGAATAGACATACATAAATGACAGCATAATCTCTATGAACAAGACTTAATTATCAAAAGATAGAGTTGATCTTGAAGGATCACTCGAACAAGATCTCAAAGTTTCTAAGTTACAAGTACATAACTTAAACCAAAAGTGATAATTGTAATTACTTAAGTGAGTCTAAAGTTTGGCAGCGGAATATTAATCTACATACTACAGTCTTCACTATCGACAACTCTTAACTCAACCCTCACCGCTTCCGTCGCTTCAACCTGCACATTTAGAAAACATATGCAGGGCTAAGTACAAAAGTACTTAGTGGGCATTTCATATCTGTAGCACACTGGGGTTTTTCTTTTTAAGAGCCCGTGCCTACTAAACATTTTCGTTCTCATTTTCATAAAGGTTAGCTCTGCAGAGCAATTTTCATAGATGTTACGTTCAAATCTTGACCAGTCATAATTCACCGTGGCTGGCTATCCCTCAACAGGATACCATATACACCACAGGCTACAAAGTGCACTAACTTTGGAAAGCATAATAGCTAACTCAAAGCCGATCGTTAGTTAACCCCTTTTGATTAACTCATAAGGTACAAGAGAACTCACATAAAACACAAAACAGTTCATGCCATAATTATCACTTTGAAAACACGATTATCAAAGCGATAGAGAAAAGGTTTTCGAGCATTGCTCGTTTTGTTTCATATATAAAAGCCCACCTTATAGATTACAGAACTATTAAACGTGCTTCCGTTCTTCAATCTTCCGTCCTTTCCTTATGCTGACTTCCTCCTTCATTGTACATAAAACATACCCTCGATAAGTCATTGATACGACAAAAGAAAACAGAAATCGAAATCGAAAACGATTTAGTCTATTAAGCTTTCTAGGCATTAGCACGCTAAACTAGATTCTTTTAGTTAAACGGGAACGAGACTTGAGCACATCTCATTTAAACCTCATTCGGTTCCTTACTCGACGCTTATGTTGGCAAAACTGAAGTCGATTGCTTACAACGACTTAAGAGATCAAAAGGAAACTAAGTTGAAAAGAATTCAACTTAAGAAACTAGGTTTCGGAAAAATCTGCACAGATCAGTAAGTTTGTACAGAACAGGGGATTTCGAAACAGGGGACGAATCTTATACCAAAAGAAAGGTACGGGTGTCTAGTTTACTCTCCAATTTACGGATCTCAATTCCGATAAACGAGCTAAAAGATATGGTAGTTTCCGTGAAACGTCGCAAAATAGTCCGAGTTCAACCCTAAGGCTCGATAACTCGGTGCTCGACTTCCTAGGTTCGACTTACGTTATTCCACTTCATTTTCCACGAAATTCCTGACTCAATGCAGTCTACACGTACCCTCATACGTGTTGAACTCCTTTTCATTTCTCATTTATAAGCTTGATGTTTAAAACCTCGTCTCATTAACTACGCAATTACTATACCATTTCAATTTCACATTTCCAAAACCTAATCGCTCAAATTCAACTACAACTCATCATTTCATATCTCGGATGAACACGTCGTCAACTACAAACTTGTTCTCTTATTCATAACAATCACTATTATCTAATTACTTTCCTTATTCGTCTTTTCAAATGATACTTTGGTTCGATTCTTCAACTCTTATGAAAAATTCAACGTTATTAGAATTCGTTCTAACTTTCCGAAATCGATCATCATCTATCACGATTCATTAACACGTAATTCACATCCTCATATCATCATCTATTCTCGACTTATCGTCGATCGTTCGTCTCTTAACGAAAATTCTACGTTCTCCGTTTTCGTTCAAATTTTACGACAACGATTATCATCTAACGAGCATTACTAACATGCGAATCATAATATCAAAACATTAACGAGCTCTAACTTATCGACACGTCTTCTTCTCTTACATTTTTTGTTTTATTTTTAGAAAAATCTCAATTAAATATATAATCATCCTCATGCATCGTATATCTTATTTCCATTAAACAATCGAGCATATCATAACATTTACTATCTTAAATCGACCCTTCTTCGTCTCTTAGGTTTCAACTTTTATTTTTAGAAAAATCTGAAACAATTCATAGAGTCAATTAACATCACGAAGAACACTAATCTATCGATCAATCGTTAAAGAAAACGAGCTACGATCAAAACCCCCAAAATTCATAAAATTTCGGTAAGAACCCTAGGACAAGGAGGTGTGATTTTCTTCATGATTCAAACCGTAGAACTCGATTCTAAACATCCTAGAACATGTATCAAACAAGGAACAACATGCCTCTTATTCTCTAAATTTTCGAAAAAAAATAAAATGGGGGAAACAAGTCTTGTTCGGTTCAAATGATAGAAGAAGTTCTTACCTTTCGTAATATGGATTCGGAATTGGAAATGATCAGTAGATGCAAGAGTTAAGAGCTTGAGAGGAGCTTGGAGTTGTAGCTTTAATGGAGGAAAATGAAGAAAAAGAGAGAGAGAAGTATATATATGTGTGTGGTGGTAATGGGAGGGTGAAAGGGGAGGGAGATGACTCATGTATAAGACATAATAAAGTGAAAAAAATATCCTACAAAAGTATAGTAAGTCGCTAAGGGGTTGTTTGGCGAGGATTATTAGACGATAATATCTCGTTTCCGGCTCTTAAACAACGATTTAAAAGTCGAGAAATACTTTCCTAGATAGTTTCGAATTCGACGAAATCTAATTCGTCCGTTAGATTAGAAATAATTTACGTACTCGGAAAACCTAATTCATTTTTCAAAAAACCGAGAAAAAGTCGGGACATCACAGTCCAAAATTCGTCCGGAAAATCATAAAAACTAACTTTCTCCGGTGAACTCGTATCGAAGAAAAAGTGAATGTAAATTCTGACGGAATTTAATTCTGAGTTTTCGGACGAAAAATCTATCGGACGCGAAAACCCTAAATACAGTAGTCGTTTGCCCGACTTCTGGAAATTATTTTCTGAAATGGATTTCACCGCAAATCTTAGAATTGAAATTCATGATCTTAGGCGTGCAAAGCCATAATTATTATTAACTTTTATTTTTAAAGACAGTAGAAATTATCGGGGTATTACATTGACCATACTTCTCGAGTTCTCGATTCTTAATTCTTAACTATCGTTATCTTAAATCATTCATGTCATAAATGAGCATTTACAACAGATGAACAAATCATTTCACGAATAAATGAAACACAAACATTTTACTCAACATATAAGTTCAATCAAGCATAATAAACTCAAACATGATTTATATTTCAAAAACATTTAATAGTAAACTCGACACTGATCAACTTTATCCTTTGAGAATGCTAACTTCGGATTTTAATAAAATAATCTCATCAACTTTTAATAATTCAAATAATTAAATTCAATTAATAAGACTTTCAAATTTAAAACTCAAACTTCTATTTATTATTTCTCAACTTAAAATACGACGTTATTTTCAAAATTCTAAAATACGTCGTCTTTTCTCAATTACGTATATATACTCTCGTCTTAATAATTTAACTTCTAATAATATATACACATATATATACTCATTCTTTTTCTTAATTAAATTTTCTTTTCTTTATTCCATAAAATCTCAACTTTCTATTTAAAAACTCGAAGTTCGATAACTTTGTTGTCTTATCTCGGTTTTAAAATATTTGAAAAGCAAACTCGATTATTTTACTCAAGCATCATCATTCAATCATCCAATACACGACACATCATCAAAGAACAAATATTCAAACAATTAAAACTTACTAAACTTGCTTCTCATATTAAAACAACATTTATTTGATTTCAAGTCATGACCTCTTTTTATTCGTCTAACACTTCTTATTTTCATTTATTATCCAAGCATTTGAGATTCATTAGACTCGATTCTAACACTTAAGATTTATTTTCAAGTTTAATGAGTCTTAACACTTATTAGATCTCAACTCAAGACTTTATTTTATTTAAGCTATTTCTTCATAGCATTATTTGTTAATTCAAGTATTAACTTAAATCTCAAACTCGTATTTTACTATCTCTTATTTTATTATGAAATTATCTCATTAACTTATTTATTTCTATTTCTATTATTTTTATTCCAAAACTTTTTCGATTAATCTCATAATTAAAATGAATAAACAACTCAAGCTCGACTAAATTCTTCATTAAGCTCTTATGCTCGACTCTAAAAATATTTTTCTCTTTAAAAGAGAATTTATTTCTCTTTAGGTTTATTCTTTCTTATTTTTTTATTCAATTGAACAAACTTTATCCTCGACTAACTCATCTTTAAGTTTTCACACTCATCTTTTAGTTTCATCTTCTTGATTCTAACTTCTCTTTTATTTCTCAATTAATATTATTATTTCTCTTTTTAATCTCTATAATTAAACTCACATAATTTCTTCTATTAATACTTAATCATTAACAAAGAAATGTTTTTTTTTCTTTGTTTTACTCAATCCTTATCTCAAAAATAAACTATTTATTTTCTTTTTATTTTCTATTTCATTTTATTATTTTATTAATTTTCAAAAAAAAATAATTAATATTATAATTAATTAATTTATTTATAATTAATTTTATTCATCTTCAATTCCTCATGTTCTTCACCAAGAATACCAAGAACACACACTCAAAAATTCATATTTTCACCTAGAACACCTGAACACACACTAAATCTTCAAACTCAATTTCCATCGGTTTTTACACATTTTTATGCCTAAAATTCCATTGTTTTCATCTCTTAAATTTTTACTAAGCATCAAACACTGAAATATGAACATAAACACATTCATATCATCCATATCAACAAAATCATCAAAAATCATCAAAAATTATATTTTTCCATAAACTCATATATAACGATTTCTTCAAGAAATTCAACAAAATAATTTAAATCATTCATTCAATCATAATATCATACTCATATCATGCTTATAACATCATCAAATCATCAAAAATAAATAAAATAAAAAATTCCAAATTTTCTACCCTAATTTCGGTTTCAACATAAAAAAAAAATAGGGTAAATTATTTTTCTCATTTTCTCATGCACACATATCATTCCAATCATCATCATAAAGCACATATAAACAAGAAATCATCAAGAACTCATGAAAATTATTTTTTCTTTCTCTTTTATCCTCATTTTCGGTCCTCTCCATTTTTATAGGGTTATTATTTTTCTTTTCTCTCTTAATTCCTAGATTAATCCCTAGGGTTGTTTTGTAAATCAAATGGATGGCATACTTTAAAAGAAATAAATCGAACTCCTCCTCTTGAAGAACTTGGACTAAAAATGAAGGGATATGAGCTTCAAATCCTAGCTTGGATTTTCCATGGAGGATTTCATCTTTAAACCTCAAGAAAAATTAAAACAAGAATTAATCATCTCATTTAGGGCATAAAGTGCCGAAAATTTGAAGAAAATAAAAGGGGAGATGATTTTGATCTTGAATTGAGCTCAAAGCTTTGAAGAACAAATTACCTTCTTGAATTTAGGGTTGAAGGTTGAAGATGATGGAGTTCTTGAAGCTTGGTTACTTGAAATCTTGGACTTCAATGGAGTTTTTCTCCTATATCTAAGTGTACGTGTGTACGGTGAAGAGAGGGGGAGAAGAGAGAAGATTTTCTTCTTCCTCTTCTTTGTTTCTTACGTGAGAGAGAGTAGAGAGATGAGAGATGAGTGAAATGAGAGAATATTATTGATATCTCTTAAGGAATCATGAAGTTTGAAATTAAGGAAATGGAATGATGATATTTCCTTAGGTTTTGAAAAATAGGTACCTAGGTTAGAGAATAAAATTAGGGAGAGAGGGGAGATGCATGTCGTTAGAGAGAGAGTGGGAGAGAGATAAAAATAATTATCTTACTTTAACTGGTATAATTTTTCCCGGAAGGAAAAATTTTTCGGTAGAATATATCCGTATTTTTCCGTTAACTCTCAAAACGTCTGAAAACTCTCCTTGACTTGTTCCCGACATTAGAAACACCTCTACATCCTCTCATATCTCATGAAATAATTTAAGGATGTAATACCCCAGAAATTTTGTACTGACTTAAAAATTTAAAGTTAATAATAATTATGGCTTTGCACGCCTAAGTTCATGAATTTGAATTCTAAGATTTACGGTGAAATCCGTTTCCAAAAATAAATTCCAGAAATCGGACGAACGACTACTGTATTTAGGGTTTTCGCGTTCTTTAAGTTTTTTGCCCGGAAACTCGGAATCGAATTCCGTCAGACTTTTACATTCACGAAATCGCAATACGAACTCGCCCGAGAAAGTTCATTTTTGTGATTTTCCGGACGAATTTTGGACTGTGACGTCCCGACTTTTTCTCGGAATTTGAAAAACGATTTAGGTTTTCCGAGTACGTTATTTATTTCCAATCTAACGGACGAATTAGATTTCGTCAATTCATGAGAATTGGAGTACGTGTTGACTGCCTTGTTGACTGCCTTGTTGTGTAAAATTCATGAGAATTTAAGTTTGATAACATAGAACGAACCTAGAAGAACGTGCGTCGATTTTATCGAACATTAGGGATTCACTCGGCAATTTCTGCGACGTTCCACGAAAAATGCAATATCTTTTAACTCGTTTATCGGAATCGAGATCCGCGAATTGGAGAGTAAACTAGACACCCGAGGCTATCTTTTGGTACAGGGCACGACCCCTGTTTCGTAATCCCCTGTTCTGGACAGACTCACTGACTTCGTGCAGTGTATGTTCGAATTGTAATTCCTAAGTTGTTTTCTTCTCAACTTAGCTTCTTTCGATCTTTGAGGTCGTTATGAGTTAACGAATGCCTTTTTCTTACTGACCTCAGTGTCAAGTATAGAGCCTTGAGTGCTAACAAGATGAGTTCGTATCTTGTATCCGTTTAAGTAAAGAATTTTAGTTAAGCGTGCAAATGCCTAAATCGTCTAAAGAACTAAAAACTTAATTTCCTAAGTTGATTCCTTTCCAACTTAGTTCCTTTTGATCTTTTCAGTCGTAATGAGTTATCGACTATCTTTTCTACTGACCTAAGAGTCGAGTAAGGAACTTTTCGAGTTCTAAACTAGATTTGTTCAAGTCTCGTCGTTCCCGGTTAATCAAAAAGAATTAGTAGCGTGCAAATGCCTAAAGAACTAAAAAGACTACGACTAAAACCAATTTCCAATCTCCGTTTCCTTTAATCATTTACGATCGAGTTTAAAGTATGTTTATCTTACGATGAAGGAGGAAGTCAGCAGTGAGGAAAGGACGGAAGACTAGAAGACGAAAGTACGAGTAATAAGTTCTGTAAAGTATAAAGGTGGGCTTTTATATATGAAATAAAACGAGCAATGCTCGAAAACCCTTTTCTTTATCGCTTTGATAATTGTGTTTTCAAAGTGATAATCATGGCATAAACTGTTTAAATATTTTACGTGAGTTCTCTTGTACCTATCTGAGTTAACATTCGTGTTTTCCAGATTTTTGAGTTAACCACTAGGATTGTTAATTATCGATCGACTCTGAGTTAGCTATTAAGCGCTTTCCAGAGTTAGTGCACTTTGTAACTTATGGTGTATGTGGTATCCTGTTGAGGGGTAACCAGCCACGGTGAATGAGAATTGGTCAAGATTTGAACGTAACATACCAGAAAAATGCTTGTACAAGCTAATTTATATAAATGAGTCAGAAAATATTTAGCAGACAGGGGCCATTTTCAATAAAACCCCGATGTGCTATGATTATGAGATGCCTGATTATTTATACTTATGAATATGTTTTCGGCAACGTGCCCACTAAGTACTCTTGTACTTAGCCCTGCATATGTTTTCTAAATGTGCAGGTTGAAGCGATGGAAGCGGCGAGGCTTGAATTAAGTTGTCTTAGGAAGACTTTAGTTAGTATGAATCACTTTTCCGCTGCAAAACTCTAAGTACTTTTTGTTATGTACATTACGTAAAATATTGTAGTTTATGTCTGTAAACTATAACTTAGATGCCTTTTTGGGAACTTCGTCGAGTAATCCTTGAGATTAACTCTTCCTTTTGTAATTAAAGTCTTGTTCATAAAATGTATGATGTCTCTTATGTATGTATGTTTAGTCAGTCCCCTTCTTCCCCGCTTCTTTAATCCAATCCCAGTCGCACCCCGGCTTCTGCCGTCCCTCGGGATTTGGGGCTGTGACAGAGTGGTATCAGAGTAGAGGTTCGTTTTCTGCTCTGGATACGAGTCTTCCTTCGAGTAGTAGTATTGAGTATTCGTTCATACTCTATATCGAGTCTTCTTTCGAGTCATAAGATAGAATAATTTGTTTATACTCTAGATCAGAGTCTTCTTTCAAGTAAAATTAAGAGTTAAGTTATAACATTAGAATTTAGAATGTAGACGACAACTCAACCTCCTGCTACGTCGACTCAACGAGGAAGAGAATTTTAATGATATGATTTCTTTTAATTAGGAAATTTGAATAAGTATTCATTGAGTGAAAAGTGATAATGGTGCCAAGATACCCTTCAATCATGAAAGTATAATAAATTATACTATGATTTGTTTATGTGATTATGTGATAGTACAAGTACTATCTTACGTGAAATTATTTGCGCGATAATTTCTATTATTTTATCATGGCACGAGAACCTAGAAGGAATCTAGGGATTTTTCCCGGTTCAATAAGAATGTAGACTTGAAATCTAATGTCTTTTCCGATACCTCGAGAACTTAGACGTTTTTAAGAAACATTTTTCCAAATGATTTCGAAAGGAGATCCACAACACGAGTGATGTGAGCACGGGTGGGCAGCCAACGACTACAAGTCAGATTTCAAGAACTAAATAAAGTATGCCGATTTCAAGTCCAATATCAAGATAAATCGGGCCAAATGGTACTCAAGACTTCAAAAGTCACTTATTTAACTCATAATAATGAAACTAATTAGACACTTAATTTAGCCTCTTCAATATGCACGAATATCAACCATTTATTCTTCTTCTTGGGCCTTCGAAGTCTGATTGTTGACAAGCCCTTTTAAGACGGATTCAGCCCATCAATATTCACCATTTGGCCCGATTTATCTTGATATTGGACTTGAAATCGGCATACTTTATTTAGTTCTTGAAATCTGACTTGTAGTCGTTGGCTGCCCACCCGTGCTCACATCATTCCCTTCTTCTTCAAGAAGATTCGTCCCGAATCTTATTTCCAAAAGAAAGGTCAGTGTTTAGTAACATCCAATCCAATCCTCCGGGTTTGAAGACGTGATTTTCATCCTTGATTTTGATAGTTGTACGTGGTTCCATATCGAAATGATATACCTGCAAAATAGAAACAAACCACGTACCTCGGGGTCTATCAACGAGAAGGACTTCTATTGATGGATGTCACGTGCGTAAAGTGACATGAATAAAGACTCGGCAAAGTCGATCTTTGTTGTAAAACCGATAAGAATTTCCTTCGAGGGAAATGAAATAAATATTGATAAAATAAGGTAAATATGTACGAAGTGAACGAAAGAAACAAATAGACGTGTGAGAAAAACGTGACTCCAATTATTCGAGAAAAGGTTGAAACAAGGAGGATAAATTGAAATAAACGGAAGAGCTGAATGTTACCTTAGTTGTAAGGGGCATGAACAAAGTCTCTTGGAGATGAATTTGTTTTACTTATTAGGAGCCGTTCAAATATTCGATTAGCTTAAAATTTGTATCTTCCTCGAGAATATTGAGTATTCCGAGCTAAATTGGAAAGTTTCCAAAAATTTCTTTTTAAGAAGTAGTTGTGTGTACAATTCGAGAAATTGCTACTCGAATTAGGAAAGTAAATTCTGTATGAAGTGAACGATAGAACGAGACAGGAGTTCCATGTGATTGAGAGACTGTTATGTGGAATCATGGGTCTTATGCCCCGCTAGCAAAACCTTTTTAGTATGGTATAAGTGGTTTAAAGAGAAGGATGTTACTTACGTATAAGTAACATGTAACGACGTCGTTCCCTTTTCATTTCATTTCATTTTCAGTAGAGTTCGCCTTGTTCGAACTGTGCGAAGGGAATTGTTTTTACTATTAGGAGTCAAGCACGAAGCTTGATTAAATTTCCAATGATCGCTCGATTTTTAGCGACGACGACTAGAACCTATGTTCCAAAAAGTTATTCTTAGGATATATTCCATTTCTCTTTTGGAATTTATATATATATATATATTTTTATACTTCGTCCTTGAGCGAAGAATACGACACGTACGAGTATTAAGAGTTGTAAACGACAAAGTCTTTTGTAAATGAATGTTACTTTTGCATAAGTAACATGAACAAAGCAAACGTGCCTTGTTTTAATAAATGAGAATCGATGAAAAATTTTCTTTGAGAAAGAAATAAGGAATAATGAAAGAGAATAATAAAGAATTAAAGTAAGAAATTAAAAGAATGAGATAAGGAATGAGAATAAAATCTTGAAATTTTATTTCTATATATTGTGAATACGAGAGCAATTTTCTGTGAAATTGCTAGATGTTTAAGATAAGTTTGTTATATTAAGTGTGATAATATTACATTTGAATAAGGAATATTCATTTTGTAATTTAAGATTTTCCCGTAAGGTAAGATATCATCTTACCGATACTGATCCGTGTTTCTTAAAAACTTGGTAGGATGGCTTCCAGTAGTGACACGGCTTCGGAGAGTCAGTCCCCGCCACAGCGTACTTGGGCAGATCAATTATTGGATAGGTATAGAGATTATGAGGCAAACCCGAGACACGACGTAGGATAGAGGATTAGTTACTTTTCGTTAGTTTATCATCCAGTCCGGCGTTTTATTACAGAGGGTCAGGCTATACTTGACTTGGTTAGACGACTACCAGAGGAATGGCGTGGTTGGGCACACGATACGGCATGGTACTATCTTGGGATGTTTGGCGATGATATAGAGCCGACAGGGGATTACAAGGGATTTGCTTTAGAGATACACAGGCGTTTCTTTTAGAGCAGACACATAGTAGCATATCCTGTTCAGGCGCATCCTCCCTACACTCATTTCCCAGCAGATTCAGGGTCAGAGCATGACGAGATAGGTTTAGAGATGATTGCACAGTTGGAGATCCCTTCAGTGATGGTACCCAGTGAGGACACAGGGGAGTTAGTTGCAGAGACAGTTGGTGGATTAGGGTTACCTGCTCCTATCCTACCCGAGCCTTTTGTGAGAGTTCAGGGACCGTTCGAGACAGGATCAGAGTACTTAGACACGGACGCAGAGCTTACCGCCCTGTTACAGTTACCATCCTCATACAGATCCATTGATGAGATTTGCACGGAGTTAGCCAGAGTTCGGGCTGAGTTTGAGGCAGGACCATCCAGGGTCCGTTCCAGGGAGGAGTACGAGACGAGTTCTGATGTGAGCACGGGTGGGCAACCAACGACTAGAAGTCAGATTTCAGGAACTAAATAAAGTATGCCGATTTCAAGTCCAATATCAAGATAAATCGGGCCAAATGGTGAATATTAATATGCTGAATTCGTCTTAAAAGGGCTTGTCAACAATCAGACTTCGAAGGCCCGAGAAGAAAAATAAATGGTTGATTTTCGTGCATATTGAAGAGGCTAAATTAAGTGTCTAATTAGTTTCATTATTATGAGTTAAATAAGTGACTTTTGAAGTCTTGAGTCATAAGTAGTCATTAGTAGTTAATAAGTGATTTAATTAGTGTTAAATAAGTCTATTTATGAGTTTAATTAGTATCATAAGTACTATCATTATTGGTAGGCTACGAAGAGTCCTTTTCTAACCTATAAATAGGCTTGATATCCTTTGTAATCGAATAACATATACACCTTGAGTTATAAACGAAAATTGGCTTTGCCTTTGTGAGTTGAATTTCTCTCTTGTAGAGTTTTCACTTGTTCCGAACTTATCAAGACTGGTGAGCAAAGTCTTGTGGCGTTCAACCGTACCGAGGTTCTTGGCTGATTATATAGCCAACGGGTCGAGGTTTTCTTCGCTCTAGGAGGTGATCAAACTGGATTCTCGATCTAGGGAGACCGCTGCCTACCTCTTATACGAAGGGTTCTTGGATCTTTTATCCAACGAGTCCTCCGTCCGTATCATTTGGTATCAGAGCAATCTGGTATTGATCTGAACCTCTATCTTTTTATTTTCTATAAAAAAAAATACAAAAACATGAGCAAAACGTTGAAGGAGCGTCGAGAGCGTGCATATGTTCTTCGCATGGAAACTAAGCTAATGTTGGCGGAGATTAAGGCAGCCAATGAAGAGTTGAGGAAACTTGTGGAAGTAACAATGAGAAAGACCTTTTGTGACATGCCAATCCAAAGTTGTGATTCCACACCGCAATTGGAGGCCCAACCAAATGAAGAGAAAGAGAATGAGGATAAGGTGATTGATCCAAAGATTTTCGACAAGGTTGTTGCAAATACTGTTGAAGAACAAGCCGAAGATACCAATGAAAGTGAAAACGTGGCTACGTGTGACAAAGAAATCGTAAGAAGGAAACTCATTTTTGAAGAAAGTTGTGTGGATGTGGTTCGTGTTTCCTTGGTGACGCAGTTGGAAATACCTCCGTTGAGCCCCAAATCATCTATTTGGAAGCCGTTGAATGATCATGGCAATGCAAAATTGTACTCTCAAAAGAGGAGGGCTTTAAAAAAGAAGTGTGAATGAACACTTAAGGAATTTTCTTTGATTACTAAGACTGATGACACAACTACATAGAAGGAAAAGAAGTATAGATGTATAGACAAGTGTGAGATAGGTACGCTGACGTTCAAGGAAAAGTTGATCATCACCCCAGACTTAGCTCTCCCAGAAACGGCAAGGAATACGAGATAGATACCAAGGTTCGAAGAATGAATTAAGATGAGTGATAATGCAAGATAAGAGAGTGATAGCTTATGCTTCACGACACATTAACCTCAGGAAATTGAGTATCCAGCCCACGACTTAGAGCTTGTAGCCGTAGTATATGCAATAAAATTTGGACACGCCATCTATATGGTGTAAGGGATGAGATCTTCACAGATCATAAAAATTTGGAGTGTGTATTCGAGCAAGGGAATTAACATAAGACAAAGGAGAAGGCTCGAACTAGTAAGATATTATGATTGTGAAAGTAATTACCATCTAGGTAAAGCTAAGGGTAAGAATAGATACGCTGAGTCATAAGACTCCAACTAAGTTTAAGTATCTCGACGTTGGAGAAGAAACGCTTATACAAGGATTCGAGACGATAGGTATAGAAATGCAAGATACATCAGCATTGATTGTAGGACAATAACGACACAAGTAGCTATACCAAATTACGAGAAAGATTATAAGTATCTAAAAAAAGGACGAGTCAATGGATAAGCTTCGACTAAGGAAAGGAATGGATAAACCAGACAGCGACTTTGAAGCAATGAGTATTATGATAGAAAATAAATTAGTATTTCCGATGACAACGAATTTAAGATTTAAGAAGGAATTTCTAGTGGAATAGAGTGAAACGAGACGTTGCCTAGTTTGGTAGAAAGATGTTTAGCTTATAAGAAAGTGAAAGCCTTTCACTAACAACTATACGAGTTGTGATAACCGTTAAGGTATTCCGAAATGGAAATGAAAGGATATGGTTACGATTTTATGACAACGAGATGTTTGTAAGTCATAAGGCAGAAAAGTTAGATGACAAACTTAACTTTAGTACCGTTTCTCACCTCCAGTTCTAGGGACAGTCCGAGGAAACAATTTAGATACTCGTTGATATGCTAAGAACAATAAGATTAGCCGAAGAGCAAATTGAAGAACACATAGCCAACAACTGAATTGTTATAACAATAATTATTAAGCTACGATAGGTATTACGACTTACGAGACCTTGTAGAAGAAAAAGATTTACATAGTTGCCTTATTATTATAAGGTAGGTGAAAGCAAGAATTTAGGACCAGACGCGGTCAATGAAATGATCGAGATCATTCGATAGATTCGAGTCAGATTAAAACGAGTTTAAAGAAGACAAAAGTCTTAAGTATATATGACAATTCAAACTTAATAATCGAGAAGAAAAATAAAAGCTCCTTAAGATTTCTCCGTGAATGAGAAACATTAGTTTCGTGTCAAGTTCAGACTTCGATAAAGATTTATATAATTAGCAAATAACTTGGAAAAGATAGCTTCCAATGCGAATAGTTATGGCTTTATCGCCAAGTTATGAAATACTTATTTTATGTATATCTCTTTTTGAGAAGAAGTATGTACGTTCGATTCTATACACATAGTTGGTCAGCAAGACGTTGTTCTTGAAATCGACTTAAGTTATTAGGAAAGATCGAAAACGATCTTGAATCGAAAAGCGCAAAAGTTAAGGAACAAGTTGAGATGATTAGTAATAACGCTATAAGATCATCACAGGCAAGAGGAAGCCATGTGAGAATTCGAAAAAGAGTTGAGTGAGAAGTACCCCGGGCAGTTTAAGAAGATAAGCAAATTTCGGGACGAAATTTTTCGCAAGGGGGGTAGGATGTAATACCCCAAAAATTTTGTACTGACTTAAAAATTTAAAGTTAATAATAATTATGGCTTTGCATGCCTAAGTTCATGAATTTGAATTCTAAGATTTACGGTGAAATCCGTTTCCAAAAATAAATTCCAGAAATCGGACGAACGACTACTGTATTTAGGGTTTTCGCGTCCGTTAAGTTTTTCGCCCGGAAACTCGGAATCGAATTCCGTCAGACTTTTACATTCACGAAATCGCAATACGAACTCGCCCGAGAAAGTTCATTTTTGTGATTTTCCGGACGAATTTTGGACTGTGACGTCCCGACTTTTTCTCGGAATTTGAAAAACGATTTAGGTTTTCTGAGTACGTTATTTATTTCCAATCTAACGGACGAATTAGATTTCGTCAATTCCGTAACTAACTAGAAAAGTATTTCTCGACTTTTAAAACGACGATTAAGAGCCGGAAACGAGTTTTTAGCGTCTAATTTTCCCTCGCCAAACGCAACCTTAACGAGTCACTACTTTAGTTAGATATTTTTCTTAGCTTTGTGAGTCACCATAGTGACTCACCACCCCTCTCTCCTTCTTCCCTATTACCGCCAGCCCATCTCCATTTCTCACCCTCATTTCTCTCTCATTCTTCTCCAAAAATCCTCCATAGTTCTTCATCTTTCAAGCTCTTCCAAGGTCCACATCTCTTGCATCTACCGATTAATTTCCAATCCGATTTCATATATCGAAAGGTAAGAACTTCGTCTATCATTTGATCCGAACAAATCTCTTTTTCCCCATTTTTGTTTTTGTTCGAAAATTTGGAGAGTAAGATAGCATGTTGTCATTGATCGAATCATGTTTTAGTATGCTTAGAATCGAGTTCTACGGATCGAATCATGAAGGAAAAATCAAGAACTCCAAGCCCTATTATTACCAAAAATTTTCTGTTTTGGGGCTTTCGTTTCATACTCGTTTTCTTCGTCAAATTGATGATAGATTAGTGTTGCTTATGACGTTAATTGATAGTATGAATTATTTTAGATTTTTCTAAAAATAAAATCCAAAACCTAAGAGACGAACAAGGCTCGATTTAGGTTAGTAAATGTTGAGATATGATCGATTGTTTAATGGAAATGAATTATACGATGCATGAGGATGATTATATATTAAATTGAGATTTTTCTAAAAATAAAACGAAAAGTGTAAGAGACGAAGATGTAGTGATAAGTCGAGGCTCGATAATATTTTGATAATATGATTTGCATGTTAGGAATGCTCGTTAGATAATAATCGTTGTCATGAAATTTGAATGAATTCCGTTAACTTTGGAAAATCCGTAAGAGACGAACAAATGTATGTAATTAATGATAGGAAAGTCGAGTAAGATTGATAATTGGATATTAATGATCATTAATGTTGAGGGAACGAAATTGTAGTTGACGTCGTGTTGATCCGAGCTATAAAATATTGAGTTTATGTTATAATCGAGAAGTTAGGACGAGAATTGATAACTTGTTTGGTTTAGTAATTGTTTAGTTGAAACGACGAGGTTTTGATCGTCGTGGTTATAGACGAGAAATGGAAAGAAGTTTATCACGTATGGAAATACGTGTTGACTGCCTTGTTGTGTAAAATTCATGAGAATTTAAGTTCGATAACATAGAACGAACCTAGAAGAACGTGCGTCGATTTTATCGAACATTAGGGATTCACTCGGCAATTTCTGCGACGTTCCACGAAAAATGCAATATCTTTTAGCTCGTTTATCGGAATCGAGATCCGCGAATTGGAGAGTAAACTAGACACCCGAGGCTATCTTTTGGTACAGGGAACGACCCCTGTTTCGCAATCCCCTGTTCTGGACAGACTCACTGACTTCGTGCAGTGTATGTTCGAATTGTAATTCCTAAGTTGTTTTCTTCTCAACTTAGCTTCTTTCGATCTTTGAGGTCGTTATGAGTTAACGAATGCCTTTTTCTTACTGACCTCAGTGTCAAGTATAGAGCCTTGAGTGCTAACAAGATGAGTTCGTATCTTGTATCCGTTTAAGTAAAGAATTTTAGTTAAGCGTGCAAATGCCTAAATCGTCTAAAGAACTAAAAACTTAATTTCCTCAGTTGATTCCTTTCCAACTTAGTTCCTTTTGATCTTTTCAGTCGTAATGAGTTATCGACTATCTTTTCTACTGACCTAAGAGTCGAGTAAGGAACCTTTCGAGTTCTAAACGAGATTTGTTCAAGTCTCGTTCCCGGTTAATCAAAAAGAATTAGTAGCGTGCAAATGCCTAAAGAACTAAAAAGACTACGACTAAAACCAATTTCCAATCTCCGTTTCCTTTAATCACTTACAATCGAGTTTAAAGTATGTTTATTTACGATGAAGGAGGAAGTCAGCAGTGAGGAAAGGACGGAAGACTAGAAGACGAAAGTACGAGTAATAAGTTCTGTAAAGTATAAAGGTGGGCTTTTATATATGAAATAAAACGAGCAATGCTCGAAAACCCTTTTCTTTATCGCTTTGATAATTGTGTTTTCAAAGTGATAATCATGACATAAATTGTTTAAATATTTTATGTGAGTTCTCTTGTACCTATCTGAGTTAACATTCGTGTTTTCCAGATTTTTGAGTTAACCGCTAGGATTGTTAACTATCGATCGGCTCTGAGTTAGCTATTAAGCGCTTTCCAGAGTTAGTGCACTTTGTAACCTGTGGTGTATGTGGTATCCTGTTGAGGGGTAACCAGCCACGGTGAATGAGAATTGGTCAAGATTTGAACGTAACATACCAGAAAAATGCTTGTACAAGCTAATTTATATAAATGAGTCAGAAAAAATTTAGTAGACACGGGCCATATTCAATAAAACCCCGATGTGCTACGATTATGAGATGCCTGATTATTTATACTTATGAATATGTTTTCGACAACGTGCCCACTAAGTACTCTTATACTTAGCCCTGCATATGTTTTCTAAATGTGCAGGTTGAAGCGATGGAAGCGGCGAGGCTTGAATTAAGTTGTCTTAGGAAGACTTTAGTTAGTATGAATCACTTTTCCGCTGCAAAACTCTAAGTACTTTTTGTTATGTACATTACGTAAAATATTGTAGTTTATGTCTGTAAACTATAACTTAGATGCCTTTTTGGGAACTTCGTCGAGTAATCCTTGAGATTAACTCTTCCTTTTGTAATTAAAGTCTTGTTCATAAAATGTATGATGTCTCTTATGTATGTATGTTTAGTCAGTCCCCTTCTTCCCCGCTTCTTTAATCCAATCCCAGTCGCACCCCGGCTTCTGCCGTCACTCGGGATTTGGGGCTGTGACAAAGGAATCCAAATATCAAATTTTTAGGTCAAAATTCCAAGTAACGAAGAAAAACCTAAAATTATTTGGCTAATTATTTCATTAAGAACTAAATTCTTAAAATTCTCTCATATGATCTCAGATGAGCTTCTAACATATCTCAAAGGTGTTAGAATTAATTCTAGATTCAAAAGACACTAATTAGGTTAAATTCGGAGTTCGTCGGTGAATAGTGATTTCTCGGCTAATCGTCAAAAGTGAAAGTTCTCAGAATTCTCCAAAGTTCATATTCATACTCAAAATCATATAATAAAGCTCAATCAATGTGTCACATACTCATTCCGAATAATCAAAATGTGAAAAATTCACATCTTAGCACATAAGGGCATTTTGGTCATATTTAAGAAAATTTATCACTCATGGCACGTTATTTAATATATATTAACACATTTAAAACGCTCTCAAAGACTTGTAAAAGTTTGGGGTATTACAAGAATCTCTCTCCCTCACCCACCGACCTTACCTCTCTCTCCCCCTAATCTCTCTCTCTCCCTAGGAACCTATTTTCTACTCTAGAAAGAATGTCATGATTATATTCTTCTCTTAATCAATTTTCTTTCTTCTCTTAGATATGAATTTATCTCATTCATCATTCATCTATCTCTCTCAAACTCTCTACTCTCTCTCCATCGTGTATCATCAAAGCAAAGAAGAAAAAATTTTCTCTTTCTCTCTCTCTCTCTCTCTCTCATTGCCGAGAAAGACACACACACACACATAGTTGGATAAATCTCCATTGAAGTTTCAATCTTCAAGCTCCAAGCTTCAACCTTCAAGAAGATCATCATCATCCTCTTTAATTCTTCAAACCCTAAGTGAAGAGCTAAATAAATTCATCCATTTTTTAGTTTAATTCCAAGAAAATCATCTCTCTCTTTTCTTCTATAATTTCGGCACTTTAGCCCTAAATGAGATGATTAATTCTTGTTTTATTTTTCTTGAGATTCAAGGTGAAATCCACCATGGAAATTCCAAGCTAGAGATTGAGCTCTCAAACCCCTTCATTTCGGTCCAATCATTTTCAAGAGGAGAAGCTTCGATTTAATTTTTATAAGTATGCTATTCATTTGATTAATTGTATATATGTAATCTCTAATCCCTAAAAGAAAGAAAGATGCATGTTTTAAATTTATGTTTAGGCAAACTAGGGTTCGATGTGAGAATCAATGTGAGAAAATCATTAGGAAAATTAAACCCTAGAGGTTAATCTAGGAATTAAAGGAGAAAAGAAAAATAAAATCCCCTAAAAATTGATTAAAACCGAAAAATAGGGGAGAAAAGAGAAAATTCAATTTACATTATTTATTGATGATTTAATGATCTATATGTGTTTATGAGCATGATTTGAATGATTATTATGCATGAGAAAATTGAGAAAATTATTTGCTAAATTTTGTTGCTAATGCCGTGAGTTTGAGTATTTTGGAGGAGTATTTGATTTGGTTATTTGTTTGATGATTTATTGATGTTATGAGCATGAGATAAATATGAGATTATGATGATTTAATTCATTATGTTGTTATATGAGAAAATCGAAATTTATGCATGTTTATGGAAGAAAAATATTTTTAATAATTTATGATGAGTGTTATATGTTCTATAGAAATTTTTGAAATGAAGAAAATAGAATTTTAAGCATGAAAACATGAAGAAATCGAAAAATATGAGTTTGAATGCCTAGTGTGTGTTCTAGGCGTTCTTGGTGAAAATATGAGTTTTTGAATGAGTGTTCTTGGTGTTCTAGGTGTTCTTGGTATTTTTATGATGATTTAAAGAACAATAAATTTAATTATAAAATAAATTAAATTAGAATTTTTGAGAATAAAAATAATTAGAAAATAAAAAGAGAAAAATTATTAAATTAATAATGAGTCTTGAAATTGAGTAAAAACAAAGAAAAATAATTCTTTGTTGAGTAATTAGAAATTAAAAGAAATAATAATTGAGAAATAATAAGAGGAGCTAGAGTTAAGGAAATAGAATTAAAAATCGAGTATAAATTTGAGATGAGTTAGTCGAGGTTGAGTCGTTCAACCGAACGAGAAATAATAAGGAATTAATCTTAAGTTAAATAAATTCTCTTTAAAGAGAAAATAATTGAAAAGTCGAGCATAAGAAATTTAATGAGAAGTTTAATCGAGTCCGAGTTCGTTTATTCGTTTAATAACAAGATTAATAAAAGAAATTTGGAATAAAAATAATGGAATTAAATTTTATTAAATAATTTCTTAATAAAATAAGAAATAGTAGAATATGAGAATAACGAGTTGAAAATGAGCTTAGATAATCTATGAAGAGAAAAGTCGAGTAAGAGAAGCTTGTGAGTATAGAATCGAGTAAGAGTTGTTCATTAAATTAGCAAAAATGAATTAAGTATGTTTTTAATGTTTAATTAATAAATTAAATAAGAAGTGTTAGAAAAACGAGAGAAGAAAATTTAATAAGAATTGTTTTTGATATGAGAATCGAGTTTATTAAATAATAAGTGTTTAAAAGCTCGTTTATTGATAGTATGACGAGTATTGAATAATTGATGATGCTTGAGTGAAATTGATTGAGTTTGCTTTTTAAATCATTTTTGTAATACCCCGGAAAATCTCGACTGTCTTAAAAATTTAAAGTTAATAATAAAAATGGCTTTGCACGCCTAAGTTCATAAAATTTAATTCTAAGACCAACGATGAAAACCGTTTCCGAAAATAAATTACGGAAGTCAGCTAGATGACTACTGTATTTAGGGTTATCGCGTACGATAACTTTTTAGTTCTAGAACTCAGATCGAAAAACCGTCTGATTTTTACATTCATGAAATTGCGATACGAATTCGCTCGAGAAAGTTCGTTTTTATGATTTTTCCGGACGAAACTCGGACTGTGATGTCCCGAGGTTTTGTCGGAATTTATATTTTTAATATTACTTTCCGAGTAAGTAAAATATATCGGAATTTATGGTCGAGTCGGATTTTGACGGAAACGAGCCGAATACGTTTTTATTATCTCGACTTTTTGTAACGTCGTAACGAGCTGGAAAATGGGATTTTTGGGAAAATATCCCCCCCTTAGCCGACTTGCACCATACACACATACAATGATATTTCATTTTTATACTTATTAAAACTTTATGACTCACATATGTAATGATTAAATGTAACACCTCATGCTATTTCTTCTTTACACCTAAGTCTTAGATATTAATTCTTTAACATGTTAGACACTATTTCTCCTTCCCCAACCCCTTGAAACCGCCACCACCTCCATCACTTTCATCTTCCATTTCATTCAATCTCCATTCAAGAGCTTGAAGTATTTTGCAAGGATTTTTCTTCTAAGTCATCAACCATCCATCATTTTCCTTCCTTCCTTTATTAAATCTCAAGGTAATCTTCTCATCTATTGTTCTATCCATTTAGAATTCATTTCTTTAATTTTCTAGTATGGACCGATTTTGAGGATATTGGTATAGTAATTGATTTAAGTGTTATTATGCAATTAGATGTTTAAGGGATTGAATTCTATGGTTAAAATTGAAAGAAAAATCATGAATCCTAAGTCTAGGTAAGAACCGAAATTTAGGGGTTATAGTTAGAATGTTTTAATCCTTAAATTGGTTGGATAATTGATCCTAGAAGTAGTTTAGTTAAAGATTGATGCCAAGAAGGAACTAATTCCCCTAAGAATTGAAGGAGGTTCGAATTCTAGGGTTAGGGTTTCAAGTGGATTTCTTAATCAATGATGTTGTAAGGATAGTTGTTGGTTAATAAGTGTTGTAATGAGCTTGTAAGTGAATTAATGGAATGAATTAGAGAAGAAAATCACTCCCTTAAAAATTTTATTAATATCGAGGAAATTGGGGGTTTCATATAGCTTGTTTTAGTTGATGATATAATGATGAATTATGATTTCTAATGATGTTAGTTGATAATAGGAATTATTTGGAATTAATCTAAAATATATTGTGTTAATGTAAGAGACAAAGGTTTGATTATTAGTTGAGTTTGAGTAATGATATGAGGTGATGATATAGGTAATAATGAATCTCGATAGATGAGGAATAATAATGTAGAGTTTGATCGAAATCCGATAACTTTGGAAAATTCTTAAGAGACGAACAAATGTACGTAAATAATGATAGGAAAGTCGAGTAGGAAAGGTAATTGGATATTAATGATCATCAATGACGAGGGAACGAAATTGTAGTTGACATCGTGTGAATCCGAGCTATAAAATATTGAGTTTATGTTTCGAATGAGAAGTTAGGATTTGAAATTGATAACTTGTTTGGTTTAGTAATTGTTTAGTTGAAACGACGAGGTTTTGATCGTCGTAATTATTGACGGGAAATGGAAAGGAGTTTATCACGTATGGGAATACATGTTAACTGCCTTGATGTGATATTTTCGTGAGAAAATAGGTTCGATAACTTAGAACGAACCTAGGAAGTTATACGTCGATTTTTGTCAAACCTTAGGGTTAACTTCGGCAGTTTTGCGACCCTTTCCGGAAACTGCAATATCTCTTAGCTCGTTTATCGAAATTGAGATCCGTAAATTGGAGAGTAAACTAGACTTCCTTGGCTTTCTAACGGTATGGGGCACATCCCCTGTTTCGGGATGCTCTGTTCTGGGCAGTCCCCAGAACCTCTGTTTTGTGCAGTGAATATCTAAAACCTAAATTTCTAAGTTGTTTTCTTCTCAACTTAGTTTCTTTCGATCTTTTGAGTCGTAATGAGTTATCGACTATCATTTTTACTGACCTTAGTGTCAAGTAAGAATTCTAAACGAGAAATGTTCGATTCTCGTTCCTTTTAACTAAAAGAATATAGATTAGCGTGCAAAGGCCTAAAAGCTTAAAAGCGTATGAAACTAATTTGATTTTGATTTCGAATTCCGTTTTCCTTTATCGACTCGATGACTTATCGAAGTTATGATTATTTACGATGAAGGAGGATGTCAACAGTCGGGATAAGGCGAAGGATCAAACGACGGGAATTCGTTAATAGTTCTGTAACGTATAAGGTGGGCTTTCCTACTTATAACAAACAAAATGTGGGTTTTTCCACAACTCAAAAGTGATGTTTACAACTTTGATAACTGTGTTTATCAAAACGTGATTATCAGGCATAAACTGTTTTGTGTTTTATGTGAGTTCTCTTGTTCCTTCTGAGTTGGCTGACTAGCTTTCCAGATTTATTAGTTAGCTGACTAGTTAACTTTCGATCGGCTTTGAGTTAGCTATATGCTTTTCAAAGTATGTGCACTTTGTAGCCTGTGGTGTATGTGGTATCCTATTGAGGGGTAACCAGCCACGGTGAATGAGAATTGGACAAGATTTGAACGTAACATCTGTCAGAAAATGCTTGGCCAAGCTACATTGTGAAAATAATAAAATGTTTAGTAGACACGGGTTTTCTTCCAAACAAAACTCCGATGTGCTACAGGGACTAAATGCCTGATTTATCTATACTTATGATTATGTTTTCGACAATGTGCCCACTAAGTACTTTCGTACTTAGCCCTGCATATATTTCTAAATGTGCAGGTTGAGGCTACGGAAGCGATGGACGGTTGAGTTAGGATTGAGCTGAGTTGAAGAATAGGAAGACTTATGTACTTAGTCTCACTTTTCCGCTGCCAAACTCTAGACACTCAACTCTTTTGATGTTATGTAAATAAACCATTGTAGTATAAGTTCTATAATTTATAACTTAGATGTTTCTGTGTACCTTGTTCGAGTGATCCTTCGAGATCAACTCCTTCTTTTGTTATAAAGTCTTGTTCATAGAAAATTATGTAGTCCTTTATGTATGTTTATTTTAGTCAGTCCCTTTCTTCCCCGCTTCTTTAATCCAATCCCAGTCGCACCCCGGCTTCTGCTGTCCCTCGGGATTTGGGGCTGTGACAGAGTGGTATCAGAGCAATCGTTTCTGCTCTGTATACGAGTCACCCTTCGAGTAGTAAAATAGAGTATTCGTTCATACTCTATATCGAGTCTTCATTCGAGTTGTAAGATAGAGTATTTGTATATACTCTAGACCAGAATCTTCTTTCAAGTAAAGTTAAGATTTAGCTATAACACTAAGATTAAGATTGTAGATGACAACTCAACCTCCCGCTACGCCGACTCAACGAGAAAAAAAAAAATCAGTGATATGATTTCTTTTCAATAAGAAATTTTGAATGACTATTCAACGAGTAAAGGATAAAAATGGTGCCAAAATACTTTTCGTGCATGAAAGTATAAGAATTTATACTTTGTTTGGTTATGTGATTATGTGATAGTACGAGTACTATCTTATGTGAAATTATTTGCACAATAATTTCTTACTTTTTGAAAAGGTTTATTTGGTACAAGAATCTAGACGAATTCTAAAGATTTCTCCCGGTTCATTGAGAACATAGACTTTAAAACCTAAGGTCTTCTCCGACTATTCGAGAACTTAGACGTTTTAAGAAACGTTATTCTAAATGATTTCGAAAGGAGATCCCCAAAACGGGAAGAACTTCTACAGACGGATGTCACGTGCGTGTAGTGACCTGAACAAGACTCGGCAGAATCGAATCTTGTTTTTATACTTAGAAGCCGATAATAATTTCCTTCGAGGAAATGAAATGAATAATGATGGGATGAAATAACTTTGTACCAAGTGAACGAAAGAAACGAGTAAACATACGAGAAATGTTGGCTTCATATTAAGAAGGATGTGATCGAGACGAAGAAGACAGAATAAAGAGAATCAAAGACGAATGAAATAAAAAAAATGTTACTTACGTATAAGTAACATGACGACGTCATACCGTTTTGTTTTTCAGCGGAGTTCGCTATGTACGGACTTCGAGAGGGAGATATGTATAAATATTAAGAATCAAGCACGAAGCTTGATTAATTTGTCAACAATCGATCGAATTCAACAACGATTAGAACTTATGTTCTAAAGGTTATTCCCTAATTATCATTCCAATTTCTTTTGCAATTTATTTCTGTACTTTGTTTTGAACGAAGACTACGACGAGTACGTATATTAAGGGTCACGAACGACAAAGTCTTACGTAAATGAATGTTACTTTCGAATAAGTAACATGAACAAAGTGAACGCACTTGTTTTAATGAGGGTACGTGATTACAGGGCTCCCGAGCCGATCGTGGTATCAGAGCCAGGTCGTGTTCCGACTTGGCGGCGGGAGAAAGTAAATATTCTGTGAGGTTGTCTTGAGTGATGAGTAGGGAGGCGGATTCTCAATCAATGGATTCGTCTTCGTCTTTGACCCAGCAAATACTTACCCAATCCTCAGCACTCTCACTTCCTAAACAGTTCACCTCTAGTATAGAACACCTTGTAGAATACACAACAATACCTAGCGATGCTATCGTAGAAAAAACAATTCCTCCTCTTGTTAGTCCTTACAATATCTACCGTAAATACGGAAGTCTTACCAAAAGCATAAAATCTCTTGTTTCCTCTAAAGATCCTCCCCTTCGAGAATATGTTCAATCTTCTAAAATGGATCAGTGCGGTTTGCCAGCAACTTCGCAAGAGCAATATGTTACTTTGGCGATCCCACCAGAATATATTGAAGCATGGCGCAAAGATGGATACACTCATCTTCATCTGGGCGCTGTTCGTCTAGTCCTTTCATATAATGGAAGGAAGGGACTTCCTGTTACAGCAAGAATTGCTCTATTGGATACTCGATATCTGCACTATGAGCATGCTGTAATCGGAACGGTTCTTACAACTCTTAATTCGGGAAGTGTAGTCATCACTTTCTTCCCTAATTTTGCGTTGTCCCTCCGAGATGCTTCATTAGAATCCACCTTCAAGGTCCAGATCCAGATATCAGGGGCAGATCAATCTCCTAACAGCTTTATGGCGACCTTGCACCACCAAATCGTCTACAGGCTGCAGAATCATAGCCTTGATCTTAAAAATCAAGGTACTCCTGACGCCTTGATGATCTTGGCTGAAGCCGGAAATGAAGTTCCGACAATCGTTCAAGTCCCGAGACAGATTAATAGAGAAGATCTTAAAAAATTGGTTCCCACCGAGTGGATTACCAATTACGAGTCATCCATCAGACGGTGGAGTCAATTCAAGCCACGGAGTTTAAATTCTCAAAAACAAAGGATGGGAAGACCAAGACCATCTTCACGCCAATCAAAGAAGACGGTCCATCCAATCCGATGTTTCAGCTCATGATCCTCCCCGTTCAAAATGTCATACAAACCTTATCTGATGGGTTTCCTCTCCCTATTGCTTCATTTAAGGCAGATGGGAAGGAAATTTATACGGATAGGATTGACGGCCATTTTATTTGGGACTGCGATCCATCCATGTGCGATCCAAGATGTACCTGCCAAGACGATGATTCCAACGATGATGATAGTGATGGCGATGATGATGAAGATAGCTACTATGAGTTTGGGTTTGATGATGATGAATACATACTTCCGCCCAAACCATGCCTGATGTTAAAAGGTTATGATGTTGAATTTCCACCACTGTCTCGACATGAAGATTCCATCAATAATATCATTTCCAGACCGTATGTTCAGAGTACAATTATGGAGTCTGGTGGTCAACGAAAACCTTTAAATCAAGGAGAAGAGGTTTTGAACTGGCATACTTGTAATGCTAATGCTCAGAACAAATCTCTTCGACTTATTGATTCAAAGGTTTCTCAAATACTGGAAAAGGTGCAAGATTCCACCGACAAAGTGAATTCGCTCGAGACGCAACTACAAGAAATCGAGAAAAAGCTTTCTGAAAGGATTTCTCAACTGGATGCAGAAATTCAGACCCTAATTGCAAGCCGTCATTTTGGAGCTGAATTCTCACAAAAAGAAGCAGAAATAAGAGCGCTCAAAAGGGAGTTGCAAAGGATCGAGGATGACAAGAATCGAGCCAAATCTCTTTTCATCCCTCAACCAAGCTTCATTCATTCCCCACCAGATTCACCAGAATATTCTAAATATTTTGGGATGGTTTCAAGCATTCCTCTAGATGTTCCCAAAAGAAGTAAGAAGAAGGAACCCCGACGGAGAGAAGAGCTTGAAGGAGACACTCAACCTGCAGAAGCACTTATGGTGGATGAGATACCAAAAATCAACAATATCACGGAGTCATCAAAGTCATCTAGCTATTCTCTTAATAGCTTGGATGAAGAAGATATAGGAATGACAGACCTTTCTGTTATTCTTATGGCGGACCGATCGGACCCAGGATACGGCCAGCCATTTACCGAACCAGTCTCAGAAGATTCGGAACCCGAGACCACTGAAGGTCCATATATCAGCCAACCAAATGAAGGACGGACTCCAAAACCAGCAACAGGTCCATGGTTCACCTTTGATGACATCCCAATCCTCAAACGAAGAGATCGCATGCACACCTTTGCTGCTTGGATAGACAATCAACTCAACAGGGATGACGCTGATCTCAGGTTAGTCCTTAAGGAATTTACCTCTAGATTCCTTGGGACCTTGAGAGAATGGTTTCTTAGCCTTGGAGAATATCGACAGCGTCAAATTCTTGGTGCTCAGACTCCAGGAGAAGCTCTAGGAGAAATTCATCGTGAATTTATCGGTGATCTCTCTCTTTACACCAAAGCAATATCTCAAGAATACTTCTCTATGAGATGCTGCTCTCTTTCGAAAAAGGATCTAGACTGGCATTTTAAAAGAATGTCAGAAAGATTCTACTGCCTGAATGGATTCAATGATCCAAATCTGAAGAATGTCTATCTAGCTTCTCTTCCCAAAGAATTGCAACCAGAAATGGCACGAATGATGCAGGCCGCCAGAAAAGACATCGCAAGTACCAGTATGGGACAAATCCATCAAATTTGTCTAGCAGCACTTGACAAGCTTTGCGAGCAACAAAATCTTTTCAAAGAAATGATGGAACGAAGGAAGATTCCTAAGTCCGTGTGCGACAAATCCTATATGGAAATCAAATGCAAAGAGCACGACTGCAAGTGTTCATGTTCAAAGAAAAAGGGGAAGAAGAGCAAATTCCGGAAGAAGGAAAACAAGAAGAAGTACAGATTCTTCCGACGCAAGCCTTTCCGACAGAAGAGATCTAAAAGGTGTTTTCTTTGCCATAAAGAAGGACATTTTGCCAAGAATTGTCCTAATAAAGCAGGCACAACTTCCAAATTAGCTTCACAGGCTTTCTTATCTCATGAAGCCAATCTCGCAGATGCTGATATCGAGTCCCTCTACTCAGAACAAGAAGAGCAAGATATAGATACTGCATTTATTTTGCAGGAATCTGCCACCGAAGATGAACAATCAGAGACCGAAGATCCCGAAGATAATATTCCAATTTTCATGTTGCAACCGATGACATCTCAGTCCAACATGATGATCCAGGAAGGCATTCCGTCTCCCCATCTTGAAGTTCGAATTCTACAAACCAAATATGATAAGTCGATCAAGGTGATTGGAGTGTTGGATACTGGAGCAAGAAGAACCATGTTGAATCCTGATATCCTTCCGAAAGAAGCATGGGAAATACATCATCAATATTTCTATGCAGCTGATGGTCAAACCTTTCATACATCATTAATTTCCAAGCATCCAATTGGAATTCAACTTTTTCCAGATTGTGTCATCTGGATAAAAGTAATTGGAAGCAAACTACATGGGCATGATCTCTTGATGGGCTTTGATCTGTTTTTCAAAGCACAACGTCTTCAAATACTTCCACAAGACATAAAATACAAAAGGAGATTTGATACGGACGGAGGACCCGTTGGATAAAAGATCCAAGAACCCTTCGTATAAGAGGTAGGCAGCGGTCTCCCTAGATCGAGAATCCAGTTTGATCACCTCCTAGAGCGAAGAAAACCTCGACCCGTTGGCTATATAATCAGCCAAGAACCTCGGTATGGTTGAACGCCACAAGACTTTGCTCACTAGTCTTGATAAGTTCGGAACAAGTGAAAACTCTACAAGAGAGAAATTCAACTCACAAAGGCAAAGCCAATTTTCGTTTATAACTCAAGGTGTATGTGTTATTCGATTACAAAGGATATCAAGCCTATTTATAGGCTAGAAAAGGACTCTTCGTAGCCTACCAATAATGATAGTACTTATGATACTAATTAAACTCATAAATAGACTTATTTAACACTAATTAAACCACTTATTAACTACTAATGACTACTTATGACTCAAGACTTCAAAAGTCACTTATTTAACTCATAATAATGAAACTAATTAGACACTTAATTTAGCCTCTTCAATATGCACGAATATCAACCATTTATTCTTCTTCTTGGGCCTTCGAAGTCTGATTGTTGACAAGCCCTTTTAAGACGGATTCAGCCCATCAATATTCACCATTTGGCCCGATTTATCTTGATATTGGACTTGAAATCGGCATACTTTATTTAGTTCTTGAAATCTGACTTGTAGTCGTTGGCTGCCCACCCGTGCTCACATCAAGATTCCAGGCCTATACAACTGTCCAGAAGTTATTCTCCCTACAAGAGACTCCTGATGAGTATGGTCGCTTCTCAAAAGAGCTGAAAGGATGTTGCGCCGACTCTCATGCTGAATTCCAACATCCCTATCCTCTCTGGAAGAATGAACGATTCTTTGTTCAGCTACCATTCAAAAAGAACGAGGATATCAATGCCACTAAAGCCACTCATCCCGGAATGAATCCTGAAGAATTAGCTTTGGCAAGACAAGAGTGTCAGCAGCTGTTATCCCTTGGGCTCATCGAACCAACCAATTCAAATTGGGCATGTCCAGCATTCTATGTCAATAATCGGGCTGAACAAGCTAGAGGGAAAAAGAGGTTAGTCATCGATTACAAACTCTTAAACCTTTATCTTCTTGATGATAAATTTCCTTTACCAAGAACCCAAATGCTTTTTGCCCAACTATTTGAAGCCCGCATATTCTCCAAATTCGACCTTAAGTCTGGCTTTTGGCAATTGGGTATTGATCCAAAAGATAGATATAAAACAGCTTTTTGTATTCCCATAGCCCAATATCAATGGAAAGTCGTCCCATTTGGCCTGAAGGTTGCACCCTCCTTATTCCAAAAAGCCATGATCAAATTGTTTGAGCCAATATTATACTCTTCATTGATTTATATTGATGATATTTTGTTATACTCAAAAACCAAGGGAGAGCATTATGTCCTGCTCAAAAAGTTTCTTGAAGTGGTTCGCACTTTTGGAATAATGCTATCTGAAAAGAAAAGCACGATTGGCCAGTCTTGTATAGACTTTCTTGGAATGAAGATATCAGATGGGAATTATGAACCAGGCCCACACATTGCTCAGGAACTTCTAAAGTTCCCAAAAGAAAAGTTCTCTGTGAAAGAAATTCAACAGTTCCTTGGAATTGTGAATTATGTCAAAGATTTCATCCCAAGCTGCTCCCGGTATACCTGCCATCTTTCTAAACTTCTTAGAAAGAATCCTCCACCTTGGGGAAAGTTGCAAACAGAAGCTGTCCAACATCTTAAAGACATATGCCAGAATTTCGCACCTCTACGAATCCCGGGTGATGGCCAAAGAATCCTCCAAACTGATGCAAGCGATGATCATTGGGGAGCAATTTTACTAGAAAAGAAAGACGCAAAGATACACTATTGTGCACATGCCAGCGGCCAATTCAAAGATTCTGAAAAGCACTACCATGCCGTCTACAAAGAAATACTGGCGGTAAAGAATGGCATCAAAAAGTTCGAGTTCCATCTTGTCGGCTACGAGTTTATTGTCCAACTGGATAATACATCTTTCCCAGCTATAATGGAGCTCAAGCACAAAGGAGTACCTGAAAAGCAACTTCTTCGTCTCAAAGATTGGTTTTCCAAATATCAGTTCACCGTCCAACACATCAAAGGTAAAGATAATATTATTCCTGATTATCTTTCCAGAAAACCAACCTTACAACTCGTATCTTCTACACAAATTCTCCCTATAATCTTCATGGTCAAGAAAAAGAAACCACGACAGTCATTCATCTGTGTTGGGGGGAAGGGGAAAAATCCATTTCTTTCAAACAATTCCTTGGCCGTTCCAAAACCACCAGATCTCACTTTTCCTCCTTATGTTAAACCATTCGAAACCATTCGTGAGATCCGGTTATTTGCAAGGCAAAATATGTTCAAGTTTCTCTCTAGTTATATCCTGGAGACCAAGTTACCCTTAGAAAAAGCGTGTTTTGATATACATAAACCTTTCTTTTCTTATGGTAACTTATCTCAATCTTTCAACCTCTGTCATACCCAACATGTTCTGGTATCTTTGGTGTTTATCATCTCTTTATTATCATGCCATCGAACTCTGTATTGAAGAAATGATATCATTCTTTTGCAACACCGAGAATGATAACACTCTGCAATGGAACCTCTTGACATGGTATGCCTCAGCAGAAGAATGGCTATCCTTACTCTATCATGAATTACAAGATGCTAATGAAGACAAACCAAATCCACACCTAGTCCTGATGTGTCATAGACCTTATTCCAATGACATAAAAGGACATCTGGTCCCTCTTCCAATGTACTATAAATGGAAGACCACAGCTGGCTCAACCGGAGATAATTTGTTCGAACAAAGGCAGATGTATATCCACCTATGTCTCACCAACAAAGTGACTCCTATGGATCATCCCGAAGGACTTACCTACACCTCTTTTGTCCTCGAATCAATACGGGCCAGCATTTACTCTTCTGACGATGAAGGACAAAAGAGGTGTAGGTAAGTCCTTCGGGATGATCCAGAGGAGTCACTTTGTTGGTGAGACATAGGTGGATATACATCTGCCTTTGTTCGAACAAATTATCTCCGGTTGAGCCAGCTGTGGTCTTCCATTTATAGTACATTGGAAGAGGGACCAGATGTCCTTTTATGTCATTGGAATAAGGTCTATGACACATCAGGACTAGGTGTGGATTTGGTTTGTCTTCATTAGCATCTTGTAATTCATGATAGAGTAAGGATAGCCATTCTTCTGCTGAGGCATACCATGTCAAGAGGTTCCATTGCAGAGTGTTATCATTCTCGGTGTTGCAAAAGAATGATATCATTTCTTCAATACAGAGTTCGATGGCATGATAATAAAGAGATGATAAACACCAAAGATACCAGAACATGTTGGGTATGACAGAGGTTGAAAGATTGAGATAAGTTACCATAAGAAAAGGTTTATGTATATCAAAACACGCTTTTTCTAAGGGTAACTTGGTCTCCAGGATATAACTAGAGAGAAACTTGAACATATTTTGCCTTGCAAATAACCGGATCTCACGAATGGTTTCGAATGGTTTAACATAAGGAGGAAAAGTGAGATCTGGTGGTTTTGGAACGGCCAAGGAATTGTTTGAAAGAAATGGATTTGATGTGAGCACGGATGGGCAACCAACGACTACAAGTCAGATTTCAGGAACTAAATAAAGTATGCCGATTTCAAGTCCAATATCAAGATAAATCGGGCCAAATGGTGAATATTAATGGGCTGAATTCGTCTTAAAAGGGCTTGTCAACAATCAGACTTCGAAGGCCCGAGAAGAAAAATAAATGGTTGATTTTCGTGCATATTGAAGAGGCTAAATGAAGTGTCTAATTAGTTTCATTATTATGAGTTAAATAAGTGACTTTTGAAGTCTTGAGTCATAAGTAGTCATTAGTAGTTAATAAGTGATTTAATTAGTGTTAAATAAGTCTATTTATGAGTTTAATTAGTATCATAAGTACTATCATTATTGGTAGGCTACGAAGAGTCCTTTTCTAGCCTATAAATAGGCTCAATCCTTTGTAATCGAATAACATATACACCTTGAGTTATAAACGAAAATTGGCTTTGCCTTTGTGAGTTGAATTTCTCTCTTGTAGAGCTTTCACTTGTTCCGAACTTATCAAGACTAGTGAGCAAAGTCTTGTGGCGTTCAACCATACCGAGGTTCTTGGCTGATTATATAGCCAACGGGTCGAGGTTTTCTTCGCTCTAGGAGGTGATCAAACTGGATTCTCGATCTAGGGAGACCGCTGTCTATTTCTTATACGTCGGGTTCTTGGATCTTTTATCCAACGGGTCCTCCGTCCGTATCAGGATTTTTCCCCTTCCCCCCAACACAGATGAATGACTGTCGTGGTTTCTTTTTCTTGACCATGAAGATTATAGGGAGAATTTGTGTAGAAGATACGAGTTGTAAGGTTGGTTTTCTGGAAAGATAATCAGGAATAATATTATCTTTACCTTTGATGTGTTGGACGGTGAACTGATATTTGGAAAACCAATCTTTGAGACGAAGAAGTTGCTTTTCAGGTACTCCTTTGTGCTTGAGCTCCATTATAGCTGGGAAAGATGTATTATCCAGTTGGACAATAAACTCGTAGCCGACAAGATGGAACTCGAACTTTTTGATGCCATTCTTTACCGCCAGTATTTCTTTGTAGACGGCATGGTAGTGCTTTTCAGAATCTTTGAATTGGCCGCTGGCATGTGCACAATAGTGTATCTTTGCGTCTTTCTTTTCTAGTAAAATTGCTCCCCAATGATCATCGCTTGCATCAGTTTGGAGGATTCTTTGGCCATCACCCGGGATTCGTAGAGGTGCGAAATTCTGGCATATGTCTTTAAGATGTTGGACAGCTTCTGTTTGCAACTTTCCCCAAGGTGGAGGATTCTTTCTAAGAAGTTTAGAAAGATGGCAGGTATACCGGGAGCAGCTTGGGATGAAATCTTTGACATAATTCACAATTCCAAGGAACTGTTGAATTTCTTTCACAGAGAACTTTTCTTTTGGGAACTTTAGAAGTTCCTGAGCAATGTGTGGGCCTGGTTCATAATTCCCATCTGATATCTTCATTCCAAGAAAGTCTATACAAGACTGGCCAATCGTGCTTTTCTTTTCAAATAGCATTATTCCAAAAGTGCGAACCACTTCAAGAAATTTTTTGAGCAGGACATAATGCTCTCCCTTGGTTTTTGAGTATAACAAAATATCATCAATATAAATCAATGAAGAGTATAATATTGGCTCAAACAATTTGATCATGGCTTTTTTGATGTGAGCACGGGTGGGCAACTAACGACTAGAAGTCAGATTTCAGGAACTAAATAAAGTATGCCGATTTCAAGTCCAATATCAAGATAAATCGGGCCAAATGGTGAATATTAATATGCTGAATTCGTCTTAAAAGGGCTTGTCAACAATCAGACTTCGAAGGCCCGAGAAGAAAAATAAATGGTTGATTTTCGTGCATATTGAAGAGGCTAAATTAAGTGTCTAATTAGTTTCATTATTATGAGTTAAATAAGTGACTTTTGAAGTCTTGAGTCATAAGTAGTCATTAGTAGTTAATAAGTGATTTAATTAGTGTTAAATAAGTCTATTTATGAGTTTAATTAGTATCATAAGTACTATCATTATTGGTAGGCTACGAAGAGTCCTTTTCTAACCTATAAATAGGCTTGATATCCTTTGTAATCGGATAACATATACACCTTGAGTTATAAACGAAAATTGGCTTTGCCTTTGTGAGTTGAATTTCTCTCTTGTAGAGTTTTCACTTGTTCCGAACTTATCAAGACTAGTGAGCAAAGTCTTGTGGCGTTTTGGCTGATTATATAGCCAACGGGTCGAGGTTTTCTTCGCTCTAGGAGGTGATCAAACTGGATTCTCGATCTAGGGAGACCGCTGCCTACCTCTTATACGAAGGGTTCTTGGATCTATTATCCAACGGGTCCTCCGTCCGTATCATTTGGTATCAGAGCAATCTGGTATTGATCTGAACCTCTATCTTTTTATTTTCTATAAAAAAAAAATACAAAAACATGAGCAAAACGTTGAAGGAGCGTCAAGAGCGTGCATATGTTCTTCGCATGGAAACTAAGCTAATGTTGGCGGAGATTAAGGCAGCCAATGAAGAGTTGAGGAAGCTTGTGGAAGTAACAATGAGAAAGACCTTTTGTGGCATGCCGATCCAAAGTTGTGATTCCACACCGCAATTGGAGGCCCAACCAAATGAAGAGAAAGAGAATGAGGATAAGGTGATTGATCCAAAGATTTTCGACAAGGTTGTTGCAAATACTGTTGAAGAACAAGCCGAAGATACCAATGAAAGTGAAAACGTGGCTACGTGTGACAAAGAAATCGTAAGAAGGAAACTCATTTTTGAAGAAAGTTGTGTGGATGTGGTTCGTGTTTCCTTGGTGACGCAGTTGGAAATACCTCCGTTGAGCCCCAAATCATCTATTTGGAAGCCGTTGAATGATCATGGCAATGCAAAATTGTACTCTCAAAAGAGGAGGGCTTTTGAAATAACCCATGGTATTGCATTTATGTTTGTTTTTCAGGTTGTTGTATTCGATGTGGTACCAAATGCAAACATCAGAATCATGGATGAAAATCACGTCTTCAAGCCGGGAGGAGTGGAGCCATTTCTACTCACTGACCTTTCTTTTGGAAATAAGATTCGGGACGAATCTTCTTGAAGAAGAAGGGAATGATGTGAGCACGGGTGGGCAACTAACGACTAGAAGTCAGATTTCAGGAACTAAATAAAGTATGCCGATTTCAAGTCCAATATCAAGATAAATCGGGCCAAATGGTGAATATTAATATGCTGAATTCGTCTTAAAAGGGCTTGTCAACAATCAGACTTCGAAGGCCCGAGAAGAAAAATAAATGGTTGATTTTCGTGCATATTGAAGAGGCTAAATTAAGTGTCTAATTAGTTTCATTATTATGAGTTAAATAAGTGACTTTTGAAGTCTTGAGTCATAAGTAGTCATTAGTAGTTAATAAGTGATTTAATTAGTGTTAAATAAGTCTATTTATGAGTTTAATTAGTATCATAAGTACTATCATTATTGGTAGGCTACGAAGAGTCCTTTTCTAACCTATAAATAGGCTTGATATCCTTTGTAATCGGATAACATATACACCTTGAGTTATAAACGAAAATTGGCTTTGCCTTTGTGAGTTGAATTTCTCTCTTGTAGAGTTTTCACTTGTTCCGAACTTATCAAGACTAGTGAGCAAAGTCTTGTGGCGTTCAACCATACCGAGGTTCTTGGCTGATTATATAGCCAACGGGTCGAGGTTTTCTTCGCTCTAGGAGGTGATCAAACTGGATTCTCGATCTAGGGAGACCGCTGCCTACCTCTTATACGAAGGGTTCTTGGATCTATTATCCAACGGGTCCTCCGTCTGTATCACCAAATGATACGGACGGAGGACCCGTTGGATAAAAGATCCAAGAACCCTTCGTATAAGAGGTAGGCAGCGGTCTCCCTAGATCGAGAATCCAGTTTGATCACCTCCTAGAGCGAAGAAAACCTCGACCCGTTGGCTATATAATCAGCCAAGAACCTCGGTATGGTTGAACGCCACAAGACTTTGCTCACTAGTCTTGATAAGTTCGGAACAAGTGAAAACTCTACAAGAGAGAAATTCAACTCACAAAGGCAAAGCCAATTTTCGTTTATAACTCAAGGTATATATGTTATTCGATTACAAAGGATATCAAGCCTATTTATAGGTTAGAAAAGGACTCTTCGTAGCCTACCAATAATGATAGTACTTATGATACTAATTAAACTCATAAATAGACTTATTTAACACTAATTAAATCACTTATTAACTACTAATGACTACTTATGACTCAAGACTTCAAAAGTCACTTATTTAACTCATAATAATGAAACTAATTAGACACTTAATTTAGCCTCTTCAATATGCACGAAAATCAACCATTTATTTTTCTTCTCGGGCCTTCGAAGTCTGATTGTTGACAAGCCCTTTTAAGACGAATTCAGCATATTAATATTCACCATTTGGCCCGATTTATCTTGATATTGGACTTGAAATCGGCATACTTTATTTAGTTCCTGAAATCTGACTTCTAGTCGTTAGTTGCCCACCCGTGCTCACATCATTTTTGGAATAAGGAGGGTGCAACCTTCAGGCCAAATGGGACGACTTTCCATTGATATTGGGCTATGGGAATACAAAAAGCTGTTTTATATCTATCTTTTGGATCAATACCCAATTGCCAAAAGCCAGACTTAAGGTCGAATTTGGAGAATATGCGGGCTTCAAATAGTTAGGCAAAAAGCATTTGGGTTCTTGGTAAAGGAAATTTATCATCAAGAAGATAAAGGTTTAAGAGTTTGTAATCGATGACTAACCTCTTTTTCCCTCTAGCTTGTTCAGCCCGATTATTGACATAGAATGCTGGACATGCCCAATTTGAATTGGTTGGTTCGATGAGCCCAAGGGATAACAGCTGCTGACACTCTTGTCTTGCCAAAGCTAATTCTTCAGGATTCATTCCGGGATGAGTGGCTTTAGTGGCATTGATATCCTCGTTCTTTTTGAATGGTAGCTGAACAAAGAATCGTTCATTCTTCCAGAGAGGATAGGGATGTTGGAATTCAGCATGAGAGTCGGCGCAACATCCTTTCAGCTCTTTTGAGAAGCGACCATACTCATCAGGAGTCTCTTGTAGGGAGAATAACTTCTGGACAGTTGTATAGGCCTGGAATCTCCTTTTGTATTTTATGTCTTGTGGAAGTATTTGAAGACGTTGTGCTTTGAAAAACAGATCAAAGCCCATCAAGAGATCATGCCCATGTAGTTTGCTTCCAATTACTTTTATCCAGATGACACAATCTGGAAAAAGTTGAATTCCAATTGGATGCTTGGAAATTAATGATGTATGAAAGGTTTGACCATCAGCTGCATAGAAATATTGATGATGTATTTCCCATGCTTCTTTCGGAAGGATATCAGGATTCAACATGGTTCTTCTTGCTCCAGTATCCAACACTCCAATCACCTTGATCGACTTATCATATTTGGTTTGTAGAATTCGAACTTCAAGATGGGGAGACGGAATGCCTTCCTGGATCATCATGTTGGACTGAGATGTCATCGGTTGCAACATGAAAATTGGAATATTATCTTCGGGATCTTCGGTCTCTGATTGTTCATCTTCGGTGGCAGATTCCTGCAAAATAAATGCAGTATCTATATCTTGCTCTTCTTGTTCTGAGTAGAGAGACTCGATATCAGCATCTGCGAGATTGGCTTCATGAGATAAGAAAGCCTGTGAAGCTAATTTGGAAGCTGTGCCTGCTTTACTAGGACAATTCTTGGCAAAATGTCCTTCTTTATGGCAAAGAAAACACCTTTTAGATCTCTTCTGTCGGAAAGGCTTGCGTCGGAAGAATCTGTACTTCTTCTTGTTTTCCTTCTTCCGGAATTTGCTCTTCTTCCCCTTTTTCTTTGAACATGAACACTTGCAGTCGTGCTCTTTGCATTTGATTTCCATATAGGATTTGTCGCACACGGACTTAGGAATCTTCCTTCGTTCCATCATTTCTTTGAAAAGATTTTGTTGCTCGCAAAGCTTGTCAAGTGCTGCTAGACAAATTTGATGGATTTGTCCCATACTGGTACTTGCGACGTCTTTTCTGGCGGCCTGCATCATTCGTGCCATTTCTGGTTGCAATTCTTTGGGAAGAGAAGCTAGATAGACATTCTTCAGATTTGGATCATTGAATCCATTCAGGCAGTAGAATCTTTCTGACATTCTTTTAAAATGCCAGTCTAGATCCTTTTTCGAAAGAGAGCAGCATCTCATAGAGAAGTATTCTTGAGATATTGCTTTGGTGTAAAGAGAGAGATCACCGATAAATTCACGATGAATTTCTCCTAGAGCTTCTCCTGGAGTCTGAGCACCAAGAATTTGACGCTGTCGATATTCTCCAAGGCTAAGAAACCATTCTCTCAAGGTCCCAAGGAATCTAGAGGTAAATTCCTTAAGGACTAACCTGAGATCAGCGTCATCCCTGTTGAGTTGATTGTCTATCCAAGCAGCAAAGGTGTGCATGCGATCTCTTCGTTTGAGGATTGGGATGTCATCAAAGGTGAACCATGGACCTGTTGCTGGTTTTGGAGTCCGTCCTTCATTTGGTTGGCTGATATATGGACCTTCAGTGGTCTCGGGTTCCGAATCTTCTGAGACTGGTTCGGTAAATGGCTGGCCGTATCCTGGGTCCGATCGATCCGCCATAAGAATAACAGAAAGGTCTGTCATTCCTATATCTTCTTCATCCAAGCTATTAAGAGAATAGCTAGATGACTTTGATGACTCCGTGATATTGTTGATTTTTGGTATCTCATCCACCATAAGTGCTTCTGCAGGTTGAGTGTCTCCTTCAAGCTCTTCTCTCCGTCGGGGTTCCTTCTTCTTACTTCTTTTGGGAACATCTAGAGGAATGCTTGAAACCATCCCAAAATATTTAGAATATTCTGGTGAATCTGGTGGGGAATGAATGAAGCTTGGTTGAGGGATGAAAAGAGATTTGGCTCGATTCTTGTCATCCTCGATCCTTTGCAACTCCCTTTTGAGCGCTCTTATTTCTGCTTCTTTTTGTGAGAATTCAGCTCCAAAATGACGGCTTGCAATTAGGGTCTGAATTTCTGCATCCAGTTGAGAAATCCTTTCAGAAAGCTTTTTCTCGATTTCTTGTAGTTGCGTCTCGAGCGAATTCACTTTGTCGGTGGAATCTTGCACCTTTTCCAGTATTTGAGAAACCTTTGAATCAATAAGTCGAAGAGATTTGTTCTGAGCATTAGCATTACAAGTATGCCAGTTCAAAACCTCTTCTCCTTGATTTAAAGGTTTTCGTTGACCACCAGACTCCATAATTGTACTCTGAACATACGGTCTGGAAATGATATTATTGATGGAATCTTCATGTCGAGACAGTGGTGGAAATTCAACATCATAACCTTTTAACATCAGGCATGGTTTGGGCGGAAGTATGTATTCATCATCATCAAACCCAAACTCATAGTAGCTATCTTCATCATCATCGCCATCACTATCATCATCGTTGGAATCATCGTCTTGGCAGGTACATCTTGGATCGCACATGGATGGATCGCAGTCCCAAATAAAATGGCCGTCAATCCTATCCGTATAAATTTCCTTCCCATCTGCCTTAAATGAAGCAATAGGGAGAGGAAACCCATCAGATAAGGTTTGTATGACATTTTGAACGGGGAGGATCATGAGCTGAAACATCGGATTGGATGGACCGTCTTCTTTGATTGGCGTGAAGATGGTCTTGGTCTTCCCATCCTTTGTTTTTGAGAATTTAGACTCCGTGGCTTGAATTGACTCCACCGTCTGATGGAATGACTCGTAATTGGTAATCCACTCGGTGGGAACCAATTTTTTGAGATCTTCTCTATTAATCTGTCTCGGGACTTGAACGATTGTCGGAACTTCATTTCCGGCTTCAGCCAAGATCATCAAGGCGTCAGGAGTACCTTGATTTTTAAGATCAAGGCTATGATTCTGCAGCCTGTAGACGATTTGGTGGTGCAAGGTCGCCATAAAGCTGTTAGGAGATTGATCTGCCCCTGATATCTGGATCTGGACCTTGAAGGTGGATTCTAATGAAGCATCTCGGAGGGACAACGCAAAATTAGGGAAGAAAGTGATGACTACACTTCCCGAATTAAGAGTTGTAAGAACCGTTCCGATTACAGCATGCTCATAGTGCAGATATCGAGTATCCAATAGAGCAATTCTTGCTGTAACAGGAAGTCCCTTCCTTCCATTATATGAAAGGACTAGACGAACAGCGCCCAGATGAAGATGAGTGTATCCATCTTTGCGCCATGCTTCAATATATTCTGGTGGGATCGCCAAAGTAACATATTGCTCTTGTGAAGTTGCTGGCAAACCGCACTGATCCATTTTAGAAGATTGAACATATTCTCGAAGGGGAGGATCTTTAGAGGAAACAAGAGATTTTATGCTTTTGGTAAGACTTCCGTATTTACGGTAGATATTGTAAGGACTAACAAGAGGAGGAATTGTTTTTTCTACGATAGCATCGCTAGGTATTGTTGTGTATTCTACAAGGTGTTCTATACTAGAGGTGAACTGTTTAGGAAGTGAGAGTGCTGAGGATTGGGTAAGTATTTGCTGGGTCAAAGACGAAGACGAATCCATTGATTGAGAATCCGCCTCCCTACTCATCACTCAAGACAACCTCACAGAATATTTACTTTCTCCCAGAGCCAGGTCGGAACACGACCTGGCTCTGATACCACGATCGACTCGGGAGCCCTGTAATCACGTACCCTCTAGGCGGAACACGATACAGATAACACCATGACTAGTTGTCTTATGGATAACTTGGCATCAACGCCTCAATCCTTAGACCAACATATCATGATGAAATAATATTAAGATAAGGAATGTGTCACAACCCCAAATCCCGAGGGACGGAAGAAGCCAGGGTGCGACTGGGGTTGGATTAAAGAAGCGGGGAAGAAGGGGCCTAACTGACTAAACATTTATGAAAAAAAAAAACATTGATGAACCATGAACAAGACTTTAATATAGATAAGAAAGAGTTAATCCCTAAGGATTACTCGACAAAAGTACAAAAGAAGCTAGGTTCATATTTACAGACTTAGACTACTGAGAATTGTTCAAAAGGTACATCTCAAAAGATTCAGAGTTCTGCAGCGGAAGAGTTCTAACTAAAGCAACCTATCTTTCAACTCAACATCAACCGTCGCCGCTCACCGTCGCTTCAACCTGCACATTTAGAAAATAATGCAGGGCTAAGTACAAACGTACTTAGTGGGCACGATGCCGAAATCATAGTCATAAGTATAAATAATCTGGCATTTTATAACCGTAGCGCATCGGGGTTTTGCTGAAAAGGTCTGTGCCTACTAAACATTTTCTAACTGATTTGTATAAAGCAGCTTGCGCAAGCATTTTTAGAGTATGTTATGTTCAATCTTGACCAAAACTAATTCACCGTGGCTGGTACCCCTCAACAGGATATCACATACACCACAGGTTACAAAGTGCACTAACTCTGGAAAGCACTTAGCAGCTAACTTAGAGCCGATCGTTAGTTAACCTAGTTAGATTAACTCTAAAAGTATGGAAAACCCGAAGGTTATCTCAGAAATCTGGAAAACACGAATGTTAACTCAGATAGGTACAAGAGAACTCACATAAAATAGTTGAAACAGTTTATGCCAAGATTATCACTTTGAAAACACAATTATCAAAGCGATAAATAATACTTTCGAGTTGTGGAAAAACCCACATTTTATTTGATATAGATAAAAGCCCACCTTGATTTACAGAACTTAAAGCAAAACTTCCAACTTTGGATCTTCCGTCCTTTCTCTACAGTTGGCTTCCCCCTTCATCGTAAAATGAACATACTTTAAAAACGAGTTGTAAAGGATAATCGATTAAAGATTTAGTTATTTTATTCTTTTGGGCATTTGCACGCTTACTAGATTCGTTTTACTTAAACGGGAAACGAGACTCGTATCAATCTCGTTAGAACTTGGAAGATCTTGATGTGAGCACGGGTGGGCAGCCAACAGTCACAAGTCAGATTTCAAGAACTAAATAAAGTATGCCGATTTCAAGTCCAATATCAAGATAAATCGGGCCAAATGGTGAATATTGATGGGCTGAATCCGTCTTAAAAGGGCTTGTCAACAATCAGACTTCGAAGGCCCAAGAAGAAGAATAAATGGTTGATATTCGTGCATATTGAAGAGGCTAAATTAAGTGTCTAATTAGTTTCATTATTATGAGTTAAATAAGTGACTTTTGAAGTCTTGAGTCATAAGTAGTCATTAGTAGTTAATAAGTGGTTTAATTAGTGTTAAATAAGTCTATTTATGAGTTTAATTAGTATCATAAGTACTATCATTATTGGTAGGCTACGAAGAGTCCTTTTCTAGCCTATAAATAGGCTTGATATCCTTTGTAATCGAATACACACATACACCTTGAGTTATAAACGAAAATTGGCTTTGCCTTTGTGAGTTGAATTTCTCTCTTGTAGAGTTTTCACTTGTTCCGAACTTATCAAGACTAGTGAGCAAAGTCTTGTGGCGTTCAACCATACCGAGGTTCTTGGCTGATTATATAGCCAACGGGTCGAGGTTTTCTTTGCTCTAGGAGGTGATCAAACTGGATTCTCGATCTAGGGAGACCGCTGCCTACCTCTTATACGAAGGGTTCTTGGATCTTTTATCCAACGGGTCCTCCGTCCGTATCAGATCTCATACTCGACTCTCGGGTCAGTAGAGATGGTAGTCGATATCCTAATACGACTTTAAAGATTAAGAGAAGCTAAGTTGGAAAGAATCAACTTTGGCGATTTACTTTAATTCTTTGAACGATTTAAGGAATTTCTCGTTTATTACTTCTTTAAAGAAAATATAAGATATAAGGTCTCGACTGGTCTCCATCACTAGAGGTCTTGTACTTGACTTTAGGGTCAGTAGGTAGATGTTCGATAGATAAAAACGGCTTAAACGATTGAAAGAAGCTAAGTTGTGAACTAAACAACTTAGAAAACAAGAAACTGAAAATTCACTGTACAGTCCAGTAACTCTGGAGGCTGTCCAGAACAGAGGACTTGGAAACAGGGGGTGAGCCCTGTACCATTAGAAAGCTTAGGAAGTCTAGTTCGCGCTCCAATTTACGGATCACAAATCCGATAAACGAGCTGAAAGTTATAACAGTTTCCGGCGAGGGTCGCAAAACTGTCGTGGAAACCCTAATTGATTGATAAGTTCGCCGTATAACATTTTAGGTTCGTTTTAAATTCTCGTATTCAACTTTTTTAGAAACTGGACTCTTAAATTAGTCATCACGTACCTCCGTACATGACAAACTCCTTCTCAACTTGTTCAAAAGCACGACGTTCTAACGTCGGATTTCAACTATCAATTACTAAACCAACAAAGAAAATTCAAACGCGTTCTAGTTCTCGATTACAACTATAATCCATATTATATTAACTCGGATGCTTATGATGTTAACTAGAAAAATATTCCAAATTTCATTATAAACAGTAATATCAACTTAGAATTCTCATCCGACTTCTTGATTTTCAGTTATAACTAGATATTCGTCTCTTACGCGATTTTTCAACGTTGTCGGTTTTTGTTCAAACTTTACGACGTTAAACTATATCTAACTTGAATCATTTTCATGCATGCAAACATATCTTAACATCATTATAACTCAGTTTATAAAGTGATCTTTGCCTCTTATGTTTCACTAAACATTTTTAGAAAATTCTCATTTAATTTCTATTATCAACTAATATGATTTGCAACATAATCAACTAACAAATCATCACTTAATATCAAACATGTACAAACTCCTATTTATTCTATAAATTTCTGGTTTTATATAGATGTTAAGGGGTTGATTTTCTTCTCCAATTAGCATCATTTATTCACTAATCAAACTATTATAACAACTATTAATCACTTGCAATTCCAAAAACAACTAACATGCAAAAACCCCTAATTTATAATTCAAACCCTAATTGAATTTCATAACAACATAGGGCTTTCAATCCCTTTTCATTCCATACACTAATTAAACATCTATTAAGCATGAATCCATGATCAAAAGAAGAAAAACAAAAATCCTACAATTTCCCTAAAAAAATTCTGCATTTACACAAAAGATAAAGTTCTTGGTTTTGATCAATTTTAATCCCTAATTATCATATCTAATACATCCAATTTCATTATACTAAGATCAATTCATCCATCCCATAACCTTAAAATTTCGAACAAGAAGGAAAAGAGAAGAAAAGAAAATCTAAATGGATAGAATTAAAGAGAAGTTGAATACCTAAAGATTTAATGAAAGATGTAATAGGTTTTGTTGGATGATTGATGACTTGTGTGGTTTTCTTCTTCAAGAACTTCAAGATATCATCAATGGTGGATGGAGAAGTGGAGAAGATGAAGTTTGAGGGAGAGTGGGAGAGGGCTTCCGAGAGGTAGAGAGAGATGGGAGAAAAAAAATGGTTGTTTTGTTTGTTGAATGCATGATGAAAAAGTTAAAGTGTGTAAAGTATAGGTTAAGGTGTCACTTAGCTAGATAACATCTACATGCAAGTTAACACCTAGGTATGGTGAGGTGGCGGCTGCATGGAGGAGATTAAGAGGGTTACGGGTTTTTCCGGCGCGATCCGACGTTACGGGAAAACGAACGACTAAAAACGTTGCTCGGTACAAAATCGTCGCGATTCGATTTGACTTAAAAATTCTAACGTATAAACTTAATTTGAAAATAAATTTATAAAATTTATTTTGACAAAAACTCGGGACGACAAGTCCGAGTTTCGTCCGAAAAAACGTAAACACAAACTTTCTCGGCGTGTTCGTATTGCGATTTTGTAAACGTAAAATTAAACAGTTTTCCGTTCTTAGTTTACAAACTAAGAATTTTTTTGTACGCTCTAACCCTAAATACAGTAGCCATCTAGCTGACTCCCGTAATTTATTTTTAATAACGGATTCGACTGTTAGTCTTAGAATTCAAAAATTATAAACTTAGGCGTGCAAAGCCATTTATTTAATTAACTTTAAACTTTTTAGAACGTAAGGAATTTACGGGGCATTATAGAATTGAAATAAAATCTTGAAATTTTATTTCTATATATTGTTTGTACGAGTGCAATTTTCTGTGAAATTGCCAGATGTTTAAGATAAGTTTGTCGTTTAAGTGGGGTGATATTACAATTGAATAAGGAATATTCATTTGTAATTTAAGGTTTTCTGTAAGATAAGATATTGTCCTATGTGTTACTGATCCGTGTACCTTAAAAACCTTGTAGGATGGCTTCTAGTAGTGATATGGCTCAGGAGAGTCAATCCCCACCACAGCGTACTTGGGCAGATCATATTTTGGATAAGTATCGAGTTTTCGAGGCAAACCCGAGACATGATATAGGACAAGGATTAGTAACTACTCGGCATTTTATTACAGAGGATTAGGCTATCTTCGACTTGATTAGACGTCTCCTAGAGGAATGGCATGGTTGGGCACACGATACGGCATGGTACTACTTTGGGACATTCGACAAGGACGTAGAGCCTACAGGTGATTACAATGGATTCGCTTTAGAGGTACACAGGCGGTTCTTCCAGAACAGACACATGGCAGCATATCCCATTCAGGCGCATCCTCCCTACACTTACTTCCAGGCGGATTCAGAGTCAGATCATGGCGAGATAGGTCTAGAGATGGTTGCACAGTTAGAGATTCCCCCAGCAATTGTACCCTAGCAAGGGCACATAGGGGTTAGTTACAGAGGTATAATACCCGGTGATAGATGTAGAGACAGATGACGGGTTAGGATTTCCTGCTCCTTTCCTACCCGAGCCTTCTGTGAGAGTTCGAGGACCGCTCGAGACAAGACCAGAGTACTTGGACACAGACGCAGAGCTTACCGCCTTGTTACAGTTACCATCTTCATACAGACCGCTTGATGAGATTTGTGCAAAATTGGCTAGAGTTAGAGCAGAGTTTGAGGCAGGACCATCCAGGGTCCGTTCTAGGAAGAAATACGAGTCTAGTTCCCTTCCCGACCACCTGCTGCCTCCGAAGAAGCGGGCGTTAGTGACCTGCTGGAATTACCTGGTTTCAGATACCGAGATGACAATTTCAGAGGTGTCTACACCGCCACCACTTACACTTGCGTACGACACTACTTTGAGGATTGACGAGGCACTCCAGCTCGTTTTTGGTTCAGAAAGTGAGGAGGAGGACCCGGATGAGGATCCGGAGGAGGACACTGATGAGGATCCGGACAAGGATCGAACGAGGACCCTAAGGAGGATTAGGCCATAGAGGGTAGTGGGGACTTGACTGCAGCGAGTTGAGTAGTGCGTCAGGGACGCTTATCAGCAGAGTTAGTAGTCTCTTTGGTTACGTGCATAGTCGGATCAGTAACTAGTTGTTGGGAAATTTATTAGTAAGAGTTTTGATGAATTCCAAAACCAACTGACCCCAACCGAGTAGATGTTGCCAGAACCTATTGTTAGCAGTTAGACTCGCTGTTTGAGCATTGTCAAGATTTTATCTTTACAGGTCTCCAGCTGAAGATGGCAACAAGGCTTCACTCGGACAGAACATCAGTTGTGAAGAAAGACAACTGAGCGTTCATTTCATCAGAATGCAAAAAGAGGGAAGACATAAGAACATCACCTGAGCATTCATCAGATGAGAATCAAGAAGAAAGAAGCTACGTTCAAGGTTCAGATCAATGGTCAAGTATCCAAAAGAAAAAGGGGGAAGTCACATTCAATAGATAGAACATCAGTTCTAAGGAAAACAACTGAGCGTTCATCAGATGAGAAGCAGTAAAAGGGAAGAGAACATCAGATGAAAAGGAAGTCATCTGAGCATTCGAACCCAACTGATTAAATACAAGGAAGACAACTGAGTGTTTAGTTTCAGAACATCAGTTGTAGAACTCAATTAAGAAGATCAACAACTTGAAGATGAAGTCAGCTGAGAGTTCAACTGTTAGTTGTCAGATAAGAACATCGGCTGAAGAACAAGTTAGTTGAAGATCGAAAGTCTTAACCGACCACTCCTTGTTGGAAGTCTGTTGTTAAGATTTGAATTTCAAAAACAAAGTCACGTGAGGGTTTGACCGTTCAGTCATTACCCCATTTGGCCCAACACAAGGCTATCTCAGATGGAAAGCAGATGAGCACAAAAGCCATATCGGGAAAGTCTGCAGAAATGAGAGACAAGCCATCGCTTTCAAAGATCAGAGATCAACAGCTCCTCCAACGGCTAGTTGATACTCTCTGCCTATAAATAGAGGCATTCATTCATTCGAAAGATAGGGAAGATATATACGCGAGAAGAAACCAGAGAGCGAAAGAAAGAGCAATATTCTTCACAAGCTGAACTGAATTTAATCTCCTAGAACATCACTTGTTGAGAGTTCTAGAGTTAGTTAGTTTTTGTGTCTTTAGATCAAACCTTGAGAACATCACTTAGTGAGAGTTCGTAGAGAGTTAGATCATAGCTCACTTCTCGTTCGAGCTTTTTGTTGGAACCCCATTTATCTTTCATACCTGAAAAGGTTTAGGATCCTACTCTTCCCGCAACTGAGTAGATAGGTTGTTTAGTACCCAGAAACTAAACTGTAAGGTTGATAAGTACCCGCAAACTTATCCTTAAAGGTTGCTCAGCCCGCGTAAGCTGAGTGGTTTGTCCAGAAGAACTTGGACAGAGTTGTATGGACTCACAACTCCCCGTGGATGTAGGAGTGTTATCTCCGAACCACGTTAATTCTCTGTGTGCTTGTGTTTTTCTTTATTCAGTTATTTCTTGCATTCTCAACTGACTGACTAACCAGCATACAAACCGCATCTGTGCATTCTCAACTGTTTTGGTTTTTGACCAACCGTGCATAAAAGCGTGAGTTGTTTTACGAGTTTAATTTCCACCACATTTCGCACAGCACTACACTTCCAACTGAGTGTTCTTTACTCAGTTGCGATTCCAACTGAGCTGCTCTACTCAGTTGAAGTTATTTTTGGGGGTTAAGTTTGAAAATCGTAACTGGTGTATTCCCCCCCCCCCCCCCCATACACCAGTAACTCATATCGGGACCATCACTAGTTTTTGTAGTATCCTAACGAATACGAAATTTTTGTGAATCGTTTCAGTTCTAGTACTCCCAGTAGTACAGTAATGCATTCTGTTAATGCAACTTGTACAGTGATAGGCAGATAGCCTAGTTTAGACTCGTAATAGTCTAACTTTTTGTGTAAGACCTCATTGGAGGCAAACTCCATATCCCTTTGATGTATACATATATACATGACCCATGAGAGGGTTTTTAATCGCGAGGAAGTTTTTATAAATCGTAAAATCAAATCAGAATGCAAATGAACTCGTGTAACGAAAATTTGGTTTAACTTTGAAAGTTAAAAGATTAAGGGGATAGTATCGAAGTTATGTTCGAATTTCTTTTCCGCGAACTTGATTAAGTTGGAAAGTGGGTTAGTGAGAAACAGAGGGCTTAAAAGTAAGACACTAATGGAAATTTTCTATTCCCTATAGGTAGAGGACGTGGAAGGCCCCGAGGACGTGGAAGACGTCAGCCAGAGAATGAGAGAGAACAGGAACAGGAACGAAATGATACCCCATCACCATCACCATCACCCCCACCACCACCCCGTAGGGACATTGAGGATCTTTTCCTCAAAAGAAACTCCCCAAAGTTTGATGGATCGGGAAACCTTAGCGATGCTGAGCTATGGGTGCGATCAACTGAGAAAATTTTCAAGCTCCTTAGGTGTACCGACGAGGAAAGACTAGCATGTATAGCTTTCCAACTCACCGGACCGGCAGACTATTGGTGGGAGACTCGACAGAAAATGATACCTGCAGAACACCTAGCTCAATTTACATGGAAAGAATTTAGGGAGGCGCTGTACGACAAGTACGTGCCTAAGACATATAGGGCTCAGAAGGAAGCTGAGTTCTACAATCTGAAGCAGGGCAAGATGACGATTACAGAATACGACGCAAAATTCTGTGAATTGTCAAGGTATGCGCCAACTCAGGTCGATACCGAGGAAAAGATTTCTAAGAAATTCAGAGGTGGACTAAGACACGAATTGGGACTCGCTTTAGCCAGTCACGGGGGACTAGGCTATACGGACGTTTTAGGACGAGCACTGGAAATGGAGGCCGTTGTGCCTGATGAGAAGAAAACCATAACACCCACACCAGCTCCAACCCAAAACCAAAACCGAGGCTATTATAACAATAATAGTAGCAACTTTCAAGGAAAAAGAAAATGGGATGAAGGAAATAGCAGTGACTACAATCAGAATTTCAATAACCATGGGTAATCAACGAAAGGGAAATCAGCTAGGCTACCAGCAGCCTGGTCAGAACCACAACAAGAAACAATGGCAGGGAAACAACCAGTCAGGGTTGTATTTGCAAGGGAACAATCAGGCTAGACCATGGAAAGGGAATAATCAGCAAAGACAGTCGCAGGGACAACAGCAAAACTCTAACCAAGGAGGAAATAACCCAGGGAGGGTTACTTATCCAGTTTGCCCAAAATGCAATGGAACCCATCCAGGTATTTGTCAAGCAGACACGGGTGTTTGTTTTAACTGTGGATAGGCAGGACACGTGAAGAGGGATTGTCCTACGCTACTGAGAACAGCCGGACAGAATCAGCAAGGACAGCCCCAGCCTTTGAGGGCAATTCAGGAACAGCCTCAGCAACAGATGCCGCAACAACAATTTCAACAGCATGCGCAGCGACAGCAGAATGCATGGGCATGCGCCAATAGGCAGACTGGGAGGAATAATGGAAAAGGAAACTTAGCAGGTATGGGAAAACTTCACAACATCCCTATTTGTGATATTGTTTGATACTGGCGCATCGCATTCCTTTATTTGCTGTCTCGTGTGCCAATAACCTAGACATCAGACCCGTAAGAGCTGCACACCTTATGAGAGTAGCTACGCCTTCAGGAGAGATCACTACTTCTACATATGTTTGCTCTAACTTAGAACTAAAAATCGAAACTCCTAAGGTTAAAGCGAACAACATAAACGTTATGATAATGTAGGACGTAGACATAATCTTAGGAATGGATTGGTTGTCAGAGAATTATGCCACGATTCTCTGCAACGAGAGAAAAATCTCTTTTCAACCTCCGGGTAGAGAACCAACCGAATTCCACGGAAGAATGACATCATGAGTGAGGCTCACGATATGCCGTACACAGCACACCTAGGAAGTACGAAGATGTATTAGGACTTGAGAAAGAATTTCGGGTGGAATGGACTAAAACGAGACGTTACCTCGTTTGTAGAAAGATGTGTGGCATGTCAGCAAGTTAAGTGATGTGAGCACGGGTGGGCAGCCAACGACTACAAGTCAGATTTCAAGAACTAAAAAAAGTATGCCGATTTCAAGTCCAATATCAAGATAAATCGGGCCAAATGGTGAATATTGATGGGCTGAATCCGTCTTAAAAGGGCTTGTCAACAATCAGACTTCGAAGGCCCAAGAAGAAGAATAAATGGTTGATTTTCGTGCATATTGAAGAGGCTAAATTAAGTGTCTAATTAGTTTCATTATTATGAGTTAAATAAGTGACTTTTGAAGTCTTGAGTCATAAGTAGTTAATAAGTGGTTTAATTAGTGTTAAATAAGTCTATTTATGAGTTTAATTAGTATCATAAGTACTATCATTATTGGTAGGCTACGAAGAGTCCTTTTCTAGCCTATAAATAGGCTTGATATCCTTTGTAATCGAATAACATATACACCTTGAGTTATAAACGAAAATTGGCTTTGCCTTTGTGAGTTGAATTTCTCTCTTGTAGAGTTTTCACTTGTTCCGAACTTATCAAGACTAGTGAGCAAAGTCTTGTGGCGTTCAACCATACCGAGGTTCTTGGCTGATTATATAGCCAACGGGTCGAGGTTTTCTTCGCTCTAGGAGGTGATCAAACTGGATTCTCGATCTAGGGAGACCGCTGCCTACCTCTTATACGAAGGGTTCTTGGATCTTTTATCCAACGGGTCCTCCGTCCGTATCATTGGTATCAGAGCAATCTGGTATTGATCTGAACCTCTATCTTTATATTTTCTATCCAAAAAAAATACGAAAAAATGAGCAAATCGTTGAAGGAGCATCGAGAGCGTGCATACGTTCTTCGGATGAAAACTAAGCTAATGTTGGCGGAGATTAAGGCAGCCAATGAAGAGTTGAGGAAGCTTGTGGAAGTAACAACAAGGAAGACCTTTTGTGACATGCCGATCCAAGGTTGTGATTCCACACCACAATTGGAGGTCCAACCAAATGGAGAGAAGGGAATTGAGGACAAGGTGATTGTTCCCCAGATTTTCGACAAGGTTTCTTCCATTGTGGTTGAAGAACTTGAGAATCCTAATCCATTTGTTGTTGTTGCTCAAGTTCATAACAACAACCAACATGAAAGCATAGTGGTCGCAAGTGACCAGAAAATAACGAGGGGTGAATTCATTGTTGAAAGTTGTGCAGATGTGGTATGTGTTTCCTTGGTGCCACTGTTGAGCGTTCCTCCGTTGAATCACAAATCTTCATTTCAAATGTCATGGTTGAATGTTCATGACAATAACGAGGTGTACTCACAAACAAGGAAATCATTCCAAATTGGAGCAATTCTGGATTTGAGGACAAATCATTGTCAAGATGAGGGGAATGATAGACCCCTAGGTACGTGGTTTGTTTCTATTTTGCAGGTATATCATTTCGATATGGAACCACGTACAACTATCAAAATCAAGGATGAAAATCACGTCTTCAAACCCGGAGGATTGGATTGGTTGTTACTAAACACTGACCTTTCTTTTGGAAATAAGATTCGGGACGAATCTTCTTGAAGAAGAAGGGAATGATGTGAGCACGGGTGGGCAGCCAACGACTACAAGTCAGATTTCAAGAACTAAAAAAAGTATGCCGATTTCAAGTCCAATATCAAGATAAATCGGGCCAAATGGTGAATATTGATGGGCTGAATCCGTCTTAAAAGGGCTTGTCAACAATCAGACTTCGAAGGCCCAAGAAGAAGAATAAATGGTTGATTTTCGTGCATATTGAAGAGGCTAAATTAAGTGTCTAATTAGTTTCATTATTATGAGTTAAATAAGTGACTTTTGAAGTCTTGAGTCATAAGTAGTTAATAAGTGGTTTAATTAGTGTTAAATAAGTCTATTTATGAGTTTAATTAGTATCATAAGTACTATCATTATTGGTAGGCTACGAAGAGTCCTTTTCTAGCCTATAAATAGGCTTGATATCCTTTGTAATCGAATAACATATATACCTTGAGTTATAAACGAAAATTGGCTTTGCCTTTGTGAGTTGAATTTCTCTCTTGTAGAGTTTTCACTTGTTCCGAACTTATCAAGACTAGTGAGCAAAGTCTTGTGGCGTTCAACCATACCGAGGTTCTTGGCTGATTATATAGCCAACGGGTCGAGGTTTTCTTCGCTCTAGGAGGTGATCAAACTGGATTCTCGATCTAGGGAGACCGCTGCCTACCTCTTATACGAAGGGTTCTTGGATCTTTTATCCAACGGGTCCTCCGTCCGTATCATTAAGACTTTACAACCGATGACCATATGGATTGTTACAGCCATTGGATATCCCAGAATGGAAATGAGAAGGAATAGCCATGGATGTTGTGACAGGCTTGCCTAAGTCAGGAAGAGGAAACACAACTATCTGGGTGATTATCGATAGGCTCACGAAATCGGCTCATTTTTACCGATTAAGACTACGAAAGGATCAGGGAAGTTATGTGCGTCCGAGAGATCGTACGTCTGCATGGAGTGCCGAAGTTTATAATATTATATCAAGATGCCAAATTCACTACCAGATCTTGGGTCATTATGCAGAAAGAATTGGGAATCAAGCTTAACTTTAGTACAGCTTTTCACCCTCAGACAGATGGACAGTCCGAGAGGACAATTCAGATTTAGGTTGATATGTTAAGGACCGTGGTATTGGATCGAGGGCGAATTGGGAAGATGCTTTACACTTGGTCGAACTTGCGTAAAATAACAGCTACTAGGCGACGATAGGAATGGCGACTTACGAGGCATTGTATGGGCGAAATGTAGATCACCACTTATTTGGGACGAAGTGGGTGAAAGGAAGAACCTAGGGCCAGACGCGATTAATGAGATGATCGAGAATGTACAACAGATTTGAGATAGAATGAGGGAAGCCAGAGCCGACAGAAGTTATATGCCGACGACCGTCGTGAGGATCTTAAGTTTTGAGATTAGGATAAAGTTTTCCTTAAGATTGCGCCTTCTAAGGGAATCGTTAGATTCGGCGTTAAGGGTAAATTAAGACCGAGGTTCATAGGACCTTACGAAATCCTCGAGAAAGTAGGACACGTTGCTTATAGGTGGGCCTTACCGCCAAGTTTAAGAAGTGTCCATAACGTGTTTCACGTTTCTCAAATGAGAAAATACGTCTATGACCCTAAGCACGTTATTAGTCAGCAAGACATAGTTCTTGAATCTGACTTAAACTACGAAGAAAAACCAATATCGATCTTGGATAGAAAAGTTCAAGAATTAAGAACCAAATCGATACCAATCGTAAAAGTATTGTGGAATCACCACGGGCAGGAGAATGCCACGTGGGAGCTCGAGGATAGGATGATTGTGGCAGTGGCTTATTTTAGTAAGTGGGTGGAAGCTGAGACCCTCTCATCAATATATGAGGAGAGTATTATAAAATTCCTTTGGAATAACATTTGTTGCCGATACGGTCTTCCTAAGATGTTGGTGTCGGATAATGGCACACAATTCTTTGGCAAGAAGACTTAGGAGTGGTGTAGAATAAGGAAAATTGAATAAAGATTTGCCTATCTAGCTCGTCTAAAAACGTGTGGGCAGGTAGAAGTAATAAATAGTAATGGAGACAAACAATATCCAGGTCACCAAAAGACCTGAACACTCCACATAGTCATAACAGATACCCAATTGGTGAACTGATGTAGTAACGGAGTTCATACTAAAAGCATAACCTGAACGTTTTATATGGGGCTTCCGTGTAATTTATCAGAACTCCTACCAGAGGCTCGCCTTGAGATCTCCCGTGGAGATCTCTTTTCAGAGACCTGTCTAGAGGTCTCTCGTCAAGGTCCTTTGCCAGAGATCTGCTTTGAGGTCCCTTATCCAGAACTCTTTCCTAGTCGTATACCTGGCGAACCAATATACTTTAATTAATGCTCACCCGGTACTGTCAGAAAGTACAATGCGCCTTGGCCAATAGGATGATAGCGCGTATAAAGGGCAAAGTAAAAGAGATGGCAGTAACACAACTTCACCCTCAAGAAAATACACGAGTATATATATTACAAAACCAACACACACGACACTTAGACTATTTTCCTATTACATTCATTTTACACAGAAAGAAATCTAGAATACTAACTTAAGCTTCGGAGGTGGTTCGCCGGGAAACACTCCCGGCCCTCTTTTTCTTGCAGAGCTTTGTAAGATCATTCCGGCGAGAGGTAACTCCGGTCGCTGGTAAAGGAAGAGAGATACAGTCTAGGTAGATATCGATTTTTACTCAATTTCTTATCCTAGTTTTATATGATGTATTTTTCATGATGCATTATCTGGCGTTGTCTGTGGGAAACGGAGTTTTTCCTTGAAATTTTTTCTTAAAAATATTTTCATAGATAGTTCTTTATACTCCTTTTTTCAATAAAGTCGAATGTCAGCTCAAACTCGAAGGAAGGGGAGGTTTCCCCCTTTCAAGGAAACCCCTCAATGGTGGATGATTTTTTGGGCATGAGAAAGTATTATGAAAACATAGAAGTAGCGAAGTTGAAACATTTCATAAAACTCTCAGATTCCCATTTTCCTAATGGAAGTTTTGTTGTTTCTAAAAAAGATGGATTTCTGACCTGAAAACCTCTATGTTGTAGTTTTTCTCTTCTTTTTGTGTGAGTTTTTTTTTCATCTTCTCTCAAAACATTTATTTCACAATCTCACGAAAAATTGTTAGTGGTGTGCCTAGAGAGAGATAAAACTGTTGCTGTTAAGAAATGGCAAGAAATTAGGTGATTTCAAGAAATGAACCCCAGAAACCTACCTCTAGCATGGGGGGAACGAAACTCATAGGGATGTGAGGTCCTCAGAGCAGGTCTCACTTAGCCTCAGTTTCAGCTGAGATAAGAATATAGAGAAGGGGAAGATGTTGAATCATGTTCCCTGAATTCTCTAAAGGTCCGATGAGACCTGATAACAACCTTTTGAAAAAGGTGGTGTTGAACACTTTATACACCTTTGGCTATTGACTGATAGCTGAAAGCTTTGAAATGCAGTATAATCATGGAGAGTATGTCGGTCCGAGACCAAGAACCCCGCCAGAAGGGGAAGTACGTGATGATAGCTTCTCAGAGGATCACGTCGAGGAAGAGAATCGAAAAGCAGCTTTGCCAAAGCTAGTGACGCCCTAGAAAGAGGGAGTCCTCAGAAAGAGGGAGGTCGCAAAAGCTCAGGGAGGTCAAGAGAGGAGCCTCAGACACCTGCGCAGCAAAATGTTACATACGCACTCTCTATGGAGCAACTCAGAGCTATGGTGAATCAGGCTGTGTCCAAGGCTCTGATCCCGCTCGAAAGCCAAAATAAGAAATATAGTAATGCAGCAAAAGGAAAATCTAAATAGGTATAAGTGGGTCCGGTGAGACCTTGACTAGCATGAAAAGTTAATAAGGTGATTCAAGCCTTATTAAGGGGAGAATAGCTATTCATGATCTGATTACTCTTATTTTTCTTCTTAACAGACAAAACCCGCAGAGGAAAACCAATATGAAAGTGACGGGTATGAAAGCCCTCAAACTGAATTAGAAAATGGTCAGTGAACGAATAGAGAAAATAAATATTGTTTCTAAATAACTTGTTTGTTAATGAAACAATGATTATTCATCTGTGTTGGCCTCCTTTTTTGGTTTTGAAAATGTGCAGAGGACAAAACGAGGGTAGTAAAGTCTCGAGATGAGAGAGCTGCTGCGGAAATCGCAGCCCTCAAGCAGCAGTTAAAAGACCTTCAGAAGATGACTTCCTCTCCCAAGAAGTCACCTAAGAAGCCCGCTAAAACTAGTAACAGCAATTCTCCTTTCTCGAGAGACATCCGAGAGGATAAATTACCTCCAAATTTGATACGGACGGAGGACCCGTTGGATAAAAGATCCAAGAACCCTTCGTATAAGAGGTAGGCAGCGGTCTCCCTAGATCGAGAATCCAGTTTGATCACCTCCTAGAGCGAAGAAAACCTCGACCCGTTGGCTATATAATCAGCCAAGAACCTCGGTATGGTTGAACGCCACAAGACTTTGCTCACTAGTCTTGATAAGTTCGGAACAAGTGAAAACTCTACAAGAGAGAAATTCAACTCACAAAGGCAAAGCCAATTTTCGTTTATAACTCAAGGTGTATATGTTATCCGATTACAAAGGATATCAAGCCTATTTATAGGTTAGAAAAGGACTCTTCGTAGCCTACCAATAATGATAGTACTTATGATACTAATTAAACTCATAAATAGACTTATTTAACACTAATTAAATCACTTATTAACTACTAATGACTACTTATGACTCAAGACTTCAAAAGTCACTTATTTAACTCATAATAATGAAACTAATTAGATACTTAATTTAGCCTCTTCAATATGCACGAATATCAACCATTTATTCTTCTTCTTGGGCCTTCGAAGTCTGATTGTTGACAAGCCCTTTTAAGACGGATTCAGCCCATCAATATTCACCATTTGGTCCAATATTGATTAGTCTTGGACTTGTAATTAGCCCCCTTTTCATTTATTCTTGAAGTCGGATTTATTGTCCATAGGTTGCTCATCGTGCTCACATCATTCCCTTCTTCTTCAAGAAGATTCGTCCCGAATCTTATTTCCAAAAGAAAAGTCAGTGTGTAGGAATAGGTAATCCAATCCTCCTGGTTTGAAGACGTAATTTTCATCCTTGATTTTGATAGTTGTACATGGTTCCATATCGAAATGATATACCTGCAAAATAGAAACAAACCACGTACCTCGGGGTCTGTCATTCCCCTCATCTTGACAATGATTTGTCCTCAAATCCAGAATTGCTCCAATTTGGAATGATTTCCTTGTTTGTAAGTACACCTCGTTATTGTCATGAACATTCAACCACGACATTTGAAATGAAGATCTGTGATTCAAAGGAGAAACGCTCAATAGTGGCACCAAGGGAACACATACCATATCTGCACAACTTTCAACAATGAATTCGCCCCTCGTTATTTTCTGGTCACTTGCGACCACTATGCTTTCATGTTGGTTGTTGTCATGAACTTGAGCAATAAAAACAATTGGATTAGGATCCTTAAGTTCTTCGACCACAATGGAAGAAACCTTGTCAAAAATCTGGGGAACAATCACCTTGTCCTCAATTCCCTTCTCTCCATTTGGTTGGGCCTCCAATTGCAGTGTGGAATCACAACTTTGGATCGGCATGTCACAAAAGGTCTTCCTCGTTGTTGCTTCCACAAGCTTCCTCAACTCTTCATTGGCTGCCTTAATCTCCGCCAACATTAGCTTAGTTTTCATGCGAAGAACATATGCACGCTCTCGATGCTCCTTCAACGATTTGCTCATTTTTTTGTATTTTTTTTTTTGGATAGAAAATTATAAAGATAGAGGTTCAGATCAAAACCAGATTGCTCTGATACCAAATGATACGGACGGAGGACCCGTTGGATAAAAGATCCAAGAACCCTTCGTATAAGAATCCAGTTTGATCACCCTAGATCGAAGAAAACCTCGACCCGTTGGCTATATAATCAGCCAAGAACCTCGGTATGGTTGAACGCCACAAGACTTTGCTCACTAGTCTTGATAAGTTCGGAACAAGTGAAAACTCTACAAGAGAGAAATTCAACTCACAAAGGCAAAGCCAATTTTCGTTTATAACTCAAGGTGTATATGTTATCCGATTACAAAGGATATCAAGCCTATTTATAGGTTAGAAAAGGACTCTTCGTAGCCTACCAATAATGATAGTACTTATGATACTAATTAAACTCATAAATAGACTTATTTAACACTAATTAAATCACTTATTAACTACTAATGACTACTTATAACTCAAGACTTCAAAAGTCACTTATTTAACTCATAATAATGAAACTAATTAGACACTTAATTTAGCCTCTTCAATATGCACGAATATCAACCATTTATTCTTCTTCTTGGGCCTTCGAAGTCTGATTGTTGACAAGCCCTTTTAAGACGGATTCAGCCCATCAATATTCACCATTTGGTCCAATATTGATTAGTCTTGGACTTGTAATTAGCCCCCTTTTCATTTATTCTTGAAGTCGGATTTATTGTCCATAGGTTGCTCATCGTGCTCACATCAAAATTTCAAAACACTGACATTAGAGTACGACGGTTCCACAGATCCATACGAGCATATGATGAGATTTGAAATTGGTGCAATGTTGCATCAGTACACAGAAGGAGTTAAATGCAGAGTTTTCCTTACGACTCTATCGAAGTAGCTCAACAATGGTTCTCTCAATTACCTTCCAACAGTATAAGTTCTATCCTCAAGTTCAAGTCCATGTTTCTTCACCAATTTGCTAGTGCGAGGAGGCACATAGAGACATCCTCCTCACTCATGGAATTGAGGCAAGGACCCTCAGAGAGCTTGCGAGAATATGTGACTCGCTTTAACGCTGAAGCGTTGCAAGTTCCTCTGGCTTCACATGATGTGATAGTGCAGGCGCTCATACAAGGGTTAGCACCGGGATTATTCTTTAATTCGCTGAACAAGAGAGCTCCCATATTCTTCGAGGAGTTGCTGCAGAGAGCTGAAAAATATGTCAACCTCGAGGAAGCTCAAGAGGCTAGAAAGATGCAAGAACAATCCCCTGTTTCCAAAAGGGAGATGATGTGAGCACGGATGGGCAACCAACGACTACAAGTCAGATTTCAGGAACTAAATAAAGTATGCCGATTTCAAGTCCAATATCAAGATAAATCTGGCCAAATGGTGAATATTAATGGGCTGAATTCGTCTTAAAAGGGCTTGTCAACAATCAGACTTCGAAGACCCGAGAAGAAAAATAAATGGTTGATTTTCGTGCATATTGAAGAGGCTAAATTAAGTGTCTAATTAGTTTCATTATTATGAGTTAAATAAGTGACTTTTGAAGTCTTGAGTCATAAGTAGTCATTAGTAGTTAATAAGTGGTTTAATTAGTGTTAAATAAGTCTATTTATGAGTTTAATTAGTATCATAAGTACTATCATTATTGGTAGGCTACGAAGAGTCCTTTTCTAGCCTATAAATAGGCTTGATATCCTTTGTAATCGAATAACATATACACCTTGAGTTATAAACAAAAATTGGCTTTGCCTTTGTGAGTTGAATTTCTCTCTTGTAGAGTTTTCACTTGTTCCGAACTTATCAAGACTAGTGAGCAAAGTCTTGTGGCGTTCAACCATACCGAGGTTCTTGGCTGATTATATAGCCAACGGGTCGAGGTTTTCTTCGCTCTAGGAGGTGATCAAACTGGATTCTCGATCTAGGGAGACCGCTGCCTACCTCTTATACGAAGGGTTCTTGGATCTTTTATCCAACGGGTCCTCCGTCCGTATCATTTGGTATCAGAGCAATCTGGTATTGATCTGAACGTCTATCTTTATATTTTCTATCCAAAAAAAAAAATACAAAAAAATGAGCAAATCGTTGAAGGAGCGTCGAGAGCGTGCATATGTTCTTCGCATGGAAACTAAGCTAATGTTGGCGGAGATTAAGGCAGCCAATGAAGAGTTGAGGAAGCTTGTGGAAGCAACAACGAGGAAGACCTTTTATGACATACCGATCCAAAGTTGTGATTCCACACCGCAATTGGAGGCCCAACCAAATGGAGAGAAGGGAATTGAGGACAAGGTGATTGTTCCCCAGATTTTCGACAAGGTTTCTTCCATTGTGGTCGAAGAACTCGAGGATCCTAATCCATTTGTTCTTGTTTCTCAAGTTCATGACAACAACCAACATGAAAGCATAGTGGTTGCAAGTGACCAGAAAATAACGAGGGGCGAATTCATTGTTGAAAGTTGTGCAGATGTGGTATGTGTTCCCTTGGTGCCACTGTTGAGCGTTCCTCCGTTGAATCACAAATCTTCATTTCAAATGTCGTGGTTGAATGTTCATGACAATAACGAGGTGTACTCACAAACAAGGAAATCATTCCAAATTGGAGCAATTCTGGATTTGAGGACAAATCATTGTCAAGATGAGGGGAATGATAGACCCCTAGGTACGTGGTTTGTTTCTATTTTGCAGGTATATCATTTCGATATGGAACCACGTACAACTATCAAAATCAAGGATGAAAATCACGTCTTCAAACCCGGAGGATTGGATTGGTTGTTACTAAACACTGACCTTTCTTTTGGAAATAAGATTCGGGACGAATCTTCTTGAAGAAGAAGGGAATGATGTGAGCACGGATGGGCAACCAACGACTACAAGTCAGATTTCAGGAACTAAATAAAGTATGCCGATTTCAAGTCCAATATCAAGATAAATCTGGCCAAATGGTGAATATTAATGGGCTGAATTCGTCTTAAAAGGGCTTGTCAACAATCAGACTTCGAAGACCCGAGAAGAAAAATAAATGGTTGATTTTCGTGCATATTGAAGAGGCTAAATTAAGTGTCTAATTAGTTTCATTATTATGAGTTAAATAAGTGACTTTTGAAGTCTTGAGTCATAAGTAGTCATTAGTAGTTAATAAGTGGTTTAATTAGTGTTAAATAAGTCTATTTATGAGTTTAATTAGTATCATAAGTACTATCATTATTGGTAGGCTACGAAGAGTCCTTTTCTAGCCTATAAATAGGCTTGATATCCTTTGTAATCGAATAACATATACACCTTGAGTTATAAACAAAAATTGGCTTTGCCTTTGTGAGTTGAATTTCTCTCTTGTAGAGTTTTCACTTGTTCCGAACTTATCAAGACTAGTGAGCAAAGTCTTGTGGCGTTCAACCATACCGAGGTTCTTGGCTGATTATATAGCCAACGGGTCGAGGTTTTCTTCGCTCTAGGAGGTGATCAAACTGGATTCTCGATCTAGGGAGACCGCTGCCTACCTCTTATACGAAGGGTTCTTGGATCTTTTATCCAACGGGTCCTCCGTCCGTATCAGGAGACCTCAGAATAAAGGCCGTCTTCAGCATCAAGAGCTGAAAAGGATAAAGGAGGGCAGAAGCCTAAGAGAGCTCCGGAGAGATTTGACCAGTATACTCCTCTCAACGCATCTTTGGTAGAGGTCATGGAAGCCGCGGCTAGGTCTCCTCACTTTAAATTCCCGAGTACTTATAAGGAGGCCCCTCACAATCCGCGATCAGAGCTATACTGCAAATATCATAACGATTATGGTCATGATACAAATTCATGCAGGCATCTTAAGGATGCCATTGAGCATTTGTTAAAGAAAGATGATACGTTACTCCAATTCGTCAAAAAAGAAAAAGAAAAAGGATATAAAAGAAAAGAACCAGAACTAAGGAAAACGGATCAGAAGGAAAGGACTCCTCCTCGTCGGGAAGATCCCCCGCCAAAAAGAGGAAACATTAATATGATTATGGGAGGAAATGTTAACGACGACTCAGGCCGAGCTCGCAAGGCCCATGTGCGAGCTGCTAAAGCTCAGGTGGGCAAAGAAGTCCAGGAACTCGCAGAGGTGGTTGGCATGGAGATTGACATGGTAGATTCGTTTCCAGGAGAGGAGACTAACCCAGGGGCATGTGTGAGTTTTGGTCCTAAAGATCTGGTGGGTGAGGCGCCCCATAATGACGCACTGGTAATTAGCGCAGGAGGTGACTAATTGGAGGGTAGCGAGAATCTTTATAGACACAGGGAGTGCCGTGAATGTGCTCTTCTGGGATTGTTTTCAGAATATGAAGATCAATGCTGATCTAATGCCGGTAAACACAGCATTATACGGCTTTGCTGGAGGCAAGGCATGCCCAAAGGATCATTATCCATTGGCATGTATAGATCAGTTGGTTGATTCAACCTCAGGGTGTTAGTTGTTATCTATGCTTGATGCGTATCAGGGGTATCACCAGATACAGTTAGCCCCTGAAGATGTGGTCAAAACGGCCTTTGTAACCGTATGCAGCACGTTTGCGTACATAAGGATGCCGTTTGGTCTGAAGAACGTAGGAGCTATTTACCAAAGAATGATGGATACAATATTTGAAAATCAGATAGGAAAGATCCTGGAAGTGTATGTAGATGATATCCTCGTGAAAAGCATAAAAGCAGAGCACCATTCCAGAGACCTGGAGGAGGTCCTGGCGGTGGTAAGGAAATATAACTTGCAACTGAACCCAGCAAAGTGCATGTTCAGTGTCAAGTCGGGGAAGTTCCTGGGATATATGGTAACCCCAAGAGGAATCGAGGTAAATCAAGATAAGGTTCGAGCTGTACTAGAAATGTCTGCTCCTACTAGTATAAGGGAAGTTGTTGAGTCCAAAAAACAGATCCAACATTCGATTAACACTGACAACACCCATAGAAGATAACCATGCTCTAACTGTCTTTACAAATCTCGTTTATGTGATAACAAAGAGCTCAGAATCAACTTGTGTCCCTCCTCGAATCCTACAAAAAGAAAGGGTCCGGAGGTTTTCCGACGAACCCCCTTCTACGATCAAGTCAGAATGAGAAGGAATGAGGAAGAGAGAGTGCGCGAGTAAAGTCGATGCTCTTGTTAACTCATATGCAGCTCTCAGGTCTCAGGTCTCAGGAGACCTGATCAGGTCCAGACCTAATAATTTTGTGCCACATTATCTACCCCCCCCCTACTCTGACTGATTCTTCAACAAGAAGAAAGTCGGAGTAGTTGTTTCTAATTCGTGGAATCGCACTCCATTTATTCTTTAGTTCAAATCTTGCTTGAACCATTTAAAAACTATGAGCCCTGATTTCTAAGACTCGTAACGTTCAGCTTATGTTCAAAGTTGTTTTACTAAGCACGCACTTGAGCTTACTTTATTCACCTTACATTAAAGTTCATCTCTCAAATTACTCACATAAGCTTACTTCATTCAACATGTTCGACAGCATGCCGAAAACTATTCCTCAATTCCAAAGTTTAGTTTTTGCTATCCTTTAAATTCCGGATTTAGGTCTCTTCGTGATCTTAATCCAAATCTAGAATTCAACTCTTACAGAATATTATTACATTAAAATTTTACCTCAACTCATGTCAGGGTTTTCTTACAACATCTGAATTCAGGTCTCTTCTTGACCTTACTACGAATTCAGAGTTCAACTCTCATTGAATATTACTTCATTAAATGTTTACCTCAGCTCATGTTGAGGTTTTTCTTACAAATTATGAATTCAGACCTCCTCATGACCTTAATCCGAATTCAGAATTCAGCTCTCCCTGAATATTATTTCATTAAATGTATATCTCAGTTAATGTTGAAAATCATCTCACAAATTCTGGAATCAGATCTCTTGCTAACTTTAATCCAAATTCAACTCCACTTATGCCGACACTCATCTCATGAATTCTGGATTTAGGTATCCTCACCACCTTAACTTAGGTTCAAAGTTCAACTTCTCGCTGAACCTTAGTTCATTGGAACTTAACTCATGCTATCTCTAAATTTCAGCTCTTGCTAATACCTAAACTTCATTCTCACGGATCAGCCTTTTGTGAGGCTTGTTTCTACATTTCATGGTACTCCGTCACGATTAGGCCCACTTCTATTGGCTTAGGCCAAGTCAATGCACGTGTTAACTTATATGCAGCTCTCAGGTCTCAGGTCTCAGGAGACATGATCAGGTCCAGACCTTATAATTTTGTGCCACATTATCTACTCCCCCCTACTCTGACTAATTCTTCAACAAGAAGAAAGTCGGAGTAGTTGTTTCTAATTCGTGGAATCGCACTCCATTTATTCTTTAGTTCAAATCTTACTTGAACCATTTAAAAACTATGAGCCCTGATTTCTAAGACTCGTAACGTTCAGCTTATGTTCAAAGTTGTCTTACTAAGCACGCACTTGAGCTTACTTTATTCACCTTACCTTAAAGTTAATCTATCAAATTACTCACTTAAGCTTACTTCATTCAACATGTTCGACAGCATGCCGAAAACTATTCCTCAATTCCAAAGTTTAGTTTTTGCTATCCTTTAAATTCCGGATTTAGGTCTCTTCGTGATCTTAATCCAATTCTAGAATTCAACTCTTACAGAATATTATTACATTAAAATTTTACCTCAACTCATGTCGGGGTTTTCTTACAACTTCTGAATTCAGGTCTCCTCTTGACCTAACTACGAATTCAGAGTTCAACTCTCATTGAATATTACTTCATTAAATTTTTACCTCAGCTCATGTTGAGGTTTTTCTTACAAATTCTGAATTCAGACCTCCTCATGACCTTAATCCGAATTCAGAATTCAGCTCTCCTTGAATATTATTTCATTAAATTTATATCTCAGTTAATGTTTAAAATCATCTCACAAATTCTGGAATCAGATCTCTTGCTAACTTTAATCCAAATTCACCACCACTTATGCCGACACTCATCTCATGAATTCTGGATTTAGGTCTCCTCACCACCTTAACTTAGGTTCAAAGTTCAACTTCTCGCTAAACCTTAGTTCATTGGAACTTAACTCATGCTATCTCTAAATTTCAGCTCTTGCTAATACCTAAACTTCATTCTCACGGATCAGCCTTTTATGAGGCTTGTTTCTACATTTCATGGTACTCCGTCACGATTAGGCCCACTTCTATTGGCTTAGGCCAAGTCGATGCTCGTGTTAACTCATATGCAGCTCTCAGGTCTCAGGTCTCAGGTCTCAGGAGACATGATCAGGTCCAAACCTTATAATTTCGTGCCACATTATCTACTCCCCCCTACTCTAGCTGATTCTTCAACAAGAAGAAAGTCGGAGTAGTTGTTTCTAATTCGTGGAATCGCACTCCATTTATTCTTTAGTTCAAATTTTGCTTGAACCATTTACAAACTATGAGCCCTGATTTCTAAGACTCGTAACGTTCAGCTTATGTTCAAAGTTGTTTTACTAACCACGCACTTGAGCTTACTTTATTCACCTTACCTTAAAGTTCATCTCTCAAATTACTCACTTAAGCTTACTTCATTCAACATGTTCGACAACATGCCGAAAACTATTCCTCAATTCAAAAGTTTAGTTTTTGCTAAACCTTATCTTTCAAATTCCGGATTTAGGTCTTTTCGTGATCTCAATCCTAATCTAGAATTCAACTCTCAGAGAATATTATTTTATTAAAATTTTACCTCAACTCATGTCGAGGTTTTCTTACAATTTCTGAATTCAGGTCTCTTCTTGACCTTACTACGAATTCAGAGTTCAACTCTGTTTGAATATTATTTCATTAAATTTTTACCTCATCTCATGTTGAGGTTTTTCTTACAAATTCTGAATTCAGACCTCCTCATGACCTTGATCCAAATTCAGAATTAGGCTCTCCCTGAATATTATTTCATTAAATTTATATCTCAGTTAATGTTGAAAATCATCTCACAAATTCTGAAATCAGATCTCTTGCTAACTTTAATCCAAATTCAGCTCCACTTATGCCGACACTCATCTCATGAATTCTAGATTTAGGTCTCCTCACCACCTTAACTTAGGTTCAAAGTTTAGTTCATTGGAACTTAACTCATGCTATCTCTAAATTTCAGCTCTTGCTAATACCTAAACTTCACTCTCACGGATCAGCCTTTTATGAGGCTTGTTTCTACATTTCATGGTACTCCGTCACGATTAGGCCCACTTCTATTGGCTTAGGCCAAGTCGATGCTCGTGTTAACTCATATGCAGCTCTCAGGTCTCAGGTCTCAGGAGACATGATCAGGTCAAACCTGATAATTTTGTGCCACATTATCTACTCCCCCTTACTTTGACTGATTCTTCAACAAGAAGAAAGTTGGAGTAGTTGTTTCTAATTCGTGGAATCGCACTTCATTTATTCTTTAGTTCAAATCTTGCTTGAACCATTTACAAACTATGATCCCTGATTTCTAAGACTCGTATTCAGCTTATGTTCAAAGTTGTTTTACTAAGCACGCACTTGAGCTTACTTTATTCACCTTACCTTAAAGTTCATCTTTCAAATTACTCACTTAAGCTTACTTCATTCAACATGTTCGACAGCATGCCGAAAACTATTCCTCAATTCCAAAGTTTAGTTTTTGCTATCCTTTAAATTCCGGATTTAGGTCTCTTCGTGATCTTAATCCAAATCTAGAATTCAACTCTTACAGAATATTATTACATTAAAATTTTACCTCAACTCATGTCGGGGTTTTCTTACAATTTCTGAATTCAGGTCTCTTCTTGACCTTACTATGAATTCAGAGTTCAACTCTCATTGAATATTACTTCATTAAATTTTTTCCTCAGCTCATGTTGAGGTTTTTCTTACAAATTCTAAATTCAGACCTCCTCATGACCTTAATCCGAATTCAGAATTCAGCTCTCCCTGAATATTATTTCATTAAATTTATATCTCAGTTAATGTTGAAAATTATCTCACAAATTCTGGAATCAGATCTCTTGCTAACTTTAATCCAAATTCACCTCCACTTATGCCGACACTCATCTCATGAATTCTGGATTTAGGTCTCCTCACCACCTTAACTTAGGTTCAAAGTTCAACTTCTCGCTGAACCTTAGTTCATTGGAACTTAACTCATGCTATCTCTAAATTTCAGCTCTTGCTAATACCTAAACTTCACTCTCACGGATCAGCCTTTTATGAGGCTTGTTTCTACATTTCATGGTACTCCGTCACGATTAGGCCCACTTCTATTGGCTTAGGCCAAGTCGATGCTCGTGTTAACTCATATGCAGCTCTCAGGAGACCTGATCAGGTCCAGACCTGATAATTTTGTGCCACATTATCTACTCCCCCCTACTCTGACTGATTCTTCAATAAGAAGAAAGTCGGAGTAGTTGTTTTTAATTCGTGGAATCGCACTCCATTTATTCTTTAGTTCAAATCTTGCTTGAACCATTTACAAACTATGAGCCCTGATTTCTAATACTTGTAACGTTCAGCTTATGTTCAAAGTTGTTTTACTAAGCACGCACTTGAGCTTACTTTATTAACCTTACCTTAAAGTTCATCTCTAAAATTACTCACTTAAGCTTACTTCATTCAACATGTTCGACAGCATGCCGAAAACTATTCCTCAATTCCAAAGTTTAGTTTTTGCTATCCTTTAAATTCCGGATTTAGGTCTCTTCGTGATCTTAATCCAAATCTAGAATTCAACTCTTACAGAATATTATTACATTAAAATTTTACCTCAACTCATGTCGGGGTTTTCTTACAATTTCTGAATTCAGGTCTCTTCTTGACCTTACTACGAATTCAGAGTTCAACTCTCATTGAATATTACTTCATTAAATTTTTACCTCAGCTCATGTTGAGGTTTTTCTTACAAATTCTAAATTCAGACCTCCTCATGACCTTAATCCGAATTCAGAATTCAGCTCTCCTTGAATATTATTTCATTAAATTTATATCTCAGATAATGTTGAAAATTATCTCACAAATTCTGGAATCAGATCTCTTGCTAACTTTAATCCAAATTCACCTCCACTTATGCTGACACTCATCTCATAAATTCTAGATTTAGGTCTCCTCACCACCTTAACTTAGGTTCAAAGTTCAACTTCTCGCTGAACCTTAGTTCATTGGAACTTAACTCATGCTATCTCTAAGTTTCAGCTCTTGCTAATACCTAAACTTCACTCTCACCGATCAGCCTTTTATGAGGCTTGTTTACATTTCATGGTACTCCGTCACGATTAGGCCCACTTCTATTGGCTTAGGCCAAGTCGATGCTCGTGTTAACTCATATGCAGCTCTCAGGTCTCAGGTCTCAGGAGACCTGATCAGGTCCAGACCTGATAATTTTGTGCAACATTATCTACTCCCCCCTACTCTGACTGATTCTTCAACAAGAAGAAAGTCGGAGTAGTTGTTTCTAATTCGTGGAATCGCACTCTGATAATTCTAGGGTCTGCAAGAGTAGCTAAAAACAATAGTAATATGATGACACAGGTATTTACGTGGTTCGATCAACAAGATCTACGTCCACGGGAGAGAATATCTAGCTTTTAATATATTTGATAGTACAATGAATACTTGATCGTCTAATCTATCGACTATATATAGGCCTTGAATCGAGCCCTAATCCTCCTAGGATTCCTAATACATATCTTGTTTCTTTGTACATATCCAAATCTCCTTAGAAATCGGATTCCTTCATCTCCAAGGTAGGGCTTCATTACTTGGTCTTCAAGACAGGTAGTAGTTCGTCTGGGCCGAGCTCTATGGGCCGAGCTTAATGGACAGGCCTAATTAGATTGGGCCTTAGGTCAGGCCCAAGATGAGGCCGGTCCTATCACATCCCCCCCCCCCCAAAAGAGAGGAAAGAAGACATGTAGATGTAGACGGTCAGGTCGAATTTCCGAGGTGAATAGTCGCGCAAGTCAGCTTGGTCACGGCCTGATTCAGCGAGCTCACCTTTTGAGCTCGATTTGCAGGTGGCTAAAATTCGAGATAAGTAATCAACTGTCGAGTTCTGTTATTCGGATTGCCAAGTAGCCAGGGCCCATATTCATCTGAATTCGATGGGAGGGAAAGTTGGTGGGCTTTTTGAAAACTTTTTTAGAGGCAGTTCAGATACCGAAAAAGCTGCCACGTTCACACATGTGCAACGTTCAACGGCGGGATTCAAATATTTATTACGGGATTTCATACGACTCTCTTCATATCACGTTATTTCACATCCGCCATTACAGCAAAAGGATTCCTCCCCAGAAAATCTTCTTTCCCTCCATTTTTTGGTCCAGAGATTTCCGACTAGTCGTACCGCCATGCCACCGGTTTCACGTTGGGTCTTTTGTTGACAGCCGCAAACCGCTCGCCCGGCCGTTTATCTCGATTTAACAAGTAAGTATGGCTTCCCCAACTCGCAACTCTCAATCTAGTAGGGGTAGTGAATCTCCTCCGGCCGATTCTGCCGATAGAAGGGTCAATTTTAGCATTTTTTCATTAGGATCCCCCACTCCTATTGTTGAGACTTTAGTTGTGCCCCGATGCGTAGAGGGGAAGGGAGCGGAATATTCCTCAATCCTAGACGAGTCTAGGATAAAATTCCTTGCCCAGTCATATAATTTCCCCTCAGACGTTGAACTTATAGAACCTCGTCCGGAGGATAGGGCGTGTTCACCCCCGATGGGGTTTGTGACCATTTACGAGGACAGTCTTCACTCCGGTCTTCGTCTACCCCTTCCTGCGTCATTTGCTAAGCTCCAAAGGAAGCTCGGTTTAGCTTTGGGGCAGATAACACCAAATGCTTTTAGGCAGTTTACCGACTTAGGCGTGGCGGCTATCCGTCACAATTACCCATTATCTGTCGAGCTCATCCACGAGCTCTTCGTCTTCAAAGCAACGGCGGACTGGTACTATGCCACTGCCCGCACTGAGTTTAAAGGGAGAACTCAGAACAAGGTAGAGAAATGGCATAGGAAATTCTTCTTTTGCCGGCACGATAGTGTAGTCTACCTGATGTGGAGGGTGGGCAAGCCTCACGTTTGGGTGATAGACGAGGCGGATAAGGGCCTGGAGGGTATTGCTAGGGCGATAGCAAATTGTGGCCCGTTCGAGAAGAGTTACGGCGAAGATTCTCTAGCCGAAGCGGGGTTGAGCCCGTTTGAGCCCCAAAGGATGGTGGACCCTGCAACGGGTGAGACCCCGCTAGTGTTATTAGGACTATTCTTTTGTTTTGTTTGTCGTCCTAACTCTTTGCTTGTCTTGTGTGTAGTGTTGTTCGGGAAGAAGAAAGGGCCGACGGCTAAGGTCGCAGCTCGGGGGGGCAAGAGACCGAGGTCTTCCGGTCGATCCGCTTTCTCATCGGAACAGGGCCAGCCCGGAGACCCTTCTAACCAGGGTCAGCAGGTCGAGCTGGCAAGGCCTGCCGCAGAACTCCGTTCTCCTACCGCCAGTCCTCCTCACAAACGTTTGAAGTCCGTGGATATCGTCGATATCTCGGGCGGTGAGGTGAGCCCAGCGGTTCCTCCAGTGAAGTTAGAGGATCTTCCTTTCCCCGAGGTCAGGATTCACTATTTTTGGTGCATTGCCCTTCTGTAGTTCTTTTTTCTCCTAACTCCGTTCTTTTGTACAGAGCATCGGTAGGGTAATGAGATGGCTCGAGAATGGTGTCAAGCAGATGTCGGCTATACATGAGGACGAGAAGAATCGTTACTCAGATAAGCTGACCTCAACTAGGGCCAGGCTGGAGAAGGCGACGGAGGAGCTGGCCGAGGCCAAGGAGGAGGTGAAGACGGTCAAGTCCGAGCTGTCTGCTCAGCTCGCGAAGACCGCTGACGCCGAGGTAGAAGCTAAGAAGGCTCGGGACCACGTGAGGAGGTTGGAGTCCGAGCTGAATGCGGCCAGGGAAGGTCAAGGCGAGGTCTTGCGGGCCTTTGCGAAGAAGCTCCTCTTATCGGAGCATTTTTCCGGCCTCGCCAATGATCTGGCCGGCCTCATTAACGATAACTACGCCGTGGATGCCTTGGAGGAGGCTGCCCGGGATTTTCCCGACTTGGATGTTTCCAAGTACGGGTACGAGCGTCTTGAGGGAGTGGCTCTCCTTTCCCGGTATGCCCAAGTGATCCGGGGTCAGCTCGGCCATCTACCCCTCCTGGTCGATCTCGCCAGCTCGTCCACGCTGCTATCAGCGGAGCAGGTTGCTGCCTGCCCAACAGATCGGGACCCCACCCTCGATGCGGTCTTCGATGCTCTTCCTGACGGAATCGAAGACGACGAGGAAGAGGATGTGGAGCAGGAGACAGTGGCTGGTGAAGATCCGATCCCTCCCAAGAGTTCCGAGGGTGCCGAGACTTCCGTAGCTGGGAACTTGGCAGAGGGTCCCCTCTCCGGGCAGCCGCCTTCTCAGGATAAGGAGGTCGGCGGTTGTTAGTTTTTGCTGTACTTTTTTTTTTGTATTTTGTATCCGGAACCTATCAATTTAATGGACAGTATTTCTCTCTTTTTTGTGTGTGTAGACTTCGGATTCTGTAGATGTTTCCTCTTTACACAAACAAATAACTCTTCTTTCTCGAGATCTGTCTGAACAACGTGCTTTGACAAATCTATGGATGGAGAAACGTCGCCGAGCTGAGGCGCTTTCTAATTCAAAGTGTGCTATTTTAAGGTTGAGAGAGTCCGAGCTTGAGGATTGGCAGGGGAAGTTTGTTGCATTCTACGAGGTGGCTGAGGCGAAGCAGCTTGCTGGTCAGGAGAATGCTGATGAGCTTCAGGCCAAGCTTCTTCAGGCGGAGAAGGCTTTGGAAGTTGCCCGGGGTCGAGCTGAGCGGGTTCTAAGGGATCACGAGAAGACCGTCGAGGAACATGCTGAATACGAAGACATCATCCATCGCAAGGGTGGTATCACTATATTCGAGGTGGAGTTGCAGACGAAGGAGCTGTTAGAGCAGTATCTCGGTATAAAAGAAGCATGCGGTCCTGAGTCTTGGGAACTTCAGGTGGCTTATGAGAGGCTTGACGAGTGTGCGAAAATGTACAAGTCCGTGCTGTCCCGCCGTCCGAAGCTTCGCGCTTTTCTTTCCAAGTGTGTGGATGAGTCTGTTTCGTCTTCTTCCCGGAGGCCCCAGCTTCAGGTCAGCTCGAGTCACGGTGGCCGGGCCGTAGGGCGTAGTTCGGGTTCATTGCGAGGTCGGAGGTCTTCCTCTAGGAGAGGACGGAGCCGTGGTCGGGGCTGGATTTCCATTGACGACATCATGGGGCCTACTCCTTTTGTAGAGAAATGGCTTAGCTTTAGTTCGCCAGACCCTCCTTCGTAGATTAGCTCGGTCTTCCTGTAATTACTATTTATACAATGATGTAATCAGTGAGATAAAAGAATATATTGTATTTTGAATTTCCTATTTTTGGGAAGGATATTTTTCTTGTTTTGTGTTTTGCCTTTTTGAGGGAGTTGAACTCGGACCTCTTTGTGTTGGCAAGGGAACCCTGGTTCAAACCTCGCAGTGTGATTCTCCTGGGGAACTTGGTTCCGACCCCAGTTGGAAAATCTTTATCCTTGCTGAGGGAGTTTGACTCGGACCTCGTGGGATCTTCCTTTCGGAGGAAGATGAGCTCGGACCTCGAAAAGGGTTTCCTTTGCGCAATTTTTAGGATATACCTACCCCATGTCGGGTCGTTATCGACCACGGAAGGGAACCTTAGTTCATCCTTATAGGGGTATTTTGGTTTCGTGGATACTTCGTATAAGCAAATCAAGAGACACAAGAGTATGCAAGGCAAAAAGAAAAACTTTATTAACAAAAGAAAGACCAAAACAAAAAAGAAAAAGTTTTGACGAGCTCGATAAAAACAAAAAATTAAAAAGAAACGAGGACAAATGAAAAAGAAAACCATAAAAACTTGACTCTATATGCAAGACTTTGCTGTTTATACGAAGAATCTCCTTAGGTGGGAAATGTGCCACGTCGTAGGAATCAGGTCGTCTGAAAGGTAGGCGATCTTGTAGGCTCCTTTGCCGAGAACTTCGTGCACTCTGTAGGGCCCTTCCCATGTGGCTTCAAGTTTGCCGAGCTTCTCCGCATGACTTACTTCGTTGTTTCTAAGCACAAGATCGCCGACCTGGAACTGCTGGGGTTTGACCCTTTCGTTGTAATACCAGGTCATCTGCTGCTTATACCGAGCTTCTTTTATGCTGGCGTTTTCCCGCTTCTCCTCCAGTAAGTCCAGGTCGGTTCGGCGTTGTTCTTCATTGACTTCGGCTGAGAAATTATTGGTGCGGGGGCTCGGTGCTTCGATCTCGACCGGTATGACCGCCTCGGAACCTGTCACGCCCCGACTCTCGAGGTGCGACTTAACAACAACAACAAACTTAAACAACTAACAATTAACTCAAATAAGGGAACATGCTCGGGGAAAACAAAGATGAAATATAAGGCAATCGAACTTGGTTTTCAAAAGCATAATGAAATAACTACCGAGCATCTTAACTTTATCTACAACAGGAATTCAAACAAGTAATTCATGCTGATGAGAAAGAATTCCAAAAAAAAGAGAAAGTATACGAATATATATCAAGTTAAAGGATTATGTTCAACATCAATTCAAGTTACAAGCCCATCGCTCGGAATTACAAGATAAAGAGTTACGAATTCAACAAGTATTCAAAGTCTTCGAGCACAACGCTCGGGATCAAAAACATGAGTATTAAAGTATTAACATCAACAGACATTAGTTCAAAAGGATTGCAGCGGAAACTTGCATCAATACCCAACACTTGCACGTATGAAGACGTACAAATGCCAGTCTGAAATTCTACTAAACTCAACCAACAAAACCAAACCACACCACCAAGTATCCACGCCATCGCCATCCAGTCAACCTGCATGTTTAGAAACACACGCAGGGCTGAGTACTTCGTACTCAGTGAACACAAGCCAAAACATTTGAATAAAGATGCTTCCTAAAGCTATAATAATTGAACTTGCCTTGCCGAACATCACAAGTATATAAGCAGTTTAAAAAACAGTTTACTTGTGCATGTCAAAACGTTTTTCTTTTAAAACAGACTGCGCAGTCAAATAACATATAATGTAACAGTATGCATCATCTATCACAAACAATCTCACTGTGCAGAGAAGTAGGCCTCCTTCTCAAACACTGTGACCGGCCTAACCGAAGCAAGGCTCACAGTCACCTCAACATATACCACAGGTGGGTTCCTGCTTTTCACAGGATAATCACATCTTCATATAAATAGATGATAACACATACCAACTTCAATAAAATGGCAAGTCAATCACATTTGAAAATCATATTATAAAATTTAATAACATAACTAAATCTCGTCGATAGTTTTGGTTCAGAAAAGCCCACCTGACTTCCGAAGACTAGCTAGGTGGTCTAGGGCTATTTGTCCTCGCTTAATGAAAGATATATGAAAGACGGACACAAAGGTGTTGGACTTTAACTGACAGACTTCTATTTGAATCGTCTCTCTCTTCGCTCTAACTTTTCTAAAGGATCTTGCGTTCTCGTCTTTAAATTATTAACTATACTCGAATTGATTAACTTTACTACTCAACATCGTATACTTTTCTCGTTCTAATTAATAACGTCATTGTTACAATCTATTACTCGAGCTTCCTTTCAAAGACTTTAATTTATTCTCAGTTTAACAACCAATCATCTTGCATACAACAGTTCAATCATCTTTCACATTATAACTACTATCATGCATTTAAACACTTATTCAAACATATAATGAATTCATATAAATCAAGCATACTTCAAGACACATTAACATTCATTCAATTTAGATCTTAAAATCTAACTTGATTATGCATTTCCTTTTATAGAGGCTTAAACTATTAATTCTATCTTTCTTATTTATATAGACAACGCTTCGTTCTACATCCGCTATCTTATAAGGTATTTTATAACTTTTATTCTATTAACATAAATTTCTCTTTAATTATCATTATTAACTCTTATAAAATTTTGGATTTCTTATTCATCTTTAATTCGATCCTCATTTCTTATCTCGACTATTGTTCCTCTAATTATTATCTCGGTTTATCTTTTTATTCGCTTGGTTGGAAACAACGTACTCAATTAATTATTTAATTAATCTTCTTTTAAATTAATTCTCGACATCTTATTTTATTCTCATTTTCTTGATTAACTTATACGAGTATCTATCTTAACTCGTCTAGCATCTTTTCTTTACTCGATTTAGCTTTCTTTTACTTTCTATCAATTAATTCTTTTCAAAGACGTTTTTCTCTATTTTTGCATATTTAATAAATTCTTCTTTTCTTGTCTTTAACTTTTAAGCCATTTCTTACTTAATAATATCTTTATCTTTTGATACACATTTTTATGAATTAGCTCACTTTATTAGTTAAGTTATAAAAGATCTTTTTGTTGTAGTTTTAGTAAAAATTTCAAGTCTTTAAATTTTAATACAAGACATTTAATTAATATGTCTTTTTATACATCTTTCATCTTTTATTTAATTAAAAGCTTTTCAAATTTAAATCTTTTTATCAAAACTTCTATCTTTATTCCATATTCAAACTAACATTCATATGTACTTAAACATCCAATCTTTTTATTATTTTTACAATTAATTTCTTTCAAAACTTCAACATGCAAACTTATTTTCTTAATTTAAACACATGCATGATTATATCAACATAACATACAATCATTCCATTGATCAAAACATCACTCAATTCATCAATAAAATCAACAAAATAAAACTTCTATTTTTCTTCAAAACTCACGGCACACACATGCATATTTTGTGCATTTTATTTCTCAATTTTTCATGTATAAAATCTCATTCTCAATATGATAAAAATAACAAATCAAGCATCATAATAATAATAACTCAAAGAATTCATATTTTTCCTATTTTTACTAAAATTTTCGGCACTTATCAAATCTTTAGGGTTTTAGTTTCTTTTTCTTCTCTTAATTCACCGATTAAAATCTAATGCTCGATTCTCCTAACGAATTCTTCTCACTCGAATATCACATGCACATCCTAAGTTTGCCTAAACATAATTTAAATAACATGCATGCATAGTTCTTTCTCTTAGGACTTATAGACATACATATTTACAACTAATCAAATGAATTTCATACTTAATTTAAATGGGAATCCTTCTCTTGGTTCTTGGAATTGAAATGGATGGAATGTAAAGCTTCAAAGCTTGGACTTGAAAGGAAGAAGGATGTCTTCTTGAATCCTCAAAGAAAAAGAACATGGAATTAATCATCCATAGGGTTTAAGAAATCAAATAAAGAAAAGTGTTGGATGATTCTTGAATTTAACTTCGAGAACTTGGAAGATTCTTACCTTTTCTTGAGAATATGGATGAAATGAATGGAGATTGATACTTTCTACTTCATTTCCATGGATGGAGAGCTTGAATACATGGTTGCATGTAGAGAAAAATCAAGAGGGGTATGAGAGAGAGGGATTGCCGAGAGTGAGAGAGAGATGGGAGGGTTTGAGAGTTTGATTTTCTTTCTTGTTTAGAGAGAGAGTTCGAAAGAGAGAGAGAGGTGAAGTGAATGTATGTAGTCTTCTTCTTTGTCTTAGGTTAGTGAATTTGAAATTCAACAACAAGAATAAAGTGTAATGTTGGAAGTTGTAATGTTTAAAGTGATTGATGGATGGATGATTTGATGTAGTTTGCATGCTACTTTTGGTAATACCATGCATAAGACATAATTATGGCAATTAGTCTTAGAAATTGAAGAGTGATGGGAGAGGAAAGAGTGAGGTGGCGTGAGAGGGAGAGAGGTGGATGATACGTGTCGTCGTCGTGTCGTTACGAGTGTTAATTACCCGGTCGTAAAGGTTTTCCGGATAAAACGACTCGTAATAAATCCTTTTTATGCTATTAACGGGTCTAACCTCTTCTCGTCTCACTTCCAACACTAAGCATTTCAACCTTACTTCACGCCTCAAATTAAAAGATTAAAGATTTCGATCATTTTAGTCCTTTAAATCTTAAAAGAATTTAATCAGCTTGTCAATCCGTTTATTAATCCTTTTAAAGATTAACTCCTCATTTCTCTTCTCAATTCTCGGATAAGTTCTTACCCTATCTCAGTGATCTTAAAAGAAATTCTAGATTCGAAGGTTCTAATTCAATTCTATTCTAGGTTCATCGGCGTAAACATATTTTTCGGCGATTAACGTTATGTTATCTCAATCAAACAAACTTCTCGGGATTTTTCCAGAATTTAATCTCATACTCATTTTCATATAAACAACTCAACAAGCATATCACATCATCGTCATTTCAGATAAATAGAACAGATAAATTCACACAAGATTAACAAGGTAATTTAAACGTTTTATTCAATTCTCTTCGATTAGTAAAGAAAAATTTTACTCCTAAATTCTCATCTTTTAACTCACTCGGTTAATTACACGCTCTCTAAAGATATAAAAACTCGGGGTATCACAAAACCGTATACTAAACTGTACGGGGTTTCTCCCGTTGAAGTTCTGGGTGTAGTCCGATATGACCACAGGACGTTGTGGAGGTTGTCGACCCATTCCGTTTTGTTTCTCTAGGCGGGCCTTGAGTCCGTTCACTATTGTCCTGTTGGTGACTTCGGTCTGGCCACTAGCTTGAGGTCGGCGTACCGAGGTGAAGTTTTGCTGGATATTAAGTCCTTCACACCATTCTTGGAATATTATGCTTGTAAATTGCATCCCATTGTCCGAGACAAGTATCCGTGGTATTCCGAACCGGCACACAATGTTCTTCTAGACGAAGTCCCGGGCTTTCTCGCTTGTGACTTTTGTGGAAGGTTCGGCTTCAACCCATTTGGTAAAGTAGTCAATTGTAACTATTAGAAATCGTTTCTGTTTGGGGGCCAGGTAAAAGGGGCCTACGATGTCAATGCCCCACTGCATGAATGGCCACGGACTCTGCATAGTAGAGAGGTCGGTCTGGGGTAACCTCGTCACCTTGGCGTGTAGCTGGCATTTTAGGCATCTTTTCACGAACTCTTCTGCATCTTTTGCCATTGTTGGCCAGTAGTATCCCCATCGCATGATCTTCTGGGCTAGCATCCGAGCTCCAATGTGGCTTCCGCACGATCCCGTGTGTACTTCATTTAATACGTAGTCTGCTTCTTTTGGTCCAATACATCTTAGGAGGGGCTGTAAATATGACTTTCGATAAAGGACTCCTCCTTCGAGGATGTATTGCGTGGACCTGGCTACAATTTTTCTAGCTTCCGCCTTGTCCTGGGGGATTTCCCCGCTCTCCAGATATCTTATGAGGGGGGTCATCCAGTTCGGATCACCGTCTACTATTACATTGATTTCTGCCTCTTCTATACTCCGGCTCCGGACTTCTTCTACTAGCGTCGAGCTAGTTGGAGAGTTCGCCAGTTTGCTCAGCTCGTCAGCTCGGGTATTCTGGCTTCGGGGAATGCGAATTATTCTGAAGAACGGGAAACTTAACCTTCTCCAGGTATTTCTTCAACTTCTCACTTTTTGCCTCGTACTTCCCCAGCACGTGGTTGACCACGACTTGGGAATCACAGTGAGCTTGGATAGTTCGTACCTGGAGGCTTTGGGCGAGACGCAGTCCGACAATAAGGGCTTCATATTCCACCTCGTTGTTCGTAGTTGGAAACATGAATCGCAGTGAGTATTTCAACTCTTTTCCCTCCGGGCTGATGAGGAGTATGCCAGCTCCGCTTCCCTTCTTCCCCGAGGCCCCGTCTACGTACATCTCCCAGCAGTCCGGGGGTGCCTCCTCAGGGATTTCTTGGAGTTCGGCTTTGGCTTTGAGCTTTTTTGGCTCGTCGACGTTCTCATATTGAGCTTCTACGAGGAAGTCTGCCAGAGCTTGCCCTTTTATGGCTCGGCGGGGCCCGAATGATATGCAGTGCTCTCCTAGCTCGATTGCCCATTTCGCGATTCTTCCTGAAGCCTCCGTCTTAGTTAGGACTTGTCGGAGTGGTAGGTCGGTTAAGACTTGTATCGAATGGGCTTGGAAGTAGGGTTTCAGACGCCGGGCTGCATTTACTAGGGCTAGAGCGACCTTCTCCAGAGGCTGGTACCTTGTCTCTGGGTCTTTTAGGACCCTGCTGACGAAGTACACAGGTAACTGTCGGTCTCCTTCGTCTCGGACCAACACCGCACTTATTGCTTCATCCGACGCTGCGAGGTATAGGGAGAGGGTTTCTTCCTTTTTGGGGACTGACAAAGTTGGCAAGTCACCGAGGTGCCGCTTGAGCTCCTCAAAGGCTAGCTCGTGCTCTAGTCCCCACCCGAATACCGGTGCCTTTTTGAGAATTTTGAAGAACGGGAGCTGCTTTTCAGCGGCTTTGGAGAGGAAACGACTTAGTGCGGTTATGCAGCCTGTCAACCTATGCACATCGCGAATAGTTCGGGGTACCTTCATTTCTTGCACGGTTTTGACTTTCAACGGGTTGGCTTTGATACCTTCTGGCGAGATCCAGCACCCTAAGAATTTTCCAGATCGCACGTTGAAAGTGCACTTCTTTGGGTTCAGCTTGAGGTTCGCTTGCCTGAGTACGTCAAGTATCATTCGTAGGTCATCAACTGCTGAGGCCATTTCCTTACTTTTGACGACAATGTCGTCTACGTATACTTCGACAATCTTGCCGATGTGATTTCGGAAGAGGAAGTCGACCATCCTTTGGTATGTCGCTCCGGTATTCTTTAACCCGAAGGGCATGTATTTGAATGCGAAGACACCGAAGCTTGTGGCAAAAGTTGTCATGATCGCATCTTTTTCATCCATTAGAACTTGATAGTACCCTTTGTAGAGATCAAGAAAGCAGAAGACCTCGTATCCCACTAAGGATTCAATCTTCTCGTCAATGTTGGGGAGAGGATAGCAGTCCTTTGGGCAAGCTTTATTGAGGTCAGTGTAATCCACACACATCCTCCACTCCCCTCCTTCTGCTTTCTTGACTACCACCGGATTAGATAGCCAAACTGGGTATTTAACCTCGAATAGGAGCCCTGCCTTCAACCATTGCTGCACCTCATTGTAGATGACTTGATTTCGTTCGGCAGCAAATGTTCTCCTTTTCTGCTTAACCGGGGTAGAGCCCGGGTCGATGTTGAGTTTGTGCGTAATGATATCTGATGATACCCCTTTCATGTCTGTGGGCGACCATGCGAAGACGTCCTGATATTCCCTAAGGAGCTGGATTACCTGCAGGCGGGTTTGAGGTCCCCCTGCAAAGCCGACCTTGACGATTTTTGCAGGGTCTGTTTCGGATAAGGGAACCTGTTCCACCAAGGTTTCTGGGATCGACGTCGTTTCTTCCAACTCCTTGGGGTACTTTGATTGCTATGCTTGTGGTTGGCCTCGGAAAGCAATCTGCATGCATTCCTTAGCCTTTTTCTGGTCGTCCCGGACTGTCAGGATCCCGCCCGAGGTGGGGATCTTCAGCAACAAATGATAGGGCGAGATAATGGCCCTGACTGCATTCAGCCAATCCCGACCTAGTATGATGTTGTAGGGGGAGTTCTGATGTGAGCACGGATGGGCAACCAACGACTACAAGTCAGATTTCAGGAACTAAATAAAAGTATGCCGATTTCAAGTCCAATATCAAGATAAATCGGGCCAAATGGTGAATATTAATGGGCTGAATTCGTCTTAAAAGGGCTTGTCAACAATCAGACTTTGAAGGCCCGAGAAGAAAAATAAATGGTTAATTTTCGTGCATAATAAAGAGGTTTCATGAAGAGTCTATTTATTTTATTTATTATGTGTTAAATAAGTGACTTTTGAAGTCTAGAGTCATAAGTAGTCATTAGTAGTTAATAAGTGGTTTAATTAGTGTTAAATAAGTCTATTCATGAGTTTAATCAGTGTCATAAGTACTGTCATTATTGGTAGGCTACGAAGAGTCATTTTCCAACATATAAATAGGTGTGATATCATTTGTAATCGGATAACATATACACCTTGAGTTATAAACGAAAATTGGCTTTGCCTTTGTGAGTTGAATTTCTCTCTTGTAGAGTTTTCACTTGTTCCGAACTTATCAAGACTAGTGAGCAAAGTCTTGTGGCGTTCAACCATACCGAGGTTCTTGGCTGATTATATAGCCAACGGGTCGAGGTTTTCTTCGCTCTAGGAGGTGATCAAACTGGATTCTCGATCTAGGGAGACCGCTGCCTACCTCTTATACGAAGGGTTCTTGGATCTTTTATCCAACGGGTCCTCCGTCCGTATCATTTGGTATCAGAGCAATCTGGTATTGATCTAAACCTCTATCTTTATATTTTCTATCCAAAAAAAAAAATACAAAAAAATGAGCAAATCGTTGAAGGAGCATCAAGAGCGTGCATATGTTCTTCGCATGAAAACTAAGCTAATGTTGGCGGAGATTAAGGCAGCCAATGAAGAGTTGAAGAAGCTTGTGGAAGCAACAACGAGGAAGACCTTTTGTGACATGCATTGCCAAAGTTGTGATTCCACACCGCAATTGGAGGCCCAACCAAATGGAGAGAAGGGAATTGAGGACAAGGTGATTGTTCCCCAGATTTTCGACAAGGTTTCTTCCATTGTGGTCGAAGAACTCGAGGATCCTAATCCATTTGTTCTTGTTTCTCAAGTTCATGACAACAACCAACATAAAGGCATAGTGGTTGCAAGTGACCAGAAAATAACGAGGGGCGAATTCATTGTTGAAAGTTGTGCAGATGTGGTATGTGTTCCCTTGGTGCCACTGTTGAGCGTTCCTCCGTTGAATCACAAATCTTCATTTCAAATGTCGTGGTTGAATGTTCATGACAATAACGAGGTGTACTCACAAACAAGGAAACCATTCCAAATTGGAGCAATTCTGGATTTGAGGACAAATCATTGTCAAGATGAGGGGAATGATAAACCCCTAGGTACGTGGTTTGTTTCTATTTTACAGGTATATCATTTCGATATGGAACCACGTACAACTATCAAAATCAAGGATGAAAATCACGTCTTCAAACCCGGAGGATTGGATTGGTTGTTACTAAACACTGACCTTTCTTTTGGAAATAAGATTCGGGACGAATCTTCTTGAAGAAAAAGGGAATGATGTGAGCACGGATGGGCAACCAACGACTACAAGTCAGATTTCAGGAACTAAATAAAAGTATGCCGATTTCAAGTCCAATATCAAGATAAATCGGGCCAAATGGTGAATATTAATGGGCTGAATTCGTCTTAAAAGGGCTTGTCAACAATCAGACTTTGAAGGCCCGAGAAGAAAAATAAATGGTTAATTTTCGTGCATAATAAAGAGGTTTCATGAAGAGTCTATTTATTTTATTTATTATGTGTTAAATAAGTGACTTTTGAAGTCTAGAGTCATAAGTAGTCATTAGTAGTTAATAAGTGGTTTAATTAGTGTTAAATAAGTCTATTCATGAGTTTAATCAGTGTCATAAGTACTGTCATTATTGGTAGGCTACGAAGAGTCATTTTCCAACATATAAATAGGTGTGATATCATTTGTAATCGGATAACATATACACCTTGAGTTATAAACGAAAATTGGCTTTGCCTTTGTGAGTTGAATTTCTCTCTTGTAGAGTTTTCACTTGTTCCGAACTTATCAAGACTAGTGAGCAAAGTCTTGTGGCGTTCAACCATACCGAGGTTCTTGGCTGATTATATAGCCAACGGGTCGAGGTTTTCTTCGCTCTAGGAGGTGATCAAACTGGATTCTCGATCTAGGGAGACCGCTGCCTACCTCTTATACGAAGGGTTCTTGGATCTTTTATCCAACGGGTCCTCCGTCCGTATCCAGCGGTCTCCCTAGATCGAGAATCCAGTTTGATCACCTCCTAGAGCGAAGAAAACCTCGACCCGTTGGCTATATAATCAGCCAAGAACCTCGGTATGGTTGAACGCCACAAGACTTTGCTCACTAGTCTTGATAAGTTCGGAACAAGTGAAAACTCTACAAGAGAGAAATTCAACTCACAAAGGCAAAGCCAATTTTCGTTTATAACTCAAGGTGTATATGTTATCCGATTACAAATGATATCACACCTATTTATATGTTGGAAAATGACTCTTCGTAGCCTACCAATAATGACAGTACTTATGACACTGATTAAACTCATGAATAGACTTATTTAACACTAATTAAACCACTTATTAACTACTAATGACTACTTATGACTCTAGACTTCAAAAGTCACTTATTTAACACATAATAAATAAAATAAATAGACTCTTCATGAAACCTCTTTATTATGCACGAAAATTAACCATTTATTTTTCTTCTCGGGCCTTCAAAGTCTGATTGTTGACAAGCCCTTTTAAGACGAATTCAGCCCATTAATATTCACCATTTGGCCCGATTTATCTTGATATTGGACTTGAAATCGGCATACTTTTATTTAGTTCCTGAAATCTGACTTGTAGTCGTTGGTTGCCCATCCGTGCTCACATCATTCCCTTTTTCTTCAAGAAGATTCGTCCCGAATCTTATTTCCAAAAGAAAGGTCAGTGTTTAGTAACAACCAATCCAATCCTCCGGGTTTGAAGACGTGATTTTCATCCTTGATTTTGATAGTTGTACGTGGTTCCATATCGAAATGATATACCTGTAAAATAGAAACAAACCACGTACCTAGGGGTTTATCATTCCCCTCATCTTGACAATGATTTGTCCTCAAATCCAGAATTGCTCCAATTTGGAATGGTTTCCTTGTTTGTGAGTACACCTCGTTATTGTCATGAACATTCAACCACGACATTTGAAATGAAGATTTGTGATTCAACGGAGGAACGCTCAACAGTGGCACCAAGGGAACACATACCACATCTGCACAACTTTCAACAATGAATTCGCCCCTCGTTATTTTCTGGTCACTTGCAACCACTATGCCTTTATGTTGGTTGTTGTCATGAACTTGAGAAACAAGAACAAATGGATTAGGATCCTCGAGTTCTTCGACCACAATGGAAGAAACCTTGTCGAAAATCTGGGGAACAATCACCTTGTCCTCAATTCCCTTCTCTCCATTTGGTTGGGCCTCCAATTGCGGTGTGGAATCACAACTTTGGCAATGCATGTCACAAAAGGTCTTCCTCGTTGTTGCTTCCACAAGCTTCTTCAACTCTTCATTGGCTGCCTTAATCTCCGCCAACATTAGCTTAGTTTTCATGCGAAGAACATATGCACGCTCTTGATGCTCCTTCAACGATTTGCTCATTTTTTTGTATTTTTTTTTTTGGATAGAAAATATAAAGATAGAGGTTTAGATCAATACCAGATTGCTCTGATACCAAATGATACGGACGGAGGACCCGTTGGATAAAAGATCCAAGAACCCTTCGTATAAGAGGTAGGCAGCGGTCTCCCTAGATCGAGAATCCAGTTTGATCACCTCCTAGAGCGAAGAAAACCTCGACCCGTTGGCTATATAATCAGCCAAGAACCTCGGTATGGTTGAACGCCACAAGACTTTGCTCACTAGTCTTGATAAGTTCGGAACAAGTGAAAACTCTACAAGAGAGAAATTCAACTCACAAAGGCAAAGCCAATTTTCGTTTATAACTCAAGGTGTATATGTTATCCGATTACAAATGATATCACACCTATTTATATGTTGGAAAATGACTCTTCGTAGCCTACCAATAATGACAGTACTTATGACACTGATTAAACTCATGAATAGACTTATTTAACACTAATTAAACCACTTATTAACTACTAATGACTACTTATGACTCTAGACTTCAAAAGTCACTTATTTAACACATAATAAATAAAATAAATAGACTCTTCATGAAACCTCTTTATTATGCACGAAAATTAACCATTTATTTTTCTTCTCGGGCCTTCAAAGTCTGATTGTTGACAAGCCCTTTTAAGACGAATTCAGCCCATTAATATTCACCATTTGGCCCGATTTATCTTGATATTGGACTTGAAATCGGCATACTTTTATTTAGTTCCTGAAATCTGACTTGTAGTCGTTGGTTGCCCATCCGTGCTCACATCAAGTTCGCTTTCACCACGTAGAACTGGATTAGCTTGTTGATGCTGGTTGGCGGGCTACCAATGGCAACATCAAGCACAATGATCCCTTAAGGTTGAGTCTCATGTTGCGTAAAGCTCTTGAGGGGCAGCGGCGTGGGGTTAACCCTAGCCGGGTCAAGTCCCATCCTATCCAGGCAATGTTGGAAGATGATACTTACGCTGGCCCCATCATCGATAAATATGCGGTGGACCATCTTATTGGCCACTCCGATTTGTATCACCAGGGCGTCAATATGGGGCGTAGCCGTAGGCACGGGATCATCCTCGGAGAATGTCACGGTTTCATTTTTCTTGAACCTCTTTTTTATTTGTTCCTCTGCTGGCGGAACTGGCGGCCTGCAGGCTTCTGTCCTCAGTTTGGTTCTCGTCATGCCTGGGGGCAGCCCGGAGATGGTTGATACCACCCCGTCGTATTGTGGCGCGCCGTACTGAGGGTCGTCATCCTCTTCGTCATGATTGATCTTAGCTCGCTTATTGTCTGGAGCACAGCGACCCTGTCCGCCTTTCCGCTTCCCCCTTTTGCTTTTCCTTCCCCCGGCTTCGTATTTGTTTAGGGCGCCTTCCTGGGCTAACCTCTCTATCTCTTCTGCGAGGTCGCGGCAGTCTTCCGTGTGGTGCCCGTGGTCGTCGTGGAAGGAGCAGTGGTTGTTTCTATCTCGAGGTTTAGACCCCGACATAGGGCGCGGTTTGGTGAACCAGTCTGCGTGAAGCGCGAAGATCTCAGCGTTTGTTTTTACAAAAGGACGCTGAGATCGCTCCGGTCCCATCCGAGGTCCGAGTCGAGACTGGATAGGTCCTCGCTGGAGACGTTCGTGCGCGCTTCTCCGCTCACAATCATTCCGACCTCGGTCAACTTTAGTCCTCTTCTTCTTGGTCTCTTCAGGCCTGGAGAGGTCTCGTTTTAACCGGTCTGCGTCTTGGCCATCTGCGAACTGATACACAATCCTCCACATCTCCTGAGCTGTCTCGGGCTTCTGTTTAGCAAGCTCCCGGTTCAGGGACCCAGGAGCGATTCCATTTCGAAAAGCCGAGATGAGGAAGACGTCGTTGATTTTATCGACTTTCAAGCTTTCTTGCATGAATCGGGAGGCATACTCCCTTATAGACTCTTTATCCTTTTGCTTTACTGATAGGAGATAGGCTGTGTCTCGGTGAGCCTGGACCTTTATATGGAATCTTTGTTTAAAGATTCCTTCAAGGTAGGCCCAAGACCCTACACTGCCAGTCGGCAGGCTGTCAAACCAAGCTCGGGCGTAGTCGACCAGCATCTTAGGGAACAGCTTGCACATGTGTTCTTCTTTAAGGCCCTGGTTGTACATTTTGTACTTGAAACGCGTCAGAAAATTGAGGGGATCCTCCAACCCATTGTAGGGCGGTATGTTCGGCAACTTATATGCCGCAGGAAGCTTGGCGTCAAGCAGTTCGTCAGTGAACGGGCTGACAAGTCGGGTTGGTCTCCTTTCACGTCGGTGTCGATCTTCCTGGGGACTGTGACTCCTGCAATAACTCGGACTTCGGCACCTGCTGGGGCTCCGATGTCGCCTTGGGAGGTGGTGTCGCCTGGGACTCCGACGTGGACTAGGACTCCGGTGGCAGAGTGGACTCCGTCGGGTGTCGTGTTTTCCCCTCGGCTCGGGCCCCTGCATCTTGGCGTGGTGAGGAGTTTTAGATATGGATTTCTGCATGGAACTCTCCCTAGCTTCGGGCATGGGGGACATCCAAGCAGTCGTGAGGAAGCGTTTGAAGCTCTCCTTATTTGCTCTAGCGAATTCAGCTACGGCATAGGCGGTAGCGAGGTCGAAGTCGTTGAGGAAATCATCTCCCTCCTTTGGCTCGGGTTTCTTTGGTTCGGATTCGTCGCTTACTTCTTCGACAAACCCTTCAGGTGTCTCGTTCGTGTTGAAGGATCGTCCATTGTGTGCCCTCCGACGCGGGTTTTTTGGTGGATCCCTCTGAGGGATGTCGTCTAGGTCGGGCATCCCCTCGTATGGATCCTCTTCTGAGTGGTTATTCTTACGTCCCTCCTTTGGGGTCGAACCGCCTTTCTAGTGATTATCCTTATCTAAGGGGCGACTTTCCCCTTCGTTGGGATTCCCGTGTCAGCTTTGGGTCGCCTTCTCTTTTGCCATCGCGCTTTGTGATCGCGTTACCATCATTAATCCGCTACGAGAGAACTGTCAATTTGAAGAGATGTTCCCACAGACGGCGCCAGTGATAAATCTAGGGTCTGCAAGAGTAGCTAAAAACAATAGTAATACGATTACACAGGTATTTACGTGGTTCGATCAACAAGATCTACGTCCACGGGAGAGAATATCTAGCTTTTATTATATTTGAGAGTACAATGAATACTTGATCGTCTAATCTATCGACTATATATAGGCCTTGAATCGAGCCCTAATCCTCCTAGGATTCCTTCATCTCCAAGGTAGGGCTTCATTACTTGGTCTTCAAGACAGGTAATAGTTCGTGTGGGCCAAGCTATATGGGCCGAGCTTAATGGACAGGCCCAATTAGATTGGGCCTTAGGTCAGGCCCAACATAAGGCCGGTCCTATCACACTCCATTTATTCTTTAGTTCAAATCTTGCTTGAACCATTTACAAACTATGAGCCCTGATTTCTAAGACTTCACTCTCACGGATCAGCCTTTTATGAGGCTTGTTTCTACATTTCATGGTACTCCTTCACGATTAGGCCCACTTCTATTGGCTTAGGCCAAGTCGATGCTCGTGTTAACTCATATGCAGCTCTCAGGCCTCAGGTCTTAGGAGACCTGATTAGGTCCAGACCTGATAATTTTGTGCCACATTATCTACTCCCCCCTACTCTGACTGATTCTTCAACAAGAAGAAAAGTCGGAGTAGTTGTTTCTAATTCGTGAAATCGCACTCCATTTATTCTTTAGTTCAAATCTTTCTTGAACCATTTACAAACTATGAGCCCTGATTTCTAAGACTCGTAACGTTCAGCTTATGTTCAAAGTTGTTTTACAAAGCACGCACTTGAGCTTACTTTATTCACCTTACCTTAAAGTTCATCTCTCAAATTACTCACTTAAGCTTACTTCATTCAACATGTTCGACAGCATGCCGAAAACTATTCCTCAATTCCAAAGTTTAGTTTTTGCTAAATCATATCCTTCAAATTTTTGATTTAGGTCTCTTCGTGATCTTAATCCAAATCTAGAATTCAACTCTCACAGAATATTATTTCATTAAAATTTTACCTCAACTCATGTCGGGGTTTTCTTACAATTTCTGAATTCAGGTCTCTTCTTGACCATACTACGAATTCAGACTTCAACTCTCATTGAATATTACTTAATTAAATTTTTACCTCAGCTCATGTTGAGGTTTTTCTTACATATTCTGAATTCAGACCTTCTCATGACCTTAATCCGAATTCAGAATTCAGCTCTCCCTGAATATTATTTCATTAAATTTATATCTTAGTTAATGTTGAAAATCATCTAACAAATTCTGGAATCAGATCTCTTGCTAACTTTAATCCAAATTCACCTCCACTTATGCCGACGCTCATCTCATGAATTCTAGATTTAGGTCTCCTCACGACCTTAACTTAGGTTCAAAGTTCAAGTTCTCGCTGAACCTTAGTTCATTGGAACTTAACTCATGCTATCTCTAAATTTCAGCTCTTGCTAATACCTAAACTTCATTCTCACGGATCAGCCTTTTATGAGGCTTGTTTCTACATTTCATGGTACTCCGTCACGTTAGGCCCACTTCTATTGGCTTAGGCCAAGTCGATGCTCGTGTTAACTCATATGCAGCTCTCAGGTCTCAGGTCTCAGGCGACCTGATCAGGTCCAGACCTGATAATTTTGTGCCCCATTATGTACTCCCCCCTACTCTGACTGATTCTTCAACAAGAAGAAAGTCGGAATAGTTGTTTCTAATTCGTGGAATCGCACTCCATTTATTCTTTAGTTCAAATCTTGCTTGAACCATTTACAAACTGTGAACCCTGATTTCTAAGACTCGTAATGTTCAGCTTATGTTCAAAGTTTTTTTTACTAAGCACGCACTTGAGCTTACTTTATTCACCTTAACTTAAAGTTCATCTCTCAAATTACTCACTTAAGCTTACTTCATTCAACATGTTCGACAGCATGCCGAAAACTATTCCTCAATTCCAAAGTTTAGTTTTTGCTAAACCTTATCCTTCAAACTTCGGATTTAGGTCTCTTCGTGATCTTAATCCAAATCTAGAATTCAACTCTCACAGAATATTATTTCATTAAAATTTTACCTCAACTCATGTCGGGTTTTCTTACAATTTCTTAATCCAGGTCTCTTCTTGACCTTACTACGAATTCAGACTTCAACTCTCATTGAATATTACTTCATTAAATTTTTACCTCAGCTCATGTTGAGGTTTTTCTTACAAATTCTGAATTCAGACCTCCTCATGACCTTAATCCGAATTCAGAATTCAGCTCTCCCTGAATATTATTTCATTAAATTTATATCTCAGTTACTGTTGAAAATTATCTCACAAATTCTGGAATCAGATCTCTTGCTAACTTTAATCCAAATTCACCTCCACTTATGCCGACACTCATCTCATGAATTCTAGATTTAGGTCTCCTCACGACCTTAACTTAGGTTCAAAGTTCAAGTTCTCGCTGAACCTTAGTTCATTAGAACTTAACTCATGCTATCTCTAAATTTCAGCTCTTGCTAATACCTAAACTTCACTCTCACGGATCAACCTTTTATGAGGCTTGTTTCTACATTTCATGGTACTCCGTCACGATTAGGCCCACTTCTATTGGCTTAGGCCAAGTTGATGCTCGTGTTAACTCATATGTAGCTCAGGCTAATGGCTCGGTATGCGGCCATTCCTTATCTTGTAGAGGTTCATTTTATCATCAATTTTCACTAAAGCTTAATTATCTCTTAGGCATGGGACTTGAGTTTAAGTTCATCCCCCGCTCAACTTACTGATCCTCAACATTCAGAGTTCAGCTCCCTTTTCAGACTGAGAAGTCAGACTCTAGCCGATTTCCTTCAAAATTTGGCTCTTGCTGATAGTTTATTTCAATACTTAGAGTTCAGCTCGTGCTGCAACTTACGTCTGAGAGCTCAGGATCCCACCGAGTTCTCTCAAATCTCAACTCTTGCTGACACCTGATTTAACTATTTAGAGTTCATCTCGTGCTGAAATTCACTTCTTTGACTGAGAGCTTGGGCGCCTGCCGAATTTTCTCAAAGTTCAACTCTTGTCAGAGTTAACTTCTGAAGCTAAGAGCTTAGTTCATCCTTAGCTCATTCAAAGTTTAACTTACGCTGGAGCTTGACTAAAACAAGCAGAATATAGCTCACGCGGGAGCTAACTTCTTTGGCTTAGAGCTCAGCTCCTACCTAGTTTATTCAAAGTTTAGCTCACACTGGAGCTTCTTCCATAGTCAGGAGCTTGGGCTTTTGTCGGTATCTCTTGATGTTCAACTCATGCTAATATTTTGGTTTCGTTACTCAGAGCTTGGCTCGCGTTGGAGCTCGTATCTTAAGCTGATAGCTGAGGTGCCCACTGAGATCTTAAGCTTAGATCTCAGCTCACCCTGGAGCTAGATTCATAGGCTAAGGGTTCAGGCTCATGCCTGTCTTATTCAAAGTTCAGCTCACGCTGGAGCTTCTTCTATTGGCTGAGAACTTGGGCTTTTGCTGAGTCCTCTCAAAGTTTAACTCATGCTAAAATTCAATTTCAATTTCTAAATTTAGGTCTCTTCTTGACCATTTTTTAGCCTTAGAGTTTAGCTCACACTGCACCCTAATTCCTCAACCTTTTACTAAGCTAATATTAAAGCTCTTCTTTCGAATCCTGGATTCAAGTCTCTTTCTGACCCTAATCTAAAATCCATAATTCAATTCTCGCCAAACCTTCATTCAACTTTAAGCTCAACTCGTGCTGAAAATCATCTTTTAAATCCTTAATATAAGTCTCTTAATTCTCGACCTTATTCTCAAATCCACAATTCAGCTCCCATTGAATCTTTTTTTCATTTAATTCTTAACCCACGATAAAGCAAACTCAAATTTCAGCTAGTATAATGGCTAATATGAGGGTAGTTACTTTTGAGTTTCACTCTCTAGGAGCAATATGTCATTGATTCTCTGAACTTGTCTTCATAAAATTCATCTATCCAATCTTTCAATTCAGGACTCCCAGGACCTTATATCTCGAACGACGAACATTGGCTCTTGTAAAAATTTATTTAGCCATGTTCGAGTTAGCTCGTACTGAAGCTTATCCCTCATATTTTCAGTTCTCATTGAATTTTATTTCATTTAATATTTAGCTCACTCATGTTGAAGCTCATCTTTGAATTTTGAATTCAGGTCTTACCTTGACCTTATTTCACGTTCACCATTCAGTTCTCATTGGCTTTTGCTTCATTCAATTTTTACCTCAGCTCACGCTGAGGTTTATTTTAAAAATTTTAGATTTAGGTCTCTTCGTGACCTTAATTCAAATTTAGAATTCAGGTCTTGCTGCATACTATTTCATTAAAATTTTGTCTCAACTCATGTTGATGCTCTTCTTACAAATTCTGGATTCAGGTCTTTTGTTGACCTTAATCCGAATTCAGAATTCAGCTCTCGCTGGATATCAATTATTTAATTTAAACCTCAACTAATTCTGAAATTCTTCGATTCAGGTCTCTTCCTGACCTTAATCCATATTCAAAATTCAGCTCTTGCTGAATATCATTTTATTTAATTTAAACCTAAGCTAATGCTAAAGTTCTTCGATTCAGATCTCTTCCTGACCTTAATCCATATTCAGAATTCAGCTCTCGCTGAATATCATTTTATTTAATTTAAACCTCAGCTAATGCTGAAGTTCTTCGATTCAGGTCTCTTCCTGACCTTAATCCATATTCAGAATTCAGCTCTCATTGAATATCATTTTATTTAACTTAAACCTCAGCTAATGCTGAATTCTACGATTCAGGTCTCTTCCTGACCTTAATCCATATTTAGAATTCAGCTCTCGCTAAATATCATTCCTTAGGCTGAGTTCTCATGAGGTTCATCTCTAGCAGCAAGGTATCTACATGTATCTGCATGCGCTATGCGTTTTTCTTACCAAGATTCTAAATTTGGTAGTGGCTATTTTTCAAAAAAATTCATTTTCATGAGGTATTTTGGACACCCCTTAAGGGTGTAAGGTACAACCCTGCTCCCCCCTACTCCGAGTGACTGGAGCTCTCTCTTGTCATTCGGAGTAAAGTTTGTTTCACATGTATTCGTCAATATTTCTCATTTCGTATAGCCGGTGACTTAGAGTCAGATTGCTGAAATAAAGAGCCACCATGGGCTTAGATAGTATCATCAATCTCGAATTATTGAAAGTATTGTCCTTGCTATGGCTAGATGATGTGGTCATGATAGCCTAGTCAAGTATACGCTCGAGAGCTTTCTTCAGCACTCGAGGTATGATGACGATTATGATCTTTTTTTTGTCGTGGAGTAATCATGTCTCCTACTCTTTCAGGTGCTTTGAGAGAACTGTTTTTCAGTGACTGATCATGTAACTTGCCATGTGCTGCAATTCATGTAGATTGTCGTCTCATCGCGAAGTAGCCGCATATTCTGCTTTTTCACGTGCTTCAAGCGAGCCAAGAGGCTCGTATTTCATCATAAGTAATTATTTAACATGCTCTCTGTTGCGATTCATGCAAGCTGAGAGGCTTTTCAGTGTGAGTAATCACATAACATGCTCTTTGTTGCTATTTGTGCAAGCTAAGAGGCTTTTCAATGTGAGTAATCACATAACATGCTCTTTGTTGCTATTTGTGCAAGCTAAGAGGCTTTTCAATGTGAGTGATCCCATCTTGTGACCTCAATGGGTTTCTGACGGGGGACCTGATTTTTTCCGTGAGTAATCATGTATCGTGTTCTCTTCTACACTCATGCTTTGAGTGGTCTCCTTCATATTAAAAAGTTCAAATCTGCTCAACCAAAGAAATAGGCAACAAAATTCATCATTGAGGCCATCTATAAAAAAATAACCATTTCGAATTTATTGTACAAAAGAGTAAATGTGCGTCTTACTCCCTTCTACTGCAATTGACTTCGTTATTAAGTTGTCACTCGTAGTAAGGTTGGTTTTACATTCAATATGTAAGAGCTTGTCATGCAAAAGATGTGAGGGCTTGAGCTCAAGTTGCTGAAGTGATAACCTATCACGCGCCAGGCTGTTACACCTGAGGTTGTCGAGGTTTTATTAGCAGGTCTCTGTTGTCCTCAGGATCTCTTCGTGACCCTCGAATTGGACCCTGATATTTAGTTTATGAGCTTACTTCTGATTGTTGCTATCTGCAAAATGTGTTAGTATTCTCTGGGGAGTAATCATTTTCGATTTTCCCCTACGCCTCGCCAAATATCCGAAACAACTCTTAACATACCAAATACACAAGTGCATAAACAACACAATTTATTCTCGAGATATTGAATGAGCTGGTGAACTCAGATCTGCTCGTATTATTCTTCGCAATAGGATTCAAGGATTCCTAGCTTTTGGCCCAAGTTAGCACATACCCAGACGAACAATCACAAAATTACTTCTAAATCAATTTTGAAGGTCTTTCATGAACATTTCGTGATATTAGTCAAAACTCTACTATGAACTAGCAATACCACATAGACAAGTGAGCTTCACCATAAGGGCCATAATATGGATCAATATGACCAGGTTTCCAGATCTACTGGGCACATAGGTTTAACTTCAGTGTAGAAACGAATCTACACTTACAATTCCTTCTCAACCTCATATTTTACTATGGTTTCAAAACTCTTCCTGCACTACGCACAAGAAGTCCTAAATTTATCCCTTCTAATGGACACATGATGTATTCATACGTTTTTATTCTCACAAAAAACAAGCTATTATTCTTCATGCAATTCTTAAGTTCAGTTCTTTCATTTAGCACCAAAATTGAATACACATTAATGCAAATGCAAAATGAGCAACAACTTCTATATCAAAAAGATCCTTCTGACAAAATCATCAGCGGTTCTAATTCATCATAATCTACTGACATAATCCAGAAGCATAAGCATGTAGCACGATAATCAAACTCAGTAGAGGTATGTTGTCAAAACTATTTTTATCAAGTAAGGCAAGCTTAACTCAAGCTAAAAATTTAGACCTTACTCATGGAGTACGACGAGATGTTCTGTAATCTCCAAGTTCATTCCCAAGTACATGCTTTCAAGGCTTGGCCAAATAGGCATCTAGCAACTGCGCGACTGCTTACCACATCTAATGTAACCAGAAATAATACATCATAATAAATGAGAATAATAAAATGCGATGGGCTCAGCATCTACCTAAACAACACTTTTCTTCTTTGCGTCAGAGATATTCTCTCAGGTTGTAACATTTGTTGCGGGATTCCTGCGAGGGAAAAGGAGGGCCGGGGGTGTTCCCCGGCGAACCACCTCCGACGGTCAAGTTAGCTTTCTGGGTTTTTTATGGTGAAGGAGAAGAAGTGAATGTAATAGTAGGTAGATAAAAAAGAGTGAACTTGTCTGTGAAATAGATACCCTTCAGCATATATGCCCGTGGGATTGCTTGGAAATGAAGTTGTTTATTTTGATTCTTGCCGATATTACCTTTACACGTGTCCTCGTATCATTCGCTGATGAGCGCATGTACCACCCGACAACTCCTGGCTCGACTGGATAAAGCGTTCTGCGGGTGTCAGATTCATTGCATATCATGAGACCTGCCCCAGGTCTCTTTTGCAGGTTCCGACTTGAGGTACTGGTAGGATACCTGAGTGGGTATCTGATACATGTACCTGTTCTGAGATCTCCCTGAGGTCAGATAGGGAAGACACCCGGAGTACCTCTCATTTAGTACAATTATGTTCAGGTATAAGACCCAGGTCTCCATGAGACCTGGTGGATATTATGTCACAACATCTACTCCCCCTACTCTAAATTTGCAGCATCTCCTCCAGCAAATATAGAGTAGTGCTTTCCTCTTGTTCTGGTGAGGTGGACCTCCATCTGAATTCTTAGAAGGAGACCTGGCTTATTTGAATTTTTAAAATAAGCTACTTTATGGGGAAATGGGAGGGGACTCTGCAACTTTCCTTACTTTTCCCCAACCGTTTCCTCCTTTCGGTACTTAGGGATTTGGTTATCTTTCTTTCCTTCATTTTTCTCCTTCCATCTTTCGCCGCTGCTAATCGTTCTCTCATTCTCTCATGGGTCACTCTACTTCTCATTCCGAGGAAGTTACCTTTTCCGACAACCCTCATCTTCAGGTTTCTGATGTGGACCCTTCTTCCCCTCTTCACGAGGATTCCCAATCAGAAACTTCTTCCCGTGCTCCCAAGAAGGGGAAAAAGCTTTCTGCCCGGCGGTCTCGTCGTCTAGCCGTCAAAGTCCCTTCGGAGTCGGCCACTTCTGTTAATCTTAAGCAGGTGATAAATCTGGTTGATGGGTCTTCTCTTTCCGGCCAAGAGGCGGTGGAAACTGACTCTCCCACTCGTTCTGCTCGAGTCTCTCCTCCTGCACAGGACTCTTCTGTCCGCGTTTTTTCCCCTGACGCCATGATACGGACGGAGGACCCGTTGGATAAAAGATCCAAGAACCCTTCGTATAAGAGGTAGGCAGCGGTCTCCCTAGATCGAGAATCCAGTTTGATCACCTCCTAGAGCGAAGAAAACCTCGACCCGTTGGCTATATAATCAGCCAAGAACCTCGGTATGGTTGAACGCCACAAGACTTTGCTCACTAGTCTTGATAAGTTCGGAACAAGTGAAAACTCTACAAGAGAGAAATTCAACTCACAAAGGCAAAGCCAATTTTCGTTTATAACTCAAGGTATATATGTTATTCGATTACAAAGGATATCAAGCCTATTTATAGGTTAGAAAAGGACTCTTCGTAGCCTACCAATAATGATAGTACTTATGATACTAATTAAACTCATAAATAGACTTATTTAACACTAATTAAATCACTTATTAACTACTAATGACTACTTATGACTCAAGACTTCAAAAGTCACTTATTTAACTCATAATAATGAAACTAATTAGACACTTAATTTAGCCTCTTCAATATGCACGAAAATCAACCATTTATTTTTCTTCTCGGGCCTTCGAAGTCTGATTGTTGACAAGCCCTTTTAAGACGAATTCAGCATATTAATATTCACCATTTGGCCCGATTTATCTTGATATTGGACTTGAAATCGGCATACTTTATTTAGTTCCTGAAATCTGACTTCTAGTCGTTGGTTGCCCACCCGTGCTCACATCACGCCATAACAAGTGAATCTACTCTAACCCTTCTGGAATTAGAAATAGTAAAGTTGTGGTTAAACTGTGATGATCTTTTCGACTTTCGGCTACCTTATGCGTACGAACGCCCTCATCTTTTAACTTATCCATCATAAGCTTTTTGGTACAGTCAGATAGAATCAGGTTTACGATTTCCACTCCCTAATTTTGTAGTGAAAGTATGTGACCTTTATAATCTATGGCCCAATCAGTTTCATCCCTCCACTATCAAAACAATTCTTGCTTTCTTTATCCTACTTCGCGGCAATGGGGTTTTCACTTCTCCCTCCTTATTTCAAACTGTGTATGATGTAAAACCCATGGGTGCTTTCTACTATGCCAGTGCCCGACCGAAGGGTCCTGCCCAAAATTTATGCCCTTCTCGCACTTTTAGGTAAGGAATGGCGCGAGAGATATTTTGTGGTTACTACGAAACAGGGCAGTTGGCCTTTCAACCGCTGCCCTTGGCAAAAACTTTCATTAAGGCAACCTCGCCCTGCTCTTACTACCATCCCCCCTATTAATCTCAAGGTGCTATCCATGCTCACGGCCAAAGCTCAAACTGAGGCTTTTCCAATTAGTTCCCTCCTGTCTAGCTCTTGCGTGTTCTCCTTTTTCGGACTGGCCCCTCGCGGAGATCATACCTTTTCCCTTGAGGGTGGGTTTTTCCTCCACTCTATGTATTTACTGCTTATTTTTACCTTTTGAGTTAATCTAACCCTCTTTCTTTATTCTCTCTTTTGTAAAGATGAGTTGGGTTTAGGACGTGAAAGTGCCTGATGACAGTGAATTCGACTTTGCCATTCTGCTAGAAGAGCAAGCCCGCCACGATGCTGAAGGCGTTGATCCCTCACAACCTCTCAATCCTGCTCCTCCTGCCGTTTCATTGTCTTCACGACCACCACGGGTCACTGCCTCCTCCTCAACAAGTGCTATTATCAAGCCTACTGCCACTAGATCTTTGAATTACGGTAACTCTGCTAAGATTTCCAGCAAAGGGAAGGCGATCTCCGATACTTCGCTTCCTCCACCCCCTCAGGAGAGAACTATAGTGGATGCATCGGTTCACTCCAAAAGGCCTCCCCTCTCACACACTTCCTCGGGTGCTGCTAAGAAAACCAAGCATACTCCCTTCTTGGGAAGCTCACCTCCTCGTGGTGTTGACTCATCGGGGTATGTTTTCAGGGGTCAAACCTCCAGCCCGCTCGGCCAACTACCTCCTTCAGAATGCCTTTCCCTGCTGCAAGCTCTTCCTCTTTCCGAAGAGAAAACGAGGGCTGGTCCTCCTTCTCGGAGGCAACTCCAAGAGAGGAGTGCTCACTGCTTGATACAGGTACTTTCCCTTAGATTCTTGCAACATTTTACCTGTCCGCCTAATAGCTATGATTCACTATTTTCATTTAACTCTATTCTTTTCACCTCATCATCTTCATAGTTGATGAGCGTGCATGGACAATTGCTGCAATTCCAAGATGATTCCCACGAGAAGGAAGTAGGGGTGTTGAGGGATGCTTTGGTGGCTTGCCAGGTACAGCTGCAAGAGTTGACTAAGGCACATGAGGATTTGCAACATCAGAATCAAGACATCCTTGATGCCAGTAGTCAGCTTTCTTTGGCTAATGATGATTTGAAAAGGAGAAATCAAGAGCTTTTGAGTTCTCAGGAGAAACTGTCCTCACTATCGGAAGAGAATGCTTCTCTTAGTTCGGTTAACGCAGACTTAAGCCGGCATCTCACCCAAGTTAGCCGAGAGCTTGAGCATACCAAGAGTCTCCTTCAAGCTGCGAATCTCTCTTACCAGTCAGGCTACACAGAGGGTGATGTGAGCACGGGTGGGCAACCAACGACTAGAAGTCAGATTTCAGGAACTAAATAAAGTATGCCGATTTCAAGTCCAATATCAAGATAAATCGGGCCAAATGGTGAATATTAATATGCTGAATTCGTCTTAAAAGGGCTTGTCAACAATCAGACTTCGAAGGCCCGAGAAGAAAAATAAATGGTTGATTTTCGTGCATATTGAAGAGGCTAAATTAAGTGTCTAATTAGTTTCATTATTATGAGTTAAATAAGTGACTTTTGAAGTCTTGAGTCATAAGTAGTCATTAGTAGTTAATAAGTGATTTAATTAGTGTTAAATAAGTCTATTTATGAGTTTAATTAGTATCATAAGTACTATCATTATTGGTAGGCTACGAAGAGTCCTTTTCTAACCTATAAATAGGCTTGATATCCTTTGTAATCGAATAACATATATACCTTGAGTTATAAACGAAAATTGGCTTTGCCTTTGTGAGTTGAATTTCTCTCTTGTAGAGTTTTCACTTGTTCCGAACTTATCAAGACTAGTGAGCAAAGTCTTGTGGCGTTCAACCATACCGAGGTTCTTGGCTGATTATATAGCCAACGGGTCGAGGTTTTCTTCGCTCTAGGAGGTGATCAAACTGGATTCTCGATCTAGGGAGACCGCTGCCTACCTCTTATACGAAGGGTTCTTGGATCTTTTATCCAACGGGTCCTCCGTCCGTATCATTTGGTATCAGAGCAATCTGGTATTGATCTGAACCTCTATCTTTTTATTTTCTATAAAAAAAAATACAAAAACATGAGCAAAACGTTGAAGGAGCGTCGAGAGCGTGCATATGTTCTTCGCATGGAAACTAAGCTAATGTTGGCGGAGATTAAGGCAGCCAATGAAGAGTTGAGGAAACTTGTGGAAGTAACAATGAGAAAGACCTTTTGTGACATGCCGATCCAAAGTTGTGATTCCACACCGCAATTGGAGGCCCAACCAAATGAAGAGAAAGAGAATGAGGATAAGGTGATTGATCCAAAGATTTTCGACAAGGTTGTTGCAAATACTGTTGAAGAACAAGCCGAAGATACCAATGAAAGTGAAAACGTGGCTACGTGTGACAAAGAAATCGTAAGAAGGAAACTCATTTTTGAAGAAAGTTGTGTGGATGTGGTTCGTGTTTCCTTGGTGACGCAGTTGGAAATACCTCCGTTGAGCCCCAAATCATCTATTTGGAAGCCGTTGAATGATCATGGCAATGCAAAATTGTACTCTCAAAAGAGGAGGGCTTTTGAAATAACCCATGGTATTGCATTTATGTTTGTTTTTCAGGTTGTTGTATTCGATGTGGTACCAAATGCAAACATCAGAATCATGGATGAAAATCACGTCTTCAAGCCGGGAGGAGTGGAGCCATTTCTACTCACTGACCTTTCTTTTGGAAATAAGATTCGGGACGAATCTTCTTGAAGAAGAAGGGAATGATGTGAGCACGGGTGGGCAACCAACGACTAGAAGTCAGATTTCAGGAACTAAATAAAGTATGCCGATTTCAAGTCCAATATCAAGATAAATCGGGCCAAATGGTGAATATTAATATGCTGAATTCGTCTTAAAAGGGCTTGTCAACAATCAGACTTCGAAGGCCCGAGAAGAAAAATAAATGGTTGATTTTCGTGCATATTGAAGAGGCTAAATTAAGTGTCTAATTAGTTTCATTATTATGAGTTAAATAAGTGACTTTTGAAGTCTTGAGTCATAAGTAGTCATTAGTAGTTAATAAGTGATTTAATTAGTGTTAAATAAGTCTATTTATGAGTTTAATTAGTATCATAAGTACTATCATTATTGGTAGGCTACGAAGAGTCCTTTTCTAACCTATAAATAGGCTTGATATCCTTTGTAATCGAATAACATATATACCTTGAGTTATAAACGAAAATTGGCTTTGCCTTTGTGAGTTGAATTTCTCTCTTGTAGAGTTTTCACTTGTTCCGAACTTATCAAGACTAGTGAGCAAAGTCTTGTGGCGTTCAACCATACCGAGGTTCTTGGCTGATTATATAGCCAACGGGTCGAGGTTTTCTTCGCTCTAGGAGGTGATCAAACTGGATTCTCGATCTAGGGAGACCGCTGCCTACCTCTTATACGAAGGGTTCTTGGATCTTTTATCCAACGGGTCCTCCGTCCGTATCAGAGGGAGTTCATTGGTGTCGCAGTTTCCTTCTACGGACCACACTGGGTCAGAGGGCATTGCAGATCCTCCACGAGGATCTCTTAGAGGCTTACAAGTCTTCTGCTGAATACCTGATGGCAAAGGTTCAAATGCTGGGCTTTAAAGGAACCGTGGATGTGGATCCCATAGTGAAGCGTTTGCCACTACCTCCCTCATTCAAGGGCGATCCCTCCTCCGTTCCTGGGCAAGCATGGTGGCTCCCCATAATGCAACAAGCTTTTGAGGCTCTCACTGCCCCTTGTGATCTGGAGGCAGTCTTCATCGATCCCTCTCCACCTATCTATGACTTCTTTCCTGAGGACTTCCTTCGTACTACCAAGTCTCAAAGTACCTCATCCTCAGCATCTATATTTTGCTGTTATTATGATTTTCTAGCACTCTTCCATTTCCTTTGCTAAATTTGCTTCCAGGTAGGGAAGCTTCTCACGCTACTGCTGCTGAGCGAGGGGGATCAGAAGATGCGCCTGAAGATGATCCTACCAACCCCCCTGAGCCGACCGGGGATGTAATACCTCAGATTTTCCGTACAGTCTTAAAATTTTAAAGTTAATAATAAAAATGGCTTTGCACACCTAAGTTTACGATTTTGAATTCTAAGACCAACGGTGAAAACCGTTTCCGAAAATAAATTACGGAAGTCAGTTAGATGACTACTGTATTTAGGGTTATCGCATACGAAAAATTTTTAGTTCTAGAACTCAGAACGGAAAACCGTCTGATTTTTACATTCACGAAATCGCGATACGAACTCGCCCGAGAAAATTCATTTTTTTTATTTTTCCAGACGAAACTCGGACTGTGTCGTCCCGAGTTTTTGTTGGAATTAAGTTTTTAAATATTATTTCCCGATTAAGTTAAATACATTAGAATTTTTTGGTCGAATCGGAATTCGACGATTTTGTGCCGAGCTGCATTTTTCGTCGTTCGATTTCCGTAACGTCGTATCGCGCCGGAAAAGCATGGTATTTCATTTCTATATAGTATTTATCCTAATGACTCACTCTTAGAAATTTTTATTAAACTTTACACCTAAGTCTTTTATTAGATACATGTTATAACAATTTAGTCATCCTCACTCATCTCCCTCCCTCCCAATTCGAAACACACACACACATTTTATCTCTCTCTTTGTTCTTCATTCACCATTGAAGAGTTCAAGTTCTTGGAGCAAGTTTTTCACACAAGTCATCATCCAACCATCAAATTCTAATTCTTCCTTTATTAATTATCAAAGTAATCTCCTCCTCTCTAATCCTATCCATTTGGATTCCATTTCTTTTTATTTTTCAAGTGGATTGATTTTTATGGGTAGATGGATTAGATGTCTTGATCTCTAATTAGTATAATAGAATGGATTAGATATGATATCTATGATTAAAATTTGAAGAAATCCAAGAACCCTAAAACCTAGCTATTACCGAAAATTGGGGGATTTATGTGGGATGATTGAATTCTTCAATTAGTTGGATAATCATGCTTAGGAGGTGTTCGATTGAGGATTAAAACAAAAAGAAATCAAAACCCCTAAGTATTTGATGAGGACTGATTTTTGAGCTAGGGTTTGAATTGGGAATTTTAAATTTTAATGTGTAATAAGACTTGAATTGTTTAATTGATGATATAGTAGTATGATTAATGGATTAATAATGATGTTTGATGAAGAAAATCACCCCCTTAATTATTATGTTATTACCGAAAAAATTGAAAGAATTAGGGGTTTTTATGTAGTTGATTTAGTTGATGATATGTTGATGAATTTATGTTTCTAATGATAATAGATGATGTTATGAATTTAATTGGAATTTTCTAAAAATATTTTGTGGATCATAAGAGACTAAGAACTCCATTTAAGTTGAGATTGGTTGATGATATGGAGTGATGATATGTATAAAAATGATCTATGTTAGATGTTGATTACTGTCGTAGAATTTGAACGAATTCCGATAACTTTTGGAATTCCGTAAGAGACGAACGAGTGGACATAAGTAATAATCGAGAAGTCGAGTAAGGATTCTAATTAGATCATAATGTTTATGATGGACTAAGGCACGACTTTGTAGTTAACAACATGAGCTTTCGAGTTGTTATAATATGAGTTGTAGTTATAATCGAGAACTAGAAACGAGAATGATGTGAGCACGATGAGCAACCTATGGACAATAAATCCGACTTCAAGAATAAATGAAAAGGGGGCTAATTACAAGTCCAAGACTAATCAATATTGGACCAAATGGTGAATTTTAATCAAGTTGGTGGGCTGAACTCAACATGAAGTGTGGACTCGTTAGCTATCAGATTCTGGAGGCTCGAGAACAAGAATGAAGATGCAATTTTCGTGCATAATAAAGAGGCTTCATAAAGAGTCTATTTATTTTATTTATTATGTGTTAAATAAGTGACTTTTGAAGTCTAGAGTCATAAGTAGTCATTAGTAGTTAATAAGTGGTTTAATTAGTGTTAAATAAGTCTATTCATGAGTTTAATCAGTGTCATTAGTACTGTCATTATTGGTAGGCTATGAAGAGTCATTTTCCAACATATAAATAGGTGTGATATCATTTGTAATCGAATAACATATACACCTTGAGTTATAAACGAAAATTGGCTTTGCCTTTGTGAGTTGAATTTCTCTCTTGTAGAGTTTTCACTTGTTCCGAACTTATCAAGACTAGTGAGCAAAGTCTTGTGGCGTTCAACCATACCGAGGTTCTTGGCTGATTATATAGCCAACGGGTCGAGGTTTTCTTCGCTCTAGGAGGTGATCAAACTGGATTCTCGATCTAGGGAGACCGCTGCCTACCTCTTATACGAAGGGTTCTTGGATCTTTTATCCAACGGGTCCTCCGTCCGTATCAGAGAATTTGTTAACTTGATTTTGGTATAGTAAATGGTAGTTGAAACGACGAGGTTTGATCGTCGTGGTTTTAGACGAGTTTTGAAAAGGAGTCTTTCACGTACGGGAGTACGTGTTGACTGCCTTGAGATTAAATTTTCGTGAGGAATCGTGATGTGAGCACGGGTGGGCAGCCAACAACTACAAGTCAGATTTCAAGAATTAAATAAAGTATGCCGATTTCAAGTCCAATATCAAGATAAATGGGCCAAATGGTGAATATTAATGGGCTGAATTCGTCTTAAAAGGGCTTGTCAACAATCAGACTTTGAAGGCCCGAGAAGAAAAATAAATGGTTAATTTTCGTGCATAATAAAGAGGCTTCATAAAGAGTCTATTTATTTTATTTATTATGTGTTAAATAAGTGACATTTGAAGTCTAGAGTCATAAGTAGTCATTAGTAGTTAATAAGTGGTTTAATTAGTGTTAAATAAGTCTATTCATGAGTTTAATCAGTGTCATAAGTACTGTCATTATTGGTAGGCTACGAAGAGTCATTTTCCAACATATAAATAGGTGTGATATCATTTGTAATCGAATAACATATATACCTTGAGTTATAAACGAAAATTGGCTTTGCCTTTGTGAGTTGAATTTCTCTCTTGTAGAGTTTTCACTTGTTCCGAACTTATCAAGACTAGTGAGCAAAGTCTTGTGGCGTTCAACCATACCGAGGTTCTTGGCTGATTATATAGCCAACGGGTCGAGGTTTTCTTCGCTCTAGGAGGTGATCAAACTGGATTCTCGATCTAGGGAGACCGCTGCCTACCTCTTATACGAAGGGTTCTTGGACCTTTTATCCAACGGGTCCTCCGTCCGTATCATTTGGTATCAGAGCAATCTGGTATTGATTTGAACCTCTATCTTTATATTTTCTATCAAAAAAAAAAATACAAAAATGAGCAAATCGTTGAAGGAGCATCGAGAGCGTGCATATGTTCTTCGCATGGAAACTAAGCTAATGTTGGCGGAGATTAAGGCAGCCAATGAAGAGTTGAGGAGGCTTGTGGAAGTAACAACGAGGAAGACCTTTTGTGACATGCCGATCCAAAGTTGTGATTCCACACTGCAATTGGGGGCCCAACCAAATGGAGAGAAGGGAATTGAGGACAAGGTGATTGTTCCCCAGATTTTTGACAAGGTTTCTTCCATTGTGGTCGAAGAACTTAAGGATCCTAATCCAATTGTTTTTATTGCTCAAGTTCATGACAAAAACCAACATGAAAGCATAGTGGTCGCAAGTGACCAGAAAATAACGAGGGGCGAATTCATTGTTGAAAGTTGTGCAGATGTGGTGTGTGTTCCCTTGGTGCCACTGTTGAGCGTTCCTCCATTGAATCACAAATCTTCATTTCAAATGTCGTGGTTGAATGTTCATGACAATAACGAGGTGTACTCACAAACAAGGAAATCATTCCAAATTGGAGCAATTCTGGATTTGAGGACAAATCATTGTCAAGATGAGGGGAATGATAGACCCCGAGGTACGTGGTTTGTTTCTATTTTGCAGGTATATCATTTCGATATGGAACCACGTACAACTATCAAAATCAAGGATGAAAATCACGTCTTCAAACCCGGAGGATTGGATTGGATGTTACTAAACACTGACCTTTCTTTTGGAAATAAGATTCGGGACGAATATTCTTGAAGAAGAAGGGAATGATGTGAGCACGGGTGGGCAGCCAACAACTACAAGTCAGATTTCAAGAATTAAATAAAGTATGCCGATTTCAAGTCCAATATCAAGCAAGATAAATGGGCCAAATGGTGAATATTAATGGGCTGAATTCGTCTTAAAAGGGCTTGTCAACAATCAGACTTTGAAGGCCCGAGAAGAAAAATAAATGGTTAATTTTCGTGCATAATAAAGAGGCTTCATAAAGAGTCTATTTATTTTATTTATTATGTGTTAAATAAGTGACATTTGAAGTCTAGAGTCATAAGTAGTCATTAGTAGTTAATAAGTGGTTTAATTAGTGTTAAATAAGTCTATTCATGAGTTTAATCAGTGTCATAAGTATTGTCATTATTGGTAGGCTACGAAGAGTCATTTTCCAACATATAAATAGGTGTGATATCATTTGTAATCGAATAACATATATACCTTGAGTTATAAACGAAAATTGGCTTTGCCTTTGTGAGTTGAATTTCTCTCTTGTAGAGTTTTCACTTGTTCCGAACTTATCAAGACTAGTGAGCAAAGTCTTGTGGCGTTCAACCATACCGAGGTTCTTGGCTGATTATATAGCCAACGGGTCGAGGTTTTCTTCGCTCTAGGAGGTGATCAAACTGGATTCTCGATCTAGGGAGACCGCTGCCTACCTCTTATACGAAGGGTTCTTGGACCTTTTATCCAACGGGTCCTCCGTCCGTATCAAATCGAGTACGAGAACTTAGAATGAACTTAGGAAGTTATACGTCGATTCTATCGAGCAATTAGGGTTAGCCGCAGCAGTTTTGCGACCCTTCCCGGAAACTGTAATATCTTTTAGCTCGTTTATCGGATTTGAGATTCGTAAATTGGAGCGTAAACTAGACTTTCCAAGCTTTCAAACAGTACAGGGCTCATCCCCTGTTTCTAATTCCTTTGTTCTGGGCAGCCCCCAGAACTACTGCCTTGTGCAGTGAAAATTTCAGAACTTGTTTAACTAAGTTGTTTTCTTCGCAACTTAGTTTCTTTCGATCGTTTAAGCCGTAATAAGTTAGCGACTATCTTCTCTACTGACCTAAGAATCGAGTATGAGACCTTTCGAGTTCTAAATGATATTTGTTCAAGTCTCGTTCCCGTTTAATTAAAATGAAACTAGTAGCGTGCAAAGAAAAGAATTAGGCTATAACACTAAGATTGAGAATGTAGATGTCAACTCAACCTCCCGCTACGTCGACTCAACGAGGAAAAGAAAAGAATTTTAATTATGTGATTTCTTTTAAATAAGAAATTTTATGAACGAGTATTCAATGAGAATGAGAATGAGAATGAGTTGTGTGCCAAAAATAAGAATTTTATGAAAGTATAATTTATATACTTTATGAGATTATGTGATAGTACGAGTACTATCTTATGTGAAATTATTTGCGCGATAATTTCCTTCTTTTGAAAAAAAATTTTGGACACAAGAATTAGTCGGATTTTAGGGATTTTTCCCGGTTCAATGAGAACGTAGACTCGAAACCTAAGATCTTTCCGGTTCTTCGAGAATTTAGACATTTTTAAGAAACGTTATTTTGAAATGATTTCGAAAGGAGATCCCCGACATGAGGAGAACTTCTACTGATGAATGTCACGTGCGTTAAGTGACATGAATAAAGATTCGGCAAAGTTGAACTTTGTTTTAAAAATTCAAACAAGAATTTCCTGCGAGGAAAATGAAATAAAAATGGTACGGTAAATCGTGTTAGTAAACGGAGGAAACGATTAGACGTTAGAGAAGCTTTCGGCTTTAAGTTGAGAAAGATATGAACGAGACGACGAAGACAGAATAAAGGGAATCAAAGCCAAATGAAATAAGTGAACGTTGCTTACGTGTAAGTAACTTAAATGACGTCATTCGTGTCCCCGTCATTCCGTTTTCTTTTCGTTTCGTGTTTCAATAGGGTTCGTCCTGATCGAACTCTACGAGAAAAATCGTATAGATTATTGGAAGTCGAGCACGAAGCTTGATTAATTTTTTTTTTCTATCGATCGCCCGATTCTAGCAACGACAACTGGAACGTAGTTTCCAGGAAAGTTATTCTTTAAGTTATCCATTTTCTTTTGGAAATTATTCCATATTTCGTCTTTGAACGAAGACTACAACTTGTACGAGTATCAAGAGTTGATAACGACAAATTCTTTTGTGAATGGATGTTACTTTTGAATAAGTAAGATGGACAAAGTAAACGTACTTTGTTTTAATAAGTAAGAATCGTTAGGAAATGTTGTTGAGAAAGTAATAAAGAATTAAGTAAGTAAGAACATAGTAAGATAAGAATGGAAATAAAAGTCTTGAAATTTAATTATATATATATTGTTGAGTGCAATTTCTTGAATTGCTAGAAGTCTTGATAAGTGGTTGTCTTAAGTGGTGATGTTACAAATGAATAAGGAATCTTCATTTTGTAATTTAAGTATTTCGTTGAGATAAGTTATTTCCCTACCTGTTACTGATCCGTGTTTTCTTAAAACTTTTGTAGGATGGCTAGGACTCGTGTTACTGCTCGGAAGAGCCAGCCCTTGGTTGCGTGCGAGCGACCATACTAGATATGATTCAAGACGAGTATTATGAGTTCGAGGCTGATTACGGTGAGGAGGATGTGGGACAGATAGTTAGCAACTTTTCGTCAGTTTACTTTCCAGTACGGCACTTGATTCCGAAGAGTCAGGCGATATCAGACCTGATTGTACACCTACCGGACGAGTGGCACGGTTGGGCGCACCGCGTGGCGTGGTACTTTCTAGGGATCTTCGGCGACGACACCGAGCCGACCGGCAACTACACGGGATTCGCCCTGTTTGTACACAGGCGATTCTTTGACAGCAGACACATGCTTCCAGTTCCCTTTGAGCCGTACCTCCACTACAGTCAGTTTTCCGCAGAGACCGAGCTAGAGCACCTTGACTTGGACCCAGAGTTTTCCGCCTTGTTGGAGTTACCACCAGACTTTGTGCCAAGTGAGGAGTCTGACGCGGAGTCAGAGCAGTTAGAGGAGGACGCAGAGCCCGCAGTTACACCAGAGTTACCGCCAGTTAGTACACAGATCGAGGAGTTGATCCTAGAGCCGGGATTCGTAGAGATCGATGCCGAGACAGCCGCGTTGTTAGGACTAGCTTCACCGTTCTTACCTGACGTCTGTGTTAGAGTCAGGGGACCTTTAGAGACAAGACTGTTTAGGGAGGAGTCAGAGTACCGAGGGATCGACGCGGAGCTTGCCGCCATGTTAGAGTTACCATCTCCACTTACGCCGCTTGAGGAGATCTGTGCGAAATGGGGAGTAGTCAGAGAGCAGATGGAGGCAGGACCGTCCAGGGTCCGTTCTAGGGAGGAGTTCGAGTCGGGTTCAGGTTCCAGTTCAGTTCCAGAGCACTTTCTTCCCCTGAAGAAGCGTGCAGTAGAGATCAGTGAGGATTACCTTGTTTCCGACCTTGAGGAGACAGTTTCAGAGGCACCGTCACCCACCCTGCTTACACTTTCTGACGGCTCTACTCTGAGGGAGGACGAGGCATTCCAGCTCATCTTTGGTTCAGAGTCTGAGGAGGAGGACCCGGATGAGGATCCTGAGGAGGACCCAGACGAGGACTCTTAGGGTTTTTAGGCCGTAAAGGGGCAGTTCCGACTCGATTATAGTTTGTCGAGTAGAGCGTCGTAGACGCATGTTAGTAGTAGTAGTAGCTCTTTTGTCCTGTACAGAGTCGGAGCAGTAACTAGTTTTTGTAGTAGTCTAACGGATACAAAATTTTATGAATTGTTTCCGTTCTAGTACTTTTAGTAAATACAGAGTTGCAGCTTGTTAGTACACCCGGTAAATAGTAGGCAGTCAGCCTAGTTTAGACTAGTAGTAGTCTAACCTTTTGTGTATAAGTCCTCGTTAGAGACGGAATTAATATTCTTTTTGATGTATATATATATACAAGACCCATAAGAGGGTTTTTAATCACGAGAAAAATTTCCTATGAATCGTGTAAATAAATCAGAATGTCAATGAATTCGTGTGACGAGAAATTTAAGTTTAACTTGAAAGTTAAAAAATTATGAAGTTAATATCGAAACTATGTTCGATATGTCTTCCCGTGAACTTGATTAAGTTGAGAACGAGCTAGTAAGTAATAAGAGCGATTAACAGAAAAGACTAATGAGAATTTCAAATTTCTTTAGATCAAAGGAAATGCCACCAAGAAACATTAACAATAGGAGAGATCGAGGACCTGGGAGACGTCAACCGGAGAATGACAGAGAATAAGAGCAAGAACAGAATGCTACCCCATCACCATCCCCGTCACCATCCCCATCACCACCCCCATCACCACCACCTCCACCGCCACCCCGTAGGGATGTTGAGGATTTATTCCTCAAGAGAAACTCCCCGATGTTTAATGGAACGGGAAGCCCTAGCGATGCTGAGCTATGGGTAAGATCTACTGAGAAGATATTCAAACTCCTCAGATGCACTGATGAGGAGAGAATGCTATGTGTCGCATTCCAACTGACTGGATCGGCAGATTACTGGTGGGAAGCAAGGTAGAAGGTGATACCCGCAGAACAGCTGGCTCGTTTCACGTGGGAAGAATTCAAGGAAATATTGTTTGATAAGTACGTACCCAAGACGTATAGGGCACAGAAGGAAGCCGAGTTCTATAACTTGAAGCAAGGAAAGCTAACTGTGACTGAGTATGATGCCAAGTTTTGCGAACTGTCAAGGTATGCGCCGGCTTTGGTTGATACCGAGGAGAAACTATCGAAGAAGTTCCAAGGGGGACTACGACATGAACTGGGAATCGCGTTAGCTAGTTATGGGGGACTAGGCTACACTGATATTTTGGGAAGAGCTTTGGAAATGGAGGTCGTCGTGCCTGACGAGAAGAAACTTGTACCAACTGCATCAGCTCCAGCACAGAACCAGAACCGAGGCTATTATAACAACAATAATAGCAACTATCAGGGAAAGAGAAAGTGGAATGGAGGAGGTAGCGGAGGCCACAATCAGAATTATAACACTCTAGGGTAATCAGAAGAGGGGCTTCCAGCAGGGCTATCAGCAGCCTGGTCAGAACAGCAACAACAACAACAACAACAACAACAAAAGGCCGTGGCAGGGAAACAACCAATCGGGGTTGTTTATTCAAGGAAATAAGCAGAACACACTGTTGGGAAATTTATTAGTATAAGTTTTGATGAATTCCGAAACCGACTGACCCCAACCGAGTAGATGTTGCCAGAACCTAATGTTAGTTTAGGCTCGCTGTTTGAGCAAAGTTAAGATTTTATCTTTACAGGTCTCCAGCTGAAGAAGGCAACAAGGCGTCACTCAAACAGAACAGCAGTTGTGAAGACGGACAACTGAGAGTTCATATGATCAGATGGAAACAAGGGAAAGTCTTCAGAACATCAGTTGTGAAGGAAACCAACTGAGCGTTCATCAGATGAGAAACAGTTGAAAGGAAGAGAACATCAGATGAAAAGGAAAGTTATCTGAGGGTTCAAACCCAACTGAGTAAATACAAGGAAGACAACTGAGTGTTCAGTTTCAGAACCTCAGTTGTAGAACTCGAACAAGAAGATCAACTGCTTGAAGTTCAAAGTCAGCTGAGAGTCCAACAGTTCAGAACATCAGCTGAAGACCACTCAGATGAAGATCAAGACTTTCAACTGACGAACCGAGGTTGACTGTCAGAAAGGTTAAGATTTGAATTTCAAAAGGAAGTCACATGAGGGTTTGACCGTTCAATCATTACCCCATCTGGCCCAACACAAGGCTGTCTCAGATGGAAAGCAGAAGAGCACAGATGCCATATCGAGAAAGTCTGCAGAGATGAGAGACAAGCCATCGCTATCAACCGATCAGAGATCAACTGCTCCTCCAACGGCTAGTTGATTCTCTCCGCCTATAAATAGAGGCATTCTCTCATTCGAAAGATATAGAAGACACACGAGACAGACTGAAGCAAGAGAGAAAAGTTCAATCACAAGCGAAAGAAAAATCTGCTAAACTCCTATTCTAAGAACATCAGCAGCTGAGAGTTCAAGAGTGATAGAACATTAGTAGCTGAGGGTTCATAGAGTGAAAATCTGTCTTAGTTCTTAGTTTGAGTGTTTATTCGTTCAAGCCTTAGATCCAGCTCTCATTCGTGATCGAGCTGTAGTTGGAAATCCCACCCTATCTCACACCCTAAAAAGTGTGCTAGGACCTTACTCTTCCTGTAATTGAGTAGTCAGGTCGTCAAGTACCCGCAAACTTGACATAGGCTGTTTAGTGCCCGGAAACTAAACTGTAAGGTCGATAAGTACCCGCAAACTTATCCTTAACGGTTGCTCAGCCCGCATAAGCTGAGTGGTTCTGTCCAGAAGAACTTGGACTGAGGTGTGAAGATTCACATCTCCCTGTGGACGTAGGAGGGTTATCTCCGAACCACATTAAATCCTGTGTGTTCGTGTTTGTTTTTATTCAGTTGCATCTGCATTTTTATCTGATCAATCTAACTGACATACAAACCTCTTTTGCACATTTTCAACCGAGCTATTTTGGTTCTTGACCAACCGAGCTATTTTGCGTGAGTTGTTTTTAACGAGTATAATTTTCCACCACTTTCCGCACAGCCTCACTCTTCCAGCTGAGGTCGCTTACTCAGCTGTGAGATTCCAACTGAGTCCTCTTTCACTCAGTTGAAGTGATTTTTCAGGTTAAGTTTTCAAATCCTAACTGGTGTATTCCCCCCCCATACACCAGTAACTCGTTTCGGGACCATCAAGTGGTATCAGAGCAGTGGTTCAAAAGACTGCTGACTCTGTTTCACGAGGTGTGAATTCGAGAATTTTTTTTAGTGGTCATCTGAACAGATCTTTTCACGCTAGTGCATACTTGCTCGCATTTTTGTCCTGTTTTTGTTTGTGCAGATGGACGTCAAGGACAAGATCGTAGTCATGTTCTCTGTAGTCAATTATACATCATGGAGAACTCGAATGAAGAAGATCCTTCTGTCAAAGCATCATAGGATGCAACAAGTTCTCACGTCTGGACCAATCGTCATACGAGACAGAATACTTCGCACTCCCACAAATCCCAACGATGGAGATGCAGTGGTGGAGTATGTGGAGAAACAGCCAGAAGACTACACTCCGGAAGAGGCCAAGGTGAGCCAGCTGGATATCTGGGCTCGGAGCACAATAATGTCCACGGTTGGACAAGATTATCTGCCCTTGATAGAGGAGTGTGAGACTGCAAAAGAGATGTGGGACATCCTGGCTTCGCTAAGTGAAGGAAGCGACGAGACGAAGGAAAACAAGTTCTCGCATGCATGTCAAGATTTCGACAATTTCAGTCTGCGACCTGATGAGACTATCGATCAGCTAGAGCTCCGGTTTATGGACATCATCAGAAGAATCCAGTCCATCCGGAAAGGAAAATACACTCTAAGAGAAATAAACCTCAAAGTGTTGCAAGCTCTACCGGCTGAGTGGGATACTTTCACAAATATCCACGAGAGCCGAGCTGACCTTGGTGAAATGGGAACTGAAAGATTGTTCTCAATCTTGAAAGGAAATGAGTATAAGGTCAACAGAAGGAGGTCGCAGCCCTCAAGTCAGACAAATAGAATTGAGGATGTCGGCTCAGCATCAAAGTCAGTGGTCCTCCGAGCTGACTACTCAAAGTCGAGATCGTCAAGGCCAACCAGATCGGCTGACACGACTGCAAAGGAGCCGAGCAGAGAGGAACTGCAACAGAACATTGCAGCGTTGTCAAAGAAGTTAGCTGATATGGATACTCGGTTCGGCAAATATAAACGTTTCTATAAATCAAACCGAACTCGAGACAGTTCGAAGCCAGTCACCAATGGTTGCTTCGAATGCGGCAAGGAAGGACACTTCAAAGCTGACTGCCCAGACCTCTCAAAGAAGGAAAGAGAAGCACTGAGGGCCAAGCAAACTGCAAAGAACAAGGCCATGGTAGCAGAAGAGGCAGCTGACGATATGGACATCTTCACAGACACTGAAGATGAGGACGAACTGACCTCTACCAACAAAATCATCAGTCCGGATCAATGCCTCATGGCACTTGGAACCGACCAAGATGATATTGAGGTACAATCTAATCCTGCTCGCTTAAACCTCAAAGTCAGTCATCTGAATCAACCTCAGAAGTCAGTCGTCGGAAGCACAACCGCAATCGATCTCAGAACCTGATACGGACGGAGGACCCGTTGGATAAAAGATCCAAGAACCCTTCGTATAAGAGGTAGGCAGCGGTCTCCCTAGATCGAGAATCCAGTTTGATCACCTCCTAGAGCGAAGAAAACCTCGACCCGTTGGCTATATAATCAGCCAAGAACCTCGGTATGGTTGAACGCCACAAGACTTTGCTCACTAGTCTTGATAAGTTCGGAACAAGTGAAAACTCTACAAGAGAGAAATTCAACTCACAAAGGCAAAGCCAATTTTCGTTTATAACTCAAGGTGTCCTCTTACAAGTGATTTACAAGTCTATTTATAGGCTAGGAAACGATTCTTGGTATCCTATCATTGATAACACTAATTAAACTCATAAATAGACTTATTTAACACTCATTACATCACTTATTAAGTACCTATGACCCTTGGACTCAAAGGTCACTTATTTAAGTCATAATAAAGAAACTAACATGACTCTTTATTTGCCCTCTTGAACATGCACGAAAATATGAATCTTTATTCCTCATCTTGGGCCTCCAAATCTGATTTGTAAATAGCCCATTCTTCAAGTTGGATTCAGCCCACCGATTTGTATAAGATTCACCATTTGGCCCAACGTAGATTGCTCTTGGACTTGGGCTTTCATTTCAGCTATAATCAACACCATGGCCTCCTTTATCTTCTTAGCTCTAGCTCTTGTAACCGGCCCACCATGAATGATCAAGGGATCTCTATTGTTGTCGTTGGTTAACTTGGATGCAGCCCCATCATTCCCTTCTTCTTCAAAAGGATTCGTCCTCGAATCTAAATCACCAAGATAAGGAGACAAATCAGCAACATTGAAAGTAGCACTTACATTATACTCACCCGGTAGGTCCAGTTTGTAAGCATTATCATTCACTCGTGCAATGACTTGAAATGGTCCATCTCCTCTTGGTTGCAACTTGGACTTCCTTTTGGATGGAAACCTCTCCTTTCTCAAGTGTAGCCAAACCCAATCTCCCGGCTCAAAGATGACTTGCTTTCGGCCCTTGTTTGCTTGCTTGATGTATTGCTCCGTCCTCTTCTCAATGTTTTGCTTCACCTTCTCATGCAACTTTTTCACCATTTCTACCTTAGCTTTACCATCAAGACTAGCTCGTTCCTCAATTGGAATTGGAATAAGATCAAGTGGACTCAATGGATTAAAGCCATAAACAACTTCAAATACAGAATCCTTACCCCTACTTGTTCTAGGCAAACCCAAAACAAAGTCCATAGAAATATTCTCCCAAGGTGCATTAGGAATAGGTAAAGGTGTATACAAACCATGTGGATGTGATTTGGATTTAGCTTGCATGCAAGTTATACATCTACCACAAATTCTTTCAACATCAACACGCATTTTAGGCCAATAAAAATGTTCATGCAAAACATCCAAAGTCTTATGAACTCCAAAATGCCCCATTAACCCACCACCATGAGCTTCACGAACAAGCAACTCACGCATGGAACACTTAGGAATGCACAACTTAGACTCTCTAAACAAGTAGCCCTCATGCCTATAAAACTTATCAAATGCAGCATGCTCACAAGCTAGATATATCGAAGCAAAATCAGAATCATTAGCATACATCTCCTTAATTGACTCAAAACCAAGAAGTTTAGAACTCAAAGTAGAGATTAAAGAATACCTCCGAGACAACGCATCAGCCACAATATTCTCCTTGCCCTTCTTATACTTGATCACATAAGGAAATGATTCAATGAATTCCACCCACTTAACATGCCTCTTGCTAAGCTTTCCTTGACCTTTAAGGTATTTGAGAGATTCATGATCCGTGTGAACAACGAACTCTTTAGGCCACAAGTAATGCTGCCACGTTTCAAAAGCTCTCACCAAAGCATACAACTCCTTGTCGTAGGTTGGATAATTCAATTGAGCGCCCTTCAACTTCTCGCTAAAGTAAGCAATTGGCTTTCCATCCTGCAACAAAACAGCTCCTACACCCACTCCGGATGCATCACATTCAAGCTCAAAAGTTTTATCGAAGTTAGGCAATGCAAGAATAGGAGCACTAGTTAGTTTCTCTTTAAGAAGATTAAAAGCATGTTCTTGTTTCTCTCCCCAATGAAAACCAACATCTTTTTTCACAATCTCATTCAAAGGTGCAGCAATTGTGCTAAAATCTTTAACAAACCTCCTATAAAAACTTGCAAGACCATGAAAACTTCTTACTTGAGCAATGTTTTGAGGAGTTGGCCACTGTAAGATAGCTTGCACTTTTTCCCTCTCCATTTCAATCCCATTAGCACTTACAACAAAACCAAGAAAAACAACTTTATCCATGCAAAAAGAACACTTCTTAAGATTAGCATACAATGATTCCTTTCTTAAGGTGTCTAAAACAGCACGCACATGGTCAAGATGTTCATCCACATTTTTGCTATAGATCAAAATATCATCAAAGTAAACAACCACAAATTTCCCAATGAAACTTTGCAAAACATGATGCATCAATCTCATGAAAGTACTAGGTGCATTAGTTAAACCAAAAGGCATTACTAACCACTCATAAAGACCATACTTTGTTTTAAAAGCAGTTTTCCACTCATCTCCTTCTCGAATTCGAATTTGATGATAACCACTTTTCAAATCAATCTTAGTAAACACAACAGCCCCATGCAACTCATCAAGCATATCGTCTAACCTAGGAATAGGATAGCGATACTTTACCGTGATCTTATTGATTGCTCGACAATCGGTGCACATCCTCCATGATCCATCTTTCTTGGATACAACGATCACCGGTACGACACATGGACTCATGCTCTCACGAACTCTTCCCTTCTCCATCAAGTCTTCCACTTGCCTTTGGATCTCCCTAGTCTCTTCCGGATTGGCTCTATAGGCTGGTCGGTTTGGAAGCACAGCTCCGGGCACAAAATCAATTTGATGTTCAATACCTCTTAACGGAGGTAAACCACTTGGCTCCTCTTCCGGGAAAACGTCTTCAAATTCCTTCAAAAGAGACACAAAGGTACTAGGCAAAGATGGGGTTAATTCGTTAGTACTAAAAAAAGACTCTTTGTACACCAAGATCAACACACTCTCTTCTTCAACTATTGCTCTCTTCATCTCTTTTGCTCTCACAAAGAAGTTTTGTTTTTCCTTTCCCTCTCGTGTATTCTCTCCACTCTTTTTTTCTCTCATATGTGTATCAACTCCCTCACTTTTCTTTCCCTCATTCTCTCTAGCTCTCCTCGTTTGAGACATCTTTATTTGGTCCTCATGAACTTGTTGTGGAGTCAATGGCACAAGCATGACAGATTTGTTATTGTGCTTGAAGGTATAACGATTTTGAAAACCGTCATGAATCACCCTCCGATCGAATTGCCAAGGCCTGCCCAAGAGAATGTGACTAGCATGCATTGGTACCACATCACAAAGAACATCATCCTTATAACTGCCAATGGAAAACGAAATTAGAACTTGTTTAGTCACACGAATTTCACCACATTCATTCAACCATTGAAGCTTGTATGGTTGAGGATGCTTCTGGGTTGCTAACTTCATCTTGTCCACCATATCTGAACTTGCAACATTAGTACAACTCCCACCATCAATAATCATCATGCAAACTTTACCTTGGACCAAACACCTTGTGTGAAAGATGTTCTCCCTTTGTTGATCATCACCTTTGACTTGCACATTAAGAGCTCTTCGAACCACAAATAGCTCTCCGTGTTCTGGTGTGATCTCTTCAGGCTGTTCATCTCCACCATCATCTTCATGTTCACTTTCCGATTCTAGCTCCCCATTAGATTTTACAACCATCACCCTTTTGTTTGGACATTCAGATGCAATGTGTCCAATTCCATGACAGCGAAAACATTTGACATCTCTAGTTCTAGTAGTATTGGGAGTAGAAGTAGAGGTACCTTTGCCTTTATCAACTTCATTGAAAGGTTTTGACATCTGATTTTGAGGTTTTGAAGCAGCCCCAAATGTCGGTTTCGAAGATGTCCACTCCTTCGGCTTTGAAGATTGAGAACTCGTTGGGAAATTCTTTTGGAAGGTTCCCTTCTTCTTAAATTGCCGCTCCACCTTCATGGCCATATGAACCATATCTTCAAGCTCCACATAGTGTTGAAGATCAACGACGTTCGCAATCTCCCTATTCAGCCCGCATAGAAATCGAGCCATTGTTGCTTCTCTATCTTCTTCAACATTTGCCCTTATCATGGCAATCTCCATCTCTTTGTAGAACTCATCAACAGATTTAGTACCTTGACTCAAACTTTGTAATTTTTGATACAATTCACGAAAGTAATGAGAAGGAACAAATCTCTTACGCATTATGGACTTCATTTCATCCCAAGTGGAAATTGGTCTCTCTCCATAGCGTCTTCTATTTGTTGTCAATTGATCCCACCAAACTAGAGCATAGTCGGTGAATTCAATTACAGCAAGTTTGACCTTCTTCTCCTCGGAGTAGTTGTGACACTCAAAGATGAGTTCCACCTTCCGCTCCCACTCCAAATAGGCCTCGGGATCACTCCTTCCTTGGAAAGCAGGAATTTTCAACTTGATGCTTCCCAAGTCACGATCAACTTCATTTTGATGCCTCCTTCTACCATTATGCCTTGGAGCTCGATGCATGGATTCTGCTTCCTCTTCTTCTTCACTCTCCCTTTCATCATGATTCCTTTGTTGTCCTTGTAGCTCCAAATTCTCCAAGCGATCTGATACGCTCTCCAAAATAGTGTTAAATCTAGCAAATTGTTGTTGCATAGCTTGCAGTGTAAATTCATTTGGATTTTGATTGATATTATCGCCCATGTCCTCACAATTCACTCGTGTATCACACAAAAAGTAAAAAAAAAAAAAGTAAAATAAAAAGAAACCTCACCAAACACTCGTGTATCACTCGTAGGCTTTTACCTCCCCTCAAATAAACTCACCACTCAATGCCTTTTACCACTCAATTCTCACTTGTAGGAATTCAAATGAACTAGAACAAATCAAGATTAGAACAAGAGATGTAGCAATCACCACACTTCAGCCCTTATGGAACAATTCAAATGATTTTCGTTTTTTTTTTTTGCAGCAACAAAGACACAACAAGGATGGATAGAATATAGAGAAGATGTAGAATTGAAGAGCAAAGGTTGAGATCAATACCAGATTGCTCTGATTACCAAATGATACGGACGGAGGACCCGTTGGATAAAAGATCCAAGAACCCTTCGTATAAGAGGTAGGCAGCGGTCTCCCTAGATCGAGAATCCAGTTTGATCACCTCCTAGAGCGAAGAAAACCTCGACCCGTTGGCTATATAATCAGCCAAGAACCTCGGTATGGTTGAACGCCACAAGACTTTGCTCACTAGTCTTGATAAGTTCGGAACAAGTGAAAACTCTACAAGAGAGAAATTCAACTCACAAAGGCAAAGCCAATTTTCGTTTATAACTCAAGGTGTCCTCTTACAAGTGATTTACAAGTCTATTTATAGGCTAGGAAACGATTCTTGGTATCCTATCATTGATAACACTAATTAAACTCATAAATAGACTTATTTAACACTCATTACATCACTTATTAAGTACCTATGACCCTTGGACTCAAAGGTCACTTATTTAAGTCATAATAAAGAAACTAACATGACTCTTTATTTGCCCTCTTGAACATGCACGAAAATATGAATCTTTATTCCTCATCTTGGGCCTCCAAATCTGATTTGTAAATAGCCCATTCTTCAAGTTGGATTCAGCCCACCGATTTGTATAAGATTCACCATTTGGCCCAACGTAGATTGCTCTTGGACTTGGGCTTTCATTTCAGCTATAATCAACACCATGGCCTCCTTTATCTTCTTAGCTCTAGCTCTTGTAACCGGCCCACCATGAATGATCAAGGGATCTCTATTGTTGTCGTTGGTTAACTTGGATGCAGCCCCATCATTTAATGATACGGACGGAGGACCCGTTGGATAAAAGATCCAAGAACCCTTCGTATAAGAGGTAGGCAGCGGTCTCCCTAGATCGAGAATCCAGTTTGATCACCTCCTAGAGCGAAGAAAACCTCGACCCGTTGGCTATATAATCAGCCAAGAACCTCGGTATGGTTGAACGCCACAAGACTTTGCTCACCAGTCTTGATAAGTTCGGAACAAGTGAAAACTCTTCAAGAGAGAAATTCAACTCACAAAGGCAAAGCCAATTTTCGTTTATAACTCAAGGTGTATATGTTATTCGATTACAAAGGATATCAAGCCTATTTATAGGTTAGAAAAGGACTCTTCGTAGCCTACCAATAATGATAGTACTTATGATACTAATTAAACTCATAAATAGACTTATTTAACACTAATTAAATCACTTATTAACTACTAATGACTACTTATGACTCAAGACTTCAAAAGTCACTTATTTAACTCATAATAATGAAACTAATTAGACACTTAATTTTAGCCTCTTCAATATGCACGAAAATCAACCATTTATTTTTCTTCTCGGGCCTTCGAAGTCTGATTGTTGACAAGCCCTTTTAAGACGAATTCAGCATATTAATATTCACCATTTGGCCCGATTTATCTTGATATTGGACTTGAAATCGGCATACTTTATTTAGTTCCTGAAATCTGACTTCTAGTCGTTGGTTGCCCACCCGTGCTCACATCATTCCCTTCTTCTTCAAGAAGATTCGTCCCGAATCTTATTTCCAAAAGAAAGGTCAGTGAGTAGAAATGGCTCCACTCCTCCCGGCTTGAAGACGTGATTTTCATCCATGATTCTGATGTTTGCATTTGGTACCACATCGAATACAACAACCTGAAAAACAAACATAAATGCAATACCATGGGTTATTTCAAAAGCCCTCCTCTTTTGAGAGTACAATTTTGCATTGCCATGATCATTCAACGGCTTCCAAATAGATGATTTGGGGCTCAACGGAGGTATTTCCAACTGCGTCACCAAGGAAACACGAACCACATCCACACAAGAGAAGGAGGTCGCAGCCCTCAAGTCAGACAAATAGAATTGAGGATGTCGGCTCAGCATCAAAGTCAGTGGCCCTCCGAGCTGACTACTCAAAGTCGAGATCGTCAAGGCCAACCAGATCGGCTGACACGACTGCAAAGGAGCCGAGCAGAGAGGAACTGCAACAGAACATTGCAGCGTTGTCAAAGAAGTTAGCTGATATGGATACTCGGTTCGGCAAATATAAACGTTTCTATAAATCAAACCGAACTCGAGACAGTTCGAAGCCAGTCACCAATGGTTGCTTCGAATGCGGCAAGGAAGGACACTTCAAAGCTGACTGCCCAGACCTCTCAAAGAAGGAAAGAGAAGCACTGAGGGCCAAGCAAACTGCAAAGAACAAGGCCATGGTAGCAGAAGAGGCAGCTGACGATATGGACATCTTCACAGACACTGAAGATGAGGACGAACTGACCTCTACCAACAAAATCATCAGTCCGGATCAATGCCTCATGGCACTTGGAACCGACCAAGATGATATTGAGGTACAATCTAATCCTGCTCGCTTAAACCTCAAAGTCAGTCATCTGAATCAACCTCAGAAGTCAGTCGTCGGAAGCACAACCGCAATCGATCTCAGAACCAGAACCGACCTCTGCATCAACCTCAAAGTCAACGTCAGAAGGAATGGAACCGACCTCTGAACAAGCAAGGATTCAATCATCTGAATCAACAGCGGTTCCAACATCAGTTCAACTAAAGGTTCCAACATAGTCAACCAATGAGGAACTGGTCAAACAACTGGAGATATTCATGCCATAATATTAATCATCAACATGGCATGAACAGCTACAGACAACCCTCAGGAAGTTGGAATCATAATCAGCCACAAAGATTCCAACAGGGCGTCCGACCTCACAGACAAACTCAACAGGATAAGAATCGCCATCAAAACAGGGGGAAAGCCTCACCTCCTAAAGCTCAACATAGGAGAAATCCAACTCCTCCCAAGAAACAGAACATCACTACTAACAACAAGCCTAAGGATAACCGAGGTGTTGTTATAGTTGATGATGAAGGAAAAGTAATTTGGAATGATAAATCCATCCGAGTTTACAGGGAAAAGCAACGCACAGTTCCAGCGGGAACTGGTTCTAACCCTCCAGGACCCAACTGAAATTGGGTACCTAAGCGAGTTTCTCTTTGTAGGTACAAGAGAAACAGCTGAGGAAGAAGAAGGCGTCTACATCGTGGAGAAAGAAGGTCCATCAGTTACTTTTGGTGATAACTCAAAAGGTTATACCAGAGGTTATGGTACCCTTGAAACCAATCATGTTTCAATTTCTAATGTCTCTTATGTTGATGGATTGAAGCATAACCTGCTCTCCATCAGCCATTTCTGTGATAATGGTTTCTCTATCAAGTTTGATGCACAGGGTTGCAGAGTTAAAGATGTCGGATCAAAGCAGGTGATATTGTTGGGAAATCGATCTCCAACAGGGAATGTATACTACGCTGACTGGAACAACAGCCTCCCTGACACTTGCCTGTTATCTAAGAGCAGTTCGGATGTGAGCTGGCTGTGGCACAAAAGGCTCAACCATCTGAATTTCAAGACAATGAACCGAATCGCCAGACAAGAACATGCAAGAGGCATACCTAACCGAGTGTTTTCAACAACACACATCTGCAGTGCATGCCAGCTGGGAAAGCTCGCTAGAACCTCCTTCCGGTTGAAGTCAACTCTCTCAACCGACCGAGTGTTGCAGCTGATCCATATGGATCTCTTCGGGCCAGTTACACCAAAAAGCATTAATGGAAACGAATATACTTTGGTTGTAACTGATGACTACTCAAGATATACGTGGACCATCTTCATGCGCCACAAGAGTGAAACCCGAGATGAGCTGCCCAAGCTAATGGATCGGATATCAAACCAACAAGAGATGAAGATTATATCTATCCGATCAGATCGTGGAACGGAGTTTCTAAATGAAACCATCATTGAGTATTGCGAAAAGAATGGCATAACCCATCAGACATCAGCCGCGCGTACTCCACAACAGAATGGCGTAGCTGAGCGAAGAAATAGAGCTCTGAAGGATGCAGCCACATCCATGTTAGCGAGCTCAGCACTGCCAAAGAGATTTTGGGCTGAAGCGATCAACACAGCATGCTACACTCAGAATCGATCTCTTCTTACCAAGGGGTTGGGAAAGACGCCCTACGAGCTGTGGAGACGTAGAAAGCCAGATATTTCTTATTTTCGTGTTTTTGGATCTAAGTGTTATATTCACAACAATGGGAAGACTCAGTTGAAAACTTTTGATGCCAAAGCTTCGAAGGGCATATTTCTTGGATATGCAGCTCGGATCAAGGCATATAGCGTTTTCAACAACAGCTCTCGTGTTGTGGAAATAACACCTCATGTTAGTTTTGGTGAATCTACCTTTGAGTGCAGGGAACAGGTAAAGGAACAACACGCGGATCCAGCTGTTCTACTAGTTCTCACCAGATCGCAAGCACTTCGGGAAAAGAACAGAGCTGAACCTCTAATATGGGCAACTGAGGATGAGGACCCATACTCCTCTGAAGATGAATGCGAAGACCTCAGCTCGTCCCAAGGGGAAACTTCAGCTGATGCCCCTCCAACTGCATCAGCATCCGATGCCCAACCGAGCTCAGTTCAAACTATTGTTAATGTTGAGGATCTAGACTCAACAGCTGATCAATCACCAGCTCTGAAGACTCCAACTCAGATTTCTGAACAGCCACAGTTGGAAGAAGAAGGAAGACGCAACCGAAGATGGTATGAAGTTCATTCCACCAACGACATCATCGGAGATCCAACCGAGGGTGTGCGCACACGGAGCAGAGTTGCAAATCCAGAATCAACCGAGGAAGATTCCAACACTTATGCCCAATATGCTGAGGAATTGGCAGTTCTAGAGGAGTTCGAGCAAGCTGGAGATGTTGCCATGATTTCTTGCTTTGTAGCTGATGTTCCAGAACCGAAGAATGTTGGGGAAGCTCTCAACTGTGTCCACTGGACAACAGCTATGCAAGAAGAATTGAATGAGTTTCTACGCAACTGTGTATGGGAGTTGGTAGAAAGACCAAATGGTGTCAAGGTGATTAGATTGAAGTGGATTTTCAAAAACAAGAGAGACGCCATTGGATTCATTGTGAGGAATAAAGCAAGGTTGGTAGCTCAAGGATACTGCCAACAAGAGGGAATTGACTTTGAAGATTCCTTTGCACCAGTTGCAAGGCTGGAAGCCATCCGGATCTTTCTAGCTTATGCCGCACATCACAAGTTCAAAGTATATCAGATGGATGTGAAGTGTGCATTCCTCAATGGAGATATAAAAGAAGATGTATATGTTGAACAGCCTCCTGGTTTTGAGACTGGAGATGGAAGAGTGTACAAGCTGAAGAAAGCTATCTATGGTCTAAAGCAAGCGCCAAGGGCATGGTATGACACTCTGTGTGGATTTCTTCTGGACTCGGGGTTCAAACGAGGTTCAGTTGATAAAACTCTGTTCACCATCAAAGTTAGAGAAGATATACTTGTCGTGCAAATTTATGTCGATGACATCATTTTCGGCTCCAAGTCGGAGGAGCTGTGCAAGAAATTCTCCGATCTTATGAAGGAAAAGTTCGAGATGTCAATGATGGGCGAGATGAATTATTTCCTTGGATTACAAGTGAAGCAGTCACCTGAAGGGATTTTCATCAACCAGTCCAAATATACAAAGGAGCTCATCACCAAGTTCGGATTGCAGACAAGTAAGACAACGAAGATCCCTATGAACACGAACTGGAAGATCAAACCAGGAGCTGAGGGAAAGCTCATTCATGCCAGCCAGTATAGAGGGATCATCGGTTCGCTGCTCTATCTAACTGCCAGCCGACCAGACATTTCATACGCAGTTGGAGTGTGTGCTCGTTTTCAAGTCCAACCAACAGAAGCACACTTGTTGGTAGCAAAGAACATCATTAAATATCTGAAGGGAACTGTCAATGTTGGGTTGTGGTACCCAACTAATGACAATATCCAGTTGACTGGATACTCAGATGCTGACCTAGCAGGAGATCGGTTGGATAGGAAGTCTACGTCTGGACACTGTCAGTTCATGGGAAGCAAGCTGGTTTCATGGTTCTCCAAGAAACAAGCGTGTGTTGCTACTTCGACAACCGAGTCAGAGTATATGGCTGTCGGAAGCTGTTGCATGCAAGTATTGTGGCTAAAACAACAGCTGAGAGATTATGAAGTCTCAACTGGACAGGTTCCCATTCATTGTGATAGCTCGAGTGCTATAGCTATCTCTCTGAACCCTGTTCACCACTCTCGGACTAAGCATATCGATATTCGTCATCATTTCATTCGAGATCATATTGAGAAGAAGGATATGTCCATGGAGAAGATCCCAACTGAGATTCAGAGAGCTGACATATTCACCAAACCTCTTCCTGAAGCCCGGTTCAAGATGCTATGTGATCTTCTAGGACTCTTGGATCCAAGCTAAAAACTCATCCGAGCAGAAGAGTCATCCGAGATGAAGAGTCAGATATCTATCGGAGGGGGAAGCTCAGCTGAATGGGGAATCTCAGATACTGATTGCCAACTGAAGACGTCAAACGTCAGCTGAACAGACGAACTCGAGTCAGCTGATGGTATGCGGCAACTGAGGAACTCGACTAATGAACACAGCTGATTCAGACATCAGCTGGCAGGTATCATTTATGACTGAAGGTGTTATGTTCTTAAATGAGAATGTTTGAAATAAATTCAAACATTTTTGAGCTAGTCAGTTACATTAAAATAGCCATCATGTCGCATTAAATGTAAAGTACGGCTGAGCATCCATAGCCTACTTTATAGTGCGACTGGGCTGACATGAAACTGTACACCTTCTCACGCGCTGGTTGGAAATCGGACCAAAACGTCGAGTCAAAGATAGTCAACAGTCGCGTAATCCCAGCCATTGATGGATTCGCGCCATTTAACCTCAACCGTTGATCTCATCCGAGTCAAAGACCTATATAAGGCGAAAAATCAGGAAGATATCTCCTACTTTCCTCATTCGTGCTTATCAATTATAACTATTCATCGTCTTCCAGTTTTTCTGCCTAACCCGTTTCTGCAAATAGATTCCTTTCCTCTCCTATATATATATTACCTTTGCAGTGATTTAATGGCACCCAAAAGCAAGAGAATGGCATCATCCGGACCTTCCCTCGTGCCTACCACGTATGAAGAGTCATTCAATATGTTAGTTTCGAAGATTCACTTCGAGCAGATCCTCTCCGACGAGGATCTAGAGTCTCCGGTCCTAGCCCCTCTCACCAACACTCTCCGTGAGAACGGAATTCTGGAATGGGCCAAGCTCTGCCCCTCTCACTTGCTCAGGCGTCAAGTCGGAGAATTCTACGTCAATCTTGTTCGCCCCCTTGACGGTTCAGAGGGAGTTTCTACGAAGGTGTCCTGCCGACAAAGAGATGTTCCGGCAAGGACGATACGTCATATCTCTTTCTCCATCGACGTGTCCGATGTCCTCCGGTACATCATACCAATCAACCACACCGCCACCGAGTTCCTGGAGAATATTACCGACGAACAAGCTGATGAATTTCTTCAGGATGCTCTGATCGAGCCAGAGCGGTTGAGGAGCAACATGCAAAGGACGAAGCTGAAGCCGGAACACCGCCTGTTGTTCGACGCCGTGTCGAAGGTCGTGTTCGGATACAGTGGCGCGTTCGGCGACATCAGCCGACCCAAGCTGAAGCAGCTGGTAGCCTTGGAGCACCAACACCAAATCAACTGGTTCCAATATTTTCTGAACCAGTTGATGGTGGAAAAGTCGAAGATCTCTGAGACTACAACCGAGTCTGGAGAGAAGCTGCTGAGTGTGAAGGGCACGCTCAATTTCGGCTGCAAAATCTCCGCCCTCATCCTCCTCGCAACAAAGGACCGCAACATGGTCTAGGCTGACTGCGAGGAGACGCCACTGAAGAAGTTGTTGCTGTTCCGGACGGCCAAGAAAGCACATGAGGTGCTGAGGAGTGTCTACACTCCTAAGGACAAAAGGGAGTCGGGAAAGCCAGCTGAGTCAGCAGCTGAGGGGGAACAAGCTGCTGCTCGCCCCACAAAATCCAAAGCCTCACGTCGCCGAGCTGACGCTGAGAAGGAGTTGACTTACGAACCTGCCCAGAAAAAGTTAAGGGTAAGGTTCAAGAAGGCAATCAAGAAGGCAGCTGAGGTGCCAGCTGATGAGCCAACTGATGTTCCAGCTGATGAGTCAGCTGATGAGCCAGTTGAGGTTCCAGCTGAGGAGCCAGCTGAGGAACAAGCTCCAGACAAGGAGGGAGCGCAGGTCGAGTCCACACCTGCTGAGGAACACTCCGAATCCAGCCGCTCAGCTGAGGCCGCATCGCTCGAGATTGTCCCTCGAGCCCCCAGAGCTGATGAGGCTGAGGGCATGGAGACGTCGGTTGCATCCTCCTCATCTGAGGACCTCGAAGATGTTACCACCTCCCCCACAGCTGAAGTGAATGTTGTACTGCCCCCAGAGCCTCTTGCTCTCTCTACCCAAATCGAGCCAGAAATTTCGAGCTCTCAGCTCGATGCCAACATCGTGACCGCTCCTTCGGCCGATGTTGAGGAAACCATTCCACCCTCTTCCCCAACTGAATCCCAAATTCCGAGCTCTCAGCTCGATGCCGACGTTGTGACCGAATCTTTGGCCAATATCGATGAACCTCTAGAACCCGAACCATACAATCTCACCCCACCCCGATCAACGAAGTGGAGGACCTGCAGGCTGTTGCTGACGAGCACGAAGGCAGGGTGGCCTACTGCTTTCAAAAGCTGTTGGGTCTGTTCCCTGCGGCTCGCGACATGCCCATCTTCGCCACACTGGGAACCGAGCTACTGTACCAGTTCCACCTGATCTTTTAGCCAGTGGTATGTCAAGGAGGACACGATCAGGGTACTGAGCTGGGACAGGCTGAAATCTGATGAGTCCCGCATCCGAGCCTACTTCAACTATTCTAACTTGGAGGTGGCGTACAACAACCGGATCGCGCTGCTCACTAGACGGATGGACCAGAGTCTGTGATGTGAGCACGGATGGGCAACCAACGACTACAAGTCAGATTTCAGGAATTAAATAAAGTATGCCGATTTCAAGTCCAATATCAAGATAATTCGGGCCAAATGGTGAATATTAATGGGCTGAATTCGTCTTAAAAGGGTTTGTCAACAATCAGACTTCGAAGGCCCGAGAAGAAAAATAAATGGTTGATTTTCGTGCATATTGAAGAGGCTAAATGAAGTGTCTAATTAGTTTCATTATTATGAGTTAAATAAGTGACTTTTGAAGTCTTGAGTCATAAGTAGTCATTAGTAGTTAATAAGTGGTTTAATTAGTGTTAAATAAGTCTATTTATGAGTTTAATTAGTATCATAAGTACTATCATTATTGGTAGGCTACGAAGAGTCCTTTTCTAGCCTATAAATAGGCTCAATCCTTTGTAAACGAATAACATATACACCTTGAGTTATAAACGAAAATTGGCTTTGCCTTTGTGAGTTGAATTTCTCTCTTGTAGAGTTTTCACTTGTTCCGAACTTATCAAGACTGATGAGCAAAGTCTTGTGGCGTTCAACCATACCGAGGTTCTTGGCTGATTATATAGCCAACGGGTCGAGGTTTTCTTCGCTCTAGGAGGTGATCAAACTGGATTCTCGATCTAGGGAGACCGCTGTCTATTTCTTATACGTCGGGTTCTTGGATCTTTTATCCAACGGGTCCTCCGTCCGTATCATTTGGTATCAGAGCAATCTGGTATTGATCTGAACCTCTATCTTTATATTTTCTATCCAAAAAAAATACGAAAAAATGAGCAAATCGTTGAAGGAGCATCGAGAGCGTGCATACGTTCTTCGGATGAAAACTAAGCTAATGTTGGCGGAGATTAAGGCAGCCAATGAAGAGTTGAGGAAGCTTGTGGAAGTAACAACAAGGAAGACCTTTTGTGACATGCCGATCCAAGGTTGTGATTCCACACCACAATTGGAGGTCCAACCAAATGGAGAGAAGGGAATTGAGGACAAGGTGATTGTTCCCCAGATTTTCGACAAGGTTTCTTCCATTGTGGTTGAAGAACTTGAGAATCCTAATCCATTTGTTCTTGTTGCTCAAGTTCATAACAACAACCAACATGAAAGCATAGTGGTCGCAAGTGACCAGAAAATAACGAGGGGTGAATTCATTGTTGAAAGTTGTGCAGATGTGGTATGTGTTTCCTTGGTGCCACTGTTGAGCGTTCCTCCGTTGAATCACAAATCTTCATTTCAAATGTTATGGTTGAATGTTCATGACAATAACGAGGTGTACTCACAAACAAGGAAATCATTCCAAATTGGAGCAATTCTGGATTTGAGGACAAATCATTGTCAAGATGAGGGGAATGATAGACCCCTAGCTAGGTACGTGGTTTGTTTCTATTTTGCAGGTATATCATTTCGATATGGAACCACGTACAACTATCAAAATCAAGGATGAAAATCACGTCTTCAAACCCGGAGGATTGGATTGGTTGTTACTAAACACTGACCTTTCTTTTGGAAATAAGATTCGGGACGAATCTTCTTGAAAAAGAAGGGAATGATGTGAGCACGGATGGGCAACCAACGACTACAAGTCAGATTTCAGGAACTAAATAAAGTATGCCGATTTCAAGTCCAATATCAAGATAAATCGGGCCAAATGGTGAATATTAATGGGCTGAATTCGTCTTAAAAGGGCTTGTCAACAATCAGACTTCGAAGGCCCGAGAAGAAAAATAAATGGTTGATTTTCGTGCATATTGAAGAGGCTAAATGAAGTGTCTAATTAGTTTCATTATTATGAGTTAAATAAGTGACTTTTGAAGTCTTGAGTCATAAGTAGTCATTAGTAGTTAATAAGTGGTTTAATTAGTGTTAAATAAGTCTATTTATGAGTTTAATTAGTATCATAAGTACTATCATTATTGGTAGGCTACGAAGAGTCCTTTTCTAGCCTATAAATAGGCTTAATCCTTTGTAATCGAATAACATATACACCTTGAGTTATAAACGAAAATTGGCTTTGCCTTTGTGAGTTGAATTTCTCTCTTGTAGAGTTTTCACTTGTTCCGAACTTATCAAGACTGATGAGCAAAGTCTTGTGGCGTTCAACCATACCGAGGTTCTTGGCTGATTATATAGCCAACGGGTCGAGGTTTTCTTCGCTCTAGGAGGTGATCAAACTGGATTCTCGATCTAGGGAGACCGCTGTCTATTTCTTATACGTCGGGTTCTTGGATCTTTTATCCAACGGGTCCTCCGTCCGTATCAGTCTGGCTGAAGGGAAGGACACAAGGTAGGCAACTGGAAAGGAGTGTGTCGACTTCCTTGACAGCATGTTGGTGAAATCAGCTGACTTCCTTGAAGATGTCGATGCAGCAGCTGCCGCCGCAAAGGAAGAAGAGGAAAACCTGAAGCTGTACCTGGCAAACCGTCAAGCCATGGTCATAGCTGAGCCTCTAGCTCAGTCTGCTCAAGCCTTTCCAGCTGCTCAGCTCGCTCCTTCAACAGAACAAATCTGCGAGCTAGTGGCTGAGAGGGTCAACCAGTTGAGGACCGAGCTGCTCGCCAACCTCCAGCACCAACAAGATGACCAGCTGAGGGAGTTGACAGCTCAAGAAGTGAAGTACCAACAACTGGTGGAGGAGAATGCCGAGCTGAAGATGAAGCTGAATGATCTCTCCTCCTCCACCAGTCAGGACGTGTCGGAGCTGAAATCCACTCTGTTGGGCTTGAAGTCGGAAGTGAATGTCTTCAAGTCCTTGGCTGACTTAAATCTGGCCAAGTCCCAACAGACGCAGGATGCTGAATGGGAGTCCCGGTTCGAGTCGCGTTGGGCTGAGTTCGTTGCCTTTCAGACAGAGGTCAACGACAACCTCTCTGTCTTGAAGAAGGCAGAACAAGAGCGCCAGGACTCTGAACTGGCAAAGAAGATCGAGCTGGAGTGTGCGGTCGATGAACTCTTCAACCGTGTTCAATCCACCGAGGCCAAACTCAACTCTCTGGACGGTTCAGTAGCAAGCCTTGTTGCTGATGCCAAAAAGGAGGAAGAGAAGGAGACGGAGGGTGAAGCACAGGAAGAAGAAGAGACCCAAGAAGAAGGAGTGCCAGCTGCTCAACCATCCAAATCTCAGCTGAGGAGGAGGAAGTCTGCTGCTGCCAAGACAACCGAAGTCGGTGGAGCCGAAATGACTAAGGACTTGGAGCAGGCAAAGAAGATTGGAGTTTCCTACAACTCCATAGCCGAGATCGCAGCCGAGCTGGATTCTGAACTCGACGGGATAACAACCGAAGAGTGCATTGCAGCGGCCAAGGCTATGGATGTAGAGGAGAAGGACTACATGAACCCGAGCTGGATCAGAAAGTTTGCCGCCAGCCAGGCAAGGAGGGTGAACCAGTTCGAGGTTGAGCTGAAGAAGGTTTCTCAGAACCTGGACCGCAACGTTGCCTCCCGCAGCCGACGCCGCATCAACAGAATCCAATCAAAGGCGGAAGCTCGGTTGAAGCAACAAAGGTTGCCTCTAAAGTCCAAGGTTGAGAGTCGGTTCAGGCGTACCGACAAGTGGATGCCGACCGAGTGGAATGAGGAGTGGGAGCTGTTCAAGCAGGAGTTCGTGAACGACTTCTATTACAGGAAGGTTTACGCAACTGACGACCCAAGGAGAGCGTTCAAGGAGGCGCTGACTGAGTTGCACTCAGGTGACCCGGGCATGTTCAGTCAATTCAGGAGGGCCATGATTGACGCCAACCTGGACTTGAACACTGTTCCAGTTCCCAAGAGGGTTACTTATCGGCCACCTCTTCTCTCGGATTCCAGCAACCCGAACTGCACGAAGATTGCATCTGAGGCGAGGCAGGTCTGCAAGGAGCATGGAGTGGACATCTCTAAGGAGTCACCTGCTAAGAGGGAAATTTTTGTAAGGATTTTTGGCAAGTATGGGCTACAATACTAGCTCAGTTAGTTTTCTAGCAACTGTTGTAATTTTCGGTTTTTGAGCCTATCTTTTGTAACAATCAGTTGTAATGAAAACTATTCAGTTATAAGATTCACCTAGATGAACAATCCCTCATTGTCCAAGCTCTGAATCACGAAGTCTTTTAAATACCATGTTATAACTGTGCTAACCCTTTGATGTTTTATCTTATAGACTGTCTAGAATTTCAGCTGAGATTTTAGATAAGTTAGTGAGGTTTAGATCAGTAGTGGTTTCAAGTTGTAAGTGGTTTTGGCATCATCAAAAAGGGGGAAATTGTTGGGAAATTTATTAGTATAAGTTTTGATGAATTCCAAAACCGACTGACCCTAACCGAGTAGATGTTGCCAGAACCTAATGTTAGTTTAGGCTCGCTGTTTGAGCAAAGTTAAGATTTTATCTTTACAGGTCTCCAGTTGAAGAAGGCAACAAGGCGTCACTCAAACAGAACAGCAGCTGTGAAGAAGGACAACCGAGAGTTCATATGATCAGATGGAAACAAGGGGAAGTCTTCAGAACATCAGTTGTGAAGGAAACCAACTGAGCGTTCATCAGATGAGAAACAGTTGAAAGGAAGAGAACATCAGATGAAAAGGAAAGTCATCTGAAGGTTCAAACCCAACTGAGTAAATACAAGGAAGACAACTGAGTGTTTAGTTTCAGAACCTCAGTTGTAGAACTCAAACAAGAAGATCAACTGCTTGAAGTTCAAAGTCAGCTGAGAGTCCAACAGTTCAGAACCTCAGTTGTAGAACTCAAACAAGAAGATCAACTGCTTGAAGTTCAAAGTCAGCTGAGAGTCCAACAGTTCAGAACATCAGCTGAAGACCACTCAGATGAAGATCAAGACTTTCAACCGACGAACCGAGGTTGACTGTCAGAAAGGTTAAGATTTGAATTTCAAAAGGAAGTCACATGAGGGTTTGACCGTTCAGTCATTATCCCATCTGGCCCAACACAAGGCTGTCTCAGATGGAAAGCAGAAGAGCATAGATGCCATATCGAGAAAGTCTGCAGAGATGAGAGACAAGCCATCGCTATCAACCGATCAGAGATCAACTGCTCCTCCAACGGCTAGTTGATTCTCTCCGCCTATAAATAGAGGCATTCTCTCATTCGAAAGATATAGAAGACACACGAGACAGACTGAAGCTGATACGGACGGAGGACCCGTTGGATAAAAGATCCAAGAACCCTTCGTATAAGAGGTAGGCAGCGGTCTCCCTAGATCGAGAATCCAGTTTGATCACCTCCTAGAGTGAAGAAAACCTCGACCCGTTGGCTATATAATCAGCCAAGAACCTCGGTATGGTTGAACGCCACAAGACTTTGCTCACCAGTCTTGATAAGTTCGGAACAAGTGAAAACTCTACAAGAGAGAAATTCAACTCACAAAGGCAAAGCCAATTTTCGTTTATAACTCAAGGTGTCCTCTTACAAGTGATTTACAAGTCTATTTATAGGCTAGGAAAGGATTCTTGGTATCCTATCATTGATAACACTAATTAAACTCATAAATAGACTTATTTAACACTCATTACATCACTTATTAAGTACCTATGACCCTTGGACTCAAAAGTCACTTATTTAAGTCATAATAAAGAAACTAACATGACTCTTTATTTGCCCTCTTGAACATGCACGAAAATATGCATCTTTATTCCTCATCTTGGGCCTCCAAATCTGATATGTAAATAGCCCATTCTTCAAGTTGGATTCAGCCCACCGACTTGTATAAGATTCACCATTTGGCCCAACGTAGATTGCTCTTGGACTTGGGCTTTCATTTCAGCTATAATCAACACCATGGCCTCCTTTATCTTCTTAGCTCTAGCTCTTGTAACCGGCCCACCATGAATGATCAAGGGATCTCTATTGTTGTCGTTGGTTAACTTGGATGCAGCCCCATCATTCCCTTCTTCTTCAAAAGGATTCGTCCTCGAATCTAAATCACCAAAATAAGGAGACAAATCAGCAACATTGAAAGTAGCACTTACATTATACTCACCCGGTAGGTCTAGTTTGTAAGCATTATCATTCACTCGTGCAATGACTTGAAATGGTCCATCTCCTCTTGGTTGCAACTTGGACTTCCTTTTGGATGGAAACCTCTCCTTTCTCAAGTGTAGCCAAACCCAATCTCCCGGCTCAAAGATGACTTGCTTTCGGCCCTTGTTTGCTTGCTTGATGTATTGCTCCGTCCTCTTCTCAATGTTTTGCTTCACCTTCTCATGCAACTTTTTCACCATTTCTGCCTTAGCTTTACCATCAAGACTAGCTCGTTCCTCAATTGGAATTGGAATAAGATCAAGTGGACTCAATGGATTAAAGCCATAAACAACTTCAAATGGAGAAAAGTTAGTAGCAGAATGAACACTTCGATTATAAGCAAATTCAGCAAAAGGTAAGCAATCCTCCCAACTTTTCAAGTTCCTTTGAATCAATGTTCGAAGCAATTGAGATAAAGTCCTATTAACTACTTCGGTTTGTCCATCGGTTTGGGGATGACAAGTAGTAGAAAACAGAAGTTTAGTTCCCAATTTATTCCATAACACACGCCAAAAATGACTCAAAAACTTCACATCTCGATCACTAACAATGCTTCTTGGAATTCCATGCAAACGCACAATTTCTTTAAAGAACAAATCAGCAATATGAGTAGCATCATCACTCTTATGACATGGTATGAAATGTGCCATTTTTGAAAATCTATCAACAACAACAAATACAGAATCCTTACCCCTACTTGTTCTAGGCAAACCCAAAACAAAGTCCATAGAAATGTTCTCCCAAGGTGCATTAGGAATAGGTAAAGGTGTATACAAACCATGTGGATGTGATTTGGATTTAGCTTGCATGCAAGTTATACATCTACCACAAATTCTTTCAACATCAACACGCATTTTAGGCCAATAAAAATGTTCATGCAAAACATCCAAAGTCTTATGAACTCCAAAATGCCCCATTAACCCACCACCATGAGCTTCACGAACAAGCAACTCACGCATGGAACACTTAGGAATGCACAACTTAGACTCTCTAAACAAGTAGCCCTCATGCCTATAAAACTTATCAAATGCAGCATGCTCACAAGCTAGATATATCGAAGCAAAATCAGAATCATTAGTATACATCTCCTTAATTGACTCAAAACCAAGAAGTTTAGAACTCAAAGTAGAGATTAAAGAATACCTCCGAGACAACGCATCAGCCACAATATTCTCCTTGCCCTTCTTATACTTAATCACATAAGGAAATGATTCAATGAATTCCACCCACTTAACATGCCTCTTGCTAAGCTTTCCTTGACCTTTAAGGTATTTGAGAGATTCATGATCCGTGTGAACAACGAACTCTTTAGGCCACAAGTAATGCTGCCACGTTTCAAAAGCTCTCACCAAAGCATACAACTCCTTGTCGTAGGTTGGATAATTCAATTGAGCGCCCTTCAACTTCTCGCTAAAGTAAGCAATTGGCTTTCCATCCTGCAACAAAACAGCTCCTACACCCACTCCGGATGCATCACATTCAAGCTCAAAAGTTTTATCGAAGTTAGGCAATGCAAGAATAGGAGCACTAGTTAGTTTCTCTTTAAGAAGATTAAAAGCATGTTCTTGTTTCTCTCCCCAATGAAAACCAACATCTTTTTTCACAATCTCATTCAAAGGTGCAGCAATTGTGCTAAAATCTTTAACAAACCTCCTATAAAAACTTGCAAGACCATGAAAACTTCTTACTTGAGCAATGTTTTGAGGAGTTGGCCACTGTAAGATAGCTTGCACTTTTTCCCTCTCCATTTCAATCCCATTAGCACTTACAACAAAACCAAGAAAAACAACTTTATCCATGCAAAAAGAACACTTCTTAAGATTAGCATACAATGATTCCTTTCTTAAGGTGTCTAAAACAGCACGCACATGGTCAAGATGTTCATCCATATTTTTGCTATAGATCAAAATATCATCAAAGTAAACAACCACAAATTTTCCAATGAAACTTCGCAAAACATGATGCATCAATCTCATGAAAGTACTAGGTGCATTAGTTAAACCAAAAGGCATTACTAACCACTCATAAAGACCATACTTTGTTTTAAAAGCAGTTTTCCACTCATCTCCTTCTCGAATTCGAATTTGATGATAACCACTTTTCAAATCAATCTTAGTAAACACAACAGCCCCATGCAACTCATCAAGCATATCGTCTAACCTAGGAATAGGATAGCGATACTTTACCGTGATCTTATTGATTGCTCGACAATCGGTGCACATCCTCCATGATCCATCTTTCTTGGATACAACGATCACCGGTACGGCACATGGACTCATGCTCTCACGAACTCTTCCCTTCTCCATCAAGTCTTCCACTTGCCTTTGGATCTCCCTAGTCTCTTCCGGATTGGCTCTATAGGCTGGTCGGTTTGGAAGCACAGCTCCGGGCACAAAATCAATTTGATGTTCAATACCTCTTAACGGAGGTAAACCACTTGGCTCCTCTTCTGGGAAAACGTCTTCAAATTCCTTCAAAAGAGACACAAAGGTACTAGGCAAAGATGGGGTTAATTCGTTAGTGCTAAAAAAAGACTCTTTGTACACCAAGATCAACACACTCTCTTCTTCAACTATTGCTCTCTTCATCTCTTTTGCTCTCACAAAGAAGTTTTGTTTTTCCTTTCCCTCTCGTGTATTCTCTCCACTCTTTTTCTCTCTCATATGTGTATCAACTCCCTCACTTTTCTTTCCCTCATTCTCTCTAGCTCTCCTCGTTTGAGACATCTTTATTTGGTCCTCATGAACTTGTTGTGGAGTCAATGGCACAAGCATGACAGATTTGTTATTGTGCTTGAAGGTATAACGATTTTGAAAACCGTCATGAATCACCCTCCGATCGAATTGCCAAGGCCTGCCCAAGAGAATGTGACTAGCATGCATTGGTACCACATCACAAAGAACATCATCCTTATAATTGCCAATGGAAAACGAAATTAGAACTTGTTTAGTCACACGAATTTCACCACATTCATTCAACCATTGAAGCTTGTATGGTTGAGGATGCTTTTGGGTTGCTAACTTCATCTTGTCCACCATATCTGAACTTGCAACGTTAGTACAACTCCCACCATCAATAATCATCATGCAAACTTTACCTTGGACCAAACACCTTGTGTGAAAGATGTTCTCCCTTTGTTGATCATCACCTTTGACTTGCACATTAAGAGCTCTTCGAACCACAAATAGCTCTCCGTGTTCTGGTGTGATCTCTTCAGGCTGTTCATCTCCACCATCATCTTCATGTTCACTTTCCGATTCTAGCTCCCCATTAGATTTTACAACCATCACCCTTTTGTTTGGACATTCAGATGCAATGTGTCCAATTCCATGACAGCGAAAACATTTGACATCTCTAGTTCTAGTAGTATTGGGAGTAGAAGTAGAGGTACCTTTGCCTTTATCAACTTCATTGAAAGGTTTTGACATCTGATTTTGAGGTTTTAAAGCAGCCCCAAATGTCGGTTTCGAAGATGTCCACTCCTTCGGCTTTGAAGATTGAGAACTCGTTGGGAAATTCTTTTGGAAGGTTCCCTTCTTCTTAAATTGCCGCTCCACCTTCATGGCCATATGAACCATATCTTCAAGCTCCACATAGTGTTGAAGATCAACGACGTTCGCAATCTCCCTATTCAGCCCGCATAGAAATCGAGCCATTGTTGCTTCTCTATCTTCTTCAACATTTGCCCTTATCATGGCAATCTCCATCTCTTTGTAGAACTCATCAACAGATTTAGTACCTTGACTCAAACTTTGTAATTTTTGATACAATTCACGAAAGTAATGAGAAGGAACAAATCTCTTACGCATTATGGACTTCATTTCATCCCAAGTGGAAATTGGTCTCTCTCCATAGCGTCTTCTATTTGTTGTCAATTGATCCCACCAAACTAGAGCATAGTCGGTGAATTCAATTACAGCAAGTTTGACCTTCTTCTCCTCGGAGTAGTTGTGACACTCAAAGATGAGTTCCACCTTCCGCTCCCACTCCAAATAGGCCTCGGGATCACTCCTTCCTTGGAAAGCAGGAATTTTCAACTTGATGCTTCCCAAGTCACGATCAACTTCATTTTGATGCCTCCTTCTACCATTATGCCTTGGAGCTCGATGCATGGATTCTGCTTCCTCTTCTTCTTCACTCTCCCTTTCATCATGATTCCTTTGTTGTCCTTGTAGCTCCAAATTCTCCAAGCGATCTGATACGCTCTCCAAAATAGTGTTAAATCTAGCAAATTGTTGTTGCATAGCTTGCAGTGTAAATTCATTTGGATTTTGATTGATATTATCGCCCATGTCCTCACAATTCACTCGTGTATCACACAAAAAGTAAAAAAAAAAAAAGTAAAATAAAAAGAAACCTCACCAAACACTCGTGTATCACTCGTAGGCTTTTACCTCCCCTCAAATAAACTCACCACTCAATGCCTTTTACCACTCAATTCTCACTTGTAGGAATTCAAATGAACTAGAACAAATCAAGATTAGAACAAGAGATGTAGCAATCACCACACTTCAGCCCTTATAGAACAATTCAAATGATTTTCGTTTTTTTTTTTGTATTTTTTTAAACTGATTTTTTTTCCTTTTTCTTTTTCTTTCTTTTTCCTTTCTTTTTTTTTTTTTTTTTTTTTTGCAGCAACAAAGACCCAAGGATGGATAGAATATAGAGAAGATGTAGAATTGAAGAGCAAAGGTTGAGATCAATACCAGATTGCTCTGATACCAAATGATACGGACGGAGGACCCGTTGGATAAAAGATCCAAGAACCCTTCGTATAAGAGGTAGGCAGCGGTCTCCCTAGATCGAGAATCCAGTTTGATCACCTCCTAGAGCGAAGAAAACCTCGACCCGTTGGCTATATAATCAGCCAAGAACCTCGGTATGGTTGAACGCCACAAGACTTTGCTCACCAGTCTTGATAAGTTCGGAACAAGTGAAAACTCTACAAGAGAGAAATTCAACTCACAAAGGCAAAGCCAATTTTCGTTTATAACTCAAGGTGTCCTCTTACAAGTGATTTACAAGTCTATTTATAGGCTAGGAAAGGATTCTTGGTATCCTATCATTGATAACACTAATTAAACTCATAAATAGACTTATTTAACACTCATTACATCACTTATTAAGTACCTATGACCCTTGGACTCAAAAGTCACTTATTTAAGTCATAATAAAGAAACTAACATGACTCTTTATTTGCCCTCTTGAACATGCACGAAAATATGCATCTTTATTCCTCATCTTGGGCCTCCAAATCTGATATGTAAATAGCCCATTCTTCAAGTTGGATTCAGCCCACCGACTTGTATAAGATTCACCATTTGGCCCAACGTAGATTGCTCTTGGACTTGGGCTTTCATTTCAGCTATAATCAACACCATGGCCTCCTTTATCTTCTTAGCTCTAGCTCTTGTAACCGGCCCACCATGAATGATCAAGGGATCTCTATTGTCGTTGGTTAACTTGGATGCAGCCCCATCAGAAGCAAGAGAGAAAAGTTCAATCACAAGCGAAAGAAAAATCTGCTAAACTCCTATTCTAAGAACATCAGCAGCTGAGAGTTCAAGAGTGATAGAACATTAGTAGCTGAGGGTTCATAGAGTGAAAATCTGTCTTAGATCTTAGTTTGAGTGTTTATTTGTTCAAGCCTTAGATCCAGCTCTCATTCGTGATCGAGCTGTAGTTGGAAATCCCACCCTATCTCACACCCTAACAAGTGTGCTAGGACCTTACTCTTCCTGTAATTGAGTAGTCAGGTCGTCAAGTACCCGCAAACTTGACATAGGCTGTTTAGTGCCCGGAAACTAAACTGTAAGGTCGATAAGTACCCGCAAACTTATCCTTAACGGTTGCTCAGCCCGCGTAAGCTGAGTGGTTCTGTCCAGAAGAACTTGGACTGAGGTGTGAAGATTCACATCTCCCCGTGGACGTAGAAGGGTTATCTCCGAACCACGTTAAATCCTGTGTGTTCGTGTTTGTTTTTATTCAGTTGCATCTGCATTTTTATCTGCTCAATCTAACTGACATACAAACCTCTTTTGCACATTTTCAACCGAGCTATTTTGGTTCTTGACCAATCGAGCTGTTTTGCGTGAGTTGTTTTTAACGAGTATAATTTTCCACCACTTTCCGCACAGCCTCACTCTTCCAGCTGAGGTCGCTTACTCAGCTGTGAGATTCCAACTGAGTCCTCTTTCACTCAGTTGAAGTGATTTTTCAGGTTAAGTTTTCAAATCCTAACTGATGTATTCCCCCCCCCCCATACACCAGTAACTCGTTTCGGGACCATCACACACCATGAAAGGGCAACGGTCAACAGAACCAGCCGCAAGGGCAGCAGCGAAACTTCAACCAGGGAGGAATTAACCGAGGGAGGGTTGTCATTCCTGTCTGTCCTAAGTGCAACAGAGCCCATCCCGGAGTTTGTCAGCTAGGCACCCCCAACTGTTTCAATTGTGGATAGAAGGGGCATATGAAGAAAGATTGCCTGAAAACGCTGCAAGCCATACCTCTCAGAGCCATACAAGCACAGCCGCAACAGCCAATGAACCAGCAGCAGTTCCAGCAACACGCATAGCAGCAACAGAATGTGAGGGCATGAGCTATCAAACAGGGTAGCCAGCACAAAGGAAAAGGCAACCTAGCAGGTATGGGAAAACTTCACAACATCCCCATTAAGATAATGTTTGATACTGGCACATCGCATTCTTTCATTGCTGGCTCGTGTGCCGATAACTTAGACATCAGACCTGTAAGAGCTGCACATTCAATGAGAGTAGCTACACCTTCAGAAGAGATCACTACTTCCACGCATGTTTGTTCTAACCTAGAATAGAAATCGGAACTCTTAAGGTTAAGGCGAACAACTTAAACGTTATGATAATGTGGGACGTAGATATAATCTTAGGAATGGATTGGTAGTCGGAGAATTATGCCACAATTCTCTGCAACGAGAGAAAAATCTCTTTTCAACCCCCGGGTAAAGAACCAACCGAATTCCACGGAATTTCAATGGGTAGAGGCGTACCAATTATATCAGCCCTTCAAGCTACGAAACTCATGAAAAAGAAATGTACCACAACTTATCTCGTGTACCTAGTCGGAGAGCCAGGAGCCGAGAAGGCCATCCAAGACGTAAAAGTTGTGAATGAATACGAGGACGTCTTTCCAGAAGTGTTACCAGGATTGCCACCGGATCGTCACGTGGACTTCACGATCGACTTAGAACCAGGAGCCGCACCTAAATCTAAAGCCCCATATAGGATGGCACCTAAAGAACTAGAAGAGCTCAAAATCCATTTACAAGAATTGCTAGACCTTGGTTTTATCAGGACAAGCGTCTCACCTTGGGGAGCACCAGTGTTATTCGTTAGGAAAAAGGACGGATCGATGAGAATGTGTATAGATTATCGAGAACTGAACAAGATCACACTCAAGAATAAATATCCTTTGCCAAGGATCGAGGATCTGTTCGATCAGCTTAAGGGTGCAGGAGTCTTCTCCAAGATAGATTTAAGGTCAGGATACCATCAGCTGAAGATTAAACCTGAAGACGTACCGAAGACCGCCTTTAGAACACGATATGGCCATTACGAATTCCTTGTGATGCCATTTGGTTTGACCAACGCTCCAGCTGTATTCATGGATCTTATGAATAGAGTTTTCCACCCTTACTTGGACAAATTCGTTTTAGTATTCATCGACAACATCCTCGTTTACTCTAAGAATGAAAAGGAGCACGAGGAACATCTACGGATAGTGTTGGAAACACTAAGAACTGAGAAACTCTACGCCAAATTCGTAAATGCGAATTTTGGCTGAAGGAAGTAATGTTCCTTGGACACATAGTATCGGCGGAAGGAATCAAAGTGGATCCAGCCAAGGTAGAGGCAGTGCACAACTAGAAGTCACCGACGAGTCAGAATGAGATCAGAAGTTTCTTGGGTTTAGCCGGTTACTACAGAAGGTTTATTGAGGGATTTTCTACGATCGCCCGCCCGATGACGCAGTTACTTCGGAAGGATACCAAATTTAAATGGACGGACGAGTGCGAGAAGAGTTTCCAAACGCTCAAGGAAAAGCTAACCACGCCAGTACTAGCTCTTCCAGACACCAACAAGGAGTATGTGGTTTACACCGACGCATCGAAAAATGGATTAGGTTGTGTCTTAATGCAAGATGGACGAGTGATAGCTTATGCTTCACGACAACTTCGACCTCACGAAGTTGAGTACCCAACCCATGACTTAGAACTCGCAGCCGTGGTGCATGGGTTAAAGATTTGGAGACACCATGATACGGACGGAGGACCCGTTGGATAAAAGATCCAAGAACCCTTCGTATAAGAGGTAGGCAGCGGTCTCCCTAGATCGAGAATCCAGTTTGATCACCTCCTAGAGCGAAGAAAACCTCGACCCGTTGGCTATATAATCAGCCAAGAACCTCGGTATGGTTGAACGCCACAAGACTTTGCTCACTAGTCTTGATAAGTTCGGATCAAGTGAAAACTCTACAAGAGAGAAATTCAACTCACAAAGGCAAAGCCAATTTTCGTTTATAACTCAAGGTCTATATGTTATTCGATTACAAAGGATATCAAGCCTATTTATAGGTTAGAAAAGGACTCTTCGTAGCCTACCAATAATGATAGTACTTATGATACTAATTAAACTCATAAATAGACTTATTTAACACTAATTAAATCACTTATTAACTACTAATGACTACTTATGACTCAAGACTTCAAAAGTCACTTATTTAACTCATAATAATGAAACTAATTAGACACTTAATTTAGCCTCTTCAATATGCACGAAAATCAACCATTTATTTTTCTTCTCGGGCCTTCGAAGTCTGATTGTTGACAAGCCCTTTTAAGACGAATTCAGCATATTAATATTCACCATTTGGCCCGATTTATCTTGATATTGGACTTGAAATCGGCATACTTTATTTAGTTCCTGAAATCTGACTTCTAGTCGTTGGTTGCCCACCCGTGCTCACATCATTCCCTTCTTCTTCAAGAAGATTCGTCCCGAATCTTATTTCCAAAAGAAAGGTCAGTGAGTAGAAATAGCTCCACTCCTCCCGGCTTGAAGACGTGATTTTCATCCATGATTCTGATGTTTGCATTTGGTACCACACCGAATACAACAACCTGAAAAACAAACATAAATGCAATACCATGGGTTATTTCAAAAGCCCTCCTCTTTTGAGAGTACAATTTTGCATTGCCATGATCATTCAACGGCTTCCAAATAGATGATTTGGGGCTCAACGGAGGTATTTCCAACTGCGTCACCAAGGAAACACGAACCAAATTTAAATGGACGTGGTTACTTCGGAAGCACCAGACAATGCGATACTTTATGAAGGCAGGATTTGTATTCCTGATGACAACAGCGAACTCAAGAATGAGATCTTGAGTGAGGCTCACAATACGCCTTATACAGCACACCCATGAAGTACGAAAATGTATCAAGATTTGAGAAGGAACTTCTGGTGGAATGGAATGAAACGAGACGTTGCCTCATTTGTAGAAAGATGTTTGGCATGTCAGAAAATTAAGGCTTTACACAGACGACCGTATGGATTACTACAACCATTGGATGTCCCAGAATGGAAATGGGAAGGCATAGCTATGGACTTTGTCACAGGCTTGCCTAAGTCAAGAAGAGGAAACACAACTATTTGGTTGATTATCGATAGGCTTACGAAGTCAGCACATTTCTTGCCGATTAAGATTACCTACTGATCAGAGAAGCTAGCTCAGTTGTACGTTAGAGAGATTGTACGTCTGCATGGAGTACCGAAGGTCATAATATCAGATAGAGACGCCAAATTTACCTCGAGATTTTGGATTACGATGCAGAAAGAATTAGGAACATAGCTTAATTTCAGTACAGCGTTTCACCTACAGACAGATGGACAGTCCGAGAGAACAATTCAGATTTTAGTCGATATGTTAAGGACAGTGGTTTTGGACCGAGGCACGAATTGGGAAGAAATTCTACACTTAGTCGAATTCGCATACAATAATAGCTTTCATGCCACGATAGGGATGGCGCCGTATGAGGCTTTGTATGGAAGGAAATGTAGATCACCGCTTTATTGGGATGAAGTGGGTGAGAGAAAGAACCTAGGCCCGGATGCAGTAAATGAGATGATTGAGATAGTTCCGCAGATACGAGATAGAATGAAAGAAGCTCAGAGCCGACAGAAGTCTTATGCCGATGATCATCGAACTAATCTTAAGTTTGAAATAGGAGATACCTAATATCTTGCCAGGGTGAAGGGAGTCCTCGGGGAAGAAATCATATATGGGCTCAGGCGGATCAGAGAAGACTGCTTGTAAGTCGCATGGTGCTGTGAGAGCCTCGAAAGCCTTCTGCATAATAGGAAGCCACCAAGCAGTCCCCAGAGGGGTAGAGGTATCACCCTTGAAAGAGGGAGGTGGAGGGAGATGTTTCACTATTGGATCGACCTCTATGGTTTCTTTGAAACCCAGAATGTGAGCCTTGTCTAACAAAGTCATGCCTCACCTCTTTGCCAAAAAGGCAATGTCTTGACGGATAGCCAGCAAATATTCAGGAGATGCCTGGAAAGACTCCAGGAGACCCTGGTGAAGAATCTGCAGCGCTTGCTGGCCTAGAGAGGTCCGAAGGATGTGGCTGCGACAGTAGTGAACCCCTTCAGTGTAACCCGACTGATAAGAGAGGTTGGCGGCATGGAGAAGATCTTTGGTCCACTCAAGCTCCTTGCTGACCTGGGATAAGTGGTGACTGAGCTCGACATAGACATTGCTGAGGGAGGCATTTTCTTCGGATAAGGCAGACATCTTCTCTTGGGACATGAGTAGCTCATGGTTCTTCCTCTTTAAATCATCATTGGCCAAAGAGAGCCTGCTGCTGGTGTCCAGGATATCCCAGTTTTGATGTTGCAGGTCCTCATTCACTTGAGTCAGTTCCTGTAGTTGCACCTGACTGGCCACCAATGCCTCCCTTAGCTTCTCCATCTCCTTCTCCTGGGCGGCATCTTGAAATTGTAGCAGTCGGCCATGGGTACTGAACAACTGCAATGGTGCCAAGGGAAGAAGAAGAAGGCATTAGATATGCGATAATAAGGATGTGGCAGTACTTAATGATGAGCATTTTCTAGAAATGAGAGCATAATAACATTAACACATGCACCAGGTTTTGAGCATTTTCCTCCTGCAGCTAGCGCAGAGTAGGAGGCGTATCCTCAGCCTCCTCCTCAGATAGAGGGATGGCCTTTAGCAAGGAGAGGCATTCGGAAGGAGGCAGCTTGCGGAGGGAGCTGGAAGTCTGGCCCCTAAAAGCGTAGCCTAATGAGTCAGCACCTCTGAGAGAGGAGCTGCCGAGAAAGGGAGTGTGCTTGGATTTTTAGGTTGCACCAACTTGAGGTCGAGGCAAGAGAGGTCTCTTAAGGCTAATAGAGGTGTCCACTTTGGTCTTGTCCTTGCTTAGATTTTGGGGAGGAACGCTTGGACTCGATGACTTAGTGGCCGTGGGCTTGATGACTCCCGAAGTAGTAAGACGAGTTGACTGTGGTCTTGCAGATGCAGCAATAGATGAAGAAACCGGATTGGTGGGGCGTGAAGTATCATGAGCTTATGACTCCAGACGAGCCTGTTCCTCTAGTAGGATAGCAAAATCAAAATCTTCATCGTCAGGAAGCTTCACATCCTGAATCCAACTCGTCCCTGCACCAAGCAAGGTGCAAAGAATGAAATGCATGTTAGGAAGGCTGGAGAAATAAAAAAAGGAAAAGATGAAAAGACAGTTGAAACCCACCCTCAATGGAGAAAGAGTGACCTCCTCGGGGTGCCAGTCCAAAGAAGGAAAGTACACTAGGATCAGACAGCAGGGAATTGAATGGAAAGGGGGCAACTCGTGCTTTCTGAGACAACTTTGATAGCACTTGGAGAGTTATGGGAGCGATACTTGTAACAGCAGGGCGGGGATGCTTCAGACGAAGTGTTTGCCATTGAGGATAATCAAAAGGCCAATGACCCTGCTTAGGAGTAACAATGAAATACTTGTCCCTCCATTCCTTTCCCGCTGTGCGGGGTACACACAAATACTGGGCAGGACCCTTGGGCCTAGCACTAGTATAGTAGAAGGTGCCAGTGGGTTTTACATCATACACGGTTTGGAAGAGAGAGGGAGTAGGGACGCCCCCATTACCACGAAGCAGGATAAAGAAAGTTAATAAGATTTTGACGAAGGAAGGATGAAACTGGTTGGGCCATAGATTGTACAAATCGCAAACTTGGACTACGAAGTCAGGAAGAGGAAACCTTAGGCCTGACTCTATTTGGTGGTACCAAAACGCTACCGAAGGATATTCTAGTAGATGGGGGCGGTCGTATGATTCTGGCATGCTAATATCAAATAACTCATCACAGTTCAACATTGACTTCACAAGCGCCAATTCTACAGAGGTTAGGGAGGATTCACCTGCTATAGTATTTGCAGTCATAGCGGGAAGAGCAGAAATCTTCAGGGAAGAGGAGGTCTTCGCAGACGGGAGCAACGAATCCATCTCTTTGACCTCGTGACTAGAGGAAGGGGAGCCCTCGGTCAAGTTGATGACATCATTCGGGTTGGAGGAAGGTGCCTGGCTGGAGGGGTTTTGGATGGCTATCCGGCGGGAACGACGAGCAGAGGGTTTCTTCCTCTTTACCTGGGTATGGACGGACGTGTCTGACTGAGAATCCCCGTGCAAAGAGGTTTGGTGTCGAGTGTCGGATGGCGGGAGTTCGCGTTGATCGGAGGTGGTAAATTCCTCTGAGTGGGAAGGAGTTTGCGCCATGGACGAATTTCAGTAAAAATTTCAAAGGAGTGGCTAAAAGTGAAAGGAGATGAAAGTGAAAACCTCAATATAAGAGAGAGAAGGAAACAGTTGAAAAAAGGTAGAGGAAGTTGTAGAGTCTTCCCCACTTTTTCGCTTAATACCGGTCAAAGGAGACCTGGTTTAAAAATTTGAAATGGGCAGATCTGCATAAGGGAAAAAGGAACTGCTGAGGGAGTTCGTGCATGTGGCAGTTGCACGAATTAAGTTACTCTGAAATTTCCTAAAGGGAGACCTCCCGAAATTCAGAGTAGGGGGGAGTAGATGATAGTGACAAAAATATCTAGATCTCCGGGAAGACCTGAGCGCACGACCTGAACACCTGATCTGAGCACTCTAAACGGTTGCAATGAGGTCCTCCCGTGGAAACTTACTCTCAGAAAACAGTCGGTAGGTCTCTTGTCAAGGCCTCGCCAGAGATCTGCGCGAAGAGCTCGTAGTTAGGGCTCTCTCCTAGTTGAACACCTGACGAACAGGGATGCTTTAATTAATGTTCATCCGGTACCGTCAGAGAGTACTATGATGCCATAGCCAATAAGATGATAGAACGTGTAAAGATCAAAGAAAAAGGGGTGTTGGCAATCGTACAACTTCACTCTCAAGAAAACACACGAGTATATATATTACAAACCCAACACACACAAACACACAATTTTTCAGACTTATTTTTCCTGTTACATTCGCCTCCCAGAAAAAACCTAGAATACTGACTTAATCTTCGGAGGTGGTTCACTGGGAAAACTTCCCGGCCTCTCCTTTTCTTGCAGAGCAACGCTCGGATTCTTCTAAGGAGGATGATTCTCACCACTTGTAGCAGAGAAGCATTGTGGTATAGGTGAGTACTAGTTTTTGGTCATTCGTTTGCTCTGATTTTACATGGTGTGCTTTTCTAGCCGCCTCAGTCTGGTATACAAGCGAAGAAGAGTTCTGAAGGGGGGATCTCAGGGCAGATCTATGGCGGGGGACCTCCAGGAAGGTCTCTGAAAGGAGATCTCTCCGAGAGACCTCAACTTCATCATTATGTCGCTTCTCTAGCTGAGTACTCACAACACGTGCACAGGGTACTCAGGTCTCTTAAAGACCTGGATATTTTTATCTCTATCATCTACTCCCCCTACTCTGAATTTCGGGAGGTCTTCCTTTGAGAAATACAGAGTAATTTATCCCACGCGGCTGTCGAGACATGAGATTTCTTTAGACAGTCCCGCTTTCCTTCACTAGGGACCTGCCTATTTCGAATTTTTAAACCAGGTCTCGGTTTGCTATTATTTTATTGAGCAAAAATAGGGAAATTCTGCAACTTCCCCTACTTTATTTCAACCGTCCCCTTCTCTCTTTTACATTGGGGTTTTCATCTTTATCTTCTTTTACTTTCGCACTCTTCTCAATTTTACTGTAATTCTCTTATGGCGCGAACTCCTTCTCCTTCTGTGGAGGATACCATTTCCGATCAACCTGCATTTCACGCATCTGATATCTAGCCCCATCTCTCCTCACATGAAGACTCCCAGTCGGACACATCCTCTCACACTCAAGTTAAGAGGAAGCAACTTTCTGCCCGTCGCTCCCGACGAATAGCCATCAGGAATCTCTCAAGTCCGACACCTCCTTCCAACCCTGAAGAAGTCATCAACCTGACCGAGGGTTTGCCTCCGTCTGGCCAGGGGGTCAAAGAGGTGGATTCATCATTCCCTTCTGTTGAGACCTCTTCTTCTCTGAAGATTTCTGCTCCTCCTATTATGGCTCCAAACGCTATAGCAGGTGAATTCTCCCTAACTCCTGTAGAATTAGCATTAGTAAAGTCGCTGTTGAACTATGATGAGTTGTTTGATATTAGCATGCCAGAACCATATGACCGTCCTCATCTATTGGATTATCCCTCAGTAGCTTTTTGGTATCACCAAATAGAGGCAGGTTTAAGGTTTCCCCTCCCTGACTTTGTGATTCAAGTTTGTGACCTGCATAATCTATGGCCCAACCAATTTTACCCTTCTTTCGTCAAAATCCTATTGACTTTCTTCATTTTGCTTCACGGAAACGGGGGCATCCCAACTCCCACTCTATTCCAAATTGTTTATGATGTGAAGCCCACTGGTGCGTTCTATTATGCTAGCGCTAGACCCAAGGACCCTGCCCAATACTTGTGTGTACCTCGCACGGCGGGGAAAGAGTGAAGAGACAAGTATTTCATCGTCACTGCCAAACAGGGTCACTGGCCTTTCACCTATCCCCCATGGCAAACACTTCACCTGAAGCAGCCTCGTCTGGCCGTTAAGGATATCTCTCCTATTACTCTCAAGGTGTTAGCAAAGCTAACTTAAAGGGCGCGGCTTACCCCATTTCCATTCAATTCATTGCTATCTGACTCTAGCGTGCTTTCCTTCTTCGGATTATCCCCTCGAGGAGATCATTCTTTTTCCATCGAGGGTGGGTTTCAACTGTCCTTTTATCTTTTCCTTTTATGTTTCTCGAGTCTTCCTAACATGCATTTTATCCTTCACACCCTACTTGATGCAGAGATGAGCTGGATTCAAGATGTGAAACATCCTGATGACAAGGACTTTGATTTTGCCATTCTGTTGGAGGAACAAGCTCGCCTAGAATCTCAGGCTCATGATGCTTCACATCCCACCAATCAAGTTTCCTTAGCTACTGCAGCATTCACACAATCGCTATCAGCTCCCCCTGTAGCTCCGGGAATCCTCGTCAAACCTACAGCCACTAAATCGTTCAGCTCGGGTGTGCCCTCCCAGGATCTTGGCAAGGATAAGGCTACTTCTGTTAGGCTTCCCTCCTTATCCCAAAAGGAAAAAGCTAAAGTGGACACCTCTACCAGCCTTAAGAGGCCTAGTTTTCCTCGACCTCCTACTGGCATCACCAAGAAGTCTAAGCATACCCCTCTTCTCAGTGGCTTCCCTCCTAAGGGTACTGATTCATTGGGTTATGCTTTCAGAGGTCAAACCTCCAGCTCCCTTCGCAAGTTACCTCCTTCTGAGTGCCTTTCCCTGCTGCGAGCTATTCCCCTTTCAGAGGAGGAGGCTGAGTCTAGCCTTCCCTCTCTGCATCAACTCCAGGAGGAGAGCGCTCATGACTTGGTGCAGGTATTGTTGTTATCATGTTTTCGTTTTCACAAAACATTCATCCTAAGTATTATCACATTCTTACTTTCACATGTCTGATGCCTTTTTTCCCTTTCCTTTGATATCGTTGCAGCTAATCAGTTCTCATGGTCGACTACTGCAACTCCAAAGTACCGCTCAAGAGAAAGAGATGAGAAAACTGAGAGGCGCTAGTGGCTAGCCAAGTGCAGCTGCAGGAGCTGGCCAGGGTGAATGAAGACCTGCAACACCAGAACCAAGACATCTTGGAAACCAGCAGCAGGCTTTCCCTAGCCAATGACGATTTAAAAAGGAAGAATCATGAACTGCTCATGTCTCAAGAGAAGATGTCTGCTTTATCCAACGAGAATGCCTCCCTCAGCAATGTCAATGCCAAACTCAGTCATCATTTGTCTCAAGTTAGCAAGGAACTTGAAGGGACCAAGAGTCTTCTTGATGCTGCCAACCTTTCTTACCAATCAGGTTATACTGAAGGGGTACACTATTTCTGCAGCTAGATCCTTCGGACTTCTCCAGGCCAGCAAGCACTGCAAATCCTCCATCAAGGCCTCCAAGAATCCTTCCGAGCCTCACCTGAGTATCTGCTTGCCATCCGTCAAGATATCGCCTTCCTAGCAAAGAGGTGTGGCATGACTGTTGATAGGGATAAAAATATATAGGTCTTTAAGAGACCTGAGTACCCCATGCAGGTGTTGCGAGCACTCAGCTAGAGAAGCAACATAATGATAGAGTTGAGATCTCCTAGAGAGATCTCCTTTCAAAGATCTGCCTGGAGATCCCCTGTCAGAGATCTGCCCTGAGGTCCTCCCTTTAGAACTCTTCTTCAGTTGTATACCTGACGAACAAAGACACTTTAATTAATGCTCGTAAGGTACCGTCAGAAGGTACATCGTGTCTCAGCTAATAAGATAATAGCGCATGTAAAGATAAAGGTAAAAGAGGGAGCAGCGACTCAGCTTCACTCTCAAGGAAACTCACGAGTATATATTGTAAAATCCAACACACACAAACACACAATTTTTTCAGACTTATTTCCTGTTACATTCACCTCCTAAAGAAAAAAACCAGAATACTAACTTAAGCTTCGGAGGTGGTTCGCCGGGAAACATCCCCGGCCCTCCTTTTTCTTGCAGAGTTGCGAGAGAGCACTACAGCCGGAAAAGGAAGAGAAGTGTGGTCTTGGTAGGCGCTGGTGTTTGCTCATCTCTCTGTTCTAATTTTGTATAATGTACTTTTTCTGGTTCCATTATCTGGCGCTGTCTGTGGGAACGAAAATTTTCATCGAAATCTCATCCTAAATTCTTTTTACGTGTTTTTCTTTCAACGATGTCGATTTAAAGTTTAAACTCGAAGGAGAAAGAAAGAGCATTAGGAAAATGGGTCTGAATATTTTAGTTAATTCGCGTTTCTCCTTTTCGAATAACTCTCACTATTTTTAAAGGAATAGGCTAGTAGGTTTCGAGACCTTCGTGTTTTAAATCTTTTTTCAGATTTTGGAAGAATCTTTTAAAAATTCACTTATCTTTCACGTTCTCTTATAAAAAACTCTCTCTAGTTCGCAATCTGGTAGGGAGTTATGAGTAACATAGCGGGACAAATGGAATTATCGGCTATTTGAAAAATGGCTTGAAAATAGATAATTCCCAGAGGAAGAACATCGAAAACCTTCATAGCATGAAGGAGTGAAATTAAAAGAAACATGGGACCCTCAGAGCAGGTCTCACGCAATCCCAACAGAGATTGGGGAAGTGGGTGAGGAAAGGGAATACGTTGAATCGTATTCCTTGAGTTCCTTAAATGCCCGGCGAGACTTGATAATGGTCTTGGGAAAGGGTAGTGTTGAACACTTGTTATTCCCTTGATGATATGCCTTGATTGGGTACTAATAGTTGAAAACCTCGAAATGCAGATTTAGTCATGGAAAATATATCAGTTCGAGATCGAGAATACCCACCTGAAGGAGTGGTACGTGACGACAGCTCCTCGGAGGAACATACTGAGGAGGAGAATCAGAATACTCTGAAAATAGCTCCACCAAAGATAACCATGCCCCAGAAGGAGGGGGCTTCTAAGTCGACTAGCCCTCAGAAAGAGGGAGGTCGTAAGGGTTCAGAGGTCACGAGACAGGAACCTCAAGTACCTGTGCAGTAGAGTGTCACCTATGCGGTGTCTATGGATCAGCTCAGTGCTATGGTGAAGCAAGTTGTATCCAAAGCTTTGGCTCCCTTAGAGGGCCAAAGTAAGAAATGTGGTCGCACAGCAAAGGGAAAATCCAAGAAGGTACGGACGGGTCTTGTAAGATCCTGATCATGACGAGATACCAATGAGATGGTTCAAGCCTCGTTAATATGAAAATAAATGTTCATGATCTGAATATTCTTATTTTCCTTGACAGGAAGAACTTGTGGACGAAGGCCAGTATGAAAGCGATGAGTATGAGAGCCCTCAAACTGAATCAGAAAATGGTCAGTGAACAAATAGAGAAAGTAGATATTAGCGACACTTCTAAAGTAGCTCACTCGCTAATAAAATCATGATTACTTATTTTGTAATAAAATTTGCAGAGGACGAAGCACGGATTGTGAGACCTCAAGATGAGGGAGCTCCTGCTGAGATCGCAGCCCTCAAACAGCAATTAAAAGACCTCTAGCGGAAGGCCTCTTCGCCTAAGAAATCTACTAAGAAGCCTGTTAAAACCAGTAACAGCCAGTCTCCTTTCTCAAGAAACATCAGAGAAGATCAATTACCTTCGAATTTCGAAACACTGACATTGGAGTACGACGGTTCCACAGATCTATATGAGAATATGATGAGATTTGAAAATGGTGCAATGTTGCATCAGTACACAGAAGGAGTTAAGTGCAGAGTTTTCCTCACGACTCTATCGAAGGTAGCTCAGCAATGGTTCTCTCAATTACCTTCCAACAATATAAGTTCATTCCTCGAGTTCAAGTCCATGTTTCTCCACCAATTTGCTAGTGCGAGAAGGCACATAAAGACGTCCTCCTCACTCATGGCATTGAGGCAAGGACCCTTAGAGAGCTTGCGAGAGTATGTGACTTGCTTTAACGCTGAAGTGTTGCAAGTTCCTCTGGCTTCAGATGATGTGAAGGTGTAGGCGCTCATACAAGGGTTAGCACCGGGCTTATTCTTTAATTCGCTGAACAAGAGAGCTCCCTTATTCGTCGAGGAGTTGCTGCAGAGAGCTGAAAATATGTCAACCTCGAGGAAGCTCAAGAGGCTAGAAAGATACAAGAACAATCCCCTGTTCCCAAAAGGGAGACCTCAGAGAAAAGGTTGTCTTCAGCATCAAGAGCTAAAAAGAATAAGGAGGGCAGAAGCCCAAAAGAGCTCCGGAGAGATTTGACCAGTATACTCCTCTCAATGCATCTTTGGTGGAGGTCATGGAAGCTGCTGCCAGGTCTCCTCACTTTAGGTTTCCGAGTACTTATAAGGAAGCTCCACGCAACCCGCGATCTGAGTTATACTGCAAGTATCACAATGATTATGGTCATGACACAAACTCTTGCAGGCACCTGAAAGATGCTATTGAGCGACTGCTGAAAAAAGATGATACCTTACTCCAATTTGTCAAAAAAGAAAGAGAGAAAAGTTACAAAAGAAAAAAGCCGGAGCAGAAGAAACCTGATCAAAGGGAGAGAATTCCCCCGAGGCAAGAGGATCCTCCCCCGAAAAGGGGAAACATCAACATGATTATGGGAGGAAATATCAACGGAGACTCCGGTCGAGCTCGTAAAGCCTATGTGAGAGCTGCTAAAGCCCAGGTGAACAAAGAGGTCCAGGAGTTAGCAGAGACAATGGGCATGGAGATTGATATGGTAGACTCATTCCCAGAAGAAGAGAAAAATCCAAAGGCGTGTGTGAGCTTCGGTCCCAATGACTTGATGAGCACGACGCCCCATAACGATGCACTGGTGATGATGTGAGCACGGGTGGGCAACCAACGACTAGAAGTCAGATTTCAGGAACTAAATAAAGTATGCCGATTTCAAGTCCAATATCAAGATAAATCGGGCCAAATGGTGAATATTAATATGCTGAATTCGTCTTAAAAGGGCTTGTCAACAATCAGACTTCGAAGGCCCGAGAAGAAAAATAAATGGTTGATTTTCGTGCATATTGAAGAGGCTAAATTAAGTGTCTAATTAGTTTCATTATTATGAGTTAAATAAGTGACTTTTGAAGTCTTGAGTCATAAGTAGTCATTAGTAGTTAATAAGTGATTTAATTAGTGTTAAATAAGTCTATTTATGAGTTTAATTAGTATCATAAGTACTATCATTATTGGTAGGCTACGAAGAGTCCTTTTCTAACCTATAAATAGGCTTGATATCCTTTGTAATCGAATAACACATACACCTTGAGTTATAAACAAATTGGCTTTGCCTTTGTGAGTTGAATTTCTCTTTTGTAGAGTATTTCACTTATTCGAACTTATCAAGACCATTGAGCAAAGTCTTGTGGCGTTCAACCATACCGAGGTTCTTGGCTGATTATATAGCCAACGGGTCGAGGTTTTCTTCGCTCTAGGAGGTGATCAAACTGGATTCTCGATCTAGGGAGACCGCTGCCTACCTCTTATACGAAGGGTTCTTGGATCTTTTATCCAACGGGTCTTCCGTCCGTATCATTTGGTATCAGAGCAATCTGGTATTGATCTGAACCTCTATCTTTTTATTTTCTATAAAAAAAAATACAAAAACATGAGCAAAACGTTGAAGGAGCGTCGAGAGCGTGCATATGTTCTTCGCATGGAAACTAAGCTAATGTTGGCGGAGATTAAGGCAGCCAATGAAGAGTTGAGGAAGCTTGTGGAAGTAACAATGAGAAAGACCTTTTGTGACATGCCAATCCAAAGTTGTGATTCCACACCGCAATTGGAGGCCCAACCAAATGAAGAGAAAGAGAATGAGGATAAGGTGATTGATCCAAAGATTTTCGACAAGGTTGTTGCAAATACTGTTGAAGAACAAGCCGAAGATACCAATGAAAGTGAAAACGTGGCTACGTGTGACAAAGAAATCGTAAGAAGGAAACTCATTTTTGAAGAAAGTTGTGTGGATGTGGTTCGTGTTTCCTTGGTGACGCAGTTGGAAATACCTCCGTTGAGCCCCAAATCATCTATTTGGAAGCCGTTGAATGATCATGGCAATGCAAAATTGTACTCTCAAAAGAGGAGGGCTTTTGAAATAACCCATGGTATTGCATTTATGTTTGTTTTTCAGGTTGTTGTATTCGATGTGGTACCAAATGCAAACATCAGAATCATGGATGAAAATCACGTCTTCAAGCCGGGAGGAGTGGAGCTATTTCTACTCACTGACCTTTCTTTTGGAAATAAGATTCGGGACGAATCTTCTTGAAGAAGAAGGGAATGATGTGAGCACGGGTGGGCAACCAACGACTAGAAGTCAGATTTCAGGAACTAAATAAAGTATGCCGATTTCAAGTCCAATATCAAGATAAATCGGGCCAAATGGTGAATATTAATATGCTGAATTCGTCTTAAAAGGGCTTGTCAACAATCAGACTTCGAAGGCCCGAGAAGAAAAATAAATGGTTGATTTTCGTGCATATTGAAGAGGCTAAATTAAGTGTCTAATTAGTTTCATTATTATGAGTTAAATAAGTGACTTTTGAAGTCTTGAGTCATAAGTAGTCATTAGTAGTTAATAAGTGATTTAATTAGTGTTAAATAAGTCTATTTATGAGTTTAATTAGTATCATAAGTACTATCATTATTGGTAGGCTACGAAGAGTCCTTTTCTAACCTATAAATAGGCTTGATATCCTTTGTAATCGAATAACACATACACCTTGAGTTATAAACAAATTGGCTTTGCCTTTGTGAGTTGAATTTCTCTTTTGTAGAGTATTTCACTTATTCGAACTTATCAAGACCATTGAGCAAAGTCTTGTGGCGTTCAACCATACCGAGGTTCTTGGCTGATTATATAGCCAACGGGTCGAGGTTTTCTTCGCTCTAGGAGGTGATCAAACTGGATTCTCGATCTAGGGAGACCGCTGCCTACCTCTTATACGAAGGGTTCTTGGATCTTTTATCCAACGGGTCTTCCGTCCGTATCAGGTGATCAGTGCTGAAATGGCCAACTAGCGAGTGGCACGGATCTTTGTGGACACCGGATGTGCGGTAAATGTGCTCTTTTGGGATTGTTTCCAGAAGATGAAGATTAATGCTAATTTGATGCCAGTGAACACGGCATCATATGGTTTCGCTGGAGGTAAAATACAGCCCAAAGGGGAGGTGACCCTTCAGGTAACACTCGGGAGCAGTGAGACCTCTAACACTCGAATGGTGAAGTTCCTAGTAGTGGATACACTTTTAGCATATAACATAATATCGGGAAGACCTGCTCTAAATGATTTCTAGGAGGTGGTCTCTACCTACCACATGAAAATGAAATTTCCAGCTCTCAACAAGGGGTTGGTAGGTGAGGTCTCAGGCGACCAAGAAGTATCGAAAGAGTCTTACGTAAGATCCATAAAGCATGCTAAGCAAAGGGTAAAAGGAACCTTAGTGGCAGAATGCCCGCTGCTGAGTAAAAATGCAAAGGTGAAGGGTATAGAGGAAGACTTAAAGCCAAGAATGCAGCCAGTGGAAGAGGAGTTGATGATGGTGGAACTGTTCCCGGGAAAAATGGGTTTCACCACGAAGATTGTGAAACAAATGACTGAAGAACAAAGAGAAGCAGTAATTCGGTATTTACGAAAGAATGTGGACCTGTTTGCATTCAGCCCGAAGGATATGAAAGGGGTAGACTGGTCTGTAGCGCTGCATCATTTGAATGTAGACCCTAAAGCGAGGCCGGTAAGGCAGAAAAAGAGATCCTTTGGCCCAGAAAAGGAAAAAGTAATTAGGGAGGAGATCAGACGGCTGTTAGACGCTGGTCATTTTGTTAGAATTCAGTACTACGAATGGCTGTCAAATGCAGTGATGGTAGCTAAGAGCAATGGCAGCTGGCGAATGTGCATAGATTTCAGGGACCTGAACAAAGCGTGCCCAAAAGATGTGGTCAAAACATCTTTTGGTCGACCAATTGCCCATTGCCCTGTATCGACCAATTGGTCGACTCGTCTTTAGGATGTGCGCTGTTATCTATGTTGGATGCTTACCAAGGGTACCACCAGGATGTGGTCAAAACATCTTTTGTAACCATATGCGGCACGTTCGCGTACGTAAGGATGCCTTTTGGCCTAAAGAATGCGGGAGCTACCTATCAAAAAATGATGGACGCAATATTTGAAGAGCAGATAGGAAATTTTGGAGGTATACGTGGATGATATCCTTGTGAAAAGTGTGAAGGCAGAACATCATGTCAGAGACCTGGAGGAGGTCATGATTGTGCTAAGAAATTATGATTTGCGATTGAACCCAGCAAAATGCACGTTTGGTGTTAAGTCAGGAAAATTTTTGGGATATATGGTAACTCCAAGAAGAATTAATGTGAATCAGGACAAGGTTCGAGCTGTACTGGAAATGGCTGCTCCTAATAGTATAAGGGTGGTACAACGACTAAACGGAAGAATCACCGCACTCAGTCGGTTTATATCCGCTTCAGCGGAAAAAAGCTTTCCGTTCTTCAAGGTGTTGAAGAAGGCCAGTAAATTCGAATGGGATGAGAGCTGTCAGTAGGCATTTGAGGAGCTGAAAGCTCATCTGGCAAGTCTGCTGGTATTAACCAAACCAACCTCAGGAGAAACCCTGTACCTATACATATCTGTTGGAGACCGTTCCCTAAGTGCAGTTCTCATAAGGGAGGTGATAGTGATAAAAAATATCCAGGTCTCATGGAGACCTGAGCACTCTACATCGTCGTCGTCCAACATCTTGCCCAGGAACTGATCTAATAAAGAAGTTGAGATCCCTCCCCAGAATCTCAGCCAGAAACCTGCCGATAGACCTCCTATCGGTACCCAGCAAGATACCTGTTGAGGTCCCTCATTCAGGGCTCTCTGTTGGATGAATACCTGACTAACTCACAGTGCTTTAATTAATGCTTGGAAAGTACAACCATACCACAGCCAATAGAATAGTAGAATGTGTAAAGTAAAATGAATTAGCAGCTGCGCAACTTCATTCATAAGAAAACACAAATATATATTAAAAAATCTAACACACACAAACATACAATTCTTCAGATTCATTTTCTCTTGTTACATTCATCTCCCAAAAAAGACTCAGAACACTGATTTAAGCTTCGGAGGTGGTTCGCCGGGAAAACTTCCCAGCCCTCCTTTTCTTGTAGAGTTACGCCAAGATTTTTCCAGGGAAGACGATTCTGACTGTCTGGAACGAAGAGGAGCTGCAGAACAGGTGAGAGTCCTTCTTCATCTACTTATGAGTTCTGATCTTTTCATGGTGTGTATTTTTGGACGCATCATCTGGCGCCGTCTGTGGGAACGGAATTTTGTTTCAAAATTTTGTTCCAAAACTCTTTTTATGTGTCCTCTCAACGATGTTGAGTTTGAGCTTAAACTTGAAAAGGGAAGTACCGAGAAGATGGGTCTGAGTATTTCTAGCGATTTGTGTTTTTATTTACAGAAGCTTTTGTCGTGCTTAAAAAGAAATGAGTTGAGTGATTTCAGAATCGCCGTATTTTAAACCTTCTTACGAATCTTACTGTAATCTCCTGAACTTGTTTATTTTCCACATTTCCATAAAAATCCTCATTTCGTAGTATAGTCTAAAGCTGCTGATGGGGTAAAAGAACGGTTCAAAAATATATAATATCGGGAAATAAATCCCATAAATCCTCGCGATGTGAGGGGCCAGAATAGGCAGAGGCATGAAGACTTCGAAGTAAGTCTCACGCAAACCAAGCAAAGTTTGGGTATGAATGTGTACGGAAAAGGGATATGATGCAACATATTCCTTGAATTCCTTGAAGCGCCCCCTCCAGACCTGATAATGGTCCTTCGAGAAGGGTAATGTAGACCTGATAATGGTCTCTTGAGACCTGATGGCTGTCCTGTTACTGATAGCTGAAAATTCTGAAATACAGATTTAAGCATGGAGAATATATCGGTCCGAGACCGAGAATCCCCACCTGAAGGAGTGGTGCGTGATGATAGCTCCTCAGAAGAATGTACTGAGGAGGAGAACCAAGATGTGCTGAAAGAGGCCCCATCGAAGATAACTACGCCTCAGAAGGAAGGGGCTTCCAAATCGACCAGCCCTCGAAAAGAGGGAGGAGGCCACAAAGGCTCAGAAGTTACAAAAGATGAACCTCAAATGCCTGTGCAGCAGAGTGTCACTTATGTTGTATCCATGGATCAGCTCAATGCCATGGTGAAACAAGTTGTGTCCAAAGCTTTGGCCCCGCTGGAAAGCCAAAGCAAAAAGTTAGGCAGCACAGCAAAAGGCAAAGCCAAGAATGTACTGATGAACCTCAAAAGATCTTGACAGTGATGAGATACCAATGAAATGGTTTAAATCACATTAATGTAAAAGTAAATGTTTATGATTTGGATATCCCTCTTTTCCTTAACAGGGAGGACCTGTGGAAGAAGGACAATATGAAAGTGATGGGTATGAGAGCCCTCAAACTGAATCAGAAAATGGTTAGTAATGGAATGGAGAAATCAGATATTAATGACATTCCTAAAGTGATTTATTCACTAATGAAATTATGATTACTTATTATTGTAATGAAACTTGCAGAGGATGATACACAAGTTGTGAGACGTCAAGATGAGGGAGCTGCCGCCGAAATTGCGGCCCTCAAACAGCAATTAAAAGACCTTCAGAAGAAAGCTTCTTCGCCCAAGAAATCTCCTAAGAAGCCTGTTAAAACTAGTAACAGCCAGTCCCCTTTCTCGAGAGATATTAGAGAGGACCAGCTACCTCCGAATTTTAAGACATTGACATTGGAATATGATGGTTCCATAGACCCATATGAACATATAATGAGGTTTGAGAACGGAGCAATGCTCCACCAGTACACAGAAGGAGTGAAGTGCAGAGTTTTCCTCACGACCTTGTCAAAAATAGCCCAGCAATGGTTCTCTCAACTACCACCTAACAGCATAGGCTCGTTTGCCGAGTTCAAGTCTATGTTCTTACATCAGTTTGCTAGTGCGAGAAGGCATGTTAAGACCTCCTCCTCGCTCATGGCTTTGAGACAGAAACCCTCAGAAAGTTTGCGTCAGTATGTTGGACGTTTCAACGCTGAAGCGTTACAAGTACCGCTAGCCTCAGATGACGTGAAGGTGCAGGCATTGATATAGGGCTTATCTTCAGGACTGTTCTTCGATTCATTGAACAAGAAACCCCCATTGTACTTTGAGGAACTGCTTCAGAGAGCTGATAAGTACGTCAATCTGGAGGAGGCTCAAGAAGCTAGGAGAGCTAAAGAGGAGTCTCTTAAACCTAAGCAGGAGACCTCAGATAGAAGGTCATCTTCGGCAGCGAGAGCTGAGAAAGATAGAGGGGGGAAAAGGCTTAGGAAAGCCCCTGAAAGGTTTGACCAGTATACGCCCCTTAACGCATCTCTGGTGGAGGTCATGGAAGCAGCCGCCAGGTCTCCTCATTTCAAGTATCCCAGTACATACAAGGAAGCTCCGCGCAACCCGCGATCTGAGCTATACTGCAAATATCATAATGACTATGGTCATGACACCAACTCTTGTAGGCATCTGAAGGATGCTATTGAGCGACTGTTGAAGAAGGATGATACCTTTCTTCAATTTGTTAAAAAAAGAAAGGGAAAAGGGCTATAAGAGAAAAGAGCCGGAGCAGAAGAAGCCTGATCAGAGGGAGAGAACCCCTCTGCGACGAGAGAATCCTCCCCCGAAAAGGGGAAACATTAACATGATAATGGGAGGTAACACTAATGGAGATTCAGGTCGAGCGCGCAAAGCTCACGTCAGGGCTGCAAAGGCCCAGGTGAACAGGGAGGTTCAGGAGTTAGCAGAGACAATCGGCATGGAGATTGATGTGGTAGATTCGTTTCCTGGAGAAGGAATAAACCCAAATGTATGTGTGAGTTTTGGTCCCAGAGACCTGGTGAGTGCAGCACCGCATAATGATGCGCTGGTAATTAGTGCTGACATTGCTAATTGGAGAGTGGTGCGGATCTTTGTGGACACGGGAAGCGCAGTGAATGTGCTCTTCTGGGATTGTTTTCAGAGAATGAAGATCAACGCTGATTTAGAGTCAGTAAACATGGCTTTATACGGTTTTGCTGGGGGAGAGATACAGCCTAAGGGAGAGGTGACCCTCCAGGTAACACTTGGTAGCGGTGAGACTTCAAATACTCGTATGGTGAAGTTTCTAGTAGTGGATACGCCGTCAGCATACAATGTAATATTGGGAAGACCTTCTTTGAATGATTTCCAGGTGGTGGTCTCCACCTACCACATGAAAATGAAATTCCCAGCTCTCAGAGAAGGGCTGGTAGGTGAGGTCTCAGGTGACCAAGAAGTGTCGAAAGAATCTTATGTAAAATCTATAAAGCATGCCAAGCAGAATGTGAAGGGAGCTCTGGTGGTAGAGCGCCCAATGCAGGACAAAAGTGCAAAGGTGAAAGGTATGGATGAAGACCTGGAGCCGAAAATGCAGCCAGTAGAAGAAGACTTGATGATGATAGAACTGTTTCGGGGAAAAACAGGTTTTACCACGAAGATGGGAAAGCAGATGACTGAAGAACAAAGAGAGGCAATAGTCCGATGCTTGTGGAAGAATGCAGATCTGTTTGCATTCAGCCCAGAGGACATGAAAGGGGTAGACCCAGCTGTAGCTCTACATTATCTGAACGTAGACCACAGAAAGAAACCAGTAAGGCAGAAAAAGAGGTCCTTCAGGCCGGAGAAAGAAAAGGTAATCAGAGAAGAGATCAGACGGCTGATAAATGATGGCCATATCGTTAAAATTCAGTACTCTGAATGGTTGTCAAATGCAGTAATTTGTAGCTAAAAACAATGGTAGCTGGCGGATGTGTATAGATTTTAGAGACCTGAATAAGGCATGTCCGAAAGACCACTACCCACTGCCCTGCATCGATCAGTTGGTTGATTCAACTTCAGGGTGTGAGTTGCTGTCTATGCTCTACGCTTACCAAGGATATCACTAGATACAGTTGGCCCCTGAAGATGTAATCAAAACAGCCTTTGTAACTGTATGTGGCACGTTTGCATATGTGAGGATGCCTTTTGGCCTAAAGAATGCTGGAGCTACTTATCAGAGGATGATGGATGCAATATTTGAGGATCAGATATGGAAGATTCTGGAGGTATACGTGGATGATATTTTAGTAAAAAGTGTGAAAGCAGAACATCATGCCAGAGACCTAGAAGAGGTCCTGACAGTTGTAAGAAAGTATGATCTACGCTTGAACCCGGCAAAGTGTACATTCGGGGTTAGGTCAGGAAAATTCTTGGGATATATGGTGACTCCTAGAGGAATTGAAGTGAATCAAGATAAGGTATGAGCTGTACTGGAAATGGCCGCTCCCACCAATGTGAGGGAGGTATAGCGGCTGAATGGAAGAATCACCGCACTTAGTCGGTTCATATCTACTTCGGCAGAGAGGAGTTATCCGTTCTTCAAAGTGTTGAAGAAGGCCAGTAAATTTGAATGGAACGAAAGCTGCCAGAAAGCATTTGAAGGGTTGAAGGCTCATTTAGCAAGTTTGCCTATGTTGACTAAACCTACTCCAGGGGAAACCTTGTACCTATACATATCTGTTGGAGATCATTCCCTGAGTGCCATCCTCATAAAGTAGGAGGTTTCCATACAGAGACCCATTTATTACATCAGCAAAGCTTTGCAAGAAGCTGAGTACAGATACTCAGAGCTGGAGAGAGCTGCTCTAGCTGTGATGACAGCAGCAAGGAGGTTGAGATTGTACTTCCTAGCTCACAAGGTGGTGGTAAGAACTAATTTCCCCTTCAAGCAGATATTGAGCAAACCAGATCTCTCTGGAAGAATGGTGAAATGGAGTGTTGAGCTGGGGGAGTATGAAGTGGAATTTGAACCGCGCACGGCCGTTAAAGCGCAAGCCCTAGCAGATTTTATCCAAGAAACTACTCAGCTCACACGGTGGCCGGAATGGAAAGTCTTTGTAGATGGATCGATGACAATTGAAGGTTGTGGTGCTGGAATTGTCATAGTAACGCCAGATCATGGTTAACTTAGTTTTGCAATGAAGTTTGAGTTTAGAGTCTCCAATAATGAAGCTGAATACGAGGCGTTTGTCAGAGGCCTGGAGATGGAGCTGAGTTGGGAGCTCAGAGGGTTGTCATTCACTCTGATTCCCAGTTAGTAGTCCAACAGGTCTCAGGAAATTACGAGATCAAGAAAGAAAGGATGATCAGGTATGTGGAGCAGATCAGAGACCTAAGTAGGCAGTTTCAGCATCTAGAGGTGAAGCAGATACCTTGAGACCTCAACACACAGGCAGATCACCTCGCAAGGTTGGCCAGCTCTCTGAATGTGCTGGTACCTGAAAAAGTAACACTGTTAAAAATGGCAAGCAGTCGCATAGAAGAGAGAAGCGATTGGAAAATGCCCTACATTTCCTAAGAACGGGGGAAGTGCTAGAAGGCGAGAGAAGAGAGAAAAAGAAAATCTACACCAAATACTGTTTGGTGGGAGGACACTTATTCAAGAGGGCATACTCACAACCTTTACTGAGGTGTGTAATAGAGGCAGAAGGTCTGCGGGTAATTAAGGAAGCACACCAAGGAATAGCGGGGTGTCATACATGGTTTAGAGACCTGATCCGGCGAGTGCTGAGAGCTGGCTATTATTGGCCCTCCTTGAAGAAGGATGCTGAGGTTTTTGTAAAAAAGTGTGCCAGGTTCCAGAAGCACGGCCCGTTGATTCACAGGCCTGCCGAAGAGCTGGGAGTTCAGTATGCAGAATGTCCATTTGATAAATGGGGTATAGATCTAGTTGGCAAACTTCCTATGGCAGCAGGGAAGAAATGCCACATCATTGTAGCAGTGGACTATTTTAGTAAGTGGGTGGAGACTGAGCCTTTATCTTCAGTAACAGAGGAAAACATCATAAAGTTCATTTGGAAGAACATTTGCTGTAGGTATGGCCTGCCCAGAGTACTGGTCTCTGATAATGGGACTCAATTTTTTGGAAAAAAAAACTCAGGCTTGGTGCAAAGCTAGAGGAATCGAGCAGAGGTTTGCTGCTGTTGCTCACCCAGAGACGTGTGGGCAAGTTGAAGTCACCAATCGAACCATAGTGAATGGCATAAAGGCAAGGCTAGAAAAAGAGAGATCTCAATGGGTAGAGGAGCTGAGCTCAGTGTTATGGGCGTATAGAACTGGACAAAAAACAGGTACAGGGCAGTCCCCTTTCTGTTTGGTGTACGGTGCTGACACCGTTATGCCGATGGAGATAAAGATCCCAACACACAGAATCTTGTCTTACGATGAGGACCTGAATAGAGAACTGAGGGCTGACAGCTTGGATCTGATTGACGAGGTACGTGAAGATGCGCATCAACGAGCTTTGGCCCACAAGGCCCGCGTGAAGACTGCATATGATGTGAGGGTAAAAACCAGAAAGTTTCAAGAGGGAGACCTAGTGCTCAAGAGAGCTGATGTGATGCACCCGGTGAGAAAGTTTGAACCAAATTGGAAAGGACCATTTGTGGTAACCAAAGTGCTTCCTGGCGGAGCATATGAGCTCACTAGCCATGAAGGATACGTGGAACCGAGGTCATGGAATGTTAGCAATTTGAAGAAGTACTATGTCTAGGAATATATTATGGAGAAATTTTGCTTTTGAAACGGGAGGAGACCTACGTGCCAGGTCTCATTCCCACCTTTTTTGATAGGATACTTGCTTAGCTAGACAAGCATTCCTGTAATGGCACGAAGAGAACTTGTCGTAAGTAAATAAAGGCTGAGAGGTTGTTTTCTTTAGTTTGTGTCTGTATTTACATATCGTTGCAACGCGATAAAGGAAATTATGAAGTCATGATAAAACAATAACTACGTTGCACAGTAGAATGAAGTGAAATGTTTACTCTAAGTAGTTTTTAATAACGAGATGAAACCATCTAGAGTAAGGGGGAGTAGGGGTGTACCTTACACCCCTAGGGGGGCCCATAATACCTCATGAAAATGCAAAACGAAGGAAATGTGTAGACGAACAATAGCAAAATAGACATAATAGATTAACCTGCTAAGCAGAGAGTGCGGTGCTAGTAAAGCAAACAGAAACACTGGAATTGTTCAAACATCAAAGTGCAAAAGGAAAGGAAATTATTTTAGTACAAAAACGAATAAAAGTGTTGTTTGAAACATGAACTACGTAGCAACTAAGCTAGGAAGTTGGTTGAGCCATCATCAGGGTCAGCTCTCGCAGCATCAGCAGACTCATCCCCAGGGGCATTCTCCAGCTCTCTTGATCCATCACCAAGGACTTGTGGAGTCCCACCAGTTGTAGGCACGTCTAAAGGAAAGAAGTGAAAAATGGATTAGTCAAGAAAATGAAGTGTTAAGGTAGCAAACACAAGGATGGATACGTGAGAATGAAACAAAGTATGAAATACCTAATATCCTATTAGTAGAATGGAAATCCTTTGGGAAGAAATCATAGATGGGCTCAGGAGGATCAGAAAAAATTGCTTGTAGATCGCAGGGTGTCGTAAGAGCCTCGAAGGCCCTCTGCATGGTAGGAAGCCACCAAGCTGTTCCTAAAGGAGTAGAGGAGTCGCCTTTGAATGAGGGAGGTAGAGGAAGATGTTTAACTATCAAATCTACCTCTATAGGCTCCTTGAAACCCAAACTGTGAGCCTTGGCCAGCACTGTCATGCCACATCTCTTTGCTAGAGAAGCAATATCTTGGCGGATAGTAAACAAATACTCAGGGGACGCTTGGAAAGACTCCAAGAGACCTTGATGAAGAATTTGCAGCGCTCGTTGGCCTAGAGAGGTCCGAAGGATGTAGCTGCGACAGTAGTGAACCCCTTCAGTGTAGCCTGGTTGGTAAGATAGGTTGGCGGCATGGAGAAGGTTCTTGGTCCCCTCAAGCTCCTTACTAGCTTGAGACAAATGACTACTGAGCTCGGTATTGGCATGGCTGAGAGAAGCATTCTCCTCAGATAGGGCAGACATTTTCTCCTGTAACACGAGTAGCTCGTGATTTTTCCTCTTGAGATCATCGTTAGCCAAAGACAACCTGCTGCTTGTGTCCAAAATGTCTTGGATCTGGTGCTGTAGGTCCTCATTCACTCTGGTTGACCTGCAACTGCACCTGGCTAGTCACTAATGCCTCCCTTAGCTTCTCCGTTTCCTTCTCCTGAGCCACATTTTGAAATTGTAGTAGGCGTCCATGAGTGCTGATTAGTTGTGATGTTGATTGAGAGGCAAAGAGAGAAGCATTAGATAGACAAGAGCAAAGCCGTTACGGTATTTAAAGATGGAATAACTTATGAGAATGAAAGTATAATGTTGATGATACCTGCACCAAATTATGGGCACTCTCCTCTTGAAGCTGATGCAAAGAGGGAGGGTTAGTTTCAGCCTCTTCGTCCAAAAGAGGAATGGATGTCAGTAATGAAAGGCACTCAGAAGGAGGTAACTTGCGCAATGAGCTGGAGGTCTGGCCTCTGAAAGCATAACCGGATGAGTTGGTACCCTTAGGAGGAGAGCTGCCGGGAAGAGGGGTGTATTTGGACTTCTTGGCAGCACCAGGAGGAGGTCGAGGAAAAGGTGGCCTCTTAAGAGTGGTAGAGACGGCTGCTCGAGCTTTTTCCTTGAGAGATGAGGAAGAGGGCTTAGTGGAAGTAGCCTGGTCCTTGTCGAAGCCTTGGGAAGGAACATCTAAACTGAGCGATTTAGTGGCTATAGGCTTAATGATGACCCATGAAGTTGCTATGGGAGCTGACTGTGGCTGTGAGGATGCTGCAGCAAGCGAGGAAGCTTGACGAAGGGGGCACGAAGTATTGTGATCTTGAGATTCCAGTCGTGCTTGCTCCTCCAACAGAATGGCGAAGTCAAAATCTTTGTCATCAGGAAGTTTCACATCCTGAATCCAGCTTGTGCCTGCACCAAGCAAGGTTCAAAGAATGAAATTCATATTAGTAAGGCTAGAAAAATAGAAAAGGGAAAGATGAAAAGATAGCTAACCCCCCTCCCCCCCCCCCCCCCCCCCCCCCCCCCCCCGCGATGGAAAAGGAGTGATCTCCTCGCGGTGCCAACCCAAAGAAGGAAAGTACACTAGGGTCAGTTAACAAGGAATTGAATGGGAAAGGGGTAAGTCGTGCCCTTTGAGACAATAGCGATAATACTTTGAGGTTAATATCGGCGATACTCGCAATAGCAGGGCGGGGTTACTTCAAATGAAGAGCTTGCCATTGGGGATAAACAAAAGGCCAATAACCCTGCTTGGGAGTAATAACGAAGTATTTATCCCTCAATTCTTTTTCCACTGAACGGGGAACGCATAGGTACTGAGCAGGACCTTTGGGCCTAGCACTAGCATAATAAAAGGGACCAGAGGGCTTCACATCATATACAGTTTGGAATAGAGAAGGGGTAGGAATGCCTCCATTTCCGTGGAGCAAAATGAAGAAGGTCAGCAAAATTTTGAAAAAGGAAGGGTGGAACTGATTAGGCCACAAACCATATAGATCACAAACTTGAGTCACAAAGTCGGGAAGGGGAAACCTTAAGCCCGACTCTACCTGATGGTACCAGAACGCTACTGAGGGATATTCTAAAAGTTGGGGGCGGTCATGCTCCTCTGGCATACTAATGTCAAATAACTCGTCACAGTTTAACATCGACCTCACTAATGCTAATTCTGTAGGAGTTAGAGAGGATTCACCTGATATAGCGTCTGGAGCCATAACTGGAGGCGCAGAAACACCCGCAGAAAGAAGTGATGAATCTGTCTCCTTGGCCCCCTGACCAGATGGGGGTGAACTCTCGATCAAAATAATAACTTCATCAGGGTTAGAAGAAGGAATCGAACTGGAAGGGATTTGAATGGCTATTTGCCGGGAACGGCTATTTATCGGGAACGGCGAGCGCCAGCCTTCTTCCTTCTAACCTGAGTGCGAGCGGAGGTGTTTGACTAAGAGTCTTCAGGTGAGGAGGGCGGAGGCTGGATGTCAGACCCCCGAGGCTCGTGCTGATCGGAAGTGGTGTACTCCTCAGAATGGGAAGAAGTTTGCGCCATGAGGAAATTACGGTGAAAAATTGGAAGAAATGACTAAAGTGAAAGAAGATAAAAGTGAAATCCTGATATAAGAGAGAGAGAGAAAGGACGGTTGAATAAAGTTGGGAAGTTGCAGAATTTTCCCCCCAATTTTCCATTTAATAAAATGCTGACTCTCAGAGACCTGATTTGAAAAGTTAAAGTGAGTAAGTGCTCACAAAGAAAGACCAGGCTATTAAAGGTGGTCCTCCTTGGCATCAGTTATATGAGGACTTCTACTCTGTATTTCTCGAAGAAAGATCCTCCGAAATGCAGAGTATGGGGGAGTAGATGATAGTGATAAAAAATACCCGGGTCTCATGGAGACCTGAGCACTCTACATCGTCGTCGTCCAACATCTTGCCCAGGAACTGATCTAATAAAGAAGTTGAGATCCCTCCCCAGAATCTCAGCCAGAAACCTGCTGATAGGCCTCCTATCGGTACCTAGCCAGATACCTGTTGAGGTCCCTCATTCAGGGCTCTCTGTTGGATGAATACCTGACTAACTCACAGTGCTTTAATTAATGCTCAGGCAGTACTGTCAGAAAGTACAGCCATACCACAGCCAATAGAATAGTAGAATGTGTAAAGTAAAAGGAATTAGCAGCTGCGCAACTTCATTCACAAGAAAACACGAGTATATATTAAAAAATCTAACACACACAAACATACAATTCTTCAGATTCATTTTCTCCTGTTACATTCATCTCCTAAAAAAGACTCAGAACACTGATTTAAGCTTCGGAGGTGATTCGCCGGGAAAACTTCCCGGCCCTCATTTTCTTGCAGAGTTATGCCAAGATTTTTCCAGGGAAGACGATTCTGACTGTCTAGAATGAAGAAGAGCTGCAGAACAGGTGAGAGTCCTTCTTCATCTACTTATGAGTTCTGATCTTTTCATGGTGTGTATTTTTGGACGCATCAGGAGGAGGGCTCTATGCAGAAGCCCATTTATTACATCAGTAGGGCCTTACAAGGAGCTGTGTATAGATACTCCGATGTGGAAAGAGCTGCTTTGGCTGGGATGACAACAACGAGGAGGTTAAGGTTGTACTTTCTTGCTCACAAAGTGGTGGTGAGAACTAATTTCCCCTTTAAGCAAGTGCTGAGTAGACCCGATCTCTCGGGGGGAATGGTGAAATGGAGCATGGAACTGGGGGAGTATGATGTAGAATTTGAGCCGCATACAACTATCAAAGCGCAGGCCCTGGCTGACTTTATCACAGAAACTACTCAACCTACGCAATGGCCTGAGTGGAAAGTCTTCGTTGATGGATCAGTGACGATTGAAGGATGCGGGGCCGGAATTGTCATAATAATGCCGGACCGGAATGAGCTTAGTTACGCATTGAAATTCGAGTTCAGAGTTTCTAATAATGAAGCTGAGTATGAAGCATTTATTAGGGGACTGGAGATGGTAGCTGAGCTGGGCGCTAAAAGCGTCGTCATTCATTCTGACTCCCAGTTGGTAATTCAACAGGTCTTAGGAAATTATGAGATCAAAGAAGAAAGAATGGTCAAGTATGTTAATCAGTTTAAAGATCTGAGTAAAAGTTTCCAGCACTTGAAGATAGAGCAGATACCTCGAGACCTCAATGCATAGGCAGACCGCCTGGCTAAGCTAGCCAGCTCGCTGAATGGGTTGGTACCTGAAAAAGTGACATTGGTAAAAATGGCGGGCAATCGAATAGAAAAGAGTATTCATGAGATAGAAGAAAAAAATGATTGGAGAGTGCTTGTTTTACATTTCTTGAAAACAGGGGAACAACTAGAAGGAGAAATAGCTGAAAAAAGAAAATCCACGCTAAGTACTGTCAGATTGGAGGACATTATTCATGAGGGCTTACCCACAGCCACTACTGAGATGTGTGACAGAGGTGGAAGGTCTACGGATAATCAAGAAAGCACATCAAGGAATAGCGGGATGTCATACAAGGTTCTGAGACCTGATCCGGCGAGTGCTGAGAGTTGGGTACTATTGGCCTTCTTTGAAGAAGGATGTCGAGGTCTTCGTAAAAAGATGTTCCAGTTGCCAGAAGCATGGACCGCTGATCCATAGGCCCGCTGAAGAGCTAGGGGTTCAATATGCAGAATGTCCATTCGACAAATGGGGCATAGATCTAGTTGGCAAACTTTCTATGGCAGTAGGAAAGAAATGCCACATCATTGTAGCAGTGGATTATTTCAGTAAGTGGGTAGAGGCAGAGCCTTTATCTTCAGTAATAGAGGAAAGCATCATAAAGTTCATATGGAAGAATATTTGCTGCAGATATGGCCTGCCGAGAGTGCTCGTATCTGACAATGGAACGCAATTCTTTGGAAAAAGAACACAAGCTTGGTGCAAAGCTAGAGGAATCGAACAGAGGTTCGCTACTATTGCTCACCCAGAGACCTGTGGACAAGTGGAAGTCACCAATCGGACCATAGTGAATGGTATCAAAGCAAGGCTAGAGAAAGAGAGGTCTCAGTGGGTGGAGGAGCTGAGCTCGGTGTTGTGGGTGTATAGAACTGGACAGAAAACAACTACAGGGCAGTCTCCTTTCTGTTTGGTATATGGCACTGATGCTGTCATGCCAATGGAGGTAAAGATTCCGACACATAGAATCCTGACTTACAATGAGGACCTGAACAGAGACCTGAGAGCTGATAGCTTAGAACTGATTGATGAGGTGCGTGAAGAGGCACATCAGCAAGCTCTGGCTTACAAGGCTCACATAAAGGCAGCATATGATGTGAAAGTGAAGACCAGGAGGTTTCAAGAGGGAGATCTGGTGCTCAAGAGAGCTGATGCGATGCATCCGGTGAGAAAGTTTGAGTTGAATTGGAAAGGACCTTTTGTGGTAACCAAAGTACTCCCTGGTGGGACATATGAGCTCACGAGCCATGAGAGATACGTGGAACCAAGACCATGGAACATCAGTAACCTAAAGAAGTACTATGTTTCGAAACATGCTATGGAAAATTTTTTGTCTTAATGGGAGGGGGTCTACGTGCTAGGTCTCATGCTCATGTTTTTTTTTTATAGGATACTTGCTTGGCTAGACAAGTATTCCTGTAATGGCACGAAGAGAACTTGTCGTGAATAAATAAAGGCTGAGAAGTTGTTCCTTTATTTTTGTGTTTGTTTACGTTTTGTTGTGTAATAAGGAACGACATTATAGAGCCAAGATAAGGCAGTAAACGCGATACCTAATAAGATGAAGTAAAGTATTTACTCTAAATGGTTTAGCAAAAATACGAAACCATCTAGAGTAGGGGGGAGTAGGGGTGTACCTTACACCCCTAAGGGGGTCCCATAATACCTCATGAAAATGCAAAAACTTGAAAAATAAAAGAAGGAAGAAATGCGTAGACAAGCAAGAACATGATAGCAAAACAGACACAGTAGATTAAGCTTCTAAGTAAGGAGTGCAGCACTAATGGAACAAGCAAAAGCATATAAATTGTTCAGTGCCGAAATACAAAGTAAATTGTCTAGTACGAAAGCAAAATAAGAGTATTTTTCGAAACATAAACTACACAACAGTTAAGCTAGGAAATTAGCAGCATCATCATCAGGACCAGCCCCCGCAGTGTCAACAGACTCTTCCCCGGGAACATTCTCCAGCCTTCCTAGTCCATCACCAAGGACTTGCGAGCTTCCACCAGTTGAAGGTACATCTGAAGAAAAGAGAGGGGAAATAGATTAATGCAAGAAGCGGAAAGTTATAACGACGAACATGAAAATAAGCATGTGAGAGCAGAGCAGGGTGTAAGATACCTGATATCTTAGCAGCCTGAAAGAAGTCTTTTGGAAACAAATCATAAATGGGCTCAGGCGGATCAGAGAAGGCCGCTTGCAAATCGCAAGGCGCAGTGAGAGCCTTGAAGGCTTTCTGCATAACGGGAAGCCACCAAGCCGTTCCTAGAGGAGCAGAGGGATTACCCTTGAATGAGAGAGGTGGAGAAAGATGTTTCACTATCGGGTCTACCTCTATCGGCTCCTTGAAACCCAAGTTGTGAGCCTTGGCTAGCACAGTCATGCAACACCTTTTCGCCAGGAAGGCAATATGGCGGATAGCCAGCAGGTATTCAGGTGAGGCTCAGAAAGATTCTAAGAGACCTTGGTAGAGGATTTGCAGTGCTTGTTGGCCTAGAGAAGTCCGGAGGATGTAGCTGCGGCAATAGTAAACCCCTTTAGTATAACCTGATTGATAAGAAAGGTTGGCAGCATGAAGAAGGCTTTTGGTCCCTTCAAGTTCCTTGCTAACTTGGGACAAATGATGACTGAGCTCGACATTGACATTGCTGAGGGAGACATTCTCCTCGGATAAAGCAGACATCTTCTCTTGAGACATGAGCAGTTCATGATTCTTTCTTTTTAAATCGTCATTGGCTAGGGAAAGCCTGCTGCTGGTATCCAAGATGTCTTGATTCTGGTGCTGCAGGTCCTCATTCGCCCCTGGTTAACTCCTGCAGCTGCACTTGGCTAGCCACCAGTGCCTCTCTCAGCTTCCCCATCTCTTTCTCTTGAGCAGCACCTTGAGTTGCAGTAGTCGACCATGAGAACTGATCAGCGATAAAAAAAAGAAAAAAGGCATTAGACGTGTGAAAGTAAGAATATGATAATATTTATAATGAATGTTTTCTGAAAATGAAAACATGATAACAACAATACCTTCACCAAGTCTTGAGCTCTTTCCTCCTAGAGTTGATGCAGAGAGGGAGGGCTAGACTCTGCCTCCTCCTCTGAATGGGGAATAGCTCGCAGTAGGGAAAGGCACTCAGAAAGAGATAACTTACGAAGGGAGCTGGAGGTTTGGCCTCTGAAAGCATAACCTGATGAATCAGTACCCTTAGGAGGGGAGCCACTGAGAAGAGGGGTATGCTTAGACTTCTTGGTGATGCCGGTAGGAGGTCGGGGAAAAGGAGGCCTCTTAAGGCTGGTAGAGGTGTCCACTTTAGCTTTTTCCTTCTGGGATGAGAAAGGAGGCCCAACAGAAGTAGCCTTATCCTTGCCAAGATATTAGGAGGGCATACCCGAGCTGAACGATTTAGTGGTTGTAGGTTTGACGAGGGCTCCCGGAGCTACAGGGGGAGCTGATAGCGATTGTGTGAATGATGCAGTAGCTGAGGAAACTTGATTGGTGGGATGTGAAGCATCATGAGCCTGAGACTTGAGAAAAGCTTGTTCCTCCAACAGAATGGCAAAATCAAAGTCCTTGTCATCAGGAAGTTTCACGTCTTGAATTCAACTCGTCTCTGCGTCAAGTAGGGTGCGAAGGATAAAATGCATGTTAGGAAGACTCGGGAAACAAAAAAGGAAAAGATAAAAAGACAGTTGAAACCTACCCTCGATGGAAAAAGAATGATCTCCTCGAGAGGATAACCCGAAGAAGGAAAGCACGCTAGAGTCAGATAGCAATGAATGAATGGAAAGGGGGTAAGCCGCGCACTTTGAGTTAGCTTTGCTAACACCTTGAGAGTAATAGGAGAGATATCCTTAACGGCTGGACGAGGCTGCTTTAGGTGAAGTGTTTGCCATGGGGAATAAGTGAAAGGCCAGCGACCCTGTTTAGGAGTGACAATGAAATACTTGTCTCTCCACTCTTTCCCCGCCGTGCTAGCATAATAGAATGCACCAGTGGGCTTCACATCATAAACAGTTTGGAATAGAGTGGGAGTGGGGACACCCCTGTTTCTGCGGAGCAAAATGAAGAAAGACAATAGAATTTCGATGAAAGAAGGGTGAAATTGGTTGGGCCATAAATTATGCAAATCGCAAACATGAATCATGAAGTCAGGGAGGGGAAACCTTAAACATGCCTCTATTTGGTGATACCAAAAAGCCACTGAGGGATAATCCAATAGATGAGGACGGTCATATGGTTTCTGGCATGCTAATATCAAACAACCCATCACAGTTCAACAACGACTTTACTAATGCTAATTCTACAGGAGTTAGGGAGGATTCACCTGCTATAACGTTTGGAGCCATCATAGGAGGAGTAGAAATCTTCAGAGAATAAGAGGTCTCAATAGAAGGAAATGACGAATCCACCTCTTTGATCCCCTGGCCAGACGGGGGCGAACCCTCAGTCAGGTTGATGACTTCTTCGGGGTTGGAAGAAGGTGCCGGACTTGAGGGATTCCTGATGGCTATTCGTCGGGAGCGACAGGCAAAAGGTTGCTTTCTCTTAACTCGAGTGTGAGAGGATATATCCGAGTGGGAGTCTTCATGCGAGGAGAGTTGGGGCTGGGTATCAGATGCGTGAAATGCAGGTTGATCGGAAATGGTATCCTCTGTGGAAGGGGAAGGAGTTTGCGCCATAAGAGAATTACAGTAAAATTGAAAAGAGTGCAAAGATAAAAGAAGATAAGGATAAAAACCCCAATATAAAAGAGAGAAGGGGACGGTTGAGACAAAGTAAGGGAAGTTGCAGAGGCTCCCTATTTTTACTAAATAAAATAACAGCAAACCGAGACCTGGTTTAAAAATTTGAAATAGGTAGGTCCCTAGTGAAGGAAAGCGGGATTGTCTAAAGAAATCTCATGCCTCGACAGTCGCATGGGATAAATTACTCTGTATTTCTCAAAGGAAGACCTCCCGAAATTTAGAGTAGGGGGGAGTAGATGATAGGGATAAAAATATCTAGGTCTTTAAGAGAAGCAACATAATGATAGAGTTGAGATCTCCTGGAGAGATCTCCTTTCAGAGATCTGCCTGGAGATCCCTGTCAAGATCTGCCCTGAGGTCCCCCCTTTAGAACTCTTCTTCAGTTGTATACGAACAAAGACACTTTAATTAATGCTCGTAAGGTACTGTCAGAAGGTACATCGTGTCTCAGTCAATAGGATAATAGCGCATGTAAAGATAAAGGTAAAAGAGGGAGCAGCGACTCAGCTTCACTCTCAAGCAAACTCACGAGTATATATTGTAAAATCCAACACACACAAACACACAATTTTTTCAGACTTATTTCCTGTTACATTCACCTCCTAAAGAAAAAAAAACCAGAATACTAACTTAAGCTTCGGAGGTGATTCGCCGGGAAACATCCCTTGCCCTTCTTTTTCTTGCAGAGTTGAGAGAGAGCACTACAGCTAGAGACGATTCTAACCACCAGAAAAGGAAGAGAAGTGTTGTCTTGGTAGGCGCTGGTGTTTGCTCATCTCTCTGTTCTAATTTTGTATGATTTACTTTTTCTGGTTACATTAACTGTGTTAGCTAAAGCTCACAACTTGGGTTTCAAGGAGCCTATAGAGGTAGATCTAATAGTGAAACATCTTCCTCCACCTCCTTCATTCAAGGGTGATCCCTCTACTCCTCTGGGAACGGCTTGGTGGCTTCTAGTTATGCAGAAAGCCTTCGAGACTCTCACTGCGCCTTGTGATTTGCAAGCGGCTTTCTCTGATCCGCCTGAGCCCATTTATGATTTCTTCCTAAAAGGCTTCTTTCAGGCTGCTAAGATATCAAGTATCTCACACCCTACTCAGCTCTCACATGCTTACTTTCATGTCTACTATTATAACCTTTCGCTTCTTCTATTAATCCATTTTCCCTCTTCTTTCTTCAGATGTGCCTTCAACTGGTGGGACCTTGCCAGTTTTTGGTGATGAACTGGGAAGGCCAGAGAATGTTCCTGGGGACGTGTCTGCTGATGCCACGGGGGCTAACCCTGATGATGATGCTACCGATTTCCTAGCTTAACTGTTGTGTAGTTTATGTTTTCAACAATACTCTTATTTTGCTTTCGTACCAGACAATTTACTTTGTATTTCGGCACTGAACAATTTATCCACTTTTTCTTGATCCGTTAGTGCTGCACTCCTTACTTAGCAGCTTAATTTACTGTGTCTATTTTGTTATCATGTTCTTGCTTGTCTGCGCATTTCTTCCTTCTTTTATTTTTCAAATTTTTTGCATTTTCATGAGGTATTACAGGACCCCTTTTGGGGTGTAAGGTACACCCCTACTCCCTCCTACTCTAGATGGTTTTGTCTTTTTGCTAAACCATTTAGAGTAAATACTTTACTTCATCTTATTAGGTATCCCGTTTACTGCCTTATCTTGGCTCTGTAATGTCATTCCTTATTACACAACAAAACGTAAACAAAGACAAAAATAAAGAAACAACTTCTCAGCCTTTATTTATTGATGTGAGCACGGGTGGGCAACCAACGACTAGAAGTCAGATTTCAGGAACTAAATAAAGTATGCCGATTTCAAGTCCAATATCAAGATAAATCGGGCCAAATGGTGAATATTAATATGCTGAATTCGTCTTAAAAGGGCTTGTCAACAATCAGACTTCGAAGGCCCAAGAAGAAGAATAAATGGTTGATATTCGTGCATATTGAAGAGGCTAAATTAAGTGTCTAATTAGTTTCATTATTATGAGTTAAATAAGTGACTTTTGAAGTCTTGAGTCATAAGTACTCATTAGTAGTTAATAAGTGATTTAATTAGTGTTAAATAAGTCTATTTATGAGTTTAATTAGTATCATAAGTACTATCATTATTGGTAGTCTACGAAGAGTCCTTTTCTAGCCTATAAATAGGCTTGATATCCTTTGTAATCGAATAACATATATACCTTGAGTTATAAACGAAAATTGGCTTTGCCTTTGTGAGTTGAATTTCTCTCTTGTAGAGTTTTCACTTGTTCCGAACTTATCAAGACTAGTGAGCAAAGTCTTGTGGCGTTCAACCATACCGAGGTTCTTGGCTGATTATATAGCCAACGGGTCGAGGTTTTCTTCGCTCTAGGAGGTGATCAAACTGGATTCTCGATCTAGGGAGACTGCTGCCTACCTCTTATACGAAGGGTTCTTGGATCTTTTATCCAACGGGTCCTCCGTCCGTATCATTTATTCACAACAAGTTCTCTTCGTGCCATTACAGGAATACTTGTCTAGCTAAGCAAGTATCCTATCAAAAAAGATGGGCATGAGACCTGGCACGTAGACACCCTCCCATTAAGACAAAAAATTTTCCATAGCATGTTTCTAAACATAGTACCTCTTCAGGTTACTGATGTTCCATGGTCTTGGTTCCACGTATCCCTCATGGCACGTGAGCTCATATGCCCCACCATGGAGTACTTTGGTTACCACAAAAGGTGATACGGACGGAGGACCCGTTGGATAAAAGATCCAAGAACCCGACGTATAAGAAATAGACAGCGGTCTCCCTAGATCGAGAATCCAGTTTGATCACCTCCTAGAGCGAAGAAAACCTCGACCCGTTGGCTATATAATCAGCCAAGAACCTCGGTATGGTTGAACGCCACAAGACTTTGCTCATCAGTCTTGATAAGTTCGGAACAAGTGAAAACTCTACAAGAGAGAAATTCAACTCACAAAGGCAAAGCCAATTTTCGTTTATAACTCAAGGTGTATATGTTATTCGATTACAAAGGATTGAGCCTATTTATAGGCTAGAAAAGGACTCTTCGTAGCCTACCAATAATGATAGTACTTATGATACTAATTAAACTCATAAATAGACTTATTTAACACTAATTAAACCACTTATTAACTACTAATGACTACTTATGACTCAAGACTTCAAAAGTCACTTATTTAACACATAATAAATAAAATAAATAGACTCTTTATGAAGCCTCTTTATTATGCACGAAAATTAACCATTTATTTTTCTTCTCGGGCCTTCAAAGTCTGATTGTTGACAAGCCCTTTTAAGACGAATTCAGCCCATTAATATTCACCATTTGGCCCATTTATCTTGATATTGGACTTGAAATCGGCATACTTTATTAATTCTTGAAATCTGACTTGTAGTCGTTGGTTGCCCATCCGTGCTCACATCATTCCCTTCTTTTTCAAGAAGATTCGTCCCGAATCTTATTTCCAAAAGAAAGGTCAGTGTTTAGTAACAACCAATCCAATCCTCCGTGTTTGAAGACGTGATTTTCATCCTTGATTTTGATAGTTGTACGTGGTTCCATATCGAAATGATATACCTGCAAAATAGAAACAAACCACGTACCTAGGGGTCTATCATTCCCCTCATCTTGACAATGATTTGTCCTCAAATCCAGAATTGCTCCAATTTGGAATGATTTCCTTGTTTGTGAGTACACCTCGTTATTGTCATGAACATTCAACCACGACATTTGAAATGAAGATTTGTGATTCAATGGTGGAACGCTCAACAGTGGCACCAAGGAAACACATACCACATCTGCACAACTTTCAACAATGAATTCGCCCCTAGTTATTTTCTGGTCACTTGCGACCACTATGCTTTCATGTTGGTTGTTGTCATGAACTTGAGCAACAAGAACAAATGGATTAGTATTCTCAAGTTCTTCAACCACAATGGAAGAAACCTTGTCGAAAATCTGGGGAACAATCACCTTGTCCTCAATTCCCTTCTCTCTATTTGGTTGGACCTCCAATTGTGGTGTGGAATCACAACTTTGGATCGGCATGTCACAAAAGGTCTTCCTCGTTGTTACTTCCACAAGCTTTCTCAACTCTTCATTGGCTGCCTTAATCTCCGCCAACATTAGCTTAGTTTCCATGCGAAGAACATATGCACGCTCTCGACGCTCCTTCAACGTTTTGCTCAGTTTTTTGTTTTATTATTTTTTTTTTTGGATAGAAAATATAAAGATAGAGGTTCAAATCAATACCAGATTGCTCTGATACCAAATGATACGGACGGAGGACCCGTTGGATAAAAGATCCAAGAACCCGACGTATAAGAAATAGACAGCGGTCTCCCTAGATCGAGAATCCAGTTTGATCACCTCCTAGAGCGAAGAAAACCTCGACCCGTTGGCTATATAATCAGCCAAGAACCTCGGCATGGTTGAACGCCACAAGACTTTGCTCATCAGTCTTGATAAGTTCGGAACAAGTGAAAACTCTACAAGAGAGAAATTCAACTCACAAAGGCAAAGCCAATTTTCGTTTATAACTCAAGGTGTATATGTTATTCGATTACAAAGGATTGAGCCTATTTATATAGGCTAGAAAAGGACTCTTCGTAGCCTACCAATAATGATAGTACTTATGATACTAATTAAACTCATAAATAGACTTATTTAACACTAATTAAACCACTTATTAACTACTAATGACTACTTATGACTCAAGACTTCAAAAGTCACTTATTTAACACATAATAAATAAAATAAATAGACTCTTTATGAAGCCTCTTTATTATGCACGAAAATTAACCATTTATTTTTCTTCTCGGGCCTTCAAAGTCTGATTGTTGACAAGCCCTTTTAAGACGAATTCAGCCCATTAATATTCACCATTTGGCCCATTTATCTTGATATTGGACTTGAAATCGGCATACTTTATTTAATTCTTGAAATCTGACTTGTAGTCGTTGGTTGCCCATCCGTGCTCACATCAAAAGGTCCTTCCCAATTCGGCTAAAACTTTTTCATCGGATGCATCGCATCAGCTCTATTGAGCACTAGATCTCCCTCTTGAAACCTCCTGGTCTTTACTTTCGCATCATATGCTGCCTTTATGCGAGCCTTGTAAGCTAGAGCTCACTGATGCGCCTCTTCACGCACCTCATCGATCAGATCTAAGCTATCAGCTCTCAGGTCTCTGTTCAGGTCCTCATTATAATTCAGGATTCTATGTGTCGGAATCTTTACCTCCATTGGCATGACAGTGTTAGTGCCATATACCAAACAGAAAGGAGACTGCCCTGTAGCTGTTTTCTGTCCAGTTCTATATGCTCACAATACTGAGCTCAGCTCTTCCACCCATTAAGACCTCTCTTTCTCTAGCCTCACTTTGATACCATTCACTATGGTCCGATTGGTGACTTCCACTTGCCCACAGGTCTCTGGGTGAGCAACAACAGCGAACCTCTTCTCGATTCCTCTAGCTTTGCACCAAGCTTGTGTTCTTTTTCCAAAGAATTGCGTTCCATTGTCAGATACTAGCACTCTGGGCAGGCCATATCTGCAGCAAATATTCTTCCATATGAACTTTATGATGCTTTCCTCTGTTACTGAAGATAAAGGCTCTGCCTCTACCCACTTACTGAAATAATCCACCGCTACAATGATGTGACATTTCTTTCTCGCTGCCATGGAAAGCTTGCCAACTAGATCTATGCCCCATTTGTTGAACGGACATTCTGCATACTGAACTCCCAGCTCTTCAGCAGGCATATGAATCAGCACTACTTTAAGAAGTAGAAGCTTTCTTTCCCCCGGACCTGCAACCCCAGCTCTTCAGCAGGCATATGAATCAGCGGCCCGTGCTTCTGGCAATTGGGACACCTTTTTATGAAGACCTCGACATCCTTCTTCAAAGAAGGCAAATAGTACCCAACTCTTAGCACTCACCGGATCAGGTCTCGGAACCCTGTATGACATCCCGCTATTCCCTGATGCACTTCCTTGGTTATCCGCAGACCATCCGCCTCTATCACACATCTCAGTAACGGTTGTGAGTAAGCCTTCCTGAATAAATGTCCTCCAATTAGACAGTACTTAGCGTAGATTTTCTTTTTTCCAATTCTTTTTCCTTCTAACTGTTCTCCCGTTTTCAAGAAATGTAAAACAGGCACCCTTCAATCATTTTTTTCTTCTAACACATGAATACTCTTTTCTATTCGGTTGCCCACCATTTTTAGCAATGTCACTTTTTCAGTTACCAACCCATGCAGTGAGCTGGCCAGCTGAGCCAGGCAGTCTGCCTGTGCATTGAGGTCTCGAGGTATCTGCTCTATCTTCAGGTGCTGGAAACTTTTACTCAGATCTCTGACCTGCTCGACATACCTGACCATTCTTTCTTCTTTGATCTCATAATTTCCTAAGACCTGTTGAATTACTAACTGGGAGTCGGAATGAATGACAACACTTTGAGCTGCCAGCTCAGCTACCATCTCCAGTCCCCTAACAAACGCTTCGTACTCAGCTTCATTATTAGAAACTCTGAACTCGAAATTCAATGCGTAACTAAGCTCATTTTGGTCCGGCGCTATTATGACAATTTCGGCCCCGTATCCTTCAATCGTCACCGATCCATCAACGAAGACTTTCCACTCAAGCCATTGCGTGGGTTGAGTAGTTTCTGTGATAAAGTCAGCCAAGGCCTGCGCTTTGATAGCTGTACGCGGCTCAAATTCTACATCATATTCCCCCAGTTCCACGCTCCATTTCACCATTCTCCCTGAGAGATCTGGTTTACTCAGTACTTGCTTAAAGGGAAAATTAGTTCTCACCAACACTTTGTAAGCAAGAAAGTATAACCTTAACCTCCTCGCTGCTGTCATTATGATGTGAGCACGGGTGGGCAACCAACGACTAGAAGTCAGATTTCAGGAACTAAATAAAGTATGCCGATTTCAAGTCCAATATCAAGATAAATCGGGCCAAATGGTGAATATTAATATGCTGAATTCGTCTTAAAAGGGCTTGTCAACAATCAGACTTCGAAGGCCCGAGAAGAAAAATAAATGGTTGATTTTCGTGCATATTGAAGAGGCTAAAATTAAGTGTCTAATTAGTTTCATTATTATGAGTTAAATAAGTGACTTTTGAAGTCTTGAGTCATAAGTAGTCATTAGTAGTTAATAAGTGATTTAATTAGTGTTAAATAAGTCTATTTATGAGTTTAATTAGTATCATAAGTACTATCATTATTGGTAGGCTACGAAGAGTCCTTTTCTAACCTATAAATAGGCTTGATATCCTTTGTAATCGAATAACATATACACCTTGAGTTATAAACGAAAATTGGCTTTGCCTTTGTGAGTTGAATTTCTCTCTTGAAGAGTTTTCACTTGTTCCGAACTTATCAAGACTGGTGAGCAAAGTCTTGTGGCGTTCAACCATACCGAGGTTCTTGGCTGATTATATAGCCAACGGGTCGAGGTTTTCTTCGCTCTAGGAGGTGATCAAACTGGATTCTCGATCTAGGGAGACCGCTGCCTACCTCTTATACGAAGGGTTCTTGGATCTTTTATCCAACGGGTCCTCCGTCCGTATCATTTGGTATCAGAGCAATCTGGTATTGATCTGAACCTCTATCTTTTTATTTTCTATAAAAAAAAATACAAAAACATGAGCAAAACGTTGAAGGAGCGTCGAGAGCGTGCATATGTTCTTCGCATGGAAACTAAGTTAATGTTGGCGGAGATTAAGGCAGCCAATGAAGAGTTGAGGAAGCTTGTGGAAGTAACAATGAGAAAGACCTTTTGTGACATGCCGATCCAAAGTTGTGATTCCACACCGCAATTGGAGGCCCAACCAAATGAAGAGAAAGAGAATGAGGATAAGGTGATTGATCCAAAGATTTTCGACAAGGTTGTTGCAAATACTGTTGAAGAACAAGCCGAAGATACCAATGAAAGTGAAAACGTGGCTACGTGTGACAAAGAAATCGTAAGAAGGAAACTCATTTTTGAAGAAAGTTGTGTGGATGTGGTTCGTGTTTCCTTGGTGACGCAGTTGGAAATACCTCCGTTGAGCCCCAAATCATCTATTTGGAAGCCGTTGAATGATCATGGCAATGCAAAATTGTACTCTCAAAAGAGGAGGGCTTTTGAAATAACCCATGGTATTGCATTTATGTTTGTTTTTCAGGTTGTTGTATTCGATGTGGTACCAAATGCAAACATCAGAATCATGGATGAAAATCACGTCTTCAAGCCGGGAGGAGTGGAGCCATTTCTACTCACTGACCTTTCTTTTGGAAATAAGATTCGGGACGAATCTTCTTGAAGAAGAAGGGAATGATGTGAGCACGGGTGGGCAACCAACGACTAGAAGTCAGATTTCAGGAACTAAATAAAGTATGCCGATTTCAAGTCCAATATCAAGATAAATCGGGCCAAATGGTGAATATTAATATGCTGAATTCGTCTTAAAAGGGCTTGTCAACAATCAGACTTCGAAGGCCCGAGAAGAAAAATAAATGGTTGATTTTCATGCATATTGAAGAGGCTAAAATTAAGTGTCTAATTAGTTTCATTATTATGAGTTAAATAAGTGACTTTTGAAGTCTTGAGTCATAAGTAGTCATTAGTAGTTAATAAGTGATTTAATTAGTGTTAAATAAGTCTATTTATGAGTTTAATTAGTATCATAAGTACTATCATTATTGGTAGGCTACGAAGAGTCCTTTTCTAACCTATAAATAGGCTTGATATCCTTTGTAATCGAATAACATATACACCTTGAGTTATAAACGAAAATTGGCTTTGCCTTTGTGAGTTGAATTTCTCTCTTGAAGAGTTTTCACTTGTTCCGAACTTATCAAGACTGGTGAGCAAAGTCTTGTGGCGTTCAACCATACCGAGGTTCTTGGCTGATTATATAGCCAACGGGTCGAGGTTTTCTTCGCTCTAGGAGGTGATCAAACTGGATTCTCGATCTAGGGAGACCGCTGCCTACCTCTTATACGAAGGGTTCTTGGATCTTTTATCCAACGGGTCCTCCGTCCGTATCACATTACAGCCAAAGCAGCTCTCTCCAAATCGGAGTATCTATACTCAGCTCCTTGTAAGGCCTTATTGATGTAATAAATGGGCTTCTGCGTAGAGCCCTCCTCCCTTATGAGAACTGCACTTAGGGAATGGTCTCCAACAGCTATGTATAGGTACAAGGTTTCTCCTGTGGCTGGTTTGGTTAATACCGGCAGACTTGGCAGATGAGCTTTCAGTTCCTCAAATGCCTTCTGACAGCTCTCATCCCATTCGAATTTACTGGCTTTCTTCAACACCTTGAAGAACGGAAAGCTTTTTTCCGCCGAAGCGGATATGAACCGACTGAGCACGGTGATTCTTCCGTTTAGTCGATGTACCTCCCTTATACTAGTAAGAGCAGCCATTTCCAGTACGGCTCGGACCTTGTCCTAATTAACTTCGATTCCTCTTGGAGTTACCATATATCCCAAAAATTTTCCCGACTTAACACCAAACGTGCATTTTGCTGGGTTCAATCGCTAATCATACTTTCTTATCAAAGTCATGACCTTCTCCGGGTCTCTGACATGATGTTTTGCCTTCACACTTTTCACAAGGATATCATCCACGTATACCTCCGAAATCTTTCCTATCTGCTCTTCAAATATTGCGTCCATCATTCTTTGATAGGTAGCTCCCGCATTCTTTAGGCCAAAATGCATCCTTACGTACGCGAACGTGCCGCATATGGTTATAAAAGCTATTTAGACCACATCCTCAGGGGCTAGCTGTATCTGGTTGTACCCCCGGTAAGCATCCAACATAGATAACAGCTTGCATCCTGAAGTCGAGTCGACCAATTGGTCGATACAGGGCAATGGGTAATGATCTTTCGGGCACGCTTTGTTCGGGTCCCTGAAATCTATGCACATTCGTCAGCTGCCATTGCTCTTAGCTACCATCACTGCGTTTGACAGCCACTCGGAGTACTGAATTCTAACAATGTGACCAGCGTCTAACAGCCGTCTAATCTCCTCCCTAATTACTTTTTCCTTTTCTGGCCCAAAGGATCTCTTTTTCTGCCTTACCGGCCTCGCTTTAGAGTCTACATTTAGATGATGCAGCGCTACAGATGGGTCTACCCCTTTCATATCCTTCGGGCTGAATACAAACAGGTATGCATTCCTTCGTAAACACCAAATTACTGCTTCTCTTTGTTCTTCAGTCATTTACTTCCCAATCTTCGTGGTGAAACCCATTTTCCCCGGGAACAGTTCCACCATCATCAACTCCTCTTCCAGTGGCTGCATTCTTGGCTCTAGGTCTTCCTCTATACCCTTCACCTTTGCATTTTTACTTAGCAGTGGGCGTTCTGCCACTGAGGTTCCTTTCACCTTTTGCTTAGCATGCGTTATGGATCTTACGTAAGACCTCACCTACCAATCCCTCCTTGAGAGCTGGAAATTTCATTTTCATGTGGTAGGTGGAGACCACCACCTGGAAATCATTTAGAGCAGGTCTTCCCAATATTATGTTATACGCTGAAGGTGTATCCACTACTAGGAACTTCACCATCCGAGTGTTCGAGGTCTCACCACTCCCAAGTGTTACCTGAAGGGTCACCTCCCCTTTGGGCTGTATTTTGCCTCCAGCGAAACCATATAATGCCGTGTTCACTGGCATCAAATCAGCATTAATCTTCATCTTCTGGAAACAATCCCAAAAGAGCACATTTACCGCACTTCCGGTGTCCACAAAGATCCGTGCCACTCACCAGTTGGCCACTTCAGCACTGATCACCAGTGCATCGTTATAGGGTGTCGCACTCATCAAGTCATTGGGACCTAAGCTCACACACGCCTTTGGATTTATCTCTTCTCCTGGGAATGAATCTACCACATAAATCTCCATGCCCATTGAATTTGCTAACTCCTGGACCTCTTTGTTCACCTGGGCTTTAGCAGCTCTCACATAGGCTTTACGAGCTTGACCTGAGTCTCCATTGATATTTTCTCCCATAATCATGTTGATGTTTCCCCTTTTCGGGACATGATCCTCTCACCTTGGGGGAGTTTTATCCCTTTAATCAGGTTTCTTCTGCTCCGGCTCTTTTCTTTTGTAACTTTTCTCTCTTTCTTTTTTGACAAATTGGAGTAGGGTGTCATCCTTTTTCAGCAGTCGTTCGATAGCATCCTTCAGGTGCCTATAAGAGTTCGTGTCGTGACCATAATCATTGTAATACTTGCAGTATAACTCAGATCGCAGGTTGCGTGAAGCTTCCTTATAAGTACTTGGAAACTTAAAGTGAGGAGACTTGGCAGCAGCTTCCATGACCTCCACCAAAGATGCATTGAGAGGAGTATACTGGTCCAATCTCTCCAGAGCTCTCTTGGGCTTCTGCGCTCCTTTATCCTTTTCAGCTCTTGATGCAGAAGACAACCTTTTCTCCGAGGTCTCCCTTTTGGGAACAGGGGATTGTTCTTGTATCTTTCTAGCCTCTTGAGCTTCCTCGAGATTGACATATTTTTCAGCTTTCTGCAGCAACTCCTCGAAGAATAGGGGAGCTCTCTTGTTCAGCGAATTAAAGAATAAGCCCAGTGCTAACCCTTGTATGAGTGCCTGCACCTTCACATCATCTGAAGCCAGAGGAACTTGCAACACTTCAGCGTTAAAGCGAGTCACATATTCTCGCAAGCTCTCTGAGGGTCCTTGCCTCAATGCCATGAGTGAGGAGGACGTCTTTATGTTCCTCCTCGCACTAGCAAATTGGTGGAGAAACATGGACTTCAACTCGAGGAATGAACTTATATTGTTGGAAGGTACTTCAGAGAACCATTGTTGAGCTACCTTCGATAGAGTCGTAAGGAAAACTCTGCACTTAACTCCTTCTGTGTACTGATGCAACATTGCACCATTTTCAAATCTCATCATATGCTCATATGGATCTGTGGAACCGTCGTACTCCAATGTCAGTGTTTTGAAATTCAAAGGTAATTGATCTTCTCTGATGTCCCTTGAGAAAGGAGACTGGCTGTTATTGGTTTTAACAGGCTTCTAGGAGATTGCTTAGGCGAAGAGGCCTTCCGCTAGAGGTCTTTTAATTGTTGTTTGAGGGCTGCGATCTCAGCAGCAGCTCCCTCATCTTGAGGTCTCACAATCCGTGCTTCGTCCTCATTTTCTGATTTAGTTTGAGGGCTCTCATACCCATCGCTCTCATACTGACCTTCCTCCACAAGTTCTCCTAATCAAGGAAAATAAGAATATTTAGATCATGAACATTTATTTTCATATTAATGAGGCTTGAACCATCTCATTGGTATCTCGTCGTGATCAGGATCTTACAAGACCCATTCGTACCTTCTTGGATTTTCCCTTTGTTGTGTTGCCAGATTTCTTACTTTAGCCCTCTAAGGGAGCCAAAGCTTTGGATACAACTTGCTTCACCATAGCACTGAGCTGATCCATAGACACCGCATAGGTGACACTCTGTTGCACAGGTACTTGAGATTCCTCTCTCATAACCTCTGAACCCTTACTACCTCCATCTTTCTGAGGGCTAGTCGACTTAGAAGCCCCCTCCTTCTGGGGCGTGGTTATATTTGGTGGGGCTACTTTCAGAGTATTCTGATTCTCCTCCTCAGTACGTTCCTCCAAGGAGCTGTCGTCACGCACCACTCCTTCAGGTGGGGATTCCCGGTCTCGGACTGATATATTTTCCATGATTGAATCTGCATTTCGAGGTTTTCAACTAGCAGTACCCAATCAATGCATATCATCAAGGGCATAACAAGTGTTCAACACTACCCTTTCCCAAGACCATTATCAAGTCTCGCCGGGCATTTAAGGAACTCAAGGAATACGATTCAACATATTCCCTTTCCTCACACACTTCCCCAATCTCTGTTGGGATTGTGTGAGACCTGCTCTGAGGGTCCCATGTTTCTTTTAATTTCACTCATTCATGCTACGAAGGTTTTCGAGGTTCTTCCTCTAGGAATCATCTATTTCCAAGCCATTTTTCAAATAGCCGATAATTTCGTTTGTCTCTCTATGCTACTCATAGTTCCCTACCAGATTGCGAACTAGAGAGTTTTTTAAGAGAACATGAAAGATAAATGAATTTTTAAAAGATTCTACCAAAATCTGAAAAGGGGTTTAAAACACGAAGGTCTCAAAAGCTACCAGCCCCATTCCTTTAAAAACAGTGAGAGTTATTCTGTTGTGACATAATATCCACCAGGTCTCCACTTGGGTCGTATACCTTAACATAATTGTACTAAATGGGAGGTACTCCGGGTGTTTCCCTTTCTGACCTCAGGAAGATCTCAGAACAGGTACATGTATCAGGTACCCACTCAGGTATTGATGGGGCTGCATCCAAGTTAACCAACGACAACAATAGAGATCCCTTGATCATTCATGGTGGGCCGGTTACAAGAGCTAGAGCTAAGAAGATAAAGGAGGCCATGGTGTTGATTATAGCTGAAATGAAAGCCCAAGTCCAAGAGCAATCTACGTTGGGCCAAATGGTGAATCTTATACAAGTCGGTGGGCTGAATCCAACTTGAAGAATGGGCTATTTACAAATCAGATTTGGAGGCCCAAGATGAGGAATAAAGATGCATATTTTCGTGCATGTTCAAGAGGGCAAATAAAGAGTCATGTTAGTTTCTTTATTATGACTTAAATAAGTGACTTTTGAGTCCAAGGGTCATAGGTACTTAATAAGTGATGTAATGAGTGTTAAATAAGTCTATTTATGAGTTTAATTAGTGTTATCAATGATAGGATACCAAGAATCCTTTCCTAGCCTATAAATAGACTTGTAAATCACTTGTAAGAGGACACCTTGAGTTATAAACGAAAATTGGCTTTGCCTTTGTGAGTTGAATTTCTCTCTTGTAGAGTTTTCACTTGATCCGAACTTATCAAGACTAGTGAGCAAAGTCTTGTGGCGTTCAACCATACCGAGGTTCTTGGCTGATTATATAGCCAACGGGTCGAGGTTTTCTTCGCTCTAGGAGGTGATCAAACTGGATTCTCGATCTAGGGAGACCGCTGCCTACCTCTTATACGAAGGGTTCTTGGATCTTTTATCCAACGGGTCCTCCGTCCGTATCATTTTGGTAATCAGAGCAATCTGGTATTGATCTCAACCTTTGCTCTTCAATTCTACATCTTCTCTATATTCTATCCATCCTTGTGTCTTTGTTGCTGCAAAAAAAAAAAAAAAAAAAAAAAAGAAAGGAAAAAGAAAGAAAAAGAAAAAGGGAAAAAAAATCAGTTTAAAAAAATACAAAAAAAAAAAAAAAAACGAAAATCATTTGAATTGTTCCATAAGGGCTGAAGTGTGGTGATTGCTACATCTCTTGTTCTAATCTTGATTTGTTCTAGTTCATTTGAATTCCTACAAGTGAGAATTGAGTGGTAAAAGGCATTGAGTGGTGAGTTTATTTGAGGGGAGGTAAAAGCCTACGAGTGATACACGAGTGTTTGGGGAGGTTTCTTTTTTATTTTACTTTTTTTTTTTTTTTTTTACTTTTTGTGTGATACACGAGTGAATTGTGAGGACATGGGCGATAATATCAATCAAAATCCAAATGAATTTACACTGCAAGCTATGCAACAACAATTTGCTAGATTTAACACTATTTTGGAGAGCGTATCAGATCGCTTGGAGAATTTGGAGCTACAAGGACAACAAAGGAATCATGATGAAAGGGAGAGTGAAGAAGAAGAGGAAGCAGAATCCATGCATCGAGCTCCAAGGCATAATGGTAGAAGGAGGCATCAAAATGAAGTTGATCGTGACTTGGGAAGCATCAAGTTGAAAATTCCTGCTTTCCAAGGAAGGAGTGATCCCGAGGCCTATTTGGAGTGGGAGCGAAAGGTGGAACTCATCTTTGAGTGTCACAACTACTCCGAGGAGAAGAAGGTCAAACTTGCTGTAATTGAATTCACCGACTATGCTCTAGTTTGGTGGGATCAATTGACAACAAATAGAAGACGCTATGGAGAGAGACCAATTTCCACTTGGGATGAAATGAAGTCCATAATGCGTAAGAGATTTGTTCCTTCTCATTACTTTCGTGAATTGTATCAAAAATTACAAAGTTTGAGTCAAGGTACTAAATCTGTTGATGAGTTCTACAAAGAGATGGAGATTGCCATGATAAGGGCAAATGTTGAAGAAGATAGAGAAGCAACAATGGCTCGATTTCTATGCGGGCTGAATAGGGAGATTGCGAACGTCGTTGATCTTCAACACTATGTGGAGCTTGAAGATATGGTTCATATGGCCATGAAGGTGGAGCGGCAATTTAAGAAGAAGGGAACCTTCCAAAAGAATTTCCCAACGAGTTCTCAATCTTCAAAGCCGAAGGAGTGGACATCTTCGAAACCGACATTTGGGGCTGCTTCAAAACCTCAAAATCAGATGTCAAAACCTTTCAATGAAGTTGATAAAGGCAAAGGTACCTCTACTTCTACTCCCAATACTACTAGAACTAGAGATGTCAAATGTTTTCGCTGTCATGGAATTGGACACATTGCATCTGAATGTCCAAACAAAAGGGTGATGGTTGTAAAATCTAATGGGGAGCTAGAATCGGAAAGTGAACATGAAGATGATGGTGGAGATGAACAGCCTGAAGAGATCACACCAGAACACGGAGAGCTATTTGTGGTTCGAAGAGCTCTTAATGTGCAAGTCAAAGGTGATGATCAACAAAGGGAGAACATCTTTCACACAAGGTGTTTGGTCCAAGGTAAAGTTTGCATGATGATTATTGATGGTGGGAGTTGTACTAACGTTGCAAGTTCAGATATGGTGGACAAGATGAAGTTAGCAACCCAAAAGCATCCTCAACCATACAAGCTTCAATGGTTGAATGAATGTGGTGAAATTCGTGTGACTAAACAAGTTCTAATTTCGTTTTCCATTGGCAATTATAAGGATGATGTTCTTTGTGATGTGGTACCAATGCATGCTAGTCACATTCTCTTGGGCAGGCCTTGGCAATTCGATCGGAGGGTGATTCATGACGGTTTTCAAAATCGTTATACCTTCAAGCACAATAACAAATCTGTCATGCTTGTGCCATTGACTCCACAACAAGTTCATGAGGACCAAATAAAGATGTCTCAAACGAGGAGAGCTAGAGAGAATGAGGGAAAGAAAAGTGAGGGAGTTGATACACATATGAGAGAAAAAAAGAGTGGAGAGAATACACGAGAGGGAAAGGAAAAACAAAACTTCTTTGTGAGAGCAAAAGAGATGAAGAGAGCAATAGTTGAAGAAGAGAGTGTGTTGATCTTGGTGTACAAAGAGTCTTTTTTTATCACTAACGAATTAACCCCATCTTTGCCTAGTACCTTTGTGTCTCTTTTGAAGGAATTTGAAGACGTTTTCCCGGAAGAGGAGCCAAGTGGTTTACCTCCGTTAAGAGGTATTGAACATCAAATTGATTTTGTGCCCGGAGCTGTGCTTCCAAACCGATCAGCCTATAGAGCCAATCCGGAAGAGACTAGGGAGATCCAAAGGCAAGTGGAAGACTTGATGGAGAAGGGAAGAGTTCGTGAGAGCATGAGTCCATGTGCCGTACCGGTGATCGTTGTATCCAAGAAAGATGGATCATGGAGGATGTGCACCGATTGTCGAGCAATCAATAAGATCACGGTAAAGTATCGCTATCCTATTCCTAGGTTAGACGATATGCTTGATGAGTTGCATGGGGCTGTTGTGTTTACTAAGATTGATTTGAAAAGTGGTTATCATCAAATTCGAATTCGAGAAGGAGATGAGTGGAAAACTGCTTTTAAAACAAAGTATGGTCTTTATGAGTGGTTAGTAATGCCTTTTGGTTTAACTAATGCACCTAGTACTTTCATGAGATTGATGCATCATGTTTTGCGAAGTTTCATTGGGAAATTTGTGGTTGTTTACTTTGATGATATTTTGATCTATAGCAAAAATGTGGATGAACATCTTGACCATGTGCGTGCTGTTTTAGACACCTTAAGAAAGGAATCATTGTATGCTAATCTTAAGAAGTGTTCTTTTTGCATGGATAAAGTTGTTTTTCTTGGTTTTGTTGTAAGTGCTAATGGGATTGAAATGGAGAGGGAAAAAGTGCAAGCTATCTTACAGTGGCCAACTCCTCAAAACATTGCTCAAGTAAGAAGTTTTCATGGTCTTGCAAGTTTTTATAGGAGGTTTGTTAAAAATTTTAGCACAATTGCTGCACCTTTGAATGAGATTGTGAAAAAAGATGTTGGTTTTCATTGGGGAGAGAAACAAGAACATGCTTTTAATCTTCTTAAAGAGAAACTAACTAGTGCTCCTATTCTTGCATTGCCTAACTTCGATAAAACTTTTGAGCTTGAATGTGATGCATCCGGAGTGGGTGTAGGAGCTGTTTTGTTGCAGGATGGAAAGCCAATTGCTTACTTTAGCGAGAAGTTGAAGGGCGCTCAATTGAATTATCCAACCTACGACAAGGAGTTGTATGCTTTGGTGAGAGCTTTTGAAACGTGGCAGCATTACTTGTGGCCTAAAGAGTTCGTTGTTCACACGGATCATGAATCTCTCAAATACCTTAAAGGTCAAGGAAAGCTTAGCAAGAGGCATGTTAAGTGGGTGGAATTCATTGAATCATTTCCTTATGTGATCAAGTATAAGAAGGGCAAGGAGAATATTGTGGCTGATGCGTTGTCTCGGAGGTATTCTTTAATCTCTACTTTGAGTTCTAAACTTCTTGGTTTTGAGTCAATTAAGGAGATGTATACTAATGATTCTGATTTTGCTTCGATATATCTAGCTTGTGAGCATGCTGCATTTGATAAGTTTTATAGGCATGAGGGCTACTTGTTTAGAGAGTCTAAGTTGTGCATTCCTAAGTGTTCCATGCGTGAGTTGCTTGTTCGTGAAGCTCATGGTGGTGGGTTAATGGGGCATTTTGGAGTTCATAAGACTTTGGATGTTTTGCATGAACATTTTTATTGGCCTAAAATGCGTGTTGATGTTGAAAGAATTTGTGGTAGATGTATAACTTGCATGCAAGCTAAATCCAAATCACATCCACATGGTTTGTATACACCTTTACCTATTCCTAATGCACCTTGGGAGAACATTTCTATGGACTTTGTTTTGGGTTTGCCTAGAACAAGTAGGGGTAAGGATTCTGTATTTGTTGTTGTTGATAGATTTTCAAAAATGGCACATTTCATACCATGTCATAAGAGTGATGATGCTACTCATATTGCTGATTTGTTCTTTAAAGAAATTGTGCGTTTGCATGGAATTCCAAGAAGCATTGTTAGTGATCGAGATGTGAAGTTTTTGAGTCATTTTTGGCGCGTGTTATGGAATAAATTGGGAACTAAACTTCTGTTTTCTACTACTTGTCATCCCCAAACCGATGGACAAACCGAAGTAGTTAATAGGACTTTATCTCAATTGCTTCGAACATTGATTCAAAGGAACTTGAAAAGTTGGGAGGATTGCTTACCTTTTGCTGAATTTGCTTATAATCGAAGTGTTCATTCTGCTACTAACTTTTCTCCATTTGAAGTTGTTTATGGCTTTAATCCATTGAGTCCACTTGATCTTATTCCAATTCCAATTGAGGAACGAGCTAGTCTTGATGGTAAAGCTAAGGCAGAAATGGTGAAAAAGTTGCATGAGAAGGTGAAGCAAAACATTGAGAAGAGGACGGAGCAATACATCAAGCAAGCAAACAAGGGCCGAAAGCAAGTCATCTTTGAGCCGGGAGATTGGGTTTGGCTACACTTGAGAAAGGAGAGGTTTCCATCCAAAAGGAAGTCCAAGTTGCAACCAAGAGGAGATGGACCATTTCAAGTCATTGCACGAGTGAATGATAATGCTTACAAACTAGACCTACCAGGTGAGTATAATGTAAGTGCTACTTTCAATGTTGCTGATTTGTCTCCTTATTTTGGTGATTTAGATTCGAGGACGAATCCTTTTGAAGAAGAAGGGAATGATGGGGCTGCATCCAAGTTAACCAACGACAACAATAGAGATCCCTTGATCATTCATGGTGGGCCGGTTACAAGAGCTAGAGCTAAGAAGATAAAGGAGGCCATGGTGTTGATTATAGCTGAAATGAAAGCCCAAGTCCAAGAGCAATCTACGTTGGGCCAAATGGTGAATCTTATACAAGTCGGTGGGCTGAATCCAACTTGAAGAATGGGCTATTTACAAATCAGATTTGGAGGCCCAAGATGAGGAATAAAGATGCATATTTTCGTGCATGTTCAAGAGGGCAAATAAAGAGTCATGTTAGTTTCTTTATTATGACTTAAATAAGTGACTTTTGAGTCCAAGGGTCATAGGTACTTAATAAGTGATGTAATGAGTGTTAAATAAGTCTATTTATGAGTTTAATTAGTGTTATCAATGATAGGATACCAAGAATCCTTTCCTAGCCTATAAATAGACTTGTAAATCACTTGTAAGAGGACACCTTGAGTTATAAACGAAAATTGGCTTTGCCTTTGTGAGTTGAATTTCTCTCTTGTAGAGTTTTCACTTGATCCGAACTTATCAAGACTAGTGAGCAAAGTCTTGTGGCGTTCAACCATACCGAGGTTCTTGGCTGATTATATAGCCAACGGGTCGAGGTTTTCTTCGCTCTAGGAGGTGATCAAACTGGATTCTCGATCTAGGGAGACCGCTGCCTACCTCTTATACGAAGGGTTCTTGGATCTTTTATCCAACGGGTCCTCCGTCCGTATCAGGTATCGTACCAGTACCTCAAGTCAGAACCTGCAGAAGAGACCTGGGGCAGGTCTCATGATATTTAATGAATCTGACACCCGCAGAACGCTTTATCCAGTCGAGCTAGGAGTTGTCGGGAGGTACATGAACTCAATAGCGAATGATACGAGGGCACGTGTAAAGGTAATATCGGCAAGAATAAAAAATAAACAACTTCATTTCCAAGTAATCCCACGAGTATATATACTGAAGGGTATCTATTTCATTGACAGGTTCACTCTTTCTTATCTACCTACTATTACATTCGTTTCTTCTCTTTTCACCATCAAAAACCCAGAAAGCTAACTTGACCGTCGGAGGTAGTTCGCCGGAGAACACCCCCGGCCCTTCTTTTCCTTCGCAGGAATCCCGTAGCAAGCGTTGCAACCTGAGCGAATAGCTCTGGCACAAAGAAGAAGAGTGTTGTTGATGTGAGCACGGGTGGGCAACCAACGACTAGAAGTCAGATTTCAGGAACTAAATAAAGTATGCCGATTTCAAGTCCAATATCAAGATAAATCGGGCCAAATGGTGAATATTAATATGCTGAATTCGTCTTAAAAGGGCTTGTCAACAATCAGACTTCGAAGGCCCGAGAAGAAAAATAAATGGTTGATTTTCGTGCATATTGAAGAGGCTAAATTAAGTGTCTAATTAGTTTCATTATTATGAGTTAAATAAGTGACTTTTGAAGTCTTGAGTCATAAGTAGTCATTAGTAGTTAATAAGTGATTTAATTAGTGTTAAATAAGTCTATTTATGAGTTTAATTAGTATCATAAGTACTATCATTATTGGTAGGCTACGAAGAGTCCTTTTTCTAGCCTATAAATAGGCTTGATATCCTTTGTAATCGAATAACATATACACCTTGAGTTATAAACGAAAATTGGCTTTGCCTTTGTGAGTTGAATTTCTCTCTTGTAGAGTTTTCACTTGTGCCGAACTTATCAAGACTGGTGAGCAAAGTCTTGTGGCGTTCAACCATACCGAGGTTCTTGGCTGATTATATAGCCAACGGGTCGAGGTTTTCTTCGCTCTAGGAGGTGATCAAACTGGATTCTCGATCTAGGGAGACCGCTGCCTACCTCTTATACGAAGGGTTCTTGGATCTTTTATCCAACGGGTCCTCCGTCCGTATCATTTGGTATCAGAGCAATCTGGTATTGATCTGAACCTCTATCTTTATATTTTCTATCCAAAAAAAAAAAAAAATACAAAAAAATGAGCAAATTGTTGAAGGAGCATCGAGAGCGTGCATATGTTCTTCGCATGAAAACTAAGTTAATGTTGGCGGAGATTAAGGCAGCCAATGAAGAGTTGAGGAAGCTTGTGGAAGTAACAATGAGAAAGACCTTTTGTGACATGCCGATCCAAAGTTGTGATTCCACACCGCAATTGGAGGCCCAACCAAATGAAGAGAAAGAGAATGAGGATAAGGTGATTGATCCAGCCCTTTTAAGATGTGGTATGTGTTCCCTTGGTGCCACTGTTGAGCGTTCCTCCGTTGAATCACAAATCTTCATTTCAAATGTCGTGGTTGAATGTTCATGACAATAACGAGGTGTACTCACAAACAAGGAAATCATTCCAAATTGGAGCAATTCTGGATTTGAGGACAAATCATTGTCAAGATGAGGGGAATGATAAACCCCTAGGTACGTGGTTTGTTTCTATTTTACAGGTATATCATTTCGATATGGAACCACGTACAACTATCAAAATCAAGGATGAAAATCACGTCTTCAAACCCGGAGGATTGGATTGGTTGTTACTAAACACTGACCTTTCTTTTGGAAATAAGATTCGGGACGAATCTTCTTGAAGAAAAAGGGAATGATGTGAGCACGGATGGGCAACCAACGACTACAAGTCAGATTTCAGGAACTAAATAAAAGTATGCCGATTTCAAGTCCAATATCAAGATAAATCGGGCCAAATGGTGAATATTAATGGGCTGAATTCGTCTTAAAAGGGCTTGTCAACAATCAGACTTTGAAGGCCCGAGAAGAAAAATAAATGGTTAATTTTCGTGCATAATAAAGAGGTTTCATGAAGAGTCTATTTATTTTATTTATTATGTGTTAAATAAGTGACTTTTGAAGTCTAGAGTCATAAGTAGTCATTAGTAGTTAATAAGTGGTTTAATTAGTGTTAAATAAGTCTATTCATGAGTTTAATCAGTGTCATAAGTACTGTCATTATTGGTAGGCTACGAAGAGTCATTTTCCAACATATAAATAGGTGTGATATCATTTGTAATCGGATAACATATACACCTTGAGTTATAAACGAAAATTGGCTTTGCCTTTGTGAGTTGAATTTCTCTCTTGTAGAGTTTTCACTTGTGCCGAACTTATCAAGACTGGTGAGCAAAGTCTTGTGGCGTTCAACCATACCGAGGTTCTTGGCTGATTATATAGCCAACGGGTCGAGGTTTTCTTCGCTCTAGGAGGTGATCAAACTGGATTCTCGATCTAGGGAGACCGCTGCCTACCTCTTATACGAAGGGTTCTTGGATCTTTTATCCAACGGGTCCTCCGTCCGTATCAGTTGTTTAGGTAGATGTTGAGCCCATCACATTTTATTATTCTTGTTTATTATGATGTATTATTTCTGGTTACATTATCTGGCGCCGTCTGTGGGAACGAAATTTTGCCTGAGAATTTCGTTCAGAAACTTTTCTTTATGTGTCCTTTTTTTGAACGACGTCGAACGTTGAACTTAAGCTTGAGAGGAAAAGCATTAAGAAACCGGGTCTGAGCATTTTAGTCAATTTCTGCTTTTATTTTCAAAGGTTTTCACTATTTTTCTGTAAAAAAGTGGGTTAAGCGACTTTGGGCATCCCTGAATTTCGAATCTCTTTGCGAATCTTGGCGTAACCTCTTGAACTTGCTTATTTCTGGTATTCTCAAAAGAGTGTTACATTTCATAGTATGGTATGGAGCCGTTGGTGGAGTAGAAATTGAATAGAATTCCATGTTGAGTGGAGGAATGGTCAAAAATAGATGATTCCGAGAAGTAAAATTCGGAAATCCTCATGAACTGAGGAGCCAGAATTAGCAAGAGTATAAAGACTTCAGAGTAAGTCTCACTCAGTCCCCACGGAGATGGGGAACGAGTGTGTAGGGAAAGGAGGTATGGTGCATCATATTCCTTGAATTCCCTGAAATTCTCCTTTTGAGACCTGATGATGGTCCTGTGAGAGGGGTGATGTAGACTTGATAATGGTCCTTGTGAGACCTGATGATGGTCCTGACATTGTTCTTTGACTGATAGTTGAAAATTTTGAAATACAGATTCAGTCATGGAAAATGCATTTGTCCGAAACCGAGAACCCACACCTGAAGGGGTGGCTCGGGACGACAGCTCCTCGGAAGAGCATGTCGAAGAGGAGAATCAAAACGTGGTGAAGGAAGCTCACCCAAAGATAACTACGCCTTAGAAAGAAGGGGCCTCCAAGTTGACCAGCCCTCAGAAAGCGGGAGGTCATAAAGGCTCGGAAGTCACTAGAGATGAACCTCAGATGCCTACACAGTGAGGTGTTACCTATGCGGTATCCATGGATCAGCTCAGTGCTATGGTAAAGCAAGTTATATCCAAGGCCCTAACCCCGCTAGAAGGTCAAACTAAGAAGTTTGGCAGCACTGCAAAAGGTAAAGCCAAGAAGGTATGAATAGGTTCTGTAAGATCTCGGTGGTAATAAAGACACCAATGAAATAGGTGGAACGTCATGAATATGAGAATAAATGTTCGCGATCTAAATATCCCTATTTTCCTTGACAGGGAGAGCCTGTGGAGGAGGGTCAGTATGAAAGTGATGGGTATGAGAGCCCTCAAACTGAATCAGAAAATGGTCAGTGAATAAATAAAGAAAGTAGATATTTGTGACATTCCCGAAGTAACTTATTCGTCAACGAAGTTGTGATTACTCATTTTTGCAATGAAATTTGCAGAAGACGAAGCACGTGTTAGAAGACCTCAAGACGAGGGAGCTGCTGCTGAGATTGCATCCCTTAAACAGCAGCTAAGAAACCTCCAGCGCAAAGTTCCCTCGCCTAAGAAATCTTCTAAGAAGCATGTTAAAACCAGTAACAGCCAGTCTCCTTTCTCGAGGGACATTAGAGAGGATCAGTTACCTCGAAGCATTGATAAAGGGCTTGGCCCCAGGGCCGTTCTTTGATTCGTTGAACAAAAAACCTCCATTATATTTTGAGGAGTTACAGCAGAGAGCTGACAAGTATGTTAATTTGGAGGAGGCCCAAGAAGCTAGGAGAGCCAAAGAGGAGTCTCTTAAGCCCAAACAAGAGACCTCAGAAAGGAGGTCGTCTTCGGCAGCGAAAGCTGAGAAAGACAGAGGGGGGCAGAGGCCCAAAAGAGCTCCCGAGAGGTTTGATCAATATACGCCCCTTAACGCACCTTTGGGGGAGGTCATGGAAGCAGCTGCCAGGTCTCCTCATTTCAAGTACCCCAGCACTTATAAAGAAGCCCCGCGTAACCCGCGATCTGAATTATATTGCAAATACCATAATAATTATGGGCATGATACAAACTCTTGTAGACACTTGAAAGATGCTATTGAGCGACTGTTAAAGAAGGATGATACCTTGCTCCAATTTGTCAAGAAAGAAAGAGAGAAGGGCTACAAGAGGAAAGAGCCAGAGCAGAAGAGGCCTGATTAGAGAGAAAGAACCCCTCCAAGGCGAGAGGATCCTTCTCTAAAAAGGGGAAATATTAATATGATTATGGGAGGGAATGCCAATGGGGATTCAGGTCGAGCTCGTAAAGCTCACATAAGGGCAGCGAAAGCTCAAGTGAGCAAAGAGGTCCAGGAGTTAGCAGGGACAATAGGCATGGAGATCGATGTGGTAGATTCATTCCCTGGAGAGGAAACGAACCCAAAAGTATGTGTGAGTTTCGGTCCTGAAGACCTGATGAGTGCAGCACCTCATAACGATGCGCTGGTGATTAGTGCAGACATTGCTAATTGGAGGGTGGCACGGATCTTTGTAGACACTGGAAGTGCGGTGAATGTGCTCTTCTGGGATTGCTTTCAGAAGATGAAAATCAATGCCGATTTAGAGCCAGTGAACACGGCTTTATATGGTTTTGCTGGAGGAGAAATACAACCTAAAAGGGAGGTGACTCTTCAGGTAACACTTGGTAATGGCGAGACCTCAAATACTCGGATGGCGAAGTTCCTAATAGTGGATACACCTTCAGTATACAACATAATACTGGGAAGACCTGCTTTAAATGATTTCCAGGTGGTGGTCTCCACCTACCACATGAAAATGAAGTTCCCAGCTCTCAGAGAGGGCCTGGTGGGTGAGGTCTCAGGTGACCAAGAGGTGTCAAAAGAGTCTTATGTGAAATCCATAAAACATGCTAAGCAAAAGGTGAAAGGGGCCTCGGTGGCAGAACGCCTTCCGCAAGACAAAAACGCAAAGGTAAGAGAGGTCAACGGAGACCAAGAGCTGAGAATGCAGTCGGCGGAAGAGGATTTGATGATGGTAGAGCTGTTCCCGGGAAAAACGGTGTTCACCATGAAGATGGGAAAGCAAATGACTGAAGAACAGAAAGAGGCGATAATCCGGTGCTTGTGGAAGAACTCAGATCTATTCGCATTTAGCTCGGAAGACATGAAAGGAGTAGACCCATCGGTAGCCCTACATCATCTGAATGTAGATCCTAGGGCAACGCCAGTAAGGCAGAAAAAAAGGTCCTTTGGACTTGAAAAGGAAAAGGTGATCAGAGAAGAAATCAGGCGTCTGTTAGACGCTGGTCACATCGTTAAAATCCAGTACTCTGAGTGGTTGTCGAATGCGGTGATGGTAGCTAAGAGCAATGGTAGCTGGCGGATGTGTATAGACTTCAGAGACCTTAATAAAGCCTGCCCGAAGGATCATTACCCACTGCCTTGCATCGACTAGCTAGTTGATTCAATGTCAGGGTGTGAATTGTTGTCTATGCTGGATGCTTACCAGGGCTATCACCAGATACAGCTGGCTCCTGAAGATGTGATCAAAACGGCCTTTGTAACTGTGTGCGGTACGTTTGCGTATGTGAGAATGCCTTTTGGCTTGAAAAATGCCGGAGCTACCTATCAGAGAATGATGGATGCAATATTTGAAAACCAAATAGGGAGAATCCTGGAGGTATATGTAGATGACATACTGGTGAAGAGTTTAAAGGTAGAGCATCATGCCAGGGACCTGGAGGAGGTCCTGGGAGTGGTGAGGAAGTATGATTTGCGATTGAACCCAGCGAAATGCACATTCGGGGTTAGATCAGGAAAATTCCTGGGGTATATGGTGACCCCAAGAGGAATTGAAGTAAATCAAGAGAAGGTTCGAGCAGTGCTGGAGATGGCAGCTCCTACCAATATATGGGAGGTACAACGATTGAATGGAAGGATTACTGCACTTAGTCGGTTCATATCTACCTCAGCAGAGAGGAGTTTACCATTCTTTAAAGTGCTGAAGAAAGCTAGTAAATTTGAATGGGATGAGAGCTGTCAGAAAGCATTCGAGGACCTGAAGTCTCATCTGGCGAGCTTGCCAGTGTTGACTAAACCGACCGCAGGAGAAACCTTGTACTTATACATATTTGTTGGAGGCCATTCTTTGGGAGCGGTGCTCATAAAAGAGGAGGGCTCCGCACAAAAGCCCATTTATTACGTCAGCAAAGCCCTACAGGGAGCTGAATGTAGATATCCTGATGTGGAGAAAGCTGCTTTGGTAGTAATGACAGCAGCAAGGAGGTTGAGATTATGTTTCTTAGCTCACAGGGTGGTAGTGAGAACTAATTTCCCCTTTAAGCAAGTACTGAGTAAACCAGATCTCTCATGGAGAATGGTGAAATGGAGTGTAGAGCTGAGGGAATATGATGTGGATTTTGAACCACGCACAGCTATTAAAGCACAGGCTCTGGCGGACTTCATGCAAGAAACTACTCAGCCTACGCAATGGCCCGAGTGGAAAGTCTTCGTCGATGGATAGGTGACCGTAGAGGGATGTGGAGTCGGAATCGTTATAGTAACGCCAGATCAGAACGAACTCAGATTTGCGCTGAAACTCGAATTTAGAGTCTCCAATAATGAAGCTGAATACGAAGCGTTCGTAAGAGGGCTGGAAATGGTAGCTGAGTTGGGAGCTCAAAAAGTTGTTATTTACTCTGACTCCCAGCTGGTGGTCCAGCATGTCTCAGGAAATTATGAGATCAAGGAAGAGCGAATGGTCAAGTACGTGGAGCAGGTTAGGAACCTGAGCAAGAGTTTCCGGCACCTGAAGGTAAAACAAATACCTAGAGACCTCAATGCCCAGGCAGATTGCCTCGCTAAGCTAGCTAGCTCGGTGAACGGGATCATACCCGAGGAAGTAACATTACTGAAAACGAAGAACAGCCGGATAGAGAATAACATTCATGAAATAGAGGAGAACAGCGATTGGAGAGCACCTATCTTACATTTCCTGAAAACGGGAGACCTGCCAGAGGGGGAAAGAGCTGAGAAAAAGAAAATCTACGATAAGTATTGTCTGATTGGGGAATATCGGTTTAAGAAAGCCCATTCACAACCGTTCTTGAGGTGTGTGACAGAGGTAGAAGGCTTGCGGATAATCAAGGAAGCACACCAGGGAATAGCGGGATGTCATACGGGTTTCAGAGACCTGATCCGTCGAGTTCTGAGAGCTGGATACTACTGGCCTTCTTTGAAGAAGGATGCCGGAGTTTTCGTAAAAAGATGTCCCAATTGCCAAAAGCACGGGCCGCTGATTCACAGACCTGCTGAAAAGCTCGGGGCCCAATATGCAGAATGCCCATTTGACAAATGGGGCATAGATCTAGTTGGTAAACTACCCATGGCGGCAGGAAAGTAATGCCATATTATAGTGGCGGTGGATTATTTTAGCAAGTGGGTAGAGGCAGAACCCCTGTCTTCGATAATGGAAGAGAGTATTATAAAATTCTTGTGGAAGAATTTTTGCTGTAGATACGGTCTGTCCAGGGTACTGATATCCGACAATGGAACGCAATTCTTTGGGAAAAGGACGCAGGCTTGGTGCAAGGCTAGAGGCATAGAGCAGAGGTTCGCTGCCGTGGCTCATCCAGAAACTTGTGGCCAGGTGGAAGTTACCAATCGAACCATAGTGAATGGCATAAAGGCAAGGTTGGAAAGAGAGAAATCTCAATGGGTCGAAGAGCTGGACTCGGTATTATGGGCATACAGAACCGGACGGAAAACGGCTACAGGACAGTCTCCGTTCTGTTTGGTGTATGGCGTTGACGCTGTTGTGCCGATGGAGGTAAAGGTTCCGACACACAGAGTTTTAGCCTACGACGAGGACCTGAACAGAAGCTTGAGAGCTGAAAGCCTAGACCTGATCGATGAGGTGAGAGAAGAGGCACTCCAACGGGCCATGGCTTACAAAGCTCGCATTAAGGCAACTTATGATGCGAAAGTAAAGATCAGGAAATTCCAAGAGGGAGATCTGGTGCTCAAGAGAGCTGACGCCATGCATCCGGTGAGAAAATTCGAACCAAATTGGAAGGGACCATTTGTAGTGACCAAGGTACTCCCTGGCGGAGCATATGAGCTCACGAGCCACGAGGGGTATGCGGAGCCAAGACCATGGAACATAAGTAACCTGAAGAGGTACTATGTTTAGAAGTATTTTTAGGAGAAATTTTGTTCTAGTGGGTTAAGGTCAACGTGCCAGATCTCAGGCCCACCTATTTTTGTAGAATACTTTTTCAGCTAGGCAAGTATTCCTGTAATGGCACGAAGAGAGCTTGCTGTGAATGAATAAAGGTTGGAAAGTTCTTTATTTATTTTTTGTTTTTGGTTTATGCTCTGATGTGTGATGGTAAACAATATCACAAAACCAAGACATGATAGTAAAATACGATACTTAGTAAAATAGAGCACGGTATTACTCTAAATGGTTTGACAGTGGGATGAAACCATCTAGAGTAGGGTGGAGTAGGGGTGTACCTTACACCCCTATGGGGGTATCACAATACCTCATGAAAATGCAAAAAACTAAAAAAAAAAGAGTTAGGCTGCTAATGCAGCATCAACAAAAATATATTAATAAAAAGATCATGTTCTGATCAGTGATAGAGCAAGGGAGGCAAAGCCTCAATAAAGCAAACAGAAAGATAAAAGTTGTTCAAATATCAAGTTACATAAAAATTGTTCGATAGAAAACAGAGGTAAAAGCTAGGCTAAGGGTGGACAACATCCTCATTCCCGGTCGGCTCAGGGGGGTTGGTAGGATCATCTTCAGGCGCATCTTCTGATCCCCCTCGCTCAGTAGCAGTAGCGTGAGAAGCTTCCCTATCTAGGAGCAAATTTAACAAAGGAAATGGAAGAGTGTTAGAAAATCATAATAATAGCAAAATATAGATGCTGAGGATGAGGTACCTTGGGATTTGGCAGTACAGAGGAAGTCCTCAGGAAAGAAGTCATAGATAGGTGATACGGACGGAGGACCCGTTGGATAAAAGATCCAAGAACCCGACGTATAAGAAATAGGCAGCGGTCTCCCTAGATCGAGAATCCAGTTTGATCACCTCCTAGAGCGAAGAAAACCTCGACCCGTTGGCTATATAATCAGCCAAGAACCTCGGTATGGTTGAACGCCACAAGACTTTGCTCACTAGTCTTGATAAGTTCGGAACAAGTGAAAACTCTACAAGAGAGAAATTCAACTCACAAAGGCAAAGCCAATTTTCGTTTATAACTCAAGGTGTATATGTTATTCGATTACAAAGGATATCAAGCCTATTTATAGGATAGAAAAGGACTCTTCGTAGCCTACCAATAATGATAGTACTTATGATACTAATTAAACTCATAAATAGACTTATTTAACACTAATTAAACCACTTATTAACTACTAATGACTACTTATGACTCAAGACTTCAAAAGTCACTTATTTAACACATAATAAATAAAATAAATAGACTCTTTATGAAGCCTCTTTATTATGCACGAAAATTGCATCTTCATTCTTGTTCTCGGGCCTCCAGAATCTGATAGCTAACGAGTCCACACTTCATGTTGAGTTCCGCCCACCATCTTGATTAAAATTCACCATTTGGTCCAATATTGATTAGTCTTGGACTTGTAATTAGCCCCCTTTTCATTTATTCTTGAAGTCGGATTTATTGTCCATAGGTTGCTCATCGTGCTCACATCATTCCCTTCTTCTTCAAGAAGATTCGTCCCGAATCTTATTTCCAAAAGAAAAGTCAGTGTGTAGGAATAGGTAATCCAATCCTCCTGGTTTGAAGACGTAATTTTCATCCTTGATTTTGATAGTTGTACATGGTTCCATATCGAAATGATATACCTGCAAAATAGAAACAAACCACGTACCTCGGGGTCTGTCATTCCCCTCATCTTGACAATGATTTGTCCTCAAATCCAGAATTGCTCCAATTTGGAATGATTTCCTTGTTTGTGAGTACACCTCGTTATTGTCATGAACATTCAACCACGACATTTGAAATGAAGATTTGTGATTCAATGGAGGAACGCTCAACAGTGGCACCAAGGAAACACATACCACATCTGCACAACTTTCAACAATGAATTCGCCCCTAGTTATTTTCTGGTCACTTGCGACCACTATGCTTTCATGTTGGTTGTTGTCATGAACTTGAGCAATAAAAACAATTGGATTAGGATCCTTAAGTTCTTCGACCACAATGGAAGAAACCTTGTCAAAAATCTGGGGAACAATCACCTTGTCCTCAATTCCCTTCTCTCCATTTGGTTGGGCCTCCAATTGCAATGTGGAATCACAACTTTGGATCGGCATGTCACAAAAGGTCTTCCTCGTTGTTGCTTCCACAAGCTTCCTCAACTCTTCATTGGCTGCCTTAATCTCCGCCAACATTAGCTTAGTTTCCATGCGAAGAACATATGCACGCTCTCGATGCTCCTTCAACGATTTGCTCATTTTTGTATTTTTTTTTATAGAAAATATAAAGATAGAGGTTCAAATCAATACCAGATTGCTCTGATACCAAATGATACGGACGGAGGACCCGTTGGATAAAAGATCCAAGAACCCGACGTATAAGAAATAGGCAGCAGTCTCCCTAGATCGAGAATCCAGTTTGATCACCTCCTAGAGCGAAGAAAACCTCGACCCGTTGGCTATATAATCAGCCAAGAACCTCGGTATGGTTGAACGCCACAAGACTTTGCTCACTAGTCTTGATAAGTTCGGAACAAGTGAAAACACTACAAGAGAGAAATTCAACTCACAAAGGCAAAGCCAATTTTCGTTTATAACTCAAGGTGTATATGTTATTCGATTACAAAGGATATCAAGCCTATTTATAGGATAGAAAAGGACTCTTCGTAGCCTACCAATAATGATAGTACTTATGATACTAATTAAACTCATAAATAGACTTATTTAACACTAATTAAACCACTTATTAACTACTAATGACTACTTATGACTCAAGACTTCAAAAGTCACTTATTTAACACATAATAAATAAAATAAATAGACTCTTTATGAAGCCTCTTTATTATGCACGAAAATTGCATCTTCATTCTTGTTCTCGGGCCTCCAGAATCTGATAGCTAACGAGTCCACACTTCATGTTGAGTTCCGCCCACCATCTTGATTAAAATTCACCATTTGGTCCAATATTGATTAGTCTTGGACTTGTAATTAGCCCCCTTTTCATTTATTCTTGAAGTCGGATTTATTGTCCATAGGTTGCTCATCGTGCTCACATCAATAGGTGGAGAGGGATCGGAGAAGACTGCCTCCAGATCACAAGGGGCAGTGAGAGCCTCAAAAGCTTGTTGCATTATGGGGAGCCACCATGCTTGCCCAGGAACGAGGGAGGGATCGCCCTTGAATGAGGGAGGTAGTGGCAAACGCTTCACTATGGGATCCATATCCACGGTTCCTTTAAAGCCCAGCATTTGAACCTTTCCCAGCACAGTCATGGCACATCTCTTGGCTAAGAAAGCAATGTCACCTCTGATGGTCATCAGGTATTCAGGAGAAGACTTGTAAGCCTCTAAAAGACCCTTGTGGAGGATTTGCAATGCCCTCTGACCCAGTGTGGTCCGTAGAAGGAAACTTCGACACCAATGAACTCCCTCTGTGTAGCCTGACTGGTAAGAGAGATTTGCATCTTGAAGGAGACTCTTGGTGTGCTCAAGCTCTCGGCTAACTTGGGTGAGATGCTGGCTTAAGTCTGCGGTAACCGAAATAAGAGAAGCATTCTCTTCCGACAATGAGGACAGTTTCTCCTGAGAACTCAAAAGCTCTTGATTTCTCCTTTTCAAATCATCATTAGCCAAAGAAAGCTGACTACTGGCATCAAGGATGTCCTGATTCTGATGTTGCAAATCCTCATGTGCCTTAGTCAACTCTTGCAGTTGTACCTGGCAAGCGACCAAAGCATCCCTCAACACCCCTACTTCCTTCTCGTGTGAATCATCTTGGAATTGCAGCAATTGTCCATGCGCGCTCATTAACTATGAAGATGATGAGGTAAAAAGAATAGAGTTAAATGAAAATAGTGAATCATGGCTATTAGGCGGACAGGTAAAATGTTGCAAGAATCTAAGAGAAAGTACTTGTATCAAGCAGTGAGCACTCCTCTCTTGGAGTTGCCTCCGAGAAGGAGGGCCAGCCCTCATTTCCTCTTCGGAAAAAGGGAGAGCTTGCAGCAGGGAAAGGCACTCTGAAGGAGGTAGTTGGCCGAGCGGGCTGGAGGTTTGACCCCTGAAAACGTACCCCGATGAGTCAACACCACGAGGAGGTGAGCTTCCCAAGAAGGGAGTATGCTTGGTTTTCTTAGCAGCACCCGAGGAAGTGTGTGAGAGGGGAGGCCTTTTGGCGTGAGCCGATGCATCCACTCTAGTTCTCTCCTGAGGGGGTGGAGGATCCTGAGGGGGTGGAGGAAGCGAAGTCTCGGAGATCGCCTTCCCTTTGCTGGAAATCTTAGCAGAGGTACCGTAATTCAGAGATTTAGTGGCAGTAGGCTTGATAATAGCACTTGTCGAAGAGGAGGCAGTGACTCGTGGTGGTCGTGAAGACAATGAAACGGCAGGAGGAGCAGGATTGAGATGTTGCGAGGGATCAATGCCTTCAGCATCTTGGCGGGCTTGCTCTTCTAACAGAACGGCAAAGTTGAATTCACTGTCATCAGGCAGTTTCACGTCCTGAACCCAACTCATCTCTGCAAAAGAGAGAATAAAGAAAGAGGATTAGATTAACTTAAAAGGTAAAAATAAGCAGTAAATACATAGAGTGGAGGAAACCCACCCTCAAGGGAAGAGGTATGATCTCCGCGAGGGGCCAGTCCGAAAAAGGAGAGCACGCAAGAGTTAGACAGGAGGGAGCTAATTGGAAAGGCCTCAGTTTGAGTCTTGGCTGTGAGCATGGATAGCACCTTGAGATTAATAGGGGGGATGGTAACTAGGGTAGGGCGAGGTTGCCTTAATGAAAGGCCAACTGCCCTGTTTCGGAGTAACCACAAAATATCTCTCCCGCCATTCCTTACGTTAAGTGCGAGAAGGGCATAAATTTTGGGCAGGACCCTTTGGTCGGGCACTGGCATAGTAGAAAGCACCTGTGGGTTTTACGTCATATACTGTTTGAAATAAGGAGGGAGAAGGTAAACCTCCATTGCTGTAGAGCAGGATAAAGAAAGCAAGAATTGTTTTGATAGTGGAGGGATGAAACTGATTGGGCCATAGGCTGTAAAGGTCACATACTTTCACTACAAAATTAGGGAGCGGAAATCGTAAACCTGATTCTATCTGACTGTACCAAAAAGCTACTGATGGATAAGTTAAAAGATGAGGGCGTTCGTACGCATAAGGTAGCCGAAAGTTGAAAAGATCATCACAGTTTAACCATGACTTTACTATTTCTAATTCCGGAAGGGTTAGAGTGGATTCACCTGCTATGGCGTCAAGGGAAAAAATGCAGACAAAAGAGTCTTGTGCAGGAGGAGAGACTTGAGCAGAACGAGTGGGACAAGTTTCCACCGCCTCTTGGCCGGAAAGAGAAGACCCATCAATCAGATTTATCACCTCCTTAGGATTAACAGAAGTGGCCGACTCCGAAGGGACTTTGACGGCTAGGTGATGAGACCGCCGGGTAGAAAGCTTCTTCCCCTTCTTGGGAGCGCGAGAAGAAGTTTCTGACTGGGAATCCTCGTGAAGAGGGGAAGAAGGGTCCGTATCAGAAACCTGAATAAAAGAGAGTTGTCGGAAAAGGTATCTTCCTCAGAATGAGAAGTAGAGTGAGCCATGAGAGAACGCGAGAACGATTAGCAGCGGCGAAAGATGGAAGGAGAACAATGAAGGAAGGAAAGATGACCAAATCCCTAATGTACCGAAGGGAAGAAACGGTTGGGAAAAAGTAAGGGAAGTTGCAGAGTCCCTCTCATTTCCCCATAAAGTAGCTTATTTTAAAAATTCAAATAAGCCAGGTATTCTTCTAAGAACTCAAAAGGAGGTCCACCTCAACCGAGAAAGAGAAAAGCACTACTCTATATTTGCTGGAGGTGATGCTGCAAATTTAGAGTAGGGGGGAGTAGATGTTGTGACATAATATCCACCAGGTCTCATGGAGATCTGGGTCGTATACCTGAACATAATTGTACTAAATGGGAGGTACTCCGGGTGTTTCCCTATCTGACCTCAGAAAGATCTCAGAACAGGTACATGTATCAGGTACCCACTCAAGAATCCTACCAGTACCTCAAGTTAGAAACTGCAGAAGAGACCTAGGGCAGATCTCATGATATTTAATGAATCTGACACCCGCAGAACACTTTATCCAGTCGAGCTAGGAGTTGTTGGGAGGTACATGCACTCAATAGCGAATGATATGAGGGCACGTGTAAAGGTAATATCGGCAAGAATCAGAAATAAACAACTTCATTTCCAAGCAATCCCACGAGTATATATACTGAATGGTATCTATTTCATTGACAGGTTCACTCCTTCTTATCTACCTACTATTACATTCGTTTCTTCTCTTTTCACCATCAAAAACCCAGAAAGCTAACTTGACCGTCGGAGGTGGTTCGCCGGAGAACACCCCCGGCCCTCCTTTTCCTTCGCAGGGTTCCCGTAGCAAGCATTTCAACCTGAGCGAATATCTCTGGCGCAAAGAAGAAGAGTGTTGTTTAGGTAGATGCTGAGCCCATCGCATTTTATTATTCTTGTTTATTATGATGTATTATGATGTGAGCACGGATGGGCAACCAACGACTACAAGTCAGATTTCAGGAACTAAATAAAGTATGCCGATTTCAAGTCCAATATCAAGATAAATCTGGCCAAATGGTGAATATTAATGGGCTGAATTCGTCTTAAAAGGGCTTGTCAACAATCAGACTTCGAAGACCCGAGAAGAAAAATAAATGGTTGATTTTCGTGCATATTGAAGAGGCTAAATTAAGTGTCTAATTAGTTTCATTATTATGAGTTAAATAAGTGACTTTTGAAGTCTTGAGTCATAAGTAGTCATTAGTAGTTAATAAGTGGTTTAATTAGTGTTAAATAAGTCTATTTATGAGTTTAATTAGTATCATAAGTACTATCATTATTGGTAGGCTACGAAGAGTCCTTTTCTAGCCTATAAATAGGCTTGATATCCTTTGTAATCGAATAACATATACACCTTGAGTTATAAACGAAAATTGGCTTTGCCTTTGTGAGTTGAATTTCTCTCTTGTAGAGTTTTCACTTGTTCCGAACTTATCAAGACTAGTGAGCAAAGTCTTGTGGCGTTCAACCATACCGAGGTTCTTGGCTGATTATATAGCCAACGGGTCGAGGTTTTCTTCGCTCTAGGAGGTGATCAAACTGGATTCTCGATCTAGGGAGACCGCTGCCTACCTCTTATACGAAGGGTTCTTGGATCTTTTATCCAACGGGTCCTCCGTCCGTATCATTTGGTATCAGAGCAATCTGGTATTGATCTGAACGTCTATCTTTATATTTTCTATCCAAAAAAAAAATACAAAAAAATGAGCAAATCGTTGAAGGAGCGTCGAGAGCGTGCATATGTTCTTCGCATGGAAACTAAGCTAATGTTGGCGGAGATTAAGGCAGCCAATGAAGAGTTGAGGAAGCTTGTGGAAGCAACAACGAGGAAGACCTTTTATGACATACCGATCCAAAGTTGTGATTCCACACCGCAATTGGAGGCCCAACCAAATGGAGAGAAGGGAATTGAGGACAAGGTGATTGTTCCCCAGATTTTCGACAAGGTTTCTTCCATTGTGGTCGAAGAACTCGAGGATCCTAATCCATTTGTTCTTGTTTCTCAAGTTCATGACAACAACCAACATGAAAGCATAGTGGTTGCAAGTGACCAGAAAATAACGAGGGGCGAATTCATTGTTGAAAGTTGTGCAGATGTGGTATGTGTTTCCTTGGTGCCACTGTTGAGCGTTCCTCCGTTGAATCACAAATCTTCATTTCAAATGTCGTGGTTGAATGTTCATGACAATAACGAGGTGTACTCACAAACAAGGAAATCATTCCAAATTGGAGCAATTCTGGATTTGAGGACAAATCATTGTCAAGATGAGGGGAATGATAGACCCCTAGGTACGTGGTTTGTTTCTATTTTGCAGGTATATCATTTCGATATGGAACCACGTACAACTATCAAAATCAAGGATGAAAATCACGTCTTCAAACCCGGAGGATTGGATTGGTTGTTACTAAACACTGACCTTTCTTTTGGAAATAAGATTCGGGACGAATCTTCTTGAAGAAGAAGGGAATGATGTGAGCACGGATGGGCAACCAACGACTACAAGTCAGATTTCAGGAACTAAATAAAGTATGCCGATTTCAAGTCCAATATCAAGATAAATCTGGCCAAATGGTGAATATTAATGGGCTGAATTCGTCTTAAAAGGGCTTGTCAACAATCAGACTTCGAAGACCCGAGAAGAAAAATAAATGGTTGATTTTCGTGCATATTGAAGAGGCTAAATTAAGTGTCTAATTAGTTTCATTATTATGAGTTAAATAAGTGACTTTTGAAGTCTTGAGTCATAAGTAGTCATTAGTAGTTAATAAGTGGTTTAATTAGTGTTAAATAAGTCTATTTATGAGTTTAATTAGTATCATAAGTACTATCATTATTGGTAGGCTACGAAGAGTCCTTTTCTAGCCTATAAATAGGCTTGATATCCTTTGTAATCGAATAACATATACACCTTGAGTTATAAACGAAAATTGGCTTTGCCTTTGTGAGTTGAATTTCTCTCTTGTAGAGTTTTCACTTGTTCCGAACTTATCAAGACTAGTGAGCAAAGTCTTGTGGCGTTCAACCATACCGAGGTTCTTGGCTGATTATATAGCCAACGGGTCGAGGTTTTCTTCGCTCTAGGAGGTGATCAAACTGGATTCTCGATCTAGGGAGACCGCTGCCTACCTCTTATACGAAGGGTTCTTGGATCTTTTATCCAACGGGTCCTCCGTCCGTATCATATTATTTCTGGTTACATTATATTCCAAAAGGAGAAACGCGAATTAACTAAAATATTCAGACCCATTTTCCTAATGCTCTTTCTTTCTCTTTCGAGTTTAAACTTTAAACCGACATCGTTGAAAGAAAAACACATAAAAAGTGTTTTAAGATGAGATTTTGATGAAAAATTCCATTTCCCACAGACGGCGTCAAATAATGTAACCAGAAAAAGTACATCATACAAAATCAGAACAGAGAGATGAGCGAACACACAGCACCTACCAAGGCCACACTTCTCTTCCTTCTCCGGTGGTCAGAATCGTCTCCAGTTGTAGTGTTCTCTCGCAACTCTGCAAGAAAAAGGAGGGTCGGGGATGTTTCCCGGCGAACCACCTCTGAAGCTTAAGTTAGTATTCTGGGTGTTTCTTTCTCTGGGAGGTGAATATAACAGGAAATAAGTCTGAAAATTGTGTGTTTGTGTGTGTTGGATTTTACAATATATACTTGTGAGTTTCCTTGAGAGTGAAGCTGAGTTGCTGCTCCACCTTTTACTTTTACCTTTACACGTGTTGTTTGCCTATTGGCTGAGGCACGATGTACCTTCTGACGGTACCTTACGGGCATTAATTAAAGTGTCTTTGTTCGTCAGGTATACAACCGAAGAAGAGTTCTGAAGGGGGGATCTCAGGGTAGATCTCTAGTGAGGGACCTCCAGGCAGGTTTTTGAAAGGAGATCTCTCTGGGAGACCTCAACTTCATCATTATGTCACTTCTCTAGCTGAGTACTCACAACACCTGCACAGGGTACTCAGGTCTCTTAAAGACCAAGATATTTTTATCCCTATCACCAACCATGAGCACCGATTAACTGTGATAGTACCGAGTGAAAGAGAAAAACGTTAAACATTCAATGCAAAGATATGATAATACTTAAAATAAATGCCCTTTGAAGATGAGAACGTGGTGATGACGGTACCTGCACCAAACAATGAGCGCTCTCCTCGTGAAGTTGATTTAGAGAGGGAGAGCTATCTTTAGCTTCCTCCTTCAAAAGAGGGATGGACTGTAGTAGGGAAAGGCACTCGGAAGGAGGTAGTTGGCGAAGCGAGCTGGAGGTTTTGCCTCGGAAGACTTAACCTGATGAATCAGCGCCCTTAGAAGGAGAGTCGCTAAGGAGTGGAGTATGCTTGGATTTCTTAGTGGCACCACTGGGAGGTCGACCAAAGGAAGGCCTCTTGAGACTGGTAGAGGTGTTCACCTTGGTTTTCTCCTTTTGAGATGAGGAAGAAAGCCCGCCAGAAGTAGCCTTATCTTTACTAAAGCCTGGGGAGGGAGCATCCAATCTAAGTGATTTAGTGGCCGTAGGCTTGATAATGACACCAGAAGACGCAAAGGGAGCTGACTGAGATTGCGAAGATGCCGCGGCAGTTGAAGGAATTTGACTGGTGGGGTGCAAATGATCATGAGTCTGGGATTCTTGGCGAGCCTGCTCTTCTAGTAGAATAGCGAAATCGAATTCTTTATCATCAGGAAGCTTCACATCATGAATCCAACTCGTCTCTGTGCAAAACAAAGTGTAAAAATAATATATATATATATATATATATGTGTGTGTGTGTGTGTGTGTGTGTGTGTGTGTGTATGTGTGTGTGTGCTAGTAGAGCTTGAGAAACAAATGAGAAAGGTAAAAGGGCAGATGAAACCCACCCTCAATGGAAAAAGAATGATCTTCTCGAGGTGCTAGCCCGAAGAAGGAAAGTACGCTAGAATCAGATAGCAAGGAATTGAACGGAAAGGCAGCCAACTGCACCTTTTAAGTTAGCTTTTTTAACACTTTGAGGTTAATGGGAGCGATGTCCTTAACAGCAGGGCGAGGCTGCTTCAGGCGAAGTGACTGCCATAGAGGGTAAGAAAAAGGCCAATGGCCCTGTTTGGGAGTGACAATGAAGTACTTATCCCTCCATTCCTTTCTCGCAGTACGGGGTACACACAGGTGTTGAGCAGGACCTTTGGCCCTAGCACTAACACAGTAAAAGGCTCCAGTAGGTTTCACGTCATACACAGTAAACAAGGAAGGGGTTGGGACGCCCCCATTTCCGCGAAGTAGAATAAAAAAGGTGAGGAGGACTTTGACAAAAGAAGGATGAAATTGGTTGGGCCATAAATTATACAAGTCACAAACTTGGGTCACAAAGTCAGGAAGCAGAAACTGCAAGCCTGCCTCTATTTGGTGGTACCAAAAAGCTATCGAGGGATGATCTAGTAGATGAGGGCGATCATACGGTTCAGGAATGCTAATATCAAACAACTCATCATAGTTCAATAGTGATTTGACTAGCGCTAATTCTACAAGAGTTAGGGAGGATTCACCTGCAATAGTATTTGGAGCCATGGCGGGAAGGGCAGAAATCTTTGAGGAAGGTGAAGTATCGACAGTGGGAGGTGGCTAATTTGTCTCCTTGACCCCTTGCCCAGATGGAGAAGAACCTTCAGTCAAGTTGATAACTTCTTCCGAATTGGAAGCAGACGCTTGGTTTGGAGGGTTCCTATACGCTATTCACCGAGAGCGGCGAGCCAAAGGTTGCTTCTTTCTAACCTGGGTATGAGCAGATGTGTCCGATTGGGAATCTTCATGCGAGAAAAATTGGGGCTGGATGTCAGAGGTTCGAGATTCATGCTGGTCAGAGACGGTGTCTTCTTTGGAATGAGAAGAAGTTTGAGCCATGAGAGAATTACAGTAAAAATTAGAGAAAAGGCGAAAGTAAAGGAAAGCGGAGGTGAAAACCCCAATATAAAAGAGAGAGGGGGACGGTTGAGTAAAGTAGGGGAAGTTGCAGAGTTTTACCCTCTTTTTTCGCCCCATAAAGTAATAGCAAGCTGAGACCTATTTTGAAAATTTAAAATAGGCAGGTCTCTGTGAAAGAAAGTTTGGACTGCCGAAAAAGATCTCACGCTTGATAGTCTTATAAGATTAACTACTCTGTATTTCTAAAAGGAAGACCTTCCGAAATTCAGAGTAGGGGGAAGTAGATAATGGAGACAAAAAATATCCAGGTCTCCAAAAGACCTGAACACTCCACATAGTCATAACAGATACCCAATTGGAGAACTGACGTAGTAACGGAGTTCATACTAAAAGCATAACCTGAACGTTTTATATGGGGCTTCCGTGTAATTTATCAGAACTCCTACCAGAGGCTCGCCATGAGATATCCCGTGGAGATCTCTTTTCAGAGACCTGTCTAGAGGTCTCTCGTCAAGGTCCTTCGCTAGAGATCTGCCTTGAGGTCCCTTATCCAGAACTCTTTCCTAGTCGTATACCTGGCGAACCAATATACTTTAATTAATGCTTGTCCGGTACTGTCAGAAAGTACATTGCGCCTTGGCCAATAGGATGATAGCGCGTATAAAGGTCAAAGTAAAAGAGATGACAGTAACACAACTTCACCCTCAAGAAAATACACGAGTATATATATTACAAAACCCAACACACACGGCACTTAGACTATTTTCCTGTACATTCATTTTACACAGAAAGAAATCCAGAATACTAACTTAAGCTTCGAAGGTGGTTCACTGGGAAACACTCCCGGCTCTCCTTTTCTTGCAGAGCTTTGTAAGATCATTCCGGCGAGAGGTAGCTCCGGTCGCTGGTAAAGGAAGAGAGATACAGTCTAGGTAGATATCAATTTTTTCTCAATTTCTTATCCTAGTTTTATATGATGTATTTTTCATGATGCATTAAATAGGACCTTAGTAAATTGCATAAAAGGAAGGCTGCAGAAGGAGAGATCTCAATGGCTGGATGAGTTGGACTCTATCCTATGAACGTATAAAACTGGTCAGAAGACTGCTACAAGAGAATCTCCTTTTCGTCTAGTTTATGGATCGGAGGCTGTCATGCTAGTGGAGACATAGATTCCTACCCATAGAATGCTAACCTATGATGAAAATTTAAATCAGGAGCTTAGAAAGGAGAGCTTAGATTTGATTGAAGAAGTCACAAAAAAGAGCTCGTCAGAGAGCTATGGCTTATAAGGCTCGCGTCAAAGCAGCGTTTGATCAAAAAGTCAAGGCTAAGAAGCTTGAAGAAGGAGACCTTGTGTTGAAGAGAGCTGATGCAATGCATACAATGAGGAAATTTGAAGCAAATTTTGTGATAACTAAAGCATTGTCGGGAGAAGCGTACGAGCTCATGGACCAGGAGGGAAAGCTAGCTCCCAGACCGTGGAACATAAGTAATTTGAAAAAATATTATGTTTGAATTTTCTTGTTTTTGAAGAGGATAGGTTAGTTAGAGGTCAGACTAATTTATCTTTATTTTTAAGAGGGGAGCCTGTGTGCCAGGTCTCTCATCACATTTTTTTATAGGATACTTGTTCAGCTAGGCAAGTATGTTTGTAATGGCACGCGGAGAGCTTGCTGAAAGTATATAAAGGCTGAAAAGTTTTGTTGCTTTATATGTTATTTTGATTGGATGATTAACGTTTAAGCAAACGATGAAAATGCACACATGGCATCCATACGCATGTCAAGCTAAATCAGCAAGAAGTTATATAATCTGAATGATTTGAAAAAAAAAAATTGTTTGAAATCATCCAGAGTAGGGGAGAGTAGGGGTGTACCCTACACCCCTAGGGGGGTTCAGAATACCTTATGAAAATGCAAAAATTAAGAAAACAAGAACAAAAATTTAGGGTAGATAGATAGCAAAATGTCTGCATTCACCTAAATTTAAGTCACACGATAGGCAAAAGTTGAAAGCAGGAAAGATAAAAGAGTCAAGCTCAGAAAGTTATACAAAATAAACATTGTTTAAGGAGAGTAGCAAAGGAGTAGAAAGCTATACTAGGAAGATAGTTGTGTCTTCATCCATGGTAGACTCTTTGCCATCGGAAGGCTTGTTAAAAGTTGAAGTCGCAGGATCTAGGGGGATAGAGCCCTTGTAATATATCTCAAAATTAATGTATTATGAAACTGATACATTGAATAAATGGATAAACTCAAATGCAGCATATTCTTGGTAGATCGGAGACTTGGGCCTTTGGAGCAAGACCTGAATTCTTGGGCTGCTTCATGATGGCCATGAGATCTGCAAAAGAAGGTTCGCCAGTGGGTTTTCCGGTGAACCACCTCCGATGCCAAAGTCAGTATTTGTTTACTTAAAGGAGAGTGAGTGAGTGTTTAAGTAAAAGTAGTATAACCTGAGAATAAATATGAATCAGATTGGGTATTTATAGGAGAAATGAATGGCTTGGAGAATAAACTATATTTCTAGCTGTCAGTACTTACTCCCATGCCACATGGCGGGATGCGATTGTATGTGATGTCAGGCTGGCAGGAAAGCACACGGGATACCTGATCAGGTCTCTCACGCTACTTGATGCTAGTCAAGTCTCTAAACAAGTGTACTAAGTTGTTTCTGTATATCCTAACGAATTGTATCTCTCTCAGGTCTTTAATTAAGGCTGGTTGCATTTTTATTTTCATACTTTCTGTGTGTGATCCCTTTTCTAGGTCTCGGTCCAGGTCTCGGTCCAGGTTTCGGTCCAGGTCTCGGCTTCTAATCGAGACTTGATAATTTTATACCACATTATCTACTCCCCCCTACTCGGACTGATTCTTCATCACGAAGAAAGTCAGAGTAGTTGTTTCTAATTCGTAGAATCGGACTTCATTTATTCTTTAGTTCAAATCTTGCTTGAACCATTTACAAACAATGAGCCCTTATTTATAAGACACGTATCGTTCGGCTTATGTTCAAAGCTATTTTACTAAGCACGTGCTTGAGCTTAGTTTACTCCTTTTACCTTAAAGTTCATCTCTCAAATTACTCGCTTAAGCTTACTTCATTCAGCATGTTTGACAGTATGCCGAAAACTATTCCTCAATTCCAAAGTTTGGTTTTTGCTAAACCTTATCCTTCAGATTTTGGACTCAGGTCTCCTTGTCACGCCCCGACTCTCGAGCTGCAACTTACGAAACAACAACACAACCTAACCAACTAACAATCAATTCAAATACGGGGAACATGCTCGTGGAAACATCAACTATATAGCAACAACATTCGAATAAGGCTTTCAAGGCGTAATGAAGCAATAACCGAGTATTTCAAAATCACGTTTCAACAAAGATACGATAAGTTTTTCAAGTCAACGAAATTAAGAATTTAACAAGCATTCAAAACCTATCGAGCACATTGCTCGGAATAAAAAACCACAAGTATCAGAGTATATGTATCAACAGACATCAATTCAAAAGAGTTGCAGAGGAATAACTTGACTCAAATCCCAACATTCACACGTATGAAGACGTGCAAATGCCAGTCCGACATTCGACTCGACTCAACCAAAAACACCACACCACCAAGCATCCATGCCATCACCATCCTGTCAACCCGCACGTTTAGAAATAGACGCAGAGCTGAGTACTTCATACTCAGTGAACACATGCCAAAACATTTGGAAAAAGATACTCTTAAAAGCTATATCAATTGAACTTGCCTTGCCGAAACATCACAAGTACTTAAGTAACTTAAAATAGTTTCACTTGTGCATGTTAAAACATTTTCTTTTAAATAGATTGCTGACACGCACCCGTCGTGTGGTACGATCAAAATATCTGTGTATGCCCCAGATGGACAATACACGCTCCTGAGCCCACTACCGGACTGGCTAGTCTTAGTGGCAAGCTAGGGTCGATCCCACGGAGAGTGAGGAATTACTTTACTCTTCGGTGCACAAATTGAGTTGTCACGATCTCAACCTGTATATCTGCACAATAAACTAAACGGAAATCAAATATAAAAAAGGGGGTAAAATTTGGGGTAGGTCATGATCATTGTTGATATGTTATTCGGTCATGGGCACACTGAAGATCCGTCCATGCTTCATATAAACTCAAGGCGTGGCCCAAAGACATTGGGGCGTTTCAAGAGTTCATACTCTACACTTGGGATGGTTGAATCCCTTGTTGTCGTCTTGGTCCGAAGGTCACGCTTCACCCCGGTCACAAGGCCGTGCTTCACTCCTCCTTAGATAGTAGTCATACCCGATCTCTCCAAGTATGAGCCTTACCAACCTTCTCTTCCAAACTCCCCATGTCCGCACCAACAGAGTAGACATAACTCGCGGGATATCCATTTCTGGTACTACGTCCAACCGGTCATCGATATGTCTACGATACGGGAGATGAGTCCTTTGGTCGATAACCATGGCTTGATGCCTCGTCACAGTTGATGGGTGATTGTTAGAGAAGCCCAAGACTGAAGAAGGACGCAGTATCCCCTTGTCCATTCCTCACCATCCAGATCTACAGCACCATGTCAGGTGCTGCTTAGCTACTCGGTCATGGGCATATCGAACGTTGACGTCTGTCATGCCCTGCCTTTGCTTGACATGGTACACCTCCAACCGAACGGAGATCACCCGTTAGGTCAGGACTGCCCATGAGTTCTGCTCCAGTCCTTCCAGAACTACTGGACTCAACCGATGGCACAAGTGCCTCACGAATGTTTCACATATCTACAGTCAATCATTTCCCATACCCAAATCTCACCAAGTAGATTACTCACACATAATTAAATATATAATGATAAGCGAAAGAGAACTCATGAATAAAAAGAAATACGAAATACTTGAATTAAAAGTACCTAAGGCAAACAAGCTTGGATTTGTTCTTCACAGCGGAATGTAAATCAAAGCAGATAAATTGTTTTCAACAGAAAATATAGAACTGAGAGTTAAAGTGTTTTCTTCGGACTAAGAACTGGAGAATGATAGATTAACCAACATTGTGCCAGCCGCTATGGCTGGACTTTTATAGTAGCAATGGCAGCGAGCAAAACCCTAAGCGGGTAGACTGAATCGGCATGATTGGCACTTTCCATGTTGAGCGAGATTCTAATTATCTGTGATTGAATGGATTGATGATTGGCAATCTCCGATTGATTGATTATTTAGGGTAATGTGTTGACCTCCAAATCATTCCTTCCACAGATGCTTGGCAGATATTGTGCGAATCTTCTTCCACGCGGCTTTCCTTCTTGAGCTCTGGTGACTGACTGGTAATTTCTATAGTGGTCAAACTGGTTGCATGTTTCATGATTTGATTCTTCGTAGGCAAGGCAGTTGTAAGATCTTCTTTGTTGTTGGGCGCATTGCGTTAATACCACGAATGCAAATGATGAACAGCAACTTAGCTTCAAGGTTCACATGGAATCCTTCTTTCAACCTCGTCTCTTTCTTCAATTCATCTCCTGCTCTGCATACTCCTTTGCGTAGTCCTTGCAACCGACTGAATTCACTCCAGTTCTGCTCATTCTGACCACCTTTCCTCTGTTTGACTTGGACTGAGCTTTCTTCCTTCGAACAATAGTTTCCTTCCCCTGGACAGACACTAATGACACAAAAAGACATGAAAAATAGGGCCAAATGGCCCAAAAGTCGAAGACGCATCACACCTACACACTTAAACCATACTTGCCCTCAAGTATGTTGGTGGATTCACAAAGACACCAAGAAGAGAGATGAATGAAAAAGAAATAAAACTTCAAGACACGAGCAATCAAATGAATTAGTTCGTGCACGCATGCATCAACCAAGTTAACATTCCACAACCACATGATCACATTAGCAAATACACCACATGATCACATTAGCAGTCTTCCTCACACACTCAAGTGTATGGCTAGTGTTTACTCTCATTTCATGCTACATTAGCTTTCCTATTAGCTTGTTTGAGGATTTATGGCTATCAGTTAGTCTGGTGCAGTTTATCAAAGGGTCTTAATTTTGTTGTAATGGGGCATACGGAGCAGGGTAAGGACTTTTGGACAGTGGGTTAAAATCTGATTCCAGTCACATGGACTGCTCTTTCAATATAAGTGCTCCCACTAATCCTCATACTCCTTTCTTTGGAGTTTATTTCTTCCTTAGGCATGTATTGATCTTTGATCACACTTAGAATTTCCATTCTTTTCATGTATGCCTTCTTCTTAAACTCTGACTACCCCTTTTGTTACCCCTCTTTTATTTATGTCTTTCCACTTAGAGCATCTATGTACCCTTCTTATCTTGTATAGTGTGGGAGACACACTCTTAATCAAATATCATTACAAGGGCTAATGAAAGAAAAAGTGCTTAGGCTCAAAGTGGTTAACAATGGTTTATCATGCTCAGCTAGATAATTCTGGGGCTTCTAATCATGAATAAACTGCCCTTATTCTTTAATCTACACCACCAGCTAAAATCCACTAACAAGTTCTAGGATTACTAAGCAGCATGAACACACAGAAGATAGAAATAAATGGGCTCAATTCTCACAGGTAAGGACTTCTGTATTCCCTCTACTGCTATACATATAATGCTGCTCAACATACCATTCAAACCAGTCAAACCAAACAACATGCACACATTCCCCTAATCCATATATCATGCGCACACACAGACTCATAGACTTACTTTACACTAGACTCCAGCTGACACAAAATGTAAAAGTCAGAAATGAAAAGAACAGAAAAGAAAAATAAAACCTAAACTACAGATAGGGGAAAGGAAACTTATTCATTCTGGTCGGAGGCATCCTCATACACCTCCCGCGGCTCGAGTACTCCGAGTTGAATGGTCAACTCATTGATGGAGAGAGGGAACATCCTGCCCCGCAGTTGAAAGCGCAGGGTGCCCGGAGTCTCGATACCGTATTTGCCGCGGGGTTTGAACTCCACTGTCCCCATGAATTCCTCTGACAGCTTCTTGAACACAGGGTAGTTCCATTCCAAAACCTTTCCCCAGCCGATACCCTTGAAGTATCCCTCCACCTTCTCTTTGATTCCAAATGCTTCCAAGCTTTCCGTCAACAAGTAGTACCAAGGGAGGATCTCCCTGTTTTGCAGGATGGCATACCGCTGGCTGTCTCGCGGTATGGTTGCTCCAGATGATGCAGGTCGTAGTACGCCTTTCCTCTTGGTTCCTGATTTCGTGGTGGTGACATTGGGTGTAGACTTCACAGGCACTTAAATCTCCCCCGAGTTAGAGTTGTCGATGATCTCCACTCTCTCTATTTCTTCCTCTTCGATTTCCTTTGCTTCTCCTTCTTTTTCTCCTTCCTTTGCCTTCCCTTTTTCCTCTGCTGTAACCCTCCTCACCATGCTCGTAGTACCAACCTTGTGACATGAGCACGGGTGGGCAGCCAACGACTACAAGTCAGATTTCAAGAACTAAATAAAGTATGCCGATTTCAAGTCTAATATCAAGATAAATCGGGCCAAATGGTGAATATTGATGGGCTGAATCCGTCTTAAAAGGGCTCGTCAACAATCAGACTTCAAAGGCACAAGAAGAAGAATAAATGGTTGATATTCGTGCATATTGAAGAGGCTAAATTAAGTGTCTAATTAGTTTCATTATTATGAGTTAAATAAGTGACTTTTGAAGTCTTGAGTCATAAGTAGTCATTAGTAGTTAATAAGTGATTTAATTAGTGTTAAATAAGTCTATTTATGAGTTTAATTAGTATCATAAGTACTATCATTATTGGTAGGCTACGAAGAGTCCTTTTCTAGCCTATAAATAGGCTTGATATCCTTTGTAATCGAATAACATATACCTTGAGTTATAAACGAAAATTGGCTTTGCCTTTGTGAGTTGAATTTCTCTCTTGTAGAGTTTTCACTTGTTCCGAACTTATCAAGACTAGTGAGCAAAGTCTTGTGGCGTTCAACCATACCGAGGTTCTTGGCTGATTATATAGCCAACGGGTCGAGGTTTTCTTCGCTCTAGGAGGTGATCAAACTGGATTCTCGATCTAGGGAGACCGCTGCCTACCTCTTATACGAAAGGTTCTTGGATCTTTTATCCAACGGGTCCTCCGTCCGTATCATTTGGTATCAGAGCAATCTGGTATTGATCTGAACCTCTATCTTTATATTTTCTATCCAAAAAAAAATACAAAAAAATGAGCAAATCGTTGAAGGAGCATCGAGAGCGTGCATATGTTCTTCGCATGAAAACTAAGCTAATGTTGGCGGAGATTAAGGCAGCCAATGAAGAGTTGAGGAAGCTTGTGGAAGTAACAACAAGGAAGACCTTTTGTGACATACCGATCCAAAGTTGTGATTCCACACCACAATTGGAGGTCCAACCAAATGGAGAGAAGGGAATTGAGGACAAGGTGATTGTTCCCCAGATTTTCGACAAGGTTTCTTCCATTGTGGTTGAAGAACTTGAGAATCCTAATCCATTTGTTCTTGTTGCTCAAGTTCATGACAACAACCAACATGAAAGCCTAGTGGTCGCAAGTGACCAGAAAATAACTAGGGGCGAATTCATTGTTGAAAGTTGTGCAGATGTGGCATGTGTTCCCTTGGTGCCACTGTTGAGCTTTCCTCCATTGAATCACAAATCTTCATTTCAAATGTCGTGGTTGAATGTTCATGACAATAACGAGGTGTACTCACAAACAAGGAAATCATTCCAAATTGGAGGAATTCTCGATTTGAGGACAAACCATTGTCAAGATGAGGGGAATGATAGACCCCGAGGTACGTGGTTTGTTTCTATTTTGCAGGTATATCATTTCGATATGGAACCACATACAACTATCAAAATCAAGGATGAAAATCACGTCTTCAAACCTGGAGGATTGGATTGGATGTTACTAAACACTGACCTTTCTTTTGGAAATAAGATTCGGGACGAATCTTCTTGAAGAAGAAGGGAATGACATGAGCACGGGTGGGCAGCCAACGACTACAAGTCAGATTTCAAGAACTAAATAAAGTATGCCGATTTCAAGTCTAATATCAAGATAAATCGGGCCAAATGGTGAATATTGATGGGCTGAATCCGTCTTAAAAGGGCTCGTCAACAATCAGACTTCAAAGGCACAAGAAGAAGAATAAATGGTTGATATTCGTGCATATTGAAGAGGCTAAATTAAGTGTCTAATTAGTTTCATTATTATGAGTTAAATAAGTGACTTTTGAAGTCTTGAGTCATAAGTAGTCATTAGTAGTTAATAAGTGATTTAATTAGTGTTAAATAAGTCTATTTATGAGTTTAATTAGTATCATAAGTACTATCATTATTGGTAGGCTACGAAGAGTCCTTTTCTAGCCTATAAATAGGCTTGATATCCTTTGTAATCGAATAACATATACCTTGAGTTATAAACGAAAATTGGCTTTGCCTTTGTGAGTTGAATTTCTCTCTTGTAGAGTTTTCACTTGTTCCGAACTTATCAAGACTAGTGAGCAAAGTCTTGTGGCGTTCAACCATACCGAGGTTCTTGGCTGATTATATAGCCAACGGGTCGAGGTTTTCTTCGCTCTAGGAGGTGATCAAACTGGATTCTCGATCTAGGGAGACCGCTGCCTACCTCTTATACGAAAGGTTCTTGGATCTTTGACATGAGCACGGGTGGGCAGCCAACGACTACAAGTCAGATTTCAAGAACTAAATAAAGTATGCCGATTTCAAGTCTAATATCAAGATAAATCGGGCCAAATGGTGAATATTGATGGGCTGAATCCATCTTAAAAGGGCTCGTCAACAATCAGACTTCAAAGGCACAAGAAGAAGAATAAATGGTTGATATTCGTGCATATTGAAGAGGCTAAATTAAGTGTCTAATTAGTTTCATTATTATGAGTTAAATAAGTGACTTTTGAAGTCTTGAGTCATAAGTAGTCATTAGTAGTTAATAAGTGATTTAATTAGTGTTAAATAAGTCTATTTATGAGTTTAATTAGTATCATAAGTACTATCATTATTGGTAGGCTACGAAGAGTCCTTTTCTAGCCTATAAATAGGCTTGATATCCTTTGTAATCGAATAACATATACCTTGAGTTATAAACGAAAATTGGCTTTGCCTTTGTGAGTTGAATTTCTCTCTTGTAGAGTTTTCACTTGTTCCGAACTTATCAAGACTAGTGAGCAAAGTCTTGTGGCGTTCAACCATACCGAGGTTCTTGGCTGATTATATAGCCAACGGGTCGAGGTTTTCTTCGCTCTAGGAGGTGATCAAACTGGATTCTCGATCTAGGGAGACCGCTGCCTACCTCTTATACGAAAGGTTCTTGGATCTTTTATCCAACGGGTCCTCCGTCCGTATCATTTGGTATCAGAGCAATCTGGTATTGATCTGAACCTCTATCTTTATATTTTCTATCCAAAAAAAATAAAATACAAAAAAATGAGCAAATCGTTGAAGGAGCATCGAGAGCGTGCATATGTTCTTCGCATGAAAACTAAGCTAATGTTGGCGGAGATTAAGGCAGCCAATGAAGAGTTGAGGAAGCTTGTGGAAGTAACAACAAGGAAGACCTTTTGTGACATGCCGATCCAAAGTTGTGATTCCACACCACAATTGGAGGTCCAACCAAATGGAGAGAAGGGAATTGAGGACAAGGTGATTGTTCCCCAGATTTTCAACAAGGTTTCTTCCATTGTGGTCAAAGAACTCGAGGATCCTAATCCATTTGTTCTTGTTTCTCAAGTTCATGACAACAACCAACATGAAAGCATAGTAGTTGCAAGTGACCAGAAAATAACTAGGGGCGAATTCATTGTTGAAAGTTGTGCAGATGTGGTATGTGTTTCCTTGGTGCCACTGTTGAGCGTTCCTCCATTGAATCACAAATCTTCATTTCAAATGTCGTGGTTGAATGTTCATGACAATAACGAGGTGTACTCACAAACAAGGAAATCATTCCAAATTGGAGCAATTCTGGATTTGAGGACAAATCATTGTCAAGATGAGGGGAATGATAGACCCCGAGGTACGTGGTTTGTTTCTATTTTGCAGGTATATCAATTCGATATGGAACCACGTACAACTATCAAAATCAAGGATGAAAATCACGTCTTCAAACCCGGAGGATTGGATTGGATGTTACTAAACACTGACCTTTCTTTTGGAAATAAGATTCGGGACGAATCTTCTTGAAGAAAAAGGGAATGATGTGAGCACGGATGGGCAACCAACGACTACAAGTCAGATTTCAAGAACTAAATAAAGTATGCCGATTTCAAGTCCAATATCAAGATAAATCGGGCCAAATGGTGAATATTGATGGGCTGAATCCATCTTAAAAGGGCTTGTCAACAATCAGACTTCGAAGGCCCAAGAAGAAGAATAAATGGTTGATATTCGTGCATATTGAAGAGGCTAAATTAAGTGTCTAATTAGTTTCATTATTATGAGTTAAATAAGTGACTTTTGAAGTCTTGAGTCATAAGTAGTCATTAGTAGTTAATAAGCGGTTTAATTAGTGTTAAATAAGTCTATTCATGAGTTTAATCAGTGTCATTAGTACTGTCATTATTGGTAGGCTATGAAGAGTCATTTTCCAACATATAAATAGGTGTGATATCATTTGTAATCGAATAACATATACACCTTGAGTTATAAACGAAAATTGGCTTTGCCTTTGTGAGTTGAATTTCTCTCTTGTAGAGTTTTCACTTGTTCCGAACTTATCAAGACTGGTGAGCAAAGTCTTGTAGCGTTCAACCATACCGAGGTTCTTGGCTGATTATATAGCCAACGGGTCGAGGTTTTCTTCGCTCTAGGAGGTGATCAAACTGGATTCTCGATCTAGGGAGACCGCTGCCTACCTCTTATACGAAGGGTTCTTGGATCTTTTATCCAACGGGTCCTCCGTCCGTATCATTTGGTATCAGAGCGAAGAAAACCTCGATTGTTTGGACTTCTGCGATAAGAAGGGTTTCGAGGTTTCGAGCTTCCTCTTTGCTCCCACCCCTTTCTCCTTGCTCTGCGGGGTGACATCTTCCTGGGCCCCCACGGGAATGCTTTTTTCTGCCTCCTCCTCTCCCACTGGCTCTCCCCCTTGCTCGCCTTCTTGTTCCCTCTCTTCGTGGTCAGAAGTGGTCAGACCACCCTCCTTTGATTGAGATTGGGAGTGGGAAGAACTGGGGACTGGAGTAGGCTCCTTTGGTGGTGGACTAGCTGCTTTCTTTCCGGCGGTCTTCTTCTTCGCTGCTGCTGCGGTAGTGGTGTCCTTGACCGCAGGCTTCTTCTTCTCTTTCTTCCTAGGCGGTTAAACATCTGGTTCTTCCTCGACCTGTACCTGCTCTTGGTCACCCGCAGCGCCTCCTTCTCCGGTGGGTTGCTTCTCCGGCGAGGGAATCTTCTCCTGTTCCTCTTCTTCCACACCCCGAGTAGGTGTGGTCTTTTCTGAACTGTGCACAGGAGTTTCCTCAGAAGTGGTGCTGCGTGTTTTTCTCTTCTCCCCCACCGGTACAGATTTCGTAGCGGCTGGGCCTTTGGTTTGAGTACTGCCGGAGGCGGCGACACTTTTGTTCGTTCTTTTATGCGCGGCTTTCTTGATTCTGACCATGGTGATGGTTGGAACTTTGGGGTTTTCAGAAAGACGGCGAAGGCTGGTGAAGGTATGTGGAGTGAGAACTGGGTCTACGTGTTTAAATGGCAGATTTGTGGACGACGGTTATGGTGAAGTGGAGAAAGTGGCTGAGTGTATGGCGGTTATGGAGGCTGTGAGGGTTAATGGAGGAGGGTTTTCTCCTTTTAACTGATGGAGTGGTGAGGTGACAGTTATGGGAAGTCGAAACAATCAAGGGAATAAAATCATTACCAAATTTTGAAATTCAAATTTCGTGCGAAATCCCAAGCGCCGCAGTTATATCAGTCATCCTTGTCAGATGCGCCTCCACGTCATTTCTTGGTTAGACCGTCCCCATTCCACACACCACTTTGCCACCTACACACTTTGCATCGCAAAGTGGGTTCACAATTCACCCTGGACCTCCACCTACACACTTTGCATCGCAAAGTGGGTTCGAATCTCAAAATAGACTCTAAAAACACCTTGGCCCATGTTCTCCAACTCTGACTTAGTCCAATACTCACTTAACTCAAAACAATTCTTTAATAACTAATTAAGGGAAAGCGGTTGTGGTCTTACTGACGACCACTCCTGGGTTGCCTCCCAGTCAACGCTCTTGTTTAATGTCTTGAGCTCGACTTCCAGCTTTGGCTCTTACTGATAAATAGGATCCAGTAAAGAACATTTCTCCTTGGTTTTCTTCAACTCTGAATAATCGAAGTACGGTTTCAAGCGATGCCCGTTCACCACAAAAGTATCCTTTCCATTCAAATCATAAACTTCGACACTTCTATTTAGGAATAACTCCTTCACGATGTAAGGTCCTCCCCATTTTGATCTAAGCTTCCCACTCATAAACTTAAATCGAGAGTTGAATAACAACACCTTTTGGCCAGACCAAAATTCCTTCTTCCTAAGCTTTGCATCGTGAATTCTCCTCGTTCTTTCCTTGTACAAAACTGCATTGTCATATGACTCCAACCGAAGTTCCTCCAATTCGTTCATTTGCAACTTTCTTTCTTCTCCGGCCCTAGTCATACTAAAGTTGATTCTCTTGATCGCCCAGTGAGCTTTGTGTTCCACTTCTACTGGTAAATGGCATCTTTTTCCGAACACAAGCCTGAATGGTGACATGCCAATTGGAGTTTTATAGGCAGTGCGGTATGCCCATAACGCATCTTCCAGGTAATTGCTCCAATCTTTACGATTGGGATGAACCACCTTCTCCAATATGCCCTTGATCTCCCTATTAGAAATTTCAGCCTGCCCATTGGCCTGAGGGTGATATGTAGTCGTGAATTTATGTTTCACCCCCATTCTTTTGGTGAGTGCTCTGATGGTGGCATTGCAGAAATGAGATCCCTGGTCGCTGATGAGGATTTTTGGAACTCCAAATCTATTAAACACCTGCTCTCTCAAAAATTCTGCCACCGTATGAGCATCAGTACTGGTTGTAGCCTTTGCCTCGACCCATTTAGATACGTAATCGACTGCCACCAAAATGTATTCATAATTTCCTGACTTAGGGAGTGGTCCCATAAATTCGATTCCCCATACATCGAAGATTTCCACAGGCAAAATAGGCATTTGAGGGATTTCATCTCTTGCGGTGATACCCCCTACCATCTGACACTTTGGGCAGCCCTGTACCCATTTCTTGGCATCAACAAAGATTGTAGGCCAATAGAATCCACTATCCAATATTCTTTGCGCAGTTCTTCTTCCACCGAAATGGCCACTGCATGCTGTGCTATGGCACATCTCCAATATCTGAGCATGTTCAATCTCCGGAACGCACCTCCGTAGGATTTGATCTGTGCCAATCTTCCATAAATGCGGTGCTTCTCAAAAATAAGATCGAGCCTGTGTCACCAATTTCTATTTCTCGAACTTGGTCTTCCCTGGTGGCACTTCCTTAGTAAAAAGATAATTTGCTATGTCTGCAAACCAGGGCTTCTCATCGGTCAGGGCATATAGTGATGGGGCTGCATCCAAGTTAACCAACGACAACAATAGAGATCCCTTGATCATTCATGGTGGGCCGGTTACAAGAGCTAGAGCTAAGAAGATAAAGGAGGCCATGGTGTTGATTATAGCTGAAATGAAAGCCCGAGTCCAAGAGCAATCTACGTTGGGCCAAATGGTGAATCTTATACAAGTCGGTGGGCTGAATCCAACTTGAAGAATGGGCTATTTACAAATCAGATTTGGAGGCCCAAGATGAGGAATAAAGATGCATATTTTCGTGCATGTTCAAGAGGGCAAATAAAGAGTCATGTTAGTTTCTTTATTATGACTTAAATAAGTGACTTTTGAGTCCAAGGGTCATAGGTACTTAATAAGTGATGTAATGAGTGTTAAATAAGTCTATTTATGAGTTTAATTAGTGTTATCAATGATAGGATACCAAGAATCCTTTCCTAGCCTATAAATAGACTTGTAAATCACTTGTAAGAGGACACCTTGAGTTATAAACGAAAATTGGCTTTGCCTTTGTGAGTTGAATTTCTCTCTTGTAGAGTTTTCACTTGTTCCGAACTTATCAAGACTAGTGAGCAAAGTCTTGTGGCGTTCAACCATACCGAGGTTCTTGGCTGATTATATAGCCAACGGGTCGAGGTTTTCTTCGCTCTAGGAGGTGATCAAACTGGATTCTCGATCTAGGGAGACCGCTGCCTACCTCTTATACGAAGGGTTCTTGGATCTTTTATCCAACGGGTCCTCCGTCCGTATCATATAGAGTCTCCATCTCCATATGATCTCGTACAGCGTACAACCTCTCATCCGAAAAAGCGTCTTCTATTGGTTCGCCATTATCCTTTCCCATTTGTAGCCTGCTTAGATAATTAGCTACTAGGTTGGCGGCTCCCTTCTTATCTCTTATTTCTAAGTCGAACTCTTGGAGCAGCAATATCCACCGGATAAATCGTGGTTTTGATTCTTTCTTCGCCATGAGGTATTTCAAAGCAGCGTGATCGGTGTAAATGATCGCCTTTGTGCCCAGAAGGTATGATCTGAATTTCTCTATTGCGAAAACCACTGCCAACAATTCCTTCTCAGTTGTGGTGTAGCTACACTGAGCTGGATTCAAAGTCTTGGAGGCGTAGTATATAACGTGGCTTTCCTTACCTTTCTTCTGCCCCAATACTGCTCCAACCGCGTAATTGCTGGCATCACACATGATTTCGAATGGTATCTCCCAATCTGGTGGTTGAATAATAGGAGCTGATACCAATCTGTCCCGTAGATTCAGAAATGCCTCCTTACAGTCGTCATCAAAGTCGAACTATACATCCTATTGTAACAAACGGGTCATGGGTTGAGCAACCTTTGCGAAATCCTTTATAAATCTGTGGTAGAATCCTGCGTGGCCAAGGAATGCCCGTATGTGCTTGACCGTAGTTGGATACGGCAACTTGGCGATGGAATCGATTTTTGCCTTGTCCACTTCAATACCCCTCTCCGATATGATATGGCCCAGTACGATGCCTTCCTTCACCATAAAATGGCATTTTTCATAATTGAGTGCCAGGCTTTTTCCCGCGCATCTTTTCAATACTAGCTCCAAATGATTAAGGCATGTGTCGAACGAATCACCATACACCGTGAAATCATCCATAAACACCTCTATGCAATTTTCCAATAAATCTGAAAAAATGCTCATCATGCACCGTTGGAAGGTTCCAGGTGCATTACAAAGACCAAATGGCATTCTTCGGTATGCAAAAGTCCCGTACACGCAAGTGAACGTGGTCTTTTCTTGATCTTCTTGACTACGAATATTTGCATATATCCTGAATATCCATCCAGAAAACAGTAATAGGCATTACCAGCTAGTCATTCCAGCATTTGGTCGATAAAGGGTAATGGAAAATGGTCCTTCCGTGTGACCATGTTCAGCTTCCGGTAGTCTATACAGACTCTCCACCCAGTTTGTAGCCTTGTTGGAACAAGCTCGCCTTTGTCATTCTCCACAACCTATATTCCAGATTTCTTCGGTACGACGTGAACTAGGCTGACCCATTGGATGTCGGATATAGGGTAAATTATGCCCAACTCCAAAAGCTTTAAGATCTCCTTAAGTACCACCTCTTTCATGACAAGATTCATTTTCCTCTGCGAATCACGTACTGGTCGTGCTCCTTCTTCCAAGTATATATGGTGCATACACTCTGTTGGACTGATACCCTTTATATCTGCCAGGGTCCAACCAATGGCTTCCTTGTTCTCTCTCAATACTCTGACTAGTCTTTCTTCCTGCACCATAGTTAGATCAGAACTGATAATCACTGGAAGAGTTTCCTCCGGTCCCAAGTAAGCATATTGCAAGTGTTTTGGTAGCTTCTTTAACTCTAAGACTGGGGCTTTCACAATCGAGGGCATCAGTTTCTCGTGTTGCCCATACTGAGAGAACAACTCGGGTTTGCCCTGTCCCGATCCTCCGATGGAGTACACTTCCATGATAATATCTTTAATCTTCTTATCAACCTCCACTGTTGCTTCCAAAGTGCTTTCCTTTAAAGAGTACAACTCCATGATGGCCTCCTTCATCTCGAGGTCCTCTGTTTGTACGGCATCTCGATCGGTCAGTCCGGCTTGTATCACCCTTTCTGTAGTGTCGCTTGAGCTGAATTCCAGGTTTTGCTCTTGTACCAATGGTTTGAATATGTTAATCATTTCTACAGACTCTAGTTCAGGCTTCATTCTCATGGCTTCATAAATGTTGAATTCTTCCACCACACCATCGAATTCACACGATAGAATTCCAGTCTTCATGTCCAGTTTAGTCCCTGCAGTCATCATGAATGGTTTGCCCAGCATGATGGAGTTCTCCTTTGCTTCTGAACCGGTATCCAACACGTAGAAGTCAGCAGGAAAAATCAGCTCTCCTACTTTGATCAGCACATCTTCGATAACACCTTCTGGATACGCGTTTGACCTGTCTGCTAATTGTATGACAACTCGGGTGTTCCGTAGTTCCCCCAAGTTGAGCCTGTTGAAGACTGCTAGAGGCATAACGTTTATAGATGCCCCCAAGTCCATCATGGCTTTGTCCATGTTCCTGCCCGCGATGTTGCAAGGGATAGTGAACATCCCCGAATCTTTCTTCTTTGGTGGCAGTTTCTGTTGTATAATGGCTGGCACACTCTCTTCCATAATATATCGAACATCTTCATCAATCTTCACCTTCCTCGAGCAGAGATCTTTAAGGAACTTGGCATACTTTGGAATTTGCTTAATCGCGTCCAGTAGGGGTAGGCTAAGTTCCAATTTTCGAAAGATCTTCATCATATCATTGGCTTCTTTCTCTTTGGCTTTCTGTCGAAGTCTACCCGGATAAGGGGGTTCAGTCTGCTCATCACCATCTATTTCTCCTGTAATTTTGTTGCTGGTTCCCTCCTCTCTTTGCCGGTTAACTTCTGCCTCCGCCAAATTTTTTTCAGCTTGCTCATCATCCACCTCTGTGATTATCACTTGTGCCTGTTCTATGTGGTTAATCCCTTGAGGTGGGAGCTTCCCTGTATTCTCTTCTACTTTCGCCAGCGCCTTCGCCAAATGACCAATCTGCACGTTGGTTTGATTCATACCAGCTCGGATTTCACTGCGGAACTTCTCACTTTCCTTAGCCATACTCTCCATGGCCTCTTCCCATGGTGCTCTCCTCTGATGAGGCGGTTGATACACCTGCTGCTGCTGGTGCTCTCCATGGCCTCTTCCCATGGTCTTTATTTCCTTCATCTCCTTTTCCAGATTTGTCAGTTTATCTTTTTCCTCTCCTCTCTCTGGTATCTCTCTGCTTCTTTCATGTCCATCATCTCTGGATTCTTCTGCCATTGTTCCCAAGAGTTTGAAAATCTCTTGAGGTGTTTTGCTCAGCAACGATCCATTGCATGCAGCCAATACCAGTCCTCGATCACTCCTCCGCATGCCCTTTACGAAGCTTTCCACTTGATCTTTTGGAGTGATATGGTGATGAGGACAGTTGCTTAACAACTATTTTAAGCGAGTCCAGTACTCATAAAAAGTCTCCAGCCCATCCTGTTTTATGTTTTGGATGTCCCATCGCATTCTTTCAACTCTTGTGGCTGGGAAAAACTCTTCCAAGAAACTCTGCTGCATTTCTGCCCAAGTGGTAATGCTTCCTTGAGGTAGATTGTACAGCCATCTCCTTGCTATGTCCACCAATGAGAATGGAAAAAGAACCAGTTTCACATATTTTTGCTGATTCTCATTGGACTGATGCATCACTGTCATTTCGAAGTCCTGGAGATGGGTATGCGGGTCGTCTCCTGGATATCCATTAAATTTCGGTAAGACCTGTATTAATGCAGGTTTCAAGTCAAACCGTTCAGGTGCGAAGGGATTTGATGGTAAGGTGATCCCGTTCGGCCTGACATTCAGATTAGTTGGGTAAGCCAACTGCTTGAGGGTATGCGGCGGCTGTGGTTGTTCACCCATAGCGACGCATCTCGCTATTCGTGCAAGTGCGCGTGGTCGTCATTCAGTTCGTTCAATTTCTGGATCAAAGGTTAATGCTCTCTGTACTCGACGAGTTCCACGCATACACTAGTAGTGGAAGATGGAATGAGAAGAGTAAAATTGTTGCGCGTCACTCCCCGGCAACGGCGCTAATTTTGACACGCACCCGTCGTGTGGTACGATCAAAATACTTGTGTATGCCCCAGACGGACAATACACGCTCCTGAGCCCACTACCGGACTGGCTAGTCTTAGTGGCAAGCTAGGGTCGATCCCATGGAGAGTGAGGAACTACTTTACTCTTCGGTGCACAAATTGAGTTGTCACGGTCTCAACCTGTATATCTGCACAATAAACTAAACGGAAATCAAATATAAAAAAGGGGGTAAGATTTGGGGTAGGTCATGATCATTGTTGATATGTTTATTCGGTCATGGGCACACTGAAGATCCGTCCATGCTTCATATAAACTCAAGGCGTGGCCCAAAGACATTGGGGCGTTTCAAGAGTTCATACTCTACACTTGGGATGGTTGAATCCCTTGTTGTCGTCTTGGTCCGAAGGTCACGCTTCACCCCGGTCACAAGGCCGTGCTTCACTCCTCCTTAGATAGTAGTCATACCCGATCTCTCCAAGTATGACCCTCACCAACCTTCTCTTCCAAACCCCCCATGTCCGCACCAACAGAGTAGACATAACTCGCGGGATATCCATTTCCGGTACTACGTCCAACTGGTCATCGATATGTCTACGATACGCGAGATGAGTCGTTTGGTCGATAACCATGGCTTGATGCCTCGTCACAGTTGATGGGTGATTGTTAGAGAAGCCCAAGACTGAAGAAGGACGCAGTATCCCCTTGTCCATTCCTCACCATCCAGATCTACAGCACCATGTCAGGTGCTGCTTAGCTACTCGGTCATGGGCATATCGAACGTTGACGTCTGTCATGCCCTGCCTTTGCTTGACATGGTACACCTCCAACCGAACGGAGATCACCCGTTAGGTCAGGACTGCCCATGAGTTCTACTCCAGTCCTTCCAGAACTACTGGACTCAACCGATGGCACAAGTGCCTCACGAATGTTTCACATATCAACAGTCAATCATTTCCCATACCCAAATCTCACCAAGTAGATTACTCACACATAATTAAATATATAATGATAAGCGAAAGAGAACTCATGAATGAAAAGAAATACGAAATACTTGAATTAAAAGTACCTAAGGCAAACAGCCTTGGATTTGTTCTTCACAGCGGAATGTAAATCAAAGCAGATAAATTGTTTTGAACAGAAAATATAGAACTGAGAGTAAAAGTGTTTTCTTTGGACTAAGAACTGGAGAATGATAGATTAACCAACATTGTGCCAGCCGCTCCGGCTGGACTTTTATAGTAGCAATGGCAGCGAGCAAAACCCTAAGCGGGTAGATTGGATCGACATGATTGGAACTTTCCATGTTGAGCGAGATTCTGATTATCTGTGATTGAATGGATTGATGATTGGCAATCTTCGATTGATTGATTATTTAGGGTAATGTGCTGAGCTCCAAATCATTCCTTCCATAGATGCTTGGCAGATATTGTGCGAATCTTCTTCCACGTGGCTTTCCTTCTTGAGCTCTGGTGACTGACTGGCAATTTCTGTAGTGGTCAGACTGGTTGCATGTTTCATGATTTGATTCTTCGTAGGCAAGGCAGTTGTAAGATATTCTTTGTTGTTGGGCGCATTGCGTTAATACCACGAATGCGAATGATGAACAACAACTTAGCTTCAGGGTTCACATGGAATCCTCCTTTCAACCTCGTCTCTTGCTTCAATTCATCTCCTGCTCTGCATACTCCTTTGCGTAGTCCTTGCAACCGACTGAATTCACTCCAGTTCTGCTCATTCTGACCACCTTTCCTGTGTTTGACTTGGACTGAGCTTTCTTCCTTCGAACAATAGTTTCCTTCCCCTGGACAGACACTAATGACACCAAAAGACATGAAAAATAGGGCCAAATGGCCCAAAAGTCGAAGACGCATCAACTGCGCAGTCAAAACATAACATATATCAATAGTATGCATCATCTGTCATAATTTCACTCACTGTGCCGAGAAGTAGGCCTCCTTCTCAAACACTGTGACCGGCCCAACCGAAGCAAGGCTCACAGTCACCTCAACATTCAACATACCACACGCGGGTTTCCTGTCTTTCACAGGATAATAATCTCAAACAAACAGATGATAACACATACCAAACTCAATAAAATGGCAAGTTAATTGCATTTAAAATCATATAATAATAATACTCAATAGCATAATAACTTTCATCGATAGTTTTGGTTCAGAAAAGCCCACCTGACTTCCAAAGATTCTAGCTAGACGGTTCAAGGGCTATTGTCCTCGCTTATCATTCCGTCCGGCTTGATCCTTCACAGTTCAACATCGATAAAGAAAAATAAGATACGCAAGGACGGATAAAAGGCGTCGGTCTCAACTGAAGGACTTCTACTTGAGTCGTTTCTCTCTACGCTTTATCTTCTCTAAAAGATCTCGCATTCTCGTCTTTAAACTATTAACTCTACTCGATGATTGGTTAATATTACTAACCAATGTCTTAGTATTTCACGCTTTAATTAAGAAATGTCGTCTATCTTCATTCCATTACTCGAGCTTTCTTTTAAAGACTTAATCAATTTTCGATTCAATTAACAACTCAATAGCTCAGTTATTTTTGTATACAAAACAACTCAGTAATTCAATTATTTGCATACAATTCAACTCAGTAATTCTTGACGTCACAAATAATATTATTCACTCAAACATTTAATTCAATTGCATAACAAATCCAAATAAATCACACACATTTCAAGACACATTAACATTTAATCAATTTATATTTTAGAACTTAACTCAACAAGAATTTCTTTTTATAAAACTCAAACAATATAATTTATCTTTTCTCGGCTTATAAACAACGCTTTTTCTGAATTCGTTATCCTATGAAGCATATTATAAACTTTTACTCAATTAATAAAATTTCTCTTTAACTATTATTAATCACTTATGAAATAGGAATTTCTTTTCTATTTCTAATTCCATTCTCGTTTCTTAACTCAACTAAAAATCTTCTAATTATTAACTCGACAATTCTTCTCGGTCTACTTTTAATCTTACACGGTTTGAAAACAACTTAATTAATTAACTTTAATTTATTTCTTTCAAAATTATTACTCGAATTTTATTCTATTATCTTCTTGATTAAAATATACGAGTATATCAACTTAACTCGTCTAACATCTTTTTCTCGACTCAATTAAATCTTTTTTTCAATTCCTTATTATTTTATTCTTTTTAACCCGATTTTCTCGACTTTTATTTATTTAATTAATAAATTTCTTTTCTTCTTTGTTCTTAACTTAAGACCAATTTCTTAATTAATATTTTTCCTTTATTCTTCAATTAATTTTTATAAAAACTAGTTCATCTTATTAATTTGATTACAAAGTTTCTTTTTAACTTAAAAATTCAAATTTTCAAGTCTTATTTCAAAAACATTTACTAGATGTAATTTTCTATATATTTTTCAACTCTTAACAATTTCAAAGCTTTTAAACTTCATTCTTTTGTCACAAAAATCCTATTTTCAATTAGGATTCAAACTAACACTTAAACACATTTTAACATCAAAATCATTAAATCTTCTAAATCATCATAAATTATTTTCTTTTAAAGAAACTTCACATGCAATTTGTTTTTCTTATACTTAACAACATACAAGATTAAATCATCAATTCACATAATAACTTCATGATCAAAACATCAACTAGATCATCAACAAAATCAACAAAATAATTTTCTCTTTTTCTTCCCAAACTCACGGCAATCACCTCATTTCTAGAGCAATTTATTTCTCAATTTTTCATGCATATAATTCCATTCTCAACATGATAAAAATCATAAATCAAGCATCAACGACCGTATGGATTGTTACAGCCTTTAGATATCCCAGAATGGAATGGGAAGGAATAGCCATGGATTTCGTGACAGGATTGCCTAAGTCAAGAAGAGGAAATACTGCCATTTGGGTGATTATCGATAGGCTCACGAAGTCAGCTCACTTTTTACCGATTAAGACTACCTATGGATCAGAGAAGCTAGCCCAGTTGTACGTTCGAGAAATTGTACGTCTGCACGGAGTACCGAAGTCAATAATATCAGATAGAGATGCCAAGTTCACTTCGAGATTTTGGATCACCATGCAGAAAGAATTAGGGACAACACTTAATTTCAGTACAGCTTTTCACCCTCAGACGGACGGCCAATCCGAGAGAACGATTCAGATTCTAGTTGATATGCTAAGGACAGTAGTTTTGGATCGAAGCGCAAATTGGGAAGATATCTTACACTTAGTCGAATTCACATATAATAACAGTTATCAGGCGACGATAGTCTCACAGCCTCAAATCCCGAGGGACGGCAAAAGCCGGGGTGCGACTGGGGTTGGATTAAAGAAGCGGGGAAGAAGGGGGCTAATTGACTAAACATACATGAAAACATCGATAAACTATGAACAAGACTTTGAAATATAAAGAAGGAAGAGTTAATCCCTAAGGATTACTCGACAAAAGTAAAAAAAGAAACTAAGTTCATATGTACAGACATAGACTACTGAGTTGTTCAAAAGTACACCTTAAAAAGAAATACAGAGTTTGGCAGCGGAAGGGTTCTAACTAAGCATCCTATCCTTTAACTCAACATCAACCGTCGCCGCTCACCGTCGCTTCAACCTGCACATTTAGATAGCAATGCAGGGCTAAGTACAAACGTACTTAGTGGGCACGATGCCGAAATCATAATCATAAGTATAAATAATCTTGCATTTTATAATCGTAGCGCATCGGGGTTTTGTTGAAAAGGCCCGTGCCTACTAAACATTTTCTGACTGATTTGTATAAAGCAGCTTGCGCAAGCATTTTAGAGTATGTTATGTTCAATCTTGACCAATACTAATTCACCATGGCTGGTACCCCTCAACAGGATATCACATACACCACAGGTTACAAAGTGCACTAACTCTGGAAAGCACTTAGCAGCTAACTCAGAGGCGATCGTTAGTTAACCTAGTTAGATTAACTCTAAAAGTCTGGAAAACCCGAAGGTTAACTCAGAAAGGTACAAGAGAACTCACATAAAACAGTTAAACATTTTATGCCAAGATTATCACGTTGATAAAACACAGTTATCAAAGCTGTAAACTTCACTTTCGGTTTGTGGAAAAACCCACATTTTATTTTCATATAATAAAAGCCCACCTTGTAAATACAGAACTTATACGCAAAAGCTTCCAAGATTGGATCTTCGTTCTTTCTCTACAGTTGGCTTCCTCCTTCATCGTAAAATAAAATATACTTAAAAACGGTTCGTAAAAGATACTCGAAGAAAGAGAATCGAAGAAGTTTTAGTTGTTTCATTCTTTAGGCATTTGCACGCTTACTAGATTCGTTTTACTTAAACGGGAAACAAGACTTGTACCAATCTCGTTTAGAACTTGGAAGATCTTATACTTGACTCTCGAGTCAGTAGATAAGGTAGTCGATGTCTTAATACGACTTTAATGATTATAAGAAACTAAGTTGGAAAGAATCAACTTAGGCGATTTATATTTTAGTTCTTTGGACGACTTATGAAATTTCTCGTTTATTACTTCTTTAAAGAAAGGATAAGAGATACGATCTCGACTGGTTTTCATCATTAAAGGTCTTGTCCTTGACTCTAGGGTCAGATAGAAGGTATTCGTTAGATAAAACGGCTTAAACGATTGAAAGGAACTAAGTTGTGAACTAAACAACTTAGAAAACAAGAAACTGAAATTTCACTGCACAGTCCAGTAACTCTGGAGGCTGTCCAGAACAGAGGACTTGGAAAGAGGGGGTGATCCCTGTACCACTAGAAAGCTTAAGAAGTCTAGTTCGTGCTCCAATTTACGGATCACAAATCCGATAAACGAGCTGGAAAATATTACAGTTTCCGGCAGGGGTCGCAAAACTGCCGCGAAAACCCTAATTGTTTGATAGGTTCGCCGTATAACGTTTTAGGTTCGTTTTAAATTCTTGTATTCAACTTTTTAGAAACTGAACTCTTAAGGCAGTCATCACGTACCTTCGTACGTGACAAACTCCTTCTCAACTTACTCAAAGGCACGACGTTCTAACGTCTTATTTCAACTAACAAGTACTATACCAACAAAGAAATCCAAACGCGTTCTAGTTCTCGATTACAACTATAACCCATATTAAATCAACTCGGATGCTTATGATGTCAACTAGAAAGTTGTTCTAAATTTCATTATAAACAATAATATCAAATTAGAAATTTCATCCGACTTTCCGATTATTAGTTACAACTAGATATTCGTCTCTTACGCGATTTCCAAAAGTCGTCGGTTTTCGTTCAAATTTTACGACGTTAAACTAGGTCTAATGTGAACCGTTTTCATGCATGCAAACATATCTTAACATCATTATAACTCAGTTTGTATTGTGATTTTTGTCTCTTACATTCCATTAAACATTTTTAGAAAATTTCCAATTAACTTCTATAATCAACTAATATAATTTGCAACAATATTCAACTAACCATTCATCATTTATATTAAACATGTATAAACTCCTAATTATCTTATAAATTTTCTGATTTTATACATACTTTAAGGGGATGATTTTCTTCTCAAATTAACAATATTTATTTACTAAACATACTCTTATATTACCAATTAATCAATTGCAATTCTATTATCAATTAACATGCAAAAACCCCTAATTTATACTTCAAATCCTAATTAAATTTCATAATAACATAGGGCTTTCAATCCCTTTTCATTCCAAATACTAATTAAGCATCTACTAAACATGAATCCATGATCAAAAGAAGAAAATTAGAAATTCTACCATTTTCCCAAAAAATTTTGCATTAACATAGATGTTAGGTTTCTTATTTTTGTTCCATTTTAATCTCCAATTATCATATCTAACATATCTAATTTCATCATTCTAAGATCAATTCATCTAAATCAAAACCTTAAAAATTTGAACAAGAAGGAAAAAGAAAAGAAAAAAATCTAAATGGATGGAGTTGTGGAGGATATCATTACCTAAAGAATTAACAAAGGATGTATAGAGTTTTGTTGGATGAATTGTGACTTGTATGAACTCTTCTTGTTCTTGGAGGTGTTCTTCAATGGTGGATGGATGATGAAGAAGATGAAGTTGAAGAAAAATGAGGTGGTGCTGCCGAGAGAGAGTGAGAGATGGAGAGAACAAATTGGTTTTGTCTAAAGGTTTGAAATGATGAAAAATGTTGAAATGGTGTAAAGTATAGTTTAGGTGTCAACATTTAAACAAGTCAAAACATGCATGTTGCCACTAAGGATGTAAGGTGTCGGCTGCATGGAGAAAGAATTAAAGGGTTACGGGTACGCGATCCGACGTTACGGGAAAACAAACGATGAAAATGATGTTCGGTACAAAAATCGTCGCAATTCGATTTGACTTAAAAAAAATTCTAACGTATGAACTTAATTAGAAAATAAATTTATAAAATTTATTTTGACAAAAACTCGGGACGACAAGTCCGAGTTTCGTCCGGAAAAACATAAAAACAAACTTTCTCGGCGTGTTCGTATTGCGATTTTGTAAACGTAGAAATTAGACGGTTTTCCGTTCTTAGTTTATAAACTAAAAACTTTTCGTACGCTTTAACCCTAAATACGGTAGCCGTCTAGCAGACTACTGTAATTTATTTTTAATAACGGATTCGACCGTTAGCCTTAGTATTCAAAAATTGTAAACTTAGGCGTGCAAAGCCATTTATTTATTTAACTTTAATATTTTTAGAACGTAAGGAATTTACAGGGCATTACATCCTACCCCCCTTGCGAAAAATTTCGTCCCGAAATTTGCTTATCCTCTTAACTGATAGGGGTATTCCTTTCTCAATTCTTCGTTAAACTCTCACGTGGCTTTTCTTGGTCTTAACGATCTTCTTATCTACTCAATAACACATTGACTCGTTTCTAAATTCTTATGCTTTTTGTTTCAAGATCATTTTCGTTCTTTTTCCATAATTTAGGTCGGTTTTATGACCGACGTCTTACTGACAACACTTTGTGCATAAAACGATTTATAATACTTTCTTAAAATGAGATACACGTAAGATAAGCATTTGTAAATTTGGCGATAAAGCCATAACTATTTGTATTGGAAACTATTCTTTCCGAGTTATTTGCTAATTATGAAAATCTTTGTCGAAGTTTTAAACTTGACACAAAATTGTCGTTTCTTTTTAAGAGTTTTTTTTTTTTTTTTTTTTTTTTATATCCTCCTTTACATTATTAAGGGTCAAATTGAAGTATACACATAAGACGTTTGTCTTCTTTAAATTCTTTTATTCCGATTTGGATCTATCGTATGATTTCGATTATTTCACTGACCGTTTCTGACCCTGAGTTTGTTCCTTTACCCACCTTATAACAATAAGGTAGCTATTAAAAAGAAATTTAAAGCCTCGTAAGGCGTTTTACCTATCGTAACTTATTACTAATATTATAACAATTCGATTGATGGAAGTTATTCTTCCTTGTCACTCTTTGAGCTAATATTATCGATCTTAGCATATCAGCGAGTATCTGAATCATTTTCTCAGATTATTTAATCAAACTGGAGACGGGAAAAAGGTGCTAAGATTGAAGTTGGTATTTCGTGCAGACGCACTATCTTACGGATGTATAGTCCTGATAACTTCTTTGATCTATGGAATTTTTTTTTTTTTTAGGATTTGGTAGGTAGTAAACTGATTAACGGCCTATAGAAAACTATCCCAAGGCAGTATTCCTACTGTTAACTTTGAGCGAGTCTTAATCAATTTAATACTATATCCTTTTACTTTCATTTTGGAACACTTAATGGTTGTAACAGCTCGCATGGTCGTCAGTGAGAACTTCCACTTACTTATAAGCTAAAGATATTCTATCAACAAGACAAAGTCTTGTTTCGCTCTATTCCACTGGAAAACCTTTCTTAAATCCTTAATTGTTGTCATTGGAGATATTAAGGCCACTCCTAATTCCTAATCCTTAGTCGAAACTAATTTATTTACTCGTCCTTCTTCTAGGTACTTAGAATCCCTCGTAATTTGGTATAGCTACTTGTATTGCTATTTGCTTCTATAATTGATGTTGGGGTATCGTGCATTACTACACCTATTATCCCAAATCCTTATATAAACGTTTCTTTTCCTAAGAAGAGATACCTAAACTTAGGTGGGGTCTTACGACCTAGTGTGTCTATCCTTTCGCTGCTTTTACCTAGGTGGTAATTCATTTCATAAGCGTACTATTCTACTAATTTGAGCCATCTCCTTTATCTTATGCTAATTCCTTTGCTCGATAATGCACTCCGATCTATTGTGATCTGTGAAGATCTAATCTCTTACACCATATTTCAGTACATGTTCTACGGTTGCAAGCCCTAAGTCATAGGTTGGTTACTTAAATTCCTGAGGTTAAAGTGCCGTGAAGCATAAACTACTGTTTTCTTGTCTTATTTAACTTGATTTCCAATGAACGTTCTTGAAGACTCTTTTATCCTTGCGTTAAACATCACAGTGTTTTCCATGGGGAAAACGTCTGCCTAATGAAATCATTACCTAACAACATTAGCAGATGGTTCTAGAATTCTTATAATTCTCCTGGTATCATTTTAAATAAGTTTTTGATTTGGGCGTTGCTAACAGTTCTAAGTTGATCGTAGAACCTACATGATAATTCGATGGTAGTCCCATCAATACTTCTGGAAAGATATTTTCATATTCGTTCCTAATTCCCACGTTTAAAAGTCTTGTTGGCTCTAGGATCTCCAACTAGGTTCACGAGATAAACGATCGTAAATTTCATTTTCATTGACTTCTTAACTTGTAGGGCGAATATTATCGGTATCTTTATGTCCATCGAAATTCCATAGAGTTCTGTTGGTTCTCTAATCGGGGTTGAGAAGAGATTTTTCTCTCGTTGTAGAGAATCATGATGTAATTCTCAAACAACTAGTTTATTCCTAAAATTATATATGTAAAAACAATATGTTGAACATCATATCACTGTTCGATTGTTTGTTATCACTTTTAAAAGACCCTGGATCTAAATTCCATGTTCGACGAAACTAAGGAAATAATTTCTCTGAGGTTATCGTTCTTCCTAAAGTGTAGTTTTCCCTAGTTCGTAGCTAGCGCGTCCTAGTTCTATCCCTAAAGTTACTAAGAAAATAATTATAACGCCCTAAAATGGGTTTAACCATGGCAAATTAATTATAAGGTTCGTCCAATACCTGCCAGCTTCCCCTTTCCTTCACGTTGCTTTCCTTGCCCTATCATGTAAGCTCCTATATGTTGTTGTGGTTGTAACGGTTGTGCCTGAGACTGGATTTGAGCTGTAATCAATGATTGAGGCTGGTCGTACTGATATGGTACTATCATTTGAAACCGTGTTGGGCAATCCTCACTTATATGCTCCAGTATCCCACATAAGAAACATCTATTCATGTTTGCTAGGCACACACCCTCATGCCTCTTTCCACATTCTGAACATACAGAAACTTCCCGTTTCTGTTTTGTTGTCTGCTTCCGTTCTGGGCAATACCTCTTAACGTGTCCCTCGCTCATACAATTGAAGCACACATCAGACTTTGCTAAACATATACCGGGATGTATCTTGCCACACCTAGGGCAAGCTGGAGAAAAGATCCCTTCTTGGGTATTTCTCAGAATTTGGAGGTGTTTGGGTTGGTATACATTATTTGCCATCGGTGGGTTTGGGCAATTTTTCTTCATATGTCCTTCATATCCACAGTTGAAACAGTTGTTAGTGCCTGCCTGACATATTCCAGGGTGCGTCTTATTGCATTTGAAGCAAATTGGAATGTGACCCCTTTCTAGTTGCTTTCTTCCTCGATTTCTATTCCTTTGTTGCCCTACTTTCTTTCCATCCTTACTTCCTTTTCCTGGCTGCTGATAATTCTGCCGAATCCTATTTTTTTTTCCCTGATTATTGCGGCTCTGGTAGCACTCACTGCTATTCCCTTCCCATTTTCTTTTTCCTTTATGATTAACCTTATTGTTGGGAGGGTCTTGGGTTACTGTCTCGTTTGGTACTGGTGTGGACTTTACCACTTTTCCTTTATTAGGCACTAATGCCTCTATCTCACAAACTTGACCTAGTAGTTCTTCATAACTAAATCCTTCCTTTCTGGCCACTGCTATTTCCAATTCGTATTTAAGTTCTCCCTGAAGCTTCCTGGCTATTTCCTCCTCAAGTTCGGCTCTTTTGGGTACATACCTATCATGATATGCCTTCTTAAAATCATTCCAAGTAGTTGGAGCCGCTTGCTCTTCAGTCATAACTCTTTGCCTATTCTCCCACCAATATTTAGCTGGTCCGGTTAGCTGATATTTGGCATATACTAGGCGCTCCTCATCGCTAGGTCTAATTATCTCAAAGATTTTATCTATAGCGTGTATCCATCGTTCGGCCTCCATTGGGTTACCTGACCCATTGAAAGATGGTGGTTTTCTTTCGAAGAATAAGTTCGTCATACTATGATGTTGAGAAGGTTGGGAATGTGAAAAAAAAGTTCCTGGATATTTCTGCCTTCCTTCCCTTATGCGTTGCTCTTGACCTTGGTCAGACTTTCTATGACTATCGGGTCCTCTTGGGTTGTTAACGACTTTCTACGACATTTCTAAACTATAGAATACAAGAATTTTCCTTGTTAGTATTTGCTTTTAAATCTTCTTTCTCTTATAAATTTTTTTTTTTTCAACTTAAAAACTTCACGTATACGGAAATATCGAATTTAGTTTTGATTCTAATTCTTTCAACTTTTAACCTCCAAGGTTAAATTAAAAGCACTTATTACACGAGTTCATTTGATAATCTGGTTTAGTTATAAGATTCATAAAGGACTTTCTTGTGATTAAAAACCCCTTTTTTTTTGGGGTCATGTATATATATTATATATATACATCAAAAGATTATGTTAGTTTTGCCTTTAACAAGGACTTATACAAAACTAGACTACAACGAGTCTAAACTAGACTAACTGCCTATGTGTACAGAATGCACTAACACATTGCATTACTGTACTATTGGAAGTACTAGAACGGAAAAGATTCATAAAATTTTGTATCCGATGGAGTACTACAAAATTATCTAGTTACTGATCCGACTATGTACAACTAAAGGCTACTATGCTACTATGCGTCTCTGACGCTCCGTTCGTCTAACTGCGGTCTAATCTGCACCACCCTCTGCGGCCTGATCCTCCTCAGGATCCTCGTCCGGGTCCTCATCAGTATCCTCGTCGGTATCTTCCTCTGGCTCCTCATCCGGGTCCTCATCATCTGACTCTGAACCGAAGGTAAATTGGAGCGCCTCGTCGACCCTCAATATAGTGCCGTCTGCAAGGGTAAGTGATGGTGGTGCAAGCACATCCAAAGCTGTCGTCTCGCTATCCGATACTAAGTAGTACCAGCAGGTCACTAACACCCACTTCTTCGGAGGTAGCAGGGGGGGTTCGGAAAGTGCACTGGGCTCGTACTCCTCTCTGGAACGGACCTTGGACGCTCCTGCTTCAAACTCTGTCCTAACTCTAGCCAACTCCGCACAAATCTCGTCAAGGGGTCTGTAAGAAGATGGAAACTGTAACAGGGCGGCAAACTCTGCGTCTGTGTCTAAGTATTCTAGTCCTGACTCGAATGGTCCCTGAGCTCTCACGGAAGGCCCTTGTAGGATAGGAGCAGGTAACCCTAAACCGTCAACTGTCCCTGCAACTAACTCCTCTGTGCCCATGCTAGGTATCATCACCGAAGGAATCTCCAACTGTGCGACAAACTCTGAATCTATCCCCTCGTGATCTGACTCTGAATCTGCTGGGTAGTGAGTGTAGGGGGGGATGCTCCTAAACTGGATATGCTGTCATGTGTCTGCTCAGGTAGAAGCGACTGTGTACCTCTAAAGCAAATCCATAATAGTTCCCTGTCGGCTCTACGTCGTCACCAAAAACTCCAAGATGGTACCATGCCGTGTCGTTTGCCCAACCACGCCATTCCTCTGGTAGACATCTAACCAAACCTATGATAACCTGAGCCTCTATAACCCAACGCCGGGCGAAGTAGTAAACTGTCGAAAAATAACTGATCCTCTGCCCTACGTCGTGTCCCGGGTTTGCCCCATAATCCCAAAACCTATCTACTAGCTGACCTTCCCAAGTCCGCTGCGGTGGAGATTGACTCTCCTGAGTCAAATCACTACTGGATGACATCCTTTTTTAAGAAACACGGATCAGTAACATGTAGGATAATATCTTATCTTACGAAAAATCTTAAATTACAAAATGAATATTCCTTATTCAATTGTAATAACACCGTACTTAGTCAAACCATCTTATCTTAGACATTTTAGCAATTTTCACAGAAAATTGCATTCGTACGCACAATATATAGAAATAAAATTTTGAGATTTTATTCCCATTCCCTATCTTATTAACCATTTATTTTCTTATAACTTTTATTTATTTATAAATCTTCATTATTTCCATTCTTGAAGAAAATTTCTTAACAATTTCACTTATTAAGACAATGCGTGTTCACTTTGTTCATGTTACTTATTCAAGAGTAACATTTATTCCCAAAGAAAGTTAATACTCGTACTAGTTATATTCTTCGTTCGAGAATGAAGTATAAAATTAAATTCCATCAGAAGAATAGACTTTTATCTGGGGAAAGGCTTTAGAATATAGTTTCTAAACGTTGTCTGATTTGAACATTCGTAGAAAGAATTCTAATCAAGCTTCGTGCTTGTTTCTTAATAATAAAACATGCTGCTTCCCAAAACTTAACAAAGCGAACTCCGTTGAAAGAAACGGAACAAATTGGAATGACGACGTTTCATGTTACTTATACGTAAGCATTATTAATTTCTTTTAAAACACTTATACCATACTAAAATAGGGTTTGCTCACGGGGCATAAGACCCATATTACTGAGTTCCTTATTATGTGGGTTGATCAGGTCCACATAACAGTCCCTCAATCACATGGAACTTCTGTCTCATTTGCATCTTTCTTACTTTGAAGCCGTTGCTTCTCTAACATCTACTTTTTCCTTTCGATTACTAACACGATTTACCTTTTTATTTATTCATTTCATTTCTTTGAAGGAAATTCATATCGAAGTTATAACAAAGATCGACTCTTGTCGAGTCTTTATTCATGTCACTTTACGCACGTGACATTTGTCAAAAGAAGTCCTTCCCGTGTTGTGAATCTCCTTTCAAAATCATTTGAAATTAATATTTCTTAAAACGTCTAAGTTCTTGAAGAGCCGGAAAAACCTTAGGTTTTCAAGTCTACGTTCTCCATAATCCGGGAAAATCCTAAAATCCTTCTAAATTCTTGTGCATCAAAAATATATTTTCAAACAAAAAGAAATTATTTCACAGATAATTTCACATAACATAGCACTAGTGCTATCACATAATCACATAAACAAGCAAGTATAAATTCTTATACTTGGGAAATAATTATTCGAAATTCCTTATTGAAAAGAAATTAAACTACTGACATTCCTTCCTTATATATTTTTTTTTCCACGTTGAGTCGACGTAGCGGGAGGTTGAGTTGTCATCTATATTCTGAATCTTAATGCCATAACTTAACTCCTATCTTTACTTGAAAGAACACTCTGATATAAAGTATATACAAGTGCTTTATCTTATGACTCGAAAAGAGACTCGCTATAGAATATGAATAACTACTCCATTTCATGACTCGAAAGAAGACTCGATATAGAATCAGTACGAACACTCTATCTTGCGACGCGAAAAAAAAAAGACTCTTTTATAGAGTAAGAACGAATACTATATGCTACTACTTGAATGAAGACTCCTATGCAGAGCAGAAACGATTACTCTATTCCTACCACTTTGTGGTGCTACTTAGGAAAGGAAGACTCTGGTATAGAGCAGGAACGATCGCTCTGATACCACACTGTCACAGCCTCAAATCCCGAGGGACGGCAAAAGTCGGGGTGCGACTGGGGTTGGATTAAAGAAGCGGGGAAGAAGGGGGCTAATTGACTAAACATACATGAAAACATCGATAAACTATGAACAAGACTTTGAAATATAAAGAAGGAAGAGTTAATCCCTAAGGATTACTCGACAAAAGTACAAAAAGAAACTAAGTTCATATGTACAGACATAGACTACTGAGTTGTTCAAAAGTACACCTTAAAAAGAAATACAGAGTTTGGCAGCGGAAGGGTTCTAACTAAGCATCCTATCCTTTAACTCAACATCAACCGTCGCCGCTCACCGTCGCTTCAACCTGCACATTTAGATAGCAATGCAGGGCTAAGTACAAACGTACTTAGTGGGCACGATGCCGAAATCATAATCATAAGTATAAATAATCTTGCATTTTATAATCGTAGTGCATCGGGGTTTTGTTGAAAAGGCCCGTGCCTACTAAACATTTTCTGACTGATTTGTATAAAGCAGCTTGCGCAAGCATTTTAGAGTATGTTATGTTCAATCTTGACCAATACTAATTCACCATGGCTGGTACCCCTCAACAGGATATCACATACACCACAGGTTACAAAGTGCACTAACTCTGAAAAGCACTTAGCAGCTAACTCAGAGCCGATCGTTAGTTAACCTAGTTAGATTAACTCTAAAAGTCTGGAAAACCCGAAGGTTAACTCAGAAAGGTACAAGAGAACTCACATAAAACAGTTAAACATTTTATGCCAAGATTATCACGTTGATAAAACACAGTTATCAAAGCTGTAAACTTCACTTTCGGTTTGTGGAAAAACCCACATTTTATTTTCATATAATAAAAGCCCACCTTGTAAATACAGAACTTATACGCAAAAGCTTCCAAGATTGGATCTTCGTTCTTTCTCTACAGTTGGCTTCCTCCTTCATCGTAAAATAAAATATACTTAAAAACGGTTCGTAAAAGATACTCGAAGAAAGAGAATCGAAGAAGTTTTAGTTGTTTCATTCTTTGGACGACTTATGAAATTTCTCGTTTATTACTTCTTTAAAGAAAGGATAAGAGATACGATCTCGACTGGTTTTCATCATTAAAGGTCTTATCCTTGACTCTAGGGTCAGATAGAAGGTATTCGTTAGATAAAACGGCTTAAACGATTGAAAGGAACTAAGTTGTGAACTAAACAACTTAGAAAACAAGAAACTGAAATTTCACTGCACAGTCCAGTAACTCTGGAGGCTGTCCAGAACAGAGGACATGGAAACAGGGGGTGAGCCCCATACCACTAGAAAGCTTAAGAAGTCTAGTTCGTGCTCCAATTTACGGATCACAAATCCGATAAACGAGCTGGAAAATATTACAGTTTCCGGCAGGGGTCGCAAAACTGCCGCGAAAACCCTAATTGTTTGATAGGTTCGCCGTATAACGTTTTAAGTTCGTTTTAAATTCTTGTATTCAACTTTTTAGAAACTGAACTCTTAAGGCAGTCATCACGTACCTTCGTACGTGACAAACTCCTTCTCAACTTACTCAAAGGCACGACGTTCTAACGTCTTATTTCAACTAACAAGTACTATACCAACAAAGAAATCCAAACGCGTTCTAGTTCTCGATTACAACTATAACCCATATTATATCAACTCGGATGCTTATGATGTCAACTAGAAAGTTGTTCTAAATTTTATTATAAACAATAATATCAAATTAGAAATTTCATCCGACTTTCTGATTATTAGTTACAACTAGATATTCGTCTCTTACGCGATTTCCAAAAGTCGTCGGTTTTCGTTCAAATTTTACGACGTTAAACTAGGTCTAATGTGAACCGTTTTCATGCATGCAAACATATCTTAACATCATTATAACTCAGTTTGTATTGTGATTTTTGTCTCTTACATTCCATTAAACATTTTTAGAAAATTTCCAATTAACTTCTATAATCAACTAATATAATTTGCAACAATATTCAACTAACCATTCATCATTTATATTAAACATGTATAAACTCCTAATTATCTTATAAATTTTCTGATTTCATACATACTTTAAGGGGATGATTTTCTTCTCAAATTAACAATATTTATTTACTAAACATACTCTTATATTACCAATTAATCAATTGCAATTCTATTATCAATTAACATGCAAAAACCCCTAATTTATACTTCAAACCCTAATTAAATTTCATAATAACATAGGACTTTCAATCCCTTTTCATTCCAAATACTAATTAAGCATCTACTAAACATGAATCCATGATCAAAAGAAGAAAATTAGAAATTCTACCATTTTCCCAAAAAATTCTGCATTAACATAGATGTTAGGTTTCTTATTTTTGTTCCATTTTAATCTCCAATTATCATATCTAACATATCTAATTTCATCATTCTAAGATCAATTCATCTAAATCAAAACCTTAAAAATTCGAACAAGAAGGAAAAAGAAAAGAAAAGAAATCTAAATGGATGGAGTTGTGGAGGATATCATTACCTAAAGAATTAACAAAGGATGTATAGAGTTTTGTTGGATGAATTGTGACTTGTATGAACTCTTCTTGTTCTTGGAGGTGTTCTTCAATGGTGGATGGATGATGAAGAAGATGAAGTTGAAGAAAAATGAGGTGGTGCTGCCGAGAGAGAGTGAGAGATGGAGAGAACAAATTGGTTTTGTCTAAAGGTTTGAAATGATGAAAAATGTTGAAATGGTGTCAACATTTAAACAAGTCAAAACATGCATGTTTCCACTAAGGATGTAAGGTGTCGGCTGTATGGAGAAAGAATTAAAGGGTTACGGGTACGCGATCCGACGTTACGGGAAAACGAACGATGAAAACGTTGTTCGGTACAAAAATCGTCGTGATTCGATTAGACTTAAAAAAAATTCTAACGTATGAACTTAATTAGAAAATAAATTTATAAAATTTATTTTGACAAAAACTCGGGACGACAAGTCCGAGTTTCGTCCGAAAAAACGTAAAAACAAACTTTCTCGGCGTGTTCGTATTGGGATTTTGTAAACGTAGAAATTAGACGGTTTTCCGTTCTTAGTTTATAAACTAAAAACTTTTCGTACGCTTTAACCCTAAATACGGTAGACGTCTAGCAGACTACTGTAATTTATTTTTAATAACGGATTCGATCGTTAGCCTTAGTATTCAAAAATTGTAAACTTAGGCGTGCAAAGCCATTTATTTATTTAACTTTAACATTTTTAGAACGTAAGGAATTTACAGGGCATTACAGATAGGAATGGCACCTTACGAGGCATTGTATAGAAGAAAATGCATGTCACCACTTTATTGGGATGAAGTGGGTGAAAGAAAGAACTTAGGTCCAGACTCGATTAATGAAATGATCGAGATCGTTCGATAGATTCGAGATAGGATGAAAGAAGCCCAGAGCCGACAGAAGTCTTACGCCGATGATCGACGAATCAATCTTAGTTTCGAAGTTGGTGATAAGGTTTTCCTTAAGATTTCATCATCGAAAGGAATCATTAGATTCGGTGTTAAGGGTAAGCTTAGACCAAGGTTCATAGGGCCTTACGAAATTCTCGAGAAAAAAGAACCCGTTGCTTATAGATTGGCCTTACCGCCAAGTCTAGGAAGTGTCTATAACGTGTTTCACGTTTCGCAATTAAGAAAGTATGTCTATGACCCTAAGCACGTTATAAGTCAGCAAGACGTAGTTCTTGAATCTGACCTCGATTTTGGATAGAAAAGTTCAAGAATTAAGAACCAAGTCGATACCAGTAGTAAAAGTATTATGGAATCACCACGGGCAAGAAGAAGCCACGTGGGAGCTCGAGAAAAAGATGAAAGAGAGATATCCTTATCTTTTTGAAGAAGGTATGCAAATTTCAGGATGAAATTTTTCGTAAGGGGGGTAGGATGTAATACCCCAGACTTTTTCTACAGTCTTTAAAAATAAAAGTTATTAATAATTATGGCTTTGCACGCCTAAGATCATGAAATTAAATGCTAAGATTTTTGGTGAAATCCGTTTCCGAAAATAATTTCCAGAAATCGGACGAACGACTACTGTATTAGGGATTTTCGCGTCCGTTAAGTTTTTCGCCCGGAAACTCGGAATCGAATTCCGTCAGAATTTACATTCACTTTTTCTTCGAGACGAGTTCACCGGAGAAAGTTAATTTTTGTAATTTTCCGGACGATTTTTGGACTGTGATGTCCCGACTTTTTCTCGGATTTTGAAAAAACGAATTAGGTTTTCCGAGTACGTAAATTATTTCCAATCTAACGGACGAATTAGATTTCGTCAATTCCGTAACTAGCTATAAAAGAATATCTCGACTTCTAAAACGGCGTTTAAGAGCCGGAATCGAGATTTTTCGTATAAAATTTCCTCGCCAAACGAAACCTTAACGACTCACTATGTTTGCTAGATATTTCTTTCCACTTTATGAGTCACCATTGTGACTCATCACCCCTCCCCCTTATCACCCCTTGTCCGTCATCTCCCCACCTCATTTCTCTCTCATTTCTTCTCCAATTTCCTCCATTGAAGCACCAAGTTCAAGCTCTTCCAAGATCGATAACTCTTGCATCTACCGATCAAATTCCAATCCGATTTCATATATCGAAAGGTAAGAGCTTCGTCTCTAGTTTGATCCGAACAAATCTCCTTTCCCCTTTCTTTTATTTTTTTCGAAAATTAGGGAATGAATTAGCATGTGATTTCTTGATCGATACATGTTCTAGAATGCTTAGAATCGAGTTCTACGGATCAAATCATGAAGGAAAAATCAAGAACCCTAAGCCTTATTATTACCGAAAAATTTCAGATTTGGGGCTTTCGTTTCATGCTCGATTTCTTCGACGAATTAATGATAGATTAGGGTTTCTTATGACGTTAATTGATCGTATGAATTGTTTTAGATTTTTTTAAAAATAAAATCCAAAACATAAGAGACGAACAAGGCTCGATTTAGGTTAGTAAATGTTATGATATGCTCGATTGTTTAATGGAAATGAGATATGCGATGCATGAGGACGAATATATATTAATTTGAGAATTTTCTAAAAATAAAATGAAAAGCTTAAGAGACGAAGATGTGGTGATAAGTCGAGGCTCGATAACATTTTGATAATATGATTTGCATGTTAGTAATGCTTGATAGATGATAATCGTTGTCGTAAAATTTGAATGAAAACGGAGAATGTAGAATTTTACGTAAGAGACGAACGACGATCGATAATTCGAGAATAGATGATTATATGAGGATATGAATTGCGTATTTATGATTCTTGATAGATGATGAATAATGTTGTAATTTGAACGAATTCTAATAACATTTGAAATTTGGTAAGAGACGAAACGTCGAGAATAAGTATCGATAGAAAAGTCGATTAATGATTCTAATTAGATATTGATGATTATTAATGATTAAGGAACGAGTTTGTAGTTGATGACTTGTTCGTCCGAGCTATGAAAAGATAAGTTGTAGCTATAATCGAGAAGTAGAAACAAGAAGTTAGGAAATTGAACGAGACATGAAATGGTTTAGTAATTGTTTAGTTTGAACGACGAGGTTTGGATCGTCGTGTTTATAAACAAGAAACGAAAAGGGGTTTATGATAATATTAGGTGACTGCCTTGGGTCAGTTTTTGTGCGAAATTAAAAGTGTTTAAGCTTTAATCGAACCTAGAAAACCGTGCGTCGATTTTATCGAGCATTAGGGTTCACTCGGCAGTTTTGGCAACCTTTCACGGAAACTGCGATATCTCCTAGCTCGTTTATCGGAATCGAGATCCACAAATTGGAGAGTAAACTAGACACCCGAGGCTATCTTTTGGTACAGGGCACGACCCCTGTTTCGCAAACCCCTGTTCTGGACAGACTTACTGACCTCGTGCAGTGTATGTTCAAAATGTAGTTTCTTAAGTTGAATTCTTCTCAACTTAGTTTCTTTCGATCTTATTAGTCGTTTCAAGTTATCGACTACCTTCTTTCTACCGACTTAAAGTGTCGAGTACAGAACCGAGTGAGCGTCAAACGAGATGCGTTCGTGTCTCGTTTCTTTTTAACTAAAAGAGTTTAGTTAACGTGCAAATGCCTAAAATGTCTAAAGAACTAAAACTTAATTCGAATTTCCGTATTCGATTATCTTGTACGACCAAGTCTAAAGTATGATTATTTTACGATGAAGGAGGAAGTCAGCAGTAAGGAAAGGACGGAAGATCAGAAGAACGGAAGCTCGATTTAATAGTTCTGTAATCTATAAGGTGGGTTTTCCTATATATCAAATAAAATGAGCAATGCTCGAAAACCTTTTCTTTATTGCTTTGATAATCGTGTTTTCAAAGTGATAATCATGGCATGAACTGTTTTGTATTTTATGTGAGTTCTCTTGTACCTTATGAGTTAATCAAAAGGAGTTAACTAACGATCGGCTCTGAGTTAGTCAAAAGGGGCTTTCCAGAGTTAGTGCACTTGTAGCCTATGGTGTATGTGGTATCCTATTGAGGGGTAGCCAGCCACGGTGAATTATGACTGGTCAAGATTCGAACGTAACATCTATGAAAAATGTTGATCAACTACTTTATGAATGAAATGAAAATGTTTAATAGGCACGGGCTCTTTTAAATCAAAACCCCGATGCGCTATAAAATGAGATGCCTGATTATCTATACCTATGATTATGTTTTCGGCATCGTGCCCACTGAGTACTTTTGTACTTAGCCATGCATATGTTTTCTAAATGTGCAGGTTGAAGCGACGAAGTGGCGTTGGTTGAGTTAGAGTTGAATAAGGATTAAGGAAGACTTGTATATAGTTCACAATTCCGCCGCTAGACTCTAAACTCTTCTTTTTGATGTTGTGTTTTTTAACACTGTAGTCTAAGTTCTGTAATATAACTTAGAAGCTTTTGAAGTACTTTCTTGAGTAATCTTTCGAGATTAACTCTTTCTTTCGTTAATAAAGTTTGTTCATAGAAGATAAGATGTTATGTATGTATGTCTATTCATTCATTCCCCTTCTTTCCCGCTTCTTTAATCCAACCCCAGTCGCACCCCGACTTTTGCCGTCCCTTGGGATTTGGGGCAGTGACAGAGTGGTATCAGAGCAATCGTTTCTGCTCTGCATACAAGTATTCTTGCAAGTAGTCAGATAGAGTATTCGTTCATACTCTATACCCGAGTCTTCTTTCAAGTAAGATAAGGTCGTAACACTAAGTTTAAGACTGTAGACGACAACTCAACCTCCCGCTACGTTGACTCAACGAGGAAAGAAAGAAAGAAAGAAAGGGAGAAAGAAAGAAAGAAAGAAAAGAATTTCAGAAATGTGTTGTCTTTTAAGAAAATTTTTTGAATACGTATTCAATGAGTTAAGAAATGATAATGGTGCCAAGAATGAAATTTTGAAAGTATGAGAATCATACTTGTTTGTGCTATGTGAATTACGTGAACTTATTTGCGCAATGATTTCTTTGATTTGAAAAGTATGATGGCACGAGAATCTAGAATGATTCTAGGGATTTTTCCCGGTTCGTTAAGAACATAGACTCGAAACCTAAGATCTTTCCGGTTCCTCGAGAACTTAGACGTTTTAAGAACGTTAGTTTAAATGATTTCGAAAGAAGATCGTGAAACGGGAAAGAACTTCTGCAAAGGAATGTCACGTGCGTATAGTGACATGAACAAAGACTCGGCAGAGTTGATTTTTGTTTTTATAATCAAGAGTCGATAAGAAATTCCTTTGAGGAGATTAAGATAAATAATGATAAGGTGCGTTAATTCTGTACCAAGTAAACGAAAGAAACGAATGTTGCTTCCGTAAAAGTAACATGAACGGGGTCATTTTCAGTTGGAGTTCGCCTCGCTCGAACTTCAAGAAGAAGTTTGTTATAACTTCCACGAATCAAGTACGAATCTTAACTAATTTCCAACGATCGCTCGATCCGACGACGACTAGGACTTTGGTTCTAAAGTCGTTTTCCGGATGTAATTCCTTTCCTTTGGAATTTATTTTATTTCATACTTCGTAATTAAACGAAGGATACGACGAGTAAGAAATTCAAGTGTCGAGAAGGACAAAATTTTCTTTTTACAACAGATGTTACTTTTGAATAAGTAACATGAACAAAGTAGACGTACTTTGTTTTAATAAAGTAAGAATCGTTAAGAAATTTTCCATATGGAAGAAATAATGAAAGAAAGTAATAAGGAATAAAGAAAGAAAAGTTATAAGGAAATAAAGAAAGAAATGTAAATGAATAATGAAATAAAGGATGGAAATAAAATCTTGAAATGTTATTTATATATATTGTTTGAGTGCAATTTCTTGAATTGCTAGATGTTATGATAAGTGGTTGTTTAAGTGGTGGTATTACAATTGAATAAGGAATGTTCATTTTGTAATTTAAGTATTTACGTAAGATAAGTTATTTTTCCAACCTGTTACTGATCCGTGTTTCCTTAAAACTTTTGTAGGATGGCTAGGATTCGCGTTACTGCTCGGAAGAGCCAGCCCTTGCCCGCGTACGAGCGTACCATAGTAGATATGATACAGGATGAGTATTATGATTTCGAGGCAGATCCGGATGAGGAGAACATAGGTCAGATAGTGAGCAACTTCTCGTCAGTTTATTATGCAGTACGGCACTTTATCCCGGAGAGTCAGGCGATATCCAACCTGATTGTGCATCTACCGGACAAGTGGCGTGGTTGGGCACACCGCGTGGCGTGGTATTTTCTTGGGGTTTTCGGTGACGACACTGAGCCGACGGGCAACTACACGGGATTCGCTTTATATATACACGGGCATTTCCTTGACAGCAGGTTCATGATTCCAGTTCCTTTTGAGCCACATGTTCCCTACCGTCACTTTCCAGCAGAGACCGAGCCAGAGCCTTTAGAGTTGGACCCGGAGTTGGCCGCTTTGTTGGAGGTACCACCGGACTTTGTACCCAGTGAGGAGTCTGACACGGAGTCAGAGCAGTTAGAGGAGGGCGAGGAGCCCGTAGCTACACCAGAGTTACCACTTCCACCTGGACCACTTGAGGAGGTGATCCCAGGACCAGGACTTGTAGAGATCGATGCAGAGATAGCTGCCCTGTTAGGGTTACCTACACCTTTTCTACCCGAGCCTAGTATGAGGGTTCGAGGTCCTTTTGAGACAGGACTGTTCCGGATAGGGTCAGAGTACCGAGGGATTGACGCGGAGCTTGCCGCCATGTTAGAGCTACCATCTCCGCTGACACCGCTTGAGGAGATTTGCGTGAAGTGGGAAGTAGTCAGAGTTCAGTTAGAGGCGGGACCATCCAGAGTCCGCTCGAGGGAGGAGTACGAGTCAGGTTCCAGTTCCGTTCCTGAGCACCTTCTTCTGCTGAAGAAGCGTGCAGTAGAGACTAGTGAGGACTACCTTGTTTCAGACCTAGAGGAGACAGTTTCAGAGGCACCGTCACCACCCCTACTTTCACTTTCTGACGGCTCTACTCTGAGGGAGGATGAGGCACTCCAGCTCGTCTTTGGTTCAGAGTCTGAGGAGGAGGACCCGGACGAGGATCCTGAGGAGGACCCGGAGGAGGACCCAGAGGAGGACTCTTAGGGTTTTTCAGGCCGTAGAGGGCAGTTTTGGACTCGACTGCAGTTAGTTGAGCAGAGCGTTGTAGACGCGTGTTAATATCAGTAGTAGTAGTAGTTTCTTTTGTCCTGTACATAGTCTTGTAGTACTCTAGCGGATACGAAATTTTATGAATCGTTTCCATTTTAGTACTCACAGTAGATACGGAGATGCAGCTTGTTAGTGCACCCGATTCAGTGATAGGCAGTCAGCCTAGTTTAGACTAGTAGTAGTCTAACTTTTTGTAAAGTCCTCGTTGGAGGCAGAACTAATATTCTTTTTTATGTATATATATATACATGACCCGTGAAAGGGTTTTTGATCACAAGAAAATTTCCTTATAAAGCATGAAGTAAACCAGAATGTCAAATGAACTCGTGTAACGAGAAGTTTAGTTTAACTTGAAAGGTTAAAAGATTAAAGAACTAATATCGAAGTAATGTTCGATTTTTCATTTCCGTGAACTTGATTAAGTTGGAAAGAAAGTGAGTAAGTAAAAGAATGTTTAAAAGAAAGGGCTAATGAGAGTTTTCTGTTCCCCATAGTTAAAGAGAAATGCCGCCAAGAAATGTTAACTATAGAAGGGGACCTGGTAGGCACCGAGGACGTGGACGACGTCAGCCTGAGAATGAAAGGGAACAAGAGCGAGAACAGGAACGCAATGATACCCCTCCACCATCCCCTTCACCACCACCTCCACCACCACCCCGTAGAGACATTGAGGATCTTTTCCTCAAACGAAACCCACCCGTATTTAACGGAACGGGCAACCCTTGCGATGCTGAGCTATGGGTACGATCCATTGAGAGAATTTTCAAGCTCCTCAAATGTACTGATGAGGAGCGACTATCATGCATAGCATTCCAGCTCTCTGGACTAGCGGACTACTGGTGGGAGGCAAGACAGAAAGTGATACCCGAGGAGCATCTGGCTCAATTTACATGGAACGAGTTTAAGGAGGCGTTGTACGACAAGTACGTGCCGAATATGTATCGGGCTCAGAAGGAGGCTGAGTCTTACAACTTGAAGCAGGGAAAGATGACAGTGACCGAATACGACACTAAGTTCTATGAGCTATCAAGGTATGCGCCTACTCAGGTCGATACCGAAGAAAAGATTTCAAAGAAGTTTCGTGGGGGACTGAGACACGAATTAGGGATCGCCTTAGCCAGTTATGGGGGACTAAGCTATATGGATGTCTTAGGACGAGCTTTGGAAATGGAGGCCGCCGTGCATGATGAGAAGAAACCAATAACAACCACACCAGTTCCAAACTAAAACCAAAACCGAGGCTACTATAACAATAACAATAACAATTTCTGAGGAAAGAGAAAGAGGGAAGGAGGAAGTAGCGGTGGCTACAATAAAAATTTCAACAACTAGGGAAATCAGAGAAGTGTCAATCAGCAGGGCTACCAGCAGTCGAATCAGAACAACAACAAGAAACCGTGGCAGGGAAACAACCAGTCTGGGTTGTATTTGCAGGGAAACAACCAAGCCGGACCTTGGAAAGGGAATAATCAGCAAAGGCAACCTCAGGGACAAGAAAGGAATTTCAATCAGGGATGGAATAACCCAGGGAGGGTTACCAGTCCGGTATGCCCCAAGTGCAACAAGACACATTCCGGTGTCTGTCAAGCAGGCACTCCCAATTGATATAACTGCGGACAGAAGGGACACATGAAGAAAGATTGCCCTAAACCACTGCAAGCAGTACCTCTGAGGGCCATACAAGCGCAGCCACAGCAGCAAATGAATCAATAGCAGTTTCGGCAGCACGTGCAACAACAGCAGAATGCAAGGGCATGCGCGAATAGGCAGACTGGGCAGGATAAGGGAAAGAGAAAAGGAAACCTTGCAGGTATGGGAAAACTTCACAACATCCCTATTAAGATATTGTTCGATACAGGCGCATTGCATTCTTTTATTACTGGTTGTTGTGCGGATAACTTAGACATCAGACCCGTATGAGCTGAACATCCTATGAGAGTAGCTACACCTTCCGGAGAGATCACTACTTCCACGCATGTTTGCTCTAACCTAAAACTAGAAATCAGAACTCTTAAGGTTAAAGCGAACAATTTAAACGTTATGATAATGTGGGACGTAGACATAATTCTAGGGATGGACTGGTTGTCAGAGAATTATGCCACAATTCTCTGCAACGAGAGAAAAATCTCTTTTCGACCCCCGGGTAGAGAACCGACCAAATTTCATGGGATTGCAATGGGCAAGAGAATACCGGTAATATCCGCCTTACAAGCCAAGAAGTTCATAAAGAAGAAAAGTTGCACAGCCTATCTTGTGTACCTAGTTGGAGAACCAGGAGCTGAGAAGACCATTCAAGATGTGAAAGTTGTCAACGAGTACGAAGACGTCTTTCCAGAAATTTTACCTAGTTTACCACCCGACCATCACATAGATTTCTCGATTGACCTAGAACCAGGATCGGCCCCCAAATCTAAAGTCCCATATAAGATGGCACCAAAAGAATTAGAAGAACTCAAAATCCAACTGCAAGAATTGCTAGACCTTGGTTTCATCAGACCAAGTGTCTCACCTTGGGGAGCACCAGTGTTATTTGTCAGGAAGAAGGATGGGTCAATGAGGATGTGTATAGATTATCGAGAACTGAACAAGATCACCCTCAAGAACAAATACCCTTTGCCAAGGATAGAAGACCATTTCAATCAGGTGCAGGAGTGTTTTCAAAGATAGATTTAAGATCGGGTTACCATCAGCTGAAGATTAAACCCGAGGACGTACCTAAGACTGCTTTTCGAACCAGATATGGCCACTATGAATTCTTAGTTATGCCGTTTGGATTGACCAACGCCCCTGCTATATTCATGGACCTCATGAATAGAGTTTTCCACCCATACTTAGACAAATTCGTCTTAGTTTTCATCGACGATATTCTCATTTACTCTAAGAATGAGAATGAACACGAAGAACATCTACGGATAGTGTTGGAAACACTTAGGACTGAGAAACTTTATGCCAAGTTTAGTAAGTGCAAATTTTGGTTGAAGGAAGTAATGTTTCTCGGACACATAGTTTCGGCCGAAGGAATCAAAGTAGATCCTGCCAAGGTGGAGGTAGTGCATAATTGGAAGTCACCAACAAGTCCAAACGAGATTAGGAGTTTCTTAGGTTTAGCAGGCTACTACAGAAGATTCATCGAAGGATTCTCCACGAATGCTAAACCCATGACGCAGCTACTTTGGAAAGAAAACAAGTTTAAATGGACGGACGAGTGTGAAAGGAGTTTCCAAACGCTCAAAGAAAAGTTGACCACAGCACCAGTATTAGCTCTTCCCGACGCAAACAAGGAATATATGGTGTATACCGATGCTTCAAAGAATGGGTTAGGTAGTGTTCTAATGCAAGACGGAAAAGTAATAGCCTATGCCTCACGACAACTTCGACCTCACGAAGTTGAGTATCCAACCCAAGATTTAGAACTCGCAGCAGTTGTGCATGCATTAAAGATTTGAAGACACCATCTTTATGGTGTAAGGGTTGAGATCTTCACAGATCACAAGAGTCTGAAGTACTTCTTCGAGCAGAAAGAACTGAATATGCGACAAAGGAGATGGCTCGAATTGGTCAAGGATTACGATTGCGGAATCAACTACCACCCAGGAAAGGCAAATGTAGTAGCATATGCGCTGAGTCGCAAGGCTCCAACCAAGTTAGGATGTCTGTTTGTTCAAGAAGAAGCATTAGTACGAGAATTTGAAAAGATGGAAATAGAAGTGCTCGACACACCAGCAACGACCACAAATCAGATAGCAGCACTAGAAGCTACGTCGGACTTAAGAGAAAGAATCATAAGTGCTCAGAGGAAAGACGAGTCAATGGAGAAGCTTCGACTAATGATAAGGACAGATAAGCCAGACGGATATTCCGAAGCACCAGACAATGCGATATTATTTGAAGGCAGGCTTTGTATTCCCGACAGTGATGAAGAATTAAAGAACGATATCATGAGTGAGGCTCACGATACGCCGTATACAGCACACCCAGGGAGTACGAAGATGTATCAGGACTTAAGGAAGAATTTCTGGTGGAATGGATTAAAACGAGACGTTGCCTCGTTTGTAGAAAGATGCTTGGCATGCCAGCAAGTGAAAGCCTTACATAGACGACCGTATGGATTGTTACAGCCTTTAGATATCCCAGAATGGAAATGGGAAAGAATAGCCATAGATTTCGTGACAGGATTGCCTAAGTCAAGAAAAGGAAATACTGTTATTTGGGTGATTATCGATAGACTCACGAAGTCAGCTCACTTTTTACCGATTAAGACTACCTACGGATCAGAGAAGCTAGCCCAGTTGTACGTTCGAGAAATTGTACGTCTGCACGGAGTACCGAAGTCCATAATATCAGATAGAGATGCCAAGTTCACTTCGAGATTTTGGATCACCATGCAGAAAGAATTAGGGACAGCACTTAATTTCAGTACAGCTTTTCACCCTCAGACGGACGGCCAATCCGAGAGAACGATTCAGATTCTAGTTGATATGCTAAGGACAGTAGTTTTGGATCGAAGCGCAAATTGGGAAGATATCTTACACTTAGTCGAATTCGCATATAATAACAGTTATCAGGCAACGATAGGAATGGCGCCTTACGAGGCATTGTATGGAAGAAAATGCAAGTCACCACATTATTGGGATGAAGTGGGTGAAAGAAAGAACTTAGGACCAGACTCGATTAATGAAATGATCGAGATCGTTCGACAGATTCGAGAAAGGATGAAAGAAGCCCAGAGCCGATAGAAGTCTTACGCCGATGATCGACGAACCAATCTTAGTTTCGAAGTTGGTGATAAGGTTTTCCTTAAGATTTCACCATTAAAAGGAATCATTAGATTCGGTGTTAAGGGTAAGCTTAGGCCAAGGTTCATAGGACCTTACGAAATTCTCGAGAAAATAGGACTCGTTGCTTATAGATTGGCCTTACCGCCAAGTCTAGGAAGTGTCCATAACGTGTTTCACATTTCGCAATTAAAAAAGTATGTCTATGACCCTAAGCACGTTATAAGTCAGCAAGACGTCGTTCTTGAATCTGACCTAAGTTATAAAGAAAAGCCGATATCGATTTTGGATAGAAAAGTTCAAGAATTAAGAACCAATTCGATACCAGTAGTAAAAGAATTATGGAATCACCACGGGCAAGAAGAAGCCACGTGGGAGCTCGAGGAAAAGATGAAGGAGAGATATCCTTATCTTTTTGAAGAAGATATGCAAATTTCAGGACGAAATTTTTCGTAAGGGGGTAGGATGTAATACCCCAGACTTTTTCTACAGTCTTTAAAAATAAAAGTTATTAATAATTATGGCTTTGCACGCCTAAGAGCATGAAATTAAATTCAAAGATTTACGGTGAAATCCGTTTCCGAAAATAATTTCCAGAAATCGGACGAACAACTACTATATTAGGGTTTTTCGAGTCCGTTAAGTTTTTTCGCCCAGAAACTGGATCGTCATGTTTATAAACAAGAAATGAAAAGGGGTTTATCACGTATGATAATACGAGGTGACTGCCTTGGGTCAGTTTTTGTGCGAAATTAAATGTGTTTAAGCTTTAATCGAACCTAGAAAACCGTGCGTCGATTTTATCGAGCATTAGGGTTCACTCGGCAGTTTTGGCGACCTTTCACGGAAACTGCGATATCTCCTAGCTCGTTTATCAGAATCGAGATCCGCGAATTGGAGAGTAAACTAGACACCCGAGGCTATCTTTTGGTACAGGGCACGACCCCTGTTTCACAAACCCCTGTTCTGGACAGACTTACTGACCTCGTGCAGTGTATGTTCAAAATGTAGTTTCTTAAGTTGAATTCTTCTCAACTTAGTTTCTTTCGATCTTATTAGTCGTTTCAAGTTATCGACTACCTTCTTTCTACCGACTTAAAGTGTCGAGTACAGAACCAAGTGAGTTTCAAACGAGATGCGTTCGTGTCTTGTTTCTTTTTAACTAAAAGAGTTTAGTTAACGTGCAAATGCCTAAAATGTCTAAAGAACTAAAACTTAATTCGAATTTCCGTATTTGATTATCTTGTACAACCGAGTCTAAAGTATGATTATTTTACGATGAAGGAGAAAGTCAGCAGTAAGGAAAGGACGGAAGATCAAAAGAATGGAAGCTCGATTTAATAGTTCTGTAATCTATAAGGTGGGTTTTCCTATATATCAAATAAAACGAGCAATGCTCGAAAACCTTTTCTTTATTCCTTTGATAATCATGTTTTCAAAGTGATAATCATGGCATGAACTGTTTTGTATTTTATGTGAGTTCTCTTGTACCTTATGAGTTAATCAAAAGGGGTTAACTAACGATCGGCTCTGAGTTAGTCAAAAGGGGCTTTCCAGAGTTAGTGCACTTGTAGCTTGTGGTGTATGTGGTATCCAGTTGAGGGGTAGCCAGACACGGTGAATTATGACTGGTCAAGATTCGAATGTAACATCTATGAAAAATGTTGATCAGCTACTTTATGAATGAAATGAAAATGTTTAATAGGCACGGGCTCTTTTAAATGAAAACCCCGATGCGCTATAAAATGAGATGCCTGATTATCTATACCTATGATTATGTTTTCGGCATCGTGCCCACTGAGTACTTTTGTACTTAGCCATGTGATGTGAGCACGGGTGGGCAGCCAACGACTACAAGTCAGATTTCAAGAACTAAATAAAGTATGCCGATTTCAAGTCCAATATCAAGATAAATCGGGCCAAATGGTGAATATTGATGGGCTGAATCCGTCTTAAAAGGGCTTGTCAACAATCAGACTTCGAAGGCCCAAGAAGAAGAATAAATGGTTGATATTCGTGCATATTGAAGAGGCTAAATTAAGTGTCTAATTAGTTTCATTATTATGAGTTAAATAAGTGACTTTTGAAGTCTTGAGTCATAAGTAGTCATTAGTAGTTAATAAGTGGTTTAATTAGTGTTAAATAAGTCTATTTATGAGTTTAATTAGTATCATAAGTACTATCATTATTGGTAGGCTACGAAGAGTCCTTTTCTAGCCTATAAATAGGCTTGATATCCTTTGTAATCGAATACACACATACACCTTGAGTTATAAACGAAAATTGGCTTTGCCTTTGTGAGTTGAATTTCTCTCTTGTAGAGTTTTCACTTGTTCCGAACTTATCAAGACTAGTGAGCAAAGTCTTGTGGCGTTCAACCATACCGAAGTTCTTGGCTGATTATATAGCCAACGGGTCGAGGTTTTCTTTGCTCTAGGAGGTGATCAAACTGGATTCTCGATCTAGGGAGACCGCTGCCTACCTCTTATACGAAGGGTTCTTGGATCTTTTATCCAACGGGTCCTCCGTCCGTATCACCATGCATATGTTTTCTAAATGTGCAGGTTGAAGCGACGAAGCGGCGTTGGTTGAGTTAGAGTTGAATAAGGATTAAGGAAAACTTGTATATAGTTCACAATTCCGCTGCTAGACTCTAAACTCTTCTTTTTGATGTTGTGTTTTTTAACACTGTAGTCTAAGTTCTGTAATATAACTTAGAAGCTTTTGAAGTACTTTCTCGAGTAATCTTTCGAGATTAACTCTTTCTTTCGTTAATAAAGTTTGTTCATAGAAGATAAGATGTTATGTATGTATGTCTATTCATTCATTTCCCCTTCTTTCCCGCTTCTTTAATCCAACCCCAGTCGCACCCCTGCTTTTGCCGTCCCTCGGGATCTGGGGCTGTGACAGAGTGGTATCAGAGCAATCGTTTCTGCTCTGCATACAAGTATTCTTGCAAGTAGTCAGATAGAGTATTCGTTCATACTCTATACCCGAGTCTTCTTTCAAGTAAGATAACACTAAGTTTAAGAGTGTAGACGACAACTCAACCTCCTAATACATCGACTCAACGAGGAAAGAAAGAAAGAAAGAAAGGGAGAAAGAAAGAAAGAAAGAAAAAAAATTCAGAAATGTGTTGTCTTTTAAGAAAATTTTTTGAATACGTATTCAATGAGTTAAGAAATGATAATGGTGCCAAGAATGAAATTTTGAAAGTATGAGAATCATACTTGATTCTGCTATGTGAATTACGTGAACTTATTTGCGCAATGATTTCTTTGATTTGAAAAGTATGATGGCACGAGAATCTAGAATGATTTTGGTAAGACATCATGATTAAAGCTATGTTGTAGGTTGGAGAGAGATTAGGGTGAGGTGGCGGTGAGAGGGAGAGAGATGAGCGACACTTGTCTCGTTATTTCGTTACGGGTGTTAATTACCCGGTCGTAAAGATTTTCCAGATAAAAAGGTCCGTATTATTCCATTTATGCTAAAAACGGGTCTAATCTCTCTTTGTCTCATTTCCGATACTAAAACATCTTAAACCTAATTCACATCTCATTAAAAAGATTAACGATTCCTATCATCTAGTCTTTTAAGTCTTAAAAGAAATTAATCGGCTTATTAATCCGCTTATTAATCCTTTAAGAATTAAATTCTCGCAACTCTTCTCAAATTATCTGGGATAAGCTTCTTTCTTATCTCAATGACCTTAGAATTAATTCTAGGTTCAAAGATCTTAATTCAACTCTATTCTAAGTTCTTCGGCGCATAGAAATTTCTCGGTGATTAACATTTTTCTTTATCAATTAAAAATCTTCGGGGTTGATCAGAAAATTATACTCATACTCATTCTCATACAAATAAGCTCAATAAATACATCACATTATCATTTCAAGAAATAGAACAGATAATCTCATGTAAAAACACATAAGGACATTTTAGTTATTTTACTCATTTCTATTTATTTAGAAAAGAAAATTTTTATTCCTCAAATCTCGTCATTTTAACATACTCGGTTAATTAATACGCTCTCTAATGATGTAAAAGCTCGGGGTATTACACTCCTCGTGATCTTAACTTAGATTCAGAGTTCAGCTTCTCGCTGATCCTTAGTTCATTGGAATTTAACTCAAGCTATCTCTAAATTTCAGCTCTTGCTAATACCTAAACTTCACTTTCACGGATCAGCCTTTTATGAGGCTTGCTTCTAAATTTCATGGTACTCCGTCACGATTAGGCCCACTTCTATTAGCTTAGGCCAAGTCGATGCTCGTGTTAACTCATGTTGCAGCTCAGGCTAATGGCTCGGTACGTGGTCACTCCTTATCTTGTAGAGGTTTATTTTAAAATCGATTTTCATCAAAGCTTATCTCTTAGGCATGGAACTCAAGTTGAAGTTCATCCCACGTTCAACTTTAAGCTCAACTCATGCTGAAAATTATCCTTTAAATTATAAATATATGTCTCTTAATTCTCGACCTTATTCTCAAATACACCATTCAGCACTCACTAAATCTTCTTCATTTAATTCTTTACTTTTGATAAAGCACACTCAAATTTCAGCTAGTGTAATGGTTAATATGAGAGTAGTTATTTATGAGTTTCATTCTCTATAAGCAATATGTCATTCATTCTCTAGACTTGTCTTCCTGAAATTCATCTTTTGAATTTTTCAATTTGGGACTCCATGGACATCATATCTCGAATGATAAGCTTTGGCTCTTGTGAAAATTCATTTTAGCCATGCTAGAGTTAGCTTTTACTGAAGCTTATCCCTCATATTTTCGCTTCTCATTTAATTTTACTTCATTTAATATTTAGCTCAGCTCATGTTGAAGCTCATCTTTGAATTCCGAATTCAGGTCTCATCTTGACTTTATTCCACGTTCACAATTCAGTTCTCATCGATTCTCATTTTATACAATATTTAGCTCCGCTACTGCTGCAGCTCACCTTTCAAATTCTTGATTTAGGTTGCTTCAGAACCTTAATCTAAATTTCAAATTTAGCTCTCGCTGGATTTTACTTCATTTGATGTTTACATCAGCTCGTGCAGAGGTTCGTTTTACAAATCCTGGATTCAGGTCTCTTCGTGACCTTAATCCAAAATCAGAATTCAGCTCTCGCTGAATATTATTTCATTCAATTTAAACCCTAGATAATGTTGAAGCTTTTCTTACTAATTATGGATTGAGGTCTCTTTCTGACCTTAATCCATATTCAGAATTCACCTCTTGTTGTAGTTCATTTTTCATGCTGAGGACTCAAGCTTCTGTTGAGTTCTCATGAAGTTCATCTTTAGCAGCAAGGTGTCTACCTATATCCGCACATATTATGCTTTTTATTTTTTATTTTTTTATTTATTTTTAACCAGGATTCTAAATTTGGTAGTAGTCATTTTTAAAAAAACATCATTTTCATGAGGTATTTTGGACGTCTTTTTGGGGTGTAGGGTACACCCCTACTCCCCCTACTCCGAGTGATTGGAGGTCTCTTTTATCATTCGGAGTAAAATTAGTTTCACATGTATTCATCAACATTTCTCTTACCGTATAGCTGATGACTTAGAGTCAGATTGCTAAAACAATGAACCACCATGTGCTAAAAGAGCAACATCAATCTCGAATTATTGGAAGTACTGTCCTTGCTATGCTAGAGTAATCTGGAGAGAGCACAATTTGGCCCTGACAGCGTGGGCAAGTATGCACTCGAGAACTCTCTTCTGCACTCGAGGTATGATGATAATAATATTTTTTATATCGTGAAGTAATCATGTCTCCTACTCTCTCAGGCGCATTGAAAGAGCTGTTTTACAGTGAGTAATCATGTAACATGCCATCTGCTACAATTCCTGTAGGCTGATAGCTCCTCGCGAAGTAGTCGCGCATTCTACCTTCTCATGAGCTGAGAGGCTCGTACTCCATCACGAGTAACTATTTAACATGCTCTCTCTTGCAATTCATGCAAGATGAGAGGCTTTTCAATGTGAGTAATCACATAACATGCTCTTTGTTGCGATTCATGCAAGCTAAGAGGCTCTTTAATGTAAGTAATCACATAACATGCTCTTTCACGTGCTTCTGACGAGAGACCTAATTTTCAATGTGAGTGATCACGTATTGGCTCTCTCCTGCGCACATGCTTTTAATGGTCTCGTTCATATTTAAAAATTAAAATCTGCTCAATCAATGAAGTAGGTAACAAAATCATCATTCAAGTCATCTAGAAAAATCAATCATCTTGAATTTATTGTGCAAAACTATAGATGGACATCTTACTCTCCCTTACTCCGATTAACTTCATTCTTAAGTTGTCATTAAGAGTAAGGCTGGTTTTACATTCACTTCATAGGAGCTTGAGCTTGTCATGCAATAGACGTGAGGGCTAGAGCTCAAGTTGTTGAAGTGATAACCCATCACGCGCCAGGCTGCTACACTCGAGGTTGCCGAGATTTTTTTGGCAGGTCTACGTAGTCCTCAGGATCTCTTCGTGACCCTTGGATTCGACCTTGATGCTTAGTTTCTGAATTTACTTCTGATAGCTATCTACAAAACATGTTAGAACTTTCTGGGGCTTGGACTAATCCTTTATCAAATGTTAAGAACAACTCTTAGCATGCTAATCACGTAAGGGCATGAAAACTACAATCATTCTCAAATAATCAAGTGAGATGTTAAAATAGATGTGCTCGTATTAGTTTTCATCTCACAATTCAAGACTTCCATAATCATAAAATATCAAGTGCAGTCATCACAAAGAGTTGCAAAAAGAGAACAATTGTTAGAGGAGCCAAGGAGACATCCACAAACTTATTGCTAAATATATTATGAGAGTTCCTTCCATAAACATGCCATTACAATAGCCACAGCTCTAATTATGAATTCACCCTTTCTAACAAACATGGAAGCCTTCACAAGTCTTTATGTTCTCATTTCTTACCATAAACAGACATTTCCATGCAATTTCATGTTCATTCTTTCTCACTTAATTCTAAGATCAAGCATATATTGATGTAAATGAAAGATAACTCCAAAAAGGTTATACCAATGAAATTAACATTGATAATACTTATAGTTTTCATACAAGCTTTCATTTTATGGAATGCATATCGTCATTATTAAACCTTTGTAAACAGATCTTGCGTTTATGCAAGCTTATAGAAGCACTAGTAAAAGTCATTAATACAGACAAAACTTGCAATCAACAATAAAAGAACACCTCCTTGCATAACAGAATGATCATTTTATCGTAGTTCAAATTAAACAATAAATGAGCCGGCAACAAGCATTCCTCAAGCTAATCGATCAAAATAGCAAGAGCTACTAAATTTCAAAAGTTGCTAAGTGAGGTTTTGTAATACCCCAAACTTTTCTAAGTTCCTAAGTGCGTATTAAATGAGTTAATATGCTTATATGATGAGTTTTGAGTGCTAAAAATTTTCGCGAAAATAAATTTTCTTGTGAAATGACAAAAATGCCCTTATGTGCCCTAATGTGATTTTTCTCGTTACTATTATTCGAATCGAGTATGTGATGCATTGTTTGAGCTTAATTATATGAGTTTGAGCTTGAGTATGAATTCCGGAAAATTCTAAGAACTTTTACTTTTAGATGAATAGTAACCTAAAATGAGAAATCACTATTCATCGACCGACTCCGAATTTAGTCTAATTAGTTTCATTTGAATTTAGAATTTATTTTAATACTTTTGAGATAAGTCGGAGAATTTTTCGAGATCATTTGAATGAAGTTTTAAAAATAAATTGCTTAACGGCATTTTTAGCCGAGCAATTTTTAAGATTTTCTTCGTTAGACGGAATCTTGAGTTGAAAATTAGGTAATTGGATTCCTTAATTTATTTTGGGAGATATAAGACGAAGTAGAGAGAATTTCGATGATGGAGAAGAGTCGAGGAGAATTATTAGATGATTGGGAGATATAATAAAATAATAGAGATGTTTTCTACCAGGAAACTATTTATTCCGGGCGTTTTTAACAGATAAATTTCATGATTATCTAAAACTAATCTCTATTATTGTAACTAAACTTTCCCCACTCTCACTTAGGAGATTGAGGATCACTCTCTCTCTCCCTTAGCCACCTAACGGTCCTCTCTCTCTCCAAATCTCTCCATATCTTTCTCTCTCAACCAAATACATCTCCCCTAAGTAATCATTCAATATTCGTTTCACCACGTTTTATCTCTCCTTCCTTATCTCTCCATTTCAGCCGCAAGAAACAAAGAGAGCAGCCCCCTCTCTCTCTTTTCTTCCTTCACTCCATCGACATACATATATACTTATATACAAAATTCCTTCATGATTCATGCTTGAAGCTTGAAGATTATTGAAGTGTTTTTCTACCTCTATCTTTCAAGATCAACAAGATAAGTAAGTTATCATCTTCATCTCTTTCATTTAAGCTTCAAACAAGCTTATAGAAACCCTTATTTCTATTGATTTTTCTAAGATCTTCAAGTAAGGATTTGATCCTTATTTTTCAAGCTTTGATTCTTACACCTTGTATAACTTTTCATGCAAGGAAAGAAGTAAAATCCATCTCTTCATCATCCTCATACCCATCGAGTTCATCATCAAGCCAAGGAGAAGTTGGATTTATTTTAAAGTATGATATTATTTAAATTGTTGAAGATATGTATATATGTATATGTATGTGGAGAAAATAAGGAAAAACATGCATGATTTACTTTATGCTTAGGCAAACCTTAGAATTATGATGATGAGATGACGATCAACATGAAGTTTAAGAAATGATCTAGGGTTTAAAAGATGAAAGAAATTAATATAACCTAAAAGCCCTAAAAATCGATCAAGAGAAAAAAAATAGAAAAAATGAGTTCTTGATGAATATTTGATGATTATTTGATGCTATGATGATGATATATGTCTTTGATGATGATTTGAGTGATCTATATGCATGAATATGAGCTTGATAATTTTTATGAATTTTTATGAATTTTTATGAATTTTATTTCATATATGCCGATTTATTTGAATAAAATTTGAGAAAATATGCTTAAATGCTTATTTATGGATTTGATTATGTTTATGATGAATAGGAGTATGATGAAGCATGAAAATATGATTAAGATGTGATTTTAAGTTATTATGTGAATTTTAAGAATTTTGTTAAAAATTCGAAATATATAGTTATTTGAAGAAAATAGATTTTTGATGATTTTAATGAAGTATGAGGATATTGATGATGATGTTATGATATTAAGGATGAATTTTTGAGTGAAGTTAGATGCATGAAAATTTAAAGAATAAAGAGAATATGATTTTTATGAATTTTATTAAATTTTTGGAGATAAAAACCGATTAAAATGAGCATAAATATATATATATATATATATATATATATATATATATATATATATATGAGGAAATGCACCCATATGTCATTAGCTCAATTGTAATATAAAAAAGGGTCACTAATTCAAATTTTATCAATTTTTTTCATATGTTTACTTTTGGACATTTATACCCTTATACCTTATACCTTATTCCATTCTAACACATTCTCTCTCCTACTTTTCCACTTTATTTTTCTCTCTCCTTTTTCTCTCTCTTATTCCCCTAGCTCACGTCTCTCTCTCTCTATCGTTTTGTTTTTTCAGTTTTCTTCTTCTTCAAGTTTTTCGTTTCTGCTGATTGTTCTCCGCTCAACGTCGTCGACTTTGTTCATTTCGTTCCGTCATCGTCGTCGCCATCGCCATCGCCATCGCCATCGCCGTCATTGTCGTTCTAGCCATCGCCGTCGTTGTCGTCGTCGTCTTCGCCATCGCCGTCGCCATAGTTTGTAGCTTTTTCCTTCATCATCGTCGCCGAGAGATGTTCATCGTCGACGTGGTTTTTGATGTTGTTGTCGCCGACTTGTTCATCATCTCCGTCGTGTAGTTGTTTTTGTTGTGATTTTGTAGCAATTTGTTGTGATTTTGTGCTTTTGTTCGTCATCTCCGCCTGTAAATTTTTATGCGATTTTGCTTTGTTTTATTCTATTATTTTTGTTTAGCAAGTGTTACGTTGGTTGATTTGTAATTTTCCGGCGATTTTTGGTTGCGATTTTAAGCTATGGAGGTAAATTCCGGCGACTGTATTTTCTGGTTGCAGGCTTGGTACGTTTTCTTAATTTCGTACTATGCATACCAAGTTTACCTGGTACGCAGTACATATTGATAAAAACGTACCGCGTGCGCAGTCCGTATTTATCATTACGTACCAAGTGTACTTGGTACGCAGTACGTAGTTATGAATTCGTACCAAGTTTACTAGGTATGCAGTACGCATTTACTAATGCGTACCAAGTTTACTCGGTGCAGGTAAGGCCTTCTTCTTTAGTGGTTGCGCATGCAGGATGCTGGAAAGAGAACATTTATGAGGGTGGTAGGAAAGAGTATATTCCTATACCGCCTAGTGGTATAAGCTTTGAATCTTTATTAGCAAAGCTTGAAGTTCGAATGAAGAAGGATAAGAGGATGTATATGTTTGATATAGATGGTTTAGTCAAGTCTCCTAGTGGTGAAACTATGAGAATGAAGATTACAGATGATTTCGAGTTGTCGTATTTGATGGATGTGTTGGAGTTTCCTATACTGTATATGTGGCGGTTTCTCCCACGATTGATGAATCTCATAATAGAAGGACTCCTTTAATTGATGATGGTGTACGGAATGAAGACCAAAACAATTTTGATGTTGGTTGTGATGAGTTGGGTTTAGATGGCATTGGTGAGAATGATGACCATGATGTTGGTAATAGCAATGTGGATGGTAATAGCGATGTGGGTAATGAAAGTAGCGTAGGACAGCGTTTGTGGGTTATTCCCGGTGCAGCCCATCAAGCGTCTCTTCCATCGGATGAAATACTTGCACCGGTTGTGCATGTGGATGAGCTTGTTCAGGGTGACACTTTTGTCGGAAAGAAGAAACTGAAGGCAGCTCTTGGTTTATATCACATGAAAAAGCATCTCAAGTGTAAAACAATTCGATCAAACAAGGTGTACTACCATGTGGGATGCAAACTTTTAGAGCGATGTGAGTTTGAGATGCGAGCAAGTGCAGCATCTAATTTGTGGTGTATCAATCTCTTCATTCGTCACTCTTGTGTGGATGATTTGAGATATCACCCTGATCCTAAGGTTTCATCTAGAGTTGTTGCTGCACACCTTGGCCCAAATTTTGGTGAAGATGGTTCGTGTCTTAGGCCAAAGGATATTCAATCACAGATACGAAGGGAATTTGGTGTGAATGTAAAATATTCTACTGCTTTGGCTGGTAAACATCATGCTCTGGAACTTTCATTTGGAGATGCGGATAATTCATTTCAGGTTTTTCTATCCTTTTCTATATTTTGTATTGCGTAATTATTATTATTGGTAAAGTTGGTACGATTTTAAAATTTCGGACCCGATTTGTCTCTGTATTACCGGTACATTGGGTACGATTTTACCAAATTGTACTCAGTGTACCGGTAATAAAGCGGCAAATCTGGTACGAATTTAATATTGCGTACCTAGTTTACAATAGGTAGTATAGTATGTTGTTACGTATTTATAAAAACGTACTAGGTTTTACCAATTATGTTGGTAGAATCGGTACGTTTTTGTAAATTCGTACCTAGTTTGCAACTATATTACTGGTACATTCGGTACGTTTTTGTAAATTCGTACCTCGTTTGCAACCATATTACTGGTACATTCGGTACGTTTTTTGAAAAGCGTACCATGTTTATCTAGCGTACTTTTAGTGTTTTTTTTATTAATTGAGATAAATTCTTTCAGATGATTCCCAAGTTCTTATACATGTTGGAGCAGATGAATCCCGGTTCAATTGTGGACCTTCAGACATGTCCAGACGGTTTGTTTCAATATTGTACTTTGCTCTCTCTGCGTGCATAAGAGCTTTTCGTGCATGTCGTCCCGTGATTGTCATTGATGGCACACACTTGAAAGGGAAATACAAGGGCATTTTGTTTGTTGCCGCTACAAAGGATGCTAATGAACAGATTATTCCATTAGCATTTGGAATTGGTGATGTGGAGGATACTTCATCTTGGTCGTGGTTTTTGGAGCGTGTCCGTCGGACGTTTGGTTGCCCCCCGGATTTTATGATAGTTTCCGATCAGCATCTGAGCATCAAGAATGCTATAGATCGAGTTTATCCTGGCATCCCTCATGGTCTTTGTACGTTTCATATACAGGGTAACCTGAAGACTTGGGGTACTGTTGTGACTGATATATTCCACCTTGCTGCGAATGCTTACAAAGTGGAGGATTATGAGGAGTACATGAACAATTTGAAGAAGGCCTCTCGTGGTGGCTATGAAAAGCTGATGAGTATTGGTCCGAGCAGATGGTCTGTTGCACTATGCCCCGTGTGGAAGTTTGGGTTTGGTACATCCAACGCTGTAGAGAATATGAATTCAAGACTTCGGTGGGCAAGAAAACTTCCGGCATGTTCTCTTCTAGAATACTGTCGTAATCTTGTCCAATCTTGGTTCTTTCAGCGCCGCACAAAATCTGGATCTAGAAATGAAGAATTATCGGTATATGCAACGAAGGAATTAGGTATAGCTGTCGAGGCGGGGCGGGTGATGAGAGTTGAACCAATATCTGATATGAAGTTTAATGTCATTTGTGGAGTTAAAAGCAATGTTGTTGATGTTGCTTCCAGGAAGTGTTTGTGTCGAGCATGAGATCTGGATTTAATACCTTGCTCTCACGCTACTGCAGCAATTAGGTGAGGTTGAAGTTTTTATTTGTTGGTATTAATTGAATATGTGTACCTATTTTGCTGAAACATCTTAGTACACCTGGTACGTAATTGTAAATGCGTACCAAGTGTACCTCATTTAACTTGGTACGCAGGTATGCTTTGATCAATGCGTACCTGGTCATTAAGTTAAGATGAGGTACACTTGGTATGACATTGTAATTACGTACCAAGTTTGTTCATAAGAACTTGGTACGCCGTTACGCTTTGAGTAAAAACGTACCGGCGTACCAAGTTCTTATGAACAAACTTGGTACGTAATTACAATATTGTACCAAGTTTGCTTACCCGAACTTGGTACGCCGGTACGCATTACCCAATTTCGTACCAAGTTTTTCTTCGACGAAGTTTTGATTTTTTACACATTTTTAGGTTTAAGAAAGAATCCCCACTGTCATATGTTCATGAATATTATTCTACGGCGACGTGGCGTGAGATTTATGCTGATGATGTGATGCCTATTCCGGATAAAGATTCGTGGAGTGTGCTGCCACATGTTGCTTCAAGGATTGTTCTTACACCTAAGGAACCTAAGCAAGCTGGACGTCCTCGTACAAAGAGGATTCCAACTGGATCTCATACCAAACGCAGTCGGGGGTATTTGTGGTGTCATGAGAAAGGTCATTATATGAGTACATATCCTTTAAGACGCCGCTTGATTAATCTGAAAGAAGAAGGGAGTAGCAACCAACCAAGCATCAATACGAGAACCCGCAAAACGAAGAAATGTGGTATTTATGGTGTTGCGGGTCATACTCGCCAAACATGTCAAGATCCACATAGATTTGGTTGATAAGTGGAGATTTATTTAATTCTATTAGATGTGTAGTGTTTTTCATTTATTTTTTGTTTGAAATTTACGACCTTTTAATCTATATTGTGTCAAATATTAGCTGTGTAGTGTTTGTAGTTTTTGAAGTAAATATTTGTACGTTTTGTTTAATTGATCACTTTTATGAATTCGTACTAAAACTTCTGGTACGCTTGGTACGTTTTTGCTAATGCGTACTTAATGTACTTGTCATGTAGGTACGCAATTTGCAAATACGTGCCTGAAACTAATGAAATACTGGTACACTTGGTACGGTTTTCATAATTCGTACCAAGTGTACCAGTAGAGTAGGTACGCTTTTGTAAATATGTACCTATATTACAATGAAAAACTGGTGCACTCGGTACGTTTTTTTAAATGCGTACCGGGTGTACTAGAAAAACACTATTAAATCTTGGTACATTTTGTTTAATTGCTTACTTTTCGTACTTGAAAAATTGTAAAGAAATTAAATTTGCGTACTGTGCGTACCATAATTCACATTAGAAAAAAATATACATAGTTAATCCCTGGCATATGCTAATAGTTATGCAAAATGCACATTCAAAAATATTCTAATGTTTATGGATTTACAAAATACTATCCATCATGCACAAAATATTAACATGAATGCAATGTTTAATTCAATTGGCTTCATCCCCTTCATTGACTCCATCCAAATCCATGAGGACTTCCGGTGTGACTTCCTTCGTGCTATGCGCATAAATGGTCCTTGCTATGTGGTTTCTATACTCCACGCAGTCCTTATGCTCTTGCAAACATTTTCGCATTGGATTTTTGAAGATGAGTTGCTCCACATATTTGAGGGCATAGAGGCCACAATCATATCCATTGTTTTGCTGGAATTTGTTTCTTTTAATGCCCTTCTGTGGAGGAAAGCATAATTCCCACTCGCTGACTTTTGGGTCCTTTATGCGATGCTCTTTGTAGTATCCGATGGCCTTCATGATTTGTGGCATCGTTCTTGTCATTGGGAGGCATATATCTCTTCTATTATCAAAATGGTGATCCTCGAATATATGCTCCATCGAGTCATACAGAGTGATCTTCTGCTTTTTCAGATCTATCAACATTGTACCCCAGTGATCCTTGTAGAAGCACAATGCAACTACCTAAAAACAAAATAAAACATGGTACGTTATTGTAAATGCGTACCAAAAATCAAAGAAAACCAGGTACGTTTTTGTAATTTCGTACTGCTAAACCAGGTACACTTGGTAGAAATTGATAAAATCTTACCAATTGTACCAAGTCTACGCTGGTACACTTGGTACGAATTGATGGAAGCGTACCGAGTGTACCTATAATACGCTGTTACACCTAGTACGCTTTTACAAAATCGTACTCAGTTTACCAATTGCATAATGGCACACTTTGTACGATTTGATAAAATCGTACCAATTGTACCTGTATAGTAGGTACGCTTTTGTAAATTCTTACCAATACTACAATTAAAAACTGGTACACTCGCTACGTTTTTAAAAATTCGTAAATGCGTACCCAGTGTACTTAGTTTTTATTATTATATATTCGTAAATTCTTACCTTGTCGCATTCAACCCAAGGCCTTATGTTTTCCCCCCAAGCTGGCTGAGCTCCTTCGGCAAACAAAAGCAACCTTTCCATTTCTTCTTTTGGGAAGACCTCTTCAACATTTGGTCTAAACGCCTTGTGAAAGGAATTGGTCTCTTGTGGATAGTGTCGAACACATTCTCCACCGTTTCCTACAAATAAGTTTAAGAAATATATATATGTTATGTGTGTATAAATATTACTGTATAAAATTAAAATTATTATAATTGGTTGAATTTACCATAAAATAACAAGACGTGACGGCAATCTTCGGGTCAACTTCTCCCAATCCGGCCATTGTAGGATTTGCCATCAGAATAGCAAGATACGCCTCAATGTGTTCCAAGTCGATCTGTCCTGTTGGATCCATGATAGACTGGAAAAAGGTCTTGTCAACACCACAAAAGGCCCCGACATTCCTCCTGTTGTCAATGAATATTACATTAATTAAACCTTGTACGTATTGTAAAAATCATTCCGGGTTTACTAATTAGGATTGGTACACCTGGTACGTATTGGTAAAATCGTACCGGGTTTACCTATTGTAATATGGTAATTCCGGTACGTCTTCACAAAATCGTACATAATTTATACACACGACATGGTACACCTGGTACGAATTGATAAAATCGTACCGAGTGTACCAATTCTAGACTGGTACACTTAGTACGATTTTACAAAATCGTTCTCAGTTTACCAATTGCAGAATGGCACACTTGGTACGTAATTTAAGAAATCGTACCGAGTTTTACCAAAATACATGTTACACCCGGTACATATTGATAAAATTTTGAAGATGAATAATTTAACTTACATTGGAGCTTCCTTTGAGTTCAACCAATGCTCGAAGGTGTAATGGCCTGGTCGCACGTCTTCCGGCAGAAATGGACTGCGTAGAGGTGGAGCTGGGAATCTTCTTCGGATCGGCCTCGGATTCAAGATGCGCACCGAGCTTTGTTGTGCTGGTGGTCCTTGTTGTGCTGGACCTTGTGGCAGTGAGATTTCTGGAGCTTGTGCGGGAGTTGGCCCTTGTGGCACCAAGTTTTTTGGAGCTGCTGGTTTTTTAGCTTCAAAATTTGGTGATAGACCCCGAGGTACGTGGTTTGTTTCTATTTTGCAGGTATATCATTTCGATATGGAACCACGTACAACTATCAAAATCAAGGATGAAAATCACGTCTTCAAACCCGGAGGATTGGATTGGATGTTACTAAACACTGACCTTTCTTTTGGAAATAAGATTCGGGACGAATCTTCTTGAAGAAGAAGGGAATGATGTGAGCACGGGTGGGCAGCCAACAGTCACAAGTCAGATTTCAAGAACTAAATAAAGTATGCCGATTTCAAGTCCAATATCAAGATAAATCGGGCCAAATGGTGAATATTGATGGGCTGAATCCGTCTTAAAAGGGCTTGTCAACAATCAGACTTCGAAGGCCCAAGAAGAAGAATAAATGGTTGATATTCGTGCATATTGAAGAGGCTAAATTAAGTGTCTAATTAGTTTCATTATTATGAGTTAAATAAGTGACTTTTGAAGTCTTGAGTCATAAGTAGTCATTAGTAGTTAATAAGTGGTTTAATTAGTGTTAAATAAGTCTATTTATGAGTTTAATTAGTATCATAAGTACTATCATTATTGGTAGGCTACGAAGAGTCCTTTTCTAGCCTATAAATAGGCTTGATATCCTTTGTAATCGAATACACACATACACCTTGAGTTATAAACGAAAATTGGCTTTGCCTTTGTGAGTTGAATTTCTCTCTTGTAGAGTTTTCACTTGATCCGAACTTATCAAGACTAGTGAGCAAAGTCTTGTGGCGTTCAACCATACCGAGGTTCTTGGCTGATTATATAGCCAACGGGTCGAGGTTTTCTTCGCTCTAGGAGGTGATCAAACTGGATTCTCGATCTAGGGAGACCGCTGCCTACCTCTTATACGAAGGGTTCTTGGATCTTTTATCCAACGGGTCCTCCGTCCGTATCATTTGGTATCAGAGCAATCTGGTATTGATTTGAACCTCTATCTTTATATTTTCTATCAAAAAAAAAATACAAAAATGAGCAAATCGTTGAAGGAGCATCGAGAGCGTGCCTATGTTCTTCGCATGGAAACTAAGCTAATGTTGGCGGAGATTAAGGCAGCCAATGAAGAGTTGAGGAAGCTTGTGGAAGTAACAACGAGGAAGACCTTTTGTGACATGCCGATCCAAAGTTGTGATTCCACACTGCAATTGGGGGCCCAACCAAATGGAGAGAAGGGAATTGAGGACAAGGTGATTGTTCCCCAAATTTTTGACAAGGTTTCTTCCATTGTGGTCGAAGAACTTAAGGATCCTAATCCAATTGTTTTTATTGCTCAAGTTCATGACAACAACCAACATGAAAGCATAGTGGTCGCAAGTGACAAGAAAATAACTAGGGGCGAATTCATTGTTGAAAGTTGTGCAGATGTGGTATGTGTTTCCTTGGTGCCACTGTTGAGCGTTCCTCCGTTGAATCACAAATCTTCATTTCAAATGTCGTGGTTGAATGTTCATGAAAACAACGAGGTGTACTCACAAACAAGGAAATGATACGGACGGAGGACCCGTTGGATAAAAGATCCAAGAACCCTTCGTATAAGAGGTAGGCAGCGGTCTCCCTAGATCGAGAATCCAGTTTGATCACCTCCTAGAGCGAAGAAAACCTCGACCCGTTGGCTATATAATCAGCCAAGAACCTCGGTATGGTTGAACGCCACAAGACTTTGCTCACTAGTCTTGATAAGTTCGGATCAAGTGAAAACTCTACAAGAGAGAAATTCAACTCACAAAGGCAAAGCCAATTTTCGTTTATAACTCAAGGTGTATGTGTGTATTCGATTACAAAGGATATCAAGCCTATTTATAGGCTAGAAAAGGACTCTTCGTAGCCTACCAATAATGATAGTACTTATGATACTAATTAAACTCATAAATAGACTTATTTAACACTAATTAAACCACTTATTAACTACTAATGACTACTTATGACTCAAGACTTCAAAAGTCACTTATTTAACTCATAATAATGAAACTAATTAGACACTTAATTTAGCCTCTTCAATATGCACGAATATCAACCATTTATTCTTCTTCTTGGGCCTTCGAAGTCTGATTGTTGACAAGCCCTTTTAAGACGGATTCAGCCCATCAATATTCACCATTTGGCCCGATTTATCTTGATATTGGACTTGAAATCGGCATACTTTATTTAGTTCTTGAAATCTGACTTGTGACTGTTGGCTGCCCACCCGTGCTCACATCATTTGGACACGGTGTGAATGGACCAGCTGAAGCTGCATTTGGTTGAAGAATTTTGACTTGCGGAGGCGTAAATTGATCATTTATCAGGAAGGTGTCTCACAGCAAGTTGATTTGCGTGTCCGAAAATTGATCGTTTTCCTGTTGAGGGGCCTGCTAGAGAAAAGAGAAATATTGGTACGTTTTTCCTTATTTCGTACTAGATTTGTATTGCAAACTCGGTACACTCGGTTTTCTTCATCAATTAACTCCATTAATCCATTACTTAAGCTACTACAACATATATTAACCATTAATCATAACTTCTACATCATTAATTTAGATTTCCCCTTCAAACCCTAGCCTTCAAACTCGTTCCTCATCAACTATTAAGGGGGTTTCGATTTATTCTTTCACCAATCATCCAATAAACAACTCTTAAGCTCAATTATACCATCAATTGAGAATTAAAACATTCCACTAACAACCCCTAATTTTCGGTCAACATATTAAATTAGGGTTCTAAATTTTCTATTAATTTCAACCATAGAAATCAATCCCTTAAACATCTAATTGCATTAATCAAGACTTAATTCATCTAACTACATCATCATCAAAATCGGTCCACACTAGAAAAATTAAAGAAATGGATTCTAATTGGATAGATCAAAGGAGGAGGTGATTACCTTGATGATTAGTGAAAGAAGAAGTAGAATTAGATGTGTGGTTGATGACTTGTGGAAATTTCTTGCTCAAAAACTCCATAATCCTTCAATGGGAAAAGAAAAGTGAAAGGGAGAGTTGGAGGGGGTGGCTGGCGGTGATGGTGATGAAATAAGGGCGGAAATGGCTTAGTTTATAAGGATAAATCTAACTACAATAGGTGTCCAAAATAAATTATTAAAATACTAAGAAACACCTTAGTCATAAAGCATAAAGTAGGAAAATAAAATATCCTAAGTCTAGTGCATGTGTGTGTCGGCCAAGAGAGAATAAATTTCTCCAAATACCGCATTTTTCCGGCTCGTTACGACATTATAAAATATACCGTGAAATAAAAACGTATTTTGCACGTTGTCGTCGAAATCCGATTCGACCATTAAATCCGATATATTTAACTTACTCGGAAAGTAATATTAAAATACTAAAATCCAACAAAATCTCGGGACCTCACAGTCCGAATTTCGTCCGAAAAAATCATAAAAATGAACTTTCTCGGGCGAAGTCGTATCGCAATTTCGTGAATGTAAAAATCAGACGGTTTCCCGATCTGAGTTCTAGAATTAAAAAGTTTTCATCTATCTGACTTCCGTAATTTATTTTCGGAAACGGATTTCACCGTTAGTTTTAAAATTCCAATTCATGAACTTAGGCGTGCAAAGCCGTAATTATTATTGACTTTTATTTTTAAAGTCAGTAAAGATTTTCTGGGGTATTACAAGAAAATGAAAGACGAATTTTTTTTTATTAAAAACGAAAATTAAGAATTTAAAAAAAAAGATTAAATAATGATTATTTGATGTTGAGCATTAAAGTTGAGAATATATACGAGTATGAGTTCGTATTTCGAGATAATGATGACGTATTTTTGAAACGAGAAATATTAAATTAAAATTTAAATATTAAATTCAAAGTGATAATTATAATTTGAGCTATTATTATATAACGAAATTATTTTCGTTAGAAGTTCAAGTTATAAGTTTTTAAAGAATAAGAGTCGAGTAGTAACGAGTTAGTAGTTGACTATGAGAACTGTTTTTAAGTTATAAAACTTGATTGGAATTATGTGCCTAAGTAGGATTTTAATAACCTACTTGCTTAAGAAGTTAATTAATTATATTAAGTGTTGAATGATTGACAATGAATGCTCGATTATGATATAAATGTTTGATTATGATATAAATACTTGAACATGATATGAATATCGAAATGAATATTTGATTGTTGATGTGAATGCTTGATTGTTGATACGAGTGTTCGATGGTAACATGAATGATTTGAGATATTAATAATAGAGAATTGACGATATGATTTTCTAAAGTTATATAACTCAAGAACTTGAGAAGTAGACGAGTTAAATAGTAACTTCTCGTTTTGTGTAAAGATTAAAATGTTATTTCCTAGAAACGAGAATCCGAGTTTGAGAATTATCTAGAAACCGAGTAAAAGACAATAATCCGAGAATGAGAAGCCGAGAAAGATGTCGATGTAGAAAAGATTAAATAAGATAAGAAAGACTAGAGTTATGTAGAAGTCCTTCAGCCGAGCCCTAAGTCTATTATACGTTTTTCGAGTCGATAAACTCGATCTCATTCGATGTTATCATTGAAGGGCTAAGCGGGACTAAGAAGTAGTCGGAAGCGTAAAGTAAGATACCTCGACTCAATATACCAGAAGTCAGGTGGGCTTTCTAAACCAAAACTAAATGATGAATGCGCCTGCTATTTATTATGTGCACTTTTTAGTAAAATTGGTTGACTTGCCTGAGTTTTAAATGTTTTGGTACAGAATCATCAACTTGATGTGGTGTGATGAAATGATACGATGTGATGATATGATCTTAAATCCTGTGGACGCACAGGATAAAAATCTGCGTAAGGCAGGCTAATGCATGCATTAGATGATGGTGACTTTAAACTTTACTTCGGTATAGCTGGTCACAGTGTCTGAGAAAGAGGCCTACTTCTCAGCACAATGTTGATGTGATAGATGATTCATACCTTTATTTTATATGTTTTGACTGCAAAGTCGATTTCAAAAGGATAAAATGATTTATGTATTCACAAGTAAACTGTTTTTAAATGAATAAACAATTGTGATGCAGTGGCAAGACAAGTTCAATTATATAGCCCTAATTGGCAAGCTTTGAAAATGTTTTTGGCAATGTGTTCACTGAGTACGAAGTACTCAGCCCTGCATGTATTTCTAAACGTGCAGGTTAGCTATGAATGACGATGGCGAAGATGATTCTTAGTGGTGTGTTGTCTGTTGAAAGTTGAGTCGTCAATTACATGTCTTCATACATGTAGTTGTCAAGAGAAAATGATGTCTCCGCTGCATGATAAACTTTTGGTTATGTCATTTTTTAAATACTCTAATATGGTAATGCTACAATGAGCCGAGTGCTCGAAACAACTTCTTAATTCCCATGACTTGGAATTGAGACACTTATTACTCTTATTTCGTGAAAACTATGTAAATTATACATGCTCGATTTTTTACGAGTAATGTCTTGAAAAATTGTTCATATCCATTATCGCTTTCTAACCTTATTCCTTTAATCCCGAGCATGTTTCTTGTCGAGATAAGTTTTATTTGTTGGTTTCACATTCTCAACACATTTGAGTTAGTGTTTAGTTACATTTCGAGTTGAGTTATGACATAAATGGCATGTTTATTTGATGGTTTCACCTTCACATTCCAATGGAGTCTAGTCGTTCCTACACACCGGATTTTGGGGTGTGACAGGTTTAGCATATGGAGCATACAAAAAGCATGGTAGAATTTATCTAAGAGATTCTATACGACTGTACTACAAATAGCTAAGATGCAGTCCGATTCCAACTAAATTCAAAAGAAGAAACCAAATAAGCAGAAACTAGCAAAATCAGACAATTCACTTGTAACAACCAGGTACTAATAATCCAAGCACATGTAGTGATCCATTACTAACTAATTCACTCAATCAACCAATACCAGATAACTGACCATCAAATAACTGCTGGAGTGATAAGTAATAAATGAGAGATTTAGAGAAGTCAGACCAAGAGCCACAATGTGGTTGAGAGAACGAACTTATGGAAGTTGATACGAGCTTCTTTGTGAGTTTCCCCTTCACCAGTTCACAACAAATTCCCTTTGTCACGAATCTTTTCACCCGTCTGATGCTTCCTTGGCAAATCATATCGCATTCTCCATTATTCTTCATTTTTGCTCCCTGAGAAGAGACTGCTCTCAAGAGAAAATGCGTTCAGCAATTAAACTAGAAGATCAGATTCTCAAATCACACGGATCTTTCAAGTCAACACGATGAGGCTACGAAAGTCTAAATCAGATTTCTAAAATCAGAGTTTGATTCTGGAAGAAACGATCAATATTTAACAAGTTAGAGAGGCATAAATAGAAAATATGACGTTGAAGCTTCCCAAAACTTAATCATCAACGAATACTCAACTAAAATTCAGTAACAAACATGCTACAACCAACTAGAGTAACCGTGAGTCAGAATAATTCGACACTTATTCACAATCCTAGAGAGAAACGCAATTAATTTATCGATCAATCTCACACACAATGAACATTACACAACAGACCAAAGCATATGCTCAGAATTTGTGTGAAGAAATTCTATGAGACTTTTCCACAAACAGTTGGAGTTCGCAGCTTAACCTATGCTTAATTCGTAAAAAGAGCTGTTACTAGATCAGGAATCCAAACCACTATCATATAATTCATTTGTACCATAGCAAGCATCACTAATTTCTATACATGCAAACAATTATTGACCATTCAATCAATCAAACAACCTTTGCCAAATAATCAAAGTAGAGCATTGGAATATAAAATGAGGATTAGAAAAATCAAACCAAGAGTAGCAGTTGGTTAGCTGAGAAGAAAAGAGACAGTGGCAATTTGCATAAACCCAAGCGCCTTAGCCAGATCCCAAACTTTCTCAACACTTTAAATAGAGATCAAGGTTAGTTCAGGCGAACAGAAACATACATGAGCACAAAGGCTGCTGTGACCAGCACCAAGCTAACAGCTAAAATAGTCGCCAGAAGTAAAGAGGAAAATGAGTTTAGGGATTTCAAAATTGATTTTGGGATTTATTTCTTCAATTTCTAAAATGAGAAGAAGATTTCTGCAAAAACTAACATCGATTTGGAACTAATCAGCTCACCAAGAAGAAAAAGAAGGACATACGATATTTAGATTTTTCGCTATTGTAGAGGCTATCGAACACATAAGCCAGAGCAATCAAAAATGTCGTTCACCGAAATTGATTATTAGTTTAGATATAGGTTTGTCTCTTCTGTCCTCACGCTTCTGAGGCAATTATCATCGTCATCCCCATTGGAAACCTTCGATAATTCCTCTATGTGCTCACCGAATTTTCCCATCTCAAACCTTAGTTCAAATCAGACCTCGACAACTAAGATCTGGATTCAAGTAGATAAACAGCGTAAAAAGAGATGGCAGACTAGAAAGCAAAAATTCCAATTTGACTTCACAGCTCACTCTTGGTTAAAGATCACGGCGTTTACAACATCACCCTTTGAGGGCAAATAATGTTCCCTTCATCTCTCAGTGAAATTCAACAAACAAAAGCAGAAATTGAAAAGAAACATTGAACTAAAAGCGGGCAAAATACAAAATCAATGCCTCAGCCCATGTTTCCCACAGACGGCGCTAGATAATACATTTCAAAAATAATGTATTATGAAACTGATACATTGAATAAATGGATAAACTCAAATGCAACATATTCTTGGTGGATCAGAGCCTTGGGCCTTTGGAGCGAGACCTGAATTCTTGGGCTGTTTCGTGACGGCCATGAGATCTGCAAAAGAAGGTTCACCAGTGGGTTTTCCGGCGAACCACCTCCGGTGCCAAAGTCAGTATTTGTTTACTTAAAGGAGAGTGAGTGAGTGTTTAAGTAAAAGTAGTAGAACCTGAGAGTAAATATGAATGAGGCTGGGTATTTATAGGAGAAATGAATGCTTTGGAGAATAAGCTATATTTCTAGTTGTCAGTACTTACTCCCATGCTACGTGGTGGGATGCAATTGTATGTGGTGTCAGGCTGGCAGGAAAGGACACGGGAGACCTGATCAGGTCTCTCGCGCTACTTGATGCAAGCCTGGTCTCTAAACAAGTGTACTAAGTTATTTCTCTATATCCTAACGAATTATATCTTTCTCAGGTCTCTAATTGAGGCCGGTTGCATTTATATTTTCATACTTTCTGTGTGCGATCCCTTTTCCAGGTCTTAGTCCAGGTCTAGGTCCAGGTTTCGGTCTAGGTCTCGGCTTCTAATCGAGACCTGATAATTTTATACCACATTACCTTGAGATGACTAGCTTCAATTTGAGAGGTAATAGGAAGAACACCATTAGTAGGAGGTACTTTTGGAAAAATAAAAGCAGGTAAGATAAAGGTTAGTTGACAAATGTGAAATCAAAGAAAGGTAAGCTAACATGGGGAGTGCATTGTTAGAAGATAAACCTGAGTAGGAAGTTGATCCAGGGGGGAGATTTGAAAGATAGCTTCCACATTGCTCCACCACTTGAAGAAAGTCTTCTGGGAAGAAGTCATAGATAGGGTCCGGTGGGTTAGCAAAAGCAACATGGAGGTCACAGGGAGCAATCAGGGCCTCAAAAGCTTCTCACATCGTAGAAAGCCACCAAGGAGTGCTGGGTCGCGTCTTGGGGTCGCCCTTGAAAGAAGGTGGCAATGGTAGACACTTAACTATGGCATCCACCTCCAGGGGTTCAATAAATTCCAAGATGTGAGCTTTGGCTAGCACAGTCATCCCATACCTCTTGGCTAAAGAAGCGATGTCATTCCGAATGACAGTGAGATACTCTAGGGAGGCTTTCAAAGATTCTAAGAGACCTTCATGGAGAATTTGAAGAGCTCGCTGATCCATGGGAGTGCGAAGGATAAAACTACGGTGACGTGGTCAAAAAATAACCAGGTCTCTCCCTTAGAGACCTGATCTGTATAATAAAGAAAGTAGGCAAGTAAATCATTGTGAGGCCTTACTATCTCAACTATCCGGGAGCTAAATCTGGAAGAGACCTGAATAGCTATGCGATATGAGATAACTGGAAACAGATGATGCCTAAAGATGAGTGTTGTATCACAAAAACACCCAGGTCTCTTGGAGACCTGAATTCCCTACTTGATCATAATAGTTTTCTACCTGAGGGGATAATTAGAACATTATGGACAGTTAACCAGTCCCAAAAGATCAACGAGTTCTCTGGGGAAGAAAGTATGTAGAGAAGTTTAAAATAGTCCTCCTAGTGGAAGTCTCGGGATCAGGTCCTGGTGTCAGATACCCCCTAAGGTCTCCTATTGAGCTCAGAGATCACGACCTGAAGTAGAAACCCAATCAGGTCTCCCACCATTTAATGAATCTGACAGATACAGAATACTTTACCTTAACAAACTCAGACTTGTCGGATGGTACATTCTCATAACCACGAATAATGGGAAGACGCATGTAAAAGACCACGATAATAGATATCAGAATAAAGCAACTTCATCCTCAAGTAATTTCACAGGTATATATATCGAAAATATCTACAGTATACAGATCCAACACTTTTCACTCACTCTCTGTTACATTCATCATTTCTCTCAAAAAACAAACCCAAAACACTAACTTAAGCTTCGGAGGTGGTGCGCCGAAAAACACCCCCGGCCCTCCTTTTGCTTGCAGGAATCCCGCTGGAGTCATCCTTTCCTGAAGAGGTTCGAGTTGTGCGAGAAAGAAGAAAAGTGTGGTTTTGGTAGATATCTGTGTTCATTCATCTGTACGCTTTGATTTCTATGATGTATCTTTTCTGGTTACATTATCTGGCGCCGTCTGTGGGAACGACATTTCCTTTATAATTATTTTTCTTTAAAACGTTATTGAAAAGAATTACGACAACCTCGAGCAAATTTGGTTCTATTCCTTATCTCTGAAAATTAGTTGGACTTGGTGAGAAAAAGAGTTTATGGGTTCTTCATAAACAATTTTGTATTAAAGTGTTTTACATTCGGCGTATTTTGAAAAAAGAAAAGTAGGAAATCCGAAAACCTTTTGAAATTTACTATCAGTTTTCCGAAGTTTCTCTTGCTAGACTTGAAATATCCTAGTGTTGTAGTAAATTCGGCTTTTTCTGGTTTTCCTTATTTCTACTCTTTTCTTGCCTTTACTTCTAAGACTTCAGTGGGATAAGAGTTCAAGTTTTGAATCCGTCCCTCTGTAGGGTCGAAATATTTAATGATCCTGAGATGGGGACTTTGAGGAATCTCGCGATACGAGAGCATAACTTCAGTAGAAGCTGAGAAAATGATATGGGAAGGGAGAGCATGGTGAATCGTGCTCTCTGGTTCTCCCGAACTTGAGGAAAGCTTAGTTGTAGCTTTTCCGAAAGGAGCATAGTGTTGAACACTTGTGATTATTATTTTGGTAGTTCCATTTAATAATCAGCTAACCGTTGATAACTTTGTATTGTAGTCATGGATGATGCAGTTGTTCGAAACTTGAGACCTCCCTTTGATGGAGCTGTGGATAAAGACAGCTCTCCTGATGGGCATAGTGAGGAAAGGGATTATGACGCTTCGAGGGTAGTTGAGCAGAAACTCACTACACCTTAGAAAGAAGGGTCCTCTAAATCACTGAGCCCTCATAAAGAAAGAGCTCGCCAAGGAGCAGAAGATCAGAGGGATGAATTCCAAACTCCCTCACAGTAGAATGCCCACTTGTGTGATCTCGATGGATCAAATTAGTGCCATGGTAAACCAAGCAGTATCTAAAGCTATGGTTTCGCCTGAAGGTCAAAGAAAAAAAATTAGAAATGTAGCTAAAGAAAAACCAAGAGAGATACAAATATACCTGACCTGATTATAATAACTATGAGTTGATCATGAGACAAGCTAAGCTTTGCTCAAACAGCAAATAATGATTCATAATCTAAATACCATGTAATTGATGACAGGAAGAACCTGGAGATGAAAATCACTCTGAGGGTGAAGGATATGAAAGTCCGCGAACTGAATTTGAAAATGGTCAGTGATGCCTATAAAACGTATGAACAATATTAATGATGATCGAGTTGGTAATCTCTAACTTGTTCCTTTCTATTTTCGTTCTGAAAATGTGCAAAGGGAGGGAGAAAGAATAATAAGATCCCGAGATAAAGCAGCAGCAGCTGATATCGCAGCTCTCAAGCAGCAGCTCAAAGACCTTCAGAAAAAGGCTTCCTCACCAAAGAAGTCCCCTAAGAACTCTGTCAGAATAAGTGATAATCACTCTCCTTTCTCTAGAGACATTCGAGAAGATCAGTTACCCGCAAACTTCAAAACATTAACACTGGAGTATGATGGTTCCACAAATCCATATGAGCATATGATGAGATTTGAAAATGGTGCAATGTTGCACCAATACATAGAAGGGGTTAAATGTAGAGTTTTCCTTACGACTCTATTGAAAGTGGCTCAACAGTGGTTTTCTCAGCTGCCTCCCAACAGTATAAGCTCGTTCATTGAGTCCAAGTCTATGTTCCTCCACCAATTCACTACTGTGAGGAGGCATATAAAGACATCCTCCTCACTCATGGCATTAAAGCAAGGACCCTCAGAGAGCTTACGAGAATATGTGAGATGCCTTAACACTGAGGCGTTGCAAGTTCCTCTGGCTTCAGATGATGTGAAAGTGCAAGCACTCATACAAGGGTTAGCACCTGGGTTATTCTTTAATTCGTTGAACAAAAGAGCCCCTCTGTTCTTCGAGGAGTTGCTGCAAAGAGCTGAGAAATATGTTAATCTCGAGGAAGCTTAGGAAGCTCGAAGGGTGAAAGAACAATCTCCCGTTCCCAAAAGGGAGACCTCAGAGAAAAGGTTATCCGCAGCATCGAGAGCTGAAAAGGATAAAGGAGGGCCGAAGCTCAAGAGAGCTCCGGAGAGATTCGACCAGTATACTCCCCTCAACACATCTTTAGTGGGGGTCATGGAAGGTTCAGCCATATCTCCTCACTTCAAATTTCCAAGCACCTATAAGGATCCTCCCCGCAACCCCAGATCTGAGTTGTATTGCAAATATCACAACGATTATGGACATGACACAAACTCCTACAGACACCTCAAGGATGCTATTGAAAGATTGTTGAAGAAAGAGGATACCCTGCTTCAGTTTGTCAAGAAGGAAAGGGAGAAAGGGTACAAGAGAAAGGAACCAGAGCAGAGAAAGTCGGATTAAAGGGAAAGAACTCCTCCATGATGGGAGGATCCTCCCCCTAAAAGGGGAAATATTAATATGATTATGGGGGGAAATGCTAATGTTGATTCAAGTCGAGCTTGTAAAGCTCATGTGAGAGCTGCCAAAGCTCACGTAAGCAAGGAAGTACAAGAGCCGGCAGAAGCAGTTAGGATGGAGATTGATGTAGTGGACTCATTTCCTGGAGAGGAGACAAGTCCAAAAGCATGTGTGAGCTTTGGCCTAGGGGATCTAGGAAGTACAGAACCTCATAATGATGCTTTGGTGATTAGCGCTGAAGTAGCTAATTGGAGAGTAGCGTGAATATTTGTGGATACAGGAAGTGCCGTGAATGTGCTATTCTGGGATTGCTTTCGGAAAATGAAAATTAATGCTGAGTTGGCATCGGTGAACACTGCGTTGTATGGTTTTGCTGGAGGCGAAATCCAACTTAAAGGAGAGGTAACCCTTCAAGTAACTTTGGGGAGTGGTGAGACGTCAAACACTCGAATGGTGAAGTTTTTGGTGGTAGACACACCTTCATCTTATAACATAATATTGGGAAGACCTGCGCTGAATGACTTCATAGTGGTGGTTTTAACATACCACATGAAAATGAAATTTCCAGCTCAAAAGGAGGGGCTGGTGGGAGAGGTCGCTGGAGACTAGGAGATGTCAAAAGAATCCTATGTAAAGTCTGTTAAGCATGCCAAGCAGAAAGCAAAGGGAACTCTAGCAGTAGAGCGCTCATTGCAGAGCAAAGATGTGAAGATGAGAAGTGTGGAAGAGGACCTAGAACCTCGTATGCAGCCAGCTGAGGAAGAATTAATGATGGTGGAGTTGTTTCCAGAAAAGACATGTTTTACTACGAAGATGGGAAATCTGATGACTGAAGAACAGAATAAAGCCATAATTCAATGTTTGCGGAAGAATGCGAATTTATTTGCATTTAGCCTAGAGGATATGGTAGGGGTAGACCCATCTGTGGCTCTACATAATTTGAATGTAGATCCAAGAGCAAAACCAGTGAGATAGAAGAAGAGATCCTTTGGACCTGAAAAGAAAAAGGTGATCAGGGAAGAGATAAAGCGGTTATTAGACGCTGGCCATATTGTTAGGATTCAATATTCCGAGTGGCTGTCAAATGCAGTAATGGTAGCTAAAAGTAACGGTATCCATTGCCATGCATTGATCAGCTAGTAGACTCAACCTCAGGATACGAGTTGTTATCTATGCTGGATGCATATCAGGGGTATCACCAAATACAACTAGCCCTTGAAGATGTTATTAAGGCAGCTTTCGTAATCGTATGTGGCACGTTTGCTTATATAAGGATGCCTTTCGGCTTAAAGAACGCATGGGCCACCTATTAGAGAATGATGGATATAGTATTTGAGGATCAGATAGGAAGGATCCTAGAGGAGTACGTCGATGATATCCTTGTAAAAAGCACGAAAGCAAGGCACCATGCTGAAGACATGGAGGAGGTCCTGTCGGTAGTAAGAAGGTATAATCTGAGGTTGAATCCCGCAAAGTACACGTTCGGGGTCAAGTCGGGAAAATTCTTAGGGTACCTAGTGACCTCAAGAGGAATCGAGGTGAATCAAGATAAGGTTCGGGCTGTACTGGAGATGGCTGCTCCCACCAATGTAAGGGAAGTGCAGCGGCTAAATGGAAGGGTTACTGTTCTTAGCCGATTCATATCAACTTTAGTTGAGAGGAGTTTTCCAGTTTTTAAAATACTAAAGAAGGCCAGTAAGTTTGATTGGAACGAGAGTTGCCAGAAGGCATTCGAGGAATTGAAAGCTCATTTAGTAGGTCTCCCAGTGCTAACTAAGCCAATACCGCAAGAAACTTTGTACTTGTACATCTCTGTAGGCAACCATTTGTTAAGCGCAGTGCTCATAAAGGAGGAGAACTCGATGCAGAAGCCCATTTCTTATATCAACAAAGCTTTACAAGAAGCTGAATATAGATACTCAGACGTGGAGAGGGCTGCTTTGGCTGTAATGACAGCAGCAAGGAGGCTGAGGCTATATTTCTTAGCTCATAAAATGGTAGTAAGAACTAACTTCCCTTTCAAGCAAATACTGAGCAAACCAGACCTCCCAGGAACGATGGTGAAGTGGAGAATATGATGTAGAATTTGAGCCGTGTACAACTATCAAGGCACAAGCCTTGGCGGATTTTATTCAGGAAACTACTCAGCCCACGCAGTGGCCTGAGTGGAAAGTCTTCGTAGATGGATCAATGACAATCGATGGGTGTGGTGTAGGAGTTGTCATAATAACACTGGACCAGTATGAGCTTAACTTCGCGCTGAAATTCGAATTCAGAGTCTCTAATAATGAAGCTAAATATGAGGCATTTGTTAGGGGACTGGAGATGGTAGCTGAGCTGGGAGCTCAGAAGGTCACCATCCACTCTGATTCTCAGTGGGTAATCCAACAACTCATTAAATGGGCTTATGATAGAAAAAGTAATGTTGTTAAGAGTGGCGAATCGCTGAATAGAGAATAGCGTCCACGAGATAGAAGAGAAGGATGATTTGAGAGCTCCTATTCTACGCTTTCTAAGAACGGGAGAACTATCAGAAGGGGAAAGATCTGGCAAGAGGAAAATTTATGCAAAATATTGCGTGATTGGGGGATGTCTATTCAAAAGATCTTACTCACAGCCATTACTTAGATGTGTAATTGAGGCTGAGAGCTTGCGAATAATTAAGGAAGTGCATCAAGGAATAGCGGGATGCCATACAGGATTTCAAGATCTGATTCGGCGAGTGTTGAGAGCTGGATAATATTGGCCCTCTTTTAAAAAAGATGCTAAGGCTTTTGTGAGAAGATGTCCTAACTATCAGAAACATGGTCCATTGATTCATAGGCCTGCAGAAGAGTTGGGAGTTCAATATGCAGAATGCCCATTTGACAAATGGGGCATAGACTTAGTGGGCAAGCTTCCCATGGCATGTGATACCTCGAGTTTTTATCCCTTTAGAGAGCGTCTAATTAAACGAGTAAAGTTCAAAGATGAGAATTTAGGAGTAAAATTTTTCTTTTCCAATCGATAAGTTTGAATAAAACGTTTAAATTGCCTTGTGAATCTTGTGTGAATTTATCTGTTCTAATTATCTGAGATGATGATGATATGATATGTTTGTTGAGTCGTTTATATGAAAATGAGTATGGGATTAAATTCCGGAAAAATCCCGAGAAGTTTGTTTAATTAAGATAACATAACGTTAATCGCCGAGAAATATGTTTACGCCGATGAACCTAGAATAGAGTTAAATTAGAACCTTCGAACTTAGAATTTCTTTTAAGATCACTGAGATAGGGTAAGAACTTATCCGAGAATTGAGAAGAGAAATGAGGCATTAGTCTTGAAAAGGATTAATGAACGGATTAATAAGCCGATTAAATTCTTTTAAGAATTAAAGGACTAAAATAATCGAAGCCTTTAATCTTTTAATTTGAGACGTGAAATAGGATTGGGATGAGTTAATATCAAAAGTGAAACGAGAAGAGGTGATACGGACGGAGGACCCGTTGGATAAAAGATCCAAGAACCCGACGTATAAGAAATAGACAGCGGTCTCCCTAGATCGAGAATCCAGTTTGATCACCTCCTAGAGCGAAGAAAACCTCGACCCGTTGGCTATATAATCAGCCAAGAACCTCGGTATGGTTGAACGCCACAAGACTTTGCTCACTAGTCTTGATAAGTTCGGAACAAGTGAAAACTCTACAAGAGAGAAATTCAACTCACAAAGGCAAAGCCAATTTTCGTTTATAACTCAAGGTGTATATGTTATTCGATTACAAAGGATATCAAGCCTATTTATAGGTTAGAAAAGGACTCTTCGTAGCCTACCAATAATGATAGTACTTATGATACTAATTAAACTCATAAATAGACTTATTTAACACTAATTAAATCACTTATTAACTACTAATGACTACTTATGACTCAAGACTTCAAAAGTCACTTATTTAACTCATAATAATGAAACTAATTAGACACTTAATTTAGCCTCTTCAATATGCACGAAAATCAACCATTTATTTTTCTTCTCGGGCCTTCGAAGTCTGATTGTTGACAAGCCCTTTTAAGACGAATTCAGCATATTAATATTCACCATTTGGCCCGATTTATCTTGATATTGGACTTGAAATCGGCATACTTTATTTAGTTCCTGAAATCTGACTTCTAGTCGTTGGTTGCCCACCCGTGCTCACATCAAGAGGTTAGACCCGTTAATAGAACAAAACGGAATTAATACGAATCGTTTTACCCGGAAAACCTTTACGACCGGATAATTAATACCCGTAACGACACGACGACGACACATGTCATCCACTTCTCTCCCTCTCTCGCCACCTCACACCTCCTCTCCCATCATCCCTCAATTTCCAAGACCAACACACCATGATGATGTCTTATGCATGGATTACTTAAAGTGTGCATACAAGTTAAGTTCACATCAACTATCAAATCTTGTCTTGTACAATTTCCAACAAGTATACCTTTTTCTCTTTGTTGGACTTGAATCTTATTCATCTAAGACAAGTGGGAAGACCACAATTCATTATCAAACTCCATCTCTCTCTCTCTCCATTCGATCTCTCTCTAGCAAGAAAAGAAAAACAATCTCTCAAACTCTCCCAAGCTCTCTCTCCCTCACGGCATTCTCCCTCTCTCCCTCATACTTGATTTTTCTTCACATGCAACCATGGATTCAAGCTCTCCATCCATGAAAATGAAGTAGAAGTCATCAATCTCCATCCATTTCATCCATTTTTTTTCAAAGAAAGGTAAGAATCTCCCAAGTTCTTGAAGTTGAATTCAAGAATTATCCAATACTTTTCTTTATTCTAATTCTCAAACCCTATAGATGATTAATCCCATATTATTTCTTTTTCTCTTTGAGGATTCAAGAAGACATCCTTCTTTCTTTCAAGATTCAAGCTTTGAAGCTACCATTTCCATCCATTTCAATCCCAAGAGCCAAGAGAAGGATTCCCATTTAATTAAGTATGAAATTCATTTGATTAGTTGTAAATATGTATGTCTATAAGTCCTAAAAGAAAGATCTATGCATGCATGTTATTCAATTTATGTTTAGGCAAACTTAGGATATGCATGTGCTAATCGAGTAAGAAGAATTCGTTAGGAGAATCGAGCACTAGATATTAATCGATGAATTAAGAGAAGAAAAAGAAACTAAAACCCTAAAAATTTAATAAGTGCCGAAAAAATTAGTAAAAATAGGGAAAATATAAATTCTTTGAGTTATTGTTATTTTGATGCTTGATTTGTTATTTTTATCATGTTAGTAATGAGATTATTTGCATGAAAAATTGAGAAATAAAATGCACAAAATGTGTATGTGTGTGCCGTGATTTTTGAGAAAAAAATAGAGGTTTTATATTGTTAATTTTGTTGATGAATTGAATATTGTTTTGATCAATGGAATGATTGTATGTTATGTTAATATGATTATACATGTGTTTAAGATAAGAAAATAAGTTGGCATGTTGAAATTTTGAAAGAAATTATTTAGTAAGAAATAGCTTAAGTTAAAGACAAATAAAGAAGAAATTATTAAAGAAATAAACAAAATAGAGAAAACCGAGTTTAAGAAGAATTAGTCGATAAGAAATAAAAAGAAAGTTAAATTGAGTAAAGAAAAGATGCTAGACGAGTTAAGATAGATATTCGTATAAGTTGATCGAGAAAATGAGAATAAAATAAGATGTCAAGAATTAAATGGAAGGAAGATTAATTGAATAATTAGTTGAATACATTGTTTCTAACCAGAAGAATAAAAAAGTAAAACCGAGATAATAATGGGATGAACAATAGTCGAGATAAGAAATGAGGATTGAATTAAAGAAGAATAAGAAAATTCTAATTTTATAAGAGTTAATAATAATTAAGGAGAAATTTTGTTAATTGAATAAAAGTTATAAAATACCTTATAAGACAACGGATGTAAAACAAGCATTGTCTATATAAGTAAGAAAAATAGAATGAATAGTTTGAGCCTTCATAAAAAGAAATGCATAATCGAGTTAGATTTTAAGGTCCAAGTGGAATACATGTTAATGTATCTCGAAGTATGTTTGATTTATTTGAATTTATTATATGTTTGAATAAATGTTTAAATGCATGATAGTATTATAATGTGAAAAATGATTGAACTTGTGTGCAAGATGATTGATTGTTAAATTGAGAATGAACTAAAGTCTTTGAAAGGAAGCTCAAGTAATAAAATGATAACAATGAAGTTATTAATTAGAACGAGAAAAGTATACGATGTTAAGTAGTAAAGTTAACTAATTCGAATAGAGTTAATAAATTAAAGACGAGAACGTGAGATCCTTTAGAAAAGTTAGAGCGAAGAGAGAAACGACTCAAATAGAAGTCCGTCAGTTTAAGTCCAACGCCTTTGTGTCCGTCTTTCATATATCTTATCTATCGATGTCGAACTGTGAAGGATCGAGCCGGAAGGATCATTAAGCGAGGACAAATAGCCCTAGACCACCTAGCTAGTTCTTCGGAAGTCAGGTGGGCTTTTCTGAACCAAAACTATCGATGAAAATTATTATGCTATTGAATATTATGATATGTTTTTCAAATGTGATTGACTTGCCATTTTATTGAAGTTAGTATGTGTTATCATCTATTTATATGAAGATGTGATTATCCTGTGAAAGCAGGAACCCACGTGTGGTATATGTTGAGGTGACTGTGAGCCTTGCTTCGGTTGGGCCGGTCACAGTGTTTGAGAAGGAGGCCTACTTCTCGGCACAGTGAAGTTATTGGTGATAGATGATACATGCTGTTATATTATGTTTTGACTGCGCAGTCTGTTTTAAAAGAAAAATATTTTGACATGCATAAGTAAAACCGTTTTTAAAACTGCTTATATACTTGTGATGTTTGGCAAGGCAAGTTCAATTCATATAGCTTTAAGAAGCATCTTTATTCAAATGTTTTGGCTTGTGTTCACTGAGTACGAAGTACTCAGCCCTGCGTGTGTTTCTAAACATGCAGGTTGACTGGATGGCGATGGCGTGGATACTTGGTGGTGTGGTTTGGTTTTGTTGGTTAAGTTTGGTAGAATTTCGGACTGGCATTTGTACGTCTTCATACGTGCAAGTGTTGGGAGTTGATGCTAATTTCCGCTGCAATCCTTTTGATCTAATGTCTGTTGATGCTAGTACTCTAATATTCATGTTTTTGATTCCGAGCGTTGTGCTCGAAGACTTTGAATGCTTGTTGAATTCGTAACCCCTTTAACTTGTAATCCCGAGTGATGGGCTCGTAACATGATTTGTTGTTGAACATGATCCCTTATCTTGATGTATATAATCGTATGCTTCCTCTTTTTGTTGGAATTCCTTTCCCATCAGCAGGATTTACTTGTTGAAATTCCTGTTAAAAGTGAAGTCAAGATGCTCGGTTATTATTTCATTATGCTTTTGAAAACCAAATTCGATTGCCTTATATTCCATCTTTGTTTTCCCCGAGCATGTTCCCTTTATTTGAGTTAGTTGTTAGTTGTTTAGGTTTGTTGTTATTCGTAAGTCGCACCTCAAGAGTCGGGGCGTGACATGGCAACTAGGAAGAAGTGCCATGTTGTAGTAGTAGTGGATTACTTTAGTAAGTGGGTAGAGGCGGAGCCTCTATCTTCGATAACAGAGGAAAGTGTTATAAAGTTTATATGGAAGAATATATGTTGTAGGTATGGCCTGCCCAGAGTGCTGATATCTGATAATGGAACGCAGTTCTTTGGGAAGTAAACATAAGCTTGGTGTAAAGCCAAAGGGATAGAGCAAAGGTTCGCTGTTGTTGCTCACCCCGAGACCTGTGGGCAAGTAGAGGTCAGTAATAGAACTATAGTCAATGGTATCAAAGCAAGGCTGGAAAAGGAGAGGTCTCAGAGGGTGGAAGAATTAAGCTCGGTATTATGGGCATACAGAACCGGGCAAAGGACAACTACGGGGCAATCGCCTTTCTATCTAGTATATGGTGCTTATGCCGTCATGCCAGTAGAGGTGAAGACTCCAACGCACAAAATCTGGACTTATGATGAGGATCTGAACAAAGACCTGAGAACTGACAGCTTAGACCTGATTGATGAGGTACGAGAGGAAGCTCGCCAGCGAGCTTTGACCTGCAAAGCTCGCATAAAGGCAGCATATGATGTGAAAGTGAAGGTTAGGAAGTTCAAAGAAGGAGATCTCGTGCTCAAGAGAGTCGATGCAATGCACCCAATAAGGAAGTTTAAGCCAAACAGGGAGGGACCTTTTGTGGTGTCTAAGGTGCTCCCTGGAGGAGCATATGAGCTCATGAGTTATGAAGGATACGTGGAGCCGAGGCTGTGGAACATAAGTCATTTGAAAAAATACTATGTTTAGGTATGCTTTGGTAAAAAGTGTTTTGAAAATTTAGGCTGAGGGGGAAGAGGTCTACGCGTTAGGTCTCTTTCATCCCTTTTTTGGTAGAATACTTGCTCAGTTAGATGAGCATTACTGTAATGATGCGAAGAGAGCTTATTGCAAGTAAATAAAAACTGAGGAGTTCTTATTGTTGTTTTTGGGCAACAATTCTTTGGCATGATAATACACGATATTGTGAAATAAAAAGCAAATAATAAATACATATCTGATGAAAAGCAGTAAGATAATTATTCTAAATGGTTTGAAAATAAGCCAAAACCATCTAGAATAGGGGGGAGTAGGGGGTGTACCCTACAGCCTCAAGGGGTCTAAAAATACTACATGAAAATGCATGGCCAGGTGCAAAAAAAGAAACAAATAAACAAGAACATGATAGCAAAATAATCACAACTGTTCAAGCTGCTAGATAAGTAATGCAGCACAGGCAAGTCACAAAAGGAAAGAAGAAATTGTTCAAATACTTAAATACATAAAGAGTTGTTCAAGAGGTAAACATTAATAAAAACTAAGCCAGGTAGGTAGTAGCATCCTCATCTTCGGCAGCAGTAGTAGTATTAGCGTTGCCATCCTTGGTTAGTTCCCCCAGTCCTTCTTATCGAATAGCAGCGGTTTGAGAGGTCTCTCTAGGTGGAGATGCGTCTGATAGAAGGGACAAAAGGCGATTAGAGTAGGAAGGGAAAAAGAAAAAATAAATAAATAAAAAGGGATTACCTTGAGGCCTGGCGGCATAAAGGAAATCGTCTGGGAATAAGTTGTAAATAGGCTTCGGAGGATCAGAAAAAGCAGCCTCTAGGTTACATGGAGCAACGAGAGCTTCATAGGCTTGCTGCATCACGGGAAGACACCACTCTTTCCCTGGAGGAGTAGAGGGATCACCTTTGAAAGAGGGAGGCGGAGGCAAACACTTCACTATGGATGCACCTCTATAGGCTCTTTGAAACCCAGTTGGTGACCCTTAGCCAGCACGGTCATGGCACATCTCTTTGCCAGGAAGGCAATGTCGTTGCGAATAGCCATCAGATACTCTGGAGAAGCTGACGCGACCGTCGTTTAGTCACGTACAAAATACATTTATAAATTTCCTTTTTCCTACTACCAGGATCAGCTAGCAGCAAGTATAGGGTCGATCCCATGAGGAGTTGGTGTAGTTTTTATGTCACGGGTGATCCATAGGTTAAGGGGTTCTGCACAGACTCGTCTTGGCTAAATAGGAAAAATAAATCTAAACTAAAGCATAAATAAAAGATAAAGATAAAGATAAACCTAGATTTAGGTGTTAAGTCAATTGCACAAACATTGAGCCAAGGGTATATGGTACGTATGTGTGTCAACGGTTATAGGCAAACCGCGTCATAGTCCTACTATCACGTTGTCACGCCTACAGCCACGACTTGTCCAGCTCGTCCTTACTTGTGAATCCTACGCGGCATTCCCACCCTAGTCTTCCTAACTTGCCCAACTCACCCCCGAGCATTCCTCAAGGGGCATAGACTGGAACAAGCAGCTTTGGGCACTAGACGAACCCGTTCCGGCCCTACGAGATATGAGGATCCCGCTCCGACTTTTCACCAGCGTCAGGGTACTTCGTTCGACTCCGTCCAAGTTCAACCTGAGATTTGCTACCCTCAACGAGCGTGAGGCAAACCTCTCCCGGTCCCTGTTGGTCTAAGCTACCTCCCTTTTAAGGAATCTGCGCACTCCAATTGCCCATTCTGCAGCATGGTCTCTTGGCTCAAACAGACCACTTTGAAATCATTGCCTAACGCCTTGGGAACACACATATATATAGCCATATCGCACCTCACCCGAATCAATCACGATTCAATGCTTCTGTAGCGTCATCTTGCCCAAACACAGATTTGTATAACTACCTAGGCTTAAAGTAAATAACAAGAAAACATAGAACGAAATAGAAAATGAACTATAATTAAAATAAATTTGGACAACACCAATATCGCCGACAACAAAGTACAAAAGTTAGTTTGCCCCCGAAGGGGAAACTCTCGAACAAAAGAAAGAAAACCCTAGACTAAAGAAGATAAAGAACTAAAAAGATTCAAAGTAAAAGGGATTTGAGATATACATATGGTTTGCTATCTAGGAGTATTTATAGAGGTGAAATTCGTGGGTCTTGGAGGCTCAGCCCATTAGGTAAGTCGATAGCAGGTTGGTTTGGGCGTGCTGTCTGCTAGCTGTCAATCCTTCTTGCAGCTTCTGTTGACTAAGAGACTTTCCTTATTTAGCAGATTAGGTCTGGATGAATCTTCATGGATAAAGAAGGAAATAATTCCTTCCTTGTTGGCTACTTGGATAAGGTTGATCTCTTACTTGTCCGCACTCTTCCCTTGTAGATTAAACATTTTTTCTTGCGCCGCACTCTTTCTTGATATGCTGAACTATCGCAGATCTCCATGCCCAAGATGTGTACTCCTATCTTTCTTCTGTGCTCTGCCTAACGCCTTGGCCATTTTACATCTCTTCGTGCCCAAATGACTTGATCCCGCACAGTACTTGATTTGTTTGGATTGTGAAATGAGCAGCTTTAGTTCTGAATGTCTGCTTCCTTGGTCAAGCTGTGAGCATCACTTCGTTGCCCAAAGTGCTTCGTATCTTTGCCAAAAATGTCTTTTACGGAATTTGGTCATATCTTGCCCATTTTTGCCCAGTTTAGTCATGGTTTGCCTTGTATGTCCTTGCCTTCACAATGTGTCCTCTCAGACACTAAAGACAAACAAAAATAAACAAAACGACTCGATCTAGACCTAAAATAAGACTCGATAATCATACAAAATTTGGTCTCATCATGCCCACACACTTGAATCTTGCTTGTTCTCAAGCATGTAAGTACAACTTGACCGAAAAGAAAGAAAGAAAACAAAAGACTCAAATGACTAAGTAAAGGTTAGCAATGCCCAATACAATAGATGAACGTGAGCATAATGAAATTCACATACAATGTTGGGCAAATAAATCAGTCCACACAATCATCAAATAGGTCAAAAATAAACATTCGAGCATTTTCAAGGTTATTCCTCACCAACACTCTCACTCTTGTGTTTGGGCTAGTGTATACGCACGGAACATGTCATTCTTGGCAACACCATAGGCTTGCCTGCCTTCTAAACTCTTCATCTTGTAGACTAGGTTTAAAGCACTTATCTTTAGGTCTTTTTTGGGTTGTAACTTGGCTTTAGACATGGGTAGGAATTTATGGAATGAAGCTAAGGTCTTAAGGACTTGGTACTGGGCGATACGTCACTGCTGGTTTGGCGATTCGTTGTGCATCTTTTTCTGAACTGGTAATTGGGCAATACGGTGCCCCTGGTTGGGCAAATTGTGGCCCATCACGTCTGATCTCCTTGCCTTTGCTTGCGAGTCTTAGCACAAAAATCAACCTAGGACTTTTTTTTCTGTTTTTTTTTCTAGGTTTTTTTAAGTCCTTTATTTTTTTCTGACACTCCTTAGTTGGGCAGTTTTTGCCCTTAGTACAGCCGTACAGGTGTCTTGCCCAATTCTAATCTTTTTCAGACCCTTCTATTTTTCTCCTTCTCCCTTTTTTATATTTTATGCTCCTAAGTCCTTATTGACCAGGTAGGAAATAGTGTTTAGGTTGCATATATGATCAAAGAAATTTAAGGCTCAAAGGGGCTTGACAAGGGGAAATTTAGTCGGGTAGGCTATTTGGCTTAATTTGGGCTTATGAAAGAAAAATGCCTAATTCATCTAAGTTCTTTGTAACCTAAGTTAAATAGATTTCAAGAAGTATGCAGGCAAGTTCTAGGTGACTTCCAAATGAACACATCAAATAACTCACAAGAAAGAAAACTGCTTGGTTATGATATACAGTATAGGCTCAAAACCTTACAAGGACTTGCTCAAACATTCATTCGTTATCCCTATCCACATACGATCATGCTTAAACCAAAATACAAACATGCTTACATCATATAACTCAGAAATATGCTATGCTCAACATCATCATCATATTATCCTAAACATGCAAACCTATACACAAAAGAAGACGCTCCTCCCACACACTTTACTTTCAGCAAAGTGGGCAAGAGGCACAGACTCAAAACAATACAGCATCAACCCCCATTCCCACACACTTTTTGTTGGGCAAAGTCTGTGGTATAAGGGTAGACTAACAACATACTCAAAGAAGAAAAGAAAAGACACAAAAGACAATGGTCCTCCCACCCACACACTTTACTTTCGGTAAAGTGGGTCGATCAAAGGACCAACTCAATAAAGACTCAAAACAAAAACCTAAAACTAACAAAAACTGGGAGGAAACAATTAAGAAGGAGGTTATAGCATGGCACCTGATGTGGGCCATTTGGGCATTGCAAGTGGCTTAGAGGGTCTTCTTTCATGCAACAACAACTTCTTCGTCTAGTCTGGTCAAGCTCCCAAGGATTTGCAACTCCTTGCTGTTTGGGCATGGCAGGTGATCATTCTGCCTCCGTGGATGGTTCTGGAGAGAAAGTCGAAAAAGGCATGTCATTCCCTCGCTGGCGGCTTGTAGAAGGGATTTCCTTCTTCGTCATGGTAAACTTATCGAGCAACTTCATGTTCTTCGGCTCGGGCAAGGGACATCCTCAACAACATCTTCGTTGTGTGCGACAACATCCTCTTCCAACTCGCCCAAGCTGGTAAATGTAAGTGCCTTCAACTCAGGGATATCAGACTTCTCTTGCCCCATAGCAAAGCTTGGGGAAAACGGGTCTTAGTGGTGGTCAAGCCATCGCTTCAGAATGCCTTTCCATTGTTGCTTCCGTGCCTTAGCTCATGCACGTCATGAACAAACCATACCTCCTACAAAAATTCTACCTAGTCTAGGGTTTAAATAAAAATAAAAAATAAAAATAAAAAGGATAGGTACTGGGTTGCCTCCTGGCAAGCGCCATAGTTTACGTCGTAGGCACGACGTGGCCTCCATCTTTTAGTCATCGACTAGATCTTGGAGCTCCGAAAACTCTACTTTTCATTCCGTGTCATGCCCAGAGTAGGCTAGACTTGTCCTTTGACTATTATACGGGCTCCTGACCACTTGTCTTGCCCTTTCTACCGGTGCGCCTTGGTCACTGTCCATTCATCCTCCGATCCCAAAGTCACTCACGAAGTTTTCCTGCACAGTTAGCTCGGAACACACACAAAAAGGACTAAATAAGCAAACAAAAAAGAAAACTACTGGAAACAGTACTTCCCGGCAACGGCGCCAATTTTGACGCGACCGTCGTTTAGTCACGTACAAAATATATTTATAAATTTCCTATTTCCTACCCAGGATAAGCTAGCAGCAAGTATAGGGTCGATCCCACGAGGAGTTGGTGTAGCTTTCTCCTTGGTCACAGGTCATCCATAGGTTAAGGGGTTCTCCATAGACTCGTCTTGGCCAAACAGGAAAAATAAATCTAAACTAAAGCATAAATAAAAGATAAAGATAAAGATAAACCTGGATTTAGGTGTTGAGTCAATTGCACAAACATTGAGCCAAGGGTATATGGTACGTATGTGTGTCAACGGTTATAGGCAAACCGCGTCATAGTCCTACTGTCACGTTGTCACGCCTACAGCCACGACTTGCCCAACTCGTCCTTACCTGTGAATCCTGCGTAGCATTCCCACCCCAGTCTTCCTAACTTGCCCAATTCACCACCGAGCATTCCTCAAGGGGCATAGACTGGAACAAGCAGCTTTGGGCACTAGACGAACCCGTTCCGGCCCTATGAGATATGAGGATCCCGCTCCGACTTTTCACCAGCGTCAGGGTACTTCGTTCGACTCCGCCCAAGTTCAACCTGAGATTTGCTACCCTCAACGAGCGTGAGGCAAACCTCTCCCGGTCCCTATTGGTCTAAGCTACCTCCCTTTTAAGGAATCTGCGCACTCCAATTGCCCATTCTGCAACATGGTCTCTTGTCTCAAACAAACCACTTTGAAATCATTGCCTAACGCCTTGGGAACACACATATATATAGCCATATCGCACCTCACCCGAATCAATCACGATTCAATGCTTCTGTAGCGTCATCTTGCCCAAACACAGATTTGTATAACTACCTAGGCTTAAAGTAAATAACAAGAAAACATAGAACAAAATAGAAAATGAACTATAATTAAAATAAATCCAGACGACACCAACATCACCGGCAACAAAGTACAAAAGTTTGTTTGCCCCCGAAGGGGCAAACTCTCGAACAAAAGAAAGAAAACCCTAGACTTAAGAAGATAAAGAACTAAAAAGATTCAAAGTAAAAGGGATTTGAGATATACATATGGTTTGGTATCTAGGAGTATTTATAGAGGTGAAATTCGTGGGTCTTGGAGGCTCAGCCCATTAGGTAAGTCGGTAGTAGCTTGGTTTGGACGTGCTGTCTGCCAGCTGTCAATCCTTCCAGCAACTTTTGTTGACCAAGAGACTTTTCTTATTTAGCAGATTTGGTCTGGACGAATCTTCATGGATAAAGAAGGAAATAATTCCTTCCTTGTTGGCTACTTAAAGACTTTTCTTATTTACCAGATTTGGTCTGAACGAATCTTCATGGATAAAGAAGGAAATAATTCCTTCCTTGTTGGATACTTGGATAAGGTTGATCTCTTACTTGGTCCGCACTCTTCCCTTGTAGATTAAACTCTTTCTTGCGCCGCACTCTTTCTTGATATGCTGATCTGTCACAGATCTCCATGCCAAGACGTGTACTCCTGCCTTTCTTCTGTGCTCTGCCTTATGCCTTGGCCATTTTATATCTCTTCATGCCCAAATGACTTGATCCTGCACAGTACTTGATTTGGTCGGATTGTGAAGTGAGCAACTTTAGTTCTGAATGTCTGCTTCCTTGGTCAAGCTGCGAGCATCACTTCCTTGCCCAAAGTGCTTCGTATCTTTGCCCAAAATGTCTTTTATGGAATTTGGTCCCATTTCTGCCCAGTTTTGTCATAGTTTGCCCTGTACGTCCCTGCCTTCATAATGTGTCCTCCCATACACTAAAGACAAAGAAAAATACACAAAACGACTCGATCTAGACCTAAAATAAGACTCGAAAATCATACAAAATTTGGTCTCATCAGAAGCCTTAAAAGCCTCTAGAAGGCCTTTGTGCAGAATTTGCAGCATTTTTTGGCCTTGAGAGGTCCGAAAAATGAAGCTGTGACACTAGTGAACACCATCCGTATAACCTAACTGATAAGAAAGGTTGGCAGCTTGTAGGAGATTCTTGGTATTCTCTAGCTCTCTACTGACTTGGGTAAGATGTTGGCTAAGATCTGCATTGATGACATTAAGAGATGTGTTCTCTCTTGAAAGGGAAGACATTCTCTCCTGGGATTGGAGAAGTTCATGATTCTTCCTCTTCAAGTCATCATTGCCCAGTGAGAGCTGGCTGCTGGTGTCAAGAATGTCCCGGTTCTGATGCTAGAGGTCTTCATGGGACATGGTCAGCTCTTGCAGTTGTATCTGGCAGGCCACCAGAGCATCTCTCAGCCTCCCCACTTCCTTCTCATGAGAGTTGTCCTTAAATTGTAGTAGATGGCCATGTGCGCTGATCAGCTGCAAGGGTGTTGAAAAGGAGGAAAATCAACAAAGTAGTACATAACAAACTTAAGATAAATAAGCAAACAATGCAGGAGTGAACAAAAACTACTTGTACTAGACAGTGAGCACTCCTATCTTGGAGCTGCTTCAAGGAAGGAGAATTTGTCTCTGTGATGGGGCTGCATCCAAGTTAACCAACGACAACAATAGAGATCCCTTGATCATTCATGGTGGGCCGGTTACAAGAGCTAGAGCTAAGAAGATAAAGGAGGCCATGGTGTTGATTATAGCTGAAATGAAAGCCCGAGTCCAAGAGCAATCTACGTTGGGCCAAATGGTGAATCTTATACAAGTCGGTGGGCTGAATCCAACTTGAAGAATGGGCTATTTACAAATCAGATTTGGAGGCCCAAGATGAGGAATAAAGATGCATATTTTCGTGCATGTTCAAGAGGGCAAATAAAGAGTCATGTTAGTTTCTTTATTATGACTTAAATAAGTGACTTTTGAGTCCAAGGGTCATAGGTACTTAATAAGTGATGTAATGAGTGTTAAATAAGTCTATTTATGAGTTTAATTAGTGTTATCAATGATAGGATACCAAGAATCCTTTCCTAGCCTATAAATAGACTTGTAAATCACTTGTAAGAGGACACCTTGAGTTATAAACGAAAATTGGCTTTGCCTTTGTGAGTTGAATTTCTCTCTTGTAGAGTTTTCACTTGTTCCGAACTTATCAAGACTAGTGAGCAAAGTCTTGTGGCGTTCAACCATACCGAGGTTCTTGGCTGATTATATAGCCAACGGGTCGAGGTTTTCTTCGCTCTAGGAGGTGATCAAACTGGATTCTCGATCTAGGGAGACCGCTGCCTACCTCTTATACGAAGGGTTCTTGGATCTTTTATCCAACGGGTCCTCCGTCCGTATCATTTTGGTATCAGAGCAATCTGGTATTGATCTCAACCTTTGCTCTTCAATTCTACATCTTCTCTATATTCTATCCATCCTTGTGTCTTTGTTGCTGCAAAAAAAAAAAAAAAAAAAAAAAGAAAGGAAAAAGAAAGAAAAAGAAAAAGGGAAAAAAAATCAGTTTAAAAAAATACAAAAAAAAAAAAAACGAAAATCATTTGAATTGTTCCATAAGGGCTGAAGTGTGGTGATTGCTACATCTCTTGTTCTAATCTTGATTTGTTCTAGTTCATTTGAATTCCTACAAGTGAGAATTGAGTGGTAAAAGGCATTGAGTGGTGAGTTTATTTGAGGGGAGGTAAAAGCCTACGAGTGATACACGAGTGAATTGTGAGGACATGGGCGATAATATCAATCAAAATCCAAATGAATTTACACTGCAAGCTATGCAACAACAATTTGCTAGATTTAACACTATTTTGGAGAGCGTATCAGATCGCTTGGAGAATTTGGAGCTACAAGGACAACAAAGGAATCATGATGAAAGGGAGAGTGAAGAAGAAGAGGAAGCAGAATCCATGCATCGAGCTCCAAGGCATAATGGTAGAAGGAGGCATCAAAATGAAGTTGATCGTGACTTGGGAAGCATCAAGTTGAAAATTCCTGCTTTCCAAGGAAGGAGTGATCCCGAGGCCTATTTGGAGTGGGAGCGAAAGGTGGAACTCATCTTTGAGTGTCACAACTACTCCGAGGAGAAGAAGGTCAAACTTGCTGTAATTGAATTCACCGACTATGCTCTAGTTTGGTGGGATCAATTGACAACAAATAGAAGACGCTATGGAGAGAGACCAATTTCCACTTGGGATGAAATGAAGTCCATAATGCGTAAGAGATTTGTTCCTTCTCATTACTTTCGTGAATTGTATCAAAAATTACAAAGTTTGAGTCAAGGTACTAAATCTGTTGATGAGTTCTACAAAGAGATGGAGATTGCCATGATAAGGGCAAATGTTGAAGAAGATAGAGAAGCAACAATGGCTCGATTTCTATGCGGGCTGAATAGGGAGATTGCGAACGTCGTTGATCTTCAACACTATGTGGAGCTTGAAGATATGGTTCATATGGCCATGAAGGTGGAGCGGCAATTTAAGAAGAAGGGAACCTTCCAAAAGAATTTCCCAACGAGTTCTCAATCTTCAAAGCCGAAGGAGTGGACATGATGTGAGCACGGATGGGCAACCAACGACTACAAGTCAGATTTCAGGAACTAAATAAAAGTATGCCGATTTCAAGTCCAATATCAAGATAAATCGGGCCAAATGGTGAATATTAATGGGCTGAATTCGTCTTAAAAGGGCTTGTCAACAATCAGACTTTGAAGGCCCGAGAAGAAAAATAAATGGTTAATTTTCGTGCATAATAAAGAGGTTTCATGAAGAGTCTATTTATTTTATTTATTATGTGTTAAATAAGTGACTTTTGAAGTCTAGAGTCATAAGTAGTCATTAGTAGTTAATAAGTGGTTTAATTAGTGTTAAATAAGTCTATTCATGAGTTTAATCAGTGTCATAAGTACTGTCATTATTGGTAGGCTACGAAGAGTCATTTTCCAACATATAAATAGGTGTGATATCATTTGTAATCGGATAACATATACACCTTGAGTTATAAACGAAAATTGGCTTTGCCTTTGTGAGTTGAATTTCTCTCTTGTAGAGTTTTCACTTGTTCCGAACTTATCAAGACTAGTGAGCAAAGTCTTGTGGCGTTCAACCATACCGAGGTTCTTGGCTGATTATATAGCCAACGGGTCGAGGTTTTCTTCGCTCTAGGAGGTGATCAAACTGGATTCTCGATCTAGGGAGACCGCTGCCTACCTCTTATACGAAGGGTTCTTGGATCTTTTATCCAACGGGTCCTCCGTCCGTATCATTTGGTATCAGAGCAATCTGGTATTGATCTAAACCTCTATCTTTATATTTTCTATCCAAAAAAAAAAATACAAAAAAATGAGCAAATCGTTGAAGGAGCATCAAGAGCGTGCATATGTTCTTCGCATGAAAACTAAGCTAATGTTGGCGGAGATTAAGGCAGCCAATGAAGAGTTGAAGAAGCTTGTGGAAGCAACAACGAGGAAGACCTTTTGTGACATGCATTGCCAAAGTTGTGATTCCACACCGCAATTGGAGGCCCAACCAAATGGAGAGAAGGGAATTGAGGACAAGGTGATTGTTCCCCAGATTTTCGACAAGGTTTCTTCCATTGTGGTCGAAGAACTCGAGGATCCTAATCCATTTGTTCTTGTTTCTCAAGTTCATGACAACAACCAACATAAAGGCATAGTGGTTGCAAGTGACCAGAAAATAACGAGGGGCGAATTCATTGTTGAAAGTTGTGCAGATGTGGTATGTGTTCCCTTGGTGCCACTGTTGAGCGTTCCTCCGTTGAATCACAAATCTTCATTTCAAATGTCGTGGTTGAATGTTCATGACAATAACGAGGTGTACTCACAAACAAGGAAACCATTCCAAATTGGAGCAATTCTGGATTTGAGGACAAATCATTGTCAAGATGAGGGGAATGATAAACCCCTAGGTACGTGGTTTGTTTCTATTTTACAGGTATATCATTTCGATATGGAACCACGTACAACTATCAAAATCAAGGATGAAAATCACGTCTTCAAACCCGGAGGATTGGATTGGTTGTTACTAAACACTGACCTTTCTTTTGGAAATAAGATTCGGGACGAATCTTCTTGAAGAAAAAGGGAATGATGTGAGCACGGATGGGCAACCAACGACTACAAGTCAGATTTCAGGAACTAAATAAAAGTATGCCGATTTCAAGTCCAATATCAAGATAAATCGGGCCAAATGGTGAATATTAATGGGCTGAATTCGTCTTAAAAGGGCTTGTCAACAATCAGACTTTGAAGGCCCGAGAAGAAAAATAAATGGTTAATTTTCGTGCATAATAAAGAGGTTTCATGAAGAGTCTATTTATTTTATTTATTATGTGTTAAATAAGTGACTTTTGAAGTCTAGAGTCATAAGTAGTCATTAGTAGTTAATAAGTGGTTTAATTAGTGTTAAATAAGTCTATTCATGAGTTTAATCAGTGTCATAAGTACTGTCATTATTGGTAGGCTACGAAGAGTCATTTTCCAACATATAAATAGGTGTGATATCATTTGTAATCGGATAACATATACACCTTGAGTTATAAACGAAAATTGGCTTTGCCTTTGTGAGTTGAATTTCTCTCTTGTAGAGTTTTCACTTGTTCCGAACTTATCAAGACTAGTGAGCAAAGTCTTGTGGCGTTCAACCATACCGAGGTTCTTGGCTGATTATATAGCCAACGGGTCGAGGTTTTCTTCGCTCTAGGAGGTGATCAAACTGGATTCTCGATCTAGGGAGACCGCTGCCTACCTCTTATACGAAGGGTTCTTGGATCTTTTATCCAACGGGTCCTCCGTCCGTATCAGGACATCTTCGAAACCGACATTTGGGGCTGCTTCAAAACCTCAAAATCAGATGTCAAAACCTTTCAATGAAGTTGATAAAGGCAAAGGTACCTCTACTTCTACTCCCAATACTACTAGAACTAGAGATGTCAAATGTTTTCGCTGTCATGGAATTGGACACATTGCATCTGAATGTCCAAACAAAAGGGTGATGGTTGTAAAATCTAATGGGGAGCTAGAATCGGAAAGTGAACATGAAGATGATGGTGGAGATGAACAGCCTGAAGAGATCACACCAGAACACGGAGAGCTATTTGTGGTTCGAAGAGCTCTTAATGTGCAAGTCAAAGGTGATGATCAACAAAGGGAGAACATCTTTCACACAAGGTGTTTGGTCCAAGGTAAAGTTTGCATGATGATTATTGATGGTGGGAGTTGTACTAACGTTGCAAGTTCAGATATGGTGGACAAGATGAAGTTAGCAACCCAAAAGCATCCTCAACCATACAAGCTTCAATGGTTGAATGAATGTGGTGAAATTCGTGTGACTAAACAAGTTCTAATTTCGTTTTCCATTGGCAATTATAAGGATGATGTTCTTTGTGATGTGGTACCAATGCATGCTAGTCACATTCTCTTGGGCAGGCCTTGGCAATTCGATCGGAGGGTGATTCATGACGGTTTTCAAAATCGTTATACCTTCAAGCACAATAACAAATCTGTCATGCTTGTGCCATTGACTCCACAACAAGTTCATGAGGACCAAATAAAGATGTCTCAAACGAGGAGAGCTAGAGAGAATGAGGGAAAGAAAAGTGAGGGAGTTGATACACATATGAGAGAAAAAAAGAGTGGAGAGAATACACGAGAGGGAAAGGAAAAACAAAACTTCTTTGTGAGAGCAAAAGAGATGAAGAGAGCAATAGTTGAAGAAGAGAGTGTGTTGATCTTGGTGTACAAAGAGTCTTTTTTTAGCACTAACGAATTAACCCCATCTTTGCCTAGTACCTTTGTGTCTCTTTTGAAGGAATTTGAAGACGTTTTCCCGGAAGAGGAGCCAAGTGGTTTACCTCCGTTAAGAGGTATTGAACATCAAATTGATTTTGTGCCCGGAGCTGTGCTTCCAAACCGATCAGCCTATAGAGCCAATCCGGAAGAGACTAGGGAGATCCAAAGGCAAGTGGAAGACTTGATGGAGAAGGGAAGAGTTCGTGAGAGCATGAGTCCATGTGCCGTACCGGTGATCGTTGTATCCAAGAAAGATGGATCATGGAGGATGTGCACCGATTGTCGAGCAATCAATAAGATCACGGTAAAGTATCGCTATCCTATTCCTAGGTTAGACGATATGCTTGATGAGTTGCATGGGGCTGTTGTGTTTACTAAGATTGATTTGAAAAGTGGTTATCATCAAATTCGAATTCGAGAAGGAGATGAGTGGAAAACTGCTTTTAAAACAAAGTATGGTCTTTATGAGTGGTTAGTAATGCCTTTTGGTTTAACTAATGCACCTAGTACTTTCATGAGATTGATGCATCATGTTTTGCGAAGTTTCATTGGGAAATTTGTGGTTGTTTACTTTGATGATATTTTGATCTATAGCAAAAATGTGGATGAACATCTTGACCATGTGCGTGCTGTTTTAGACACCTTAAGAAAGGAATCATTGTATGCTAATCTTAAGAAGTGTTCTTTTTGCATGGATAAAGTTGTTTTTCTTGGTTTTGTTGTAAGTGCTAATGGGATTGAAATGGAGAGGGAAAAAGTGCAAGCTATCTTACAGTGGCCAACTCCTCAAAACATTGCTCAAGTAAGAAGTTTTCATGGTCTTGCAAGTTTTTATAGGAGGTTTGTTAAAGATTTTAGCACAATTGCTGCACCTTTGAATGAGATTGTGAAAAAAGATGTTGGTTTTCATTGGGGAGAGAAACAAGAACATGCTTTTAATCTTCTTAAAGAGAAACTAACTAGTGCTCCTATTCTTGCATTGCCTAACTTCGATAAAACTTTTGAGCTTGAATGTGATGCATCCGGAGTGGGTGTAGGAGCTGTTTTGTTGCAGGATGGAAAGCCAATTGCTTACTTTAGCGAGAAGTTGAAGGGCGCTCAATTGAATTATCCAACCTACGACAAGGAGTTGTATGCTTTGGTGAGAGCTTTTGAAACGTGGCAGCATTACTTGTGGCCTAAAGAGTTCGTTGTTCACACGGATCATGAATCTCTCAAATACCTTAAAGGTCAAGGAAAGCTTAGCAAGAGGCATGTTAAGTGGGTGGAATTCATTGAATCATTTCCTTATGTGATCAAGTATAAGAAGGGCAAGGAGAATATTGTGGCTGATGCGTTGTCTCGGAGGTATTCTTTAATCTCTACTTTGAGTTCTAAACTTCTTGGTTTTGAGTCAATTAAGGAGATGTATACTAATGATTCTGATTTTGCTTCGATATATCTAGCTTGTGAGCATGCTGCATTTGATAAGTTTTATAGGCATGAGGGCTACTTGTTTAGAGAGTCTAAGTTGTGCATTCCTAAGTGTTCCATGCGTGAGTTGCTTGTTCGTGAAGCTCATGGTGGTGGGTTAATGGGGCATTTTGGAGTTCATAAGACTTTGGATGTTTTGCATGAACATTTTTATTGGCCTAAAATGCGTGTTGATGTTGAAAGAATTTGTGGTAGATGTATAACTTGCATGCAAGCTAAATCCAAATCACATCCACATGGTTTGTATACACCTTTACCTATTCCTAATGCACCTTGGGAGAACATTTCTATGGACTTTGTTTTGGGTTTGCCTAGAACAAGTAGGGGTAAGGATTCTGTATTTGTTGTTGTTGATAGATTTTCAAAAATGGCACATTTCATACCATGTCATAAGAGTGATGATGCTACTCATATTGCTGATTTGTTCTTTAAAGAAATTGTGCGTTTGCATGGAATTCCAAGAAGCATTGTTAGTGATCGAGATGTGAAGTTTTTGAGTCATTTTTGGCGTGTGTTATGGAATAAATTGGGAACTAAACTTCTGTTTTCTACTACTTGTCATCCCCAAACCGATGGACAAACCGAAGTAGTTAATAGGACTTTATCTCAATTGCTTCGAACATTGATTCAAAGGAACTTGAAAAGTTGGGAGGATTGCTTACCTTTTGCTGAATTTGCTTATAATCGAAGTGTTCATTCTGCTACTAACTTTTCTCCATTTGAAGTTGTTTATGGCTTTAATCCATTGAGTCCACTTGATCTTATTCCAATTCCAATTGAGGAACGAGCTAGTCTTGATGGTAAAGCTAAGGCAGAAATGGTGAAAAAGTTGCATGAGAAGGTGAAGCAAAACATTGAGAAGAGGACGGAGCAATACATCAAGCAAGCAAACAAGGGCCGAAAGCAAGTCATCTTTGAGCCGGGAGATTGGGTTTGGCTACACTTGAGAAAGGAGAGGTTTCCATCCAAAAGGAAGTCCAAGTTGCAACCAAGAGGAGATGGACCATTTCAAGTCATTGCACGAGTGTGATAATGCTTACAAACTAGACCTACCGGGTGAGTATAATGTAAGTGCTACTTTCAATGTTGCTGATTTGTCTCCTTATTTTGGTGATTTAGATTCGAGGACGAATCCTTTTGAAGAAGAAGGGAATGATGGGGCTGCATCCAAGTTAACCAACGACAACAATAGAGATCCCTTGATCATTCATGGTGGGCCGGTTACAAGAGCTAGAGCTAAGAAGATAAAGGAGGCCATGGTGTTGATTATAGCTGAAATGAAAGCCCGAGTCCAAGAGCAATCTACGTTGGGCCAAATGGTGAATCTTATACAAGTCGGTGGGCTGAATCCAACTTGAAGAATGGGCTATTTACAAATCAGATTTGGAGGCCCAAGATGAGGAATAAAGATGCATATTTTCGTGCATGTTCAAGAGGGCAAATAAAGAGTCATGTTAGTTTCTTTATTATGACTTAAATAAGTGACTTTTGAGTCCAAGGGTCATAGGTACTTAATAAGTGATGTAATGAGTGTTAAATAAGTCTATTTATGAGTTTAATTAGTGTTATCAATGATAGGATACCAAGAATCCTTTCCTAGCCTATAAATAGACTTGTAAATCACTTGTAAGAGGACACCTTGAGTTATAAACGAAAATTGGCTTTGCCTTTGTGAGTTGAATTTCTCTCTTGTAGAGTTTTCACTTGTTCCGAACTTATCAAGACTAGTGAGCAAAGTCTTGTGGCGTTCAACCATACCGAGGTTCTTGGCTGATTATATAGCCAACGGGTCGAGGTTTTCTTCGCTCTAGGAGGTGATCAAACTGGATTCTCGATCTAGGGAGACCGCTGCCTACCTCTTATACGAAGGGTTCTTGGATCTTTTATCCAACGGGTCCTCCGTCCGTATCACTCTGTCTCTTCCTCAGAAAGAGGGATAGCTTGCAGCAGAGAGAGACATTCAGAAGGAGGTAACTGACGGAGGGAACTGGAAGTTTGACCTCTGAAGGCATATCCTGATGAATCGACTCCTCAAGGAGGAGAGCTCTCCAAAAGTGGAGTGTGCTTGGTTTTCTTTAAAATACCCGAAGAAAGCCGAGAAGGAGGAGGCCTTTTAGAATGAGTGGAAGTGTCCTCCTTGGTTTTCCCTTTCGGGAGAGGGGGAGGAGGATCACTAGGGGTTGCTTTATCCTTGCCAGAAGTTTTTGATGGAACACCTCGACTTGATGATTTCGTAGCTGCAGGCTGGATGATAACATTGGTGGAAGGAGGTGGAGCTTGTTGTGATTGTGAAGCTAGAGGCATAGCAGGGGAAGCCTAAACCCTAAACTCTAAACCCTAAAACCCTAAAACCCTAAAACCCTAAACCCTAAACGTTAAACCATAAACCCTAAATTGGAGCAAGTTGATATGAACCGACTAAGAGCAGTGAGTCTCTCATTTAATCATTGCACCTTTCTCACATTAGCAGGAGCAACCATTTTTAATACAGTTCGCACCTTATCCTGGTTTACTTCGATTCCTCTTGGTGTCACCATGTATCCCAGGAACTTCCCCGACTTGACTCCAAAAGTGCACTTCGCTGGATTCAATCTCAGATATACTTCCTTACTACTGTCAGAACCTCCTCCAGATCTCCAGCATGGTGTTCTGCTCTCACACTCTTCACGAGGATATCATCCACGTATACTTCCAGCATCCTTCCTATCTGTTTTTCAAATATTGTGTCCATCATTCTTTGATAGGTGGCTCCCGTATTTTTCAGGCCAAAAGGCTTCCTTACTGATACGGACGGAGGACCCGTTGGATAAAAGATCCAAGAACCCTTCGTATAAGAGGTAGGCGGTCTCCCTAGATCGAGAATCCAGTTTGATCACCTCCTAGAGCGAAGAAAACCTCGACCCGTTGGCTATATAATCAGCCAAGAACCTCGGTATGGTTGAACGCCACAAGACTTTGCTCACCAGTCTTGATAAGTTCGGAACAAGTGAAAACTCTACAAGAGAGAAATTCAACTCACAAAGGCAAAGCCAATTTTCGTTTATAACTCAAGGTGTATATGTTATCCGATTACAAAGGATATCAAGCCTATTTATAGGTTAGAAAAGGACTCTTCGTAGCCTACCAATAATGATAGTTCTTATGATACTAATTAAACTCATAAATAGACTTATTTAACACTAATTAAACCACTTATTAAATACTAATGAGTACTTATGACTCAAGACTTCAAAAGTCACTTATTTAACTCATAATAATGAAACTAATTAGACACTTAATTTAGCCTCTTCAATATGCACGAAAATCAACCATTTATTCTTCTTCTTGGGCCTTCGAAGTCTGATTGTTGACAAGCCCTTTTAAGACGGATTCAGCCCATCAATATTCACCATTTGGCCCGATTTATCTTGATATTGGACTTGAAATCGGCATACTTTATTTAGTTCTTGAAATCTGACTTGTAGTCGTTGGCTGCCCACCCGTGCTCACATCATTCCCTTCTTCTTCAAGAAGATTCGTCCCGAATCTTATTTCCAAAAGAAAGGTCAGTGTTTAGTAACATCCAATCCAATCCTCCGGGTTTGAAGACGTGATTTTCATCCTTGATTTTGATAGTTGTACGTGGTTCCATATCGAAATGATATACCTGCAAAATAGAAACAAACCACGTACCTCGGGGTCTATCATTCCCCTCATCTTGACAATGATTTGTCCTCAAATCCAGAATTGCTCCAATTTGGAATGATTTCCTTGTTTGTGAGTACACCTCGTTGTTTTCATGAACATTCAACCACGACATTTGAAATGAAGATTTGTGATTCAACGGAGGAACGCTCAACAGTGGCACCAAGGGAACACATACCACATCTGCACAACTTTCAACAATGAATTCGCCCCTCGTTATTTTCTGGTCACTTGCGACCACTATGCTTTCATGTTGGTTGTTGTTATGAACTTGAGCAACAAGAACAAATGGATTAGGATTCTCAAGTTCTTCAACCACAATGGAAGAAACCTTGTCGAAAATCTGGGGAACAATCACCTTGTCCTCAATTCCCTTCTCTCCATTTGGTTGGACCTCCAATTGTGGTGTGGAATCACAACTTTGGATCGGCATGTCACAAAAGGTCTTCCTTGTTGTTACTTCCACAAGCTTCCTCAACTCTTCATTGGCTGCCTTAATCTCCGCCAACATTAGCTTAGTTTTCATGCGAAGAACATATGCACGCTCTCGATGCTCCTTCAACGATTTGCTCATTTTTTTGTATTTTTTTTTTTTTGGATAGAAAATATAAAGATAGAGGTTCAGATCAATACCAGATTGCTCTGATACCAAATGATACGGTCGGAGGACCCGTTGGATAAAAGATCCAAGAACCCTTCGTATAAGAGGTAGGCGGTCTCCCTAGATCGAGAATCCAGTTTGATCACCTCCTAGAGCGAAGAAAACCTCGACCCGTTGGCTATATAATCAGCCAAGAACCTCGGTATGGTTGAACGCCACAAGACTTTGCTCACCAGTCTTGATAAGTTCGGAACAAGTGAAAACTCTACAAGAGAGAAATTCAACTCACAAAGGCAAAGCCAATTTTCGTTTATAACTCAAGGTGTATATGTTATCCGATTACAAAGGATATCAAGCCTATTTATAGGTTAGAAAAGGACTCTTCGTAGCCTACCAATAATGATAGTACTTATGATACTAATTAAACTCATAAATAGACTTATTTAACACTAATTAAATCACTTATTAACTACTAATGACTACTTATGACTCAAGACTTCAAAAGTCACTTATTTAACTCATAATAATGAAACTAATTAGACACTTAATTTAGCCTCTTCAATATGCACGAAAATCAACCATTTATTCTTCTTCTTGGGCCTTCGAAGTCTGATTGTTGACAAGCCCTTTTAAGACGGATTCAGCCCATCAATATTCACCATTTGGCCCGATTTATCTTGATATTGGACTTGAAATCGGCATACTTTATTTAGTTCTTGAAATCTGACTTGTAGTCGTTGGCTGCCCACCCGTGCTCACATCACTTACATACGCAAATGTGCTACACACAGTCATAAAAGTTGTTTTAACCACATCTTCAGGACCCAGTTGTATCTGATGATACCCCTGATATGCATCCAGCATGGACAACAATTCACATCCTGAGGTTAACTCAACCAACTGATCGATACATGGTAGCAGATAGTGGTCATTTGGGCACGCCTTATTCAGGTCTCTGAAGTCTATACACATCCGCCAACTGCCATTACTCTTAGCTACCAATACTGCATTTGATACCCATTTAGAGTATTGGATTATAACAATGTGGCCAGCATCCAACAATCATTTAATTTCCTCTCTTATCACTTTTTCCTTTTCATGTCCAAAGGACCTCTTTTTCTGCTTTACCAGCTTTGCATTAGGATCTACATTCAAAGGATGTAGGGCTATAGATGGTTTATCCCCACCATATTCTCCGGACAGTATGCAAATAGATCTGCGTTTCTCGTCAAACACTGAATTATAGCTTCTTTCTGTTCTTCAGTCATCAACTTTCCCACTTTCGTAGTGAAACCCGTCTTCTCCGGGAACAACTCTACCATCATTAATTCTTCCTCAGCTGGCAGCATACGAGGCTCCAGATCCTCCTCTACACTTCTCATCTTTATGTCCTTGCTCTGTAGTGGGCGCTCTGCTGTTAAAGCTCCCTTCATTTTCTGCTTGGCATGTTTAATAGATTTTACATAGGATTCCTTTGATATCTCCTGGTCTCTTGCGACCTCTCCTAGAAGCCCTTCCTTTTGAGCTGGGAATTTTATTTTCATGTGATATGTTGAGACCACCACCTGGAAATCATTCAGTGCAGGTTTTCCCAATATTATGATGTAAGCCGAAGGTGTGTCTACTACTAGGAATTTTACCATTCGAGTGCTTGACGCCTTACCACTCGCCAGTGTCACCTGAAGGGTTACTTCTCCTTTGGGTTGTATCTCCTCTCCGGCAAAGCCGTACAGTGCAGTATTTACTGGCATCAATTCAACATTAATTTTTATTTTCTGGAAGGAATCCCAGAAGAGCACGGTCACTGCACTTCCCGTGTCCACAAATATTTGCGCCACCCTCCAGTTAGCCACTTCAGCACTAATTACCAACGCATCATTATGGGGTTCTACACTCACCAAATCTCGAGGACCAAAGCTTACGCATGCTTTGGGATTCATCTTCTCTCCCGAAAATGAATCTACTACATCAATCTCCATTCCAATCGCTTCCGCCAGCATTTGGACCTCTTTGCTCACATGAGCCTTGGCTGCTCTCACATGAGCTTTGCGAGCTCAATTTGAGTCCCTATTGACATTTCCTCCCATAATCATGCTGATGTTTTCCGTTTTTGGAGGAGGGTCTTCCCGACGTGGAGGGGTTCTCTCCCTTTGATCCATCTTTTTTTACTCTGGTTCCTTTCTCTTGTACCCTTTCTCCCTTTCTTTCTTGACAAATTGGAGCAAGTATCATCCTTCTTCAGCAGACGCTCAATGGCATCTTTGAGGTATCTGCAAGAGTTTGTGTCGTACCCGTAGTTGTTGTGGTATTTGCAATACAACTCAGATTGCGGATTACGAGGAGCTTCCTTATAAGTACTCGGAAACTTGAAGTGAGAAGACCTGGCTGCAACCTCCATAACCTCTACCAAAGATGCATTTAGAGGCGTATATTGGTCGAACCTCTTCGGAGCTCTCTTGGGTTTCTGCCCTCCTTTGTCCCTTTCAGCTTTCGGCGCCAAGGATGACCTCTTCTTTGAGGTCTCCTTTTTGGGAACGGAAGATTGTTCTTTAGCTCTCCGAGTCTCCTGAGCTTCTTCCAGGTTGACATATTTATCAGCTCTCTGCAGTAACTCCTCAAAGTACAGGGGAGGTGATACGGACGGAGGACCCGTTGGATAAAAGATCCAAGAACCCTTCGTATAAGAGGTAGGCAGCGGTCTCCCTAGATCGAGAATCCAGTTTGATCACCTCCTAGAGCGAAGAAAACCTCGACCCGTTGGCTATATAATCAGCCAAGAACCTCGGTATGGTTGAACGCCACAAGACTTTGCTCACTAGTCTTGATAAGTTCGGAACAAGTGAAAACTCTACAAGAGAGAAATTCAACTCACAAAGGCAAAGCCAATTTTCGTTTATAACTCAAGGCGTATATGTTATTCGATTACAAAGGATATCAAGCCTATTTATAGGCTAGAAAAGGACTCTTCGTAGCCTACCAATAATGATAGTACTTATGATACTAATTAAACTCATAAATAGACTTATTTAACACTAATTAAATCACTTATTAACTACTAATGACTACTTATGACTCAAGACTTCAAAAGTCACTTATTTAACTCATAATAATGAAACTAATTAGACACTTAATTTAGCCTCTTCAATATGCACGAAAATCAACCATTTATTTTTCTTCTCGGGCCTTCGAAGTCTGATTGTTGACAAGCCCTTTTAAGACGAATTCAGCCCATTAATATTCACCATTTGGCCAGATTTATCTTGATATTGGACTTGAAATCGGCATACTTTATTTAGTTCCTGAAATCTGACTTCTAGTCGTTGGTTGCCCACCCGTGCTCACATCAGGAGGTCTCTTGTTCAATGAATTAAAGAATAACCTCGGTGCTAACCCTTGTATGAGCACTTGCACTATCACATCATCTGAGGCCAGAGGAACTTGCAGCGCCTCAGCATTAAAATGCCCCACATATTGACGCAAGCTTTCTGAAGGTCCTTGTCTTAATGCCATAAGTGAAGAAGACGTCTTCGCATGTCGCCTTGCACTAGCCAATTGGTGCAAAAACATAGACCTAAATTCACCAAACGAGCTTATACTATTAGGTGGCAACTGAGAAAACCAATGTTGGGCCACTTTGGACAGAGTCATAAGGAAAACTCTGAACTTAACTCCCTCAGTGTATTGGTTTAACATTTCTCCATTTTCGAATCTCATCACATGTTCATGTTCATTTCTCCATTTCTCCACTTTCAACATTTCTTGAGTTTTTGCCATCTTCTCTCCTTCTTCTATACGTTTTCAAAACGAGAGAAGAAAGGTGTGAGTTAAAGAATGTCAACTTAATCATTATTATTGCTATTTATACATTCTACCAACCATTTTTAGATTCAGTTCGAGGACTTTCATATCCATCGCTTTCATACTGGTTTTCATCTTCAGGTTCTCCCTATCATAGACCATTCAACATTTAGGTTATGAACCATCATTATTGCTTAAACAAGGCTTAATTTGCTTCCTTGTTTGTACCTCTTTTGATTTTTTTCTAACTGCACCGCCAATTCTCTTATTCTGGCTCTCAGGTGAAATCATAGCTTTGGATACTGCTTGATTTACCATGGCACAGAGCTGATCCATGGAGAGTGCATAGGTGACATTCTGAGTGTGGGAGTTTGGAACTCCTCTCTTTGGCTTCCTGAACCTTTGCCCCTCTTTATGAGGACTCATGGATTTAGAAGCTCCCTCCTTCTGAGGTGTAGTAGACTTCTGTGGAACCACTTTCAAGGTGTTATGATTTTCTTCATCGAGATGCTCTTCTGGGGAGCTATCATCACGCACAACCCCTTCAAAGGAAGGTCCCAGGTCTCGGACCACTGTGTCATCCATGACTACAACATAAAATTACTAATGGTTAGCTACCCATCAGAGAAAATTGTCAAAACTACTAAGTGTTCAACACTACGCTTTTTCAAAAAAGCTATTGTTAAGCTTTCCTGAGGACTAAGAGGATCAGAGAACATGATTCACCATGTTCCCTCTCGTGGTATCATTTCCTCAATTTTAATTGAGGCTATGTGAGACCCACTTCAAGGGTTTCACTTTTTCTACCATTCCCTTCTTCATATCATGAGATTCTTCGAAATCCATATTTCAAGACCGATGTAATACCTCGAGCTTTTATAACATTAGAGAGCGTATTAAATAACCTTATAAGTTTAAATGACGAGATTTGAGGAATAAAATTTTTTCTAATAAGTAGAAATGAGTAAAATGATTGAAATGCCCTTGTGTGTTTTTACATGAGATTATCTGTTTCTATTTCTTGAAATGATAACGTGATGCATATATTGAGCTTATTTGTATGAGAATAAGTACGAGTATGATTTTCAGAGATTTCCGAGGATTTTGATTTGAAGTGAATATTGTTGATAACCGAAAAATCGCTATACACCGATAAACTTAGAATAGATTTTAATTAGAATCTCTGAACCTAGAATTGATTCTAAAATCACTAAGATAAGATAGAAGCTTATCCGAGATAATTTAAGAGAGTTATGAGAATTTAATCTTTAAAGGATTAATAAGCGGATTAATAAGCCGACTAATTTTTTAAGTTTTCTTCGTTATGTGGAATTTGGACCTAAAAATTAGATAGACGGAATCCTTAATTTATTTAATGAGATGTGAATTAGGTTTGAGATGTTTTTAATGTTGGAAACGAGACAAGGAGAGATTAGACCCGTTTTTAGCATAAATGGAATAATACGGACTTTTTATCCGGAAAACTTTTTACGACCGGGTAAATAATACCCGTAATAAAATATTGAGAAAAATTCCACTCATCTCTCTCCCTCTCCACCGCCATCTCTCCATCTCTCTCTCCAAACCCACTAAGTAGAATTTATCATGAATATTCTTTAACAAAATCTTAGTAAATTGTGTATGAAGATTCCATGCATACATCCATCCCATCAATCCATTATCTCTCTCTCAATCTAAGTTCCAACACCAACATCATCATTTATATTCTATGTGTTGGAAGAATAATTAATCAAGTGCATGCATTCTATAATCCAATCTGATGTGAGCACGGATGGGCAACCAACGACTACAAGTCAGATTTCAGGAACTAAATAAAGTATGCCGATTTCAAGTCCAATATCAAGATAAATTGGGCCAAATGGTGAATATTAATGGGCTGAATTCGTCTTAAAAGGGCTCGTCAACAATCAGACTTCGAAGGCCCGAGAAGAAAAATAAATGGTTGATTTTCGTGCATATTGAAGAGGCTAAATGAAGTGTCTAATTAGTTTCATTATTATGAGTTAAATAAGTGACTTTTGAAGTCTTGAGTCATAAGTACTCATTAGTATTTAATAAGTGGTTTAATTAGTGTTAAATAAGTCTATTTATGAGTTTAATTAGTATCATAAGTACTATCATTATTGGTAGGCTATGAAGAGTCCTTTTCTAGCCTATAAATAGGCTTGATATCCTTTGTAATTGGATAACATATACACCTTGAGTTATAAACGAAAAATTGGCTTTGCCTTTGTGAGTTGAATTTCTCTCTTGTAGAGTTTTCACTTGTTCCGAACTTATCAAGACTAGTGAGCAAAGTCTTGTGGCGTTCAACCATACCGAGGTTCTTGGCTGATTATATAGCCAACGGGTCAAGGTTTTCTTTGCTCTAGGAGGTGATCAAACTGGATTCTCGATCTAGGGAGACCGCTGCCTACCTCTTATACGAAGGGTTCTTGGATCTTTTATCCAACGGGACTGGATTCTCGATCTAGGGAGACCGCTGCCTACCTCTTATACGAAGGGTTCTTGGATCTTTTATCCAACGGGTCCTCCGTCCGTATCACAATCTCTCTCTCTTTCGATCTCTCACTCTATCTATTCAAGAGAAAAATTTCATTCCATCTATCTCACTCTTTAAAACTCTCCATCAAACAACAAGGAAGAAAAATCTCTCTCTCCCTCTTCCCCATTGCCGAGCACACACACACCATACACATAGTTGAAATTTCTTCCATGCAAGCCTAGCATTCAAGCTCCAATCTCATGAAGATCAAGAGAAGATCATCATCATCATCCTAGTTCTTTCAAACCCTTAGTTGAAAGGTAGTAATTCTCCAAGTTCTTGAGTTTGAAATCCAATAATCATCCTTATTCCTTCATTATTTTCGGCTCTTAAGCCCTAAAAATGGATGATTAATTGTTGTTTCATATTTTCTTGAGGATCAAGATGATTTCTTCCATGGTGAATCCAAGCTAGAAGTTTGAGCCCTATTTCTCCACCATTTTCGGCCAAAGAAGAGATCAAGGAGGAGAAATCCAATTTATTTTCTAAAAGTATGATATTCATTTGATTTCTTGTATATATGTATCCTTATAAGCCCTAAAAGAAAGAAAACATGCATGCATGGTATTTATTTTATGTTTAGGCAAACTAGGGTTATCGATGTGAAGATCGAGTGAGAAGAAATCGATAGGAGAATCGAACTCTAGGATTTAATCGATGAATTAAGAGAAAAAAAAAAAGAAATTAAAAACCCTAAAAATTGAGTAATACCGAAAAAAATAGGAGGAAAATAAGAAAATATGATTTTCTTGAGTTTTTGTTAATTTGATGCTTGATTTATGTTTTTAGGTATGTTGTGAATGAGTAATTGTGCTTGAAAATTTTAAAAATCGAATGCCCTAAAAATGAGGAAAATGCCGTGAGTTTAGGGCTAGGAGGAAGAAAATATTTTGTTGATTTTATTGATGATTTAATTGATGTTTTGAACATGAGATTATTATGAGATGTGATGATTTAATCTTTTATGTTGTTAAGTGTGAGAAAATCGACATATACATGTGGTTTTTGAAGAAAATATTTATATGATGATTTAGTGATTTTGATGTTATTGATGATATAATATTTTTAAGTATGATTATGTGTTAAGTTTGAATCCTAGATGATAATAGGATTTAATGTGATGAAAGAATGAAGTTTTAATCTTTAAAAATGTTAGAATTGAAAAATACATAGAAAAGAATACCTAGTAAGTGTTCTAAGTGTTCTAAGTGTTCATAAGATGAAACTTGAAGATTTGAATTTTGATTAAATTAAATCAAAAAGAAAATTAGTAAAAATATAATAAAGAATAAAGGAAAACATGTATTAAGAAATGAGTCTTGATCTAGTAAATAAAAGAAGAAAAGAAATTTCTTAATTAAATAAATAAGAGTCGAGAAAATCGAGTTAAAATAAAGAGAATAAAATGATAAGAAAGTGAAGAGAAGGTTTAATTGAGTCGAGAAAAAGTGTTAGACGAGTTAAGTTAAAATACTCGTATAGTTTAATCAAGAAAATAATAGAACAAAATACGAGTAAGATATCGAGTAATGATTTTTGAAAGTAATTAATTAAATTAATTAAGTAAGTTGTTTTTCAAAACTGTGTAGATTAAGAATAAACCGAGAAGAATTGTCGAGATAATAATCTAAAAAAGTAATAATTTAAGTCAAGAATAAGAATCGAGTTAGAAATAGAAATGAAATTCCTATTTCATAAGAGTTTAATGAAAATAAGAAGAATTTTTATTAATTGAGTAAAGATTTATAATACGTTTCATAAGACAACGAGTTTGGAAAAATGTTGTTTATAAGCGAGAAAGATAAATTTTATTAATTGAGTTTTTATAAAAAGGAATTCGTATTTGAATTAAGTTCTAAAATAAAAATTAAGTAGATGTTAACGTGTTTTGAAATGTGTTTGATTTATTTTAAATTGTTATGCAATTGAATTGTCACGCCCCGACTTCCGAGGTGCGACTTACGAACAACAACACAACCTAATCAACTAACCATCAACTCAAATACGGGGAACATGCTCGGGGAAAACATTAATGAAAGCAACAGCACTCGAATAAGACTATCAAAGACATAATGAAGCAATAACCGAGCATTTCAAAATTACAAGTCAACGGGGATATGAAAAGTATTTCAAGTCAAGAGATTAAAAATTCAACAAGCATTTGAACCATCGAGCACATCGCTCGAAATCAAAAACATGTATCAAAGTATATATCAACAGACATTCAAATCAAAAGAGTTGTAGTGGAAACTTAACTCAAATCCCAACATTCACACGTATGAAGACGTGCAAATGCCAGTCCGACATTCGACTCGACTCGACTCAACCAAAAACATCACACCACCAAGTATCCATGCCATCACCATCCTGTCAACCTGCACGTTTAGAAATACACGCAGGGCTGAGTACTTCGTACTCAGTGAACACATGCCGAAAATATTTAGAAAAAGATGCTCTTAAAGCTATATCAATCGAACTTGCCTTGCCGAAACATCACAAGTACTTAAGCAATTTAAAACGATTTTACTTGTGTCTGTTAAAACATTTTCTTTCAAATAGACTGCGCAGTCAAAACATAATATATACTCAACAGTATGCATCATCTGTCATAAATTAACTCACTGTGCCGAGAAGTAGGCCTCCTTCTCGAACACTGTGACCGGCCCAACCGAAGCAAGGCTCACGGTCACCTCAATATTTAACATACCACACGTGGGTTTCCTGCCTTTCATAGGATGATAACATCTCAAATAAACAGATGATAACACATACCAACTCAATAAAAACGACAAGTCAATCGCATTTACAAATCACATAATAATACTCAACAGCATAAACTTTCATTGATAGTTTTGGTTCAGAAAAGCCCACCTGACTTCCGAAGATTCTAGCTAGGCGGTTTAAGGGCTATTGTCCTCGCTTATCTTTCCGTTCGGCTTAATCCTTCACAGATTGACATCGATAAAGAAAAATAAGATATTACACAAAGACGGATAAAAGGCGTTGGTCTTGATTGAAGGACTTCTACTTGAGTCGTTTCTCTCAAAGCTATTCTTTTCTAAAAGATCTCGCACTCTCGTCTTTAAGTCATTAACTCTACTCGGTGATTGGTTAGTACTACTAACCAATGTCTTAGCACTTCTCGCTTTAATTAAGAAACGTCGTCTATCTAAATTCTATTACTCGAGCTTCCTTTTATAAATTAAATCAATTCTTGATTTAACAACTCAATAGCTTAATTATTTGCATACAAATAAACTCAGTAATTCTTCATGTCATCAAAATAATATCATTTACTCAAACTTATTAATTCAATTGCATAATAATTCCAAATAAATCAAACACATTGTTTCAACTTCAATCACAATTCAAGACACATTAACACTTACTCAATTTTTATTTTAGAAATTAATTCAAATAAGAATTCTTTTTATGAAAACTCAAACAATATATTTTATCTTTCTTGACTTATAAACAACACTTTTCTAAATTCGTTGTCTTATGAAAACATATTATAAATCTTTATTCAATTAATAAAAATTCTCTTTAATTTTTATTAAACTCTTATGAAATAGGAATTTCCTTTCTATTTCTAACTCGATTCTCATTTCTTAACTCAACTATTATTTTTCTAATTATTAAGTCGACAATTCTTCTCGGTTTATTCTTAATCCACTCGGTTTGAAAATCAACTTATTTAATTAATTTTAATTAATTACTTTCAAAATCATTACTCGATATCTTATTCCATTATTTTCTTGGTTAAACTATACGAGTATTTAAACTTAACTCGTCTAAGATCTTTTTCTCGACTCGATTAAAGCTTCTCTTTACTTTCTTATTATTTTATTCCCTTTATTTTAACTCGATTTTCTCGACTTCTTATTTATTTAACTAATAACTTTCTTTTCCTCTTTTTCTTATTAAATTAAGACTAATTTCTTAATTAACATTTTCCTTTATTCTTCAATTAATTTTTATTTCAATAAAAACTAGTTTATCTTATTAATTTATAAAATTTCTTTTTGATTTAATTTAATCAAAACTCAAATCTTCAAGTTTTATTTCAAGAACACTTAATAGGTATATTTTTCTATGTATTTTTCAACTCTTAACATTTCTAAAGCTTTTAAACTTCATCCTTTTGTCACAAAAATTCTATTTTCATCTAGGAATCAAATTAACACTTTAACATATATCATCAACATTATAACATCAAGATCATCAAATCTTCTAAATCATCATAAATTATTTTCTTTAAAAACTTCACATGCAATTCGATTTTCTCATACTTAACAACATCAAAGATTAAATCATCATATCACATAATAATTTCATGATCAAAACATCAACTAGATCATCAACAAAATCAACAAAATAATTTCTTCTTTTTCCTTAAAAACTCACGGCAATATCATCAATTTTTGGGGCATTTTATTTCTCAATTTTTCATGCATATAATTCTATTCTCAACATGATAAAAATCATAAATCAAGCATCAAGATAACAATAACTCAAGAAATTCAAATTCTCCTATTTTTCTCTATATTTTCGGAATTAGCAATATTTTAGGGTTTTTAATTTCTTTTTCTTCTCTTAATTCATCGATTAAATCCTAGAGTTCGATTCTCCTATCGATTTCTCCTCACTCGATCTTCACATCGATAACCTAAGTTTGCCTAAACATAAAATAAATGCCATGCATGCATGTTTTCTTTCTTTTAGGGCTTATAGAGATACATATATAAAATAAATCAAATGAATTATCATACTTTTGAAAAATAAATTGGATCTTCTCCTCTTGAACCTCTTGAAATCGAAATGGATGGAAGAAAAAGGGCTCAACTTCTAGCTTGGATTCCTCTTGGAAGAACTTGTCTTGAATCCTCAAGAAAAAATATAAAACAACAATCAATCATCCATTTTTAGGGTTTAAGAGCCGAAAATGAAGAATTAAGGATGATTATTGGATTTTAAACTCAAGAACTTGGAGAATTATTACCTTGCAACTTGGGGTTTGGAAGAACTAAGATGATGGTGATGATTTCCTCTTGATTTGCATGAGATTGGAGCTTGAATACAAGGCTTTAATGGAATAATTTTCAAGTATGTGTGAGTGTGTATAGTCACGGCAATGGTGAGAGAGGAGAGAGATTTTCTTTCTTTCTTTGGTGTGGATGGAGAGTTTAGAGAGTGTGAGATAGATAGAATGAAATTTCTTTTCTTGTACATAGAGAGATATCGAGAGAGAGAGAGAGAGATGGATTGTGAATGCATGCACTTGATTTCCAACATAAAGAATAAAGAATGATGATGTTTGTATTGGAACTTGGTTTGATTAAGAGATTGATGTGATGGCATTTGCATGCAATCTTTTGTTAAGATTTTGGTAAGAATAATCATGATTAAAGCTATAGAGTAGGTTTGGAGAGAGATTAGGGAGAGAGATAGAGAGAGGTGGCGGTGGAGAGGGGAGAGAGATGAGTGACACTTGTCTCGTTATTTATTACGGGTATTAATCACTCGTAAAAGTTTTCCGGATAAAACGGTCCGTATTATTCCATTTATGTTAAAAACGGGTTAATATATCCTTTTCTCGTTTCCAACACTAAACATCTCAAACCTAATTCACATCTCATTAAAAAGATTAACGATTCCGACCATCTATATTTTAAGTCTAAATTTCATATAACGAAGAAAACTTAAGAATTAGTCGGCTTATTAATCCATTAAAGATTAAATCCTCGTAACTCTTCTCAAATTATCTCGGATAAGTTTCTATCTTATCTCAATGACCTTAGAATTAATTCTAGGTTCAAAGATTTTAATTCAAATCTATTCTAAGTTCATCGGCGTATAGCAATTTCTCGGTTATCAACATTATTCACTTTCAATCAAAAATCTTCGGAGTTTTTCTGAAAATCATACTCGTACTCATTCTCATATAAGCAAGCTCAATATATGCATCACATTATCATTTCAAGAAATACACACAGATAATTTCACGTAAAAATACATAAGACAATTCAGTCGTTTTACTCATTTCTATTTATTTAGAAAAATTTCATTCCTCAAATCTCGTCATTTAAACTTACTCGGTTAATTAATACGCTCACTAATGGAATAGAAGTTCGGGGTATTACATGAATTAACGTGCTTAAGTGAATGATATTATTTGATGATGACGTGAAACATTATTGAGTTTGTTTTGTATGCAAAACAATTAAGTTGTTAAGTTGGTAATTAAATTAAGAATTGATTAAGATTATATAAAAGAAAACTCGAGTAATAGAGTTTAGATAGACGATGTTTAATAATTAAAGCGAGAAGTGCTAAGACATTGGTTAGTAGTATTAACCAATTATCGAGTAGAGTTAATGGCTTAGAGACGAGAATGCGAGATTTATTTGGAAAAGAATAGCTTTGAGAGCAACGAGTCAAGTAGAAGTCCTTCAGTCGAGACCAACGTTTAATATCCGTCTTTGCGTAGTACCTTATCTTCTTTATCGATGTCAAACTGTGAAGGATCAAGCAGAACGGAGAAATAAGCGAGGACAGATAGCACGTAAGCCACCTAGCTAGAACGTCGGAAGACAGGTGGGCTTCTCTAAACCAAAATTATCGATGAATGCTATTATACTATTGAGTATTATTATGTGAATTTTTAAAATGAAATTGACTTGCCATTTTATTGAGTTTAGTATGTGTTATCATCTGTTTGTTTGAGTTATTATCATCTTGTGAAAGGCAGGAAACCCACGTGTGGTATGTTAAATGTTGAGGTGACTGTGAGCCTTGCTTCTGTTAGGACGATCACAGTGCTTGAGAAGGAGGCCTACTTCTCAGCATAGTGAGAGAATTTGTGACAGATGATGCATACTGTTGAGTATATATTATGTTTTGACTGCGTAGTCTATTTAAAAGAAAATGTTTTTAGCATGCACAAGTAAAATCATTTTAAGTTGCTTAGTTACTTGTGATGCTTCGGCAAGGCAAGTTCAATTGATATAGCTTTAAAGAGCATCTTTTCCAAATGTTTTCGGCATATGTTCACTGAGTACAAAGTACTCAGCCCTGCGTGTATTTCTAAACGTCCAGGTTAGCAGGATGGCGATGGCAGGAAAGGCTTGGTGGTGTGGTTTGTTTGGTTGTGTTGAGTCGAATGTCAGACTGGCATTTGCACGTCTTCATACGTGTGAGTGTTGGGATTTGAGTCGAGATTCTGCTGCAACTATTTTGATGTGAAAGTCTGGTGTTATATATCTGACACTTGTTTTTGATTCCGAGCAATGTGCTCGATGGTTTTAATGTCTTGTTGAATCTTAATCTCGTTGACTTGATATACTTATCATACTCTCGTTGATATGTAATTTGAAATGCTCGGTTATTGCTTCATTATGTCTTTGATGGCCTTATTTGAGTGCTGATGCTTTTAGTTGATATTTCCCCGAGCATGTTCCCCGTATTTGAGTTGATTGTTAGTTGGTTAAGTTGTATTATTGTTCGTAAGTCGCACCTCGGGAGTTGGGGTGTGACAACCAACGAGTTCTTTCCGATATTACTGAGGAATAGGTTTAGCACCAGAATTTGTGCTTCTGAAAAGTTCTTGAAAAGAGAAAGAACAAAAACCCAGAAAAATAAAGAACAACATCCATTAAAAGACACGAACATCGCTAACCAAGTAGAAAGAATTTTGAAAACTGCAAACAAACTTTATAGAGCTTCCGCATTCATCACTTTTTTTCCGTGAAACATATCAAGTACAAAATCATTTATAAAAAACCAGGGAACTTTTCCCTACTGGGTTTGACTAACTTCTAAATGCAGGGGATAAAACGAAGCTTGTTGGAAACAATTGTAATCTTCTTTAGCAAACATTTCGGAAAAACGTCGTTCCCACAGATGGCGCCAGATAATACAACCCTCAGTTCATTGTACTATGTACTCAACAAGAAATTACAAACATTTACATTCTCCTCCTACGAAACTCTGCACACGACGATCTTGACTTTAAATATGACCTAATGCAAATGAAAGAACTGCACAGAAAAAAGGAAGGCCAGGGATTTTCCCGGCGAACCACCTCAAACGCCCAAGTTAGATCTTTGTCGAAGTAGGTTTTTTCATGTAAATAAAACAGTAGATATTTTCTTATGCTTAATACGTGATAAATTGTTGTCTCCTGCTGAAAGGCTTCTCACTATATATACTTCTTTAGCTTCGCGGGTGCAAAGTTACCCGGATTGGTGATGTCGCTATCTCCCTTTTTACATGTGTACTTTGTTTATTTGTTGTTATGGGAATGTACTCCCCGACAAGTCTGAGTTCGTGAAACTAAAATTATTCTGCGTGTGTCAGACTCATTAAATGATGGGAGACCTGGCCTGACCTTTGTGTTGTCACCTACTGCAGGACCTCACCAGGAAACCTGATGAGAGACCTAACGTTAGGACCTAATCTGAGGCCCACCTTGAGGCTTGAACCAAAGTCCTAACGTGAGAATTGTCTTACGAACTTTTAAATACTTTCTTCTCTAGGAATCTTGCTGGATCTCCTAAGCTAGTATGATATCAGTAGTTCCCTCAACTGAGTATTATTACAACCAGATAAAGAGCTCAGGTCTCCTCGAGACCTAAATGCTTTTGTAGTACAATAATATATATGTAGAAAGAAGAGAAAGATGAGGGTGTATGAGAGCCACCCTCGATGGAAAAGGAACACTCTCTGTAGGGAGCCAACTCAAAAGACGAAAGAACTAAGGGATTAGATAGTAAATCATTCAATTTGAAGGCATCAAATCGAGCCTTCGCTGTAAGCTTGTTCAACACCTTGAAGTCAATCACTGAAATGGTCTTAAGATTATGTCAAGGCCTCTTCAAGCGAAGATCTTGCCAAGGATGGTATGCAAAGAGCCAATTTCCATGCTTTGGGGTAACAATAAAGCCAATTTCCATTCCTTCCCAATACTAGGAGGATTACACAGGAGATGGGCAAGACCTTTAGGCTTAGCACTAATATAGTAGAAACAGTCCGTGGGTTTGATGTGGTAGACAGTTTGAAAAAGAGAGGGAGTGGGATAACCTCCATTCCTACGCAATAAGATAAAAAAAAGTAAGTAGAATCTTAATTGAGGAGGGAAGAAGTTGATTAGGCCACATGTTGTGCAAATCACATATATTCACAACGAAGTCAGGTAAAGAAAATCTCAACCCTGCTGCATTTGGTGGTACCAAAAGGCTAATGAGGGAAAATCTACTAGATGGGGTCTTTCATAGGGTTCAGGCATGTGAATATCAAAAGAGTCACAATAATTCAACCATGATTTCACTAGCTCTAATTCCTCTAGAGTTAAAAGGGATTCACCTGAGATAGCATCGAGAGTGAGAAGAGGGGCAACAGTTCCAGTGTTGTGCGAGTTTTCAAAATTATTTTGGCATGTATTCACTGAGTACGAAGTACTCACGCCATGCATGTTATTTCTAAAACGTGCAGGTTAGCTCGGATGAGGAGGATGCGGTGTGCTTGGGTGGCTCGTACTCCATGCCCAAGACATGTACTCCTGCCTCTCTTTTGTGCTCTGCCTTACGCCTTGGCCTTTTTACATCTCCTCTTGCCCAAATGACTTGATCCTGCACGGTACTTGATTTGCTCAGGTTGTGAAGCAAGCAGCTTTAGTTCTGAATGTCTGCTTCCTTGGCAAAGATGCGATCTTCATTTCCTTACCCAAAGTGCTTCGTACATGAGCCCAAAATGTCTGTTGCAGAATTTAATAATATCTTGCCCATTTTTGCCCAGATTTGTCATGGTTTGCCCTGTACGTCCCTGCCTTCACAATGTGTCCTCCCAGACACTAAAGACAAACAAAACTACACAAAACGACTCGATCTAAACCTAAAATAAGACTCGAAAATCATACAAAATTTGGTCTCATCATGCCCACACACTTGAATCATGCTTGTCCTCAAGCATGTAAGTACAACTTGACCGAAAATAAAGAAAGAAAAGAAAAGAAAAGACTCAAACAACTAGGTAAAGGTTAAAAATGCCCAATACAATAGATGAACATGAGCACAATAAAATTCACATATAATGTTGGGCAAATAAAACAGTCCACACAATCATCAAATAGGTCAAAAATAAACATTCGAGCATTTTCAAGGTTATTCCTCACCAATACTTTCACTCTTGTGTTTGGACTAGTGTATACGCTTGAGACATGTCATTCTTGGCCACACCATAGGCTTGCCTGCCTTCTAAACTCTCCATCTTTTAGACTAGGTTTAAAGCACTTATCTTTATTCTTTTGCAGGTTGTAACTTGGCTTTAGACATGGGTAGGAAATTATGGAACGAGGCTAAGGTCTTAAGGACTTGGGATTGAGTGATACGTCGCTGCTCGTTGGGCGATTCGTTGCCCATCTCTTTCTGAACTGGTGACTGAGCAATACATTGCCTCTAGTTGGACGATTTATTGTCCGTCACGTCTGATCTCCTTGCCTTTGCTTACGGGTCTTAGCACAAATTTAAACCTAGGACTTTATTTTTTTTCTCTTTTTTTTTTCTCTCTCCCCTTTTTTTCATTCATTTTTTTTAAGTCCCTTATTTTTTCTGACACTCCTTAGTTGAGCAGTTTCAGTCCTTAGTACGGGTGTCTTGCCCAATTCTTTTCAGACCCTTCTATTTTTCTCCTTCTCCTTTTTTTAATATTTTATGCTCTTAAGTCCTTATTGACCGGGTAGGAAATAATGTTTAGGCTGCATATATGATCAAAGAAATTTGAGGCTCAAAGGGGCTTGACAAAGGGGAAATTTAGTCGGGTAGGCTATTTGCCTCAATTTGGGCTAGTGAAAGAAAAATGCCTAATTCATCTAAGTTCTTTTTAACCTAAGTCAAATAGATTTTAAGTAGTAAGTAAGCAAGTTCTAGATGACTTCCAAATGAACACATCAAATACCTCACAAGAAAGAAAACTGCTTGGTTATGATATGCAGTATAGGCTCAAAACCTCACAAGGACATGCTCAAATATTCATTCGTCATCCCTATTCACATACGATCATGCTTAAACTGAAACACTAATATGCTTACATCATATATCTCAGAATTATGTTATGCTCAACATCATTATATTATCCTAAGCATGCAAAACCTATACTCACAAGAAGACACTCCTCCCACACACTTTACTTTCAGCAAAGTGGGCAAGAGGCACAGACTCAAAAATAAAACAACGTCAACCCTCATGCCCACACACTTTGACTTGGGCAAAGTCTGTGGGATTAGGGCAGACCAACAACAGACTCAAAGAAAGAAAGAAAACACACACAAAAGACTACGGTCCTCCCACCCACACACTTTACTTTGGGTAAAGTGGGTCGATCAAAGGACCAACTCACAAAGACTTTAAACAAGAAACCTAAAAACAAAAATAAAAAATCGGGAGGAAAAAATTAAGAAGGAGGTCTAATAGCATGGCACCTGACGTGGGCAATTTGGGCAATCTGAGTGGCTCAAAGGTCTCCATGTTGCAATAACTTATCCTTCCAGTCTGGTCAAGCTCTTCAAGGTTAGCTACTTCTTGTTGTTTGTGCATGACAGATGTACAGTCTGCCTCCTCGGATGATCTGGAGGGAAAGTCCTTGCAGGCATGTTGTGCCCTCTCTGGAGGCTTGTAGAAGGGATTTCCTTCTTCATCATGGTAAACTCATCAAGCAACTTCATGTTCTTCGGCTCGGGCAAGTGACATCCTCAGTAATATCTCGTTGTGTGCGACAGCATCCTTCTCCAACTCGCCCAAGCTAGTAAATGTAAGTGCCTTTCAACTCAGGGATTTCAGACTCCTCTTGCCCCGTAACAAACTTTAGGGAAAAAGAAGATCTTAGTGGTGGTCATGCCATCGCTTCAGAATGCCTTTCCATTGTTGCTTCCGTGCCCTAGCTCCTGCACGTCATGAACAAACCATACCTCCTGCAAAAAATACTACCTAGTCTAAGGTTTAAACAAAAATAAAAAGAAAAATAAAAATGATAGGTACCAGGTTGCCTCCTTGCAAGCACCTTAGTATACGTCGTGGGCACGACGTGGCCTCCAAAAATTAGTCATCGACTGGATATTAGAGCTTGCAAAACTCCACTCATTCATTCCGTGTCATGCCCAGAGTAGGCTAGACTTGTCCTTTTGACTTATAGATGGGCTCCTATCCACTTGTCTTGCCCTCTCTACAGGTGCACCTTGGTCACTGTGCATTCGTCCTCCGATCCCAAAGTCACTCACGAAGTTTTCCTGCACGGTTAGCTCGGAACACACAAAAAAGGACTTAACAAGCAAACAAAAGAGAAAACTACTTGAAACACAACTCCCCGGCAACGGCACCAATTTTGATGCGGCCGTCGTTTAGTCACATACAAAATATATTTATAATTATCCTATTTCCCACTACCGGGATCAGCTAACAGCAAGTATAGGGTCAATCCCACGAGGAGTTGGTTTAGCTTTTTCTTTGGTCACGGGTCATCCAATGGTTTAGGGGTTCTGCACAGACTTGTCTTGGCCAAATAGGAAAAATAAATCTAAACTAAAGCATAAATAAAAGATAAAGATAAACCTGGATTTAGGTGTTGAGTCGATTGCATAAACAAGACGTCTTCATTGATGCAAGGATATATAATACGTATGTGTGTCAACGGTTATAGGCTAACCCCGTCATAGTCCTACTGTCATGTTGTCACGCCTACAGCTACGATCTGCCCAATTCATCCTTGTGAATCCTGCATGGCATTCCCACCCCAGTCTTCCTAACTTGCCCAACTCACCCCCGAGCATTCCTCAAGGGGCAAAGATTGAAACAAGCAGCTTTGGGCACTAGACGAACCCATTCCAGCCCTATGAGATACGAGGATCCCGCTCTAACTTTTCACCAGCACCAGCGTACTTCGTTCGGCTCCGCCCAAGTTAAACCTGAGATTTGCCGCCCTCAAGGAGCATGAGGCAAACCTCTCCCAGTCCCCATTAGTCTAAGCTACCTCCCATTTAAGGAATCTGCCGCCCTCTAATTGCCCACTAGCCACATGAACTCTTGGCACAAACAGACCATTTTGAAATTATTGCCTAATGCCTCGGGAACACACATATATATAACTTTCCCCTTGCCTAAATCAACATCACGCTTTAATGCTTCTGCAGCGTCATCTTGCCCAAATACAAATTTGTATAACTACCTAGGCATAAAGTAAATAACAAGAAAAGAAAGAATGAAATGAAAAAGAACTATAATTAAAATAAATCCGGACGACACCAACATCGCCGGCAACAAAGTACAAAAGTTAGTTAGCCCGCGAAGGGGCAAACTCTCGAAAAAAAGAAAGAAAACCCTAGACTAAAGAAGATAAAAACTAAAAAGATTCAATGTAAAAGGGATACATATGGCTTGCTATCTTGGAGTATTTATTGAGGTGAAATTCGTGGGTCTTAGAGACTTAGCCCATTAAGTAAGTTGGTTGCAACTAGGTTTGGGCGAACTGTCTGCCAGCTGTCAGCTTCTGTTGACCAAGAGACTTTCCTTATTTAGCAGATTTTGATATGGACGAATCTTCATGGATAAAGATGGAATTAATTCCTTCCTTGTTGGCTACTTGGATAAGGTTGATCTCTTACTTGGTCCACACTCTTCCCTTGTAGATTAATCTCTTTCTTGTGCTACACTCTTTCTTGATATGATGAACTGTCGTAGATCTCCATGCCTAAGACGTGTACTCCTGCCCTCTTCTATGCTCTGCCTTATGCCTTGGCCTTATTACATCTCCTCTTGCCCAAATGACTTGATCCCGCACGGTACTTAATTTGGTCATGTTGTGAAGCGTGCAACTTTAGTTCGGAATGTCTGCTTCCTTGGCCAAGCTGCGAGCTTCATTTCCTTGCCCAAAGTGCTTCGTATCTGCGCCCAAAATGTCTAATGCGGAATTCAGTAATATCTTGCCCATTTCTGCCCAGATTTGTCATGGTTTGCCCTGTACGTCCCTGCCTTCACAATGTGTCCTCCCAAACACTAAAGAAAAACAAAAATACACAAAAAAACTTGATCTAGACCTAAAATAAAACTCGAAATCATACAAAATTTGGTCTCATCACTCATCCAAAGTGTAAGCAGCTCAAGAGTGGAAATCACCAACATCAGTCTTTGAAGTCCGTAGTTTCCTTAGTTTGGCAAGTTACTAAAAATGATTTGTAGAAGGATTTTCCAAGATAGCAAAGCCGATTACAAGCTTGTTGAAAAAAGAAACAAAGTTTAGATGGACGGAGTAATGTGAGAAAGTTTCCAAGAGCTTAAATCGAGATTGACGACAACCCCAGTGTTAGCCCTTTCAAAAGTAGGAAAGGACTACACCATCTTTACAGATGCATCATCTAAAGGTTTGGGATGTGTGCTAATGCAAGAAGGAAGAGTAATAGCTTATGCTTCAAGATAGCTTAAACCTCATGAGAAGAAGTATCTGATGCACAATCTGGAATTAGCAGCAATAGTGCATGCTTTGAAGATTTGGAGACATTATCTCTATGGATCAAAGTGTGAGATCTTTTCGGATCATAAGAGTCTGAAGTATTTCTTTGAGCAGAAGGGGTTGAACATGAGATAAAGACGATGGCTTGAGTTGGTGAAAGATTACAATTGCAAAATTTCTTATCACCCCGAAAAAGCCAATGTTGTAGCCGATGCGTTGAGCAGGAAGGAAAATTCGGAGTTAGGATTTCTCCTCTCCGTTGAAGAAAAATTGAATGAAGAGTTTGGGAAGATGAGAATTGAAGTAATTCAGTCTCCGAGGACGATGGATCAAGTAATTGCCTCTTTAGTAATGATGCTTGATTTGAGAGCCTATATCATAAACGACCAAAAAAAAGACGAGAAGTCAGAAAAGAAAGAGTTGAGAATTTTTGAGAATCAAATGACAAAGATGTATCAAGATTTGAAGCAGCAATTCTGGTGGGTAGGAATGAAGAAAGACGTGGCCATGTACGTAGAACGATGTGTAGCTTGTCAGCAAGTAAAGTCTTTACATCAGAGATCTTATAGATCTCTCCAGCTGTTACTAGTTCCGCAGTGGAAATGGGATGGTATCAATATAGATTTTGTAACAGGTTTGCCAAAGACGAAGAAATGAAAATACAACCATTTGGGTTATTGTGGATAGATTGACTAAGTTCGCTCATTTCAAATATATTCCTATCACCTATGGATTAGACAAATGTCTCAGATTTATGTCAAGGAAATTGTGCATTTGCTTGGAATTTCGAGTACGATCACCTCGGATCGAGACTACAAATTTACCGTACGTTTTTGGGAGAGTTTCTAGAAGGAGTTGGGAACGCAATTGCAGTGTAGTACTGCTTATCACCCTTAGACGGATAGTCAGTCAGAGAGGACTATCCAGATTATAGAAGACATGCTAAGAGCCGTTGTGTTAGACAAAGGAGACCATTGGGAGAAAATTTTACCTCTTATCGAATTTGCCTACAACAACAGTTATCAGAATACAATTGGAATGGCCCCTTACGAAGCCCTTTATTAAAAGAACTGTAGATCTCCGCTCTACTGAGATGAAGTAGGCGAGAGGAAAGTAATATGCCCCGAGGCTATTGAGGATAGAATCTGTTCGTCAAATTCGTTAGAAAATTAAAGAAGCTCAGAGTAGACAAAAGTCGTACGCTGACAATCGAAGATGAGCATTAGAGTTCAAAGTAGGAGATAAAGTTTTTTTTAAAGTATCCCTTTGGAAAGGACTACACTAGTTCTGTGTGAAAGGAAAGCTAAAGCCTAGATTTATAGGACCGTTCGAAATCCTTGAAAGGATTGGAGCTGTTTCGTATAGATTAGCTTTGCCGCCTAGTTTTGGGAATTCGCATAATGTGTTTCATGTATCACAGTTGCGTAAGTACGTAGTCAATCTGAAGCACATGATTCGTCGAGAAGACGTAGCTCTAAAGCTAGATTTGAGTTACGAGGAATGACCCGAGGAAATCCTGGATCGTAAGATTCAGCAGCTTAGGACAAAGTCGATTTCCTTAGTTAAGATCAGATGGCGACATCATGATCTAGAATAAGCGACGTGGGAACTAGAAGATAAGATGAAAGAGAGGATCCCCGAGCTCTTTTCACAAGGTTAGCAAATTTCGGGATGAAATTTCTTTTAATGAGGTGAGGATGTAACACACCGATCTTTTATAAGTCTTTAAGTTCATCTTGATTAAGTTTATATGCCCTGATAATGTGCATGTCTGTGATAAAAATTTCCGAGAAAAGAAATTTTCTCGTGAAATTTCTAAAATGCCCTTGAGTGCCTTTATGTGATTTTTCTTGTTTTGGTTATCCGAATCGAATGTTTGATGAATTGATTGAGCATAATTATATGAGTTTGAGTCTGAGTTCAAATTTTAGAGAATTCTGAGAAGTTTCGTTTTCCGATGAATAGTAACTTTTCCCGAGTTTTCACTATACATCGAAGGTTTTCCGAATTTCATCTAATTAGTGTCTTTTCAGTATAAAAATTCTTTTAGAAGCTGATGTGAGCACGATGAACAACCTATGGACAATAAATCCGACTTCAAGAATAAATGAAAAGGGGGCTAATTACAAGTCCAAGACTAATCAATATTGCACCAAATGGTGAATTTTAATCAAGTTGGTGGGCTGAACTCAACATGAAGTGTGGACTCGTTAGCTATCAGATTCTGGAGGCTCGAGAACAAGAATGAAGATGCAATTTTCGTGCATAATAAAGAGGCTTCATAAAGAGTCTATTTATTTTATTTATTATGTGTTAAATAAGTGACTTTTGAAGTCTAGAGTCATAAGTAGTCATTAGTAGTTAATAAGTGGTTTAATTAGTGTTAAATAAGTCTATTCATGAGTTTAATCAGTGTCATTAGTACTGTCATTATTGGTAGGCTATGAAGAGTCATTTTCCAACATATAAATAGGTGTGATATCATTTGTAATCGAATAACATATACCCTTGAGTTATAAACGAATTTGGCATTGCCATTGTGAGTTGAATTTCTCTCTTGTAGAGTTTTCACTTGTTCCGAACTTATCAAGATTAGAACAAGAGATGTAGCAATCACCACACTTCAGCCCTTATGGAACAATTCAAATGATTTTCGTGCATATATAACCTTCGAAATTTTTGGGTTTTTGAGCAATTCAAATTATTTCTTTGATTGTTCTTAAACATAAGCTCAATATATGTTCAATTTCATTAATTTATCATCAATTTAACTATCGAGACTCGAAATCATCAAAAATCATGGATTTATATACCTTAATATTTCAAAACTTTTAGGGGAATTTGGGGAAATGATTCATGCTTTTCAATAGCTCAAACAATCATGAATTAAATCACACAAAATTCATCTAGAGTATCATCATTCAATTATAAAAATTATCGAAGCAAAATCCCCAATTTCTAACCCTATATCCATAGAAAATCATGTGATCAACGAGCACATGAATTCGTTTTCTTCAATTGATCACACACAATACCTTAGATTAAACTCTAGAATTCAATTTCTCAATCAAAATCAAGATAAAAATCAAATCATGAAAACCATCAATTTTGGAGAAAAATTTCGGTACTCATGCATATATGATCAAGAGTTTTTCTTCTTCAAATCCTGTACATGAATCCATGCAAGAACAAAGAAATCATGCTTAAAAACACCAAACTCGAAACACTCCTTCCAAAGCTCGATTTGAACGAACAAAAGAGATGAAAATAAGTGGCATTTCTTATGCTCAATTCGATGACCAAGGTGCAAGGAACAAGAATCCTTGCATGGCTTTGGGAGGATGTCGATCAAGGAAGAAATCCACGCAACTCTAAGCTCTAACACTTGCTCTTTAATGGAGGATTTTTGTATGAATGTATGTGTGTATTGCCGAGAGGGAGAGAGGGAAGGAGTGATGTCGGCCAAGAGAGAGTGGGGAGAGAGAGAGCGTAAGTCAGAGTTTGAGAGATATGAGAGTGGGGGAGGAAATAAATAGAATAGGAGCTGCACCAAAGTTATAATCGTGATAAAAATTGCCAAAAAGAAAAAGTTTTCCGGTGCAAACTATCCCCACTTTATCGATTAAACTCTCAACGATTTAAAACTCACCACGACACTTTCTCGACATCCAAAAACAGTCTACTTCATCTCATACCTCACCAAATAAATCAAGGATGTTAGGAATTCAGTTATCGAAATAAAATTTTGAGCAACGAAGAAAATCTCGAAAATCACTATTTATATTAGGGTTTTCGAAAACAAACTCAAATCTTTTCTCAGATGATCTCAAATGACTCTCAAACATATCCAAAAGGTTTAAAATAACTTTTATACTCAAAAGACATTAATTAGATAAAATTCAGAAAAACTCGACGAATAGCGAAAACTCTAGAAAAGTTACTATTCATCGAAAAACGAAACTTCTCAGAATTTTTTGAAATTTGAACTCAAACTCAAACTCAAACTCATATAATCATGCTTAAATAACTCATCACATCTTCGAATCAGATAACCGAAACGAGAAAATCACACAAGAGCACGCAAGAGCATTTTAGTAATTTCACGAGAAAATTTCTTTTCTCGTAAATTTTTATCACATAAAAGCACATTAACGGACATTTAAAGCACATTAACTCATTCAAGATGAACTTAAAGACTTATAAAAGATCGGGGTATTACCAAAAGCAATGCAATCAAATGTTTCTTTAAGGCTGTGAATGCTTTCTGGCGCTCTTCCGTCCATTCAAATTTGTTACCTTTCCTTAAGATTTTGAAGAAAGGCAAGCTTTTCTCGGCTGAGCGGGAAATAAACCGGCTCAATGCGGTAATTTTGCCATAGAGTTTTTGAAATTCATTCAGGTTATGGGGAGCTTGCATCTCTTGAACTGTGGCGACCTTTGTAGGGTTTACTTCAATGCCATTGGGAGTGACAACATAGCCCAAGAACTTTTCAAATTGTACCCCAAAGGCACACTTAGCAGGATTCAGCCGAATGTTGTTATTTCTGATCACAGCAAAGACTTCTTCCAAGTCTGTCGCATGGTCAACTTTGAAGCTTTTGACTAGCATGTCGTCGACGTAAACCTCCATGATTCTTCCATTTTGCTCTTGGAAAACTAAATCCACCATTCTCTAGTAGGTTTCCGTGGCATTTTTCAAACGAAAGGCATATTCTTGAAGCTGAAAGTTCCTCCTCCGACAATGAAACAAGCTTTTCTAATATCTAATGGATTCATTAGGATTTGGTGATAACCCTGATAAGCATCCATCATTGATAATAATTCACACCCAGAAGTTGAGTCTACCAACTGGTCAATCTTAGGTAGCGGATGGTGATCCTTCGGGCATGCCTTATTCAAATACCGAAAATTTATGGATATTCGCCATTTTCCTCCTCCTTTGGATACCATGACCGCATTGGCAATCCATTCAAGGTATTGTACTCTCACAATATGCCCTGCCTTGAGCATCTTTTCTACTTCGACCATGATGATCTTGTCTTTTTTAGGATCAAATATTCTTAGTTTTTGTTTGACGGGACGGACAGTCGGATCCACATTTAAGTGATGCAGTACGATCTTGGGATCAATACCTTTTAAATCTTTTGTACTAAAGGCCAACAAATCAGCATTCATTCGTAGGCAGGCTGATGGCCCCGGTAATGAGTGAACTGGTGTATGGGGGGGGGGGGGGGGGAATACACCAGTAATAATTTTTCTTAAAAACTTTTTCTCAGTTCGAACCACTCACTTCGATATGCTCGATGATTGTGAAAGTCAGTCGGAGCTGTCACACGGTTAGGTGCACAACTGTCTTCTTGAATTGAGGGTCAACTGTATATTCCTGACTGAGGTTTGGAAAGAGTTTTGCAATGCAAAAGTAGGTGGAATTTTAGACTCGTTACTAAACTGAAAAATTCTTTAACTGCGAAGGTCAAGTTCACAAAATACTTAGTGCAATTTATCAAAGCTTTTTATGCTGGGTTAGACAGTTAGAAAATAAACTGAAACAGAATTACTGGAATGTAAATAACACAATATTTTTATGTTGTTTAGAAATGAACTCCTACATCCACGACTAGTTTTTCGGGCTAGCAATCCACTAGATAAGTTTACGCGTACTTATCAAACGTTGGATTTAGTTTGCGGGAACCAAAGCCTAAACAGTTTGATTGCGGGTTTGAACAGAACTTTACAACACTTTTTGGGGCAAGTGTAAAGCCTATCTTAGATTTTGGGTTCTAAGGGACCTAGATTCTTTCATTGCGGGTTCAAAGATACCTAAGGAAAGGGGTTGGGTCTTTTCCAACTATGAAACCTTTAAGACTTAGAAAAGTGGAGGTTTCGTTCCAAGATTATAGACTCGAACTAAATATCAATGAATCTACTTAGAAGTAGCAAGGATAGAGATTCTAGACTCAATCAAAGAAGGATTGTTGGTCCCGGTAACGAGTAATTGGTGTATGGGGGGGAGAATACACCAGTGTGGATTTTTTAACAAAATCGATTTCAACTCTTCAAGAACTTCACAGTTCAATTGGCTCTACAACTGTAAAGGGCAGTTGGAGTAGTCTACTCAATCAGAAGGAAAGCTGACTGAGGTTTTAAATAGAGTTTTTAACTTTGCGGAAGTTGGTGGGTTTAACCCTCGTTACAAAAACATAAAACCTTTTGAGGGAAGGTCAAGTTCCCTAAAACCTTTTAGTGCAAATACAAAGTTTGATTTCGTGCAATGGTTAGTTGGTTAGATAACTGAATATAAATACTCGAATGTAAAAACGCATAGTATGTTTACGTGGTTTGGAGATTGACCTCCTACATCCATGACTTTCTTTTTGAGAAAGTATTCCACTAGATAATCTTACGCGTGATTATGTAACGTTCCGTTTGGTTTGCGGGTATCAAACAATCTAACCAGTTCGATTACGGGTTCGAACCAAACCTTATAGCTTCAGGATCTTCTTCATCACTACCTTCTTCATTGCTGGATTCAATCTCCTTTGAGGGTCTCTGATGGGCACGGCATCCTTCTCGAGCAAGATGTGGTGCCTGCACACAATAGGATTAATGCCCCAAATATCAGCCAAGGTCCATCCAATAACCAACTTGTACTCCATTAAGACTTCCTTCACACGTTCCTCTTCCTCAATAGATAATTCCGTACTTATGATCACAGGTAGTGTCTCATCTTATCCGAAGTAAATGTATTTCAACTGAGTGGGCAATGACTTTAATTCCAACTTAGGTGCCTTTTCTATAGATGGCACCAACCTATCTTCCTGCTTCAATGTAGGTATCTCCAATGGTTCCACCCTTGGTAGAAGTTCTAAATCTGACCTCAAATAATGTACTACCTCCATCAGCTCAACTGCCCCATCTTGGGCAATAACTTCACTCACACCAATCTGAAGCACCATATCTAGCTTATCCTTGATAGTTATCTGTGGCCAATATTCATCCACCATCTGGTCAATAAGATCAATACTCTGCACCAACTCCATGTCATTGGGCTGCTTCATGGTATTATCTATATTGAACGACACCACTTCACCCCCAAACTCACACGTTAGTTTTCTCGTAACATAGTTGATTCTCGTGCGAGCAGTCTTTAGGAATGGCATACCCAACAGCATCACTGGGGCTTTTTGTGCCGATCTCCCCTTATCCAAAATATTGAAGTCAGCTGGAAAAATGAGGTTCCTTACCCAGACCAAGACGTCTTCTAAAATTTCTTCAGGTCATACAGTCAATGTATCCGCGAATTGAATAGCCACCCTTGTAGGTTTGAGTGGCCCCATCCTCAGATCATCATACATCGACTTCGACATCACATTAATCGACGCTCCAAGGTCAAGCATAGCCTTCTCAATCTTCATATTCCCAATTATACAAGGAATATAGAACATCCCCAGATCAGTGCACTTGGTTGGCTTGGGATTGTCTTGCAAAACTGCAGATACATTCTCATTAACTTGAAACCTCGCCTCATCTGTGTACTTAACCTTCCTTGTACACAAATACTTCAAAAACTTAGCACACTTGGGCTTTTCAAACAAGATTTCTTTAAACTGCTCCCAAGTTAGACTCATGCTACTCGGGGGTAAATATTCGTTGTCGGGATTCCCACCAATAATCGGCGGCTCCCTTTAGCTGATACGTCATACACTCGAGATGCTAGCGATCGTTACATCTAAGGAATTTGAAAATTCATTCGAGAGAACGAACCCAGTCCTTGACTTCTGCGGGACTGCCATTACCATCGAAGGTTGGAGGGTTTTGTCGAAGAAAAAGTTCCTCGACTCTCCTGTCATTTTGAGGAGGCGGAATTGGGTTCCTACGCTCTTCCTCTTCGTTAGTTCTAACGTTTCTTCTTCTTTCTCTTCTCGGAGGCATTCTATAAGAAATGCTAAAATTAGGACACTCAGATAGTTCGATCAAAGCATTTTCTCAACTCTCGAAATTTCCCTTTTTGGAAGAAATCATTCTTAAGCGATACTTATAAAATATAATGCATACTTCGCACATTTAATCACATAAGAACACTTAAGATCATTACTTTCTCACTTCATCATAACAACATCATACTTTCCTCAATTCTCATTAACTTTAAACTTTATACTCATATAACTTGAACATTTAACCTCACTTTCTGGATATAGAATATCTCGGACTTTTGAAAATTTTTCAATCTTTAGAAATACTTTGAAATTTCTCGTATCTGTCAGCTGGATGAGGCGGGGTGCTTGGCTCATTGCGGACTCAATAATATTTAAGGAATGCTCAAACAATTACAAATAATATTCAAATAAGTCTAGAGAATGCAAATCTAGACTCAATTCTTAAGGAAGTTTATACTTCAGAGCAGACAAACAAACAAACAGACCTGCTCTGATACCACTTTGTCACAGTCCAAAATCCGGTGTGTAGGAACGACCAGACTCCATTGGAGTGTGAAGGTGAAACCATCAAATAAACTTGACTCAACAAGGGTTCATGCTCGAGAATAAGGTAATCGACGATAAACGTTATCAAATATCAATATGCTTTCAAGGGATTTTCAAAATAAAAGAGCACAAATAATTTACATTGACTTCAAAATATAATAAATGTTTTGGAAATCCAAGTCATAGAGAATTAAAAGACAAACAGGGAATAGTTTCGAGCACACAGCTCATAGTAACGAAATTTGAGAATGCAGTCAAAGGCAACAGAATAGCTGCGTTGCAGTGGAGTATAAACAACGACTCAAATTCAAAGGCTATATGTATGAAGACACATAACCTTTTAAGCCAAACTTCCAAAATTGATTATATTAACAATGAGCCGCTCAAGCACACCATGTCCCCCTCATCCAAGCTAACTTGCACGTTTTAGAAATAACATGCAGGGCGTGAGTACTTCGTACTCAGTGAACACGTGCCAAAAACATTTGAAACTCTGCTCATTAGAGCTATATGATTAGACTTGCCTCTTTTGTTTCATCACAAGGGTTAAATATATAATCGTTTAAAAACAATTTACCACTTGTGACAGTCATAAAAATATTTTCATACTTTTCAGAAATCATCTGCAAACATTTATACTCAGGTATGAATCAATCTACAACTGATTTTACTGTGGTGTGGAGAAGTAGGTCTTCTTCTCGAACACTGTGACCAGCTATACCAAAGTAAAGCTTACAGTCACCTAATGCATGCATTGTCCCGTATATTACAGGACCACTATTATATGCATCCACAGGATTTATAATAATTAACATGTAGATGATTGCATACTAAAACATTTAAACTCAGGCAAGTCAATCAATTTTGAATAGCGCACGTAATACATAAGTAGTAAGCGCATTCATCATTCGATTTTAGTTCAGAAAAGTCCGCCTGACTTCTGATATATTGTGTCAAGGTTGCTTACTTTACGCTTCCCGACTACTCGTCAGTCCCGCTCGGCCTTCATGAATAACATCGAATAAGAACGAGATTACTATCTCGTAAAATGTAAAATAGACTTAGGGCTCGGCTGAAGGACTTCTACCTGACTCGGGTTCTTTTTAACTTATCTAAACTTCTCTACATCAACAACTTTCTCGATTTCTTGTTCTCGAATCATCGTCTTTACTCGGTTTCTAATAATTTCTCAAACTCAGATTCTCGTTACTTCTCAAACTTCATGTAAATCGATAAGTTACTATTTAACTTGTCTTAGACTTCTCATGAATTTAAGTTATATGATTTCAGCAAATCAATACATCACATCTCAACTAACATCACAGATCATTCATTCACAGTTGAACACTTATCTCAATAATCAGACATTCACGTCGACAATCAAACATTCACTTCAACATTCACATCACAACTCAAACATCGTCATAATAGTCAAGCATTAATATCAATATTTCAAGCACTTATATTAAATAAGTGATTAACTAAGTGATTATCTTACTAGAAAGGTTAATCATACTTAATCACTTAATCACATATTAATTTATCATTGCTCGACTTTTAACTTTTGAAAACTTATAACTTCAAACTCTAATGAAAATCATTTCATTTAACTCAAATAATAATCATTTTAATTTTAATATTCAAAATTCTACTTCGTATTTCTTGATTCAAAAATACATCATTATTTTCTTCAAAATACATATCATATACGTATATGATCTCAACTTAATACTTTAATATAAATTAATCATTATTTTATTCTTTTTCTTTTAAAAAAAAAGAAACTCAATTTTCGTTTAATTTAATCAAAACTCGGCTTTTATTTTAAAACTTCGCTGCTCAATAACTTCTACATTTTAACTCCTTTTTAAGTGATTTAAAAAGCAATCTTGCTTGTTTCTACTCAAATAACATCATCAAATCACTTAACACATCACATAACATCAATTACCCATCATAAAAAGAAATTAAAACTTAACTCATCATTTTCTCACATAATATAATTATTTTCTCGTTTTTCAAACTTCTACTATTTTCCTTTACTCGATTAATACTTCGTCACATCAATTAAATATCAAAACCCACTTAAGGAATATAACATCACTTAGAATTCACATTACTCAAACATATTCATTTTTTTTAATGGAAATATTCCATTAAATTAATTATTCTATTATTTTATTATTATTTCTTTAATAATAATTCTTTTAACTTCTCGTTTATAACAACGAACTCAAATACGAAGATCTTATCTCTTTAACTTATACTCGTGACTTCTAACTCATTTCCTTATAGAAAATTTTCATTTTCTACTATTTAATTTCTCTTTTTATCTTCAAATATTAATATTATTATTAATATTATATTTCTTTTTAAATCATAACATCAACTCATATATTACATCTACTAAACATCATTTTAACATCATCATCAATCAAAGAAATATTTTTCTTTAGACTCATACTTTCATTTATTTTCTTTTCTCACTATTTCCTTCTTATATATATATATATATATATATATCTCAAAATTCATAGAAAATTCATAAGACTTTATTTTCTACTCAATTCATTCAAAATAGACTTAACAACTTGATACGGACGGAGGACCCGTTGGATAAAAGATCCAAGAACCCTTCGTATAAGAGGTAGGCAGCGGTCTCCCTAGATCGAGAATCCAGTTTGATCACCTCCTAGAGCGAAGAAAACCTCGACCCGTTGGCTATATAATCAGCCAAGAACCTCGGTATGGTTGAACGCCACAAGACTTTGCTCACTAGTCTTGATAAGTTCGGAACAAGTGAAAACTCTACAAGAGAGAAATTCAACTCACAAAGGCAAAGCCAATTTTCGTTTATAACTCAAGGTATATATGTTATTCGATTACAAAGGATATCAAGCCTATTTATAGGTTAGAAAAGGACTCTTCGTAGCCTACCAATAATGATAGTACTTATGATACTAATTAAACTCATAAATAGACTTATTTAACACTAATTAAATCACTTATTAACTACTAATGACTACTTATGACTCAAGACTTCAAAAGTCACTTATTTAACTCATAATAATGAAACTAATTAGACACTTAATTTAGCCTCTTCAATATGCACGAAAATCAACCATTTATTTTTCTTCTCGGGCCTTCGAAGTCTGATTGTTGACAAGCCCTTTTAAGACGAATTCAGCATATTAATATTCACCATTTGGCCCGATTTATCTTGATATTGGACTTGAAATCGGCATACTTTATTTAGTTCCTGAAATCTGACTTCTAGTCGTTGGTTGCCCACCCGTGCTCACATCACAACTTATTTATTTCTCAATTTTATGTTTATCTAATGAAATATATATATATTGTATATATATTTTTCGAATAAAATATATTAAAAATCATTATTTTTCTAGTTAATTTAACTTAACCACAAATCTCAAAGTTTCTCTCATAAATATGAAGAACACATCTTCAAAAACTCATATTATCATCAAGAACATTATATCTTATTTTTTTTTATACCTATTTTCCTTATTTTCTTCGATTTTTATCCAAATAAATTCCACAAAAATTAATAAAAATTATATTTCTCATTTTCTAGATTTTCATGCTTAAAAACTCACTACAAAATTCATCTAAACATATTAACATGATCATCATCATCAATATCATCATATTTCATCAAAAATCATCAAAATCATTTTTCTTCATATTTTCATATGGTTCGAATTTTTCCATAAAATTCATAAAATTCATATTATGACTTAAAAATACATATAGGTCATGTTTTCATATATCATCATGCTCATAAACATTATAAACTCATAAAATTCATAAATCATCACTTAATAATTTTTCTTCTATTTTTAATCGAATAAATTCATTAAAAATTCAATAAATTCACCAAAAATTATCATCAACACATATATGCATATAAATCACATGAAAAATCATAATAAACATATATCATCATCATATCACCAAATAACCATAAAAACTCATCAATAACTCTTTATTCCTATTTTTTTTTTTATTTTAATCGATTTAGGGGTTTTAACCTATCTTAGGCTCTTTCATTTTATTAAACCCTAAATCATGTTTATATCTTCATTTTGATCATAATCTCATCATCACAGCCCTAAGGTTTGCCTATGCATAAAATAAACATGCATCTTTTCCTTATTTTCTTGGCTTTCATATACATATATACATCTTATGAATGAATAAAATCATACTTAAATAAATAGAACTTAAGCTCTTCTTTGGCTTGGATTTTTTGATTGCTTGGAGGATGAAAGATGATGGATTGTAGCTCCTTTCCTTGCATGAAAAGATATGGAAGATATCAAGATCATAACTTTCAAGAATAAGGAACAAAACCTTATTTCCTTTCAAGAAAAATCGAAGGAAAATGGTTGATGTTCTAAGCTTGTTTCAAGCTTGAAAAAGAAATGAAATAGATGGAACTTACTTCTTAGATGATCTTAGATATGAAGGAGGTGATATACATCAAAGAATCCTCAAGCATGAAGCATGAACTCATCGATGAAAAAGTATATATGCATGGAAGTCGAAAATGATGGTGATGAAGGTCGAAGTCGAGCTGCTGCTCGGCGAAGGAGATCACGACTTGCTGCTGCTCCTTCACGGCTTCACGGCAGAGACACGATGAAGGAGATGAAGAGGAGGTCGATCACTTGATGATGAGGGTGAAAAGAAGGTGATGATTAAGGTGAGAGCAGCTGGAAACTGCTGCAATTTTTCTGCTCCTTCTTCTCGACAAAGAGGCGCAGCCGAAGAGGAGAGGGAGATGTAGCTTTAGTTGCTTGGTTGCTAAGGTAGAGAGAGATGGAGAGATAAGGATGAAATGGAAATGAATATGGGGGATGCATCTCTTACACACTATATCTTACAAGATATGAGAGAGAGAGGTAAAGAGAGAGAGAAAAGATTGAGAGAGATATGGAGAGATTTGGAGAGAGACAGGGGACAATGTGTTGTCTTCATGAGAGGGAGAGTGGCATTCACATGCCTTAGTGAGAGTGATATTAGAGTTAGGGGTTCTCTTATGGATAAGAATGCAGTTTTTATCTGCTAATTTCGGCCGGTTAAATAAATTTTCCGGTAGAAAATATCCCCGTTATTTTATTTTATTCCCTCAAACATGTAATAACCCTTCTCGTCTCTTTTCCGACGTCGAAATTCTCTCTAATTCATCTCATATCTCCCAAAATAAATTAAGGAATTCAATTATCTAATTTTTATGCCAAGATTCTATCTAACGAATAAGTTCATAAAAACCGCTCGACTAAACAAGCCGTTAAGCAATTTATTTTTAAAACTTCTTCAAACGATCTCGAAAAATTCTCCGACTTATCTTAAAAGTCTTAGAATAAATTTTAGATTCCAATCAAATTAATTAGACTAAATTCTGAGTCGGTCGATGAATAGTGATTTCTCGATTTACGTTACTATTCATCTAAAAATAAAAGTTCTCAGAAAAATCCGAAATTTATACTCAAGCTCAAACTCATATAAATAAGCTCAATCAATTCATCACATACTCGATTCGAATAATCGAAACGAGAAAAATCACATTATAGCAGATCAGGGCATTTTCGTCATTTCATAGAAAAATTTATTTTCGCAAAAACTTTTAGCACTCAAAACTCATCATTTGGGCATATTAATTTAATTAATATGCACTTAAGAACTTAGAAAAGTTTGGGGTATTACAATGATGCTCGTTGGATTTAGATTGACATCTGTCAAAAACATAATTTCCTTGTCCTTTCCTAGCCTTGTTGTTGCGCCATCTCTTCCTCCTCAGATTGCTCACTATCTAAAGATTGTGGTGGTGACCTTTCTTCGTCACCCGCCAGACTTTCCTCTGCTCGTGCTTGCTTTTCTGCTTTCCTCTTTAGTCCCTTTTGTTCCTTGATATACTTCTTCGGTTCTGGATGATACTTCCATTCACCATTGATCTAAAAAGGGTCGGAGTCAAACATGCACAGGGTCTCTCCCTCAAGAGACAGTTACAAAATCAGCTCCCCGGCAACGATGCGCATTTTGACGTGTAAGTACAAGGTTGATCCACAAGGAGTTGATTGTTCCTATCTCTTGAATCTGTCTCCACGTAGTAAGAAAGAAGGGTTTTGGAATGTTGGTCACTCGAACTCTCTTGCCCAACACAGAAACTAAAATAACACTGAAAAGAAACAGAGAACTTCATCAATAATGAAAACAACTTGATTTGGACATAGACATTGTTAAGTGAAGACACTTGCTTGGTCATTGGTGCAAATATATTTATTACTTGCATGCATTATTGGTTATAGGACTTGAATGCTGAGATCCCTTTTTACTCGTCACGCTCTCAACAAACCCTTACCTGCCCTATCCTTACTTAATTGGCGATGCACCACAGACTCCCTACTCTGGGCAATACCTTTATCGGAGTCATCGTTCAGTGTCTTGCCCAGAGAGCATTAATATCTAGAAAGGCCTTACAAAGAATTATCACGTCTTGCCCAGCAAGGTAGACACCTTCCTCTAATCCTAATCGATCTTAGCTAAGATATGTTATGGAAAACACTCTGATGAGACTATATTTTATATGCTCATCATGTGTTTTTAGGAGTAGATCGAGTCTAGTTTTATGTCTTTTTAGTCTATTTTAGTGCCTGGGAGGACACTTTTGGTAGTAGGTAGGGAAGGATAGGAACTTGGGCATTTGGAGTGGATTTGCTTTTTGAAAGTAAGCACTTCGATACGATGCAATGGTTAAGGAGCTTTGCTCACAGCTAGAGATACCGAGGGCGAAAGTCCAAACACATAGAAACTGCTCCGTACCATTCGGCATGACCAATCCAGATCGTGCACAGTCATTCCAAGTAGGTCAAGATGGCAGGAGGACTCTGGGCAAGGCGAAGGAGAAGTAGAAGGAAGGAGAGTATGAAGGTTCTAGGCATTGCAGCTGGCATGACATCATCTGGAAGACCAACAAGAAAGTAATTCATGCCTTGGAGGTGAAGGAACCGAGATGATAAGTCCTACCCAGATTAGGAGACAAAAGGATAAGGAAAAGATCTACGCGATAAGAAAACAAATCTTTCCTAATTCTACTCGGCCAAGGAAGGAAGTTGCCAGCTGTCTTGAAGGCCCGTTTGTGGGTTTTTAGGGTTTTGATCCAGGATCCTTGTACTCTATAAATAGGTTCATGCATGCAACCTCAAACACACAAGCTTTTACATCTTTCTTTCGTACAATTTACTTTCTTGCAAGATACAATTTACTTTTCTGCTGTTAAGTCTAGTTTAGGCAGAATATCATTTAAGTATTAATTCAAGTATGTTTTCTTTAATCTCTTTTGTTATTGCTATTTATGTAATGCCTAACTAAACATATAGATCTGGGTTAGGTAGAGGATATGTGATATAAGTGTTTTTATAACTCGTGAGGTCTAATTGGGCAAGATAGCTATATATATGTGTGTTCCCAAGGCGTTAGGCAATGATTTCAAAGCAGTCTGTTTGTGCCAAGAGACCATATTGCAGATGGGTAATTGGAGGGTGGCAAATTTCTTAAAAAGGAAGTAGGTTAGACCGGCAGGGACCGGAAGAGGTTTGCCTTATGCTCCTTGAGGGCGGCAAATCTCAGGTTGAACATGGGCGGAGCCGAACGAAGTACACTGACACTGGTGAAAAGTAAGAGCGGGATCCTCGTATCTTATAGGGCCGGAACGAGTTCGTCTAGTGCCCAAAGCTGCCTGTCCATACTACACCCCTTTTGTAGGATCCTCGGGTGGTGGGTTGGGAAAGTAAGGAGGATTGTTTAGGGATTCCACTCAATTCTCAGAAGTAAGGACGAGCTGGGCAGATCGTGGTTGTGAGCGTGACAATGTGACAGTAGAACACGACGCGGTTTGCCTATAACTGTTGACACACATACGTATGGAATATCTATGCACCTATGATTGAGTTACACTTATTCACATTGAATCGAACCTAAATCCAGATTGCCTTTTATTACTGATAGTTTGCTTATTTTAGTTTCAGCTTTTACTTTTCTTTGTTTTGCCCATGGCGATAGTAGAAATAGACCAAACCAACACTGTCACATGATACTTTCAAAAGAATATTGCCGCAATTCCTCGTGGGATCGACCCTCACTTACCGACTAGCTGATCCTAAGAAATGGGCAAGAAAAATACAAATTGTATTTTGCCGCGGCTAAACAACGGTCGCATCACACTCCTATATCTTAATTGATTAGTGATGTAATATATCTTAAGTAATTAACGGCCTATTAACCTCTTAATCGATTACATCATATTTGAACAATCTCATCAACATATCAAGAACATACGCATGCAATTATCAAGCACAATTCAGACCTCTCGAGTTGTGAATTCACTTAACTGTCTTGCCTAGATCAAGTATAAAAACTTAGCTAGACATGAATGTAAATACAAAAACATAAATAATTGAGGAACTCACAAAAACTATATTAAAAACTTACGAAGTATTCAATGGAAAGTAAATCCGGCCAAAAGTGTCGATCAAAACAAGTACGATGGAAACACAAAATAGACTTGCCCATAGGACTTGTTCTTTCCACATAACGCTCAAAATAAACAAGGACTGGAATGTATAAGAAAATTGGAAATCCGAACTCCTCTGCAGCAGCTAGGAGTCGAATATATATATAGGCTTGTTCTTTCCATGAGCTATATTGGGATGCAAGTAATTCCTTGATAAGCATGACCCCAATATGGCATGTCACGTCTATCTACAAGAGATCCCTTCCGGATCCTAATTCTAGTCGGATAAAGAATGATATTTAAGTTAGATCGTATTTTCCTTATCTTTCTAGACTTCAGAGAGAAACAGACCAGTTGCCCCAAGCACGCTGCCATCTTGATTAGTTCACCTCCTGCCCTTCTCTGCGTTACAGAAATGAAGCTTCCAAACCCTATTTTGCCCAGAATGCACCTGCTAGGCAACAGACCGCCACCTGCCCAGAATATGTCCTCCTAGACACTAAAACTAGACAAAACACATACAAAGACTCGATCTAAACTTCCTAGAATAGACTCAACATAGACTCAAAATATGGGTTCATCATGCGCACACACTTAACCCACACTTGTCCTCAAGTGTGCACAGAAGACGTGCCCAAGACAACAAAACAAAATAAAACAAAACAAAAAAAACTCGAATAAGATCAATACAGAAACATTAGTCAAAACAATACAACAATCTTTTCAACAAATATGCAAGTGAAAGGGGAAGAGAATGCACTACTATCAAACAAGTCAAGATAGAATTGTGAGCATTAGGATATCCTTACCACGCTCAACACTCTTGTGTTTAGGTTTATTATTTACTCTCATAGACCATCTTGAATTCGATTTCACCATAGGCTTGCCTGCCCTTTAAATCTTAATCTCTTAAACAAAACCTTAGAACTCATCATTAGGACTTATTGGGTTGTAATTTGTCTTAAGGAAACAGGTACAAAGCATTAACTTGGCTAAGGTCAATTGAACTCGTACTGGGCAACATCGTCTCCCAACGTTTTCTTAATTGCTTCGTATGCTTGAATGCTTGTGTACTTGAATTGTTTATGTAGTCTTCTCGCAATGGTGAAGACCTCTATTTATAGAGAGAGAAATCAAATAGTCATTGGAAAGAGCCCTTTAACCTCTGCTATATAGCATACCACTTCACCTATTCCTCTGCAAACTTTCCCGAAATGGTAACTGTGAGCCTTGCTTTTTATATGTCTCTGCGGTCAGTTCATAAAAGGAATGATGGTTCCGGTAACGAGTATCTGGTGTATGGGGGGTTGAGATACACCAGTAGCAATTTTTATTTTGCTAATGTCTTTTCACTGAGTTATACTGCTCAGGTCAGTTGGCTCGACAACTGGAAAAGTCAGTTGGAGCTACTCTCCAACTGAGTTGCTTAGTTGGAGCTGATCACACAGTTGGCTCCTATGCCAGAAGTTCAACTGTATGCACCAACTGACGTTTTAATCAGTTTTTCATTTTGGAAGATGGTGGCGTTTAGACTCGTTACAAAAACTAAAATCTTTATAAAAATGGGGAAGGTGAAGTTCCCAAGTTAGTGCAGTTTGTAAATATGCAATGTGTATGCAATATGCTGGGTCAGTTGGTTAGGTAATAAAATACTGAATGTAAAGTGCAGAATGTAAAGTACACAGTATTTTAACGTGGTTCAGAGATTGGCCTCCTACGTCCACAACTTCCTTTTTGGGGAAGTAATCCACTAGATAAGCTTAAGCGTGCTTACCAAACACCCCACTTGGATTACGGATTCCAAGCAAATCTAACTAGTTCGATTACGGGTTCGAACAAGACCTTACAACACTTTTCTGAGCAAGTCCATAGCCTGGTCTTAGATTTTGGGTTTTAAGGAACCTGTTCTTGGATTTCGGGTTCCAAGGGACCTGGTATTAGATTACGGGTTCCAAGGGACCTGATGACTTTAATTACGGGTTCAAAGTCAGACCTAAAGTTTTGGATTTGGGGGGGAGGGATATCCAACTAGGAAGCCTTTAACACTGAGGGAAGTGGAGGCTTCAACCTAAGGCTCCAGACTCGATCTCTTGCGAGAGAATCTGGTCAGACACAATACAAGCAAGAACTTATTTTCTAGACTTAATCAAGAAAGGAGGATTTCTGAGAGGCTAGATGGAAGAATAAGAGGAGGGATGAACACTCCACTTCAACTGAACTTCGAGTGAGGTCTTCTTGCTTGAAGAGAAAGAGGTGATAAGTTGTTGCTGCTTCACTCTTGATTTTTCTCTATTAGAACTTCTTTTGTTCGCTTTTGTGTCTATGTTTAGCCGTTAGAAAGAGTCGTTCGATCTCTGCCAAAAGTATGGCACCCCACCAGTTTTTCTAAAAACTTTCCTAAAATGGTAACTGCGACCTTTGCTTTTTGCACGTCACTGTTGTCGGCCCATTTATGGTAAGTTCTCCAGCTGACTTGTGCTTCTGAGTAGATTCAAATCTGGACTTCAACTCTTTCGTCTTTAGCGTCTTCTCTTCTTCGCTCTGTAACGTCTGACTTCTACACAATTTCTCTTCATGCTTAAACTGTATTCCTTCAGCTGCGTGGATCGGTTGAGGAGTCAACTAAGCTGCTGTCCAACTGAGTTCGTGCTTCAATTGAGGTTGATGTCTCAACTGAATCTGAGTCCTGAGCTAAGTCTGGACCTCAGCTAATTCTAGGTCTAAACTCAGTTTGGGCCTCAGTTGAGTTGTTCACGAACTTCCTTCTTTAGTTCGGCTGACTTCTTCTACTTGAAACCTGTAAAGATAAAATCCCTACGCTCCAACAGTGAGCTCTAGCTAAGATCAGACTAAAGGCATTCATCTACTCGGCTGGGGTTAGTTGGGGTTTTGGTATCTTTCGAAACCTTTTACTAATTTTCCCAATAATTTCCCCCTTTTTGAAGATGCCTAAACCCTAAACTGACATCACTTAACTTTCCTAACTTATACCACAAACCGATACTAGTAAGACTAAAAGATAACTCAATTTTAGTCTATAAGAGGAAAGGGTTAGCACAAGAAAACAAATAATAAAAAATAAAAAGGATTGAACTCAAACTTGGACAACGAGATGGTTGTCATCAAGTGAGATCAACAACTGAAGACCTTTAATAACCAGCAACATGTTATAATGGATAACAAATTGGGGAGAGATTACAGTTACAACTGAGTTCTTGCTAAACTATAATGCTAACATCTAACCTACTCTAGGTCTTCGTCTCCTCCACCTCCTTAAGAGAGGGTCTTCATCTTCAGCTACTAGGGCTGGAGGCTGAGGTCATCCCTTCTCTGACCTTGAACAACCTTTTTTTCAATAGCCCGGTAAACCTCTTTCCGCCGCCGTAGAGCTGGTGAGGCTAATATCAGTTGGTGGTAACCATCCACCTGAATACCCGCCTCAAACAAGAGGAGGCAACTGATCCCTTGTCAGCCTTTTTCTTCTCAGCTTGTTTCCTTATTGATCCTGTGCATCCACCTAAAGTAGGTGATACATGCACTTCTTCCCCCTTTTTGGCATCAGTAAAAAGAAGATGAAGTACAAGCTTATGCTGGAGACATTACATCATAGACTTGCTGAAGAGCAGAAGTCTATGTCTTATTCAGTTCCTAGAAGAAGACTACTCGACCGAAACGAGCTTGTGAATAAGGAAAGGCTCAGCGCGACTTCTGATGGATAGGTAACTAATGACCTGCTCAGGTGATGTAGGATTGCAGATCTTCAACCCGACATGCAATTGGAAGAACATCTCAGGGATTTGCTTTAGCTGGTTAACACCACGAAACACCCACATCATCAGTTGTCCTTTAAGGCATCTGCGTCTCATGTTGACACAAAAATAGCGTTCTTACTGAATCAATTGTTTCATAGATTCGGGGCTTGTGGAAGGAAAGAATCGCTTTGCAAAGTGGGAAGGCATATTCTCGATCTGGTAGGTTTTTCTGAAGTGGAAGATAAACCCTAGCAAGAGAAAAAACCACAAAGCAAAAATTTCATGAGAGAAAGTCAGAAAATCTTGGAGTTATTGAGATACGAAATCTAGTTTGGTTGCAAATTGAATTGCAGGCCCCCAATTTATAAGGGGGTTGAGATCCAAATCAACGGATCACATCAACATGTGCAGTTTCTTCAGGAAAACGACAGATGTTAATGTGTCATTTCAGAAAAAGCTGCTCTTAGGAATGACAGTGATGGAATGCGTCATTAGGCGGTATGGAACACTCGCGCGCGTGAGGAGATTAGGTTACACTATGTCAGCCCAATCGTGATCTACAAGCATGGTCTAAGGGACTAGATTAGCTTTCCAATGATGTGACCGGTTAGCTAATTCATAGTGAATAACTTGTAACAGATGCTTGAATTGAATTTACAACACCCAAAGGAACATGTTAACATAGTACCGCTCAGTCGGCGTCAAACACGACTGTCTCCTCTACTCAGCTTACACTCAACTGACTCAAGTCGTCAGTTGAGTTTAGGTTTGACTCCATCGATTAGCTGAACTGAATGGGGAGGCAAACTTGCTTAGTTCCCCCTCAACTTATGACTCCATCTTCATGGCTTCTTCTATGGTTGGGTTGAGTAATCCAAGGAGTTGACACAACATCTTGAATCGAGCTTTCACCAAAGGCTTTGTGAAAATATCAACTCTCTAAATGTCAATGTGAATTTTCGCAACAATGACGTCCTTCTTTTCGATATGATCACGGATGAAGTGATTTCTAATGTCGATGTGCTTGGTCCTGGAGTGGTGAACTGAATTCACTGTGATGGCTATAGCACTTGAGTTGTCATAGAAGATGGGTACCTGGCTTGTCTCCACTTCATAATCTCTCAGTTGTTACTTTAGCCAGAGAACTTACAGGTAGCAGCTTCCAGCTGCCATGTACTCTGATTTAGTTGTGGAGGTGGCGACACACACTTGTTTCTTTGAAAACCAAGAAACTAATTTGCTTCCCATGAACTTACAATATCCTGAGGTTGATTTCCTATCAACCTTATCTCCAGCTAGGTCTGCGTTTGAGTAGCCGATCAGTTTAATGTTATCATCAGTTGGGTACCGCAGTCCCATATAAAATTGATCCCTTGAGATACTTGATGATATTCTTAGATGTGTGCAAGTTAGCTTCCCGAGGCTCAACTTGAAATCTTGCACAAACTCCAATGCGTAGGAGATGTCTAGTCGACTAGCAGTTAGATACAGCAGCGAGCCGATAATCCCTCTGTACATCTTCGTATCGATGAGCTTCCCTTCCTTGCTAGGGTCGATCTTCCAGTTAGTGTTCATCGGGATCTTTGTTGTTCGGCTTGAGGTCAGTCCAAACTTGGAGATTAGCTCCTTTGTGTACTTGGACTGATTGATGAAGATTCCTTCTGGTGACTGCTTCACTTGCAGCCCAAGGAAATAATTCATCTCTCCTATCATGGATATCTCGAACTTTTCCTTCATGAGTTGGGAGAACTTGGATGTCATCGACATATATTTGCACCACCAGGATGTCTTCTCCAACTTAGATGGTGAAAAGGGTTTTGTTGACTGAGCCTCGAATAAACACTGATTCAAGTAGAAAGCCGCACAAAGTCTCATACCATGTGCGCGGAGCTTGTTTCAGTCCGTATATGGCTTTCTTCAGTTTGTAGACTCTACTGTCACCAGTTTCGAAACCGGGAGGCTGTGCTACATAAACATATTCTTTAATGTTGCCATTGAGAAATGCACACTTCACGTCCATTTGATAGACCTTGAACTTGTGGTAAGCAGCGTAGTTTAGGAAAATCTGAATTGCTTCTAGACGAGCAACTTGAGCGAATGAGTCTTCAAAATCTATTCCTTCTTGCTGGCAGTAACCTTGAGCTACCGGTCTAACTTTGTTTCTCACTACACATCTAATGGCGTCACGCTTATTCTTGAATATCCACTTCATGCCAATCACCTTGACTCCCTCAGGTCTTTCAATCAGAGTCGAGTCAGCACGAGTTAATAATCGAGCCATGATTAAGTTTCTGAGTTGAAAATTGTGATTAACTGAATTTATGTGATTTTCTAGAATTTTTCTAGAATATTTAATTATATTTGGAAAATTTTTCTTTTTCCATCTATTCATCGAAGTCGATCGTTTACCTATCTGTGAATGTCTAACTCTTAATGTGAAAGTCTGTATGTGAATGATTTGTGATATTAGAACCCGAGAATTAATCTCGTGATTTTCGGAGTTCGTTTGACTCGAGAAATCAAGAAAAATGAGATGTGTGATGTGAATAGTGATTTCTTGATATTTGTGAATTGTTTAAGATTAATTTGTCTGATGTTTTCAAGTTATATTTTCCAAGTCTGAGAGTCTATTGGTTTAGTACTTGGGTAGAATCGAGAAATCGAGAAAGATTGAGTTAGACAGGTCAAGATAAGTTAAGAAACCAAGTCAAGTAGAAATCCTCCAGCCGAGCGTTAGAACTCGTTTTCATTTTTAGATAGTCGACTCATCCTTATGAGATGTTATTCTTTGTTTCCCGCGAAAAGATGAGCCTGTGGGTATTATCGGAAGCCTATGCAGGCCTACTTAATGCCCTAGCTTTTGAAGATCTTCGACGTTTTTCAACCAAAATCCACTTTAATCGATAGCAAATCACCATCAAATTAACAAGCCGAATATTGTATGATGTTCTTCATCAAACAATGTACTATCCTAAGTTTGGACGAATCAAAATTTTATAGTTTTGGCATCTGTGTAATTGAGTCGATGCTAAGCCGACAGTTTGGCAGGTGCAATTGAAGATAGCTGGCGTAAGGACGACGTCTTTTCATGTGCGGTCCACCTAATATTTTAATATGATTCTTCGAAACTGCTTTGACCAAACCGAAACTGTCCATGGTTTCGGCACTTCGACGATAGCGTCAACTCAATGGTCCAGTCATGTATTTTTTCCTACGTGGAGCCTACGTGTAGTGGTGTATTCAGGTTTTTTGAATTGGGGGTGCGAAATGAGTAACAAACATGGAGAGTTGGTTAAGGGTTGGGGGCGAAGCCCCCGAAGAATTATTTGGACATATCATAGGGTCCGTTTTAGATTTAGGTGCATTTTTCATTTTATTTGAAAAAATTAATACTTTAGTAAAAACTATGACTTGACACATCGTACACATCACAACAAACTAGATAAACGATTTTAGAGTGCTCCTCGTGATTTTTTTGTTTACGATATCCTAGTACAAAAAAATACATAATAATCAAAGTAGTAAAATGAATTAAATATTTATATTTTTAGTATAAATATATATATCTTTCAAAAGAAAGTATAATATATATTTTAGTTTTATATATATATATATATATATATATATATATATATGGGGGAGGGTATGGCGTGTTTTTTGGGGATACACGTTAATCCACATATGAAAGAAGAAAAGAAGAGATCTTACAACAAGAATGCTTCCAGAACGAGCAGTTATCCAGGTTGGTTAGATCGAGATAGGAGTATGCACAGCGGAGATAAAACTAACTCTTTATATATATATATATATGATATATTATATGAACTAGGAAGAGTTAACTATTTGCTAGAAACTAAGATGGAGAGAATTTAGAAGAACATTTTCTTCATTACTACAAAGGTGTATATGTGAGGTGTTGTATTTTTTACAACGAAGAGCTAAACTCTTTATATAGGTGTCATTTCTAATACTATTACAAATTATTGAATAAACTAATACTAACATTATTACTAACTTTTGCGATATGGCCGACAAAGACAAAAATGGAAAGAAAAGCTAGAAAGATAGATAAGGCTAAAAGATAGATAAGGTTAAAGATAATCTACAAAGTAAATTACTACTTTTAGAATATTTATAACAATCGCGTGTTTTTTAGGGATACACGTTAATCCACGTAATGAAAGAAGAAAAGAAGAGATCTTACAACAAGAATGCTCCCAAAAAACACGCCATTATATATATATATATATATATATATATATATTGATTATGGTGAAAATGACCCTTAAAGTGAGAAATAGGAATAAATCTGGACTACAGATCTCAAAAAAGGGCGGTCGCATGAGGTACGTGGCTTTCACACGCGGCGCGTGTAGCTTATGCGCCAATTTATCATTTTTTTATCTTTTTATTTTTTTATTATTTTTTTCTGGACTATTTTTTCTTAAAACACGGTGTATCTAGATACACCGTGTGGTGCATCTAGATAGACTGTATGGTGCATGTGGTTATACATTGTGGTGCATGTCCAATTCTTTTTTCAGTTTTTTGTTTTTCAGTTTTTTTTTTTTTTGTTAAGATTTTATTTCTCAGCTTCGCCTTTGCTTCGATTACGAATATAATGATAATCGTCAGACAACAATTTGGATTTTTCGGCTCGCTCCGAGGCCTTCGACTCTTCTCGCTCGAATCTTGACCAAAGAAGAAGCGGCAAACTAAAAGATATTTTCGTAAAGCATAGTGCATTTCCTTACACCTAGTGGTGCATCTAATTACACTGTCTCGTGCATATTAGTACACGTAGTGTTGCATCTCATGAACCACAATGTGGTAGATGCACCACACTTTACAATGAGATGCACCACAATGTGAAACTAGATGCACCATACGTTGACATGAGATGCACCCAGCTTTATGAAAAAATCAAACCTTCAAAAAAAAAACTCGGAAATTTTTCGTTTGGATGCATCGCCCTTCTTAGCGAGATGCACCAGATGAGTGTCTGAGATTAATTCTCATTTCTTAGGATAATGGTTATTCTTATATGATCCTGATCATATATATATATATATATATAACTATATATATATATATATATATATATATATATTTAACTACTACTCATTCCGTCTCTGTTTTAAAGTCTCATTTGCTCTTTAAAAATTGTCCTAATTTAAAGTCCACTTTGCTTTTTGGACATTACTACACTCGCTTCTTTTTCTTATTTACTACCCTTTTGCCACTAAAGGGCCTATCCAAATGTCATTACCCTATCTTTTTCTTCCACTTACTTTACCTTTTTCTTCCACTCACTTCACTTTTTTCCTAGTGCAATAATTAACAAAAGTAACCCGATTTCATTAATACTACTCTTTTTTCCAATTCACTTCAAATTTTTAACTTTCTTAATTTCTGTACTAGCATCCAAATAGAAATTTAAATTAGCGACGGAGGGAATATTTTTTATTTTTTTGGAGTGCATTCATACCCCTTATTCTTAATTAGATACGTCAATCTTCCCAAATACTCCTGCATCATTTATAGTTTCTCTATCTGCACAATATAATTAATATAGTACAACATGTCAGATTAATAATTGAGATTTTTCGAAATATTGTCGGAGGAGAAAATAAAAACTAATCTATTTACTCTCATTCAGTTTCCACGTGTGCACCAAGATGGACCCCACAAAAAAGGGCAGAAGAAGTCCCCAACTCAATCCTACGCCCCATGCGCACGTTAGCCCGATGAGTCTTGAGGATACACCATATTAATCACTGCATCGAATGTTCTCGAGAAGGGAAGATAATACACTCCAACTACAACCAACTCAGAAAACGAATCCACACGCAATGGGAGGTGCAACTATGTGTTTTCTAGGCTGCCACGAGGAGGAGACGGAGGTAGGGCGGCAGCAGGCGCCGGGATCCTGCTCTTACTGCGGCGGTAAGGTGCAAGCAATCGACGTCAGCAGCCGGTGGAGATTCTGCTTTCTTCCGATTTGCTTCAGATTTAAGCGCAAGTTCTTCTGCTCGCTCTGCTCCAGGCGCCTCGTCTTGTATGATTTCTAGTGGCGAATTTGACTAATTTTTTCTTTTACCTTCTGAATTTGACTGATTTATTCGTGATTTTGTTTAATTGTCTCTGAATTTGACGCTATTGTTGGAGACGATGAGGTTGATCGAATTGTGGTATCCAGGTTATGGTAGTTTTAGATCTGTAGTCGGTGAGGAGGGGGTTGATGTTGCGTATATCTTTTGTATGTATAAATGAGCATGAACTGATGATTCCATTGTGATTTGTGGGAATGCAGGTGTTATTTGATTGCATTATTTCTTCGCTTTCTCCTTCTACGTTTTACTATTTTAAGAGAATTTTATATTTTATATACTGATAATGTGTCTACGATATTAATGGGTGTCTGATAAATCTTATAGCTTCCATATGATTGTTCAACTTTTCTTATCCATACAATCTTCTGACATCTAGATTTCTCATATATAGTTTAATTTATATAAAAATATACTCCAAAAAATTAATTTAGTAAATACGTTTATTTATCTTTTATATCTAAGACGAACCCTCTTGTACAAGTCTTCATGGTGCAGATGGGCCGACCTGCCCAACCCCGACTTGACCCAGCCCATGCGCCAGCCTGACCTACGTGTGAGATCCACGCGCTGTGTGTGGACCTCACGCTCCTATATTTTCTTTTATTTCAATTTTTTTTCCCTCTCTTTTTTTGTTTGTCACTTCTTTTTTTGTTTGTCGTTTCTTCTTTGGTCAAGATTCGAGCGAGAGGAGCCGAAGGCGTCGGAGCGAGTTGAAAAATCTAAATTGTTGCCCGACGATTATCCTTATATTAGTAATCGCAGCGAGATCGGAGCCGAAGGCTCTGTTAGAACATTAAAAAAAAGAACTGGAAAAAAAGTTAAAGGGCGGGTTGACTGGGATGGACCCGGGTCGGGCCGGGTCATACCTATCTCCACCATGGAGATGTTTGTACAAGAGTCCATTTCTATATCTAAAGAGGAACACAAGAACTTCCATGGACTAGCGCATAGAGTGAGACGGGTTCGACCCGTGCGCCGCCCCGACCCGATCCCCGACCAGCGGAATAAAAAAAAAAGCACGACGGCATTCTCTGCATAAATTATTAATGGGTTAATTACCGCTAAGTATCCGAACTTTTTTTCAATTCTTGTTTTTAACCTCAACCGAAGATTCTGCTTGACAATACCGTTACTTAAGATTCCTTCTGAAATTTCACTTAAGGGCCCAAAACCCCCTAAACGTTGCTGAGTTGGCAATCCGGAAATCGTATGTGGAAATTTACTCCGGTCTAGTGTACAGCGTCGAATTGAAATACATAAAACGACGTCGTTTGACATATACCCACTAACTGAAATCAAATTAATATAAATTGTTGGCAAAATTAAGGCTTCTTATCATTTTTCAGAAACGACGAAGCTCGATTCCTAAATCAACTAAGGGAAGGCTTCATTCCAAAATCGATCATGGAAGAAAACGAAGTTGCCCCACGAATGTGTAACCACAATCAACCCGCTGCGATAAAGACCTCAATGACGGAGAGGAATCCGGCGCGTCGCTTTTTCTCTTGTTGTCGAAGGGAGGTAAGTAATCATTTTCTTTCGCGATTTAGGGTGAGAATGCGAATGAAGTTTGAATTTTTTTTTCGTTTCAGACTGATGATTGTGGGTTTTGGCTGTGGACTGATCCTAAGCATACACCGTACTATAAGCAGGCTTTTTATCGGATAAAGCTTGCACATGATAGGGTTGTTGAGCTGCTGGAAGCCCAAATGTTGATAGAAAATTTGCACAATGAAAGACTCAGGATGAAGGTGAATGAGTGTGAAGCACTTCAAAGAAAACTGGACAAAGCTCGTGCCTGTATTCAAGAGCTGGATTTGGAAATCAAGAAAAAAGAGGTTGAGATCAAGAAAAAGGATTGGAAAATGAAGGTGATTGTTTTTATTTTTGCAGTCATTGTTGCAAAGATTTGGATGATGTAATCTGTTGAAGGTGGATGGGAGATGAGATATAATCTATGTAGAATCTTAAGTATATTAGAATGTTAAGGTGGATGGGTTGGGGAATCAAATTCAGTTATATAATTTTGTGCAATGTATAATGCAGATTCCCATCTACTAAACTTCATCTTTTGTAATGCCAATTCCCATCTATTAATCTTTTGTAATGCTCATTCCCATGCACTTAACTCATCTTTTGTAATGCTATGATATTTAGTTGGTTTTGCTATGATATTTTGTTGATTTTACTCTTTTATTTTCATGATATATGAAGCAAAATTGTAGCAAATCATTTCACTGATTTCATTGAAGCAATAACTTAAGAAATAATATGAAAATTTGGAACACAAATAAGCTCTCAAATTCTTGCAGCAAAACATATTCTTTCAAATCAAAGTAATGAACTTCAAGCACATAGTGCATTGTCAATATTCAAAGTTGGCAAAATACATTAAACAAGCTGCATAGATTACATGGCATGAGTTGGCTAATAGCATTAGTTTGTTAATCCAGTTCACAAAATAAGACAAAAAAATGCACTAAACAAGCTGCATCATGAGGGCTTTTTCATCACTTGGTAGCTGCATCATGGGGTTTTTGAATCACTTGGCTTGGACTTGAGCTGCCTTGAGTAGCACTCACACCTCCATCACCAGCAGAAGATGATGACACCCCGAATGTCTTGGTGATCTAAATCTTGTAAAATGTGTAATTCCTCTATGTGAAGGTGCTTGCTGCAATAAACAGCATAAGAAAACAACATTAAATTATTACATGAATATTGCAACATGAAAATTTATAAATAAATGTAAACAATTGCAAGACTTACATGCAAGATACTACCTCCTGAATTTTCATTTATAAAAATTCCATTTGCTCTACTCCTTCTCTCTCTTTCTACTGCTTTTTTTCCCTTGGTTGCAGGTTATTTCCCTTTTGCTGATGGTTTTTTCTTCTTACTTGCAACTTCACCACCTCCATCACATGATTTTGCAGGTCTTCCCCTCTTTCTCTAAGCATATGAAAATCAAAGAGATGTTACAAAACAGACAGAATTGCATTTATAAGTAAAAGGTCATACCTTCTCTACAACTAGCTGATCCACTGGTGGATTTTTGCAGCCATTTTTGTTGTGACCTCGTTGGTGGCATTTGTTGCATGTCATGACAGTTCCATGCTTGCTTAGTTTTCTTGGAGCCTTCTCCTCAAGTGCTCTGATCCTCTTCTTCTTAGGTGTGCCAGGCTGAGCTCTAATGACATGAGGTTTTACAATGAATCCTTCAACTTGTGACCACATTTTCTCACCATTAACAGGCTTCAATCCAAATTTGTATGCCTCCAAATAGTGCTTCACAGTGAAGTATTCATACACATATAATGCAGGATCCTCCTGAACATAATGTATGGCTGCTACTGCATGGACACAAGGGACACCAGAAAGCTGCCAATTCCTACACTTACATGTTCTCTTATCTTTGTCTACAGAAAACTGGTCTTCTCCAACATGAACCTCAAACTTTCCATATAAAGCAGTAGTTGCATTACAGTGAATGCTATCTTTTCTCTCTCATCTAGCTTCTCCCTTATCCTAGGACAGATTCTATTATGAACTTTGCTAAGTTCTTTCACTCTTGTCACCTGCATAGACATCAATGAAGTTCTAATATCCTCAATCATTTGAATGAAATGCTTCCCTCTTGCCCTTGTAATCCATCCATTGAAACACTCACTAATGTTATTCTCTATCATATCACAACATGCATCGGTAGAGATAAAAGCCTGACAAAACTTAGATGTAACCCTACTAATGAAATCTTGAAAAGCAGCTGGACTTTCAATTTTCAATGCTTCAAGTGCATACCTGTATTCTCCAACATATGTGCTTTTGACAGCTATCCAAAAGCAATTCTGCAAAGTTTGTCCCTTGAAGTGCTTCTTGAAGTTTCCATATATGTGTCTAGCACAATTTCTGAGTTCAGCATTTGGAAGCAATCTCCTCACTACCATCTCTCATTCCTAACTCATGAATGATCAAATTCAAAAAGCAAGACCAACACTCTTCATTTTCAACCTTCACTACGGCCCAAGCCACAGGATACATCTGATTGTTTCCATCTTTTGCTACTGCATACAACAAAATTCCACCCATGAAAGTCTTCAAATGACAGCCATCAAGACCAAGAAATGGCTTGCACCCAGCCAGAAAACCCCTTCTAAGTGCACTAAACTCAATGTACAGCCCTTAAAAACATGGTCATCTCCTAGCAGCAATTCAAATCTGCCATCTCCATCAACCCTCCTCAATTCAGCTAGATAACTCCTCACTGAGGTATAGTGTGCCTCAACTGTACCCCTCACAGTGTCTTGTGCAATGCTCTTTGCCTTGTAAAGCCTATCTTTAGGCACATAAGTCTGATACCTAGTCAATATATCATCCCTCAAATCTGCCATAGACAAGTTGAATCTAGTTCTAAAGATATCCAAGTATCTCTTGGCAATCCACTTAGATGTCAACAGTTTGTTACTCATATCTTTGGGGCATTCATGGTCACCATAGTATCTTTTCAACAAGAATTTCCCAGTGGCCTTTGTTTCACTAGAATAAATTCTCCAGGGACAAGGTGGGGCACAGTAAGCTTCACACTTACTTTTGCTAACTTTTCTAAATCTTATGAATCTGCAATTTGCTATTGCCCAATTTGTCAAAGTATCCCTATACTGATACCCATCTTGAAAGTGCATTCCAAGCACAATTTCCATATCTTAGGGATCACATTTAGGATCATAATAGATCCTATGCATCCTGTGTTTCACAGTACAATCCTCTTCATCTATTTCAGAAGACTGATATGGGCCATCAGAGTCTTCTAAATCAGATATATTCGCCCCCCTCCCCCCAAACTCAAGTTGATCAACATTACCAAACTCATCGAGTAAGTCAAACACACTCTTCATTTTATCATATTTTAGATTTTTCCTTTGCTAATGCATATTCATCATCAGTAATGAAATAAAGATCATCTAGACTTCATAAGATCCATCATTTGAAACCTCAAACTCTGAGTCTAAATCACTGTCATAGTTCTCTTCATCGTGCCTTGTATTACCACCATCATCTACTTTCTCTTTTTCCTTCCCACCATCATCTATTCCCTTCCTACCATCATCTACCCTTTTCCCACCATCATCTATTCCCTTCCCACCAGTCACAGATATATCATGTTCTACAATCTTATCAAACAGTTTCCCTTCCTTAAGATAAACATTTATTATCCTACATTTGCCTGCTATCAATGCTAACATTTCCATAACACCCTTATCATCTGTAATTGCCTAAAATCCTGCGTTTAAGGAATTCTGTACCAGAACCCATCCCAAGAAACAAACCCTAGTTGCTCAAACTCATCCACTAAATCAAAATATCCAAATTTATCTCTATCAAACCCCCATTTATTTAGCAGGTGACCCCCAACATAATTAAGCACACTATCAACATTTTGGAAAGTGCCACCAAAATTTAAAGTAAACTTATCACTGCAAATTTATGAAAAAAAGGTAAATTTTCTTCAAAATATCTCAAGCAATAAACATTTTCGCCATTAATTAAACCATAATTCAAATAGGGCTAAAACCCTAAACCATAAACAACTACATTACAAAAACCACTATGACAAAACCAGAATTGACATAAATAAATGGCAAACAAAGGGGACCTACATTTTACCCATAACTCCAGCAGCAAACGAAGTAAAACGGGACCACAAGGACCACTTTGTCGCGCAAACACCTCTGTCAATGAATAAAAAATCAATTCTCAAAACAAGGACCACAATAAAGAAATCATCTTTTCCCACAATAATCCAAAATCAAGCCGAATCTTACCTCGTTTAACGATTATGTTTGGCCTCAATTAAATAAAACAAAGAGAAATGAGGAATAATTTCATACAGTTACGAAGGGTTTCAAATTTCTGGAATGGAATTGGGATTGTCGCGAAGGGTTTTGGAAAATTATATATGTAAATTGAGATTTCATAGAAACGACGTCGTTTTATGCATTATTGTCACAGCCCCAAATCCCGAGGGACGGCAAAAGCCGGGGTGCGACTGGGGTTGGATTAACGAAGCGGGGAAGAAGGGGGCTAACTGACTAAACATACATGAAAAGACATCATTAAACAATGAACAAGACTTTAATATAGATAAGAAAGAGTTAATCCCTAAGGATTACTCGACAAAAGTACAAAAGAAGCTAAGTTTATAATTACAGACTTAGACTACTGAGAATTGTTCAAAGTGTACATCCCAAAAGGTTCAGAGTTCTGCAGCGGAAGAGTTCTAACTAAAGCAACCTATCTTTCAACTCAACATCAACCGTCGCCGCTCACCGTCGCTTCAACCTGCACATTTAGAAAGCAATGCAGGGCTAAGTACAAACGTACTTAGTGGGCACGATGCCGAAAACATACTTATAAATATTGATAAAATGGCATATTATAACCGTAGCGCATCGGGGTTTTGTTGAAAAGGCCCGTGCCTACTAAACATTTTCTGACTTTTTCTCATAAATCACTCGGCCGAGTATTTTCAGGTATGCTATGTTCAATCTTGACCACTACTAATTCACCGTGGCTGGCTACCCCTCAACAGGATACCACATACACCACAGGTTACAAAGTGCACTAACTCTGGAAAGCACTTAGCAGCTAACTCAGAGCCGATCGTTAGTTAATCTAAAAATAGACTAACTCTAAAAGTCTGGAAAACCCGAAGGTTAACTCAGAAATCTGGAAAACACGAATATTAACTCAGATAGGTACAAGAGAACTCACATAAAATAGTTGAAACAGTTTATGCCAAGATTATCATTTTGAAAACATAATTATCAAAGCGATAAATAATACTTTCGAGTTGTGGAAAAACCCACATTTTATTTGATATAGATAAAAGCCCACCTTATAAATACAGAACTTAAAGCAAACGCTTCCAACTTCGGATCTTTCGTCCTTTCTTCACAGTTGGTTTCCTCCTTCATCGTAAAATAAATATACTTAAGAACGGGTCGTAACGATAATCGATTAAAAAGAATCGAAGAAGGTTTAAGTTGTTTTATTCTTTAGGCATTTGCACGCTTAATTAATTCGTTTTACTTAAACGGGAAACGAGACTCGTATTAATCTCGTTAGAACTTGGAAGATCTCATACTCGACTCTCGGGTCAGTAGAGATGGTAGTCGATATCCTAATACGACTTTAAAGATTAAGAGAAGCTAAGTTGGAAAGAATCAACTTAGGCGATTTACTTTAATTCTTTGAATGATTTAAGGAATTTCTCGTTTATTACTTCTTTAAAGAAAAGATAAGATATAAGGTCTCGACTGGTCTCCATCACTATAGGTCTTGTACTTGACTTTTAGGGTCAGTAGGTAGATGTTCGATAGATAAAAATGGCTTAAACGATTGAAAGAAGCTAAGTTGTGAACTAAACAACTTAGAAAACAAGAAACTGAAAAATCACTGTACAGTCCAGTAACTCTGGAGGCTGTCCAGAACAGAGGATTTGGAAACAGGGGGTGAGCCCTGTACCAATAGAAAGCTTAGGAAGTCTAGTTCGTGCTCCAATTTACAGATCACAAATCCGATAAACGAGCTGGAAGTTATAACAGTTTCCGGCGAGGGTCGCAAAACTGCCGTGGAAACCCTAATTGATTGATAAGTTCGTCGTATAACGTTTTAGGTTCGTTTTAAATTCTCGTATTCAACTTTTTTTAGAAACTGGACTCTAAGGCAGTCATCACGTACCTCCGTACGTGTCAATCTCCTTTTTCAACTTACTCAAAAGCACGACGTTCTAACGTCGGATTTCAACTATCAATTACTAAACCAACAAAGAAAATCCAAACGCATTCTAGTTCTCGATTACAACTATAACCCATATTATATCGACTCGGATGCTTATGATGTCAACTGGAAAGATGTTCTAAATTTCATTATAAATAATAATATCAAGTTAGAAATTTCATCCGACTTCCCGATTATTAGTTACAACTAAATATTCGTCTCTTACGCGATTATTAAAAGTCGTCGGTTTTCGTTCAAATTTTACGACGTTAAACTACGTCTAATGGGAACCGTTTTCATGCATGCAAACACATCTTAACATCTTTATAACTCAGTTTATAAGGTGATTTTAGTCTCTTACATTTCATTAAACATTTTTTTAGAAAATTTTCCAATTAACTTCTATTATCAACTAATATGATTTGCAACATAATCCACTAACAAATCATCACTTAATATCAAACATGTATAAACTCCTATTTATTCTATAAATTTCTGGTTTTATATAGATGTTAAGGGGTTGATTTTCTTCTCTAATTAACATCATTTATTTACTAATCAAACTATTATAACAACTATTAATCACTTGCAAATCCAAAAACAACTAACATGCAAAAACCCCCTAATTTATACTTCAAACCCTAATTAAATTTCATAATAACATAGGGCTTTCAATCCCTTTTCATTCCAAACACTAATTAAGCATCTACTAAACATGAATCCATGATCAAAAGAAGAAAATTAGAAATTCTATCATTTTCCCAAAAAATTCTGCATTGACAAAAGTTTTAGGATTATTGGTTTTGATCATTTTTAATCCATAATTAATCGTTCTAACACATCTAATTACATTATTCTAAGATCAAAACATCTATCCCAAACCTTAAAGAATTCGAACATGAAGGAAAGAAGGGGAAAAGAAAAAGAATTGGATAGGATTAAAGATCATCATCATACCTTGAAAAATAAAGAAAGAAGTATGGTGTTTGATGGATGAATTATGACTTGTAAGAACTCTTCTTGTTCTTGGAGGTGTTCTTCAATGGTGGATGAAGGAAATGAAGGTGAAGAAGATGAAGATTTGGAGAGAGAGCAGCCGAGAGGTAGAGAGAGATAGGAGAAAAAAAATGGTTGTTTTGTTTGTTGAATGCATGATGAAAAAAGTTGAAGTGTAAAGTATAGGTTAAGGTGTCACTTAGCTAGATAACATCTACATGCATGTTGACACCTATTTAAGGTGAGGTGGCGGCTGCATGCATGGGGTTAGGAGGGTACGGTTTTTCCGGCGCGATCCGACGTTACGGAAAAACGAACAACGAAAAACGTTGTTCGGTACAAAAATCGTCGCGATTCGATTTGACTTAAAAATTCTAATGTATGAACTTAATTAGAAAATAAATTTATAAAATTTATTTTGACAAAAACTCGGAACGACAAGTTCGAGTTTCGTCCGGAAAAACGTAAAAACAAACTTTCTCGGCGTGTTCGTATTTTCGATTTTGCAAACGTAAAATTAAACGGTTTTTCGTTCTAAGCTTACGAACTAAAACTTTTCGTACGCTCTAACCCTAAATACAGAAGTCATCTAGCTGACCCCCGTAATTTATTTTTTAATAACGGATTCGACCGTTAGTCTTAGAATTCAAAAATTTTAAATTTAGGCGTGCAAAACCATTTATTTAACTAACTTTAAACTTTTTAGAACGTAAGGAATTTACGGGGCATTACAATTATTTGCCAACATCACATCCACGTAACTGCCACGCAGTTGCCACACACGCAAACAATGCCAGGTAAGCAGATTCTTTGTCTGATTCCCTCGTCGGGGTGAAATTTTAGAAGGAATCTTAAGTAACGGTATTGTCACGCAGAATCTTTAGTTGAGGTTAAAAATAAGAATTGAAAAAAAGTTCGGGTATTTAGCTGCAATTAACTCAATTATTAACTGTAACAAATTAACAAATCAACAAGCAAGCCTAGTTGGTAGCACCTCAATTATAGTGTTGGATGTCCCAGCCACATTTTGAGGGTTTTTTTTTTTTCTTTTTTTCTTTTTTTTTTCCTTTTACAATATAAATGATAGTATTACTTTAAAATTACATAAATGAGGCTCTACCCTAGTGGTAAGTCCGTCCTTCTATCAACCTGCATATCCCAGGTCTGATTCTCGTTAAACACAAGTATTGGTATTTTTCTTTTACCTTTTACCTTTTCCATTTTCTGTTTTTTTTTTCCTTTTTCGATTTTCTTTTACACTTTATTTTTTCTTTTTTATTTTTTTTAAGTTTTCCATTTTACTTATATTTTCAGGTATTTTTTTTAGTTTTTTTTTTATTTGGCAAAGTAATTATTGTCGTAATGAAAAATAATTATTGATATGAAAAAAATGATATTTCAAAAATATTAGTTTTCTTCACAACGAGTGTTGGGAAAAGTAGTAAGGTTTTGATTTATACCAAAATCCAACTGACCCCAACCAAGTAGATATGGCTTATTATCTTTTTAGTTAGAGCTCACTGAAGACCAATCCGGACTGATGAAGCCCGAAGATGACATAGTTGACTCTGAAACTTGAGCTACATAGTTAACTACTTTGTTGTGCACATAACCGTGGTAGTTATAAGGCTACCCACATCAGGGGGTGTAATACCCCGATCTTTTATAAGTCTTTAAGTTCGTCTTGATTGAGTTTATATGCCTTGATTATATGTTTTTGTGTGATAAAAATTTCCGAGAAAAGAAATTTTTGTCGTAAAATTACTAAAATGCCCTTGAGTGCTTTTATGTGATTTTTCTCGTTTCGGTTATCCGAATCGAATGTGTGATGAATTCATTGAGCATAATTATATGAGTTTGAGTCTGAATTCGAATTTCGGAGAATTTTGAGAAGTTTCGATTTTCGATGAATAGTAACTTTCCTGAGTTTTCACTATTCATCAAATTTTTCTGAATTTCATCTAATTAGTATCTTTTGACTATAAAAAATCTATTAGAAGCTTTGAGTATGTTTGAGAGTCGTGTGAGATTGTCTGAGAAAAATTCGAGTTAATATTCTAAGAACCCTAATATGAACCTGGATTTTATTCTTTGCTCGAAATTTTGATTTGAACCTAGAAATCTGTATCCATAGATTTATTTGGTGAGATATGAGACGAAGTAGACAGCTTTTTGAGGTCGAGAAAGAGTTATGGTGAGTTTTAAGTCATTTAATAGTTTAATGAAAAAGTAGGGTTGTTTTGCACCGGAAAATTTTTTCTTCTGGCGATTTTTATATCGTGTTTTTGACTAATGGGTGCAACCTAAATTCTATTAAAATCCTATCCTACTCTCACTCTCATCTCACGCTCTCTCACTCTCTTCTCTCTCTCGTCATTCCATCTCTCTCCCTACGCTCTCTCTCCCTTCTCTCTCCCTCCCGTCTCTCTCTCGGTCACACACACACAATACTCACACCTTCATTCCGCCATTGAAGACTTGAGCTTGGAGCTTTAGAGTTGCGAGGAACTTGAGCACCGATCATCCATCGATTAATCTGAGGAGGTATTCTTGATCCTCTCATCTTGGTGATTATTTTAAGACTAGGATTGCCCTCCTTTCTCTCCTCTTAATTTTCGGCACTCTCATGCCTTAGAGGAGTGTTCATCATAGATAATTTTTGGAGTCTAAAATTCGATCCTTGCATGGTTTTGTGCATGAGAAAAATGATAAATTGATAAGTATGATTTCTTTGTTATTTTTCTTGAAATTTTCAATGCATATGCTTACGTTTTGATGAGTTTTGATAGAAATAGGAGTTATATGATGTTATGAGCATAAATAAATGAGAAATGGAGAAGTATGAATTTTTGTGAATTTTATCTCAAAATTTCGAACAAAAATGAGTGAAGAAGTTGATGATTTTTTATGTTGTGAAGTCTTGATTGTTAGTTTGATGATTGATAAGTGAATTTGAGTATATAAGAGCTTATGTCTAAGAGGAATCGAAGAAAGAAACTCGTTTGCTTAAAAAGCATGAAAAAGTCGAACAAAATGAAATGTAGAACTTGTGATATTTCTTGTTATATGTTCTAAGTAATAAGATGAGTAATGATTTGTGAAATTGGAATTATTTGAGAAAGATTGAAGCTTAAAATTATTAAAATTTGATTACTATGGAGAAAACTCCATAATAGTCGAAATATATAAGCTTAAAATAAAGAATTTTAGTAATCGAGTTCGTTTGAGTAAATTGATTGAGAAATCGATCAATTGGAATTTTTATAAGCACGATAGAAACTCAAATTGATAAATTTGGACAAGAATTTCACTAAAATCCAAAATTTCGAACCAAATAGAATTTTTAAATTGGGTATTGTTGATTTTAAGCTTATTTGAGTGAATATGTAAGAGTTATAAAGAACTTAAGTTAAGAATGAAAAATCGAACATTTTGTAAGTTAAAAACGAAATTAAGTGAAATTGATCGTGTAATTGGTCGAATAGAATTATTTTGAGTCAATCTGTCAAGTTTGATAATTTTTCGAGTATGTACACGTTTTATGAGAAAAGTGACGTAGCCTTTAATCTGAGAAAATTTGCCCAAGAGTTCGGAATTTGAATTTGATTTCATAATTGAATTCTTTGATTTATTTTAAGTATAACGAAGTTGTTTTCATTAAAATTTAAAGACTTAAAATTTTGAAGTTAAAAAGTTGAGTAGTAATAAGTCAGTAAAAGACTGTGTTGAGGCTTAAATGAAATTCTGAGTTCATATGAGTGTTTATGTGAATTTAATTGATTTTTTGGATTTTTTCTAGAATATTCTGAGATATTTGGAAATTTTTTCTTTTTCCGTCTATTTATCGAAGTCAGTCGTTTACCTATCTTTGAATGTTCGATTCTTGATATGAAAGTTTAAATGTGAATGATTTGTGATATTAGTAACCAAGAATTAATCTCGTAATTTTCTGAGTTCGTTTGACTCGAGAAATACGATGTTTATGTCGTGAATAGTGAATTCTCGATTGTCGTTAATTATTTAAGTTTTAATTTGTTTGATGTTATCGAGCTAAGTGCCCGAGTTTGAAAGTCTGTTGGTTTAGTACTTGGGTAGAGTCGAGAAACCGAGAAAGATCGAGTTAGTCGAGCCGAGATAAGTTAAGAAACCCAAGTCAAGTAGAAGTCCTTTACCCGAGCATCAGAACTCATTTCGTTTAGTTTTTCGAGTAAGTACTCTCATCCTTATAAGATGCTATTCTTGAAGGAACGAGCGAGATCGAGAAGTAGAAGAAGAAGAAGGAAGAAGCTACCCCGACTAACCCCTACTCAGTCACGTGGGCTATATAAATTAATTGACTTGCCATTTTATCTGAGTTATGGTATGTTTGATCATCTACTTGAGTTATTATCCTGTATGAGACAGGAACACACATGTTGTTATTTGGATTATGTGAGGTGACTGTGAGCCTTGTTGTCACAGCTCGAATTCTAATGTGTATGAACGACTAGAATCCATTGGATTGTGAAGGTAAAACCACGAAAACATACTCGACTCAATAAGGGAACATGCTTGGGAACAAGGGAATATAGATTGAAAGCGATAACAATTAACAACATGCTTTCCAATCTTAACTCAAATAAATGAGCATTAATAAATAATTCAGGTGTCGGAAGTAAATCATATATCTCGAATCCAAGTCAAGTAGAATATAAGAAAAACAGGAAATAGTTTTGAACACAAGGCTCATTGTATCGACACCAATTATCAGAGAAATAGTTTTAAAAACAAATAACAAGTTTGTTTTGAAGAGGAATCTCAAACTCAGGTCCAACAATTACATGTATGAAGACATGCAATTGCAAACTTAAACAAAAGACTCGACTTATTTTAACACACTGCCGAGCATTCTCCACCATCTTCATCCAAGCTAACCTGCATGTTTAGAATTACATGCAGAGCTGAGTACTTCGTACTCAGTGAACACATGCCAAAATAATTTAAAACTTTGCTCGATAGAGCTATATAATTGAACTTGCCTTCCACTACATCGCAAGTGTTAGCACAATTTAAAACAGTTTACTTGTAGATGCAAAAATCATTTTCTTTTCTTCAAACGACTACACAGTCAAAATATATATATGAATCAATCCACCATAACATCTCTGTGTCGAGAAGTAGGCCTCCTTCTCAAACACCGTGACTAGCCTAACCAAAGCAAGTCTCACAGTCATCTAACAAAAATCAAATAACAACACGTGTGTTCCTATCTCACAGAGGATAATAACTCAAGTAGACGATTAACCATACCATAACTCAGATAAATTGGCAAGTCAATTAATTTAAAAACTCACGTAATAATCAATACGTAATAGCATTCAATAGTTCTCGGTTTAAAAAGCCCACCTGACTGCGTAGGGTTAGTCGGGTTAGGTGTTTCTTCTTCTTCTTCTTCTTCTTCTTCTTCTTCTTCTTCTTCTTCTTCGTCTACTTCTTGGTCCCGCTTATTCCTTCAAGAATAACATCTTATAAGGACGAGACTACTTACTCGAAAAAAATGTAACGAACTTTTAACGCTCAACTGGAGAACTTCTACTTGACTCGGATTTCCTTAACTTATCTCGGCTCGACTAATTTAATCTTTCTCGGTTTTTCGATTCTACCCAAGTACTAAACCAACAGACTCTCATACTCGGGTACTTGACCCAACAACATCAGATCAATTTAATAATTAAATAATTCATAGACATCAAGAAATTACTATTCGCATCATGCATCTCGTTTCTCGATTTCTTGAATCAAACGAACTCAAAAAATTACAAGATTAATTCTCAGTTACTAAAATCACAAATCATTCACATTCAGACTTTCACATCAGAAATAGGACATTCACAGATATATAAACGACTGACTTCGATAAATAGATGGAAAAAGAAAAATTTTCGGTTTATCTCATAATATTCCAGAAAAATTCCAAATAATCAATTAAATTCACATAAGTACTCACATCAACTCAGAATATCATTTTAATCTCGACACAGTCTTTTATTGACTGATTACTGCTCGACTTTTAAACTTATAAATTTTTATGTCTTCGAATTTTAATGAAATTAGTTTCGTTATTCTTAAAATAATTCAAATTCAAATATGGAATCAGATTTAGAATCCGATACCTTTTACAAAAACTCTCGGTTTAAGGTCTACGTCACTATTTCTCGTAAAATGTGCACGTGTTCGGAAAATTCTTAAATTTGACAGTTTAACTCCAAACAATTCTAATTGACTAATTACTCGATTAATTTTTCTCCATTCCATTTTTAACTTATTAAAATTGCTTTTGTTTCATTTCTTGACTTATAAATTCCATTTTGATCGACTTTTTGGACTTTAGTGAAATACTTGTCCGAATTCAATTGTAATGCCCCAGACTATTTCTACAGTCTTTAAAAATAAAAGTTATTAATAATTATGGTTTTGCACGCCTAAGATCATGAAGTTAAATTCTAAGATTTACGGTGAAATCCGTTTCGGAAAATAATTTCCAGAAATCGGACGAACGACTACTGTATTAGGGTTTTCGCGTCCGTTAAGTTTTTCGCCTGAAAACTCGAAATCGAATTCCGTCAGAATTTACATTCACTTTTTCTTCGAGACGAGTTCACCGGAGAAAGTTAATTTTTATGATTTTCCAGACGAAATTTGGACTGTGACGTCCCGACCTTTTTCTCGGATTTTGAAAAACGAATTAGGTTTTCCGAGTACGTAAATTATTTCCAATCTAACGGACGAATTAGATTTCTTCTATTCCGTAACTAACTAGGAAAGTATTTCTCGACTTTTAAAACGGCGTTTAAGAGCCGGAAACGAGATTTTATCGTCAAATCATTCCTCGCCAAACATGTCTTAGCGAGTCACCACTACTTTGTGGGATATTTTTCTACTTTATGACTCACCAAAAATGAGTCATCACCCTCCCCATTCATCCCTCCTTTACCGCCACCCCACCTCCATTCTCACTCTCATTTTCTCTTCATCATCTCCTCCATTGAAGCTCAACCTCAAGCTTTCTTCAAGAGCCCAAGTCTCTCGTCTACCGATCATTTTCATTTCCGAATCCATAATACGAAAGGTAAGAACTTCGTCTATCATTTGAACCGAACAAATCTCTTTTCCCCCATTTTTATTTTTGTTCGAAAATCTGGAGGATGAATAGCATGTGATTTCTTGATCGAATCTTGTTCTAGTACGTTTAGAATCGAGTTCTACGGATCAAATCATGAAGAAAATCACACCTACATGTTCTAGGGTATTACCAAAAATTTGTAGAATTTGGGGCTTTGATTCGTGCTCGATTTCTTTGTCGATTGAATGTTAGATTAGTGTTTCTTATGATGTTAATTGATCGTATGAACTGTTTTAGATTTTTCTAAAAATAAAATGTGAAACCTAAGAGACGAAGAAGGCTCGATTTAGGTTAGTAAATGTTATGATATGCTCGATTGTTTAATGGAAATGAGATATACGATACATGAGGTCGAATATATATTAAATTGAGATTTTTCTAAAAATATTAGGTAAAGTATAAGAGACGAAAATCCATAAATAAACCGAGTTTGGTTAATGAGTTAAGGATATGGATCACTTACTAATGAGTCTTGATAGATGTCGAATAATGTTGTAGAATTTAATCGGATTCTAATAACGTTGAAATTTTTGTAAGAAACGAAGCAACGAGCCTAAGTATCGATGGAAAAGTCGAACCAAGAAAATAATTGGATATTAATGAATCTTATCATTAAGTGAACAAGTTCGTAGTTGACGACGTGTTAATCCGAGTTATGAAATGATAGGTTATAATTGAAACTGAGAAATTAGGAATTGAATTAGGAACTTGAATTGGTTTAGTAATTGTATAGTTTGAACGGCGAGTTTTGATCGTCGTGTTTATAATCGAGAAATGGAAAGGGATTTATCACGTATAATAATACCAGGTGACTGCCTTGGGTCAGTTTTTGTGCGAAAATAAAAGTGTTTAAGCTTTAATCGAACCTAGAAAAGCGTGCGTCGATTTTATCAAGCATTAGGGTTAACTCGGCAGGTTTTGCGACGTTCCACGGAAACTGCGATATCTTCTAGCTCGTTAATTGGAATCGAGATCCGCGAATTGGAGAGTAAACTAGACACCTGTACCTTTCTTTTGGTATAAGATTCGACCCCTGTTTCGCAATCCCCTGTTTTGGACAGACTTACTGACCTCGTGCTGTGCATGTTTAAAAATGTAGTTTCTTAAGTTGAATTCTTCTCAACTTGAACTCTTTCGATCTTTTTAGTCGTTTCAAGTTATCGACTACCTTCTTTCTACCGACCTAAAGTGTCGAGTACAGAACCGAGTGAGCGTCAAACGATATGCGTTCGTATCTCGTTTCTTTTTTTTTTTAACTAAAAGAGTTTAGTTAGCGTGCAAATGCCTAAAACGTCTAAAGAACAAAAACTTAATCCGATTCTTTTCGTATTCGTTTATCGTTTGTGACCGAGCTTTAAAGTATGATTTTTACGATGAAGGAGGAATTCGACACCAAGGTTAGGACACAGACCAGAAGACGGAAGCACGTGTCTTGTTCTGTAATCTATAAGGTGGGTTTTCCTATATATCAAATAAAACGAGCAATGCTCGAAAACCTTTTCTTTATTGCTTTGATAATCGTGTTTTCAAAGTGATAATCATGGCATGAACTGTTTTGTGTTTTATGTGAGTTCTCTTGTACCTCATGAGTTAATCAAAAGGGGTTAACTAACGATCGGCTCTGAATTAGTCAAAAGGGGCTTTCCAGAGTTAGTGCTCTTGTAGCCTGTGGTGTATGTGGTATCCTGTTGAGGGGTAGTCAGCCACTGTGAATTATGACTGGTCAAGATTTGAACGTAACATCTATGAAAAATGCTTGATCAAGCTACTTTATGAATGAAATGAAAATGTTTAATAGGCACGGGCTCTTTTAAATGAAAACCCCGATGCGCTATAAAATGAGATGCCTATTTATCTATACTTATGATTATGTTTTCGGCAACGTGCCCACTAAGTATTTTTGTACTTAGCCCTGCATATGTTTTCTAAATGTGCAGGTTGAAGTGACGGCAGCGGTGGACGGTTGAGTTAGGGTTGAATAGAGATAGGAAAGACTTGTATTCATATCTCACTTTTCCACTGCTAAACTCTAAGACTTTTGTTGTATATATATATAAATCACTGTAGCCTGAGTCCTGTTTATAACTTAGAAGCTTTTGATATATCTTGCTCGAGTAATCTTTCGAGATTAACTCTTTCCTTTCGTTTATAAAATCTTGTTCATTGAAGATAAGATGTCATGTATGTATGTTTATTCTTTCATCCCCCTTCTTCCCCACTTCTTTAATCCAACCCCAGTCGCACCCTGGTTTCTGCCGTCCCTCGGGATTTGGGGATGTGCCATCAATAATTTGAATTTCTATTATACTTATAAAAATTCTAATTTATCGATTTCTCGATAAATTTACTCAAACGAACTCAATTACTAAAAATCTTCTTTTTAAGTCTTAAATTCATCGCCATTTTTGGGGTTTTTCCCGTAGAAATCCGATTCCATCGATTTCGAGTTTCAATATACCTCAATTAATTCCAATATCACTAATCTATCTTCACTCTATTACTTAGAACACTTAATCATCATAAATCACAAGTATTACTCCTCATTTCCTTCGAATTTTTCAAGTTTTTGAGCAAACTATTTTCTTTCTTCGTTTCTTTTTATACTTAAGCTCGATACATGCTCAAATTCACTTATCAATCATCAAGCTAATCAATACTAACACATAACATCAAAAATCATCAAGCTAAACAATACTAACACATAACATCAAAAGTCATCAACTTATACTCATATATGTTTCGACTTTTTTCAAGAAAAATAGCAAAATAACTCATTTCTTCACCTTAATCACATATCAAGCATAAATCATCATTAATGTTATTATCTTAACATCATTTACTCAAGAACATCACAAAATCATCAACTACACATATATATACATAAATCGGCATTTTCAAGGAATCAATAAATAATTCATACTCTTCATTTCATCATTTTTCTCATGCATCCTAGTACTCAAATCCATCGATATCTTCATCAATTCATATATCAAACTCCAACAACAAAAATCCCTAATTTTCCTAGGTCATCACCTTCGAAATTTTTGGGAATAAATAGCATGAGTTTCGATTCTCTACAATTGATCACACAAACTCTCTTAGATTAATTTCTATGACTCAAATCCATCATCAATTTCATGCTAACAATCAAGACATGAAAATCCCTAAATCTTAAGGAAATTTTCGGTACTCATAGGGAAGAAACAAACAAGATTTTTCCTTCATCTTCTCATGCATATAATCACACAAGGATCATGAATATCATACTAAAAAACAAAATCAAAACTTCCTCTTAATCTCTAACATGATCGACGGTTTTGAAGGGAGCGAAGAATCAAGTTTTAAACTTCTATTTTCCATGAACAAACCTTGCAAAGCTTCAACTTCTAGGCCTCAAACAAGCTAGAATCGAGCTACTCTCCTTGGCACAAAGCTCCTGAAAATCAAAGGAGAGGAAGGAGGGTGAATCTTAGTCTTAAAATAATCACCATGACGAGAGAATCAAGAATACCTTATCGGTTTAGTCGTTGGATGATTGAAGGCTATCTTCTTTGCAATTTTTGAAGCCTGGAAGCTCTACCATCAGTGGAGGTTTAAGTGTGATGGCGTGTGTGTGTGTGTGTGTGTGTGTGTGTGTGTGGTCGAGAGAGGGAGAGATGAGAGAGAGAGTCGGTTTAGTCGTTGGATGATTGAAGGCTATCTTCTTTGCAATTTTTGAAGCCTGGAAGCTCTACCATCAGTGGAGGTTTAAGTGTGATGGCGCGTGTGTGTGTGTGTGTGTGGCCGAGAGAGGGAGAGATGAGAGAGAGAGTGATGTCGACAATATTAGAAGAGAGAGAGAGAGTTTGGAGCATGAGAGAGAGTGGGGAGAAGTGAGAGTGAGTGAGAGAAAATAGGGAGAGAAAGATGAGAGCACATGTTTAATTTGTGCGATAAAAACCGCGTGAAGAAAAAGTTTTTCGGTTCAAAACATCCCTATATTTCCATTAAACTCTCAAACGACTCCTAATTCACCACGACTCTTTCTCGACATCGGAAACCTCTCTACCTCATCTCAAATCACACCAAATAAATCAAGGAATCCAAAAATCCAGTTTTTAAATCAAAATTCCGAGCAACGAATAAAAACTCGAAAATTACTATTCATATTAGGATTTCTTGGACCATCAACTCAACTTTTTCTCAGATGATCTCTGATGACTCTCAAACATATCTCAAAACTTCTAAAATAATTTTTAGACTCAAAAGACATTAATTAGACGAAATTCAGAAAAGCTCGATGAATAGTGAAATCTCGTGAAAAGTAACTATTCATCTGAAAATAAAACTTCTTAGAATTTCCCAAAATTTGAACTCAGACTCAAACTCATATAATCATACTCAATCAATTCATTACACATTCAATTCGGATAACCGAAACGAGAAAAATCACATAAGGGCACTCAAAGGCATTTTAGTAATTTCGCGAGAAAATTTCTTTTCTCATAAATTTTTATCACACAAAATCACACATTCTAGGCATATAAACTCAATCAAGATGAACTTTAAAGACTTGTAAAAGATCGGGGTATTACACTTGCTACGGTTAGGCTAGTCATAGTGTTTGAGAAGGAGGCCTACTTCTCGACACAAAGATGATGTGGTAAATTGATTCATACCTCTCTTGATTTATATATTTGACTGTGCAGTCGTTTAAAGAAAAGAAAATGTTTTTGCAACTACAAGTAAAATGTTTTAACTGTGCTAACACTTGTGATGCAGTGGCAAGACAAGTTCCATTATATAGCTCCAATGAGCAAGTTTTAAATTGTTTTTGGCATGTGTTCACTAAGTACGAAGTACTCAGCCTGGCATGTGTTTTCTAAACGTGCAAGTTAGCTTGGATGAGGATGGCGCGGATTTGCTCGCCAGTGTGTTACAATAAGTCGAGTTGTTTTGGTTTAATTTTGCAATTGCATGTCTTCATACATGTAGTTGTTGGGACTTAAGTTTGAGATTCCGCTGCATAAACAACTAAGTTTTATTTGTTTTTAAAACTTATACTCTGATATTGGTGTCGATACAATGAGCCTTGTGCTTGAAATTATTTCCTGTTTTTCCTAAACGCTACTTGACTTGGATTGAGACACTTGATTTGCTTTCCGACACTTAAATTATTATAAATGCTCGTTTATTTGAGATAAGAATTGAAATCACGTTGTTGTTTATTATCGCTTTCAATCTATATTCCATTGTTCCCGAGCATGTTCTCTTGTTGAGTTGAGTATTGTTTCATGGTTTTACCTTCACTATTCTATAGATTCTAGTCGTTCCTACACACTTGAATACGGGCTGTGACAGGGGGGCTCGAGACGGCTTCGAGACGTCCCTCTCCCCTTCGAGATGATGCGCTGCGGCCTTCATCGTATCGAGTTCGGTTCAATTTTTTGAGATGCGCGTGATGCACACGTGCCTAACGGTTGGACTTTTAAAGCCAACGACGGCTATTTTTGTTTTTTTTTTAATTCCTATTTTTCACTATAAATACCACCATTTCCACCCTCAATTCTTCACACATTCTCATTTCTTCCAATCATTCACCCTGCATTCTTCAAATCTTTCACCCTCATTTCTTTATCTCTTTCTTTCTTTTGAAAATGGATCCCAACAATCCCTTCTCATAGGGATGGTATCTCGACATGTCCGGCGATGCTTATGCGACAACAGGGCTTGATTCAATCAACCTCAACACTCAGGCCTCCACCGAGTCATACCAATCATTCACCACCGAAACTGAAAGCCGGGCGCCGGATCCGCTGCCGATGCTGCCTCTGCCACAACCTTCTGCCAAAGAAAAAAAGGGCAAGGTCAAGGGCAAAGTCGTCTTCTCCTCCGCTGCATGTTAGAACTTGAATCGAGTGAAATCGAACCCTTATGCATGAAGAAAGGAAAACATCGAAGTTATATAGAAATTAGGGTTAGGGTTTTCTCAATTCATAAGTAGGAAGTTGAAATTGATTGAGTAATTGTTCAACTAGATTTATTTTAAGCTATTTGTGAAAGTATGAGAATTTTTCCAGCATATTTAAGTATATTCTAAAAAAAAATGCTTACTTTACTCCGAGAATTTTCGTATGAGGTCTCAGATGTCGAATCCGATTATGTATTTGGATTCCTTGATTTATTTTAACTGAAATGACACTGTTTTCGTTCAAAACCGAGAACATTCATTTTTGGGTTAAAAAGTCTAGCAGTATCAAGTCAGCATGAGACACTATTGAAGTTTGAATTAAGTGTCGAGTCAGTATTTTTGATCTCGTATGATTATTTGTGATTTGCTGGAATTTTCGTGGAATAAATTAAGAGGTTTTGAAAATTTTTCTTTTTTTGGCTTTGAAGTCTGTTGTGTACCTATTTGTGTATGTTTAATCCGAGAAGTGATGATATGACTGTGTATGAAGTGGGTTTAAAATGATCGAGAATTAATCTCGTAATTTTTTGAAGTCATTTGAGACGAGAAATGAAGAATTTCCCAATGTAAAATGAATAATGATTTGTCGATTTGTATTATTTGATCAAATGTTCAACTTTTCTGACGTCATTGAGATTGTCGAGTATTGATGTTGGAATAGATGAAAGTCTGATGGTATAGTACTTGAGTAGAGTTTAAGAATCGAGAAGTTCGAGGAAAGTTAGAAACCCGAGTCAAGTAGAAATCCGAATAACCGAGTTTAGAATTCGTTCTTTTCCGAAAAGTAGAACTCGTCCTTATAAGATGTTAATCTTGAAGGAACAAACGGAGTCGAGAAGTGAAGAACGAGAAGAAAGAGATATCTGACAGGTGGCCTTTTTAATCGAGAACCGATAAATGTGATTATCTATTATTATTTTATATGAGCTTTTAAATTAATTGACTTGCCAATGTTTTGAGTATTGGTATGTTTAATCATCTACTCGAGTTATTGATTTATGATCATGTGTAAGATGGGATAACACGTGTTTGCTTAGAGGTGACTGTGAGCCTTGCTTCGGTTAGGCCAGTTGCAGTGTTTGAGAATGAAGCCTACTCCTCGACACACTTGAATGATGTAGATTGATTCATACCTGAGTATATATATATATACACATTTGACTGCGCAGTCGATTCAGAAAAAGAAAACATTTTCAAGCATTCACAAGTTAATTGTTTTTATATCACTAACGCTTATGATGCAGTGGCAACACAAGTTCAATTTAAAGCTATATCGAGCAAGTTTTCAATTTATTTTTGGTATGTGTTCACTGAGTACAAAATACTCAGCTCTGCATGTTGTTTTCTAAAACGTGCAGGTTAGCTCGGATGATGATGGTGCAGTGTGCTTGGCGGCGTTTAATGTTTTCGAGTCGAGTCAGTTTAAACTTGAAGTTATGTATTTTCATACATGTACCTTTTGGGACTTGAGTTATTTATTCTGCTGCCACACTGATGTCTTTATCGTGTTCAAATTTGCATACTCTGATGGTTGATACAATGAGCCTCCTTGCTCGATACAATATTTCTTAAATCCCTGACTTCTACTTGTATAATATATTTACTTCGAGCTTTTGAGATGGGATTGAAAGCATGTTATTGTTTGTTATCGCTTTCAACTTATATTTCCTTGTTCCTGAACATGTTCCCTTTGTTAATTTTCTGTTGTTTCACCCTTGTGGCCCCTCGTTTTCTAGTCGTTTCATATGTTAGAAATGGGATTGTGACATAGTGATATCAGAATAGCTCATCTGCTCTCAAGTTTAAACTTCTTTGAGAGTCGAGTCTAGATTTAATTTCCTAAACTTATTTGAGTTGATAACGAGCCAAGCACCTCATCTCATCCGGCAACCAGGTACGAGTATTTTCAATAGCTTTCTAAGTTTTTAAATTGAATTTATGTTATTAAGTTATTGCGATTTGCGCTTGTCTAAAGTAAAGAGCTTGGTAAGTAGCTTGAATAACTTTAGAGTTCTCTCCCTAATATCGTGTTTTAGTGTTGGAAATCAAAAGGATGGAATGTTTGTGCTAACATTTTCGTGATATGAAATTACCGAGTGGCCTGAGCATAAAATCATCTGTGGAAAGCAACAACGAGTATGTGGTGGTTGGATTTCAAATGTGTTGTTTACCTGTTTTGGTGTGCTAAACTCATTTGAATGGTATAGGATGAATGACGAAAGAAACAAGGCTATGATGCAAGAGTAGTTGCATATGCAAAAATTATCATGAGACCTTGGCCAAATTGCTAGCACGGTACCACAAGGTCTAGGAGAGAGTCGAATATCTTGACATGAGTGTATTCGATAACATAGTGCATATGATTTATGCTCTCCCCGAGGAGTGGCGTGAGTGAGCAGCCTCCTTAGTGCCGACCCATATTAGACGTCAGTACCTTGGCATCTATCTCTACGGCGATTGCAAAGGGTTCATCGCCACGATCTCGAGTCAGTTCATCCGAGAGGGTGCTCCTCCCTAGACCATTTGACCCTCTGCCCCGATCTGAGCTGAAGGGACTTGGTTCTGAGCCCCAGCCTCAGGATAGTACCATTCCGTTTCTTATCCCTTCTCCGCCTCATCCCGTGTCGAGTTTAGCCTTTCAGTTCAACGAGTACTCAGGATTTGTCCTCCCAATCAGCTCTTACCCTCCTAACTTCTCTGCCTCGTCTAGCTCTATAGCTACGCAACCCAATAGTTCGTACTACCCCTTCCAAGTCTTGCCTTCTCTGCACGATGAGTTAGAGGCATTTATGCGCCAAGATAACACCTACTCTCCCATACGAGCAGTAGCCGAGCCTTCTAGGTCGACTCGCACCGGCAACAACGATGATGACGAGCCCTCGAGGACCCTGCCGCGGAAGTGACAGTAGGCACCGAATGCCTTCTGCGCATCTCGGGAAGCCGCCTTGATTTCCTGTGTTGAGTCCTAGTCAGGAGATTGAGCTTAAGCTCAACGGTGATGTTGACTTAGCCGTGTACCTTAGGCATGACGACAGCAGCGACGGGACTCCTCCGTGGAACGACGAGGAGATTGAGGACGTCAATGCTCGCTTTGAGGATGAGTAGACTAGAGATGAGACCCTACCTTGGGATGCCCTAGAGGCCAGTCTTAGCCACATTGAGGAGATGCTAGCCGTTCTCGAGAGTAGTGATGATGATGATCCTGAAGAGGACCCCAAGGAGGAGCTGAGAGAGGATATTGAGGAGGAAGACCCAAGCAAGGGTGACGCTTAGGGTCCAGTTGAAGAAAGTTGTGGAAAAACTGAACAATCTTTTATTTTCTCTTTGAGAGTTGAACTCATTGTATTCGTGTTGTGATGTAAATTATATGACTTGATGCCTAGTATAGTAGATGAGCCGGACGCGAAGTGGTAGCTCGTGTCTTGTGCATTTTCGAGGAGATTAGAACATCGTATAGATGTTTAGGGAATTTTTTCGTTGTCAATATTTATCCCCGCATTTGGTATAAGTACTCAAAAGAGACCATCATTCAATGATATGAAAAAAGGTCGTTAGACCGTAAAAATCAGCCTTGTGTTTATTAATTAAGTTTATTATTTTAAGTCTATTAGCTAAATTCATGAGTATGAGATCCGAGGAAAGGGTCGAGGAAAAGTTGAACTATTATTTGGGATTATTATTTGAGTCAATGCTTGAGTTTTGAGTATTTTATTTTTAGTCGTTCGCGACAATATTTGAGATAATGATTGAGATTAAATGTTTTAATATAGCTTGATGTTTGAGATTAAGTTATATATATATATACGTGCAAATTTTATTTATGCAAAAAGTTTGAGCTAATCGTTGAACGAATGTTTGAGTTCAGAATTTTTCAGTGCAATTGTTCAAGTATATGCCTTGATTGAGAAAATTTTGAGTTTATTATTTATTTTAAGTATTGCTTGAGAAATTTTCCCGATCTTTGAGAATAGAAAGGAATATCAAAAGTTGAGAAATATTCTTAATCGAGTTTAGTTCATTTTCAAGAAAAGTTTCCGAGTTTCCTAATTCTTAGCATTTCTTTTAGAATGCCTCCGAGAAGAAGAAATGCAAGGAACATAAGAAACGAAGAAGAAGACCAATAGGAGCCAATCCCCCTCTTCAAAATGAAAGAAGAATCGAACAACTTTTTCTTAGACAGAATTCGCCGACTTTTGAGGGTAAAGGTAGTCCCACTGAAACCGAGGACTTGATTTTCTCTCTTGAGTGAATTTTCAAGTTTCTTCATTGTGGAGATCGAGAACGTCTCAAGTGTATGACGTACCTGCTTAAAGGACCCACCAATTATTGGTGGGAAGCCCGACAGAGGACATATTCTCCCGAGAAACTCGAGAATTTGACTTGGGAGCAATTCAAAAAAGCTTTGAGACAAGATATTCGAGTAGTCATTGCAAGTCAGAGTGGTCTGACTTATGCTAAAGCCCTAAACCGAGCCCTGGACATAGAATTGGCTATGTAGTCAGAGAGAGGATCGCATTCTTCAGCACCTCCTCAATTTTAAGAAAAGATGATGACAACTGCAACCTCTCAACCCTCCGATCATGGCCAGAGCATGAAAAGAAAAGAAAAATAGAGTGGTGGAAATCACCCGAGTAAGAAGTCGTGGCATGGAAAGCGGCAGCAACAACAAGCTAAATCAGGAAAGGCGAAACCCCAGAATGCTGGTTAAAGCAGTGCATCTTATGGACCCCAAGGACTCCCTCCTTATTCGAAATGTGGCAGAATGAATCAACGCATCTGCAAAGCGGGAAGCAACGTCTGTTATACTTGTGGTCAACCTCATCATTTTTCGAACCAGTGCCCAAGTAAGCAGCAAGGATCGGGCAGTGGAAGGCCAAAACAGTATCAGCCTTCGTAAATGAGAGTTATGGAAGGATCCCCGCAACAGAAGTATCCCCAGGGTCAGTGCAAGCCTCAGAAATAAAAGCAACAACCTTCTTAGCAGGAGCAGCCACACTATCACATGGTGTCCGCGATTGAGCATAAAGCTGGAGTAAAAAACTAGGGAAATCTCGTAGGTATGGGAAAGTTAAAAGGTTCATTCATAATTCTTTTTGATACTGGTGCATCGCATTCGTTTATAGCAAGTGCATGCGTAGATACCCTTGGCCTAGATGTAAAAGAGTCGATCTAGGAGCTTAGAGTGTGAACCCCTTTTGGTAGATCTGGTTAGTTTCACGTGTTAGCTCAAATTTAGAATTGGAGTTTGTTAATCGTAATTTATCCGCTAAATCCCTGAATTTAATTTTTGATACTGGTGGATATAATTTTTGGAATGGACTGGTTAACCAAGAATTTTGTCACGATTTGATGCGATCAGAAGCAAATTTTGTTTCAACTTCCAAGAGAGGAGCCAACCGTAGTTTACGGTATCGAGAAGAGAAAGAAGAGAAGTATGCCAATTATTTCAGCTGTGAAAGCAGAGAAGCTGATGAGGAGAAAGGATACGCAAGCATATCTGATTTATCTGAACAAAAATGTAGAGCAAGAGTTGAGCATCAATGACGTACCAGTAGTCAATGAGTATAAAGACGTTTTCTAGAAGTTCTGCCCGGATTGCCACCCGATAGGCAATTGGAGTTCACGATTGAGTTAGAGCCTGAATCAGCCCCGATTTTGAAAGCTCTGTATAGGATGGCACCGAAAGAGCTTCAAAAGTTGAAGATACGGTTGCAAGAGTTATTGGATGTAGGTTTTATTCGATCGAGTGTATCTCTTTGGGGAGCACCAATTCTGTTTGTAAAGAAGAAATATGGTAGCTTGGGATGTGCATTGACTACTGAGAGCTTAACAAAATTACGCTCAAGAACAAGTATCCTTTGCCAAGGATAGACGGTCTTTCGATCAACTCAAAGGAGTTAGTGTCTTCTCCAAGATTGATTTAAGGTATAATTATCATCAGTTGAAGATCAGGTAAGAAGATGTTCCAAAGTCTGCTTTCAGGACAAGATAAGGACATTACGAGTTGGTTATGATGCCGTTTGGACTGACGAAGGCTCCAACAATTTTTATAGACCTGATAAATAGAGTCTTTCACGAATTTTTGAACAAATTTGTGATCGTATTCATTGAAGATAATTTAGTTTATTCGAAGAGTGAAGCTGAGCATGAAGAGCATCTCAAGATTGCGTTAGAAAGATTGAGAGCCGAGAAGTTGTATGCCAAATTCAGCAAGTGTGAATTCTGGCTAAGAGAAGTGAATTTCCTTGGACACGTTGTCTCGTCCGAAGGAATAAAAGTTGATTAAGCTAAAGTGCAATTAGTTCAAGCGTGGAACCCGCCAACCTGCCTCAAGAGATCCATAGTTTCCTGGGTTTGGCAGGTTACTACCGAAGATTCGTTGAAGGATTCTCGAAGATGGCAAAGCCAATGACTAGTGTGTTGAAAAAGGAATCAAAGTTTAATTAGACAAAGGAATGCAAGAAAAGTTTCCAAGAGCTTAAAACGAGACTAACCTCCGCTCCAGTGTTAGCCCTTCCTGAAATGGGAGAGGACTACACTATCTTCACCGATGCATCGTTGAAAGGAATGGGATATGTTTTAATGCAAGATGGAAAAGTGGTAGCCTATGCTTCATGGTAACTTAAACCTCATGAGCAGAAGTATCCATCTCATGATTTAGAGTTAGCAGGCGTAGTGCATGCTTTGAAGATATGGAGACATCATCTTTATGGAGCCAAGTGTGAAATCTTTTCGGATCACAAGTGTTTTCAATATTTCTTCGAGCAGAAAGAGTTGAATATACAGAGAAGATGGTTTGAGCTAGTAAAGGATTATGATTGTAAGATTTCTTATCACCTTGAAAAACCAATGTTGTAGCCGATACTCTGAGTAGAAAGAAAGGTTCTGAGTTAGGATAAATGAGAATAGAAGTTGTTCAGCCTCCGATGTCGATGGAGTAATTACATCTTTTGTAGTTGTTCCATAATTGAGATCTCAAATCATAGATGGTCAAAGAAAAGATGAAAGTTGGAAAATTTGAGGCTCAAAATTAGAAAAGAAGGAGTTGAAGATTTTCGAGAATCAAGAGACAACACTTTGTTATTTCGTAGTAGAATGTGTGTGCCAAATGATGAAGAGTTGAGAAAGGAAATTATGAGCGAGACTCATGATACCCTTTACATCGCACATCCAGTAAGTACGAAGATGTACCAGGATTTAAAGCAACAATTCTGGTGGGAAGGAATGAAGAGGGATGTGGCAATGTATGTGGAAAGAAGTACAACGTGCTAGCAAGTTAAGTATTTGCATCAGAGACCCTATGTTCCATTCCAACCGTTACCTGTCCCAAAATGGAAATGGGACGATATTAACATGGAATTTGTGACGAGTTTGCCAAAGACGAAGAAAGGAAATACCGCCATTTGGGTAATTGTGGATAGACAGACAAAGTCTGCTCAATTCATACCTATTCTTATCACCTATGGATTGGATAAATTGGCATAGATTTATGTGAAAGAGATCGTGTGTCTGCATGGAGTCCCAAGTTCGATCACGTCAGATCAAGATTCCAAATTCACCGCACATTTGTGGAAAACTTTTCAAGAAGAATTGGGAATGCAGTTGCAGTTCAACACTGCCTATCGCCCACAGACGGATGGTCAATCGAAAATGACTATCCAGATTCTAGAGCATATGTTAAGAGTCGTTTTATTAGACAAAGGAGACAATTGGGAGCGAATTTTACCCCTTGTCGAATTTTCCTATAACAACAGTTATCAGAATACGATTGGAATGGCACCATATGAAGCTTTGTATGGAAATAACTGTTGTTCTCCACTCTACTGGGATGAAGTAGGCGAGAGAAAAACATATAGGGCCTGAAGCGATTGAGAAAATGATAGAATCTGTTCGTCAAACTCGAGAAAGATCAATGAAGCTCAGAGTCACCAGAAGTCGTATGTCGACAATTGAAGATCAGAATTGGAGTTCGCAATTGGAGATAAAGTTCTCTTGAAGGCATCCCCTTCAAGAGGAATTCACAAATTTGGCGTAAAGGGAAAGTTAAAACCAAGATATATTGGATCGTGCGAAATACTCGAGAGGATTGGTACTGTCTCTTAAAGTTAGCCTTGTCGCCAAGTTTCGAGAATTTGCATAATATGTTTCACATATCTCAGCTGTGTAAGTATGTCTTTTATCCGAAACACGTAATTCACTAAGAAGATATAGCTCTTGAGCTAGACTTGAGTTATGAAGAAGGACCCGATGAGATTCTGGATCGTAAAATCCAGCAGCTAAGAAGGAAGTCGATTCTCTTAGTTAAGATCAAGTGGCGACACCATGATCTTGAAGAAGCAATGTGAAAACTAGAAGATAAGATGAAAGAGAAGTTCCTCGAGCTCTTTTCTCAAGTTAAGCACATTTCCGGACGAAATTTCTTTAATGGGAGAGGATGTAGTACCCCGATCTTTTGTGAGTTAATTATTCATCTTGAATGTGTTTATGTTCTCTTCAGATTTCTTTCTATGTACTTTTGTGTGATAAAAATTTCCGAGAAAAGAAATTTTCTCGTGAAATTACTAAAATGCCCTTGAGTGCTATTATGTGATTTTTCTCATTTTGATTATCCGAATTAAAGATGTGATGAGTTATTTTAGCATGAGTATATAAGTTTGAGTTTGAGTTTGAGTTTGAGTTTAAATTTTTAGGAAAATAATGAGAAGATTTACTTTTCGATGAATAGTAACTTTTGCTGATTTTCACTATTCAACGAGTTTTTTGGAATTCGTCAAATTAGTGTCTTCTGAGTATAAAAGTTCTTTTAAATCCTTTAAGAGATGTTTGAGAATCATTTGAGACTGTCTGAGAAGAATTTAAGTTTTATTTTAAAGAACCCTAATATGAATAGTGATTTTGAGAACTTTCTTGTCACATCCTGAATTCAAGTATGTAGGAACGACTAGAATCCATTGGACAGTGATGGTGAAACAATAGAAATAAACACAACTCAACAAGGGAATATGTTCGGGAACAAGGGAATATAGTTTGAAAGCGATAACAAATAATAACGTGCTTTTAAATCTTAACTCAAGAAACGAGCATCAATATATATATCAAGTAGAAGTTGGGGGAAATTGGAAATAGTATCGAGCACAAGGCTTATTGTATCATCACATCATCAGAGTATAAGTTTTGAAAACAATAAAACATTGTTGTTGTTGCAGCAGAATAAAATAATGAAGTCCCAACAATTACATGTATGAAGACATGCAATTGCAAGCTTAAACAAAAGACTCGACTTATTAACACACACTACCGAGCGATCCGCGCCATCCACATCCGAGCTAACCTGCACGTTTAGAAAACACATGCAGGGAAAACAATTTAAAACTTGCTCGATAGAGCTATATAATTGAACTTGCCTTGCCACTGCATCACAAGTGTTAGTACACTTAAAACATTTTACTTTCTGAAACGACTGCGCAATCAACATATATATATAACAGTAGAAGAAGGTATGAATCAATCTGCCATATCATCGCTGTGTCGAGAAGTAGGCCCCCTTCTTAAACACTATGACTGGCCTAACCGAAGCAAGGCTCACAGCCACCTCAAATAATTCAATTAACAACACGTGTGTTCCTGTCTCACACAGGATAATAATAACTCAAGTATATGATTAAACATACCAAAACTCAGATAAAGACAAGTCAATTAATTTAAAACTCACGTAATAATCAATAAGTAATAGCATTTAATAGTTCGGTTTATAAAGCCCACCTGACTGACGAGGGTTAGTTGGGGAAAAGTTCTTCTTCTTCTTGCGTCACTTCTCTGTCGCGCTTGTTCTTTCAAGAATAACATCTTATAAGAACGAATCTACTTTCTCAAAAAATGAAACAAGTTCTAACACTCAGATCTCTACTTGACTCGAGTTTCTTAATTTATCTCGGCTCGACTGAATCGATCTTTTTCGAATTCTCAACTCTACTCAAGTACTAAACCAACAGACTTCTCAAACTCGAACACTTAACTCAATAACATCAGACAAATTAAAACTTAAAGAAATCATGAAAATCGAGAATTCACTATTTACGTCATAAACTTCGTATTTCTCGATTTCTCGAGTCAAACGAACTTAGAAAAATTATGAGATTAATTCTCGACTACTTTAAACACAAATCATTCACATTCGGACTTTCACATCGAGAATTAGACATTCACAGATAGGTAAACGACCGAATTTGATAAATAGACGGAATTTTTTTTCCAAACACATAATTTCATACAAACACGAATATCAACTCAGAAATTCATTCAGGTCTCAAACACAAGCTCATGCTTTCGACTTTTAACTTGAAAAATATAAGTCTTCAGATTTTAATGAAAACAATTTCGTTATTCATAAAATAAATCTAGGATTTCAAATATAGAATCAGATTTGAAATTAGAAATCATAAGCAAAATATCTCAGATTAAAGTCAACGTCACTTTTTCTCGGAAAACGTGCACATGCTCAGAAAATTTTCAAACTTATCAAACTGACTCAAAATAATTTCAATTGATCAATTACTCGATCAATTTTACTTAATTTCACTTTTAACTTACGAAATCTCAATTTTTCATTCTCAAACTTAAGTTCTTAATGACTTTCACATATGAATTTCGATTTAAGAAATTCAAGAAGCTAATATACTTATTTTTACTCCAATTTCAACATGCAATCATTATATATACTTTTGAAATTTTTAGATTTAAGGCATAACTTGTCCAAATTCAAAAATTTGAGGCTCTAACGTTCTTATAAAAATTCCAATTGATTGATTTTCCAATCAATTTCATCAAATGGGCTCAAATACTAAAAATCTTTTTTTTAAGCTCTTAAACTTCGACTATTTTGGGGTTTTCTCTATAGTTATCCTATTTTAATGATTTCAAGCTCTATTCTACATCAAATAAATCTAATTTCATTAATCCATACTCAATTTGGCATTTAGAACACATGATCAATAAAAATTTCAAGTTCTTAGGCTAAAAAGGTTCGAATTTTTCTCCTTTTTAAACAAACAAGTTTCTTTCTTCGATTCCTCTTAAACTAAAGCTCAATATACGTTCAACTTGATAAATGACTCATCAAACGCACATTCAAGACTCAACATCATAAAAAATCATAATCTTTTATACTCAAAAGCTTCGAAAATTTTGGGAAAAAGGTATAGAATTTCATGCTTCTCAATTACTCATTTAATCATGCTTATATCATCATAAAACTCTCAATTCTAACAGTACTCTTCAAAATTAATACAAAATCACTAACTCTATATATATATACTTTGAAATTTTTGAGAAAAATAGCATAATTATTCATACTGCTCAATTGATTCATTTATCAAGCATTATACCACTCAAATTTAACAACATCACCAATTCATGCATCAAGAATACACAACAAAAATCCCTAATTTTATACTGAACCCTCCGACCTTTTCATGAAGAAAAGAGATAGAAAATTTTCTCATTCAATCTATCACATAGAAACTTTTAGATTAATTCACTAGGCTCGATTTTAACATCAATTTCATGATAAGAACAAGAACATAAAATCCCCTAAATTGAGCTATAAATCTCGGAATTCATAGAGAGGGAGATGATCAAGAATTTAGCTCAATTTTTCATGCATGAATCCATGCAAAAATCGATGATCAAGGCTTAAAGAACAAAGCTTCATACTCCTATCATTTTCGATCGATCAAGAGGGAAGAGAGAGATCAATTTCTTGATCTTAAACTAAACAAAATTGAACAAGGATCATGAAACTTACGTGAACTTGAAGATTAGATCGATTAGAAGACTCTATTCCACGCAACTCTAAGCTCCTCAAACTTCCATCAATGGAGGAATTCTTATGTATATGTGTGTGTGTATCACCGAATGAGAAGGAAGAGAGATGGAGGGTGATGTCGGCAAAGGGAGAGAGAGGGAGAGAGAGAACGCGTGAGAGAGAGTGGGATTGAAATTAAATAGAGAGAGACAGTTGCACCATCAAAAAAGGCGATATAATTTGCCAGAAAGAAAAAGTTTTCCGGTGCAAAATATCCCTATATTTTCATTTAACTCTCAAATGATTTAAAATTCACCACGACTCTTTCTCGATGTCGAGAAGCTCTCTACTTCGTCTCATGTATCACCAAATAAATCAAGGATTCGAGAAATCCAGTTTTCAAATCCAAATTTTGAATAACGAATAAAATCTCGGAAATCACTATTTATATTAGGGTTCTTGAAAATTTAACTCAAATCTTTCTCAGACAATCTCAAATGACTCTCAAATATATCTCAAAGGTTTTAAAAGAATTTTTATACTCAAAAGACACTAATTAGACGAAATTCGTAAAAACTTGATGAATAGCGAAAACTCGGGAAAAGTCACTATTCTTTTGAAAATGAAACTTCTCATAATTTTTCGAAATTCAAACTCAACCTCAAACTCATATAATCATCCTCAAGAAATTCATCACACATTCGATTTGGATATCCGAAATGAGAAAAATCACGTAAAGGCACTCAAGGGCATTTTAGTAATTTCACGAGAAAATTTCTTTTCTCTGAAATTTTTATCACATAAAGGTACATTATTAAAGCATATGAACTCAATCAAGATAAACTTACAGACTTATAAAAGATTGGGATATAACATTTCTTTGTTATTCGAAATTTTATTTTGACAATTTGATTTCTCATATCCTTGATTTAATTAGCGAGTTATGAGACGAGTAGAGAGTATTTGGATGTCGAAAAAGAGTCATGGTGAGATTTAAAGCTATTTGAGAGATAATCGAAAAAGGTGGGAATATTTTCTTCGGAAAAATCTTTCTTTCTAACGATTTTTATCGCGATTTTTCACCCAAAAAGGATCATGTGCATCGTGATCTTTTCTATTTAATTCCTCCCCCACTCTCACTCTTCTCACTCTCCCTCTTTGCCGACCTCTCTCTCTCTCTCTCTCTCTCTCTCTCTCTCTCTCTCTCTCTCTCTCTCTTCTTTAATACACACACATACACACAAGCACAAATTCTCCATTTTTTATCAAGGAAGGAAGCTTAGAGTTGCCCGCATTCAAGTCATCGATCACTTCTCCTTCCGAAAGACAAGTAAGTTTGTTAATCTCTATCACTTTTGCTGGGATTGAGCTAAGAAAATCTCACTTTCTCCCTCCCTTTTGTTCGATCACTTTGACTTTTGAAGAGGGAAGTTCAATCTTTTATTTTAAGTATAATTCCTTTTTTCTTGCATGATTCCATGCATGAAATTGAGAATAAATTTCTTGATTATCCTTATTTTGGTGAGTACCAAAAATTTTCAATAAATTTGGCAGTTTTCAATTCAAGTTCTTGATTGTGATTTTGTTATAGAATAGAGTCTTATAAATTAATCTATGGTCTTGTGTATGATCAATTTGAGAAGTTGAATTTGATCATGAAAAGTTCGAAGGTTTTGTAGTATGAGAATTAAGAATTTTTAGTTATGATCTTGATGATTAAATTGATGATGTTTATGATGGATTGGAGTATGAAGTGTGATTATTGATCAATTTGAGAGCATGAATTGTTTTGCATAAAAATGTGAAAATTTTGAACCAATTTTGATGATTTCTTGATCTTTTGTGTTTAAGATAAGGATTTGAGTGATTTCTATACTTGTGTGTAAATGAGAAATTTTGTTACCCTATTTTCTATGAACATCGAAATTTTTGGGTTAAAATGAGGAATATTTGTTTTAATTGTTGTTTGATGATTTGATTGTGTTTATGAGTATATATGAGCATGTAGATAAGGATTTGTATTACCTTGTTAATTTTCTTGAGAAAATCGATGAATATATGTATGGAAGATTTATGATTTTTAATGGTTTATGATGATTTTGATGATGTTGATGATATAGATGTGTTTATAATGATATTTGAGTGTTAGATGTTTAATGATAATTTAAGAGATGAAGAAAAATGAATTTTAAACATTTATGTGTGTGAAAATCGAAGAAATGAGCATGAAGATGTAAGTATGTGTTCTTGGTGTTCTTGGTGAAAAAGATGAAGATTTGAAGATAAATTAAATTAATTAGAAAATAAATTATTTAATTAATAAAAAAATCAAAAAATAAAGTTTAAAATAAAATAAAAATAAAAAGAGAATAAATAAATAATTTATTAAAGAAATATGAATTGAGTAAAACAAAGAAAAATATTTCTTTGTTAAGGATATAAATCATTAGAGAAGAAAATGTATAAGTTTAATATTAGTTATTAAAAAGAGAGATAATAATAATAGTTGAGAAATAAAAGGAAAATTAGAATGAAGAAGGTAAGTTTGAAAGACGAGTATGAAAGCTTAAGAGATAAATTAGTCGAGTTTGAGATCGTCGATTCATTTTGATCTAGAAATAAATCAAAGGATTTTATTAATGAAATATTCCTGTATAAACTAAGAAGTTGTTTGGAAATTTTGAGACTTATGTGATATTTCCAAGTATGCTTGAATGATTAAGAGATGCTATGAAGTAGTAAGTGTAGTAAAAGAAAGTCATAAGTTGAAATCGAATAAATGTTCTTTACGAAAAATGTGAAAATCGAGTTTAGTGAGTTTAAAAGCGTGAATGCTCGTTTCTTGATGGTATGTGAGTATTAAATGATTAAATGATGATATTTGAGTAAAAATAAATGAGTTCACTTTTCAAATCTTTTAAAATCGAGATAAGATGATGAAGAAATCAAGCGTCGAGTTTTTAAATAGAAGTCGAAATTTTTATTGAATAAAGAAAACAAAAAGTTTAATTAAGAAAAAGAATAAGTATATGTTATTGGAAGTTAAATTATTTTAAGACAAGAGTTTATAAGAGAATATGTTCATATTTTAAGAAATAAAGACGTAATTTAAAACGAGAAATATTAAATAGATGTTTGAGTTTTAAATTCAAAAATTCTTATTATTTGACTTATTAAAAGTTGATGAGATTATTTTCAATACTTTCCGATGTTAACATTTTCCAAGAATAAAGTCGAGCAGTGTCGAGATATCTGTTGAATATTTTTGAAATATAAATCATGTTTGAGTTCATTATGCTTGATTGAACTTATGTGCTTAAGTGAAACGTTTTTATTTCATTTATTTGTGAAATAATTTGTTTATCTGTTGTAGATGCTCGTTATAACGTAAATGAATTGTGATGATGATAGTTAAGAATTATGAATCAAGAACTTAAGTAGCCTAATCAAGAAGGATAAGTATTCTCTCGTTTAGTGAGAAGTACTAAAGTAATATTATTTCTAAAATTAGAATGTGAGTCGAAGTTTTAAGCAGTAACCGAGTAAAGTTTATAACCCGAGAACGAGAAAATCGAGAAAAGATGTCGACGTAGAAAAGTTAAAATAATATAGTAAAGACCCGAGTCAAGTAGAAGTCCTTCAGCCAAGCCCAAAACCTACTTCACGTTTTTCGAGATAATAGTCTTGTCCTTATATGATGTTATTTGTGAAGGAACAAGCGGGACGGAAAAGTAGCAAGGATAAAAGAGTAAGCTGCCTTATCTAGTTCTTCGGAAGTCAGGTGGGCTTTTCTAAACCGAAAAACTGATGAATGCTATTATTTATTGAAGTATGACTATATGTGTTGCGTCCAAAAAAGTGACCCAACGTTTCACCTCTACAAAGGACACATCAAGAACACACCCCTTCTTCACTCACCTATCCAAACCACTCCAGAGAAAGATTATCGGAGTTTGAGCTCAACGAACGAACTTCTCCAACTCCTACAAAGAGAAAGGGCTCGGAGGTTTTCCGGCGAACCCCCTCCGACGGTCAAGTCAGCTTTCGGAGGAAAAGGAATTGAAGGAAAGAGTGCGTGAGTTTTTTAGAGTGTGTACTGTGTGTAATGTGTATTATATATCTTGTAATGAGAAATGTAACCATATTTATATATCCTATTTTCACCTTTAAGGATGTATTTGTAAATTGACTAGAGATCTGTTGTTCACTTTATGCCCAAGCTTCATCCTATTGGTTGATACATCTGAGCTTTACCTGCTAAATCTGTATCGTTATAGATAAAGCACCTTTATGCCACCTGACAGTGTTTAGACAAATGAGCCCTTCGTTGCGCCCATCCAAACAGTTAGCTTGAATGCCCGCTTACCAGCTCTCTTCTATTTCAGCTCTCCACTATTCAATCCATACCTGACGAGCTACCTTCATATCCTTTGCTGATGAATCAGAGATTCAGGTCTCTTCGAGACCTGGACTTTTTGGTCCACAACATCTTACCTTCGGGCCCTTTCTCTTTGTAGGAGTTGGAGAAGTCCGTTCGTTGAGCTCAAACTCCGATAGTCTTTCTCTGGAGTGGTTTGGATAGACGAGTAAAGAAGGGGTGTGTTCTTGATGTGTCCTTTGTAGAGGTGAAACGTTGGGTCACTTTTTTGGACACAACATCTGGCGCCGTCTGTGGGAAACGACGTTTCCTCTAGTATTTTCTTGTTTTAAAATGTTGTTGAAAAATTTCGTTCTGTCAATTTGCCTCTGGAAATTATTCGAGTTTAGCGAAAAGTTTCTGGTCTCTCTGTAAGCAGTTTCATATTTACTATGTTTTGAAGTAGGGAAGTAGAAAGCGTGAAAGCTCCTTGACATTCATTTTCAGTTTTCTAAAAGTTTTCCTATGCCTGGTTCAAAATATCTGGGTTTCATACTGGTTATAGTTCTTTGTTTTCCATTCACTTTTGCCCTTTTCCGCTCCCTCGAATACTTTGGGGGGGAGCTGTGTGAGTACTAGTCTTAAATTTATTCCCTAACAATGATAGAAGAAGTTTGGTGGTCCTGAGGAAAGGACTTTGAAAAATCTCCTGGCATGAGAGAAGAAAATGTAGAAAAGTGTGAAACTCCTGAAGTGAGTTTCCCATAACCTCAAATGCTTTGAGGAAATAATATCAGAAGAGGGAGCGGGGTAAATCGCGCTCTCTGTTTCTCCTGATTTTAAGGAAAGCTTAGTCACAGCTTTCCTGAAAGATGCATAGTGTTGAACACTTGTGATTGTTATTTTGATGATCCCATTTGATGGTTAGCTAACCGTTAAATAACTCTGTGCTGCAGTCATGGATGATACGGTGGTCCGAGATTTGGGACCTCCCTTTGATGGAGCTGTGCGAGATGATAGCTCTCCAGAGGAACATAGTGATGAAAGGAATCATGACGCCTTGAAGGTGGTTGCGCAGAAGCCCGCTACACCTCAGAAAGAGGGATCCTCTAAGTCGCTGAGCCCTCATAAGGAAAAAGCTCACAAAGAAGCAAAAGATCAAAGGGACGAGTTCCAAACACCCTCAAAACAGAATGTCACATGTGTGATATCAATGGATTAAATCAGTGCCATGGTAAAACAAGCTGTATCGAAAGCTATGGTCTCGCCTGAAAGTCAGAACAAGAAAATTAGCAATACAGCTAAGGAAAAACCTAGAGAGGTATAAATATGTCTGGTTTGATTATAGTAATAATAAATCAGCCATGAAGCGAACTAAGCATTGTTTCAGCAATAAATAAATGGCTCACGACTTAAGTGCTTTATAATTGATGACACGAAGAGCCTGAGATCGAAAATCACTATGAAAGTGAAGGATATGGAAGTCCCCGAACTGAATCTGAAAATGGTCAGTAACATTAATAGAATGTGCGAACGGTATTAATGACGACCGAAGCGATGATTTTTTGACTTGTCCTTTCCTATTTTTGTATTGAAAATGTGCAGAAGGCGATGAGAGGATGGTAAAATCTCGAGATGAAGCTGCAGCAGTTGAAATCACTGCTATCAAGCAGCAACTTAAGGATCTCCAGAAAAAGGCCTCTTCACCAAAGAAGTCTCCTAAGAAATCTATCAGAATAAATGATAGTTAGTCTCCTTTCTCCAGAGACATCCGAGAAGATCAGCTACCTACAAACTTCAAGACATTAACATTGGAATATGTTGGCTCTACAGAGCCATACGAGCACATAATAAGATTTGAAAACGGAGCAATGCTTCATCAATACACTGAAGGGGTAAAGTGTAGAGTCTTCCTTACTACTTTATCAAAGATAGCTCAGCAGTGGTTTGCTCAGTTACCTTCAAACAGCATAAATTCGTTTAGCGAGTTCAAATCTATGTTCTTGCATCAATTCGCTAGTGCAAGGAGGCATGTCAAGACGTTTTCTTCACTTATGGCCTTAAGGCAAAAGCCCGCTAAGAGCTTGCGACAGGATGTAGGGCATTTCAACGCCGAAGCATTGTAGGTGCCCTTAGCCTCTGACGACGTGAAAGTGCAGGCATTGATACAAGGATTAGCTCCGGGGTTGTTTTTCGATTCACTGAATAAGAGACCTCCCGCCTATTTTGAGGAGTTGTTACAGAGAGCTGACAAGTATGTCAATTTAGAGGAAGCTTACGAAGCCAGGAGAGCTAAGGAGGGATCTCCCAAGCTCAAGAGGGAGACCTCAGACAGGAGATCAACCCCGATAGCAAAAGGTGATCGAGATAAAGGGGGATTCAAGCCTAAGGGAACCTCCGAGAGGTTTGACAGGTATACACCTCTTAATGCATCGTTGGTCGAAGTCATGGAAGCGGCTGCAAAGTCTCTTTACTTCAGGTTCCCGAGCACGTATAAGGAAGCCCCTCATAACCCGAGATCTGATTTGTATTGCAAATATCATAATGATTACGGCCATGATACCAACTCGTGTAGGCATCTAAAGGATGCCATTGAACGGTTGTTGAAGAAGGATGATTCGCTACTTCAGTTCGTCAAGAAGGAGTGAGAAAAATTATAAAAGAAAGGAGCCAGAGCCGAAAAAACAGGAATAGAGAGAAAGAACTCCCCCTAGAAGGGAAGAGCCCCCATAAAAGAGAGTGAATATCAACATGATTATGGGAGGTAACGTCACAGGTGATTCGGGGAGAGCTCGCAAAGCTCATGTGAGAGCTTCCAAAGCATGCGTGAACAAAGAGGTACATGAGTTAGCTGGAGCCATGGGTATGGAAATTGATATTGTTGACTCCTTTCCAGGAGAAGGAGTGAACAAGGAAGCGTGCGTTACCTTTGGGCCTAATGATGTGGTCAGTACTGGACCCCATAGCAATGCGTTAGTCATAAGTGCAGAGGTAGCAAACTGAAGGGTAGCTCGCATCTTTGTAGATACGGGTAGTGCTGCTAACATGCTCTTCTGGGACTGTTTTAAGAAAATGCAGATCAATGCGGAGTTGGTTCCGGTAAATACAACTTTATATGGCTTCGCTGGAGGAGAAATTCAGCCTAAGGGGGAAGTGACCCTTCAGGTCAGTCTGGGTAATGGGAAGGCGTCAAACACAAGAATGGTGAAGTTTTTAGTGGTGGATACACCGTCAGCATATAATATCATTTTGGGACGGCCAACCTTAAATGATTTTCAGGTAGTGGTGTCCACCTACCACATGAAAATGAAATTTCCTGCGCAGCGAGAGGGGGTGATAGAGGAGGTTGCAGGAGACCAGGAAGTATCGAAAGATTCATAAGTGAAGTCCATTAAGCAGGCTAAGCAGTGTGTTAAGAGAACTCAGATGACAGGTCATCTTCCTCAAAACGAAGTAGAAAGTATGGAGGATTTGGGAGATGAGATGAGACCTCGCATGCAGCCTGTAGAGGAGGAGTTGATGATGGTTGAACTTACCCAGACAAGACGGGGTTGACCACAAAGGTAGGCAAATCAATGACCCATGAGCAGGAAGAGGCTATAATAGAATGCTTAAGAAGGAATGCCGACTTGTTCGCATTTTGTCCTGAAGATATGGTGGGAATAGACCCATATGTAGCCATACATCGCCTAAATGTGGACCCCAAGGCAAAGCCAGTAAAACAAAAGAAGAGGTCATTTGGGCCGGAAAAAGAGAAAGTCATAAGAGAAGAAATCAAACGGCTTTTGGACGCGGGACACATTGTGAGAATACAATATTCTGAATGGTTGTCAAACGCATTAATGGTAGCAAAAAGTAATGGTAGTTGGAGGATGTGCATTGATTTCAGAGATCTTAATAAAGCCTGCCCGAAAGATCACTACCCATTACCGTGTATTGACCACCTGGTTGATTCTACTTTGGGGTGCGAATTGTTATCTATGCTGGATGCATATCAGGGGTACCACCAGATACAACTCTCGCTAGAGGACGTTGTGAAAACAACTTTTGTGACCGTATGTGGAACGTTTGCATATGTAAGAATGCCTTTCGGTATGAAAAATGCGGGTGCCACATATCAAAGAATGATGGATTTGATATTTGAACATCAAATAGGGTGGATTCTGGAGGTCTATGTAGACGATATTTTGGTCAAAAGCATGAAAGCTGAACATCATGCTAGAGATTTGGAGGAGGTGATGACAATCATCAGGAAATACAATCTTCATTTGAATCCGGCCAAGTGTACATTTGGAGTGAGATTTGGGAAATTTTTAGGATACATGGTAACTCCGAGGGGCATAGAGGTAAATCAGGCCAAGGTAAGGGCAGTGCTTGAAATGGCAGCTCCTGTTAACATAAAAGAGGTACAACGGCTAAATGGGAGAATCACAGCTCTTAGTAGATTCATCTCCACTTCTGCCAAAAGAAGCTTTCCATTCTTCAAGGTACTGAGGAAGGCAAGCAAATTTGAATGGGATGAGGGCTGTCGAAAAGCCTTTGAGGAACTGAAAAATCATCTGGCTAGCTTGCCGATATTAACTAAGCCATCACCAGGGGAAACACTATATTTGTACATATCTATAGGAGAGCACTTCCTGAGTGCAGTCCTCATACGAGAAGAGAGGTCTCGTCAAAGGCCTATTTATTACATTAGCAAGGCCTTACAGGAGGCAGAATACAAATATTCTGATGTGGAAAAGGCGGCCCTCACTGTCATGACAGCTGCCAGGAGATTGAGATTATATTTCTTGTCTCATAAAGTAGTAGTGAGAACTAATCTACCATTCAAACAGATTCTGAGTAAGCCGGACCTCTCAGAAAGGATGGTGAAATGGAGTGTAGAGTTATGAGAGTATGATGTGGATTTTGAGCCAAGGACATCCATTAAAGCTCAGTCTTTGGCAGACTTTATTCAGGAAACTACGAAACCGGTGCAATGGCCAGAATGGAAAGCTTATGTGGATGGGTCGGTCACGATTGGTGGATGTGGAGCATGTATCATCATCGTAACATCTGACAAAGAAGAATTGTGCTTCGCTTTAAAATTGGAATACAAGGTGTCGAATAATGAAGCTGAGTACGAGGCATTCATTAAGGGATTGGAGATGTTGGTCGAATTGGGAGCGCGAAAAGCTACCATACACTCTGACTCCCAATTGGTAGTGCAGCAGCTAGTGGGACATTATGAGGTGAAGGATGAAAGAATGGCTTGTTATGTCCAGAAAGTGAGAAACTTGGAGAAAAAGTTCGTAGACGTGGTCATAGAGCAAATCCAAAGAGACCTTAATAGCAAGGCGGATCACTTGGCTAAAGTGGCGAGTTCTACGGGAGAGCTGATACTTGAGAAGGCAGTGTTGCTGAGAATACTAGTGGGAGGTGCTAAGAAAGAAGAAATCAGTGCAATAGAAGCTGGGGGTGATTGGAGAGCTCCCATATTACACTTCTTGAAAATGGAAGAGCTGCTAGAAGGGGCGAAGGCACACAAAAGGCGGATCTATGCTAAGTATTGCATGATACGGGGATGCTTATTCAAGAGGGCTATATCCCAACCACTGCTCAGGTGCTTAACAGAAGCAGAAAGCTTGAAAGTACTGAAAGAAATTCATCAGGGGAGAGCTGGATGCCATTCTGGGTTTAGAGACCTGGCAAGGTGAGTACTGAGAGTAGGGTACTATTGGCCTACCTTGAAAAAAGATGCAGAAGACTTTGTGAGAAAATGTCCTAGGTGTCAAAAACACGGGACATTAATCCATGCACCTGCAGAAGAGCTGGGAGCACAATATGCTGAATGTCCCTTTGATAAGTGGGGTATAGACCTGGTGGAGAGGTTACCCATGGCTAAAGGGAAGAAATGTCACCTGATAGTGGCAGTAGATTATTTTAGTAAGTGGGTCGAGGCAGAGCCACTCTCGTCAATATCTGAAGATAGTATAATCAAATTTTTGTGGAAAAACATCTGTTGCAGATACGGAGTGCCCAAGGTTCTAGTATCGGATAACGGTACACAATTCTTTGGTGGAAAACTTAAGAATGGTGTAAAGAAAGGAAAATTGAGCTAAGGTTTGCCTCTGTAGCTCGACCGGAGACATGCGGTCAGGTAGAGGTAACTAATAGAACCATAGTAAATGACATCAAGGTAAGACTTGAGAAGGAGAGATCTCAGTGGTTAGAGGAGTTGGATTCTATCCTTTGGGCTTATAGAACTGGTCAGAAGACTGCTACGGGAGAATCGTCTTTCCGTTTGATATATGGATCGGAGGCTGTCATGCCAGTAGAAAATGAGATCTCAACTCATCGGGCACTGACCTACGAGGAGTGGCTTAAATCAAGAACTCAGAAAAGAGAGCTTAGACTTGATTGAGAAGGTCAGGAAAAGAGCTCACCAGCGAGCTTTGGCTTACAAAGCTAGGATCATCCAATGAGGAAATTCGAAGCAAATTAGGAGGGCCCCTTTGTGGTAGCTAAAGTCCTGTCAGGAGGAGCATACGAGCCCATGGACCAAAGAGGAAAGCTGGCTCCAAGACCGTGGAACATAAGCAATTTGAAAAAATATTACGTTTGAGCGTTCTCCTTTTTTGGAAGAAAAGATGATAGTTTGTTTTGTTTGGAGAAAAGGAACCTACGTGCCAGGTCCCTCAACTCCTTTTTTGGTAGAATACTTGTTCGGCTAGGCAAGTATTCCTGTAACGGCACGTTGAGAGCTTGCTGAAAATAAGTAAAGGATGAAAAGTTTTGATTACTTTGTGCACCGTTTTGATATATTGATTAACATACAATTGACTTAAATGGATAAAACATAGTATACGCTGAATGATTCGAAAAAGAATAATATTTGTTTGAAATCATCCAGAGTAGGGGGGAGTAGGGGTGTACCTTACACCCCTAAGGGGGGTTCGAAATACCTCATGAAAATGCAAAATACCTCATGAAAATGCAAAATGCCTCATGAAAATGGAAAAGAAGAAAAGGCAAAATTAGAAACATGAATAGCAAAACACTTACATACGATAAGGCTCAGAAGGAGCTTAAGTTCAGATAGCAAAATGTACAAACACGATAGAGTTTAGAGTGTATGATAGACAGAAATTAAAAACAGAGAAAGGTAGTAGAGTCAAGCTCAAAAGGCCATACAAAATAAACATTGTTTTAAGAAAAGCAGTGAGTCAATAAAATTCTACTCTAAGAAGGCGGTGGTATCTTCTTCCATGGCAGTTTCCTTGTCGTCAGTAGGCTTGGTAAGAGATGGAATCATACCTGAGGAGGTCCCAGCCAGGAGATTTCTAGTTTCAGTTTGAGAGGTGGAGGGAGGAACGTCTCTACCAGGGAGTGCATCTAGAAGAAAAACATAAGTGTATAAGCACTAAGAAATTCTTTCAAAAAACAAAAAGGAAATAAGAAGTAGGCTTGGAGATACAAGGTAGAAGCAGACCTGAAGAGGGAGCTCGACCAGAGGGGAGTTTTGAGAGATAACTCCCACATTGCCCTCCCCCCCCCCCACTTGAAGGAAATCTTCTGGGAAGAAGTCATAAATAGGATATGGGGGATTGGCAAAGGCGATCTGAAGATCACAGGGAGCAATCAAAGCCTCGAAAGCATCTCTCATCATAGGAAGCCACTAGGGTGTGCCTGGCCGTATCTTGGGGTCACCCTTAAATGAGAGAGGTGGAGGTAGGCGCTTGACAATAGGATCCACCTCAAGGGGTTTATCAAATCCCATGCTGCGAGCAGTGGCTAGAATAGTCATTCCACACCTCTTCTCTAGATAGGCGATGTCATTACGAATGCTGGCAAGATACTCCAGTGAAGCCCTAAAGGAGTTCAAGAGACCCTTGTGAAGAATTTGTAGAGCTCGCTGACCCTTGGAGGTGCGCAGAATGAAGCTGCGGCATCCCTGAACTCCTTCAATGTAGCCTAACTGGTAAGCACTGTTGGCATCCTGGACAAGTCCTTTAGCTTCGGCAAGTTCCCTGGTGACCTGAGTTAGGCGATGGCTGAGATCTGCATTAACGGCACTTAAAGCAAAATTTTCATCGAATAGGTTCGATAGCTTCTCTACCGATCTAGACAAATCGTGATTCTGTTTCTTTAAGTCTTCATTAGCGAGAGAAAGCTGATTGCTGGTATCTAGGATGTCTCGATTCCGTGCTTGAAGCTGCTCCGTCACCTGAGTGAGTTCTTTGAGTTGCATTTGGTAATTTGCCAGGGTCTACTTCAGCTTTTCTACCTCTTCCTTATGAGGGTCATCCTTGAATTAAAGCAGCCTCCCATGTGCGCTGATTAGCTGATAAAAGAGAGTGGTGGTTAACATAGTAGCCATGTAAGAGAAAGTCCAAAATAACATGTGGAGTAATATAGTAGGCAATGTGCACTTTCTTCTTATAGTTGAAGCAAAGAAGGAGTATGTGGAGGTATCTCTTCATCAGAGGAAGGTAAAGCTTGTAATAAAGCGAGACACTCGGACGGGGGCAGCTGACGGAGAGAGCTGGATGTTTACCCTAATAAGACATAGCCTGTAGAGTCAGCAGTTTTCTGGGGAGACACCTCGAGATGGGGGATGTGTTTGCTTTTCTTGGAAGCTGCTGTAGAAGCGCGGACGGGATGAGGCCTCTTGAGATCTGCTGAAAGAGAGGTAGTCTTTTTTCCTTTACCGGTGGGGGGAAAAGAGTTCATAGAAGAGGAATGCTTTCTGGTTAGGTCTTCAATGGAGGTCACTTTCACAGGTATGCGGCCAGACTTTGTGGGTGCTAGAACCACAGGAGGGTCTAAGGGCATATCGAAGGGAATAGCAGGGAATGTACTCGCATCGCCAGTTTGATGCATCTTTTTGCTAGCTTGTTCTTGAAGAAGGATGTCAAAGTCGAATTCCTTGTCATCTGGAAGCTTGACGTCCTCAATCTAGTTCATCTCTAGAGAAATAATAATAAAGTAAAAACCGATGTCAGGAAAGTAAGTGAGAATGCATACTTATATGTAGGTATATAATAAGAAGAAAGTGAAGATGCATGAGACCCACCCTCAATGGAAAAAGAACACCCGCCAAGGGGAGCCAACTCAAAAAATGAAAGAACGGAGGGATTAGACGGTAAATCATTGAATTTGAAGGCGTTGAGTCGAGATTTTGCCGTAAGCTTGTCCAATACATTGCGTTCGATAGGCAGAATGGTCTTAGCACTGGGGCGGGGCTGCTTCAAGCAAAAAACTTGCCAATGAGGTAAGAAAAAGGCCAACCCCCACGCTTGGGAGTGATGATGAAGTACTTATCCTTCCATTCTCTCCCAGTGCTATGAGCATTGCACAGATGTTGTGCCGGGCCTCTAGGCCTAGCACTAATGTAATAAAAGCCATATATATGTTTAACATCATATATCGTTTGAAAAAGGGTAGGAGTGGGATGACCTCCGTTCCCACGCATCAAGATGAAGAAAGTAAGCAAAACTTTAATTGAAGAGGGAATAAATTTATTGGGCTATAGATCATGCAAGTCACATGCTTTTACAACGAAGTCAGCGAGTGGAAATCTCAGTCCCGCTTCAATTTGATGAAACCAAAAGACTACTGAAGGGAAATCTACTATATGTGGGCGCTCATGGGATAAGGGCATGCGAATATCAAAAGCATCACAACAGTTTAACCATGTTCTCACTAATTCTAATTCCTCTAAAGTTAAGAGGGATTCACCTGCGAAAGTATCAGAAGCAGGGAGAGAAGCAAAAGTGTCAACATTGTGAGAAGTGTCACCCATGGCAGCAGTAAATGGTGTAGATCTCCTTAGGTCTTGACAGAGGAAGGTGGAGTCATCCACTAGGTCCACAAGGTCCTTTACGCTGGAATCATTACCGGAAGAAATAGTTCGCTTGGAAGAAAGGCGGCACGAGCGACTGGCGACCGTGTTTTTCCTTTGAGTCTGGGTGTGAGAAGATGTCTCGGGTCAGGATTCACTGTGAGAGGATATGTCGTGAGGATCGTCTGTGGAGCGGCGCTGCTGCTGATCGGAGGAAGTATTTTCTTCGGAGAGTGAATCGGAGTTTGCCATTTCTGGAGTAGGGTGAAAGGTGCAGAGAAGGGGGATGAAAGCAAATTTGGGAGGAAACAATGAGGAGTTAATGCAATAAAGATAATATCTTAAAATCACGAAGACGGTTGAGAAAAAGGGGGAAAGGGAACCCCAGAGGCATCCGTCCAATCTTCTCTGGAAAGGCGTGCGAGTGATGTCATCATCACAGATAAAGGCAGAATTTTTTCAAAGTAGTCAGGTCTCGCGTGGGGTATATGTTTAATACGTGTTCTGAGCAATAAGTAACTATTGAAATGTGTTCCAAATTATGACTATAGCTACTCTATGCTTAAAAGGAGAAGGATCTCCCTTTTTAACCTAGAGTAGGGGGGAGTAGATATTGTGGACCAAAAAGTCCAGGTCTTGAAGAGACCTGAATCTCTGATTCATCAGCAAAGGATATGAACGTAGCTCGTCAGGTATGGATTGAATAGTGGAGAGTTGAAATAGAAGAGAACTGGTAAGCGGGCATTCAAGCTAACTGTTTGGATGGGCGCAGCGAAGTACTCATTTGTCCGAACACTATCAGGTGGCATAAAGGTGCTTTATCTGTAACGATACAGATTTAGCAGGTAAAGCTCAGATGTATCGACCAATAGGATGAAGTTTGGGCATAAAGTAAACAACAGATCTCTAGTCAATTTATAAATACATCCTTAAAGGTGAAAATAGGATATATAAATATGGTTACATTTCTCATTACAAGATATATAATACACATTACACACAGTACACACTCTAAAAAACTCACGCACTCTTTCCTTCAATTCCTTTTCCTCCGAAAGCTAACTTGATTGTCGGAGGGGGTTCGCCGAAAAACCTTCGGGCCCTTTCTCTTTGTAGGAGTTGGAGAAGTCCGTTCGTTGAGCTCAAATTCCGATAGTCTTTCTCTGGAGTGGTTTGGATAAGTGAGTGAAGAAGGGGTGTGTTCTTGATGTGTCTTTGTAGAGGGTGGGTCACTTTTTTGGACACAACAATATGAGTTTTAAATCAATTGACTTGTTGTATTATTTGAGTTGGTATGTTTTATCATCTGCTCGAGTTATTATTATCCTATGAAAGGCAGGAACCCACATGTGGTATTTGAGTTATTTGAGGTGACTGTGATCTAGTTTGGTTTAGCCGGTCACAGTGTCTGAGAAGGAGGCCTACTTCTCGACAAAGAGATGTTGTGGTAGATAATTCATACCTGTATTGAATATTATGCTTTGACTGCGCAGTCCATTTAGAAAATAAAATGATTTTGCATTCACAAGTAAAACGTTTTAAATCTCATTAATGTTTGTGATGCTATGACAAGGCAAGTTCAATTGTCTAGCTCTAAGAGCAAGTTTTCAAAATGTTTTTGGCATGTGTTCACTGAGTACGAAGTACTCAGCCCTGCATGTATTTCTAAACGTGCAGGTTAGCAGGATGTGGATGGCAAGGACGGCTTGGTGGTGTGTTTCTTTTTTAGTCGAAAGTCTAAGCTGGCAATGACATGTCTCCATACATGTAGTTGTTGGGATTTGAATCGATGTCTCCGCTGCATTATGCTTTCTTTTGATATGTTTATGATAATACTCTGATATTCTGTTGGATTCAAGAGCAATGTGCTCGAACAATTTACTGTTTTTCCTTAACTCCCGAATGATGTGACTTGACAAACTTATTTCTTTTGGATACACTTATGTAAAATTATCTATGCTCGTTTGATATTGAATTGTGATTTGAAAGCATACTTTTATTTGTTACCGCTTTCCATTAATATTCCATTATTTCCCGAGCATGAACCCTTATGTGAGTTGAGTTATTAGGTGGTTTATTGTCGTTTCTCGTGCCTCCAGAAACGGGGCGTGACATAGTGGTATCAGAGCAGGTTGTCTGCTATGAAGCTTTACTTTCCTTGATAGTCGAGTCTAGATTTATTTCCTAGACTTAGTTGAGTCAGTAACACACCAAGCAATCTCCCATCTCATCCGACAACCAGGTATGCTTCATTTTCAAAAAGCTTTCAAGTTAAATGTTAATTGAGTTGCTCATTTTATTATTTGCGCTCGTCTAGAGATAAAAGCTTGGTAAGTAGCTTGAATAACTAGATTGCTTTAGAATATCTTCCCTAATTTGTGTTTTATGTGGAAATCGGAAAGGATGGAACGTTTGTGCAAACGTTTTCATGAAATGGAATTTCCGAGTACCCTGAGCAATAAAACATCTGTCGGAAGCAAGAACGAGTATGTGGTGGTTGGAAATTTGAACATGATTGTTTAACTGTTTTAGTGTACTTAACTCGTTTAAACTCGTATAGGATGGATGATCGAGAGTGGATGCAGGAATACCTGCACGTTCGGAAGATGTATCATGAGATAATTGCTGAATTTTTGGCTCGTTACCACAAGATATGGGAGAAAGTCAAGTACATGGACGTGGGTGTGTTAGACGAGATGATTCATTTGATTCATGCCTTATCACAGGACTGGCGTGATTGGGCAGCATCGCTTGTGCCAAGGTTTCTCGGACACCATTATCTCGGTGACTACCTCTATGGCGATTGCAATGCGTTTATTGCTACTATCTCCAGGCAGTTTATTCAGTACAGTGCCCCGCCTCCAGGACTGTATGACATCGATCTCCTTGCCGAGCAGAATGGTTTTGCCCTCGATCCTCTGCCTCTGCTTCAGGATGAACTAGCTCCGCCTCGCATTCCTTCACCACCTTGCCCCGAGCCAGAGCTTAGAGCCGCCTATCAGGACTACGCGTACTCGGGAGGCGTGCTTCCTATCCGTGTGTTCGACCCCTTTACTTCGTCTAGCTCGTTTGCCACGTAGCCTAACGGTTTCTTTGACTCTATCAGAGTCTTGCCGCCTTTGCATGATCAGCTTGAGGAGTTCATGCGCCGCGACTGCACTCCCTCTCCAGTTTAGCCTTTAGCCGAGCCTTCTAGGCTGACTTGTGCCGGCGATAGCAATGATGATGAGTTCTTCGAGGATCCGGTAGCCGATGCTACAGTAGGCAGCGGATACCTTCAGGCTTTGTCGAGCGATAACTTTTCTATTCCGCATTCGTCTTCTTCGACCCCGGCAGTGAGGCCCGACCAGAGACGCGAGCTAGAGCTTGAACGTACAGTCAATGTGGCAGCATATTTTCGACGTGACGAGAATGACCCCGAGACGCCCTGTGGGATGAGTCAGAGTTGGAGAATGTCAACGCTCGATTTGAGGATGAGCAAACGGGCGACATGACCAATCCGTGGGATGTCTTAGACTACATCTACAATGACTTTGTGGAGGAGTTAGCGGCAACCGAGCATCAGCGAAATGACTTGGTCAATGAGGATCCTGAGGAGGAGGATCCGGAGGAAGAGGATCCGGAAGAGGATCCAGAGGAAGAGAATCCGGAGGAAGAGGATCCCGAAGAGGATCTGGAGGAGGAAGATCCCGAAGAGGACCCCGAGGAGCAGGAAGGAGGTGACGACCCGAGTCACGATGGTTCTTATACTTAGGATCGGTTCAAGGAAGTTGTGGAAGTTTCAAACAATATTTACTTTTCTTTCCAAGAGTTGAACTCTTTTACTTTTCTGCAGTGATGTATATATGTATGACTTGATACATGGTTAGATAGTAGAATCGGACACGAAGTGGTAGCTCGTGTTTAGTCCGATTCGAGGTATAGAACATCTTGTAGACGTGTAGGGAGATTTTCAGTTGTGAATATTTATCCCTTATTTTGTTATAATTCCTCCAAAGAGGCCATCATTCGGGTGATATGAAAGAAAAGTCGTTAGGTAGTTAATATCAACTTTGAGTCTCCTTAGTATTTATATTATTTTGAGCATCCAAGATTCCAATTTTATTTTAAAAATGAGATCGAGCAAAGAGATAAGAGTTGAGTTAATTAAATGAGTTATTCTCTTGGAAAAATTCTATTGAGAATAAAATTTGAGTAAAGAAAATGTGATATCTATAATACCTATGATAGTATCCGAGTATATGATTGTTTTAAATGTTGAAAAAGATTTTTCTTGAGAATATGTGAATATTGATGTGCATGCCCATAATGATTGATTATTTTTGAGTTAAGAAATGGATTGATTGAGATATGTACGTTTGAGATGATTGAATTACTTGCAGTGACTGTTAAATTAAATTTTCTTTGATGTGTTGATAAGTACCGATCGAGAATCATATTCTTCTAAAAAAGGAAACATTTTCAAAATTGAGCAAGGTTCCGAGTGAATTAATTCGTTCTTTCAGAGTTGCTTAAAATTTTCTTTTGCATTTCTTTAGAATGCCGCCAAGACGAAGAAATGTAAGAATTGAAAGAAATGAGAAGGAGGGATAGCAAGACCCTACTCCGCCCCCTCTAATTGAATGTCGAGTGGAAGAACTTTTTCTTCGCCAGAATCCCCCAACCTTCGACGGTAAAGGCAGTCCGGTAGAAGCCGAGGACTGGATTCATTCTCTTGAGCGAATTTTTAGATTCCTCCGAATGACGTATCAACTGAAAAGAACTGCCGACTACTGGTGGGAAGCTCGACAAAGAACATATATGCCAGAAGAGCGTGAAATTTTGACGTGGGAGCAATTTAAGGAAGCTTTGTATGAAAAGTATGTACCGAGGAGTTATCGTAAGCAGAAGGCGAACAAATTTGTAAATCTGAGGAAAGGAAAGAAGACAGTGGCCGAGTACGACCGTGAATTCTGCGAGTTAGCACGTTTTGCGCCCGATAAAGTGGATACCGACGAGAAGATGTGTGAGCTTTTCCGAGCCGGCTTAAGGCAAGATATTCGAGTAGTTCTCGCCAGTCAGAGTGTTCTAACTTACGCCGAAGTCCTTAACAAGCCATGAATATGGAGTTGGCAATACAGTCGGAAAAAGGACCGCATTCTTCAGCGAATCCTCAATTTCAAAGCCAAACGACGGTAACCGTAACCACGCAACAATCTCAGTTCGGTCAGCATGCAAAAATTAAAAGAAAATGGAGTGGAGGAGGCCACCCGAGCAAAAAGCCATGGCAAGGAAGAGGACAACAACAACCTCAACAATCTCAGAAAGCGATAGCTCCGCAAGAAAATCAAGGCAACATATCTACAGGACCCCAAGGACTCCCTCCTTGTTCGAAATGTGGCAGGATGCATCAAAGCATCTGTAAAGCTGGAAGTAATGTCTGTTATACTTGTGGACAGCCTGGTCATTTCTTGAATAGGTGCCCAAGTAAACAGCAGGGAATGAGCAGTGGAAGGCCAAATCAGTTTCAGCCTTCGTAGATAAGAGCAGTTAAAGCGACTCCGCAGCAATAGTATCTTCAGCATTAGCGAAAACCGCAACCGCAAAAGCAACAATCCTCTCAGTAGAAGCCGCCACATTTCCAAAGGGCGTTCGCAATTGAGCAAAAACCTGGAGCTAAGGACCAAGGGAATCTCGCAGGTATGGGAAAGCTTAACGGCATACCTTTTGTCATTTTATTTGATATCGGTGCTTCGCATTCGTTCATATCTAGCACTTGCGTAGAAAATCTTGGTTTGAACGTAGAAGAATTGAACCAGGTGCTTAGAGTGGCAACCCGTTTAGGTAAATCGACGTTAGTTTCGCGCGTTTGCTCGAACTTAGAATTCGAATCGGAAACTGCAAATTGTCTGCGAAATCCCTGAATCTAATCCAGATGTGGAACGTAGACATAATCTTAGGAATGGATTGGTCAATCAAGAATTTCACGATGATTCGATGCGACCCGAGATAGATTTTGTTTCAACCCCCTGGAGAAGAGCTGACTGTAGTTTTCGGAATTGAGAAGAAAGTCAAGAAGAGTATACCGATTATTTCAGCTATGAAAGCAAAGAAGTTAATGAGAAGAAAGGATACAAAGGCATACCTGATATATTTGAACAAAGATGAGAAGCAAAAGTTGAGTATTGACGACATAGCCATTGTTCGGGAATTTAAAGACGTATTCCCAGAAGTATTACCAGGATTGCCTCCCGACAGGCAATTGGAGTTTACGATTGATCTTGAACCTGGATCAGCCCCAATATCGAAAGCTCCGTACAGAATGGCCCCAAAGGAACTCCAAGAGTTGAAGATTCAGTTGCAAGAACTGTTAGATTTGGGTTTCATTCGGCCAAGTATTTCCCTCGGGAGCCCCGATTTTATTTGTGAAGAAGAAGGACGGTAGTCTGAGAATGTGCATAGATTACCGAGAACTTAACAAGATTATACTCAAGAACAAGTATCCTTTGCCAAGAATAGATGATTTGTTCGATCAGCTAAAAGGAGCAGGTGTTTTCTCCAAGATTGACTTGAGATCTGGGTATCATCAATTGAAGATCAAACAAGAAGATTTTCCAAAGACTGCTTTCAGAACGGGGTATGGGCATTACGAATTCATAGTAATGCCCTTTGGTTTGACTAATGCCCCATCCATTTTCATAGATTTAATGAATAGAGTTTTTCACGAATTTTTGGACAAATTTGTGATTGACTTCATAGACAATATCTTGGTATATTCAAAAGATGAAGCAGAACACGAAGAGCATCTGCAAATCGTGTTAGAGCAGTTAAGATCAGATAAGTTGTACGCCAAGTTTAGCAAGTGTGAATTCTGGTTGAGAGAGGTGAATTTCCTAGGACACATTGTTTCGTACGAAGGAATTAAAGTTGATATAGAAAAGGTAAAAGTTGTTCAAGAGTGGAAATCGCCGATGTCAGTTCATGAAATCCGTAGTTTCCTCGATTTAGCAGGTTACTATCGGAGATTCATAGAAGGATTTTCCAAGATTGCAAAGCCGATGGCGAGTTTGTTGAAGAAAGGATCCAAGTTTAAATGGAGAGAAGAATGTGAGAAAAGTTTTCAAGAGCTTAAGACGAAATTAACTTCAGCTCTGGTATTAGCTCTTCCTGAAGCAGTAAAAGACTATACCGTTTATACAGACGCATCAACCCAAGGTTTGGGATGTGTGCTAATGCAGGATGGAAGAGTGATAGCATATGCTTCAAGACAACTCAAACCCCATGAAGAGAAGTATCCGACCCATGATTTAGAATTAGCTGTCGTAGTGCATGCCTTGAAAATATGGAGGCACTATCTCTATGGAACTAAATGTGAAATCTTTTCGGATCACAAAAGTCTGAAGTATTTCTTTGAGCAAAAGGAGCTAAATATGAGACAAAGGAGGTGGCTTGAGTTAGTGAAAGATTATGATTGCAAGATATCCTATCATCCCGGGAAAGCTAATGTTGTAGCTAAGGCATTAAGCCAAAAAAGGAAATTGAAGAATTCAGAGGACACCGAGCTAGGATTTTTGCTATCTGAGGAGGAAAAGTTGATCGAAGAATTTGGAAGAATGAGAATCGAAGTAGTTCTACCTCTAGTAACGATAGAGCAAGTGATTGCTACACTGGTAGTAAGGCCAGATTTGAGATCTCGTATTATAGAAGGTCAGAGGAAAGACGAGAATTTGGAGAAATTGAGATTGAAGGTTAGAAAAGGAGAAGTCCAGGATTTTTCAGAGTCAAGTGACAACAGTTTGTTGTTCTAAAGAAGAATTTGTGTGCCAAATGACGAGAAGTTAAGAAACAAGATAATGAGAGAGGCTCACGAGACCCCGTATACAGCTCACCTCGGCAGTACAAAGATGTATCAAGACTTAAAGCAGCAGTTCTGGTGGGAAGGACTGAAAAAGGATGTGGCCTTGTTTGTTGAAAGATGTTTAGCTTGTCAACAAGTAAAGTCTTTGCACCAAAGACCGTATGGACCCTTACAACCATTACCAGTTCCAGAATGGAAGTGGGATGGTATCACTATGGATTTTGTGACGGGTTTGCCAAGGTCAAGGAAAGAAAATACAGTTGTTTGGGTGATTGGGGATAGATTGACGAAGTCCGCTCATTTTATACCTATTCCACACACCTATGGATCAGACAAGTTGGCGTAAATTTATGTCAAAGAGATCGTAAGGTTGCATGGTGTCCCGAGTACGATCACTTCCGACCGAGATTCGAAGTTTACAACTCGTTTTTGGGAAAGTTTCCAAAAAGAATCGGGAACACAGTTGCAGTTTAGTACTGCTTATCATCCTCAGACGGATGGCCAGTCAGAGAGAACGATTCAAAATCTTGAGGATATGCTAAAGTTGTGTTGTTAGACAAAGGAGACGAGTGGGAGAAAATCCTACCTCTTGTCGAATTTGCCTACAATAATAGTTATCAAAACACGATTGGAATGGCCCCTTATGATGCTCTTTATGGAAAGAAATGTAGATCTCCGCTCTACTGGGACGAAGTAGGCGAGAGAAAACTAATAGGGCCAGAAGCGATTGAGAAGATGATAGAATCTGTTCATCAGATTCACGAAAACATTAAAGAAGTTCAAAGTCGACAAAAGTCGTAAGCTGGCAATCGAAGATCCGAGCTAGATTTCGATGTAGGAAGTAAAGTCTTTTTGAAAGTATCTCCCTCGAGAGGAGTACACCGCTTTGGTGTTAAAGGAAAGCTAAAGCCTAGATTTATAGGACCGTTCGAAATCCTTGAAAGGATTGGAGCCGTCTCGTATAGATTAGCTTTGCCTCCCATTTTTTGGGAATTCGCATAACATTTTCACGTGTCGTAATTGAGAAAGTACGTTTTTGACCCAAAGCATGTGATTCGCCAAGAAGACGTGGCTTTGAAGCCAGACTTAAGCTACTAGGAGAGGCCCGAGCAAATTTTAGATCGTAAGGTTCACCAGCTTAGAACAAAATCGATTCCCCTAATCAAGATCAAGTGGCGACACCATGATCTTGAATATGCTACGTGGGAACTTGAAGAAAAGATGAGAGTGAAGTATCCCGAGCTATTTTATCAAGGTTAGTAAATTTCGGGATGAAATTTTTCCTAAGTGGGTGAGGATGTAATACCCCGGAATTTTATAAGTTTTTGAGTGCGTTTTAAATGTGTTTATATGTTTAAATAACGTGCCTTGAGTGATGAAATTTTTCAAGAAAAGAGATTTTTCTTGAAAAATGACTAAAATGCCCTTATGTGCTTTGATGTGATTTTTCTTGTTTTGATTATTCGAATCGAGTATGTGATGCATTGATTGAGCTTTATTATATGAGATTGAGCATGAGTATGAATTTCGGAGAATTCTGAGAACTTTCACTTTTTGATGACTAATGTCTTTTGAATCTAGATCTAATTCTAAGACGTTTATGATATATTAGAAGTTTTTCCGAGATCATATGAGAGAGTTCTAAAATTTTTTTTTTAACGGCTTAATTAACCGAGCAATTTTTAAGTTTTCTCCGTTCTTTGGAATTTTAATTTAAAAATTAGATATTCGGATTCCTTGAATTATTTCGTGAGATATGAGATGAAGTAGAAGTGCTTCCGATGTCAGGAACGAGTCGAGGAGATTTTTTAAACGTTTGAGAGTTAACGGAAAAATAGGGAGATTTTATACCGGAAAACTTTTTCTTCCGGGGAAAATTTTACCAGTTAAAGTGAGATATTTTCTTTTTCGCTCCCTCCCTCTCTCTTGACCGACATCCACACTCTCTCTCTCTCCCTAATTTTATTCTTCCACAAGTTTAAATCATTTCATCATTTCATTTTCATCATTTCAACTCTGTCTCTCTCTACCAAAGACAAGCAACATACTCTCCCTCTCTCTCCATTTCATCTCTTTGCCGAGAAGAAAGAAGAAAGAGATGCAACTCTCTTCTTCCTCCCTTCTCTCCCTCACCGCCATACATACACATATATATTTAGATATAGAAAACTCCATGGAAGGTTAGAGTTCCAAGTTTCAAGCTCCAAGATCATCATCATCTTCAACCTTCAATCCAAATCCAAGAAGGTAATATTATTCTTCAAGCTTGATGATCATTTTAATATCAAAATCATCCCCCTCTCTTTCCTTTAAAGTTTCGGCACTTAGCCCTAAGAGAGGTGATTGATTCTTGTTTATTTTCTTTGAGGACTAGAGATGAAAACCACAAGGTTTCCTCCATGAAAATCCAAGCCAAATCTTGAAGCTCTCTTCCCTCTCTCACCATCGATCAAGCTTTGAAGGAGAAAGAGTTTAATTCATTTTGTTCAAAGTATGATATTTTCTGCAAGTTTTTGTATATATGTAAATGTAAGGTGCTAAAGAGAAAGGAAGAATATGCATATTTAATTTTGTTTAGGCAAACCTAGGATGATGCGGTGATGATCGATGATGATATGAAGAAGAAATCAAACCCTAGAAATTCATATAGGAATTAAGAGATAAGAAAGAAAAGAAAAGAGAGAAGAAGAAGAAAAATTTCTATGAAGAAAAGAGAGAAGAAGAAGAAGAAGAAAGAAAATTTTTCTACAAATTTTTTTTCATAAAAATCGAAGAAAAAGAGAGAAGAAGAAGAAAAAAAATTTCTATGAGTTTTGATGATTTCTTGATCTTATGTGTTTAAGATGAGGATTTGAGTGATTTCTATACTTGTGAGTAAATGAGAAATTTTATTACCCTATTTTCTATGAATACCGAAAATTTTGGGGTAAAATGAGGAATATTTGTTTTAATTGTTGTTTGATGATTTGATTGTGTTTATGTAATACCCTAAACTTTTATAAGCCCTTAAGTGTGTTCTAAATGAGTTTAAATGCTTAATTAATGAGTTTTGAGTAATGAGATTCTTCAAAGAAAAGATATTTTCTTGAAAATGACCAAAATACCCTTATGTGCTTTGACGTGAGTTTTTCTCGTTTCGATTATTCGAACGAGTATGTGATGCATTGATTGAGTTTATTTATATGAGTTTGAGCATGAGTATGATTTTCAGTGAAATCCGAGAACTTTTACTTTTCAATGAATTGTAACAAGAACCGAGAAAACACTATTCACCGACGAACTCAGAATTAGACCTAATTAGTGTCTTTTGAATCTAAAATTAATTCTAAGACCTTTGAGATAATTTAGAAGCTCATACAAGATCACATGAGAGAATTTTAAGAGTTTAGTCCTTAACGGATTAATTAGCCGAATGATTTTTAAGTTTTTCTTCGTTACTTGGAATTTTAACCTAAAAATTAGATATTCGGGTTCCTTGATTTATTCTGTGAGACATGAGATAGGGTCGAGGTTTTTTCGATGTCGGAAACGAGACGAGGAGAGATTAGAGCCGTTTTCAGTAGAAATGAAATAAGACGGATATATTCTACCGAAAAACTTTTTCATCCGGGTAAAATTTTATCTGTAAAAATAGAAATCTCTCTCATCTCCCTCCCTCTCTCTACCGACTTATCTCTCTCTCTCCCTAAAATCTCTCTCATAGGTGCCTATTTGTCAACACCTATTATGAGAATATCATCATTATATTCTCTTAACTTAGATGATTATTTCATTTCTTAACTAAGAAGCTTAGATGATACATGCATCTATCACTCTCTCAATTACTCTCTACTCTCTCTCGTGCCTTAGTAAGAAAGAAAGAAAAAAAAATATTCTCTCCATCTCTCTCTCCCCATTGCTGTGACACACACACACACTTACTTGAAAATCCTCCATTGAAGCTCCATCTTCAAGCTTCAAGCTTCCAAGAAGTTCAAGAGATCATCATCAACCTTTTCAATCTTCTATATTCTAATTGAAGAGGTAATTAATCCATGAAATCTTGAGTTCAATATTCAATCCAAATCATCTCCATATTTTTTTTGAAATTTTCGGCACTCATGCCCTTGAGAAGAGGATTAATCCTTGTTTTATTTTTTTTTTGTTCTTGAGGATTAAGGTGGATTCAATCATGGAAATTCCAAGCCAAGATCTTGAACCCTAATTCCATTCATTTCGATCCAAAGAGCATCAAGAGGAGAGCTTGGATTTATTTTCTTAAAAGTAGGTTTAAAATCATTTGATTAATTGTATATTATGTAATCTCTAATCCCTAAAGAAAGATGCATGCATGGTTTAATTTATGCATAGGCAAACTAGGGATTTTGATATGAGATTCGAGAAAGGAAATCGATAGGAAATCAAGCCTAGTGATTAAACTATGGATTAAAAGAGAAAGAAATTAAAACCCCTAAAATATGGTTGAAGCCGAAAATTAGGGCAAGAGAAGAAATTCGATTGCTATGATTTTGATGATTTAATTGCAAAATATGTGTTTATAAGCATGATTTGAATGATTATCTATGCATGAAAAAAATTGAGAAAATATGCATGCCTTATTTATATAAATGCCGTGAGTTTTGGGCATATGAGGAGAAATTTTATTTGATGATTTTGTTTGATGTTATAATGATGTTATGAGCATGAGGCAATTATGAGTATATGATGATTAAATCCCCTATGATGTTATTTTGAGGAAAATCGAATTATATGCATGATTTTAGAGGAAAAATAATATTTATGATGATTTGATAATTTATGATGATTTTTGATAATATGATGATATGCGTATGTTTGTGTTAGAATTGAGTATTAGATGTTGAAGTGAAGAAAATGAGATTTTTAGAGTAAAAATCGAAAATTTTGAGTAAGAATGCCTAGTGTGTGTTCTAGGTGTTCTTGGTGAAAAATATGAATTTTTTAAGATTTGAAGAAATGCCTAGTGTGTGTTTTAGGTGATCTTGGTCTAAAACTTGAAGATTTGAATACCATTAAAATTAATTCTAAAATAAATTAATTAATTATGTAATGAATAAAATATTCATTATTTTTTAGAATAAGAGTAAAGAGAAAATAAAAAGAGAAAATCATTAAATTAATGATGAGTCATTAAGTTGAGAAAATAAAGAAAAATAATTTATTTATTAAATAATTAGAGTTTAAGAGAAAGAATTAAGTGAGATTAATTCTTGAGATTAAGAGGATATAATAATCAAGAAATGATAAAAGAGGAATTAGAGTTGAGAAAATAGAGTCAAGAGTCGAGTATAAATTTGAGTCGAGTAGTTGAGGTTATGACGTTCGATTGAACGTGAAAGAATGAAAAATGATAATAAATTATTTATAACAGAAATAATAGAAGAAGTCGAGCATTTGAAATTGAGTGAGAAATTTAATCGAGTCGAGTTCGTTTACTTGTAAGATTAGTCGAGGAGTTTTAAAATAAAAATAAATAATGGAGTTTAGAAATAAATTAATTAAAGAGATAAATTCTTAATAAATTAAGAAATGATGGAATAAGAGAATAAAGAGTCGAGTCGAGCTTTGATGATCGAATAATAAATAAAAATTCGAAGAGTTAATTCGAGTTAAATAAATAAATAATTTTCGAAGAATTAAGTCGAGTAAGAGAAGTTTATGAGTTTGGAGTCGACCGAGGATTGTTTAATATTAAAATTTAGAAAAAAATAGTGTAATGTTTAATCATTAAATTAAATGAGAAATATTGAGAGACGAGAAGAAAATTTAATAACAGATGTTTAATTTGAGAGTCGAGTTATTAATTGATTAAGTGTTTGAATGCTCGTTTATTTTAAAAAGTTGAGTATTGATTGATAGATGAGTTAAAAATCAAGTTCTGAGTTGAATATAGAAGTCGAGATTAAATTAGATAAGAGTTTTAAATGAGATAATAACATAATAATACGTATGCAAGTACATATACGTGTACGTAGTCAAGCAAAGACGACGTATATTGAAATAATGATGTATATTGAGTCGAGAAAGATTAAATGAATATTTGAGTTTTTAATTGAAAAGAATTCCTGTTATTTGATTTTATGAAGAAAAACGAGAATTTATTTTTATGAGATCGAAGTTAACGTTTTATCAAAAACTAGAGTCGAGTAATGTCGAGTAATTGTTAATGTAAAGTGTGAATTGAGTTTGAGATATTATGCTTGATTTAATTTCATATTAAGTTATAATATGTTGATTGAATCTATACGCTTGAGTGAAATGTTTACATTTCGATTATGATGTAATGACTTATTCAAATTATTGAGAATGCGTGCATATGATATAATTGATGTGATATGACATTAGTTGAATTGATAATGTGAATAAGAATTCGAGAAATAAAGTTGAGATGAATATTATGTTATTAATTGTTGAGAAATGGCTTACTGATTATTGATTAATGATTAATGGTTTAGAACGAGAATTCGAGATGAAAAAATTAGTAACCGAGTAGAGTCGAGAATTGAGAACGAGAAAGTCGAGAAAGAGATTGACTTAGAAAAGATAAAATGAGAATAGAGAGAGACCCGAGTCAATTAGAAGTCCTCCAGCCGAGACAAACATCTACTTTACGTCTTTCGCGTCAAGTCTTATTTATTTTATCGGTGTCGATTTATGAAGGACCGAGCGGGACGAACAAGTAGCGAGGACATTCACGAGTAAGCCGCCTAGCTAACTCTTCGGAAGTCAAGTGGGCTTTCTGAACCAAAACTAAATGATGAATGCGCTTACTATTTATGTATTACGTGCGCTTTTTAAATTGACTGACTTGCCTAAATGATTTAAATGTTTTGGTATGCAATCATCTACGTATGAAAGTTGTTAAAGGTCCTATGGGAAACATAGGATAAAGGTCCTATAGAAACATAGGATAAAGATTCTGTGGACGCACGGGATAAAGGTCCTGTCAGATACGGGACAATGCATGCATTAGTTAAGGTGACTGTGAGCCTTGCTTCGGTTGGGCCGGTCACTGTGTTCGGGAGGAGGCCTACTTCTCGACACCACATAAAGTTGAGAGGTAGATTGATTCATACCTAAGATAAAAGCTTAGTCTGCGCAGACGATTTACAAAATGAAAATGTTTTTGAGGCTGTCACAAGTGGAAAAATTCTTTTAAGAAATTTGTTATATATCTAACCCTTGTGATGCAGCAAGAGAGGCAAGTTTTCAATCATATAGCTCTAAGAGCAAAATTTTGATAATGTTTTTGGCATGTGTTCACTGAGTACGAAGTACTCAGCCCTGCATGTATTTCTAAACGTGCAGGTTAGCAGGATAAGGATGGAGCGGGCAGCTTGGTGGTGTGTTGTCTTTGAGTCGAAAGTTAGTCTGGCAATTGCATGTCTTCATACATGTAATTGTTGGGATTGAGTCGAGATTTCCGCTGCAATGCCTTGCAAAATGATGTTGTTGATATACTTTGAAACAATACTTCGATATTCCGTTGATTAAGAGCGATGTGCTCGATACAATTTATGGTGTTTGTTGGTTCTCATTTTCGAGAATTTGAAATACTATTGCCGTTTCGATTTGATGGTAAATTACCTATGCTCGTTGGAAGTTTTTAGTTGTGACTTGGAAGCATGTTCTTATTTGTTCTCGCTTTCAGTCAATATTTCCCTTGTTTCCCCGAGCATGAATCCCTTAATGACTTGAGTTGATGGATGATTAGTAGTGTTAGTGTTGCTATCGTCGCACCTCGGGAGTCGGAGTGTGACAGGTTGGTATCAGAGCAGGTTTTGTCTGCTTTGAAGTCTAACTTTCCTTGATGACTCAAGTCTATATTTATTTCCTAGACTTATTTAAGTCGGTAACACACCAAGCAATCCCCCATCTCATCCGGCAACCAGGTATGCCTTATTTTCTAAAAGCTTTTGAGTTTAAAATGGTGATTGAGATTTTGAGATTTTGAGTTATTGAGTTTATTATTTGTGCTCGTCTAGAGATAAAAGCTTTATAAGTTGATTGAATAACTAGATTGCTTTAGAATGCCTTCCCTAATGCGTTTTTTTGGAAAAATCGAAAAGGATGGAACGTTTGTACAAACGGTTACGTGAAATGGAATTGCCAAGTACCTTGAGCAATTGTACCCCTACGGAAAGCGAGAACGAGTATGTGGTGGTTGGGAAATTCTAGCATGCCTGCTTAACTGTTTAAGTGTGCCTAATTCATTTAAAATGCGTATAGGATGGATGATCGTGAGTGGATGCAGGAGTACCTGCATGTGAGAAAAATGCACCACGAGTCTATTGTGGAATTCCTAGCGAGATACCATAAAATTTGGGAGAAAGTCCAGTACATGGACATCGGACTGTTAGATGGAATGATCCATCTAATTCAGGCTTTGCCCCGTGAGTGGCGAGATTGGGCTGCTTCGCTTGTGCCCCGATTTCTCGGACATCGCTACCTTGATGGTTACCTCCGCGGTGACGTCAACGCGTTCATTTCTACCATTTCTGGACAGTACATGCAGTACCGTGCCCCTCCTCTAGAGCCCTATGATGATGACCTCCCTGCCGAGCCAAATGGTTTTGTTCGTAGTCCCCCGCCTATTCTCCAAGATGGCCCAGTTCCTCCCTGTATTCCTACACCTCCTCGTGTTGAGCCAGAGCCTCGAGCTGCTTACTAGGATTACCCATATTCGAGTGGTTTACTCCCTATTCGAGCCTATGATCCTTTTTCTACATTCAGCTCGTCAGCTTTGCAGTCAAATGGTTATCATGATCCTAATGGAATCCTATCACCTTTGGATGACCAGTTTGCCGAGTATATGCGTCGTAACCAAAATTCTTCTCCGGTTCAGCCCGTAGCCGAGCCCTCTAGGCCAGTCCGATCCTGCGACAGCAATGACGACGAATACGATGGGAATTTGACAGCCGCAGCTACCGTGGGAAGCGGTTATCTTCAAGCTCTACCAAACGACTATTTTTCAGCTCCGTACACGTTTGCTCCTACTCCTGTTGTAAGGATCGAGGAAGAATATGAGTCACAATTTGGCGCCCTAGCCAATGTGGCATCTTACCTCCGCCGTAGTGAGGATCGCCCCGAGACACCCCCATGGATTGAGTCCAAATTGTCAGACGTAAATGCTCGTTTTGAGGATGAAGATACGAGAGATATGACGAACCCGTAAGAAGCAATCAACTAAACCTTCTAGGACTATAAAGAAGGAAGTGAGGGCAGCCGAACTTGCGCGTTTTAACATCATAAACGACGGTGCCAAGGAACCAGAGGAAGAAGAGAACCCAAAAGAGAAGAATGCCGAGGAAGAGCATTATGACGATCGTGGTCCGAGTGAGGATGATTCTAACGTTTAGAATCAGTTCAAGCAAGATGTGGAAATTCGAACAATCTTTACCTTTATGTTTGAGAGTCGAACTCTTTTTACCTTTTCGCAGTGATGTATATATTCATGACTTGAGGTTTGGTTAGCTAGTGAGAATCGAACGCAACGTGTGAGATCGTGTAGTTCGATTTGAGTAGTAAATTTTCGTGTCGACGTGAGGGATATTTTTCCGATGTAAATATTTAATCCTTTATCATATAGTAAGTCCTCAGAAGAGGCCACTGTCGAGTGAAATGAAAAAGCAGCCGATAGGCCATTAAAATTAACTTTGAGTCTCCTGAGTAATTAAATTAATCCGAGTATTAATGATTGAGATGAGAACGAGTATCGAGATAAGAGTTGAGTAAAATGAGTAAGCTATTCTTTAACAATGAATAATAAAATTTGAGTGAAGGATAATGAGATTTCTATGAGCCGAAATAATGATATTATTTGAGTGCATGATTGTTTGAGTTTTGAGGAATATTTAACTTAAGAATATGTGAGTAATGATGTGATGATGTTTGAGAAATATTTGCTTGAGAATATATATATGAGTGATGACGTGATTATATGCCAATGATGATTGATTTTGAGATGAGAATGAATTGATCGAGATATATGTGAGTTAAGATGATTGCTTTAATTGCAATAAATTTTTGAATAGATTTTCTTTTGATGCTTTGTTGAGTACCGATCGAGAAGCATATTCCTTTTTAAAGAGGGAAACATTTTCAGAATCGAAAAAGGTCCCGAGTGAGATAATTTGTTCCTTTCGAGAGGCTTGAAATTTTCTTTTGTATTCCTTTATAATGCTGCCAAGACGAAGAAACGTTAGAAACATTAGAGATGAGGAAGAGGGACAGCGAAATCCTACCCCGCCCCCTCAAAACGAACGTTGAGTAGAAGAATTATTTATTCGCCAAAATCCCCCAACCTTTGACGGTAAAGGCAGTCCGGCAGAAGCCGAAGACTGGATTCGTTCTCTGGAGTGAATTTTTCGATTCCTTCAATGCACCGATCGCGAACGTCTCGAGTGCATGACGTATCAATTGAAAGGAGCTGCCGACTATTGGTGGGAAGTGAGACAGAGGACATATACGCCTGAAGAGCATAATAATTTAACGTGAGAACAATTTAAGGAAGCATTGTATGAGGAGTACGTGCCGAGGAGTTATCACAAGCAGAAGGCAAACGAATTTGCCAATCTAAAGCAAGGGAAGAAGAGTGTAGCTGAGTACGATCGAGAGTTTTGCGAGTTAGCTTGTTTTGCGCCTGATAAGGTAGATACCGACGAGAAAATATGCGAGCTGTTTAGAACGGGATTGAGGCAGGATATTCGAGTAGTTCTTGCCAGTCAGAGTGGTCTGACTTACACAGAAGCCCTTAACCATGCCCTAGATATGGAGTTGGCTATGCAGCCAGAAAGAGGATCGCATTCTTCAGCGAATCCCCAATCCCAGAGTCAAATGACGACGACCGGAACCACCCATCAATCTCAGTTCGGTCAGTTGTCAAATAGGAAGGGAGAGTGGAGTGGAGGAGGCCAACCAAGTTAGAAGCCGTGGAAAGGAAAACGACAGCAACAATCTCAGCAAACCCAGAAAGCGAGAGCTCCGCAGGCTAATCGAAGCAATGTGCCTGTAGGACCACAAGGACTCCCTGCTTGTTCGAAATGTGGCAAAATGCATCAAGGCATTTGTAGGATTGGAAGTAATATCTGTTATACTTGCTGACAGCCTGGTCATTTCTCGAACCAGTGTCCAAGTAAACAGCAAGGAATGAGTGACGGAAGGCCAAATCAATTTCAGTCTTCACAGATGAAAGCTGTTGAAGTGTCTCGACAACAAAAGTTTCCTCAGCATCAGCGTAAGCCACAATAGCCAAAGCAACCTTCTCAACAAGAGCCGCCGCATTTCCAAAGAGCCTTTGCAATTGAGCAGAAACCGTCAGTGAATAACCAAGAAAACCTAACAGGTATGGGAAACCTTAACGACATCCCTATTATCGTTTTATTCGATATTGGTGCTTTGCATTCGTTTATATCTAGCGCGTGCATAGAAAACCTAGAGTTGAATGTAGAAGAATCAAACCAGGTGCTTAGAGGGACTACCCCTTTAGGTAAGTCAGCGTTGTTATCGCGAACCTAGAATTCGAATTCGGAAATCGCAAGTTGTTAGAAAAATCCTTAAACCTGATTCAAATGTGGGACGTAGACATAATCCTCGGAATGGATTGGTTTACTGAGAATTTTACAACGATTCGATGTGAGGAAGAGTCGACTAATCTTTGGAGTTGAGAGGAGAGTGAGGAAGAGTGTGCCAATAATCTCGGCCATGAAAGCACATAGGTTAATGAGGAGGAGAGATACACAAGTGTAACTAGTTTATTCGAACAAAGATGAGAACCAAGAGATGAGTGTCGATGACGTACCTATCATGCGGGAATTTAAGGACGTATTCTCAGAGGTGTTGCCAGGATTACCTCACGATCGGCAATTAGAGTTCATGATTGATCTCTACCGGATCAGCCCCAGTATCAAAAGCTCCATATAGAATGGCTCCAAAAGAACTTCAAGAGTTGAAGATCCAGTTTTAAGAATTGTTAAATTTGGGATTTATCCGACCAAGCATTTCGCCTTGGGGAGCTCCGATCCTATTTGTGAAAAAGAAGGACGGTAGTTTGAAAAATGTACATAGACTACTGAGAGCTTAACAAGATTACGCTCAAGAACAAGTATCATTTGCTAAGGATAGATGATTTGTTCAATCAGCTGAAAGGAGCAGGTGTTTTCTCCAAGATCGACTTAAGATCTGGATATCATCAATTGAAGATCAAGCAAGAAGATGCTCCTAAGACTGCTTTTCAGAATGAGATATAGACATTACGAATTCATAGTAATGCCATTTGGTTTGACTAATGCTCCAGCAGTATCATGGATTTGATGAATAGAGTTTTTCATGAATTTTTTGGATAAATTTGTGATTGTCTTCACCGACGACATTTTGGTGTATTCAAGAGATGAAGCCGAACACGAGAAGCATCTACGAATCGTGTTGGAGAAGTAAGATCCGAGAAGTTGTATGCCAAATTCAGCAAGTGTGAATTTTGGTTGAAAGAAGTAAATTTCTTAGGACACGTTGTATTGTCCGAAGGAATTAAAGTTGATATGGAAAAGGTGAAAGTTGTGCAAGATTGGAAATCACCGACGTCAGTTCATGAAATCCGTAGTTTTCTCGGTTTAGCAGGTTACTATCAGAGATTCATAGAAGGATTTTCCAAGATTGCGAAGCTGATGACGAGTCTGTTGAAGAAAGAATCGAAGTTTGAGTGGACGGAGGAATGCGAGAAAAGTTTTCAAAAGCTGTAGTCAATCCAGCTCCAGTATTAGCTCTTACTGACCCAGGAAAAGACTATACAATTTATGCTGATGCATCAACTCAAGGCTTAGGATGTGTCCTAATGCAATATGGAAGAGTGATAGCGTATGCTTCAAGACAACCCAAACCCCATGAAGAGAAGTATCTTGAAAATTTGGAGACACTATCTCTATGGTGCCAAGTGTGAAATCTTTTCTGATCACAAGAGTTTGAAGTATTTCTTCGAACAGAAGGAGTTGAATATGAGACAGAGGAGATGGCTCGAGTTGGTGAAAGATTACGATTGCAAGATATCTTACCATCCCGGTAAAGCTAATGTAGTAGCTGACGCGTTGAGCCGAAAAAGAAAGAAGGAGAATTCGAAAGAAACCGAATTAGGATTCTTGCTAAGTGATAAAGTAAGATTGATTGAGGAGTTTGGGAAAATGAGAATCGAAGTAATTATACCCCAAGCAACAGTAGAGCACGTGATTGCTACGTTGGTAGTATTGCCAGATTTGAGATCACGTATTATCGAAGGTCAGAGAAGAGATGAAGATTTGGAGAAGTTGAGGATGAAGATGAGAAGAGAAGGAGTCAAGGATTTTTCCGAGTCGAGTGATAACGCTTTATTATTTCGAGGAAGAATTTGTGTGCCAAACGACGAAAAGTTGAGAAACGAGATAATGAGTGAAGCTCATGAGACTCCATACACAGCCCATCCCGGTAGTACGAAGATGTACCAAGACTTGAAACAACAGTTTTGGTGGGAAGGATTGAAGAAGGATGTGGCCATGTATGTTGAAAGATATTTAGCTTGCCAACAAGTGAAGTTCTTGCACCAAACACCGTATGGACCCTTACAACCGCTACCAGTCCCAGAGTGGAAGTGGGATGGTATCACGATGGATTTTGTGACGAGTTTGCCAAGAACAAGAAGAGATAACACAGTCGTGTGGGTGATAGTGGATAGGTTGACGAAGTCCGCTCATTTTATACCTATTCCACATACCAATGGATCAGATAAGTTGGCACAAATCTATATCAAAGAGATTGTGAGGTTACACGGATTACCGAAGACGATTACCTCCGACCGAGATTCGAAGTTCACAGCCCGTTTTTGGGAAAGTTTCCATAAAGAGTTGGGAACACAATTGCAGTTCAGCACTGCTTATCATCCTCAGACGGATGGTCAATCCGAGCGAACGATTCAAATCCTCGAGGACATGTTGAGAACTGTCTTATTAGACAAAGAAGACGAGTGGGAGAAAATTTTACCCCTTATCGAGTTTGCGTATAATAATAGCTATCAGAATATGATTGGAATGGCCCCTTATCTTTACGGAAAGAAGTGTAGATCGCCGCACTATTGGGACGAAGTAGGTGAGGGAAAAGTGATAGGGCCAGATGCGATCGAGGAGATGATAGAATCTGTTCGTCAGATTCGCGAGAAGATAAAGGAAGCTCAAAGTAGACAGAAATCGTATGTCGACAACCGAAGATCCGAGTTAGAGTTTGAGGTAGGAAGCAAAGTCTTCTTGAAAGTATCTCCATCGAGAGGAGTCCACCGTTTCGGTGTTAAAGGAAAATTGAAACCTCGATTTATAGGACCTTACGAAATCCTTGAGAGGATAGAAGCCGTATCGTATAGATTTGTCACGCCCCGACTCTCGAGGTGCGACTTACGAACAACAAAAAACTTAAACAACTAACAACTAACTCAAATAAGGGAACATGCTCGGGGAAAACAAAGATGGAAGACAAGACAATCGAATTTGGTTTTCCAAACGCATAATGAAATAACTACCGAGCATCTTAACTTCACCTACAACAGGAAGTCAAACAAGTAATTCTTGCTGATGGGAAAGGAATTCCAACAAAAAAAGGAAGCATACGAATATATATCAAGTTAAAAGATCTTGTTCAACAACCATTCAAGTTACGAGCCCATCGCTCGGAATTACAAATTAAAGAGTTACGAATTCAACAAGTATTCAAAGTCTTCGAGCACAACACTCGGGATCAAAAAAATGAGTATTAAAGTATTAACATCAACAGGCATTAGTTCAAAAGGATTGCAGCGGAAACTTGCATCAATACCCAACACTTGCACGTATGAAGACGTACAAATGCCAGTCTGAAATTCAACTAAACTCAACCAACAAAACCAAACCACACCACCAAGTATCCACGCCATCGCCATCCAGTCAACCTGCATGTTTAGAAACATACGCAGGGCTGAGTACTTCGTACTCAGTGAACACAAGCCAAAACATTTGAATAAAGATGCTTCTTAAAGCTATAATAATTGAACTTGCCTTGCCGAACATCACAAGTATATAAGCAGTTTTAAAAACAGTTTACTTGTGCATGTCAAAACGTTTTTCTTTTAAAACAGACTGCGCAGTCAAATATAATATAACAGTATGTATCATCTATCACAAACAACTTCACTGTGCCGAGAAGTAGGCCTCCTTCTCAAACACTGTGACCGGCCTAACCGAAGCAATGCTCACAGTCACCTCAACATATACCACACGTGGGTTCCTGCTTTTCACAGGATAATAACATCTCCATATAAATAGATGATAACACATACTAACTTCAATAAAATGACAAGTCAATCACATTTGAAAATCATATCATAATATTTAATAGCATAACTAATTCTCGTCGATAGTTTTGGTTCAGAAAAGCCCACCTGACATCCGAAGACTAGCTAGGTGGTCTAGGGCTATTTGTCCTCGCTTAAAGATCCGTCCGGCTCGATCCTTCACAGTTCGACATCGATAGGAAAATAAGATATACGAAAGACGGACACAAAGGCGTTGGACTTTTAACTGACGGACTTCTATTTGAGTCGTCTCTCTCTTCGCTCTAACTTTTCTAAAGGATCTCGCGTTCTCGTTTTTAAATTATTAACTCTATTCGAATTGGTTAACTTTACTACTCAACATCGTACACTTTTCTCGTTCTAATTAATAACGTCATTGTTACAATTTATTGCTCGAACTTTCTTTCAAAGGCTTTAATCAATTCTTGGTTTAACAACTAATAACTCAATCATTCAATTATTTTTCACAACATAACTATCATCATGCATTTAAACACTTATTCAAACATATAATGAATTCATATAAATCAAGCATACTTTAAGACACATTAACATTCATTCAATTTAGATCTTAAAATCTAACTCGATTATGCATTTCCTTTTATGGAGGCTTAAACTATAAATTTTATCTTTCTTATTTATATAGACAACGCTTCGTTCTACATCCGCTATCTTATAAGCTATTTTATAACTTTTATTTATTTAAAAAAAATTCTCTTAGCTCTTAATAAACTCTTATGAAATTATAAATTCTTGTTCAATTCTAACTTGATTCTCATTTCTTAACTTGAATATTATTCCTTTAATTATTATCTCGGTTTATCTTTTCTTCGCTTGGTTGGAACGACGTCCCTAAATTAATTATTTAATTAATTTTCTATCAACTTATTATTCGACATCTTATTTTATCCTTACTTTCTTGATTAACTTATACGAGTATCTATCTTAACTCGTCTAGCATCTTTTCTTTTCTCGATTAAAAACTTCCTTTTTATTTCTTTTCGATCTATTTTTCTTAAACTCGGTTTTCTCTATTTTTGCTTATTTCTTTAATAATTTCTTCTTTACTTGTTTTAAAATTTTATGCTATTTCTTACTTAATAATTTCTTTATCTTTTGATAAACATTTTTATGAATTAGCTCACTTTATTAGTTAAGTTATAAAAGATCTTTTTGTTATAGTTTTAGTAAAAATTTCAAGTCCTTAAATTTTAATACAAAGACATTTAATTAATATATCTTTTATACATCTTTCATCTTTTATTTAATTAAAAGCTTTTCAAATTTAAATCTTTTTATCAAAACTTCTATGTTTATTCCATATTCAAATTAACATTCATACATACATTGAAATACTTAAACATCCAATCTTTTTATTATTTTTACCATTAATTTCTTTCAAAAATTTCAACATGCAATCTCATTTTCTTCATTTAAACACATGTATGATTATACTAACATAACATACAATCATCTCATTGATCAAAACATCACTCAATACATCAACAAAATCATCAAAATAAATTCTCCATTTTTCTCTAAAACACACGGCATTCATGCCTATTTTTGTGCAATTTGTTTCTCAATTTTTCATGCATATAATCTCATTCCTAACATGATAAAAATAACAAATCAAGCATCAAAATAATAATAACTCAAAGAATTCATATTTTTTCTATTTTTACTATAATTTTCGGCATTTATCAATTCTTTAGGGTTTTAGTTTCTTTTCCTTCTCTTAATTCATCGATTAAACCCTATATTCGATTCTCCTAACGAATTCTTCTCACTCGATTATCACATGCACATCCTAAGTTTGCCTAAACATAATTTAAATAACATGCATGCATAGTTTTTTTCTTTTATGACTTAGAGACATACATATTTACAACTAATCAAATGAATTTCATACTTAATTTAAATGGAATCTTTCTCCTTGGCTCTTGGAATTGAAATGGATGGAATGTGAAGCTTCAAAGCTTGGACTTGAAGAGAAGAAGGAAGTCTTGTTGAATCCTCAAAGAAAAAGAAATAACATGGAATTAATCATCCATTCTCTTTAGGGTTTAAGAATCAAAATGAAGAAAGTGTTGGATGATATTTGAATTTAACTTCAAGAACTTGAAAAATATTTACCTTTTCTTGAGAATATGGATGAAATGAATGGAGATTGATAATTTCTACTTCATTTCCATGGATGGAGAGCTTGAATACATGGTTGCATGTAAGAAAAATTGAAGGTAGGAGTGAGAGAGAGAGATTGCTGAGAGTGAGAGAGAGATTGGAGAGTTTGAGAGTTTGATTTTCTTTCTTACTTGGAGAGAGGGAGAGATCGAATGAGAGAGAGAGAGAGTGATGGAGTGAATGGAGTCTTTCTCCCTTGTCTTAAATGAATGCATGTGAAATCTAACAAAAGGAATAAAGTGTTATGTTGGAAATTGCATTAAGACATGACTAGATAGGTTGATGTGATGTTAATTGCATGCATACTTTAGTTCACAATTTACTAAGTATGTTGGTCATTTCTAGAGTGTAGGCATGATGACATCTAGGTATAGCTTATAGGTAGTGTGAGGTGGCGTGAGGGAGTGAGAGGTGGATGACACGTGTCTTCGTCGTGTCGTTACGGGTGTTAATTACCCGGTCGTAAAGGTTTTCCGGATAAAACGATTCGTATTAATTCCTTTTTGTGCTATTAACGGGTCTAACCTCTTCTCGTCTCACTTCCAACACTAAGCATTTCAACCCTATTTCACGTCTCAATTTAAAAGATTAAAGGTTTCAATCATTTTAGTCCTTTAAATTTTAAAAGAATTTAATCGGCTTATTAATCCGTTTATTAATCCTTTTAAAGATTAACTCCTCATTTCTCTTCTCAATTCTCGGATAAGTTCTTACCCTATCTTAGTGATCTTAAAAGAAATTCTAAGTTCGAAGGTTCTAATTCAATTCTATTCTAGTTTCGTCGGCGTAAACATATTTCTCAGCGATTAACGTTATGTTATCTTAATCAAACAAACTTCTCGGGATTTTTCTGGAAATTAATCTCATACTCATTTTCACATAAACAATTTAACGAACATATCACATCATCATCGTCTCAGATAAATAGAACAGATAAATTCACACAAGATTCACAAGGCAAATTAAACGTTTTATTCAATTCTCTTCATTTAGAAAAGAAAAATTTTACTCTTAAATTCTCATCTTTTAACTCACTCGATTAATTAGACGCTCTCTAAAGGTATAAAAACTCGGGGTATCACATCCTCACCCTCTTAAAAAAAATTTCGTCCCGAAATTTACTGACCTTAAGAAAATAACTTGGGATACTTTGCTTTCATCTTTTCTTCGAGTTCCCAAGTGGCTTCTTCAAGATCATGATGACACCATTTGACTTTCACTTAGGGAATCGACTTTGTTCTAAGCTGCTGGACTTTATGGTCTAAAATCTCTTCGGGTTTCTCCTCGTAGCTTAGGTCGGGCTTCATCTCGATATCTTCTTGGCATATTACGTGCTTCGGATCAAAGACGTACTTTCTCAATTGTGATATGTGAAACACGTTATGTGAACTTCCAAAACTAGGCGGTAACGCTAAACGATACGATACGGATCCAATCCTCTCGAGGATCTCGTATGGTCCTATAAAACGAGGCCTAAGCTTTCCTTTAACTCCAAAACGATAAACTCCTTTTGAGGGGGATACTTTCAAAAACACTTTATCTCCTTCTTCAAATTCCAACTTGGATCTTCGATTATCGGCATACGACTTCTGTTGACTCTGAGCTTCTTTAATTTTCTCACGGATCTGACGTACAGATTCTATCATCTCCTCAATCGCTTCTGGCCCTAATACTTTCCTTTCACCTACTTCATTCCAATACAACGGCGATCTACATTTCTTTCCATAAAGAGCTTCATACGGGGCCATTCCTATCATATTCTAATAGCTATTGTTGTATGTGAACTCAACAAGAGGTAAGACTTTTTCCCACTCGACTCCTTTATCTAACAAGACGGCTCTCAACATATCTTCGAGAATTTGGATCGTTCGCTCGGACTGACCATCGGTTTGAGGATGGTAAGCAGTGCTGAACTGCAATTGGGTTCCCAACTCTTTGTGGAAACTTTCCCAAAAACAGGCGGTGAACTTCGAATCTCTATCAGAGGTAATCATCATTGGAACTCCGTGCAATTTCACAATTTCTTTGATGTAGATCTCGGCTAACTTGGCTGATCCATAGGTATGTGGAATAGGTATGAAATGAGCAGACTTCGTCATCCTATCCACGATTACCCATACTACTGTATTTCCTCTTCTTGATTTTGGCAATCCCGTCACAAAATCCATTGTGATGCCATCCCATTTCCACTCTGGGACTGGTAACGGTTGCAGAGGTCCGTACGGTCTTTGATGTAAGGACTTCACTTGCTGGCAAACTAGACATCTTTCAACGAACAATGCCACATCCATCTTCATTCCATTCCACCAAAACTGGTTCTTTAGGTCTTGGTACATCTTCGTGCTGCCGGGGTGAGCTGTATACGGGGTTTCATGAGCTTCACTCATTATTTCGTTCTTCAACTTGTCATCATTAGGTACGCAAATTCTTCCTTGATACAACAACGCATTATTGCTCGATTCTGAAAAATCTTTAACTTCTCCTCTTCTCACCTTCCTTCGTAGCTTTTTCATTTCTTCGTCTCTTCTTTGGCCTTCTATGATGCGGGTTCTTAAGTCAGGCATCACTACTAAGGTAGCAATTACTTGATCTACTGTCGCTGGCGGTACGATTACTTCAATCTTCATCTTTGCAAATTCTTCAATCAACTCGACTTCATCGGTTAAAAGAAATCCTAACTCGATTCTGTCCGAAATTTCCTTCTTTCTCTTTCTACTTAACGCGTCAGCTACTACATTCGCTTTACCGGGATGGTAAGATATCTTGCAATCGTAGTCTTTTACTAACTCAAGCCATCTTCTCTGTCTCATGTTTAACTCCTTCTGCTCGAAGAAGTACTTCAGGCTCTTGTGATATGAGAATATTTCACACTTCGCTCCATAGAGGTAATGTCGCCATATCTTCAAAGCATGAATGACGGCTGCTAATTCCAGGTCATGGGTTGGATACTTCTCTTCATGAGGTTTGAGTTGCCTGGAAGCATATGCAATCACTTTCCCATTTTGCATTAACACACATCCTAGTCCTTGAGCAGATGCATCAGTATAAACAATATAGTCTTTATCTGGCTCGGGAAGGGCTAAAACTGGGGCTGTCGTCAATCTCGTCTTGAGTTCTTGAAAACGTTTCTCACACTCTTCCGTCCACGTGAACTTCGTTTCTTTCTTCAACAGACTCGTCATCGGCTTCGCGATCTTAGAAAATCCTTCAATGAATCTCCGGTAGTATCCTGCCAAACCAAGGAAACTATGGATTTCATGCACTGACATCGGGGACTTCCAATCCTGCACAGCTTTCACTTTCTCCATATCCACTTGGATTCCTTCAGACGAAACGACATGACCTAAGAAATTTACTTCTTTCAACCAAAATTTCGCACTTACTGAAATTGGCATACAGCTTTTCCGCTCTAAGGGTTTCTAATACGATCCTTAAATGTTCTTCATGTTCAGCTTCACTTCTTGAATACACCAAAATGTCATCTATAAAAACAATCATGAACTTATCCAAATATTCGTGAAAAACTCTATTCATCATATCCATGAACACTGCCGGGGCATTTGTTAATCCAAATGGCATTACTATGAATTCGTAATGTCCATATCTCGTTCTAAAAGCAGTCTTTGGAATATCTTCTTGCTTGATCTTCAGTTGGTGGTATCCAGACCTTAAGTCAATCTTGGAGAAAACACCGGCTCCTTTTAGCTGGTCAAACAAATCATCTATCCTTGGCAAAGGATATTTGTTCTTCAATGTAATCTTGTTTAACTCTCGGTAGTCTATGCACATTCTCAAACTACCGTCCTTCTTCTTAACGAACAAAATTGGAGCACCCCAAGGCGATACACTTGGTCGAATATAGCTTAAGTCCAACAATTCTTGCAGTTGGATCTTCAACTCTTGAAGTTCCTTTGGGGCCATTCTATACGGTGCCTTGGATATCGGGACTGATCCGGGTTCTAAATCGATTGAAAACTCCAATTGACGATCAGGGGGTAAGCCTGGTAACACTTCTGGAAACACATCCTTGAATTCTCTCACGACTGGAACATCATCGATACTTAACTCATGATTTTCATCCTTATTCAAATAGACTAGGTACGCCTGGGTACCTTTCTTCCGCATCAATCTCTGTGCTTTCATGGCTGAAATTATCGGTACACTTTACTTCACTCTCTTTTCCACTCCGAAATCTATGGTTGACTCTTCTCCAGGGGATTTAAACGATATCTGCCTCAAATCGCATCGAATCGTCTCAAAATTCTCGGTTAGCCAATCCATTCCTAGGATTATATCAACGTCACGCATCTGGATCACATTCAGGGATTTCGCGACTAACTTACGGTTTCCGACTTCAAATTCTAGATTCGAGCAAACACGCGAAACTAACGCAGACTTTCCTAAACGGGTTGCGACACTAAGCATCTGATTCGATTCTTCTACTTCTAGTTCTAGGTTCTCTACGCAGATACTAGATATAAACGAAGCTCCGGTATCGAACAAAACAATAACAGGTATGTTGTTAAGCTTTCCCATACCTGCCAGATTTCCTTTTTCCTTCTCCTGCGGTTTTTGTTCAATCGCGTACGTTCTTTGGAAAAGCGGTGGTTCTTGCTGAGGAGGTTGCTGCCTTGGCTGCGGCGGCTTACGTTGACACGGAACGAACTTCTGCAGAGGGGCTGCCTCGATAGCTTTCATCTGCGACGGCTGGAATTGGTTTGGTCTTCCACTTCTAAACCCTTGTTGCTTACTTGGGCACTAGTTTGAGAAATGACCAGGTTGACCACAAGTGTAGCAAACGTTGCTTCCGCTCTTACCAACGCCTTGATGCATCTTTCCGCATTTCGCACAGGGAGGGAATCCTAAAGGTCCGATGGGTAGGTTGCCTCGATTCGTCTGCGGTGCCTTTCCCTTCTGGGGTTGCGGTTGGCTCTTTCCTTGCCACTGCTTCTTGTTTGGTTGATTTCCACTATTCCACTTTCCTTTCCTCTTTCCGTATTGGCCGAACTGGGGTTGTTGAGCAGACGTGGTCGTGATCATCTGGCTTTGTGGTTGGGGATTCGCTGGGAGTTGCGATCCTTTTTCCGGTTGCATTGCCAACTCCATGTCTAAAGCTCGGTTTAAAGCTTCGGCGTAAGTCAAACCATTTTGACTGGCGAGAACTACTCGAATATCTTGCCTAAGTCCTGCTCTAAACAACTCGCACATCTTCTCGTCGGTGTCGACCATATCGGGCGCAAATCGAGCTAACTCGCAAAATTTCCGGTCGTACTCCGCTACAGATCTTTTTCCTTGCCTCAGACTAGTAAACTCGTTGGACTTCTGCATACGGTAACTTCTTGGCACGAACTTTTCGTACAAGGCTTCCTTAAACTGATCCCATGACAATTCTTCGCGTTCTTCGTGTAATGCCCCGTAAATTCCTTACGTTCTTAAAATTTTAAAGTTAATTAAATAAATGGCTTTGCACGCCTAAGTTTACAATTTTGAATTCTAAGGCTAACGGTCGAATCCGTTACTGAAAATAAATTACAGAAGTCAGCTAGATGACTACTGTATTTAGGGTTAGCACGTACGAAAAATTTTTAGTTCGTAAACTCAGAACGGAAAACCGTCCGATTTTTACAATCAGGAAATTGCGATACGAACACGCCCGAGAAAGTTCGTTTTTATGTTTTTCCGGACGAAACTCGGACTGTGTCGTCCCGAGTTTTTGTCAAAATAATTTTTGTAAATTTATTTTCCAATTAAGTTCATACGTTAGAATTTAAGGTCAAATCAAATCGCGACGATTTTGTACCGAGCAACGTTTTTCGTCGTTCTTTTTTCCGTAACGTCGGATTGCGCCGGAAAAACCCGTAACCCTTCTAAAAATTCTGCATGCAGCCGACTTTTTCTTCTTTTTTTTATTATTTTTTCTCCTTAATTAAGTGGAAGACATGCATGTTGATGATGTATAATTAAGTGACACCTTATCCTTCACTTTTCATATTTTTCAACCATTTCATCATATCAAACACTTAAACAAAATCATTTCTTCCCACTTCTCTCTCTCTCTCTCGGCTGCACTCCCTCCATTCTTCATCTTCTTCACTTCATCATCCACCATTGAAGACATCTCCAAGAGCTTGAAGAAGAACACAAGTCACAATCCTTCCATTCAAACTCTATACATCTTTCTTTAATTCTTAAGGTAATTCCTTCCTCTATAATCCTATCCAATCATCTTTCTTTTCTTTTTCTTTTCTTCTTGATCAAAATTTTTAGAGTTTTGGAATAGATGATTTGATCTTGGAATAATGAAATTGAATGTGTTAGATAGATTAAATAGGGTTTAAAATTGATCAAAACCAAGAACCCTAAATCTTGCTTTAATACCGAAAATTTTGGGTAAGTTGTAGGATTTTTTTATTTTCTTCATTTGATGGTTAATTCTTGTTTAATAGAGGTTTAATTAGTGATTGGAATGAAAAGGAAACAAAAGCCCTATGTGTGTTTGTGAAATTTCAATTAGAATTTGAGTTGAATTTAGGGGTTTATGCATGTTAGTTGATAATTGTTTTGCAATTGATTAATTGATGATATAAGAGGTTGATTAGTAAATAAATGTAGTTAATTGGGGAAGAAAAATCACCCCCTTAACATCTTTATAAAAACATAATTTTATAGAGTAATTAGAGGTTTCCACATGTTTGATATAAGTGATGAATTGTTGGTTAAATTATGTTGCAAATCATGTTAGTTGATTATAGAATTTAATTGAGAATTTTCTAAAAATGTTTAATGAAACATAAGAGATAAAAATCACCTTATAAGTTGAGTTATAATGATGTTATGATATGTTTGCATGCATGAAAGTGATTCACGTTAGACGTAGTTTAACGTCGTAAAATTTGAATAGAATCCGACAACTTTTGAAAAACGCGTAAGAGACGAACCTTTAGTCGTACCTAATAATCGAGAAGTCGGATGGGATTTCTAATTTGATATTATTGTTTATGATGAAATTTAGAACAACTTTCTAGTTGACGTCATAAGCTTTCGAGTTGATATAATATGGGCTATAGTTATAGTTGAGAACTAGAATGCGTTTTGAATTTTTGTTGGTTTAGTAATTGTTAGTTGAAATCCGATGTTAGAACGTCGTGTTTTTGAGCGAGTTTTGAGAACGAGTTCGTCACGTACGGAAGTACATGATGACTGCCTTGAGAGTCCAGTTTCTAAAAAAATTGAATACGAGAGCTTAGAACGAACCTAAGACGTTATACGTCGAACCTATCAAGCAATTAGGGTTTTCACAGCAGTTTTACGACCGTCGCCGGAAACTGTAATAACTTCCAGTTCGTTTATCGGATTTGTGATCCGTAAATTGGAGCGCGAACTAGACTTCCTAAGCTTTCTAATGGTATAGGCTCATCCCCTGTTTCCAAATCCTCTGTTCTGGACAGCCTCCAGAGTTACTGGACTGCGCAGTGAAAATTTCAGTTTCTTGTTTTCTAAGTTGTTTAGTTCACAACTTAGTTTCTTTCGATCGTTTAAGCCGTTTTATCTAACGAATATCTCCCTACTGACCCTAGAGTCAAGTATAGGACCTTGAGTGATGAAAACCAGTCGAGATCTTATCTCTTATCCTTTTGCTAAAGAAGTAATAAACGAGAAATTTCATAAATCGTTAAATGAACTAAAACGTAAATCGCCTAAGTTGATTCTTTCCAACTTAGTTTTTATAATCTTTAAAGTCGTATTAAGATATCGACTACCTTCTCTACTGACCCGAGAGTCGAGTATGTGATCTTCCGAGTTCTAAACGAGATTGGTACGAGTCTCGTTTCCCGTTTAAGTAAAACGAATCTAGTAAGCGTGCAAATGCCTAAAGAATGAAACAACTAAAACTTATTTCGTTTCTCTTTAATCGATTATCTTTTACGACCCGTTTTTAAGTATGTTTATTTTACGATGAAGGAGGAAGCCAACTGTAGAGAAAGGACGGAAGATCCAAAGTTGGAAGCTTTTGCTTTAAGTTCTGTAAATCAAGGTGGGCTTTTATATACAAAATAAAACGAGCAATGCTCGGAAAATCTTTCTTTATCGCTTTGATATCTGTGTTTTCAAAGTGATATTATGGCATGAACCGTTTTATGTTTTATGTGAGTTGTCTTGTACCTATCTGAGTTAACATTCATGTTTTCCAGATTTAGAGTTAGTCTAATTAGATTAACTAACGATCGGCTCTGAGTTAGCTGCTAAGTGCTTTCCAGAGTTAGTGCACATTGTAACCTGTGGTGTATGTGATATCCTGTTGAGGGGTACCAGCCTTTACCGTCGAATGTCGGGGGATTTTGTCGAAGAAACAGCTCTTCGACTCGTCTTTCGTTTTGAGGGGGCGGAGTAGGGTCACGCTGCCCTTCTGGATTGTCCTCGGGAATCCTGACGTTTCTGCATCTTGGCGGCATTCTAAAAATTATAACAAGGGAAAAACTTTAACCACTCTAGATCTTTAGCTCACAGGGAACCTTTCTCGATTCTGAACACATTTCTCTTTTGGGAGGAACACGATTCTCGATCGGTACTTAGAATTATTAATAACAATTTAAAATTTTCTCAAATAATTCATTACTTCAATTTCTCATAAATACATGCATCTCATTCAGTTTCTAGTAATCGTCACATACTCATATCATCATATATTCATATCATCATCATAGGTTCTTGAAACAATCAATCATAATCACAGAGAAAATATTATCACTTCATACTCATATACTCAATTTGATTTGATAACTCAGAAAATTTAATTTCAATTCAAAGAACTTAATGTTTCAACTTCCAATCGCTTAACAGCGGCCTTCTCGAGGACTTATAATAATTAGGGAATTTACTTTGAAAAATTTTCCCTTTTTCCTAGTCAAATTATGATAGTCTTCACTCCAAATTACATCACCACTAAAATAAATAAAAGAGTTCAACTCTCAACACACTCGAATTAAAAACATTTGAATTCAACGACTTTCTTGGAACACTCCTACACACATGAGTCATCTTCACTTGGTCCGTTATCATCATACTGCTCCGCTTCAGGATCCACTCCGTAGTGCTCTATAGTCTCCTCATCTTCTTCAGGGTCCTCTTCTTCCTCTTCTTCTTCCTCTTCAAGCATTTGACCTTCAAACAGCACGTCATCTTCCTCGACATTATCATCCTCTATGGCGAAACACTCGCGCTCAGCTTCTCTCAAGGCGTCTTCGCAATCTTCCAAGGTATAATTCATCGCAGCTAGCTCGGATTCGACCCAAGGTGGGGTATTAGGATTCTCTTCTTGGCGATGATGGAGAGCTACATCGGTGGAGACGCCAATCTGGGAGTCATGCTCGTCTTCTGGCCTTGATGGAGAGATGGATGTATGAGCAAAAGAGGTAGGAAAAACATTGCTGGGTAGAGTCTGAAGATATCCGGTTCCTACAGTCGCTGCATCAACTGGCTCACTTCCATTCTCTTTGTCGTCGCTTGAGCGGGCTTGACTAGAGGATTCTGCTCTAGGATGGCTTAAAAAGGTTGCTTGCGGATGATTCAAATAAGCAGCTATTTGGTCCTCATTTGAAGAAGAATTTCCATTACATCCATTCGGAAATGGATAATCTGCGAGGGGATTCTGAGGTTCAAGAATAGTTCTTGGCGGCGAATTGATGTGGAGAGAAACAGTTCCACTTGGAGGAATTGGTGAAGGATTACGAAAAAAGTCATTTAATAGACTTGGAGTATCATCTTCATAAGGTTCGGGCGGAGGAGCGCCATAAGACATAAAACGAGCTGAAATCGCGGAGATAAAAGCATTCACATCGCCATATAGGGTTCGGTCGAAATAACGGTAGCCTAGAAATCGAGGGACAAGAGATGCTGCCCAGTCCTTCCATTCTTGTGGTAGAGCTTGAATCAGGTGCATCATGCTTTCTAACGGTCCTACGTCCATATACTGGACTTTTCCCCAAATCGTATGGTATCGTGCTAAGAATTCTGCTAAAGACTCGTTGTTTTCCATTCTCGCGTATAAGTACTCCTGCATCCAATCAACGTTGTCCATCCTATACGAATTTTAAACGCATAAGCACACTTAACAATTTATCGAACATATTACGAATTCTACTACATACTCATTTCTGTGTTCCAAAGAGGGATTTTTGGGCAATTTCAAATCACGTAATCAATCGCACACACGCCTTATTCTTTCCGATCTTTTCACACGCACTCGCAAAGGGGAGGACATTCTAAAGAAATCTAATTATTAATCAACTTAGAAAATTCATCTTAAAACATCACAACTCAATAAATAACTTTAAAGAAATTCTCAACATTTAATAACTCAAACATCATTTTAACTTGAAAAGAAAACTTTTAGAAAATAAGACATACCTGGTTGCTGGATGAGATGGAGGATAACTTGGTGTGGTTTACTGACTCAAATAAGTCTAGGAATTAAATCTAGACTCAACTCATCAAAGAATAACAGACTTTAGAACAAGTAAAAGCCTTGCTCTGATACCAACCTGTCACGCCCCGACTCTCGAGGTGCGACTTACGAACAACAACAAACTTAAACAACTAACAACTAACTCAAATAAGGGAACATGCTCGGAGAAAACAAAGATGGAAGACAAGACAATCGAATTTGGTTTCCCAAACGCATAATGAAATAACTACCGAGCATCTTAACTTCACCTACAACAGGAAGTCAAACAAGTAATTCATGCTGATGGGAAAGGAATTCCAACAAAAAGAGGAAGCATACGAATATATATCAAGTTAAAAGATCATGTTCAACAACCATTCAAGTTACGAGCCCATCGCTCGGAATTACAAATTAAAGAGTTACGAATTCAACAAGTATTCAACGTCTTCGAGCACAACGCTCGGGATAAAAAACATGAGTATTAAAGTATTAACATCAACAGACATTAGTTCAAAAGGATTGCAGCGGAAACTTGCATCAATACCCAACACTTGCACGTATGAAGACGTACAAATGCCACTCTGAAATTCAACTAAACTCAACCAACAAAACCAAACCACACCACCAAGTATCCACGCCATCGCCATCCAGTCAACCTGCATGTTTAGAAACACACGCAGGGCTGAGTACTTCATACTCAGTGAACACAAGCCAAAACATTTGAATAAAGATGCTTCTTAAAGCTATAATAATTGAACTTGCCTTGCCGAACATCACAAGTATATAAGCAGTTTTAAAAACAGTTTACTTGTGCATGTCAAAACGTTTTTCTTTTAAAACAGACTGCGCAGTCAAATATAATATAACAGTATGTATCATCTATCACAAACAACTTCACTGTGCCGAGAAGTAGGCCTCCTTCTCAAACACTGTGACCGGCCTAACCGAAGCAAGGCTCACAGTCACCTCAACATATACCACACGTGGGTTCCTGCTTTTCACAGGATAATAACATCTCCATATAAATAGATGATAACACATACTAACTTCAATAAAATGGCAAGTCAATCACATTTGAAAATCATATCATAATATTTAATAGCATAACTAATTCTCATCGATAGTTTTGGTTCAGAAAAGCCCACCTGACTTCCGAAGACTAGCTAGGTGGTCTAGGGCTATTTGTCCTCGCTTAAAGATCCGTCCGGCTCGATCCTTCACAGTTCGACATCGATAGGAAAATAAGATATATGAAAGACGGACACAAAGGCGTTGGACTTTTAACTGACGGACTTCTATTTGAGTCGTCTCTCTCTTCGCTCTAACTTTTCTAAAGGATCTCGCGTTCTCGTTTTTAAATTATTAACTCTATTTCGAATTGGTTAACTTTACTACTCAACATCGTACACTTTTCTCGTTCTAATTAATAACGTCATTGTTACAATTTATTACTCGAGCTTTCTTTCAAAGGCTTTAATCAATTCTTGGTTTAACAACTAATAACTCAATCATTCAATTATTTTTCACAACATAACTATCATCATGCATTTAAACACTTATTCAAACATATAATGAATTCATATAAATCAAGCATACTTCAAGACACATTAACATTCATTCAATTTAGATCTTAAAATCTAACTCGATTATGCATTTCCTTTTATGGAGGCTTAAACTATAAATTTTATCTTTCTTATTTATATAGACAACGCTTTGTTCTACATCCGCTATCTTATAAGGTATTTTATAACTTTTATTTATTTAACAAAAATTCTCTTAGCTCTTAATAAACTCTTATGAAATTATAAATTCTTGTTCAATTCTAACTTGATTCTCATTTCTTAACTTGAATATTATTCCTTTAATTATTATCTTGGTTTATCTTTTCTTCGCTTGGTTGGAACGACGTCCCTAAATTAATTATTTAATTAATCTTCTATCAACTTATTATTCGACATCTTATTTTATCCTTACTTTCTTGATTAACTTATACGGGTATCTATCTTAACTCTTCTAGCATCTTTTCTTTTCTCGATTAAAAACTTCCTTTTTATTTCTTTTCGATCTATTTTTCTTAAACTCAGTTTTCTCTATTTTTGCTTATTTCTTTAATAATTTCTTCTTTACTTGTTTTAAACTTTTAAGCTATTTCTTACTTAATAATTTCTTTATCTTTTGATAAACATTTTTATGAATTAGCTCACTTTATTACTTAAGTTATAAAAGATCTTTTTGTTATAGTTTTAGTAAAAATTTCAAATCTTTAAATTTTAATACAAAGACATTTAATTAATATATCTTTTATACATCTTTCATCTTTTATTTAATTAAAAGCTTTTCAAATTTAAATCTTTTTATCAAAACTTCTATCTTTATTCCATATTGTGATACCCCGAGTTTTTATACCTTTAGAGAGCATCTAATTATCCGAGTGAGTTAAAAGATGATAATTTAGGAGTAAAATTTTTCTTTTTTAATCAAAGAGAATTGAATAAAACGTTTAAATTGCCTTGTGAATCTTGTGTGAATTGATCTGTTCTATTTATCTGAGATGATGATGATGATGTGATATGCTTGTTGAGTTGTTTATATGAAAATGAGTATGAGATTAAATTCCGGAAAAATCCCGAGAAGTTTGTTTGATTAAGATAACATAACGTTAATCGCCGAGAAATATGTTTACGCCGATGAACCTAGAATAGAATTGAATTACAACCTTCGAACTTAGAATTTCTTTTAAGATCACTGAGATAGGGTAAGAACTTATCCGAGAATGGAGAAGAATAATGAGGAGTTAATCTTTAAAAGGATTAATAAACGGATTAATAAGCCGATTAAATTCTTTTAAGATTTAAAGGACTAAAATGATCGAAACCTTTAATCTTTTAATTTGAGATGTGAAATAAGGTTGAAATGCTTAGTGTTGGAAGTGAGACGAGAAGAGGTTAGACCCGTTAATAGCACAAAAAGGAATTAATACGAGTCGTTTTATCCGGAAAACCTTTACGACCGGGTAATTAACACCCGTAACGACACGACGACGACACGTGTCATCCACCTCTCACTCTCTCACGCCACCTCACACTACCTATAGCCTATACTTAGATGTCATCATGCCTACACTCTAGGAATGACCAACATACTTAGTAAATTGTGAAGTAAAGTGTGCATGCAATTAACATCACATCAACCTATCTACCCTTGTCTTAATACAACTTCCAACAAGTACACTTTATTCCTTTTGTTGGATTTCACATGCATTCATCTAAGACTTTATTCACCCCATCACTCCCTCTCTCTCATTCGATCTCTCCCTCTATCCAAGCAAGAAAGAAAATCAAACTCTCAAACTCTCCAAACTCTCTCTCACTCTCGGCAATCTCTCTCTCTCATACCTCTCTTGAATATTTCTTACATGCAACCATGTATTCAAGCTCTCCATCCATGGAAATGAAGTAGAAAGTACCAATCTCCATTCATTTCATCCATATTCTCAAGAAAAGGTAAGAATCTTTCAAGTTCTTGAAGTTAAATTCAACAATTATCCAACACTTTCTTCCTTTTAATTCTCAAATCCTAAAGAAAATGGATAATTAATTCCATGTTCTTCTTTTTCTTTGAGGATTCAAGAAGACTTCCTTCTTCCTTTCAAGTCCAAGCTTTGAAGCTTCACATTCCATCCATTTCAATTCCAAGAGCCAAGAGAAGGATTCCATTTAAATTAAGTATGAAATTCATTTGATTAGTTGTAAATATGTATGTCTCTAAATCCTAAAAGAAAGAACTATGCATGCATGTTATTTAAGTTATGTTTAGGCAAACTTAGGATATGCATGTGATAATCGAGTGAGAAGAACTCGTTAGGAGAATCGAATATAGGGTTTAATCGGTGAATTAAGAGAAGAAAAAGAAACTAAAACCCTAAAAGAATTAAAGAATGCCGAAAATTATAGTAAAAATAGGAGAAATATGAATTCTTTGAGTTATCATTATTTTGATGTTTGATTTGTTATTTTTATCATGTCAAGAATGAGATTTTATACATGAAAAATTGAGAAATAAAATGCACAAAATATGCATGTGTGTGCCGTGAGTTTTGAAGAAAATAGAGGTTTTATTTTGTTGATTTTGTTGATGAATTAAGTGATGTTTTGATCAATGGTATGATTGTATGTTATGTTAGTATAATCATACATGTGTTTAAATTAAGAAAATAAGTTTGCATGTTGAAGTTTTGAAAGAAATTAATTGTAAAAATCATAAAAAGATTGGATGTTTAAGTATTTCAATGTATGTACTAATGTTAGTTTAAATATGGAATGAAGATAGAAGTTTTGATAAAAAGATTTAAAGTTGAAAAGCTTTTAATTAAATAAAAGATGAAAGATGTATGAAAAGATATATCAATTAAATGTCTTTGTATTAAAAATTAAAGACTTGAAATTTTTACTAAAACTACAACAAAAAGATCTTTTATAACTTAACTAATAAAGTGAGCTAATTCATAAAAATGTTTATTAAAAGATAAAGAAATTATTAAGTAAGAAATGACTTAAAGGTTTAAAACAAGTAAAGAAGAAATTATTAAAGAAATAAGCAAAAATAGAGAAAAACCGAGTTTAAGAAAAATAGATCGAAAAGAAATAAAAAGAAGTTTTTAATCAAGTAAAGAAAAGATGGTAGACGAGTTAAGATAGATACTCGTATAAGTTAATCAAGCGAATAAAAAGATAAACCGAGATAATAATTAGAGGAACAATAGTCGAGATAAGAAATGAAGATCGAATTAAAGATGAATAAAAAAATCCAAATTTTATAAGAGTTAATAATAATTAAAGAGAAATTTTGTTAATTGAATAAAGGTTATAAAATACCTTATAAGATAATGGATGTAGAACAAAGCGTTGTTTATAAACACGAAAAATAAAATTAATGGTTTGAGCCTTCATAAAAGGAAATGCATAATCGAGTTAGGTTTTAAGATCTAAATTAAATGATTGTTAATGTGTCTTGAAGTATGCTTGATTTATGTAAATTCATTATATGATTGAATAAGTGTTTAAATGCATGATATTAGTTATGTTGTGAAAAATAATTGAATGATTAAGTTATTAATTGTTAAACCAAGAATTGATTAAAGCCTTTGAAAGAAAGCTCGAGTAATAGAATATAGACGATGACTTTATTAATTAGAACGAGAAAAGTGTACGATGTTGAGTAGTAAAGTTAACCAATTCGAATAGAGTTAATAATTTAAAGACGAGAACGCGATATCCTTTAGAAAAGTTAGAGCGAAGAGAGAGACGACTCAAATAGAAGTCCGTCAGTTAAAGTCCAACGCCTTTGTGTCCGTCTTTCATATATCTTAATTTCCTATCGATGTCAAACTCTGAAGGATCGAGCCGAACGGATCATTAAGCGAGGACAAATAGCCCTAGACCACCTAGCTAGTTCTTCGGAAGTCAGGTGGGCTTTTCTGAACCAAAATTATCGATGAAAATTAGTTATGTTACTGAGTATTATGATATGATTTCAACTATGATTGACTTGCCATTTTTATTGAAGTTGGTATGTGTTATCATCTATTTATATGAAGATGTTATTGTCCTGTGAAAAGCAGGAACCCACGTGTGGTGTATGTTGAGGTGACTGTGAGCCTTGCTTCGGTTAGGCCGGTCACAGTGTTTGAGAAGGAGGCCTACTTCTCGGCACAGTGAGATTGTTGTGATAGATGATACATACTGTTATATTATATGTTATTTGACTGCGCAGTCTGTTTTAAAATAAAAACGTTTTGACATGCACAAGTAAACTGTTTTGAAAACTGCTTATATACTTGTGATGTTCAGCAAGGCAAGTTCAATTATTATAGCTTTAAGAAGCATCTTTATTCAAATGTTTTGGCTTGTGTTCACTGAGTACGAAGTACTCAGCCCTGCGTGTGTTTCTAAACATGCAGGTTGACTGGATGGCGATGGCGTGGATACTTGGTGGTGTGGTTTGGTTTTGTTGGTTGAGTTTAGTTGAATTTCAGACTGGCATTTGTACGTCTTCATACGTGCGAGTGTTGGGTATTGATGCAAGTTTCCGCTGCAACCCTTTTGAACTAATGTCTGTTGATGCTAGTACTTTAATACTCATGTTTTTGATCCCGAGCGTCGTGCTCGAAGACTTTGAATACTTGTTGAATTCGTAACTCTTTAACTTGTAATTCCGAGCGATGGGCTCGTAACTTGAATTGTTGTTGAACATGATCTTTTAACTTGATATATATTCGTATGCTTTCTCTTTTGTTGGAATTCCTTTCCCATCAGCATGAATTACTTGTTTGAATTCCTGTTGTAGGTGAAGTTAAGATGCTCGGTAGTTATTTCATTATGCGTTTGGAAAACCAAATTCGATTGTCTTGTCTTCCATCTTTGTTTTCCCCGAGCATGTTCCATTATTTGAGTTAGTTGTTAGTTGTTTAAGTTTGTTGTTGTTTGTAAGTCGCACCTCGAGAGTCGGGGCATGACAGGTTGGTATCAGAGCAAGGCTTTTACTTGTTCTAAAGTCTGTTATTCTTTGATGAGTTGAGTCTAGATTTAATTCCTAGACTTATTTGAGTCAGTAAACCACACCATGTTATCCTCCATCTCATCCGGCAACCAGGTATGTCTTATTTTCTAAAAGTTTTCTTTTCAAGTTAAGATGATGTTTGAGTTATTAAATGTTGAGAATTTCTTTAAAGTTATTTATTGAGTTGTGATGTTTTAAGATGAATTTGTTATGTTGATTAATAATTAGATTGCTTTAGAATGTCCTCCCCTTTGCGAGTGCGTGTGAAAAGATCGGAAAGAATAAGGCGTGTGTGCGATTGGTTACGTGATTTGGAATTGCCCAAAAATCCCTCTTTGGAACGCAGAAATGAGTATGTAGTAGAATTCGTAATATGTTCGAAAATTTGTTAAGTGTGCTTATGCGTTTAAAATTCGTATAGGATGGACAACGTTGATTGGATGCAAGAGTACTTATACGCGAGAATGGAAAAAAATGAGTCTTTAGCAGAATTCTTAGAACGATACCATACGATTTGGGGAAAAGTCCAGTATATGGACGTAGGACCGTTAGAAAGCATGACGCACCTGATTCAAGCTCTACCACAAGAATGGAAGGACTGGGCAGCATCTCTTGTCCCTCGATTTCTAGGCTACCGTTATTTCGATCGAACCCTGTACGGCAACGTAAATGCTTTTATCTCCGCGATTTCAGCTCGTTTTATGTCTTATGGCGCTCCTCCGCCCGAACCTTATGAAGATGATACTCCAAGCTTATTGAATGACTCTGTTCGTAATCCTTCACCAATTCCTCCAAGTGGAACTGTTTCTCTCCACATCAATTCGCCGCCACGAACTAATCTTCAACCTCAGAATCCTCTCGCAGATTATCCATTTGTAAGTGGTGTGCTTTTAATTTAATTTTCTCGATTCCTTTGTTTTTCTAACTTATCAACATTGCAGCCGAGTGAATGTAATGAAAATTCTTCTTCAAATGAGGACCAAATAGCTGTTTATTTGAATCATCCGCAAGCGACCTTTTTAAGCCATCCTAGAGCAGAATCCTCTAGTCAAGCCCGCTCAAGCGATGATAAGGAGAATGGAAGTGAAGCAGTTGATGCAGCGACTGTAGGAACCGGATATCTTCATACTCTACCTAACAATATTTTTCCTACCTCTTTTGCTCATGCACCTATCTCTCCGTCAAGGCCAGCTGACGAACATGATTCCCAGATTGGCATCTCCACCGATGTAGCTCTCCACCGTCACCAAGAAGAGAATCCCAATACCCCGCCTTGGGTCGAATCCGAGCTAGCTGCGATGAATTATACCTTGGAAGATTGCGAAGAAGCCTTGAGAGAAGCTGAGCGCGAGTGTTTCGCCATAGAGGATGATAATATCGAGGAAGATGATGAGCGGTTTGAAGGTCAAATACGTGAAGAGGAAGAGGAGGAGGAAGAGGACCCTGAAGAAGATGATGAGACTATAGAGCACTACGGAGTGGATCCCGAAGCGGAACAGTATGATGATAACGGACCAAGTGAAGATGACTCCTGTGTGTAGGAGTGTTCTAAAAAAGTTGTTGAATTCAAGTGTTTTTAATTCGAGTGTGTTGAGAGTTGAACTCTTTTATTTTTCTTTCAGTTGTGTTGTAACCTGTGATGAAGACTATCATAATTTGACTAGGAAAAAGGGAAAAAAAATTTCAAGTGAATTCCCTAATTATTATAAGTCCTTGAGAAGGCCGCTGTTAAGCGATTGGAAGTTGAAACATTAAGTTCTTTGAATTGAAATTAAATTTTCTGAGTTATCAAATCAAATTGAGTATATGAGTATGAAGTGATAATATTTGCTCTGTGATTATGATTGATTGTTTCAAGAACCTATGATGATGATATGAATATATGATGATATGAGTATGTGACGATTATTAGAAACAAAATGAGATGCATGTATTTATGAGAAATTGAAGTAATGAATTATTTGAGAAAATTTTAAATTGTTATTAAGTACCGATCGAGAATCGTGTTCCTCCCAAAAGAGAAATGTGTTCAGAATCGAGAAAGGTTCCCTGTAAGCTAAAGATCTAGAGTGGTTAAAGTTTTCCCTTGTTTTAATTTTTAGAATGCCGCCAAGACGTAGAAACGTCAGGATTCCCGAAGACAATCCGGAAGGGCAGCGTGACCCTACTCCGCCCCCTCAAAACGAAAGACGAGTCGAAGAGCTGTTTCTCCGACAAAATCCCCTGACTTTCGACGGTAAAGGCAGTCCGGCTGATGCCGAAGACTGGATTCGTTCTTTAGAGCAAATTTTTCGTTTCTTCCGTTGTTCCGATCGCAAGCGTTTGGAATGCATGGCGTACTAGTTAAAAGGGACAGCCGATTATTGGTGGGAAGCAAAGCAGAGGATGTACTCTCCCGAAGAACGACCACGTCTGCTCAACAACCCCAGTTCGGCCAATACGGAAAGAGGAAAGGAAAGTGGAATAGTGGAAATCAATCAAACAAGAAGCATTGGCAAGGAAAGAGCCAACCGCAGCCCCAGAAGGGAAAGGCACCGCAGACGAACCGAGGCAACCTACCCATCGGACCTTTAGGATTCCCTCCCTGTGCGAAATGCGGAAAGATGCATCAAGGCATTTGTAAGAGTGGAAGCAACGTTTGCTACACTTGTGGTCAACCTGGTCATTTCTCAAACCAGTGCCCAAGTAAGCAACAAGGGTTTAGAAGCGGAAGACCAAATCAGTTCCAGCCATCGCAGATGAAAGCTATCGAGGCAGCTCCTCTGCAGAAGTTTGTTCCACGTCAACGTAAGCCGCCGCAACCAAGGCAGCAACCTCCTCAGCAAGAACCGCTGCTTTTCCAAAGAACATACGCGATTGAACAGAAACCGCAGGAGAAGGAGAAAGGAAATCTGGCAGGTATGGGAAAGCTTAACAACATACCTGTTATTGTTTTGTTCGATACCGGAGCTTCGCATTCGTTTATATCTAGTATCTGCGTAGAGAACCTAGAACTAGAAGTAGAAGAATCGAATCAGATGCTTAGTGTCGCAACCCCTTTAGGAAAGTCTGCGTTAGTTTCGTGTGTTTGCTCGAATCTAGAATTTGAAGTCGGAAACTGTAAGTTAGTCGCAAAATCCCTGAATGTGATCCAGATGCGAGACGTTGATATAATCCTAGGAATGGATTGGCTAACCGAGAATTTTGCGACGATTCGATGCGATTTGATGCAGATATCGTTTAAATCCCCTGGAGAAGAGTCAACCATAGATTTCGGAATGGAAAAGAGAGTGAAGAAGAGCGTGCCCATAATTTCAGCCATGAAAGCGCAGAGATTGATGCGGAAGAGAGGAACCCAAGCGTACCTAGTCTATCTGAATAAGGACGAGAATCATGAGTTAAGTATCGACGATGTTCCAATCGCGAGAGAATTCAAGGATGTGTTTCCAGAAGTGTTACCAGGCTTACCCCCTGATCGTCAGCTAGAGTTTTCAATCGATTTAGAACTAGGATCAACCCCGATATCCAAGGCACCGTACAGAATGGCCCCAAAGGAACTTCAAGAGTTGAAGATCCAACTGCAAGAATTGTTGGACTTAGGCTATGTTCGACCAAGTGTATCGCCTTGGGGTGCTCCGATTTTGTTCGTTAAGAAGAAGGGCGGTAGTTTGAGGATGTGCATAGACTACCTAGAGTTAAACAAGATTACGCTAAAGAATAAATATCCTTTGCCAAGGATAGATGATTTGTTTGACCAGCTAAAAGGAGCCGGTGTTTTCTCCAAGATTGACTTAAGGTCTGGATACCACCAACTGAAGATCAAGCAAGAAGATATTCCAAAGACTGCTTTTAGAACGAGATATGGACATTACGAATTCATAGTAATGCCATTTGGATTAACAAATTCCCCGGCAGTGTTCATGGATATGATGAATAGAGTTTTTCACGAATATTTGGATAAGTTCGTGATTGTCTTTATAGATGACATTTTGGTGTATTCAAGAAGTGAAGCTGAACATGAAGAACATTTAAGGATCGTGTTAGAAACCCTTAGAACGGAGAAGCTGTATGCCAAATTCAGTAAGTGCAAATTTTGGTTGAAGGCAGTAAATTTCTTAGGACATGTCGTTTCGTCCGAAGGCATCCAAGTGGATATGGAGAAAGTGAAAGCTGTGCAGGATTGGAGTCCCCGACGTCAGTGCATGAAATCCGTAGTTTTCTTGGTTTGGCAGGATACTATCGGAGATTCATTGAAGGATTTTCTAAGATCGCGAAGCCGATGACGAGTCTGTTGAAGAAAGAAATGAAGTTCACGTGGACGGAAGAGTGTGAGAAAAGTTTTCAAGAACTCAAGACGAGATTGACGACAGCCCCAGTTCTAGCCCTACCCGAGCCAAATAAGGACTATATTGTTTATACCGATGCATCTGCTCAAGGACTAGGATGCGTGTTAATGCAAAATGGGAACGTGATTGCATATGCTTCCAGGCAACTCAAACCTCACGAAGAGAAGTACCCAACCCATGACCTGGAATTAGCAGCCGTCGTTTATGCTTTGAAGATATGGCGACATTACCTTTATGGAGCGAAGTGTGAAATATTCTCAGATCACAAGAGCCTGAAGTACTTCTTCGAGCAGAAGGAGTTAAACATTAGACAGAGAAGATGGCTTGAGCTAGTAAAAGACTACGATTGCAAGATATCTTACCATCCCGGTAAAGCGAACGTAGTAGCCGACGCGTTAAGTAGAAAGAGAAGGAAGGAAAATTCGGACAAGATCGAGTTAGGATTTCTTTTAACCGATGAAGTCGAGTTGATTGAAGAATTTACGAAGATGAAGATTGAAGTAATCGTACCACCAGCGACAGTAGATCAAGTAATTGCTACCTTAGTAGTGATGCCTGACTTAAGAACCCGCATCGTAGAAGGCCAAAGAAGAGACGAAGAAATGGAAAAGTTACGAAGGAAGGTGAGAAGTGGGGAAGTTAAAGATTTTTCAGAATCAAGCGATAATGCGTTGTTATATCAAGGAAGAATTTGCGTACCTAATGATGACAAGTTGAAGAACGAAATAATGAGTGAAGCTCATGCAACCCCATATACAGCTCATCCCGGCAGCACGAAGATGTACCAAGATTTAAAGAACCAATTTTGGTGGAATGGAATGAAGATGGATGTGGCATTATTCGTTGAAAGATGTTTAGCTTGCCAGCAAGTGAAGTCCTTACATCAAAGACCGTATGGACCTCTACAACCGTTACCAGTCCCAGAGTGGAAGTGAGATGGAATCACAATGGATTTTGTGACAGGATTGCCAAGATCAAGAAGAGGAAATACAGTAGTATGGGTAATTGTGGATAGGTTGACGAAGTCTGCTCATTTCATACCTATTCCACATACCTATGGATCAGCCAAGTAGCCGAGATCTACATCAAAGAAATTGTGAAGTTGCATGGATTTCCGAAGACGATTACCTCTGATAGAGATTCGAAATTCACCGCCCGTTTTTGGGAAAGTTTCCACAAAGATTTGGGAACCCAATTGCAGTTCAGCACTGCTTACCACCCTCAAACTGATGGTCAGTCCGAGCGAACGATCCAAATTCTCGAAGATATGTTGAGAGCCGTCTTGTTAGATAAAAGAGTCTAGTGGGAAAAAGTCTTACCTCTTGTTGAGTTCGCATACAACAATAGCTATCAGAATACGATAGGAATGGCCCCGTATGAAGCTCTTTATGGAAAGAAATGTAGATCGCCGTTGTATTGGAATGAAGTCGGTGAAAGGAAAGTGTTAGGGCCAGAAGCAATTGAGGAAATGATAGAATCTGTACGTCAAATCCGTGAGAAGATTAAAGAAGCTCAGAGTCGACAAAAGTCATATGCCGATAATCGAAGATCCAAGTTAGAATTTGAAGAAGGAGATAAAGTGTTTTTGAAAGTATCCCCCTCAAGAGGAGTTTATCGTTTTGGAGTTAAAGGAAAGCTCAGACCTCGTTTTATAGGACCATACGAGATCCTTGAGGGATTGGATCCGTATCGTATCGTTTAGCGTTACCGCCTAGTTTTGGAAGTTCGCATAAGGTGTTTCACGTATCGCAGTTGAGAAAATACGTCTTTGATCCGAAGCACGTAATACGTCAAGAAGACATCAAGATGAAGCCCGATCTAAGCTACGAGGAGAAACCCGAAGAGATTTTAAACTATAAAGTCCAGCAGCTTAAAACGAAATCGATTCCCTTAGTGAAAGTCAAGTGGTGTCATCATGATCTTGAAGAAGCCACTTGGGAACTCGAAGAAAAGATGAAAGCAAAGTATCTTGAGTTATTTTCTTAAGGTCAGTAAATTTCGGGACGAAATTTTTTTTAAGAGGGTGAGGATGTGATACCCCGAGTTTTTATACCTTTAGAGAGCGTCTAATTAACTGAGTGAGTTAAAAGATGAGAATTTAGGAGTAAAATTTTTCTTTTTTAATCAAAGAGAATTGAATAAAACATTTAAATTGCCTTGTGAATCTTGTGTGAATTTATCTGTTCTATTTATCTGAGATGATGATGATGATGTGATATGCTTGTTGAGTTGTTTATATGAAAATGAGTATGAGATTAAATTCCGGAAAAATCCCGAGAAGTTTGTTTGATTAAGATAACATAACGTTAATCGCCGAGAAATATGTTTACGCCGATGAACCTAGAATAGAATTGAATTAGAACCTTCGAACTTAGAATTTCTTTTAAGATCACTGAGATAGGTTAAGAACTTATCCGAGAATGGAGAAGAATAATGAGGAGTTAATCTTTAAAAGGATTAATAAACGGATTAATAAGCCGATTAAATTCTTTTAAGATTTAAAGGACTAAAATGATCGAAACCTTTAATCTTTTAATTTGAGATGTGAAATAAGGTTGAAATGCTTAGTGTTGGAAGTGAGACGAGAAGAGGTTAGACCCGTTAATAGCACAAAAAGGAATTAATACGAGTCGTTTTATCCGGAAAACCTTTACGACCGGGTAATTAACACCCGTAACGACGCGACACGTGTCATCCACCTCTCACTCTCTCACGCCACCTCACACTACCTATAGCCTATACTTAGATGTCATCATGCCTACACTCTAGGAATGACCAACATACTTAGTAAATGGTGAACTAAAGTGTGCATGCAATTAACATCACATCAACCTATCTAGTCTTGTCTTAATACAACTTCCAACAAGTACACTTTATTCCTTTTGTTGGATTTCACATGCATTCATCTAAGACTTTATTCACCCCATCACTCCCTCTCTCTCATTCGATCTCTCCCTCTCTCCAAGCAAGAAAGAAAATCAAACTCTCAAACTCTCCAAACACTCTCTCACTCTCGGCAATCTCTCTCTCTCATACCTCTCTTGAATATTTCTTACATGCAACCATGTATTCAAGCTCTCCATCCATGGAAATGAAGTAGAAAGTACCAATCTCCATTCATTTCATCCATATTCTCAAGAAAAGGTAAGAATCTTTCAAGTTCTTGAAGTTAAATTCAACAATTATCCAACACTTTCTTCCTTTTAATTCTCAAATCCTAAAGGAAATGGATAATTAATTCCATGTTCTTCTTTTTCTTTGAGGATTCAAGAAGACTTCCTTCTTCCTTTCAAGTCCAAGCTTTGAAGCTTCACATTCCATCCATTTCAATTCCAAGAGCCAAGAGAAGGATTCCATTTAAATTAAGTATGAAATTCATTTGATTAGTTGTAAATATGTATGTCTCTAAGTCCTAAAAGAAAGAACTATGCATGCATGTTATTTAAGTTATGTTTAGGCAAACTTAGGATATGCATGTGATAATCGAGTGAGAAGAACTCGTTAGGAGAATCGAATATAGGGTTTAATCGGTGAATTAAGAGAAGAAAAAGAAACTAAAACCCTAAAAGAATTAAAGAATGCCGAAAATTATAGTAAAAATAGGAGAAATATGAATTCTTTGAGTTATCATTATTTTGATGCTTGATTTGTTATTTTTATCATGTCAAGAATGAGATTTTATACATAAAAAATTGAGAAATAAAATGCACAAAATATGCATGTGTGTGCCGTGAGTTTTGAAGAAAATAGAGGTTTTATTTTGTTGATTTTGTTGATGAATTAAGTGATGTTTTGATCAATGGTATGATTGTATGTTATGTTAGTATAATCATACATGTGTTTAAATTAAGAAAATAAGTTTGCATGTTGAAGTTTTGAAAGAAATTAATTGTAAAAATAATAAAAAGATTGGATGTTTAAGTATTTCAATGTATGTACTAATGTTAGTTTAAATATGGAATGAAGATAGAAGTTTTGATAAAAAGATTTAAAGTTGAAAAGCTTTTAATTAAATAAAAGATGAAAGATGTATGAAAAGATATATCAATTAAATGTCTTTGTATTAAAAATTAAAGACTTGAAATTTTTACTAAAACTACAACAAAAAGATCTTTTATAACTTAACTAATAAAGTGAGCTAATTCATAAAAATGTTTATTAAAAGATAAAGAAATTATTAAGTAAGAAATGACTTAAAGGTTTAAAACAAGTAAAGAAGAAATTATTAAAGAAATAAGCAAAAATAGAGAAAAACCGAGTTTAAGAAAAATAGATCGAAAAGAAATAAAAAGAAGTTTTTAATCAAGTAAAGAAAAGATGGTAGACGAGTTAAGATAGATACTCGTATAAGTTAATCAAGAAAGTAAGGATAAAATAAGATGTCGAATAATAAGTTGAAAGAAGATTAATTAAATAATTAGTTGAGTACGTTGTTTCCAACCAAGCGAATAAAAAGATAAACCGAGATAATAATTAGAGGAACAATAGTCGAGATAAGAAATGAAGATCGAATTAAAGATGAATAAAAAATCCAAATTTTATAAGAGTTAATAATAATTAAAGAGAAATTTTGTTAATTGAATAAAGGTTATAAAATACCTTATAAGATAATGGATGTAGAACAAAGCGTTGTTTATAAACAAGAAAAATAAAATTAATGGTTTGAGCCTTCATAAAAGGAAATGCATAATCGAGTTAGGTTTTAAGATCTAAATTAAATGATTGTTAATGTGTCTTGAAGTATGCTTGATTTATGTAAATTCATTATATGATTGAATAAGTGTTTAAATGCATGATATTAGTTATGTTGTGAAAAATAATTGAATGATTAAGTTATTAATTGTTAAACCAAGAATTGATTAAAGCCTTTGAAAGAAAGCTCGAGTAATAGAATATAGACGATGACTTTATTAATTAGAACGAGAAAAGTGTACGATGTTGAGTAGTAAAGTTAACCAATTCGAATAGAGTTAATAATTTAAAGACGAGAACGCGAGATCCTTTAGAAAAGTTAGAGCGAAGAGAGAGACGACTTAAATAGAAGTTCGTCAGTTAAAGTCCAACGCCTTTGTGTCTGTCTTTCATATATCTTATTTTCCTATCGATGTCAAACTGTGAAGGATCGAGCCGGACGGATCATTAAGCGAGGACAAATAGCCCTAGACCACCTAGCTAGTTCTTCGGAAGTCAGGTGGGCTTTTCTGAACCAAAATTATCGATGAAAATTAGTTATGTTACTGAGTATTATGATATGATTTCAACTATGATTGACTTGCCATTTTTATTGAAGTTGGTATGTGTTATCATCTATTTATATGAAGATGTTATTGTCCTGTGAAAAGCAGGAACCCACGTGTGGTGTATGTTGAGGTGACTGTGAGCCTTGCTTCGGTTAGGCCGGTCACAGTGTTTGAGAAGGAGGCCTACTTCTCGGCACAGTGAGATTGTTGTGATAGATGATACATACTGTTATATTATATGTTATTTGACTGCGCAGTCTGTTTTAAAATAAAAACGTTTTGACATGCACAAGTAAACTGTTTTGAAAACTGCTTATATACTTGTGATGTTCAGCAAGGCAAGTTCAATTATTATAGCTTTAAGAAGCATCTTTATTCAAATGTTTTGGCTTGTGTTCACTGAGTACGAAGTACTCAGCCCTGCGTGTGTTTCTAAACATGCAGGTTGACTGGATGGCGATGGCGTGGATACTTGGTGGTGTGGTTTGGTTTTGTTGGTTGAGTTTAGTTGAATTTCAGACTGGCATTTGTACGTCTTCATACGTGCGAGTGTTGGGTATTGATGCAAGTTTCCGCTGCAACCCTTTTGTACTAATGTTTGTTGATGCTAGTACTTTAATACTCATATTTTTGATCCCGAGCGTTGTGCTCGAAGACTTTGAATACTTGTTGAATTTGTAACTCTTTAACTTGTAATTCCGAGCGATGGGCTCGTAACTTGAATTGTTGTTGAACATGATCCTTTAACTTGATATATATTCGTATGCTTTCTCTTTTGTTGGAATTCCTTTCCCATCAGCATGAATTACTTGTTTGAATTCCTGTTGTAGGTAAAGTTAAGATGCTCGGTAGTTATTTCATTATGCGTTTGGAAAACCAAATTCGATTGTCTTGTCTTCCATCTTTGATTTCCCCGAGCATGTTCCCTTATTTGAGTTAGTTGTTAGTTGTTTAAGTTTGTTGTTGTTCGTAAGTCGCACCTCAAGAGTCGGGGCGTGACACATATTCAAACTAACATTCATACATACATTGAAATACTTAAACATCCAATCTTTTTATTATTTTTACCATTAATTTCTTTCAAAAATTTCAACATGCAATCTCATTTTCTTCACTTAAACACATGTATGATTATACTAACATAACATACAATCATCCCATTGATCAAAACATCACTCAATACATCAACAAAATCATCAAAATAAATTCTCCATTTTTCTCTAAAACACACGGCATTCATGCCTATTTTTATGCAATTTGTTTCTTAATTTTTCATGCATATAATCTCATTCCTAACATGATAAAAATAACAAATCAAGCATCAAAATAATAATAACTCAAAGAATTCATATTTTTCCTATTTTTACTATAATTTTCGGCATTTATCAATTCTTTAGGGTTTTAGTTTCTTTTTCTTCTCTTAATTCATCGATTAAACCCTATATTCGATTCTCCTAACGAATTCTTCTCACTCGATTATTACATGCACATCCTAAGTTTGCCTAAACATAATTTAAATAACATGCATGCACAGTTTTTTTCTTTTAAGACTTAGAGACATACATATTTACAACTAATCAAATGAATTTGATACTTAATTTAAATGGAATCTTTCTCCTTGGCTCTTGGAATTGAAATGGATGGAATGTGAAGCTTCAAAGCTTGGACTTGAAGAGAAGAAGGAAGTCTTCTTGAATCCTCAAAGAAAAAGAAATAACATGGAATTAATCATCCATTCTCTTTAGGGTTTAAGAATCAAAATGAAGAAAGTGTTGGATGATATTTGAATTTAACTTCAAGAACTTGAAAAATATTTACCTTTTCTTGAGAATATGGATGAAATGAATGGAGATTGATACTTTCTACTTCATTTCCATGGGTGGAGAGCTTGAATACATGGTTGCATGTAAGAAAAATTGAAGGTAGGAGTGAGAGAGAGATTGCCGAGAGTGAGAGAGAGATTGGAGAGTTTGAGAGTTTGATTTTCTTTCTTGCTTGGAGAGAGGGAGAGATCCAATGAGAGAGAGAGAGAGTGATGGAGTGAATGGAGTCTTTCTCCCTTGTCTTAGATGAATGCATGTGAAATCCAACAAAAGGAATAAAGTGTTATGTTGGAAATTGCATTAAGACATGACTAGATAGGTTGATGTGATGTTAATTGCATGCATACTTTAGTTCACAATTTACTAAGTATGTTGGTCATTTCTAGAGTGTAGGCATGATGACATCTAGGTATAGCTTATAGGTAGTGTGAGGTGGCGTGAGGGAGTGAGAGGTGGATGACACGTGTCTTCGTCGTGTCGTTACGGGTGTTAATTACCCGGTCGTAAAGGTTTTCCGGATAAAACGATTCGTATTAATTCCTTTTTGTGCTATTAACGGGTCTAACCTCTTCTCGTCTCACTTCCAACACTAAGCATTTCAACCCTATTTCACGTCTCAATTTAAAAGATTAAAGGTTTCAATCATTTTAGTCCTTTAAATTTTAAAAGAATTTAATCGGCTTATTAATCCGTTTATTAATCCTTTTAAAGATTAACTCCTCATTTCTCTTCTCAATTCTCGGATAAGTTCTTACCCTATTTCAGTGATCTTAAAAGAAATTCTAAGTTCGAAGGTTCTAATTCAATTCTATTCTAGTTTCGTCGGCGTAAACATATTTCTCGGCGATTAACGTTATGTTATCTTAATCAAACAAACTTCTCAGGATTTTTCTAGAAATTAATCTCATACTCATTTTCACATAAACAATTTAACGAACATATCACATCATCATCGTCTCAGATAAATAGAACAGATAAATTCACACAAGATTCACAAGGCAAATTAAACGTTTTATTCAATTCTCTTCATTTAGAAAAGAAAAATTTTACTCTTAAATTCTCATCTTTTAACTCACTCGGTTAATTAGACGCTCTCTAAAGGTATAAAAACTCGGGGTATCACAAGATTGGCGTTATCTCCCAGTTTTGGGAATTCACATAACGTTTTTCACATGTCGCAATTGAGAAAGTACGTTTTCGATCCTAAACACGTAATACGCCAAGAGGATGTGGCTTTGAAGCTAGATTTGAGTTATAAGGAGAAACCCGAGAAAATCCTAGACCGTAAGGTCCAGCAGCTTCGAACGAAATCGATTCCCTTAATTAAGATTAAGTGGTGTCATCACGATATCAAAGAAGCTACGTGGGAACTAGAGAAAAAGATGAGAGCGAGATATCCCGAGTTATTTTCTTGAGGTTGTAAATTTCGGGACAAAATTTTAAAGGAGGTGAGGATGTAATACCCCGAACTTTTATAAGCCCTTAAATGCGTTTTAAATGAATTTAAATGCTTAATTAATGAGTTTTGAGTGATGAGATTCTTCAAAGAAAATATATTTTCTTGAAAATGACCAAAATGCCCTTGTGTGCTTTGACGTAAGTTTTTCTCGTTTCGATTATTCGAACAAGTATGTGATGCATTGATTGAATTTATTTATATGAGTTTGAGCATGAATATGATTTTCAGTGAAATCCCATAACTTTTACTTTTCAATGAATAGTAACAAGAACCGAGAAAATACTATTCACCGACGAACTCAGAATTAGACCTAATTAGTGTCTTTTGAATATAGAATTAATTCTAAGACCTTTGAGATAGTTTAGAAGTTCATATGAGATGACATGAGAGAATTTTAAGAGTTTAGTCCTTAACGGATTAATTAGCCGAATGATTTTTAAGTTTTTCTTCGTTACTTGGAATTTTAACCTAAAAATTAGATATTCGGGTTCCTTGATTTATTCTGTGAGACATGAGATAGGGTCGAGGTGTTTTCGATGTCGGAAACGAGACGAGGAGAGATTAGAGCCGTTTTCAGTAGAAATGAAATAACACGGATATATTCTACCAAAAAACTTTTTCATCCGGGTAAAATTTTATCTGTAAAAATAGAAATCTCTCTCATCTCCCTCCCTCTCTCTACCGACTTATCTCTCTCTCTCCCTAAAATCTCTCTCATAGGTGCCTATTTGTCAACACCTATTATGAGAATATCATTATTATATTCTCTTAACTTAGGTGATTATTTCATTTCTTAACTAAGAAGCTTAGATGATACATGCATCTATCACTCTCTCAAATACTCTCTACTCTCTCTCGTGCCTTAGTAAGAACGAAAGAAAAAAAATATTCTCTCCATCTCTCTCTCCCCATTGCCGTGACACACACATACACACATACTTGAAAATCCTCCATTGAAGCTCCATCTTCAAGCTTCAAGATTCCAAGAAGTTCAAGAAATCATCATCAACCTTTTCAATCTTCTATATCCTAATTGAAGAGGTAATTAATCCATAAAATCTTGAGTTCCATATTCAATCCAAATCATCTCCATATTTATTTATATTTTTGAAATTTTCGGCACTCATGCCCTTGAGAAGAGGATTATCCTTGTTTTATGTTTTTTGTTCTTGAGGATTAAGGTGGATTCAATCATGGAAATTCCAAGCCAAGATCTTGAACCCTAATTCCATTCATTTCGATCCAAAGAGCATCAAGAGGAGAGCTTGGATTTATTTTCTTAAAAGTAGGTTTAAAATCATTTGATTAATTGTATATTATGTAATCTCTAATCCCTAAAGAAAGATGCATGCATGGTTTAATCTATGCATAGGCAAACTAGGGATTTTGATATGAGATTCGATGTGAGATTCGAGTAAGGAAATCGATAGGAAATCAAGCCTAGTGATTAAACTATGGATTAAAAGAGAAAGAAAATTAAAACCCCTAAAATATGGTTGAAACCGAAAATTAGGGCAAGAGGAAGAAATTTGATTTCTATGATTTTGATGATTTAATTGCTATATATGTGTTTATAAGCATGATTTGAATGATTATCTATGCATGAAAAAAATTGAGAAAATATGCATGCCTTATTTATATATATGCCTTGAGTTTTGGGCATATGAGGAGAAATTTTATTTGATGATTTTGTTTGATGTTATAATGATGTTATGAGCATGAGGCAATTATGAGTATATGATGATTAAATCTCCTATGATGTTATTTTGAGGAAAATCGAATTATATGCAAGATTTTAGAGGAAAAATAATATTTATGATGATTTGATGAATTATGATGATTTTTGATAATATGATGATATGAGTATGTTTGTGTTAGAATTGAGTATTAGATGTTGAAGTGAAGAAAATGAATTTTTTAGAGTAAAAATCGAAAATTTTGAGTAAGAGTGCCTAGTGTGTGTTCTAGGTGTTCTTGGTGAAAAATATGAATTTTTTAAGATTTGAAGAAATGCCTAGTGTGTGTTTTAGGTGTTCTTGGTGTAAAACTTGAAGATTTGAATACCATTAAAATTAATTCTAAAATTAATTAATTAATTATTTAATGAATAAAATATTCATTATTTTTGAGAATAAGAGTAAAGAGAAAATAAAAAGAGAAAATCATTAAATTAATGATGAGTCATTAAGTTGAGAAAATAAAGAAAAATAATTTCTTTATTAAATAATTAAAGTTTAAGAGAAAGAATTAAGTGAGATTAATTCTTGAGAATAAGAGGATATAATAATCAAGAAATAATAAAAGAGGAATTAGAGTTGAGAAAATAGAGTCAAGAGTCGAGTATAAATTTGAGTCGAGTAGTTGAGGTTATGACATTTGATTGAACGTGAAAGAATGAACAATGATAATAAATTATTTATAACAGAAATAATAGAAGAAGTCGAGCATGAGAAATTGAGTGAGAAATTTAATCGAGTCGAGTTCGTTTACTCGTAAGATTAGTCGAGGTGTTTTAAAATAAAAATAAATAATGGAGTTTAGAAATAAATTAATTAAAGAGATAATTTCTTAATAAATTAAGAAATGATGGAGTAAGAGAATAAAGAGTCGAGTCGAGCTTTGATGATCGAATAATAAATAAAAATTTGAAGAGTTAATTCTAGTTAAATAAATAAATAATTTTTGAAGAATTAAGTCGAGTAAGAGAAGTTTATGAGTTTGGAGTCGAGCGAGGATTGTTTAATATTAAAATTGAGAAAAAAAAATAGTTTAATGTTTAATCATTAAATTAAATGAGAAATATTGAGAGACGAGAAGAAAATTTAATAAGAGATGTTTAATTTGAGAGTCGAGTTATTAATTTATAAAGTGTTTGAATGCTCGTTTATTTTAAAAAGTCGAGTATTGATTGATTGATGAGTTAAAAATCGAGTTATGAGTTGAAGATAGAAGTCGAGATTAAATTAGATAAGAGTTTTAAATGAGATAATAACATAATAATACGTATGCAAGTACATATACGTGTACGTAGTTAAGCAAAGACGACGTATATTGAAATAATGATGTATATTGAGTCGAGAAAGATTAAATGAATATTTGAGTTTTTAATTGAAAAGAATTCCTATTATTTGAATTTATGAAGAAAAACGAGAATTTATTTTTACGAGATCGAAGTTAACGTATTATCAAAAAACTAGAGTCGAGTAATTGTTAATGTGACTTGAAGTGTGAATTGAGTTTGAGATATTATGTTTGATTTAATTTCATATTAAGTTATAATATGTGGATTGAATCTATATGCTTGAGTGAAATGTTTACATTTCGATTATGATGTAATGACTTGTTCAAATTGTTGAGAATGCGTGCATATGATATAATTGACGTGATATGAATGATGTGACATGACATTAGTTGAATTGATAATGCAAATAAGAATTTGAGAAATAAAGTTGAGATGAATATTATGTTATTAATTGTTGAGAAATGGTTTACCGATTATTGATTAATGATTAATGGTTTAGAACGAGAATCCGAGACGAAGAAATTAGTAACCGAGTAGAGTCGAGAATTGAGAACGAGAAAGTCGAGAAAGAGATTGACTTAGAAAAGATAAAATGAGAATAGAGAGAGACCCGAGTCAAGTAGAAGTCCTCCAGTCGAGACAAACATCTACTTTACGTCTTTCGCGTCAAGTCTTATTTATTTTATCAGTGTCGAGTTATGAAGGACTGAGTGGGACGAACAAGTAGCGAGGACATTCATGAGTAAGCCGCCTAGCTAAGTCTTCGGAAGTCAGGTGGGCTTTCTTAACCAAAACTAAATGATGAATGCGTTTACTATTTATGTATTACGTGCGCTTTTTAAATTGATTGACTTGCCTAAATGATTTAAATGTTTTGGTATGCAATCATCTACGTATGAAAGTTGTTAAAGGTCCTATGGGAAATATAGGATTAAGGTCCTATGGAAACATAGGATAAAGATTCTGTGGATGCATGGGATAAAGGTCCTGTCAGATACGGGACAATGCATGCTTTAGTTAAGGTGACTGTGAGCCTTGCTTCGGTTGGGCCGGTCACGGTGTTCGAGGAGGAGGCTTACTTCTCGACACCACATAAAGTTGAGAGGTAGATTGATTCATACCTAAGATAAAAGCTTAGTCTGCGCAGACGATTTACAAAATGAAAATGTTTTTGAGGTTGTCACAAGTGGAAAAATTCTTTTAAGAAATTTGTTATATATCTAACCCTTGTGATGCAGCAAGAGAGGCAAGTTTTCAATCATATAGCTCTAAGAGCAAACTTTTGAGAATGTTTTTGGCATGTGTTCACTGAGTACGAAGTACTCAGCCCTGCATGTATTTCTAAACGTGCAGGTTAGCAGGATGAGGATGGAGCGGGCAGCTTGGTGGTGTGTTGTCTTTGAGTCGAAAGTTAGTTTGGCAATTGCATGTCTTCATACATGTAATTGTTGGGATTGAGTCGAGATTTCTGTTGCAATGCCTTGCAAAATGATGTTGTTGATATACTTTGAAACAATACTTCGATATTCCGTTGATTAAGAGCGATGTGCTCGATACAATTTATGGTTTTTGTTGGTTTTTCAAGAATTTCAAATACTATTGTCGTTTCGGTTTGATGGTAAATTACCTATGCTCGTTGGAAGTTTTTAGTTGTGACTTGGAAGCATGTTCTTATTTGTTCTCGCTTTCAGTCAATATTTCCCTTGTTTCCCCGAGCATGAATCCCTTAAAGACTTGAGTTGATGGATGATTAGTAGTGTTAGTGTTGCTATCGTCGCACCTCGGAAGTCGGGGTGTGACAGTTTATGAGTATATATAAGCATGAAGATAAGGATTTGAATTACCTTGTTAATTTTCTTGAGAAAATTGATGAATATGTGTATGGAAGATTTATGATTTTTAATGGTTTATGATGATTTTGATGATGTTGATGATATAGATGTGTTTATAATGATATTTGAGTGTTAGATGTTTAATGATAATTTAAGAGATGAAGAAAAACAAATTTTAGATATATATGTGTGTGAAAATCAAAGAAATGAGTATGAAGAAGTAAGTGTGTGTTCTTGATGTTCTTGGTGAAAACATGAATATTTGAGTGTGTGTTCTTGGTGAAAACGATGAAGATTTGAAGATGAATTAAATTAATTAGAAAATAAATTAATTAATTAATAAAAAAAATCAAAAAATAAAGTTTAAAATAAAATAAAAATAAAAAGAGAATAAATAAATAATTTATTAAAGAAATATGAATTGAGTAAAACAAAGAAAAGCATTTCTTTGTTAAGGATATAAATCATTAGAGAAGAAAATGTATAAGTTTAATATTAGTTATTAAAAAGAGAGATAATAATAATAGTTGAGAAATAAAAGGAAAATTAGAATGAAGAAGGTAAATTTGAAAGACGAGTATGAAAGCTTAAGAGATAAATTAGTCGAGTTTGAGATCGTCTATTCGTTTTGATCTAGAAATAAATCAAAGGATTTTATTAATGAAATATTCCCGTAATTTTGAGACTTATGTGATATTTCCAAGTATGCTTGAATGATTAAGAGATGCTATGAAGTAGTAAGTGGAGTAAAAGAAAGTCATAAGTTGAAATCCAATAAATGTTGTTTACGAAAAATGTGAAAATCGAGTTTAGTGAGTTTAAAAGCGTGAATGCTCATTTCTTGATGGGATGTGAGTATTAAATGATTAAATCATGATATTTGAGTAAAGATAAACGAGTTTGCTTTTCAAATCTTTTAAAATCGAGATAAGACGACGAAGAAATCAAGCGTCGAGTTTTTAAATAGAAGTCGAAAATTTTATTGAATAAAGAAAACAAAAAAGTTTAATTAAGAAAAAGAATAAGTATATGTTATTGGAAGTTAAATTATTTTAAGACAAGAGTTTATACGAGAATATGTTCGTATTTTAAAAAATAAAGACGTAATTTAAAACGAGAAATATTAAATAGATGATTGAGTTTTAAATTCAATTATTTGACTTATTAAAAGGTGATGAGATTATTTTCAATACTTTCCGATGTTAACATTTTCCAAGAATAAAGTCGAGCAGTGTCGAGATATCTGTTGAATATTTTTGAAATATAAATCATGTTTGAGTTCATTATGCCATATTGAACTTATGTGCTTAAGTGAAATATTTTTATTTCATTTATTCGTGAAATAATTTGTTTATCTGTTGTAGATGCTCGTTATAACGTGAATAAATTGTGATGACAATAGTTAAGAATTATGAATCAAGAACTCGAGTAGCCTAATCAAGAAGGATAAGTATTCTCTCATTTAGCGGAAAGTACTAAAGTAATATTATTTCTTGAAATGAGAATGTGAGTCGAAGTTTTAAGTAGTAACCGAGTAATGTTTATAACCCGAGAACGAGAAAATTGAGAAAAGATGTCGACGTAGAAAAGTTAAAACAATATAGAAAAGACCCGAGTCAAATAGAAGTCCTTCAACCAAGCCCAAAACCTACTTCACGTTTTTTGAGATAATAGTCTTGTCCTTCTATGATGTTATTTGTGAAGGACCAAGCGGGACGGAAAAGTAGCGATGATAAAAGAGTAAGCCGCCTTGTCTAGTTCTTCGGAAGTCAGGTGGGCTTTTCTAAACCGAAAAACTGATGAATGCTATTATTTATTGAAGTATGATTATATGAGTTTTAAATCAATTGACTTGCCGTATTATTTGAGTTGGTATGTTTTATCATCTGCTTGAGTTATTATTGTCCTGTCAAAGGCAGGAACCTACGTGTGGTATTTGAGTTATTTGAGGTGACTGTGAGCTTTACTTTGGTTTAGCCGGTCACAGTGTCTGAGAAGGAGGCCTACTTCTCGATACAGAGATGTTGTGGTAGATGATTCATACCTGTATTGAATATTATGCTTTGACTGCGCAGTCCATTTAGAAAATAAAATGATTTTGCATTCACAAGTAAAATGTTTTAAATCACATTAATGCTTATGATGCTATGACAAGGCAAGTTCAATTATATAGCTCTAAGAGCAAGTTTTCAAAATGTTTTCGGCATGTGTTCACTGAGTACGAAGTACTCAGCCCTGCATGTATTTCTAAACGTGCAGGTTAGCAGGATGTGGATGGCAAGGACGGCTTGGTAGTGTGTTTCTTTTTTAGTCGAAAGTCTAAGCTGGCAATTACATGTCTCCATACATGTAGTTGTTTGGATTTGAGTTGATGTCTCCACTGCATTATGCTTTCTTTTGATATGTTTATGATAATACTCTGATATTTTGTTGGATTCAAGAGCAATGTGCTCGAACAATTTACTGTTTTTCCTTAACTCCCGAATGATGTGACTTGACAAACTTATTTCTTTTGGATACACTTATGTAAATTTATCTATGCTCGTTTGATATTGAATTGTGATTTGAAAGCATGCTTTTATTTGTTACCGCTTTCAGTCAATATTCCCTTGTTTCCCGAGCATGAACCCTTATGTGAGTTGAGTTATTGGATGGTTTATTATCGTTTCTCGCGCCTCCGAAAATGGGGCGTGACACAAGCATAACATTAGCCCAGACTCCATCTGAATTGAAATAACCCCAACTTTTTTAATCAGATATATCCAGTTCAGCCTCAATACCAACATGCATATCTCGGACATGGAAAATTTGGTGATCAGTATCATGGTCCAAGTTATCCACAATATGGGTATGCACAAGGAGAAAGACAGTTTGAGTCTTCTCGCAGACGACTCTCACCACGAAGAAATCGACCAAGTCAGCATGGTCGAAATCAAGCTCTAAGAAAACAAGGCTATCCACCAAAGAATTGGACTACTAAAGCTCCAAAGACAACTCGGTCAGCAGTCTACGTGGATAAGGATGGAAAGGTAATTCCAACTGATAACATAGTTCGAGTGTTCAACAAAACACAACCAATCACTAACCAACTAGGACCCAACTGAGTTTGGGTGCCTAAAGTTCGTTTTGTTTATTGTAGGAACCAAAAGAACTAAGGAAGAAAAGGGCTGCAGAGTTAGTGTGGATCATGGACAGTGGATGCTCCAAGCATATGACGTATCACATGAATCTACTCAAAGACTTCACGTTTCGAGAAGGATCAGTAGTGAATCTACTCAAAGGGTTTTGTACACTCGAAACTGATTTTATGACTATTAAAAATGTTTCCTTGGTCGACGGATTGAAACATAACTTGCTTTCCATAAGCCAATTATGTGATATTGGTTTTTCTGTGAAGTTTGATGCACAGGGATGTAGGGTGAAAGATTCAAAGATCAAACAGATTCTTCTAATTGGTAAAAGGTCTTTCTCTGGAAATGTATACTATGCGGATTGGTCAAGCTGTCCTCCAGAGACATGCCTGGCGTCCAAGAGCAGCTTAGAGACAAACTGGTTGTGGCACAGATGGTTGAATCACCTCAACTTCAAAACCATAAATCTACTTGCTCGCCAACAGCACGTAGATGGAATTCCAGACTTGATCTATCTCTAAAGTGCATGTCAACTAGGAAAATTGGCTAGAGCTTCATTCTGTCTCAAACTGACGCTCTCGACGGATCATCAACTGCAATTGATCGACATGGATCTCTTCGATCGGGTCACCCAAAAGAGCATGAGTGGAAACGAATATACTCTTGTAGTTACTGATGGCTACTCAAGATACATATGGGTGATCTTCATGGCGCACAAGAATGAGATGAAAGAAGAGTTTTCAAATCAGATGGATCGAATCGCTAATCAATAAGGAAAAACCATATTGTCCATCAGATCTGATTGTGGAACTAAGTTCCTCAATGAGACAATCATTTAGGATTGTGAGAAGAACAACATAACTCACCAAACCTCAAAAGCAAGGACTCCATAGCAAAACGGAGTAACTGAGAGGAGAAATCGAACTCCAAAGGATTCTGCAACATCCATACTGACAAGCTCAGTCTTACCTAAAAGATTTTTGGTTAAGGCAGTCAACACACTATGCTACACTCAGAATCGCTCCCTCCTGATGAAGCGACATAAACTGTGGAGATATAGGAAACCCAATCTATCCCATCTTCATGTTTTCTAGTTCTAAGTGTTGTAGTCACAAAAATGGGAAAGCTCAATTGAAAATTTTCGAGCTTAAAGCTGTCAAAGGCATATCTCTTGGATATGCTGAGAAGATTAAGGCTTATAGAGTTTTCAACAAAAGCTCCATAGATTTGGAGATAACACCCCATGTTAGTTTTGATGAGTCCACTTTTGAGTGCAAGGAATAGGTAAAGTTGCAGGCAACTGCTGGAACCTCGACTTTACAGCTAGCTCAGATAAGATCTCAAGTCCAACGACTGAAAAACTTGGCAGAGCAGCTTATTTGGTTAACTGAAGAAAGAGAAGTTTACTCTTCAGAAGGTGAGGTTGAAGACCTCGTCATGAACCAAGGGGTAACTTCTATTTTACTCAATCATGTATCCTTTCGAACAGATACACTGAGAGAGACGAGTCAAGTAGAAGTCCTTCAGTCAAAGCCAAAATCTACTTTACGTCTTACACATCGGGAGTTTTAATCTTTATTTCGATGTCAAATTGTGAAGGACCGAGCAGGACAGGAAAGTAGCAAGGACGTTCAAAAGAGTAAGCCCCTAGCTAGAATCTTCGGAAGTCAGGTGGGCTTTTCTAAACCAACATCTCCGATAAATGCTACTATTGTTATTGAGTATTATTACTATGTGAGTTTTGAAGTTCAATTGACTTGCCGTTTTTACATGAGTTTTGGTATGCTTTATCATCTGCTTGAGATATGAATGTCCTGTGAAAGACAGGAACCCACGTGTGGCATTTGAATGGTTTGAGGTGACTGTGAGCTTTACTTTGGTTTAGCTGGTCACAGTGTTTGAGAAGGAGGCCTACTTCTCGGCACAAAGTTAATGTGGTAGATGATACATGCCTTTGTTGAGTATATATTATGTTTTGACTGTGCAGTCTATTCAGAAAAGAAAATGTTTTTGCATTCACAAGTAAATGATTTTTGTTGCATTAATAGTTGTGATGCTTCGGCGAGGCAAGTTCAATTGTATAGCTCTAAGAGCAAGTTTTCAAATGTTTTTGGCACGTGTTCACTAAGTACGAAGTACTCAGCCCTGCATGTATTTCTAAATGTGCAGGTTAACGGGATGTGCATGGCGTGGATGGCTTGGTGGTGTGTTTGTTTTGGTCGAGCAGAAAGTGGACTGGCAATTGCATGTCTTCATACATGTAGTTGTTGGGATTGAGTCGAGATTTCCGCTGCAATGCTATGTTAATTGAAGTCTTTTGTTATGTTTTGAGTATTACTCTGATACATGTTCTAATTCACGAGCGATGTGCTCGATACAATTTACCGCTTATTCTTTATTCTCGTTTCTTGTGAACTTGGTGTACTTATTCCGATTTGGACTTGATATGCAAATTATCCATGCTCGTTGGTTGTTCCATTTAAATTTGGAAGCATGCTTTGTTTGTTATCGCTTTCAGTTGAGATTTTCCCTTGTTTCACGAGCATGATTCTCTTATGTGAGTTGAGTTAGTAGATGGTTTAGTAGTGTTAGTGTCGTTTGTCGCACCTCGGGAGTCGGGGTGTGACAGGTTGGTATCAGAGCAGGTCTGTCTACTCTGGAGTCTAACTTTCTTTGATGAGTCGAGTCTAGATTTACTTCCTAGACTTAATTGAGTCAGTATCACACCAAGCAATCCCCCATCTCATCCAGCAACCAGGTACGCTTTATTTTCAAAAGCTTTCAAGTTTAAAATGATAATTGAGTTATTGAGTTCATTATTTGCGCTCGTCTAGAGATAAAATTTTTATAAGTAGATTGAATAACTAGATTGCTTTAGAATGCCTTCCCTAATATGCTTTTGTGTGGAAAATCGAAAAGGATGGAACGTTTGTGCAAACGATTTCATGAAATGGAATTGCCCAGTACCCTGAGCGATAATACCCCTATGGAAAGCAAGAATGAGTATGTGGTGGTTGGAAATTCTAGCATGCTCGTTTAACTATTTTAGTGTGCTTAACTTGTTTAAAAATTCGTATAGGATGGCCGATCGTGAGCGGATGCAGGAGTACCTGCATGTGAGAAAGATGAACTCTGAGACTATTGCGGAATCCTTAGCTCGTTACCATAAGATCTGGGAAAAAGGTTCAGTACATGGACATAGGAACGTTAGACGGAATGATACACTTGATTCAGGCTTTGCCCCGTGAGTGGCGAGATTGGGCAGCTTCGCTAGTGCCCTGATTTCTCGGACATCGCTATCTCGATAGCTATCTTTATGGCGACTGTAACGCGTTTATCTCCACTATTTCCAGACAGTATATGCAGTATGGTGAACCACCTCCAGCCCCCGTATGATGTTGACCTCCCTACCAAGCCAAATGGTTTTGTTCATAGTTCCCCGCCTGTGCTCCAAGATGGCCCAGTTCCTCCCCGTGTCCCTTCACCGCCTCGTGTTGAGCCAGAACCTCGAGCTGCTTACCAGGACTATCCTTATTCAGGAGGTGTACTCCTCATTCGAGCCTATGATCCTTTTGCCTCATCTAGTTCGACGGCTCTGCAGTCGAACGGTCTTCACGATCCTAACGGAGCCTTACCGCCTTTGAATGACCAGTTTGCAGAGTATATATGTCGTAACCAAACTTCTTCTCCGGTTCATCTGGTAGCCGAGCCCTCTAGGCCAGCCCGTTCCGGCAACGGCAATGACGATGAATACGATGAGAATTTGACAGCCGTAGCTACCGTGGGAAGCGGTTATCTCCAAGATCTACCAAACGACTACTTTCCCGCTCCATACACGTTTGCTCCTACCCCAGTAGTGAGGCCTGATGACGGACATGAGTCAGAGTATGGTGCTCCGGCCGATATGGCATCCTACCTTCGCCCCAACGAGGATGATCCCAAGACGCCTCCATAGGTCGAGTCAGAGCTAGAGGACGTCAATGCTCGTTTTGAAGACGAGGACACTGGAGACATTATGAGCCCTTAGGAAGCAATCAACTACACCTTCCACGACTATGAAGAGGAAAAGAGGGCAGCCGAACTCGAGCGTTTCAACATCATAAATGACGGCGCAGAAGAAGAGGAGGAGGATCCTGAAGAGGATCTAGGAGAGGAGGAGGATCCCGAAGAGGATCCCGAGGAGGAAGAGAACCCAGAGGAGAATAACCTAGAGGAGTATCCTGATGAAGAACAGTATGATGATGACGGCCCGAGTGAGGGTGATTCTAATGTTTAGAATCAGTTCAAGCAAGTTGTGGAGAAATGTCTAAGAGTTGAACTCTTTTACCTTTCCGCAGTGATGTATATATTATGACTTGATGTTTGGTTAGCTAGTAGAATCGGACGCGAAGTGTTAGTTCGTGTTAGATCGATTTGAGTTGTAGACCGTCGTGTTGACGTGTGGGAAATTTTCCGATGTAAAAGTTAATCCCTTATTTTGTTATAAGTCCTCAAAAGAGGCCATCGTCGAATGATATGAAAAAAGAGCCGTTAGGCGGTTAAAATCAACTTTGAGTCTCCCAAGTAATTAAATAAATATGAAAATTCGAGATTCCTAACTTATGATTGAGACGAGGACAAGTGACGAGATAAGATTTGAGTAATGTTGAATAAGCTATTCCTTAGCAATAAATAATAAAATTTGAGTAAAGGTAAACGAGATATATACGAGCCAAAATAATAGCATGAGGATGCATGATTGCTTTGAGTATTGAGAAAAATTTAATTTAAGAATATGTGGATATTGATGTGATGATGCTTGAGATTATGATTGTGATTGAATGTTGAGAAATATTTATTTTAAGAATATATATATATGATGATGATGTGAATGCATGTTCTCCTTTACGATGATGGATTATTTTTTAATTGAGAATTGAATTGTTTGAGATATGTGAATTTAAGATGATTGAATTATTTGCAGCAATTATTAAACTGATTCTATTTGATAAGTACCGATCGAGAATCATATTCCTCTTGAAAAATGGAAACATTTTCAGAATCGAGAAAGGTTTCGAGTGAGATAATTTATTCCTTTCAAGTGGCTTAAAATTTTCTTTTGCATTTCTTTAGAATGCCGCCAAGACAAAGAAACGTTAGAAATGTTAGAGATGAGGAAGATGGGCAGTGAGATCCTACTCCAACCCCTCCAAATGAACGTCGAGTAGAAGAACTTTTTCTTTGCCAAAATCCCCCAACCTTCAATGGTAAAGGCAGTCCGGCAGAAGCCGAAGACTGGATTCGTTCTCTTGAGCAAATTTTTAGATTCCTTCATTGCACCGATCGCAAACGTCTCGAGTGTATGATGTATCAATTGAAAGGAACTGCCGGTTATTGGTGGGAAGCGAGACAGAGGATGTATACTCCAGAAGAGCGTGAAAATTTGACGTGGGAACAATTCAAGGAAGAGTTGTATGAAAAGTATGTGCCAAGGAGTTACCGTAAGCAGAAGGCAAACGAATTCGCCAATTTGAGACAAGGAAAGAAGACTGTAGCTGAGTACGGCCAAGAGTTTTGCGAATTAGCTCGATTTGCACCTGATAAGGTAGATACCGACGAGAAAATACGTGAGCTGTTCCGAGCAGGATTGAGGCACGATATTCGAGTAGTTCTCGCCAGTCAAAGTGGTTTAACTTATGCAGAAGCCCTTAACTGAGCCCTAGACATGGAATTGGCTATGCAGCCAGAAAAAGAATTGCATTCCTCAGCGAATTCTCAGTTCCAAAGCCAAACGACAAGACGTAACTACCCATCAGTCTCAGTTCGGTCAACATGGAAAGAAAAAGGGAAAATGGAGTGGTGGAGGCCACCCACGTAAGAAGCCTTGGCAAGGAAAAGGACAGCAGCAATCTCAGCAACCGCAGAAAGCGAGAGCTCCGCAGGCTAATCGAAGCAATGTGCCTGTAGGACCTCAAGGACTTCCCCCTTGTTCGAAGTGTGGCAGAATGCATCAAGGCATCTGTAAAATTGGAAGTAATGTCTGTTATACTTGTGGTCGGCTTGGTCATTTCTCGAACCAGTGCCCAAGTAAGCAGCAAGGAATGAGTGGCATAAGGCCAAATCAGTTTCAGCCTTCACAGATGAAAGCAGTTGAAGCAACTCGACCGCAAAAGTTTCTTCAGCATCAGCATAAGCCACAGCAGCCAAAGCAGCAACCTTCTCAGCAGAAGCCGCCGTATTTCCAAAGAGCCTTTGCAATTGAGCATAAACCGTCAGCTAAAGACCAAGAAACCTAGCAGGTATGGGAAAGCTTAACGGCATACCTGTTATCATTTTGTTTGATACCGGCGCTTTGTATTCGTTTATATCTAGTGTTTGTGTAGAAAATTTAGGTTTGAAAGTAGAAGAATCGAACCAGGTGCTTAGAGTCGCAACCCCTTTAGGTAAATCTGCATTAATTTCGCGTGTTTGCTCGAACTTAGAATTCAAATTCGGAAGTCGTAAGTTGTTAGCGAAATCCCTAAATCTGATTGAAATATGGGACGTAGATATAATCCTAGGAATGGATTGGTTAACCAAGAATTTTGCAACGATTCGATGCGACCTGAGGCAAATTTTGTTTCAACCCCTTGGAGAATAGCCGACTATAGTTTTTGGAATCAAGAAGAGAGTAAGGAAGAGTATGCCGATAATTTCAGCTGTGAAAGCGCAGAAGCTAATGAGAAAGAAGGGTACGAAAGTATATCTAATTTACTTGAACAAAGATGAGAACCAAGAGTCGAGTATCGATGACGTGCCTATGGTGCGAGAATTTAAAGATGTGTTTCCAGAAGTACTACCAGGATTGCCTCCCGACCGGTAATTGGAGTTTACGATTGATCTAGAACTAGGATAAGCCCCAATATCAACAGCTCCGTACAAAATGGCCCCAAAGGAACTCCAAGAATTGAAGATCTAGTTGCAAGAACTGTTAGATTTGGGTTTTATCCGACCAAGTGTTTCGCCTTGAGGAGCCCCGATCCTATTTGTGAAGAAGGACGGAAGTTTGAGAATGTGCATAGATTACCGAGAGCTTAACAAGATTACGCTCAAGAATAAGTATCATTTACCAAGGATAGACGATTTGTTTGATCAGCTAAAAGGAGCCGGTGTTTTCTCCAAGATTGACTTAAGATCTGGATACCATCAACTGAAGATCAAGCAAGAAGATGTTCCAACGACCGCTTTCAGGACGAGATATGGACATTACAAATTCATAGTAATGCCATTTGGTTTGACTAATGCTCCAGCAATATTCATGGATCTGATGAATAGAGTTTTTCACGAATTTTTGGACAAATTTGTGATTGTCCTCATAGACGACATATTGGTGTATTCAAGGAATGAAGCAGAACACGAAAAGCATCTGCGAATCGTGTTGTAGAAGTTAAGATCCGAGAAGTTGTATGCCGAATTCAGTAAGTGTGATTTTGGCTGAAAGAAGTGAATTTCTTAGGACACGTTGTTTCGTCCAAAGAAATTAAAGTTGACATCGAAAAGGTGAGAGCTGTGCAAGATTGGAAATCACCGAAGTCAGTTCATGAAATCCGTAGTTTCCTCAGTTTAGCAGGTTACTATCGGAGATTTATAGAATGATTTTCCAAGATCGCGAAGCCGATGACGAGTTTGTTGAAGAAAGATTCAAAGTTTGAATGGATGGAGGAATGTGAGAGAAGTTTCCAAGAGCTCAAAACAAGATTAACTTCAGCTCCAGTATTACCTCTTCCCGAAACAGGAAAAGACTACACCATTTATACTGATGCATCAGCTCAAGGATTAGGATGTGTCCTAATGCAAGATGGAAGAGTCATAGCATATGCTTCAAGACAACTTAAACCCTATGAAGAGAAGTATCCAACTCATGATTTGGAATTAGCAGCCGTAGTGCATGCTTTGAAAATTTGGAGACATTATCTTTATGGAGTTAAGTGTGAAATCTTTTCGGATCACAAAAGTTTGAAGTATTTCTTCGAGCAGAAAGAGTTGAACATGAGACAGAGGAGATGGCTCGAGTTGGTGAAAGATTACGATTGCAAGATATCCTATCATCCCGGTAAAGCTAATGTTGTAGCCGACGCGTTGAGGCGAAAAATAAAGATGGAGAATTCAGAAGAAACCGAGTTAGGATTTTTGCTAAGAAGCAAAATTGATTGAGGAGTTTGGGAAAATGAGAATCGAAGTAATTATACCTCCAGCGACAGTAGAGCAAGTGATTGCTACCTTAGTAGTAATGCCAGATTTGAGGTCTCGTATCATAGAAGGTAAAAGAAAAGATGAAGAATTGGAGAAGTTGAGGTTGAAGATTAGAAAGGATGGAGTTAAAGATTTTTCAGAGTCGAGAGATAATGCTTTATTGTTTCAAGGAAGGTTTTGTGTGCCCAACGACGAAAAGTTAAGAAATGAGATAATGAGTGAAGCTCATGAGGCCCCGTATACAGCCCATCCCGGCAGTACGAAGATGTACCGAGACTTAAAGCAACAGTTTTGGTGGGAATGATTGAAAAAGGACGTGGCCATGTATGTTGAAAGATGTATAGCTTGCCAACAAGTGAAGTCTCTACACCAAAGACCGTATGGACCCTTACAACCGCTACCAGTCCCAGAATGGAAGTGGGATGGTATCACGATGGATTTTGTGACGGGCTTGCCAAGATCGAGAAAAGGAAATACAGTTGTGTGGGTAATTGTGGATAGATTGACGAAGTCCGCTCATTTCATACCCATTCCACATACCTATGGATCGGATAAGTTGGCCCAGATTTATGTCAAAGAGATTGTAAGATTACACGGAGTGCCGAGTACGATTACCTCCGACCGAGATTTGAAGTTCACAGCCCGTTTTTGGGAATGTTTCCACAAAGAATTGGGAACACAGTTGCAGTTTAGTATTGCTTATCATCCTCAGACAGATGATCAGTCAGGAAGGACGATTCAAATTCTCGAGGATATGTTAAGAGAAGTTTTATTAGACAAAAGAGACGAGTGGGAGAAAATTTCACCTCTTGTCGAATTTGCTTATAATAATAGCTATTAGAATACAATTTGAATGGCCCCTTACGAAGCCCTTTATGGAAAGAAGTGTAGATCTCAGCTCTATTGGGACGAAGTAGGCGAGAGAAAAGTGATAGGGCCAGAAGCGATAGAGGAGATGATAGAATCTGTTCGTCAGATTCGCGAGAAAATCAAGGAAGCCCAAAGTCGATAGAAGTCGTATGGCGACAATAGAAGATCTGAGCTAGAGTTCGATGTAGGAAGTAAAGTCTTTTTGAAAGTATCCCCATCGAGAGGAGTGCACCGTTTCGGTGTTAAAAGAAAGTTAAAGCCTCGTTTTATAGGACCTTTTGAAATCCTTGAGAGGATTGGAGTCGTATCATATAGGTTAGCGTTGCCTCCCAGTTTTAGGAATTCGCATAACGTTTTTCACGTGTCGCAATTGAGGAAGTATGTTTTCGATCTGAAGCACGTGATTCGCCAAGAAGATGTGGCTTTAAAGCTAGATCTAAGCTACAAGGAGAAACCCGAGAAAATTTTAGACTGTAAGGTCCAGCAGCTTAGAACGAAATCGATTCCCTTAGTTAAGATTAAGTGGTGTCATCACGATCTTGAAGAAGCTACGTGGGAACTCGAGGAAAAGATGAGAGCGAAATATCCCGAGCTGTTTTCTCAAGGTTAGTAAATTTCGGGACGAAATTTTTCTTATGGGGGTGAGGACGTAATACCCCGAATTTTTATAATTCTTTAAGTGCGTTCTAAATATCATAATATGCTTTGAGTAATAAAATTTTTCCAAGAAAAGGAATTTGCTTGAAAAGACCAAATTGCCCTTATGTGCTTTGACGTGAATTCTTCTCCATTCGATTATTTGAATCAAGTATGTGATGCATTGATTGAGTTTATTTATGTAAGTTTGAGCATGAGTATGAATTTTGGAGAATTTCGAGAACTTTTACTTTTCAGTGAATAGTAACGAGAACCAAGAAAAAACTATTCATCGACGAACTCAGAATTTAACCTAATTAGTGTCTTTTGAATCTAGATTTAATTCTAAGACCCTTGAGATACATTAGAATTTTATCTGAGATCACATGAGAGAATTCTAAGAATTTATTTCTTAATGGAATAATTAACCAATTGATTTTTAGGTTTTTTTTCGTTACTTGGAATTTTATCCTAAAAATTAGATATTCGGAATCCTTGATTTATTTCGTTGGACATGAGATAGATTTGAGGTGTTTTTTATGTCGGAAATGAGACGAGGAGAGTTTAGAGCCGTTTTCAGTATAAATGAAATAACACGGACATATTCTACTAGAAAACTTTTTCATCCGGGTAAAATTATATCAGTAAGATAAAATGAGAATCTCTCTCTCATCTCTCTCCCTCACCCACCGACCTCTCTCTCTCTCCCCCTAATATCTCTCTCTTAGACACCTATTTTCTACTTGACAAGGAATAACAATGATGATATTCTCTTCACATAGTTTAATTCTCTCATTTTCTTATTGAAGAAGTTAAAATTCATTCATTGTCTCACATCTCTCTCAAACTCTCTCTCTCCATCGTGTATCATCACCAAAGAAAAGAAAGAAAAATTTCTCTCATCCCTCTCTCTCATTGCCGAGAAATACACACACACATAGAGATGAAAATCTCCATTGAAGCTTAAGAGATCAAGCTTCCAAGCTTTCAAGTTCCAGAGAAGATCATCATCATCCTTAATCTTCCAAACCCAAATTCAAGAGGTAACATAATCCTCCAAGTTTTGAGTTTAGTTCCAAGCAAAATCACCTCTCTCTTTTTCCTCTTAATTTCGGCATACATGCCCTAGAAGAGATGGTTGATTATTGTCTTATTTTTCTTGAGGTTCAAGGTGAAATCCACTATGGAAATTCCAAGCTAGAGATTGAGCTCCCAAATCCTTCCATTTTCGGCCCAACCAAGATCAAGAGGAGAGCTTTGATTTAATCTTTATAAGTATGTTTATTCATTTGATTAATTGTAAATATATAATCTCTAATCCCTAAAAGAAAGGAAGATGCATGCTTTAATTTATGCTTAGGCAAACTAGGATTTCGATGTGAGAATCGATGTGAGGAAATCGTTAGGGAAATCAAGCCCTAGAAATTGATTTGAAAGAGAAAAGAGAAATAAAAATCCTATAAAAATTTGAGGAAAATCGAAAAATAGGAAAAGAAGAAGAAAAGTCGATTTTCATGGTTTCTTGATGATTTATGATTCATATGTGTTTATGAGTATGTTTGGAATGAGATTTATGCATGAGAAATTGAAGAAAATTAATTGCCTAATTTCTATGCTAATGCCGTGAGTTTTGAGTATTTTTGGAGGAATATTTGATTGATTTATTGTTTAATAATTTAATGATGTTATGAGCATGAGATGAGTATGAGATTATAATGATTTAATTCATTATGTTGTTTATGAGAAAAAAAAATCGATACATATGCATGTGTAGGAGGAAAAATATTTTTGATGATTTTTGATGAATTTGATGGTATGAGGATTTGAATGTGTTTGTGTTAATTTAGAGTATTTGATAACCAATAGGAATTTTTGAGATGAAGAAAATGAAATTTTAGTACAAAATTCATGCGAAAATCGAAGGAGATGAGTATGAATGCCTAGTGTGTGTTCTAGGTGTTCTTGGTGTATTTTTGAAGATTTGAAAATATGTTCTTGGTGTTCTAGGTGTTCTTGGCGAGAATTAAGAAGATTAGAAGATTAATAAAATTAATCTTGAAATAAAATAAATTAATTATTTAATTAATAAAATAATCAAAATTTTGAAAATAAAATTAAACGGAAAATAAAGAGAAAAATTATTAAATTAATTATGAGACATGAAATTGAGTAAAAACAAAGAAAAATAATTCTTTGTTAATTAATTAGAAATTAAAAGAAATAATAATTGGGAAATAAAAAGAGGAGTTCGAGATAAGAAAATAGAGTTAAAAGTTGAGTATAAAATTTGAAACGAGTTAGTCGAGGTTGAGTCGTTCAACCGAACGAGAAATAATAAGAAATTAATTTTAATTCTCTTTAAAGAGAAAAATAATTGAAGAGTCGAGCATAAGAAAATTTAGTAAAGAGTTAAGTCGAGTCCGAGTTCGTTTACTCGTCTAATAACGAGATTAACAAAAGATTTTTGGAATAAAAATAATGGAATTAAAAATTTATTAAATAATTTCTTAATAAAATAATAAATAATAGAGTATGAGGATAAAGAGTTGAGTTGAACTTAGGTATTTGAATAATGATTTATTAACAATGAGATAAGCCGAGTAAGAAAAACTTGTGAGTATAGAGTCGAGTAAGAGTTATTCATTAAATTAGCAAAAATAAATTGAGTAAGTTTTTAAATTAAATGATGAGTGTTTAAAAGTTCGTTTGTTGATAGTATGTCGAGTATTGAATAATTGATGACGCTTGAGTGAAATTGATTGAGTTTGCTTTTTAAATCGTTTTAATTTGAAATAAGTCGATGAAGTTATCGAGTTTGGAATATTAAGAAAAGAAAACGAATTTCTATTAAATAAGAGACAATTGAGAAATTTCGAACAGGGAGATCAAGGGCATACTGGAGAAAGTGGTCCATCCCAACCGAAAGGATTGGAGTAATCATTTAGGGGATGCGTTATGGGCATACTGAACTGCCTACAAACCCCCAATAGGGATGTCACCATTTAGGCTCGTGTTTGGAAAAAGATGTCACTTACCTGTGGAAGTGGAGCACAAAGCATACTGGGCCATCAAGAAATTTAATTTCAGTATGACTTTGGCTAGAGAAGAAAGGAAATTGCAGATAAGTGAGTTAGAAGAATTGCGTTTGGAGTCATACAACAATGCAGTTCTATACAAGGAAAGGACAAGGAAGATTCATGATGCAAAAACCCGCAAGAAGGAATTTTGGGTTGGACAAAAGGTACTACTCTTCAATTCTCGCTTCAAGTTGATGAGTGGGAAGCTCAAATTCAAGTGGGGAGGACCATACATGTGAAAGAAATATTTCCCAATGGAAGTGTTGAGGACTATGACCTAAATGGAAGAGATACATTTGTGGTGAATGGTCACCGTTTGAAGCCCTACTTCGACTATTCTGAGCTGAAGAAGAACAAGGAGAAATGCTCTCTCTTAGACCCTGTTTACCAGTAAGAACAGATCTGGGAACGTCGAGCTCAAGACAATAAACAAGAGCGCTGACTGGGAGGCAACCCAGGAGTGGTCACCGGTATGACCACAACCGCTATTTCATTCATTACTTAGGAGTTTTTTTTTTTAATTATTAAGTGATTTTGGGCTGAATCAGAGTTTGGGGGAATATGGGCCAAGGATAATGGAAGCCCAAGGTAAATTTTGAACCCACTTTACGATGTAAAGTGTGTAGGTAGAGGCCCATGGTATTGATTCATCGGGGTAGGTCTAACCGATGAGTGACGTGGAAGCGTGTCTGACACCTTCTGTTTGGAAGTGACTGCGCCGTTTCGAGTTTCGCACAAATATTTGAAATTCAAATATGGTAATGATTTTCTTCCTTATTCATTCCACATCTTCCATAACTGTCATCTCCACATTCTAATCAGTTAAACACTCCACCCTTTAAACCACCACGATCTTCCATAACCGCTGCACATTATACCCACTCTCCCCACTCCGTTACATCCCCCATTAACCTACTCCATTTAAATGGCCAGTTTTTGCTTCCCTGCACACTCATCCATTCGCAAAACCAGATAATACGGACGGAGGACCCGTTGGATAAAAGATCCAAGAACCCTTCGTATAAGAGGTAGGCAGCGGTCTCCCTAGATCGAGAATCCAGTTTGATCACCTCCTAGAGCGAAGAAAACCTCGACCCGTTGGCTATATAATCAGCCAAGAACCTCGGTATGGTTGAACGCCACAAGACTTTGCTCACTAGTCTTGATAAGTTCGGAACAAGTGAAAACTCTACAAGAGAGAAATTCAACTCACAAAGGCAAAGCCAATTTTCGTTTATAACTCAAGGTGTATATGTTATTCGATTACAAATGATATCACACCTATTTATATGTTGGAAAATGACTCTTCATAGCCTACCAATAATGACAGTACTAATGACACTGATTAAACTCATGAATAGACTTATTTAACACTAATTAAACCACTTATTAACTACTAATGACTACTTATGACTCAAGACTTCAAAAGTCACTTATTTAACTCATAATAATGAAACTAATTAGACACTTAATTTAGCCTCTTCAATATGCACGAATATCAACCATTTATTCTTCTTCTTGGGCCTTCGAAGTCTGATTGTTGACAAGCCCTTTTAAGACGGATTCAGCCCATCAATATTCACCATTTGGCCCGATTTATCTTGATATTGGACTTGAAATCGGCATACTTTATTTAGTTCTTGAAATCTGACTTGTAGTCGTTGGTTGCCCATCCGTGCTCACATCATTCCCTTTTTCTTCAAGAAGATTCGTCCCGAATCTTATTTCCAAAAGAAAGGTCAGTGTTTAGTAACATCCAATCCAATCCTCCGGGTTTGAAGACGTGATTTTCATCCTTGATTTTGATAGTTGTACGTGGTTCCATATCGAATTGATATACCTGCAAAATAGAAACAAACCACGTACCTCGGGGTCTATCATTCCCCTCATCTTGACAATGATTTGTCCTCAAATCCAGAATTGCTCCAATTTGGAATGATTTCCTTGTTTGTGAGTACACCTCGTTATTGTCATGAACATTCAACCACGACATTTGAAATGAAGATTTGTGATTCAATGGAGGAACGCTCAACAGTGGCACCAAGGAAACACATACCACATCTGCACAACTTTCAACAATGAATTCGCCCCTAGTTATTTTCTGGTCACTTGCGACCACTATGCTTTCATGTTGGTTGTTGTTATGAACTTGAGCAACAAGAACAAATGGATTAGGATTCTCAAGTTCTTCAACCACAATGGAAGAAACCTTGTCGAAAATCTGGGGAACAATCACCTTGTCCTCAATTCCCTTCTCTCCATTTGGTTGGACCTCCAATTGTGGTGTGGAATCACAACTTTGGATCGGCATGTCACAAAAGGTCTTCCTTGTTGTTACTTCCACAAGCTTCCTCAACTCTTCATTGGCTGCCTTAATCTCCGCCAACATTAGCTTAGTTTTCATCCGAAGAACGTATGCACGCTCTCGATGCTCCTTCAACGATTTGCTCATTTTTTCGTATTTTTTTTGGATAGAAAATATAAAGATAGAGGTTCAGATCAATACCAGATTGCTCTGATACCAAATAATACGGACGGAGGACCCGTTGGATAAAAGATCCAAGAACCCTTCGTATAAGAGGTAGGCAGCGGTCTCCCTAGATCGAGAATCCAGTTTGATCACCTCCTAGAGCGAAGAAAACCTCGACCCGTTGGCTATATAATCAGCCAAGAACCTCGGTATGGTTGAACGCCACAAGACTTTGCTCACTAGTCTTGATAAGTTCGGAACAAGTGAAAACTCTACAAGAGAGAAATTCAACTCACAAAGGCAAAGCCAATTTTCGTTTATAACTCAAGGTGTATATGTTATTCGATTACAAATGATATCACACCTATTTATATGTTGGAAAATGACTCTTCATAGCCTACCAATAATGACAGTACTAATGACACTGATTAAACTCATGAATAGACTTATTTAACACTAATTAAACCACTTATTAACTACTAATGACTACTTATGACTCAAGACTTCAAAAGTCACTTATTTAACTCATAATAATGAAACTAATTAGACACTTAATTTAGCCTCTTCAATATGCACGAATATCAACCATTTATTCTTCTTCTTGGGCCTTCGAAGTCTGATTGTTGACAAGCCCTTTTAAGACGGATTCAGCCCATCAATATTCACCATTTGGCCCGATTTATCTTGATATTGGACTTGAAATCGGCATACTTTATTTAGTTCTTGAAATCTGACTTGTAGTCGTTGGTTGCCCATCCGTGCTCACATCACCAGAAACCCTAGTTCCTAATTTCGCACTCACCATGTCCAGAACCAAAATGCTTGCAAATAAGAAAAGTGCCAAGAGCGGTCCACCTCCAGTAGCACCTAAACCACCACCATGGGGCAGAAAAGCACTGCTGCGGTAAAACCCACACCAGCAAGAGGGAAGAGGAAGACGCGCAACTCTGTATCATAGGAAACCCCTGCGCAAATCACGGAGAAAGCCACTCCGTCTCTAACCGGTGAAGAGAAAAAGCAGGAGTAGATTCCTTCGCCGAAAAAACAAACGACCGGTGAAGAGGATGTGGAAGCAATCGAGGGTCGTGGCCAAGCTGAAGAAGAGGCGGATATCCAGCCGCCCAAGAAGAAAGAAAAGAAGAAGCCTGCAGCTAAGAACACCACCACCACAGTAAAGAAGAAGATTTTTGTAGTCGCCGAAAAGAAAACAGCCACTGTGTCGCAACCCCCACCAAAAGAACCAACTCCCGGACCTGCTCTTTCTCGTTCTCACTCTCAGTCAAAGGAGGATGGTCAGACTACCTCCGAAGACGAGGAGGAGGAACAAGGAAGCAAATGGGAGGAGGAGCAAGCGATTGAGGAAGAAAGGAAAGAGGGAAATTCCCCTGTGCAATCCCAAGGAGAACCAACCCCACAAAGTAAAGAGAAAGGGGTAGGAGTCAAGAGGAAGTTGGATGTTTCAAAACCCCCTCTACCACCAAAAAAGATACTAAGCAAATGGTGGGGGGGGGGGGGGGTAAGACCAGCACCACAATCATAGTGAGGAAGGCTACTGCTGCAGAAAAAGGAAAAGGGAAAGAAGGAGAAGTGGAGAAAGAAGAAGGAAAAGAAATTGAGGAAGAGGAAAAGAAGGAAACAGAGGCTATGGACAGCTCTGATTCTGGGGAAATACCCGCGCCGGTGAAGTCCGCACCAAGCATCGCCACCAAGAAGACTGGAATCAAGAAAAAAGGTTTGGTGCGACCTGCTTCATCTGGTACGACCATACCAAGAGACAGTCAACGGTATGCTATCCTCCAGAACAGGGAAATTATCCCCTGGTACATTTTGCTGACGGAAAGATTGGAAGGGTTTGGAATCAAGGAGAAAGTGGAAGGATATTTCTAAGGAATAGGTTGGGGGAATGTGTTGGGATGGAACTACCCGGCCTACAAAAAGTTGTCGAAAGAGTTCATCGGGACGGTCGAGTTCAAACCCCGTAGCAACTACACCATCGAGACTCTGGGTACCCTGCGCTTTCAACTGCGGGGTAGGATATTCCTTCTCTCTATCAACGAGTTGAATATCCAACTCGGAGTGCTTGAGCCGCGGGAGGTGTATGAGGAAGAATACAAGGAGGCAGAGACAGTGGCCTCCCTCGAATAGAAGTCTCAGATTGACCACTACTGGTCGACCATCTCCATCAAGGACAAGTATGTGAAGAACAACAGCAAATCGAATGAGATTCGAGACCCAGCACTGCAGATATGCCACAAGTGGCTGGCCTACAACATCTACGGCCGCCTAGAAGGATCAAACGTGGTGACTCAACAGGAGTTGTTCCTGCTATGGTGCATGGTGGAGAAGAAAAGGGTGAATTTTGGATTCACAGCGGCTTTGCAGTTCCAATTTGGAGTGACCCACCATAACAAGTACCTCTCTCTCTGCCCGTTGGTGACTATCCTTGCGAAGAATCTCACCGATTTCAACTTGGAGAAACCAGATGATCTTCCAGTTGCTGACACCAGATCCCTGGACCAAGGGCGCTTCGTGAGGTGGAGAATTATTGAAGTGGACGAACATGGAAACTACTCGTTGGTCTACCCAGAAAGGACAGCAGGCAGAGCAGAACCGCGCAGGGCAAGTGAGCATGCGGTTCCATGCCTTATCAATAGCGAGGTAGCATCCATACTGGCAGAATTGAAGGAGCTGCGTGAGGAAGTCGCATTGCTGAGAGATGAGATGGAAACAATCCAGACAAACATGAAGATTGACTTGGAGGCGTTGATTGCACAAGCTGATGGAGAGGAGGAGGATGCCTCCGAGCAAAACGACTAAGTTTTCTATCCCTACTTTTAGATTAGTTTTTTTTTATTTTTTTTAATGTTTTGTGTCATTATGTTTGATGGAGTCTGATGTTGATTAGAGTCTCTGTGTGTGTCGCGCAAGTTATATGGATTAGTGTGATGTATGGATGCTGTTTGGTTTGATTGGTATGTTGGCATGATGAGAATACTATCATTGATAGTGGTAGAGAGCATACTAAAATCCACACCTGTGAGAATTGAGCCAATATGCATTTATTTTCTGGTGTGATTATGCTTCTTAGTGATCCTAGAACTTGCTAATGGATTTTAGCTGGTTGGTGTAGTTTAGAGAATCAGGGCAGTTCTTTCAGATTAGAAGCCCCAGACCTACTAAGCTAAACATGATAAACTATTGCTAACCACTTTGAGCCGAAGCAATTCATTCATAAGCCTTGTTTTGATGTTTAAATTAAAAGTGTGTCTCCCACACTATGCAAGAGGTGAAAGACAGTTCATTACTTAGGGTGAACAAGCATAATTGAGAAAACAAGGCTCACCACAGGAAAGGGTTAAAACTTTTGTTTAAGGGGAAGGCATGAGTTGAAAAAAATAGAGTTCTTAATGTTGGTCAGAAAAAAAAATATTACATGTCTGAGAAAAAGAAACAAACCCCGGAGAAGAAAACGAAGAGGTTAAGTGGGAGCACTAGTACTGAAAAGATTGGTCGGTATGACTGGAACCAAGTTTTAAACTACTATCCAGAAATCCTTACCCCTGCTCCGTGTGCCCCCTTACAACCCAAAAAAGACCATTTGATAAACTGCACCAGATTGAGTATTTGCCATAAATCCATGAACAAGCCTATAGGAGAGCTAATGCAGCATAAAATAAGCGTATACACTAACCATACACTTGAGTGTGTGAGGGAAACTGCTAACACTATCGTGTGATATATTTGCTCAATGGTTTTGCGGTATGATATTATGGGTGATGCATGCATACTTGAACTAATCTATTTGACTGTGCAACCTCGTGTCTTGAAGTTTTTATTCTTTTTCGTTCATCTCTATTCTTGGTGTCTTCTGTCAATCCACCTACATACTTGAGGCCAAGTATGGTTTAAGTGTGTAAGTGTGATGGGTCTTCGACTTTTGGGCCACTTGGCCCTACTTTTCCTATCTTTTTGTGTCTTTAGTGTCTGTATAGGGAAGAAAGTAGTTGTTCGTAAGAAGCAAGCTCCGTCCAAGGCAAACAGAGAAAAGATGGTCAGAATGAGTAGTATTGGAGTATTTTTCAGCCGTTGCATGAATCTGATTCCCCCAGGAGAAGAACAGTACCTTGGTGTGAGGCTAACCAATGCATGCAACCCGTTTGACCACTACCGAGATCAGCAGCCAACCGCCGAAGCCAAATAAGGAAAGACGCGTGGAAGAGATTTGCATGATATTCTTCCGAGTGTCTATGCGGAGAAGGATCTGAAAGCCAGTTAATCACCCTCAATCAATCAATCGGAGATTGCCGATCATTAATCTGATCAATCACGGATAAATCAAGATCAATCTAAACATGGAAAGAATCAATCTTGCCGATATGGTCTACCAGAGGAGAGAGTTGACGACCATCATCTCAGTTATAAAAGCCCAGTAAGTGTGGCTGACACAACATTGGTTACCCCTAGTAGTCGAAAATATTTCGCTCAAGAAACACTTCTACTTTCAGTTCATTTACAATTTCCGTACAAAACAATTTACCAGCTTTCGTTTTAATCCCGTTGTGAAGAACAAATCCAAGGCAGTTTGCCTTAGGTATTCTCTTAATTTCAGTACTTTGTATTTTATGTTATTGATGTGTTTATTTACTTTCGTTATTATGCATTTCAATATGTGTGAGTAGTTCCCCTTGGTGAGATTTGGGTGGGGGAAATGATTGAGTGTTGATATGTGAAATATTCGTGAGGCATTTGTGCCTTCGGTTGGATCCAGTGGTTCCGGAGAGATTTGAGCATAATTCATGGGTGGTCTCGACCTAACCGGTGTGCCAAGCAAAGGCCAGGGCATGACAGACAACAATGTTCAGTATGCCCATGACCGAGTAGCTGAGCAGCACCTTTAATGGTGTTGTACGATCTAGATGGCGAGTAATGGGCAAGGGAGTACTGCATCCTTTCTCAGTCTTGGGCTTCTCTAACAATCACCCATCAACTGTGACGAGGCATCAAGCCATGATTATTGACAAAGGGACTCACCTTGCGCATCGTAGATATATTGATGCCCGGTTGGACGCGTTACCGGAAATGTATTTCCCACAAGTTATGTCTACTCTGTAGGTGCGGAGCTGGGAAGCTTAGAAGAGAAGGTTGGTGAGGGTCATACTTTGAGAGATCGGATATGACTAATATCTAAGGAAGAGTGAAGCACGGCCTTGTGACCGGGGTGAAGCGTGACCTTCGGACCAAGTGACCACAAGGGATTCAACCATCCCAAGTGTGGAGTATAAACTCTTGAAACGCCTCAATGTCTTTGGGCCACGCCTTGAGTTTGTGCGAAGCATGGACGGATCTTCAGTATGCCCAAGACCGAATACACTTATCAACAATAATCATGACCTATCCCCGAATCTTACCCCTTTTATATTTTATTATTTCCAAGTTTAATTTGTGCAGATAAACAAGATTGGACCGTGACAACCAAACTTGTGCACCTGAAGAGTAAAGTAGTTCCTCACTCTCCGTGTGATCGACCCTAGCTTACCACTAAGACTAGCCAGTCCGGTTGTGGGCATAGGAGCGTGTACTGTCCATTTGGGCATACACAGGTATTTTGATCGTACCACACAATGGGTGTGTGTCAATATTTCATGCGTGGATTACGAGCTTTGGAAAGAAAGTGTATTATAGTTGCTTGTGGAGGAGGAATTGTCGATCAATCACCAGAAGAGGTGTTCAAGATAATAGCGGCTATGGCCGAGTAATCGAGAGATGACGATGACATCCCTAGAGGAGGTTCTCATGATCGTGGTGGAAACAAGGATGCTCTGGTCAAAACCATGAAGGAAAGTGGATGGAAAAGAACTTGTTGTAAGCAACGCTATTAAGAAGTGTGAAGTGTGTCCAGCTTCGACCCAAATCACCTCAGACTGCCCTAATTGGTTTACTGAAGAAGAAGAAGTCAAGGTGATAGGGCAGAATCAACGAGGAGTTCCTGGGCACAGAGATTCGGTTTTGGGCAAACAACAACTTTGGATATCGCCAGAATGAGAATTTGAGATATGAAAATAACCACTACCGAGTGCCACCTCCACATCAGCAACCTCAGCAACCTGCCCAACAACAACAACAACAACCATATGTTCCCCCTCATTGTGACAACAACAACCATATTTTATTTTACTTTTTTTTTTTTACTTTTTGTGTGATACACGAGTGAATTGTGAGGACATGGGCGATAATATCAATCAAAATCCAAATGAATTTACACTGCAAGCTATGCAACAACAATTTGCTAGATTTAACACTATTTTGGAGAGCGTATCAGATCGCTTGGAGAATTTGGAGCTACAAGGACAACAAAGGAATCATGATGAAAGGGAGAGTGAAGAAGAAGAGGAAGCAGAATCCATGCATCGAGCTCCAAGGCATAATGGTAGAAGGAGGCATCAAAATGAAGTTGATCGTGACTTGGGAAGCATCAAGTTGAAAATTCCTGCTTTCCAAGGAAGGAGTGATCCCGAGGCCTATTTGGAGTGGGAGCGAAAGGTGGAACTCATCTTTGAGTGTCACAACTACTCCGAGGAGAAGAAGGTCAAACTTGCTGTAATTGAATTCACCGACTATGCTCTAGTTTGGTGGGATCAATTGACAACAAATAGAAGACGCTATGGAGAGAGACCAATTTCCACTTGGGATGAAATGAAGTCCATAATGCGTAAGAGATTTGTTCCTTCTCATTACTTTCGTGAATTGTATCAAAAATTACAAAGTTTGAGTCAAGGTACTAAATCTGTTGATGAGTTCTACAAAGAGATGGAGATTGCCATGATAAGGGCAAATGTTGAAGAAGATAGAGAAGCAACAATGGCTCGATTTCTATGCGGGCTGAATAGGGAGATTGCGAACGTCGTTGATCTTCAACACTATGTGGAGCTTGAAGATATGGTTCATATGGCCATGAAGGTGGAGCGGCAATTTAAGAAGAAGGGAACCTTCCAAAAGAATTTCCCAACGAGTTCTCAATCTTCAAAGCCGAAGGAGTGGACATCTTCGAAACCGACATTTGGGGCTGCTTCAAAACCTCAAAATCAGATGTCAAAACCTTTCAATGAAGTTGATAAAGGCAAAGGTACCTCTACTTCTACTCCCAATACTACTAGAACTAGAGATGTCAAATGTTTTCGCTGTCATGGAATTGGACACATTGCATCTGAATGTCCAAACAAAAGGGTGATGGTTGTAAAATCTAATGGGGAGCTAGAATCGGAAAGTGAACATGAAGATGATGGTGGAGATGAACAGCCTGAAGAGATCACACCAGAACACGGAGAGCTATTTGTGGTTCGAAGAGCTCTTAATGTGCAAGTCAAAGGTGATGATCAACAAAGGGAGAACATCTTTCACACAAGGTGTTTGGTCCAAGGTAAAGTTTGCATGATGATTATTGATGGTGGGAGTTGTACTAACGTTGCAAGTTCAGATATGGTGGACAAGATGAAGTTAGCAACCCAAAAGCATCCTCAACCATACAAGCTTCAATGGTTGAATGAATGTGGTGAAATTCGTGTGACTAAACAAGTTCTAATTTCGTTTTCCATTGGCAATTATAAGGATGATGTTCTTTGTGATGTGGTACCAATGCATGCTAGTCACATTCTCTTGGGCAGGCCTTGGCAATTCGATCGGAGGGTGATTCATGACGGTTTTCAAAATCGTTATACCTTCAAGCACAATAACATATACACCTTGAGTTATAAACGAAAATTGGCTTTGCCTTTGTGAGTTGAATTTCTCTCTTGTAGAGTTTTCACTTGTTCCGAACTTATCAAGACTAGTGAGCAAAGTCTTGTGGCGTTCAACCATACCGAGGTTCTTGGCTGATTATATAGCCAACGGGTCGAGGTTTTCTTCGCTCTAGGAGGTGATCAAACTGGATTCTCAATCTAGGGAGACCGCTGCCTACCTCTTATACGAAGGGTTCTTGGATCTTTTATCCAACGGGTCCTCCGTCCGTATCAGACACCCTTGATCGCTTTCGGAAGGAATTTGAAATTTTTCAAATGGAAAGTAGGGGAATGTCTAACAATCTACAAGCTCAATTGAATCACATCATACAAACCTTGTCTAAGCTTGTAGAGGAGAAGAGTGGACGACTTCCTACTCAAGTGGAGATAAATAAGGAGTAGGTCAATTTTGTGGCCTTAAGGAGTGGAAAAACTTTACCTGAAGTGGTGCCCAAGGTACCATCAGATGAACCTGAGAAGGTGGAGGAGACCAAAATGGGTTCAGGAGATTTGGATGAGATTTACCATGAGTTGGAAGCTAAGAAAGGCAGCCATCTTGGCCAAGAAAAATCCCGTTTTTAGTTCAAAAAAGGATGAGGTGTTGCTCGAGTCCCTTAAAGCTGAAAGGAAATCAATACTATTGGCCAAGAGGACCAGTATTAAGCCCAATGGTCCACCTCCACCGTACCCAAGGTGATTGCCCGCGATAAAGAGCAACAACAGATGAATGAAATGCTGCAAGTTTTTTGAAAAGTCGAGATAAACCTTTCCTTGTTAGTGGAATTACGATCAATGCCTAAGTGTGCCAAGTTCTTGAGGGAGATGTGTACGAAGAAGACAAGATACCCTGATGATGCCAAGTTCCATATGTCTAATGTTTCAGCAATCATGAACCCACATTTGCCCATTAAACAAAGAGATTTAAGGATATTTGTGATACCATGCACGATAGGCACGACCATGATACCGAGGGTAGTGCTCAATCTAAGATCATGAATTAAGATCATGCCTAAAGCCATGTTCGATGAGATGAGGTTTGGACCACTCGCTCCAACACAAGTTGTTATTCAATTAGTGGATCTTTCAACGGTCTACACTAATGGAATTTTGGAAAATGTCTTGGTTAAGGTAGGAGATCTTCTATTTCCTGCTGCCTTCTATGTGTTGGATATGGGAAAGAGACGGCAAGAACCCTGTAATTTTGCTCAAGAGACCATTCTTGAGGACAACAAGAACTAAGATTGATTGTGATTCTGGGAAGCTAACTGTTGAAGTAGCGGGCGAAGTGGTGGAATTTGATGCTTATAGGCAAAACATGATCGATGGAGTAGAAACAGTGAATAGCTTATGCTTGCTCGATGAGAATGGGGATGGTTCAAGTGAAGAAGAAGTATTCAAGCGGATGTTGACCAAGATGATGAGGAACCAAATTTTTCACAAGATGTGCTTGATGAGGTGATTGAAGAATTTTGGGAGAATGAGATTCTTGATCAAGATCCAGAGCAGTAGAAAGAAGAAGACCTTGCTCAAGACAGTGAAGATCATGACCAGGAAGAGATGGAAGAATGTAGTTATGTGAGGTTCGAGGGCAATGTGCATCCTGGTTTTGAGCAAGTGAGTATTCCGGAGTTGAAGCCTGAAGATAGGTTAGTGCCCTCACTCTAGCAGGCACCTTGGAGAGAATAAGACCTTGCCCGCGATTATCAATTCAGAACTAATGAGCTAGAAGGAGGACCAAGTATGTGAGCTTTTGGGCAAATACAAGGAAGCAATTGGGTGAACTTTAGCTGACATCAAGGGCATAAGCCCAACGGATTGCATGCATCACATCTTGCTCGAGGAAGATGCAATTCCGGTCAAAGACCCACAAAGAAGATTGAACCTTGCCATGAAGGAAGTGGTCATGAAAGAGATTCCTGAAACTCCTGGATTTGGGCATAATCTATCCAATTTCAGATAGTCGATGGGTGAGTTTAGTGCATGTTGTGCCCAAGAAGTCAAGAATTCAGGTGGTGGAGAATGATAAAAAGAAGATGGTAGCCATGAGACTTTAGACTAGATGGAGGGTGTGTATTGACTACCGCAAGCTCAACCAAAAGACGCGGAAGGACCACTTTCCGTTGCCCTTTATAGATGAGATGCTTGAAAGGTTAGCGGGTAACCAATATTATTGTTTCCTAGATGGATATTCTGGGTATATGCAAATATGGGTAGCTGAGGAGGACCAGGGCAAGATGACTTTCACATGCCCGTTTGGTACCTTCGTGTCACAGCCCCGAAATTTGGTGTGTAGGAACGACCAGACTCCATTGGAGTGTGAAGGTGAAACCATCAAATAAACACATCACTTATGTCACAACTCGCTCGAGATGTAACCAAATACTATTCTGAATGAATTAAGAATGAGAAACCATCAACCAAAAACTCGACTCGACAATGAATCAATTAAGGAAATAAGGTATGAAAGCAATCAATGAAAATTATCATGCTTTCAACCGAACTCAATAAGAATAGGAATAATTAATTTGCAACGGTTTCTCAAAAATAGTGTTAAGTATTCAGACTTCACGTCATTCAGAATATAAAGCAAATAAAGTTTAGGGCATTGTTTCGAGCAAACTGCTCATTGTATCATCAACACAATAGAGTATTTCAAAAATATATAGACATTTCAGCGGAAGACATCACTGCTCTCGACAAATACATGTATGAAGACATGTAATCATCGACTTGACTCAAAACAGACAACACACCACCAAGACCATCCGCACCATCCTCATCCTCAACTAACCTGCACGTTTAGAAATACATGCAGGGCTGAGTACTTTGTACTCAGTGAACACAATGCCAAAAATAGTTTTAAAAGCTTGCTCTTAGAGCTACATAATTGAACTTGCCTTGCCATTGCATCACAAGTGTTAGAACATTTGAAAATATTTTACTTGTGCATGCATAAATCATTTTATCATTTTCAAAATCACCGACTGTGCAGTCAAAACATATACATGAACAGGCATGAATCATCTACCACATCAACTCTGTACTGAGAAGTAGGCCTCCTTCTCAAACACTGTGACCGGCTAAACCGAAGTAAAGCTCACAGTCACCTCATCAATCAATTAACCACACGTGGGTTCCTATTTTCCATAGGATATAATACTCATGTAGATAATAAAGCATACCAAACTCAGATAAATGGCAAGTCAATTAATTTTAAAAACTCACATAATATTACAGTAAGTAATAGCATTCATCAGAGTTTTAGTTTTAGAAAAGCCCACCTTGCTTCGGGTATATTGAAGTCGAGGTTGCTTACTTTACGCTTTCCCAACTACTTTGCAGTCCTGCTCGGCCCTTCAATAACAACATCGATTAAAATTGAGCTTATCGACTCGAAAAAACGTATAATAGACTTCCGGCTAATGGACTTCTACTTGACTCGGGTTTTTCTTAACTTATTAAAACTTCTCTACATCGATATCTTCTCGGTTTCTCGTTCTTGAATCATCATCTTAACTCGGTTTCTAATCACTTCTCAAATTCAGATTCTCGTTTCTAAGATGACTTCTCAAACTTCACGTAAATCGATAAGTTACTATTTAACTCGTCTCGAACTTCTCATAAACTCAAATTATGATCTTGGCAAATCATAACGCCACTTTCTCAACTATTATCATCATATTTCATTCATACACAAACGAGCAGTTATTTCAACAATCAAACATTCAACATCGGACGTTTACTTCAACGTTCACATCAATACTCAAACAATCGTCATCATACTCAAGCATCAATGTCAATATTCAAACACTTATAAAATAATTAACTAAATGATTAACTTGCTAGAAAAGTTATACTCAATCACATAATCACAAGTTAATATCGAATTTTCATAAACAACTCACGTCTTAAACACAATCATTTAATAACTCATGTCTCGGACACATTCACACAATAACTCATTATTGCTCGACTCTTATCTTTTATAAAAAAGTTTGTAACTTCAAACTCTAACGAAAATCATTTCGTTAAACTCATATAATAATTATTTTGAATTTAATATTTAAAATTCTACTTCGTATTTCTTGACTAAAAAATACGTCATCATTTTCATCAAAATACGTACTTGATGTTCCCGAAACGAGTTCTGGTGTATGGGGGGGGGGGGGGGAATACACCAGATGCAACTTTTAAAAACACCCTTAAAAATATATCAACCGAGTAAGGAAGCTCAGTTGGAATCACAACCGAGTAAGAAACACTCGGTTGGAAGTGATGTGCTGTGCGGAATGTGGTGGAAATTAACTCGTTAAAACTTACTCACGCTTTTATGCACGGTTGGTCAAGAACCAAAATAGTTTTGAATGCTAAGATGCAGTTTGTATGCGGGTTAGTTTGTCAGTTGAATAAGCAGGAAATAACTGAAAAATAAACTCAAGCACACAGAAATTTACGTGGTTCGGAGAAACCTCCTACGTCCACGGGGAATTGTGAGTCCACACAACTCTGCCCAAGTTCTTCTAGACAAACCACTCAGCTTACGCGGGCTGAGGCAACCGTTATGGATAAGTTTGGCGGGGTACTTATCAACCTTACAGTTAGTTTTCAGGTACTAAACAACCTATCTACTCAATTCCGGAAAGAGTAGGGTCCTAACACTCCTTTTGAGAGGAAGTGTGAAAAAGATGGGTTCCAACTAAAAGCTTAAACACGAAGTAAGATAATGATCTAACACTCTACGAAATCTCACTAAGTGATGTTCTCAAGGTTCGATCTAAAGACACAGAAACTAACTCTATAACTCTCAACAAGTGATGTTCTAAAGGATTAAATGCAGTTCAGCTCGTGAAGAATTTGCTCTTTCTTTTTCTCTCTGGTTTCTTCTCGCGTGTATGTCTTCTATTCTTCTCTATGAATGAAGGCCTCTATTTATAGGGCGGAGAGTATCAACTAGCCGTTGGAGGAGCTGTTGATCTCTGTTCTTTGAAGCGATGGCTTGTCTCTCATCTCTGCAGACTTTCCGGATTTGGCAACTACGTGCTTCTGCTTTCCATCTGAGACAGCCTTGTGTTGGGCCAAATGAGGTAATGACAGAGAGTCAACCTTTCACGTGACTTCCTTATTTTGAAATTCAAATCTTAACAACAGACTTCCAATAAGGAGTGGTCGGTTAAGACTTTCGAATCTTCAACTAGCTTTGTTCTTCAGCTGATGTTCTATCTGACTGCTGACAGTTGAACTCTCAGCTGACTTCTACTTCATGTTGGTTGATCTTTCTGGGTTGAGTTATACAACTGATTGTTCTGAAACTGAACACTCAGTTCGCCTTCCTTGTATCTTCTTCCTTTTTGAATTCACATGGAATGAACGCTCAGTTGTTTTTCCTCACATGATGTGAGCACGATGAGCAACCTATGGACAATAAATCCGACTTCAAGAATAAATGAAAAGGGGGCTAATTACAAGTCCAAGACTAATCAATATTGGACAAATGGTGAATTTTAATCAAGTTGGTGGGCTGAACTCAACATGAAGTGTGGACTCGTTAGCTATCAGATTCTGGAGGCTCGAGAACAAGAATGAAGATGCATTTTTCGTGCATAATAAAGAGGGCTTCATAAAGAGTCTATTTATTTTATTTATTATGTGTTAAATAAGTGACTTTGAAGTCTTGAGTCATAAGTAGTCATTAGTAGTTAATAAGTGGTTTAATTAGTGTTAAATAAGTCTATTATGAGTTTTAATTAGTATCATAAGTACTATCATTATTGGTAGGCTACGAAGAGTCCTTTTTTCTAGCCTATAAATAGGCTTGATATCCTTTGTAATCGAATAAACATATACACCTTGAGTTATAAAACGAAAATTGGCTTTGCCTTTGTGAGTTGAATTTCTCTCTTGTAGAGTTTCAACTTGTTCCGAACTTATCAAGACTAGTGAGCAAAGTCTTGTGGCGTTCAACCATACCGAGGTTCTTGGCTGATTATATAGCCAACGGGTCGAGGTTTTCTTCGCTCTAGGAGGTGATCAAAACTGGATTCCTCGATCTAGGGAGACCCGCTGCCTACCTCTTATACGAAGGGTTCTTGGATCTTTATCCAACGGGTCCTCCGTCCGCTATCATCACAACTGATGTTCTATCTCTTGAGTGTAACTTCCCCCCTTTCTCATATGCTTCATATGATGAACGCTCAGTTGTCTTCTTTACAACTGATGTTCTATCTGAGTCAAGCCTTGTTGCCGTCTTCAGCTGGAGTCCTGTAAAGATAAATCTTAAACAATGCTCAAACAGCGAGCCTAACTACTAACATTAGGATCTGGCAACATCTACTCGGTTGGGTTAGTTGGTTTTGGAATCAATCAAAACTTTTACTTAAAATTTCCAACAATTTTCCCCTTTTTGATGATGCCAAAACCCCTTAATAAGAATTCTAAAACCCTTACAGATCACAACTGATCTAGATCTAACTGACTTATCTAAAATCTCGCTGAAATTCTAGGCTGTCTATAAGATGAAAACATCAAAAGGTTAGCACAGTTATAACATGGTATTAAACTAACTTTTTGATTCAGAGCTTGGACCATGAGAGATGTTCATCAAGGTGAATCTTATAACTGTGATAGTTTTCATTACAACTGATTGTTACAAGGACAAGTACAAAAATCAAAAGTTACAACAGTTGCTTCAAAAACTATCTGAGCTAAAATTCTAGCCCATACTTACTAAAAATCCTAACAAAAATTTCCCTCTTGGCAGGTGACTCCTTGGAAATGTCCACTCCATGCTCCTTGCAAACCTGCCTCGCCTCAGCTGCAATCTTCGTGCGGTTCGGGTTGAGAGTCTGGGAGAAGAGGAGGCCGATAAGTAACCCTCTTAGGAACTGGAACTGTGTTCAAGTCCAGCTTGGCTTCAATCATAGCCCGCCTGAACTGGCTGAACATGCCCGGATCCCCTGAGTGCAACTCAGTCAGCGCTTCCTTGAACGCTTTCCTCGGGTCGTCAGTTGCGTAAACCTTCCTATAGTAGAAGTCGTTCACGAACTCCTGCTTGAACAGCTCCCACTCTTCATTCCACTCGGTCGGCATCCACTTGTCAACATGCCTAAACCGACTCTCGACCTTGGACTTTGCTGGCAACCTTTGTTGCTTCAACCGAGCTTCCGCCTTTGATTGATGTTTGTTGATTCGGCATCGGCTGCTGGGAGGCAACGTTGCGGTCCAAATTCTGGGACATTTTCTTCAGCTCTTCCTCGAACTGGTTCACCCTCCTTGCCTGGCTGGCGGCGAACTTCCTTATCCAGCTCGGGTTCATATAATCCTTCTCCTCTACATCCATAGCCTTAGCAGCTGCGATGCACTCTTCGGTTGTGATACCGTCGAGTTCCGAATCTAGCTCGCTGCGATCTCGGCTATGGAGTTGTAGGAAACTCCAAACTTCTCTGCCAGCTCCAAGTCTTTTGACATTTCAGCTCCACCGACTTCGGTTGACTTGGGAGCGGCCTTCTTTGTCTTCTTCCTCAGCTGAGATTTTGCTGCAGCTGGCACTTCTTCTTCGGCTTGGGTCTCTTCTTCGCCCTGCACCCCAACATCCGCCTCCTTCTCTTCCCCCTTTTTGGCATCAGCAACAAGGCTTGCTACTGAACCATCCAGAGAGGTGAGTTGATCCTCGGCTAGTTGAAGGCGGTTGAAGAGTTCATCGACAGCGCACTCAAGCTCCACCTTCTTCGCTAGATCCGAGTCCTGGCGCTCTTGTTCGGCTTTCTTTAAAGCAGAGAGGTTCTCGATGACCTCAGTTTGAAAAGCCACGAACTCAGCCCATCGCGACTCGAAGTGAGACTCCCATTCAGCATCTTGGGTTTGCTGGGACTTGGCAAGATTGGAGTCGGCCAAGGATTTGAAGACGTTCAGCTCCGACTTCAATCCCAACAGAGTGGACTTCAGCTCTGACATTTCTTGACTGGTGGAGGAGGAGAATTCTTCCAGCTTGGTCTTCATTGCAACATTCTCCTCCACCAGTTGCTGATTCTTCACTTCTTGCGCTTCCAACACCCTCAGCTGGTCATCTTTTTGTTGCTGGAGGTTGGCAAGCAGTTCAGTCCTCAGCTGGTTGACCCTCTCAGCTACCAGCTCACATATTTCTTCAGTTGTGGGAGCATGCTGATCAGCTGGAGGGGCTTGTGCAATCAGAGCTAGAGGCTCAACTGTGACCATGGCTTGTCGGTTGGCCAGGTACTGTTGCAGCTTTTCTTCTCTTCCTTCTGCTGCGGCGGCTGCATCCACATCCTCAAGGAAGTCAGCTGACTTGACCAACATGCTGTCGAGAAAGTCGATGCACTCCTGTCCAGCTGCTTCCCTGGTGTCTGTCCCTTCAGCTCGGCTCTGGTCCAGCCGACGAGTGAGCAGCGCAATCCGGTTGTTGTAAGCCACTTCAAGGTTGGAGTAGTTGAAGTAGGCTCGGATGCGGGACTCATCTGACTTCAGCCTGTCCCAGCTCTGCACCCTGATCGTATCTTCTTTGACGTACCAATGGCTGAAGATCAGGTGGAACTGGTACAAGAGCTCGGTTCCCAGAGTGGCGAAGACTGGCATGTTGCGAGCTTCAGGGAACATGCCTAGCAGCTTCTGGAAGCAGTAGGCCACCCTGCCCTCGTGCTCCAGAGCAACTGCCTGAAGGTCCTCTGCTTCATTTATTGGGGAGGGAGAAATATCATATGGCAGAGGTTCAAAAGGTTCATCGATGTTGGCCAAAGAGTCGGTCGCAACATCGGCATCGAGCTGGGAGCTCGGAATATTGGATTCGGTTGGGAGGGGGGTTTCAATTGTTTCCTCAACATTGCCGAAGGAGCGGTCACAATGTTGGCATCGAGCAGGGTGCTCGGAACATTTGGTTGTGGAAGGGTTGAAAGAGCAAGAGGCTCTGGGGGCGGTACGGCATGAACTCCTGCCGTGGGGGAGGTTGGGGCGTCGTCAAGGTCCTCAGATGAGGAAGAAGCGTCTGACGTCACATCCGTCTCCATTCCCTCAGCCTCGTCAGCTCCGGTTGCGCGAGGGGCGATCTCAAAAGTGGCAGCCTCAGCTGAGCGGCTCGACTCAGATGGCTCTTCAGCATGTGCCGACTCAACTGGTGCCTCTTCCTCAACTGGAGCTTGCTCCTCAGCTGGCATTCCCTCCTCAGCTGGCGCAGACTCGACCGGTGCCTCCTCCTCAGCTGGAGCTTGCTCCTCAGCTGGCTCAACAGCTGGCTTTCAACCACAACCTTCTTCTTGATTTTCACCCTCAACTTTTTCTTGGAGGGCTCCTCAGCTGACTCCTTCTCCGACTCAGCTCGTCGGCGTGCAACTTTGGATTTGGCGGGGCGAGCAGCAGCTGATTCCCCCTCAGCTGTAGACTCAGCAGTCTTTCCAACCTCCTTCTTCTCCTTCGGAGTATACACACTCCTGAGTACCTCCTGTGCCTTCTTAGCTGTCGGGAACAACAGCAACTTCTTGAACGGCGTCTCTTCACAGTCCTCCCAGACCATGTTGCGATCCTTGGTCGCAAGCAGGATCAGGGCTGAGATCTTGCAGCCGAAGTTGAGCGTCCCTTTCACACTCAACAGCTTCTCTCCAGACTCAGTTGTTGTCTCGGAGATCTTTGACTTCTCCACCATCAACTGGTTCAGGAAGTATTGGAACCAGTTGATCTGGTGTTGGTGCTCCAAGGCCACCAACTGCTTCAACTTGGGTCGGCTGATGTCGCCGAAAGCACCACTATAACCGAACACCACCTTAGAAACTACATCGAACAGCAGGCGATGTTCTGGCTTCAGCTTCGTCCTCTGCATGTTGCTTCTCAACCTCTCCGGCTCGATCAGAGCATTCTGCAGAAACTCATCCGCCTGCTCGTCGGTTATGTTCTCCAGAAACTCCGTGGCAGTGTGGTTGACGGGATGATGTGGCGGAGGGCATCGGAAACATTGATGGGGAAGGTGACGCGGCGAATGGTCCTAGCCGGAACGTCGCGTTGGCGGCAGGAGACCTCTGTAGTCACTCCTTCCCTGCTGTCATGGATGCTTGCAGGTTGATAGAACTCCCCGACTTGTCGCCTGAGCAAGTGGGAGGGGCAAAGCTTGGCCCATTCGAGGAGGCCATTCTCTCTGAGAGTATTGGCGAGGGGGCCAACACCGGCGACTCCAAATCCTCGTCGGAGAGGATCTGTTCGAAATGGATCTTCGACACCAGCATGTCGAACGATTCTTCGTAAGAGGTAGGGACAAGGGAAGATCCGGAAGAAGCCATTTTCTTGCTTTTGGGGGCCATTTATGATCACTGCAAAGGTATTTATAGGAAGAAGTAAGGGAAATCTTTTGCAGAAAATAGTTAGACAAAAACTGGGAAGACGATGAACAGTTATTGCAGATAGATACGAATGAGGAAGGTAAGAGATCACTTCCTGATTTTCCGCTATATATAGGTTTTTGACTTGATTGAGATCGACGGCTGGGGTTAAATGGCGCGAATCCATCAACGGCTGAGATCGCGACTGTTGACTATCTTTGACTTGACGTCATGCACCGAGTTCCAACCCGCGCGTGAGAAGATGTACAGTTTATCTTGTCAGCCCAGTCGCACTATAAAGTAGGCTATGATGTTCAGCCGTACTTTACATTTAATGCGACATGATGGCTATTTTAATGTAACTGACTAGCTCAGGAATGTTTGAATTTATTTCAAACATTCTCATTTAAGAACATAACACCTTCAGCCATAAATGATACCTGCCAGCTGATGTCGAAATCAGCTGTGTTCCCATGTTGCGGCATACCATCAGCTGACTCGAGTTCGTCTGTTCAGCTGACGTCTGATTCCTTCGGTTGGCAATCTGCATCTGATCGGCATACCATCAGCTGACTCAAGTTCGTCTGTTCAGCTGACGTCTGATGTCTTCAGTTGGCGATCCGCATCTGAGATTCCCCCTTCATCTGAGCTTCCCCCTCAGATGGATATCTATCTCTTTACCTCAGTTGACTCCTCATCTGATGGATCCAACAATCCAAGGAGGTCACATAGCATCTTGAACCGTGCTTCAGCTAGAGGTTTGGTGAAGATATCAGCTCTCTGAATCTCAGTTGGAATCTTCTCCATGGATACATCCTTCTTCTCAATATGATCTCGGATAAAATGATGTCGGATGTCGATATGCTTTGTCCGAGAGTGATGAACAGGATTCAAAGAGATAGCAATGGCACTTGAGCTATCGCAATGAATGGGAACCTGTCCAGTTGAGACTTCATAATCTCTCAGCTGTTGCTTGAGCCATAACAGCTTCCGGCAGCCATATATTCTGACTCGGTTGTAGAAGTGGCAACACATGCTTGTTTCTTGGAGAACCACGAAACTAGCTTGCTTCCCATGAACTGACAATGTCCAGATGTGGACTTCCTGTCCAACCGATCTCCTGCTAGATCTGCATCTGAGTATCCGGTCAGTTGGATGTTGTCGTCGGTTGGATACCACAACCCAACATTAACAGTTCCCTTCAGATACTTGATGATGTTCTTTGCTGCCAACATGTGTGCTTCCCTGGGTTGAACTTGGAACCGAGCACACACTCCAACTGCGTATGATATGTCTGGCCACTGGCGTTAGATATAGCAAAGAACCGATGATCCCTCTATACTTACTGGCATCCACGAGCTTTCCCTCAGTTCCAGGTTCAATCTTCCAGTTAGTATTCAGGGATCCTTGTTGTCTTACTTGTTTGCAATCCGAACTTGGTGATGAGCTCCTTAGTATATTTGGACTGATTGATGAAAATCCCTTCTGGTGACTGCTTCACTTGAAGTCCAAGAAAATAGTTCATCTCGCCCATCATCGACATCTCGAACTTCTCCTTCATGAGATTTGAAAATTTTTCACACAGTTCCTCCGACTTAGAACCGAATATGATGTCGTCGACGTAGATTTGCACAACAAGTATATCTTCTCCAACTTTGATGGTGAACAGGTTTTGTCAACTGACCCTCGTTTGAATCCCGAGTTCAGAAGAAAACCACAAAGAGTGTCATACCAAGCCCTGGGTGCTTGTTTCAGTCCATAGATTGCTTTCTTCAACTTGTACACTCTTCCATCTCCAGTTCAAAACCGGGAGGCTGTTCAACATAAACATCTTCCTTGATATCACCGTTGAGGAAGGCACACTTCACATCCATCTGATATACCTTGAACTTGTGAAATGCGGCATAGGCTAGAAAGATTCGGATGGCTTCCAGCTTGCAACTGGCGCGAAGAGTCCTCGAAATCGATTCCTTCTTGTTGGCAATATCCTTGAGCTACCAACCTTGCCTTATTCCTCACTATGAATCCAATGGCGTCTCTCTTGTTTTGAAAATCCATTCAATCCAATAACTTACACCATTTGGTCTTTCTACCAACTCCCATACACAGTTGCGTAGAAATCATTCAGTTCTTCTTGCATGGCTGTTGTCCAGTGAACACAGTTGAGAGCTTCCACAACATTCTTCGGTTCTGGCACATCAGCTACAAAGCAAGAAATCATGGCAACATCTCCAGCTTGCTCGAACTCCTCTAGAACTGCCAACTCCTCAGCATATTGAGCATAAGTGTTGGAATCTTCCTCGGTTGATCTGGATTTGCAACTCGGCTCCTTGTACGCACACCTTCGGTTGGATCTCCGATGATGTTGTCAGTGGAATGATCTTCATACCATCTTCGGTTGCGTCTTCCTTCTTCTTCCAACTGTGGCTGTTCCTGATCTGAGCTGTGGGAGATGCTGGACTCTTCTGAGCTGGTGATTTATCAGTTGTTGAGTCTGGATCCTCAACATTGATAACATTTCGAACCGGGCTCGGTTGGGCTTCGATGCTGATGCAGTTGGAGGGGCATCAGCTGGAGTTCCCCCTTGAGATGAGCTGGGGTCCTCGCATTCATCTTCAGAGGAGTATGGATCCTCATCCTCAGTTGCCCAAACCAGTGGTTCAGCTAGATTCTTTTGCCTTAGAATCTGAGATCTTGTGAGGGCTGGTGGAACTTGTGGATCAGCCTGTTGTCCTTTAGCCTGTTCCCTGCACTCAAAAGTAGATTCATCAAAACTAACATGAGGTGTTATCTCCACAACACGAGAGCTATTGTTGAAAACTCTATAAGCCTTGATCCGAGCGGCATATCCGAGAAATATGCCTTTCGAAGCTTTGGCATCAAAAGTTTTCAACTGAGTCTTCCCATTGTTGTGAATATAACACTTAGAACCAAAAATGCGAAAATAAGAAATATCTGGCTTCCTGCGTCTCCATAGCTCGTATGGTGTCTTTCCCAACCGCTTGGTCAGAAGAGACCGGTTCTGAGTGTAGCATGCAGTGTTGATGGCCTCAGCCCAAAATCTCTTTGGTAGAGCTGAGCTGGTTAACATGGATGTAGCTGCATCCTTCAGCGTTCGGTTCCTTCGCTCAGCTACTCCATTCTGTTGCGGAGTACGCGCAGCTGATGTTTGATGTGTAATTCCATGTTCTCGCAGTACTCGATGATGGTTCATTTAGAAACTCAGTTCCACGATCTGATCGGATAGAAATGATCTTCATCTCTTGTTGGTTCGATATCCGATCCATCAACTTGGGTAGCTCATCTCGGGTTTCACTCTTGTGGCGCATGAAGATGGTCCACGTATATCTTGAGTAGTCATCAGTTACAACCAGGGTGTACTCGTTACCATTCATGCTCTTTGGTGTAACTGGCCCGAAGAGATCCATGTGGATCAGCTGTAACACTCGGTCGGTTGAGGGAGTTGTCTTCAACCGGAAGGAGGATCTAGCGAGCTTTCCCAACTGGCATGCACTGCAAATATGTGTTGTTGAAAACACTCGGTTTGGTATGCCTCTTGCATGTTCTTGTCTGGCAAGTCGGTTCATTGTCTTGAAGTTCAGATGGTTGAGCCTTTTGTGCCACAGCCAGCTCACATCTGAACTGCTCTTTGATAACAGGCAGGTGTCAGGAAGACTGCTGTTCCAGTCAGCGTAGTAGACATTCCGGTTGGCGATCGATTTCCCAACAATATCACCTGCTTTGATCCGACATTTTTAACCCTGCAACCCTGTGCATCAAACTTGACAGAGAAACCATTATCACAGAATTGGCTGATGGAGAGCAAGTTATGCTTCAATCCATCAACATAAGAAATTAGAAATCGAAACGTGATTGGTTTCAAGGGTACCGTAACCTCTGGTGTAACCTTTTGAGTTGTCACCAAAAGTAACTGATGGACCTTCTTTCTCCACGAAACTTCCAAGCAAATCCTTCAGATTTGTCATGTGTTTCGAGCATCCACTATCCATCACCCACATTGTTGCAGACGCTTTATTCTTCCTCAGCTGTTTCTCCTGTACCTGCAAAGAGAAACTCGCTTAGGTCCCCAATTTCAGTTGGGTCCTGGAGGGTTAGAACCAGTTCCCCTGGAACTGTGCGACGCTTTTCCCTGTATACTCGGATGGATTTATCATTCCAGATCACTTTTCCTTCATCATCAACTATAACAACACCTCGGTTATCCTTAGGCTTGTTGTTAGTAGTGATGTTCTGTTTCTTGGGAGGAGTTGGATTTCTCCCATTCTGAGCTTTCGAGGAGAGGCTTTCCCCTGTTTTGATGGCGATTCTTATCCTGTTGAATTTGTCTGTAAGGTCGGACGCCTGTTGGAATCTTGTGGCTGATTCTGATTCCAACTCCTGAATGTTGTCTGTAGCTGTTCATGCCCTGTTGGTGGTTCATGTTGTGGCATGAATATCTCCAGCTGTTCGACCTGTTCCTTATCGGTTGACTCGGTTGGAACCTTTGGTTGAACTGATGATGGAACCGCTGTTGATTCAGATGGTTGGATCCTTGTCGGTTCTGCGGTCGGTTCCATTCTTTCTGATGTTGACTCTGAGGTTGATGCAGAGGTCGGTTCTGATTCTGAGTTCGGTTGCGATTATGCCTTCGACGCCTCTGATTCCTCTTCTGACTTTTGGAACATTCCCCCTCGGTTGATGTCCCAACCGATGGAACATTCTGTCCTCCATCTACTTCCTTTTCCCTTCTCAGTTGTGTTTCCTTGGTCGGTTGAGCTTGCTGAGAGGTGGAGGTTGAATTACTTTGTGGTGACTCAGGTTCCACTGTGTTAGGTTCGACAACCTTGACCTCAACAGCTTTGATGAAGGTTGCTGGAGGAATTCCACTATCTTTAATCACATCATAACCGAGTCCTGACACGTCATCCATCTGTCTACTGTAACTGATAAGATTCTCGATGATCTTGGATGACTGATACAGCTTGATTAGATTGTCCTTCTCAGTTTGCAACTCCTTGAGGAGGACAGTTATCTGCTCGGTTTGTCCATCTGACTTCTTTATCAGCTGGTCGATCTGAGTCTCTTGATTTTTCAACTGATCTTCCTGCTCCTTGATCTGCTTTGTCAACTCCTCGTTGGAGCATTAGTTCGGTTGACTGCATTCAGTTGACTCTTGAGATTCTCAATCTCCTCTGTTTGACTTTGATCAGATCGTCCTTCACGGTTAAGGATTCTTCAAGTTTTGAGAACTGTTCTTGAAGACTCTTAAACTCAACCGATTGCTGATGTAGTTCCTCACTGAGTTCTTGAAAGTCACTCCAGGAGGGTTCCAACTCTTCGTCCAGTGATTCCTGCATGTTAGAAGTATTGGAAGAATTTAACTTAGCAGGATTAGAGTGTACCTCAGTATCATCTTGGTCGGTTCCAAGTGCCATGAGGCATTGATCCTGACTGATGGCGTTGTTGGTGGAAGTCAGCTCATCCTCATCTTCAGTGTCAGTGAAGATGTCCATGTCGTCAGCTGCTTCTTCTGCTACCATGGCCTTGTTCTTTCCAGCTTGTTTGGCCCTCAACGCTTCTCTCTCTTTCTTTGAGAGATCTGGACAGTCAGCTTTGAAATGTCCTCCTTGCCGCATTCAAAGCAACCGTTGGTCACAGGCTTTGAACTGTCTCGAGTTCGGTTGATTTGTAGAATCTTTTGTATTTCCCGAACCGAGTGTCCATGTCAGCTAGCTTCTTTGACAGGGCGGCTATGTTCTGTTGCAGTTCCTCTCTGCTTGGCTCCTTTGCAGCTGTATCTGCAGACTGTTGGCCTTGATGTTCTTGACTTGGAGTAGTCAGCTCGAAGTGCAACTGACTTTGTGGCTGAGCCAACATCTTCATGTCGACTCGTCTGAACCGAGGACTGAGATCTTCTTCGGTTCACCTTATACTCATTTCCCTTTAAAATTGAGAACAATCTTTCAGTTCCCATTTCACCAAGGTCAGCTCGGCTCTCGTGGATATTGGTGAAGGTATCCCACTCAGCCGGTAGAGCTTGCAACACTTTGAGATTGATTTCTCTTAGTGTGTATTTTCCTCTTCGGATGGACTGGATTCTTCTGAGGATGTCCATAAACCGGAGCTCTAGCTGATCAATTGTTTCATCAGTTCTCAGACAAAAGTTGTCGAAGTCTTGGCATGCATGTGAGAACTTGTTCTCCTTCGTCTCGTCGCTTCCTTCACTCAGCGATGCCAAGATATCCCACATCTCTTTTGCAGTCTCGCACTCTTCTATCCAAGGGAGGTAATCTTGTCCAACAGTTGACATAATCGTGCTCTGAGCCCAGATGTCTAACTGGCTCACCTTGGCTTCCTCTGGAGTGTAGTCTTCCGGCTGCTTCTCCACAAACTCCACAACTGTATCCCCATCGTTGGGATTTGTAGGAGTGCGAGCGATTCTCTCTTTGATGATGATCGGTCCGGACGAGAGTACTTGTTGCATCCTATGATGCTTCGACAGTAAGATCTTCTTCATCCGTGTCCTCCAGGATGTATAATTTACTACCGAGAACATGACCACGATCTTATCTTTGACGTCCATCTGCACACAATAGCAAGAAATATGCAAGCAAATATGCACTAGCGTGATAAAGAGATCTGTTCAGTTGACCACTGAATAAAATACCTCGAATTCACACCTTGTGAAACAGAGTCAGTAGTCTTTTGAACCACTGCTCTGATACCACTTGATGGTCCCGAAACGAGTTCTGGTGTATGGGGGGGGGGGAATACACCAGATAACTTTTAAAACAACCCCCTAAAATATATCAACCGAGTAAGGAAGCTCAGTTGGAATCACAACTGAGTAGAAACACTCGGTTGGAAGTGATGTGCTGTGCGGAATGTGGTGGAAATTAACTCGTTAAAATAACTCACGCTTTTATGCACGGTTGGTCAAGAACCAAGACAGTTGAGAATGCTAAGATGCAGTTTGTATGCTGGTTAGTTGTCAGTTGAATATGCAGGAAATAACTGAAAAATAAACTCAAGCACACAGAAATTTACGTGGTTCGGAGAAACCTCCTACGTCCACGGGGAGTTGTGAGTCCACACAACTCTGTCCAAGTTCTTCTGGACAAACCACTCAGCTTACGCGGGCTGAGCAACCGTTAAGGATAAGTTTGCGGGTACTTATCAACCTTACAGTTTAGTTTTCGGGTACTAAACAACCTATCTACTCAATTCCGGGAAGAGTAGGGTCCTAACACTCCTTTTGAGAGGAAAGTGTGAAAAAGATGGGTTCCAACTAAAAGCTTAAACACGAAGTAAGCTATGATCTAACACTCTACGAACTCTCACTAAGTGATGTTCTCAAGGTTCGATCTAAGACACGGAAACTAACTCTAGAACTCTCAACAAGTGATGTTCTAAAGGATTAAATGCAGTTCAGCTCGTGAAGAATTTTGCTCTTTCTTTTTCTCTCTAGTTTCTTCTCGCGTGTGTGTCTTCTATTCTTCTCTGTGAATGAAGGCCTCTATTTAAAGGCGGAGAGTATCAACTAGCCGTTTGAGGAGCTGTTGATCTCTGTTCTTTGAAAGCGATAGCTTGTCTCTCATCTCTGCAGGACTTTCCGGATTTGGCAACTGAGTTCTTCTGCTTTCCATCTGAGACAGCCTTGTGTTGGGCCAAATGAGGTAATGACAGAGAGTCAAACCTTCACGTGACTTCCTTATTTGAAATTCAAATCTTAACAACAGACTTCCAACAAGGAGTGGTCGGTTAAGACTTTCGATCTTCAACTAGCTTGTTCTTCAGCTGATGTTCTATCTGACTGCTGACAGTTGAACTCTCAGCTGACTTCTACTTCATGTTGTTGATCTTCTGGGTTGAGTTATACAACTGATGTTCTGAAACTGAACGCTCGGTTGTCTTCCTTGTATCTTCTCCCTTTTTGAATTCATATGGAATGAACGCTCAGTTATTTTCCTCACAACTGATGTTCTATCTCTTGAGTGTAACTTCTCCCTTTCTCAATGCTTCATATGATGAACGCTCAGTTGTCTTCTTTACAACTGATGTTCTATCTGAGTGAAACCTTATTGCCGTCTTCAGCAGGAGTCTTGTAAAGATAAAATCTTAACAATGCTCAAACAGCGAGCCTAACTACTAACATTAGGATCTGGCAACATCTACTCGGTTGGGGTCAGTGGTTTTGGAATCAATCAAAACTTTTACTTAAAAATTTCCCAACAGTACTCATATACGTATACAATCTCAACTTAATACACATCATTAAATAATCATTATTTAATCTTTTTCTTCATTTAAAAACTCAATTTTCGTTTTATTTTATCAAAACTCAGTTTTTTTTTCATTTCAAATCTTCGCTGCTCGATAACTTCTACGTCTTAATCCCTTTTTAAGTGATTCAAAAAGCAAACTTGCTTATTTCTACTCAAATATCGTCATCAAATCATTTATCAATAAGAACTCATCATCAAAATAATTTTAAAACTTGATAATATTGTTTTTCTCATATATCATATTTATTTACTCGTTTCTCAAATTCTATGATTTTTCTTTACTCGACTAACACTTCGTCACATCAATTTAGCATCAAAGCATACTTAAGAGCATAACATCACCTAGAATTCACATTACTCAAATATTTTCATTTTTAATGGAAATATTCCATTAAACTAAATATTCTATATTTTATTATTATTTCATCAATAATATTTCTTTTAACTTCTCGTTTGAAACAAAAAAACTTAATTACGAACATCTTATCTCTTAACTCATGAATATGTCTTCTAACATATTATCTTATAGAAAATTTCATCTTCTTTTATTTTATTTCCTCTTTTATTCTCAAATATTAATATTATTATTAATATTCTATTTCTCTTTTTTTTTATCACTAACATCAAACTCATATATATTTTCACTTATCATCATTCTAACATCATCACCTACAAAGAAATGTCTTTCTTTGTGTAATTAAACTCATATTTTCATTTACTTCTTTTTCTCATTATTTCTTTTTATTATATATATATATATATATATATATATATATATATATCATTTCTTACTCAAATTCATGAAATATCATTTTTTACTCAAATCACTCAAATATACTTAATATCTAATTTACTTCTAAATTTCATTTTTATCTAATGAAATTCCTCATTTTATATATTTATATTATTTTTTTTTAATTAAAAATTATAAAATAATTATTTTCCAATTTTTTTATAACATCTTCAAATCTTCAAATTTCTCTTATGAACATGAAGAATACATCTTCATAAACTCATACTCAACTCAAAAACATCATATTTATATTTATTCTCATTTTCTTCAATTTTTTCTTCCAAAAATTCCATAAAAATCAATAAAAACCATATCTTTTCATTTTCTCAATTTTCATGCTTATAAACTCATTCCAAAAATTCATCTAACACATATTAACATCATCATCATCAAAAAATCATTTTCTTCATTATATTTCATCAAAATCATCAAAAATTCGTTTTCTTCATTATATCATATACTTCGAAATTTCTAGCAAAATTCATAAAATTCATATTTTATCTTAAAATAACATCTATATCATATTTTCATATATCATCATGCTCATGAATATCATAAAGTTCATAATTCATCATTTAATCATATTTACTCTATTTTTAATCGATTAAATTTATTAAAATGAAATAAATTCACCAAAAATTATCATCATCACATATATGCATATAAATCACATGAAAAATCATAATAAACATATATCATCATCATATCATCAAATAATCATCAAAACTCATCAAGAAATCATTTTCTCTATTTTTTTTTTCTTTTTAATCGATTTAGGGCTTTTAACCTACTTATGTTCTTTCATCATTTTAAATCCTATATCATGCTTTAATCTTCATTT